>CM065782.1:88196099-89446099 GCA_033296515.1 Macrochelys suwanniensis | reverse complement strand
ACTAAATCAAAACTTCAGGAATAACATCAGGCCATAGAATTCTAACATAAAGCACCAGAAGATGGACTGATCACAGAGCGAGGCAGGATTTTACTTTTAATGTACAAGTGCTACTACCTATCTGTCTTTGGTTGATGAACATGGAGAGGGTTCAGTATAGTTAAAAGGTCCCTCACGTTCCACATTCAGCTCCCACCTTTCTTCCAATACGCGAGTGGGCAGAATTTTCACATGGACAGAGGAGAGATATCCACAATCTACTGGGCTCTGGTGGTTCATCTTCTCACTCAGGAGAACAGAATCCAAATGCTATGTCTCACAGTCATCTAAGTCTAAAGGGAAAAACACCCAGCTTATCTTGTACATAGCTAAATTGGAGGGAAGGGGAGCTAGCTCCTTAGTTGCTATGTAAATCAATAGAGTTCCAATGACTTCAGCAGAGCTCCACTGATTTTACTCCAACTGAGAAGCTGGCCTATAATTTGTGTCATAAAAAAAACCTGCACCAACAATTTATTCCTAAAGATTTTAGATCTGCGATTCTGAAAGCAGGTTAATATGAGCTGCATAGTCCTTGCAAGAATACCTTTAGGCATGCAACAAACCCAGTGAGGAATTCACAGCCTTTATTAAAAAGTGACTCATTTTTTTCACCCCGTGTACATTGACCAGATGTTTTGGTCAAACTGTGATAGCCTTAGATTCTGAAACAGGCTGCCCGTAGCCTCCTGATCATTCCACTGAGCAAACCATCTGCTCCAGCATTTCCCCCTTCTTCTCTTCCATGTCTATACAAGCTCCCATTAGCTTTCTGTTATTATGCACCTCGAGCCGAATAAGCATGCTTTAATTTCATCTGCTTTAGAAAGCTGAGCAGACAGGATCTGTGTTTGCTGATGGAACTTCATGAAAACAGCACAGATGCTTTCCCAAAGTGCCAGAGAGACATCTGTGTTCCCTTTCCCACTGGGCACTCTCGCGCCTCAGACACACCCACAGAAACCAATGAACAGCAGCAGCTTGATCTCCTCTAAATGCCCCAGAGGACGCTCTATGACATAATTCTCATTGGACTTTAATTAAGGGCACTAAGATCACGGGGGGATGCTGGAGTTATCAATCTCTAGATTTGTTCATCTCAAAATTGATAGTATAGGGTTCTCACTGAAGGGCCCTCATCTTTAGAATTTATCTCCACCTTTGTTCTGACAGAGCCTGAATTAATGTGCTCTGCAGGGCATGTTGCAAGTTTTGTCAGGCTTCTCCTGAGGGTGTGGTTGGTGAGATGTCCGAGGGATGGAAGCTTGTGGTTTTGAAGTGGGGAGGTTATCATCATAATTTGAGATGTGGTTGCAGGTGGGTGTTTTAATAGTGTTGGTACATGCTTCTAACTTAAAAAAAAGATACAATAAAGTAATTTAGGGAGGGATTACCAGAAATATGCACATAATGCGTTGGTGCACAAAACCATGCTATGTGTGAGAATCCCTGCTTTGCCCACCATTCTAGAAATGGAGTGCTGACTGACTCATACAAAGAAACCCAGCACCAATATGATCGACAGAGAGAAGTTTGAAAAAGCTTTCTGAAGGAGAAGGAAGGTTAGAGAGGCCATTGTAATGCCCCCCCCCCCTTAATATTCCTGACCAGAATTTTGGAGCAATCAAAGAAGAATATCCATCCCAGGTTTGACAATGAGCCTAGTGCAAACTGAAATGAGGCAATGGGGTTGAAATCCTGGCCCTGGTGAAGTCAATTAAAGTTTTGTCACTGACTTCAGTTGGGCCAGGATTTCACCCTAGCTGTTAAGTCAATGCCACATGAATGCTTATGCAATGCCAACATGATCAGTGAAGCTTGTCATTTATATGCCTCACTAGCAAGTCTCAGAGCTCTGTTTTAAGACCAGGGACATAACAGCCATCACCACGTAGTGACATAACTTTAACCAGAGGCATCCAGAGCATTCATTGTTCCACTTAAAAAAAAAAACCCCCAAAAGAACACCCTTCAAATAATTGACTGGAAGTCTGAATAATCAATCAAAAGTTCTGACTTCTTTTGTAATTCACAATGTACATTTCATTGCATATTTTTCTTCTCCCAGTCACTGACTCTGTCTATAAAAATTGTCTATGTTGCAACTCAGTGTATCAATGCTATTGTTGACAATGCTGTAGCCCAACTGATTATTACATTTAATTATCATGAAGTGCATGGGGAGGAATGAAATTAGGTTGTTCGGTTTCATTACAGTCATGGCATAGTGGGATCTAAGTGTCAATAAATTACCATTCTTATTAAACTACTCCTTTCTTTATTAATTAAATTACACAGACTGCGTCACTAGGAATGCAAAAGATAACTTGCACCTTAATAAAGGGACATAACAACATTGTCACTGCAAGGTTGCTGAGGAAAATGTTAATCATCTCCTCATACAACATTACTGTGGGCATATTTTATTTCCATCCTGAAATGAGCCACTCACATTTAACCTCCTTGACAATACAAATTGAAACAAACGGATAATCCAATGTGACAGGACGCTCCATTTGTAAACAGTTTATTAAACTCATCTAGGTACAAACTAATCAAAAGTTACACAGTGTCCCTGCTAATGAACTCTGTGTGTGGCCACATTAGACAGATAAATGTCACTTGATTTGAAACAACTCTTCAATTTTGCAATTTTTTCCCCAAATGTTTTTGACTTTTCAAGTGGCACCTGGGTTGAGCTTCTGGTGAGCCCAATTCTTGCCTTGACAGATGTGGGTGGTTCCAGCATGAACAGAAAGAAAGCTGGAAAACTCAGCTTTTTTTCAGCCAGTATAATTGTATCTTCAAGGGCCTGGTCCCAGTTCCTATTGAAGACAATTGTAAAGCTTCTGTTGATGTCAGCAGGAGCAGGATTGTGCCATAAGATTAGAAATTACACTGAAATGTTCAGGATTGGTTCCAGTGGATTCTACATTCATGTAATAAAGTCTTTTAACGTATGGAGGAAGCAATTATTTGCAGGTGCAAAATCTCACCAGCAAAACTTAGGCTAGGATGAGGCCCAGTTGTAAATCAGGCCCAATATATACTTTATTAATATTAGCAACCTAAGACACCGGTGTGACTTTATCGATCAACTCAAACAATATTCAGGCATTTTTAAAGATGTGATATTGAATCTGAAGAGACTGAAGCACTGTTTTAACCACAGAACAGTCCCACTTCTCTCCCACAAAGTCTTCTAATAATGTGTTGTGTGACAATGACCTGGAGCGCTTTCCTCTGTGCGAGAGAGGACAGTTCAGTATTCAAGGCCTCTCTGCTTTAACTAACAACCACTATGTGGTGGTCGTGTTTTGAATGTCGACAACTCTCTTTGTTAATCTAACTAAATACATGTAAACCCTAACTCATCTGAATAATCCTTCCCCATGAGAAACTCCATTAAAGTCTATGGGACTACTCATAAGGTCTAGGGGACAGATTTGTAAAGGTATTTAGGCACCTAAAGATGCAGATAGGCACTGAGTGGGCTTTTCAAAAATGGCACTTATCTGCACCTTTCAACACATAAATACCTTTGAAAATCTGGCCTTATAAAACTAAGTCTATGGAACTGCTCATAGGAGAAAAAATTACTCACACAAGTAAGGATTTGCAGGATTGGGGCCATACTTTGGTATATGTTATCTATTTTAATATACAAATCTTTTATTTAATTAAATGTGTATTTTCCTTGGTGGATAATAACAATCAAGAGGTATATGTGGGTGTCAGTCTACATAATATTTTTGAAGAGGAGAAAGCTTCTTCAAATAATCTGGTCCTAAACTAATTTGAAGTGAGTATTCTGTTTCTCCTTTTTAAAAACCTATGTTAACCACGATTAATTTGAAATACATATTTCTATTTGTAAAATCAAGTATAAATAAGCTAGACGAAGAGTAAAATTATCCAGCTCATATGGAGAGGAATTATCCCTAGAGCTGAGTCTTGAGAAATCAAAAATGACACTTAATAGATCAATGCCTGTTACAAATGACTTTTAATTTTCTCAGTAACATATAATTAATCAATTTAATTGCAAGTCCAACAGTGAGTAATATAGAAGCATCACTTGTAGAGGCTGGGTGAGTCAAATAAGTCTTCCACCTTGGTTCACAGCCTGTTTCAGACACCAGGTGAAATATATTTGATTATCTCATCCTACTCTCTCTTGATGCACAGCACAAAATACACCCACAAATTTGGCAGGTTACTAGTAGCTGCCTGGGCAAAGTCTAAGTGTGGAGTTCTAGGGGATTGAGGTAAGTCAGGAACATAGGAAGCTTGCGAAGGCTACTATCACCATTTAGTCTTCAGTCTACATTTCAGACAGCAAAATTTAGAAACTTTCGCAGAATGCATCTAGAATTTAAAACTGACTCCACATGATTCCATCTCATCATTTGCCTCTTGCATCCAGTGAATACTTAGGGATCAAGCCTGCCTTTTAAAGGCACTGGCACAGAGTAGTGCAGAGCTGAACTAACTGAGGAGGCTCCAGAGCAAATTTTTGCCTATTGGAAGTATAATTAAGGACTTCCATTTACAAGGGAACCATGCCTGCTCTACAGCCCTTCAGGGATGCCCGCGCGCTCCCCCTGCATGCCTGGACAGCTTTGGCGACTGTTGCACAAGAAGGGCAGGGCCTCATCTCTATCCTCTTTGGATTGTGTGGCATCCAAGAAGGAGTAAGTCCCTGCACTCAGCAGAGTGCAAAGACTGCATTTTTCCCCAGCCAAAATGGAGGAGATGGGTGTCCTATATAGGTATCCATAGCTGAACAGTAATAAGAATACTTAGCATTTATATTGCTCTTTACTTTTTCAAAGCATTATGCATTCACACCTAATTAAACCTCAAAAAATTGTGTTGTAAGTAATGAAGCACCGACCACATGAGACATTTAAAATTAGACTGGATAGAGCACTGGACTATACACTGTTAGAAGAAATTCTGCACTGGCAGAAGGCTGGGCTACTGTACCTAATGGTTCTTTTCCATCTCACTTACTATGCAAAGCCACAGGTGTATATGGCACTAACTGTAGGGAGGGTGTGTGTGTGTGTGTGTGTGTAAATATATATACACATCTCCACTGAGACTGGCCCATAGAGAAGAATACCACAACAGCATTTCTCCATAGAAATAGTCAATTTTTGGCTGAAAAATTTAGGTTTTTTACTTTTTGCTGAAAAGTCAACATTTTCCATGGAAAAAACCTCCATATTCTGACCAGCTCTAACATATTAGACTTTGTGGATGCGGGGGGGGGGGGGGGGGGGGGGGGGGGGGTGTGCGCGTGCACACACACACGTAAATAACTCTCAGATCCAGGCCCTAGGAGGATAAAACATTTAAGGCATCAGAATGGCAGAGAATACAAGGCACCAACAGATATGTGGCATAATCCAAGATAAATGATTACACATCCAAAACAGCAAAAAAAGGCACATGAAGTTGCTTTTAAGAAACAAGCAGACTCCTCTCAAACTTTGTTACATTTATTAACTTGCAACTTACTTCAGAAGGAAATTTAAAAGACTCCTAACCTCCCTGCAGATTATAATAAGCTTTGTTTATATGGAAGAAAACTATTTTTTCCATAGGGCACAAAAGTGCATCTTTGCAATCAGCTGATGAAGCATCTGTGGAGTAGATAGGCTGTTCACATGCAAAGGAAGAAAGTTATCTCTTGGACTACACACAGCAAAATGAGTGCATTAAAGCAGCACCAGATCTATTGTAATTCTCATTTTCTTATCATTTAATGGAGAGGGGAGAACCTACATTCAAACAAGTATCATCCAAAGTTCAACATTCTAAGCAGTCTGTGGTTTAAGATCCTTATGAAACACAAAGAGAAAGATGCGTGCACTCACTGTGTTTGGGCCAGCATAATTACTCTAAAGATAATTAATGGCAATTTTTCTCCTGCATTAATTCAGTTGATGAGAAGATAAACAACAAAACGTTGTCATCTCTCTTTCTAGTTTAACATATGCAAAACAATGGGTATGAAATTCAAATCTGATGGACAGAAATCATCTCTGCAGGAGGATCAGATGAGTGATCATATACAACCTCTTTTTAAAATACATGTAATATGTATTTATTGTAGATTGACATTCATGGAAAACAACAAAAGTTTTTATTGCTAGCTCCTGTCTACATTTTAATATCACAGGGATTTCAGTTAGAGATGGGCCTGCATGAAACGCTCCAGTCATTACTAATATGCCCTGACTTTGGTAGAATCTCAACTGCCACTCAACTCAGCCGTGATGTCTTTTAGGAAGTTGGGGGAGAGGATGGCGTCTAGTGGTATCTGACATTCATCTTCTTCCAGAAGTAAGTTTTTCATTGGATACAGATCCAGTTTTCACAGCTGTTTCTTGTTGCATCTGGATGTGAATTTAGCATGGGTAAAAATCTGAACGTTCCTGGTTTTGGGGTGTGTTTGGGGCTTTTTTTTGTTTGTTTGTTTTGTTTTTGTGAAGGGGTGAGAGGAAGGAAAATAATTTGGATTCCAGAACCCAGAACTGTAACAATCCTTGCAATTTTGAGTATTATGAGGAATCACCACATCCACCAAGGCCCCACCTGGAGATCCACCACCCACATAGGCCCAGTACACACAGCTCCCACTTCCCTTTGATGTCTTTAGGGAGAGGGCACTGGTAGTAGTCAGCTTTGACAGTCTCCAAAAGTAAGTATTCCATTGATTTAAATGGGAGTTGTGGGAGGTCACAGGGAAGTGTCTAGTTTATAGGTATTGTTAGAACAAGGGGACATTTCTTTAGAAAAAGTTGGTTTTCTTCTTTTCATACAAAACATTTTGAATTGGTGTTTCACGAACAAGTAGAACTGTAGCAACAAACAAAAATCTCCAAAGAACCCCTTTGAAGAGTGTAGAAACATGGTAGAGGGAATGGGAAATCTCCTCTAATGGAATAAAGGGCCTGGACCAATAACCATTAAGAATGACAGAAAGGCTTCCACTGATTTCAGTGGGCATTGGATAAGACTCATTGGATTTGAGTATGTATTCTCAAACACTGAAGGATGCCAGAGGGCATGACCACTCTAGCCTCATATTGCTAAATGGGAGGAAGGTCTTTGTTAGTTTTAGGTGGGAGGCGTGGTCCTAGTATGGAGAAAGTTGAGAATCCCTGGGCTAAAGAATTCAAGTCTACTGTTTCTTTCCCACTTTCATTACAGAATTTAACAGTGCTTTGCAAACATTAAGTAATTAAGCCTTACAGCACCCTTAAAGGTAGATTTTATTATTCCCAATTTGTAGGTTGGAAAAAAATGGCAATGACAAGTTAAGTGTCTTGCTCAAACTAACACTAGTCAGATAAGTTGTAGTCACTCTCTTACCACTAGATAAGACTTCTTCCCAAATAACAACATTTTATTTTGCACTGGTAGGGCCCAGATTAGGGTAGTGTCTGTGCACCTGGTGTGTGACATTAAGAATAACCATTGGGGAATGAAATATTGGCTTTATAAAGTTATGTATGTTTCAAAAGCTCTTTGCATCAGATCTACAAGCAGAAGTGTATCCAAACTACCTTGTTATAGAGAAAGAATAGATTTGTACAGGAACAGTCAATGGCTAGCATCTCCTCTGAACCCTGTTGAGAGAAAACAGTCTGAAAAAACAAACACTTCCTTCATTGCATATTGAATAATATGTGGCCATAGGCCAAAAGAAAGTCGAGTCAATTTCTCTCAGATTTATCAAATGAATAATATCCAGGTTTAACAGAAGGAGCAGTCAAGAGAAACAGGAAGTAGTTCAAATAACAAGCCAAAGGCAGAAATGAAAATGTCAGGAGATTTTGAGTTTCATGGTGAATGCATAAATCATGTTCAGAAATATGGTCTAGATTTATTTAATTGGTCACCAACCTGGAATAAGATTTTTGCTGAAGAATATGGCTGATGGTACATTTAGAAATGTAACTTTTAACAGTGTGCACACTTTATCATGAGCCTGTCTCTTTCTTTCCCTTTAATATCTTACTATGGATATCTAATAATGGTCCAGACTTTAAGCAGGCTGAATATCGAAGTTTCATACATAGCTGCCACAACACAGACCACTCCCACTCTTAGAGAAGTAAAACTGACATTGGGTCCAGATTTTCAAGCACTGACTGTTGTTTTTGCACCCATAATTACTTGCAGATGCAAGTTAGATCATTTAGACACATAAGCACAATGCAGCCACATAACTTAATGACTTGTAAATTCTTTGGGCAACGAAGGTACAGGAGAGCATAGCTTGGACTAGCTGAACATTCTGCATTTCAGATTCAGCTTTCAGTCTGAACATCTGCTGCATGACAGCTGAACAGCATCCACATTCTCACAAACTTCTTCCCAGTACACTATTTCCCAGATGGGTGCCAGTTTCAAAATATTATTGTTCCAAGTCCAGTCTAGACCTTAGGTTTAACTTTTCCAATCCTTACTTCTCAGAATCCTCTATGCTTTTATTGTGCTGAATCTCATCTCTTGGTCAAATGCTCTCAATAAAGCCCAGGGAATGTCAAAACCCCATAATTCTACTGGAAAACTATGGGAGATACAGGTAGTTAACACCTCTGAAAAAATATCAGGCCTTGTCTATGCTTTTGCTTGAAATCCAGCTTATGCTAAGAAGCAGCCATTTTTACCAGAGAATTAATTTTTAAAAATGTAGGTGCCTTGGAGCCTTTCAAGGAGCCTAAAATTAATCCTAAATCTCACACAAAGTCAACGTAGCCAGAATTATCCTGGAAAGCAATTGTATCAAGGCAGGAAAAGAAAGAAGTTTGCAACAATTATTGATCAGATAATTGCCGTCAAAATCCTGCTACCACAACTTGCCTTGTTTATAACAGGAGGCCAGCCATTTTTCCTTCTCTCTTATGGTGGATTTGGACCTACTAACTTGGCAAGTTACATTCATATATGGTTTGTGGTTTAATTTATCCATGTTCTTCATCTTATTTTTTTTTATTATTACTTTTTTTGTGTGTGGTGGGATGGATGGGCAGATGCACAGAAACTGCATGTGTACTATGTACATTTTCCACTACCCTGTTAAGCATCAGAATACAAGCATGTATGTTGTGGGTAATTCAGTAAGAGCCCCCAAAGTAAGCCTTATTCATTAAAGACTTAATTATAAAAGGAGTTTTCAAAGCAACACAATGTAAAATCTCCTCCTTCTGTGACTAACACTATGAAGCCCTTTATGCCCAATTTCACTCGGAACTAGGGGGTATTACTCACTATGGGAAAGCCCTGATTTCACTGAACAGGGGGAAAAGTGGTAAAAGGACAAAACAGAACAAATCATATCAATGCAAATGCCCAAACAATGCAGAAACCACAACAGGAAACATAAGAGGGCAGGTGGATAAAAAATATGAGATTGTGCTATGGAATATCACCTTTCTGAAACTAGCACAGGGATTAGAAGGATGTCCTACCTGCATTTTTCATCTGAAGTTACAATTGGTTTAAACAGTTCAATTCTGAGGAGAAGTGGGTCTGATAGGCTGGTTCCTGAACTTCTTTCCCCCACCCTGATTGACCCTGGTATAAATGCTGAATTTGGTAATGGGCCCTCAGTCTGTGTCCTAGGGATTAGTTTGGGAGGGGCTAGGTAATATACCCCATCCCAGTTAAAATGAGTAACAAATGGCAAGGACAAGGGCCCTGAGAAATTAAATCTCAACTATCTGCTATTCCTAAATGCTTCCTGTTACCACAATTTGTAAGTTGACATCCTTAATTAACTTCTTTACCAATATTTTCCAGATGTTAGGAGTTTTGCTAGCCACTGCCCAAGACAGATGTTTTCCATATTTAATCATATGGCTCAGGCAACCTCTCAGTTGAACAGGCCTATAGGCTATGAAACCTTAGCTCATCCACACAAATGATACAAGATACAATGTGGTATATCATGTACAGATCTTCAGAAAATTATGTTCTACTATGAAATCATATACATGTGTATGAATATGACTGTGGAAAGGGAGTAACTTATTAGCTGGTACAGTTAAAGAAGCAAAGGCTTAAGAGCTCAACCCTGCTCCACTGCAGTCAATGACAAAAACCCCATTCACTTAAATGTACATCGTTGTACAAAAATTATAGGCCTTTAAAATTGACCTTGTCTATATTGCAGTGTAAACCCCAGTTTAGTAAAACTAGAGTTAGCAGATCCTGGGCTTGTTAACATAGTATTTGAGTGTCTACACTCATTTGTAACCCCAGGTTAGGAACTGCTGAACCCTGGGTCCCAACCTGAGGCTCTAGAGTCTACACTGCATTATGCGGGCCTAAGTCCAACCATCCATACCTAGACTTTCTAGCAATCTCCTAAAACGTGGCCTCTCTAGCCATTTGTTCATGGTGCAGTGTGGGAAAACTTCACTGTCCAGAAGGACAGTATCTTAGAAATCTGCTGGAGGGTCATTATCTGTCTAATCCAAGGGCACCAGTTCCACATAATTTACTCATTCAGATCCCTTTTAAAGGCACGTTCCTCCCATAAACTCCACAAAAAGTAATTGTTGGTACATTAAAAAGTAAATATGTTCTAAGTTACGCCTCTTACCTCTGTTTCATAATTTGTAGGACTCTTGGAGCAAGAACTATCTGTGTGTGTCTTAAACACTAGCTCTGTGCTTGGTGCTGTGTAACAGCTAATACTAAGAAAAGTATAAATGACCCAAAATTATGTTGATGAATTTATGGCACCATTTATTTTCATATCTGTTTTTTTTCCCATTCATGCAGGATGACTTATAGCTTTGCACTTTATTTCATGAAATTTTTTAAAAAAATTTAAACGTCAATATTTTTTGCTATTGATTTCAAAATTTTTGTTATAAATTTAACTTCTGTGGAGTTCTACCAAACCTACACAAATAATGACAGTAAAAGTACAGCAAAAATGTTAATGTTTTTGGTATAAATTACGCAATAGAAGTTATTTAAATAAAGAATGGACCAACACAACACACTTTAGCACACTCCTTCCAATCAGTCAAAGTGGAATTTCATTAAATTGCAGCCTAGAAAGATGAAGTTTTTAAGCTATCTGAATAAGACTGCAAAAGTTCCTGCTGAGTTTGATGCAATATCTTAAATTGGCATTTGAAGAGAGTGACAGAGATGCACAAAGAACTATTTCTCTTACTTCAAAAAAAAATCTCTCATAGGAATCTAAGGAAATAAAACTTAGAGTGGAACTATTAAACTTATAGACTTTGTTTTTTAAAGCTTCATTTTCTCTATTGAAGCTGCTAGCAGCTAACAAAAGGTGCAAAAAAATAACTGGCCTCATCCATCACTAAAAGACTTTGGTGCATTTTGAAATCATTGTCATTTTCCAAACAAAGAATTAACTCCTCCACCTCATCTTGGTAAAAATGATTAATAAAACCTGCAGGCTAATGATATGCAAATTGCCTTTAAGGTAGCATGCCTGATTTTCAATCTTTTATCAGATCTCCTGTTTTACATATATCTAGAGAACAGGGTCTTCCCCTACTCCTCTTTCTTTTGATTAAATACATGTTTTTCTTGCACATGCTAATAGTCAGATTTTTATTCCCCTGCATCTCTCTGAAACACTTGCAGGGCAAATTTGCTCATCTGCAAGGAATGATGTAGTGATTGCCCTGGTATGGGATATACTGTCCAACTCCCTTAATAAATCACTAGAATTGATGAAGCAACCTTCATTCCTGAGATTGAGACAAGGTGTGTTAAACATAATTACAGCTACTTAGTAAAACAAGTTACAAAGCAGCTTCACAAAATAACTGAGACAGTAACAGATTAAGGATCTTTGAAGAGGGAACAAAAGGTTTTGAACAAAAATTGGCCTGAAGGCACAGATCAGTAACAGAAGCTATCTATAGATTTAGTTGCTATAAATAAATACATTTTAAATCAAAGTATTTTCAAACACTATTTTCTCCCTTCCAAGACCTGTGTTGTGATTTCCCCTGGGAATGGATACCATTGGTGGCCACAAAAGCATCTAACTGCCACCTCAGGAATGCTTTTTAACTCATTGTAATGGTTTCCCACCTAAGATGGAGGCATTGGTGAAATACATCCATTAGACTGGCCCAAGACTTAACTCTCAGGTGCAGAGACTGCATTTTGAGATATTGGATCCCAGATGTGGAACACCTTACCAGCGTCTTCATTATTCCTTCATTTACTTTTAACTTGGGATGGGCCCAACCAAGAACTCTCTGTCTGAACTCACCGTCCTGCACTCCAAACAGGGAAGGACTTAAATACAAACCATCTTTCTTTTGGGGGGTTGTAAAACAAAATGATCCAAACCTTCCCTGATTTTGTTAATCTCTTCCCCAAGTTGTTGAGTTCCTACATCTACCCCTGTATCATAGACTCTGCCGGCAATTACACATTGTAATACTAGTGCCTTCTGCTGTATATTTTTTAAAATAACAGGTGCCACAATATAGATCACTTTACATATACATGTTTTCAGCCATGGGACCTCATCAGAGCCTATGAACTAAAAAGGGTCAGGTACGTTCAGTAGTTAGGTGGGAAACCTCACAGCGATACGCAGTTGCTGTAAGAGATGTTGTTAGAGGAAAGAGTGCACTACTCTCCATAGCTGACTCTGTACTGAAGTGCCTCAACATGGTGTTAAGATTGCGGTGCTGTTGGTGTTAGAAGTCACTATGCTATCTGTCAGATGATGCTTTTAAGTAAGACCCTGGCAGCTCGTGGCAAATATTTCATGTTACATGTGTATGAGTGGATTCATACCTAGAGTATTATAACAGACATGACCATTTATAATTAACAAATAAACAGATCTCAATAGCAACCTGTTGGGCAAATTCTCAGAGTAAAAATATTCTGTCTACTTCATTTCCTCCTGTTTCAATGGGATCTGATCTTTGATTTTGTTGAATAGTAGCCATGTTGCATACTAGATGACAACTCGAGTGCTGGCTGGTGGGTGATATTTGTGTATGTCTGTTTCTGTTTGTCCATGTTCACATGCATGTACACGTGTATAATTTGGTAAACATTTGGGGAGCCTTGAGTATGGGAGGTGCTATAAAAACCTAAGACATTGTTATGCTGAAAGATATTGGTGACTGCATGAATCACATCTTGGAGATCAGGTGTGAACACACCCTTCAATTAACATAAATATGAGGATGAGTTAATCAGGACTCCCTCCCCTTTCTCACACAGCCCCAAGATAAAAGAGAGTTGTGAACTCACCCAGAAGTTTAGAATGAGTGGGCAGAGGTGTTCCAATTAGTACTGTGACCAGGTGTGTGAGAACATACAAAGATGGATGCCTGGTCTACACTAGGATTTTGCATGGGAATAGCTACATCTGTTAGGGAGGTGTGAAAAATCCACAGCCCTGAGAGACACAGCTATTCTGACCTAACCTCCGCTGCAAACAGCAGTAGGTCAATGGAATAATTCTTCTCATGACCCATCTCTTGGAGAGATGGATTACCTATGCCGATGAGAGAACACTTCCCATCAGTGGAGGTAGCAGATGCACTGAAGTGCTACAATGGCACAGCTGTTTTAAATGTAGACAAGCCCTCTGAGTGACAGACACAGCCTTAAGGAGCAGCTGAAAGTGCTTGGCTAACCCTGGAAGAAACCAGGGGAGAGATTTTTTGCATCAGGGTGCATGCACAAAAGAGAACTCTTGGTACTGTGAGCAAAATAAGCTGTTTGCTACTATCTGATTCCCTCTGTGTTCAGAGACACAGGACAGGACATGATTTGTAAATAAACGCAACAGCATCAAAGAAATGCCTACATCACCGATTTTTCCCAACTGGAACATCCACAGGCCCCAAACTTTGACTAGTGGCTCAAGTCTAAAAAGAGTCGGGACAACAATATTATTACATTTTTAAAGTCCTACTGATGCCATCTACTGCTCTTTACAGAGAACTTCATCTACAATGACACTGAAGTACATTTTTGGAAGACAGGCGGCTTCCCCATTTGCAGGAACAATTTGAACTCCCCAAATTTGCACCTGCTTTTTGCACTCACAAAGAATTGCAGCGCAAAGCTGAGTCCTGTATGTGGGCTTCTCACTACCTGACTTGCACCTGCAATTTAGCATTTTTAGGAACACGTGCTCAGATTTTGCTTGCAGCTTTACAAAAATGCAAGTGCAAACCATGCCTGCAAAAGGAAGGATGCCCACCTGAACATTTACCCTTAAAATAGACCCTTCAGGGCTGCTGCTTTTCTCCCAAGACATTAGTGCGCTTACTGTACTTCATTTCATTTTAACCCCCGTCAGAAAAATAACACACAACCCGTCAGTACTGAAGGATCAATATTTACACAGATGGCACTACTGCCATAGTGACAAGCACTTTCCTGAGTACAGCTTTGGTCATTGTAATATGTATCTGTGTGGGAGAGAGGGTGGGAAAAGAGTGACTGACTAACAAAATGAGACCGAGTCAGATGCTATGCAATGTGTGCAGGAGGCATGATCCAGGGGAATGCCGGGACAATGGTGGTTTTAAGCCACAGGGGAAAGTATTTAAAAACAAGGCACAGACATTTACAGAACTAATTTATAGTATTTGATTTTGGGCTCCTGAGGGGACCAAAATGCCCCCCGCTTTTATTAAGGCCGCCTGGAGAACTGCTCCAATGGTATTCTCCCCAGTGCTTGCCTAAGGCTTGTGGCACAAGCCAGAAAGGCCACAGTAGCATCCACCAATCGTCCTTCCACCCCTAGTGCCACCCCAGCATACTCCCAACAGGCTTGCAGGGAGGCCAGTGCAGGCCCATCTATGGCAACTCAGCAGCATAGGTGTGCTGGATGAATTCTCCCCTCTCCCCTTTCAGGCTGTTTACCCCATCTGTCCATCACTGGAAGGGGGCAGAATCCCTCTCACTATAGTTTAGAAAGGAAAGAATGAAGCGTTCAGTGGCTGATTGCATTTGCCATTTAACTCCCATCTATTATTCTTTGACACAGATTAGTGCTAAACACAGCCCTAAGTGAATCCATATTTGAGAGAAAAGAACAGAAAGACTTCTGGGAACAGACCAAAATTATTTCACCCTTATTCATATTAAAGCTACAGTCCATCTTCAGGTGCTTGCCTTCCATCTGTTAGGTAGAATAGGTAGTGGAAATGATGAATCTTCCCTACAGACATGAACATTCCTGTTTGCTTTCAGTATTCATAACCTCTCTTGTATTGCTATGAGCTTCCCACAAAGTCAGTCCAGGAAATCCAGTTTTCCAAGCCTAGATATGTACTATGGGCCTGATCCAAAGCCATGAAAGTCAGTGAGGCCTTAAGCACATGGAGAAGGGGATGGTGAAGCTCCTTTTCACATTCAAGGGCATAAATCCTCCAGGTGTGGGGTGCTAATGGGCTCTTGGCTGGAAGACTGATTAGGGCCCTCACACTAGCTGTCAGGAGTTAGACTGGGAGGGAAGATCCTGAGGATGTGGAGTGTCCCCACATTCTGGGGGATTTATGTTTTCATGACAGAAAACTCCCTCTGCCTATACTGCAGAATGAGAGAGTCCCCAGCTGAACTTCCAGGGCAGGAAAGAATAATAAGAGAGATGCTGAGCTGGCTAATATAATTTTGCTGTAGGCCCTGTTCAGTATGAAACAGGAGGTACAGAGGGGTTGTGTAGCAGCTGGAGCACCCCAACTCAGCCAGAATTCCTGAGAGGTACCCACACAGCAACTATCACCTGCATGTCCGGGAATAGAACTATAACCCTGCCCTTTGCCTGTCTCTTCCCTCATCTAGCACCCAAAGGAGCGGGGACCATGTTCTCAGGCAGGATTCTGAATATCCCCATCCCTGAATACATGTGCAAGGGAATGGTGGGGACCCCATGTACCCTCCTGTTATGCACACCCACTGAGAGGCAGAACAGAATCAGGCTCTTATACCTGTGGGTCTGATACCATAACTGAGTTTGTAAAAGTCTGTCTCTTGCATTTAAATACCCAGCTTTGTCTGGGGCTCACCAAACTGCCTTAGAGCAACCGCTTTAAAATGAACAAGGGAACTTGAAACAAAATAAGTCAATTATCCAATGTTGACAAAGCTACCCCATCCCTACTCCCACTGAGCTGCCTCAGGTGGGCTGAATTATGTTGGGAACATATTAACCTAAAATCAGCACATTAGATAATTGGGCTGCAGTAAATTAATCCCAGAGCAAAAGAAACTATCAGTCCCTGAATCAATAGCCTTTCTAGTGTGGTGTTAATGACAACTCTGCAACTGAATCGCCCTCTAGTGGCCAACAGTCTAGTAGCATACTTTTTCACTAGTCTACAAACACCTCTATCTACCCTGCGTGGGTTTTTGTGCTGTTCCAGTGTAAACATTCATTGTGTGTTGTCATAACATTGGTTCTGTTGCCTGCAATCTTGGTTTGTTATACTCCTCTGTAGTGTAAATCCTGGCTAACCTTCCCTTCCACTGAGACTTGGTGCTATTGGTCCAAACTTTGCAATTCTTGGGCAGGCAAATCAGTTATTGATATAACTTATAAGTGGAAGTTTTACTCCCCAAAACTGCAGGATTGCACCCTATATAAATACCCTGAGCTGCCTTTCACTGCCATTCAAAAACAAGGAGCCAAACTTTGCCCTCAGAGAAGTATGGACCATACCTCTGTCCTAACTATTCCAGTCAAACAATGAAATCCCTTTGACTGACCAACCTGCATATTGTATTCATCTTGGTCACATTTTAATTTTTCTGATCTACTCAGCAGCTGTTTTAATTTCTGTTTAAGGGATGTCTGAGTGCAGAGTCAGATGCAAACTTCCCAGCTGGTCCATTTAAATATAAACAACCCAACCTCACATTTAAACTTTTCACCCCCTTGTGAGTTGTGCCATCTCTAATGCAAACTGAGCTAATTATTTGAAAATGTACAGGTGCCTTCAAGTATCAGGTTGTTCATTGGTCAATAATAAGCATTCTTAATCTGTTCCCAGAATTGGGGCTTCTCTCAATCTGAACATCTAAAGTGCCTCCCATGAATGAGCATACATCTGTGAGCCTACCCCACTCTCATATCCATATCTTCACCTTCCTCCTGGGGATAGTTGTTCTTTGCATATATCACCCCTTATGGAGGAGATCCATAGAGTAACATAGAAGTTATTCTAAAAGCATATGGGAGTTAATAGAATCCCTCTGAAACAGCAAGAGACAATCTATTTGGAGATGAGAGGACCCTTTTCTGGGAAAGAGATCAGTTGATTCCCAGAAAGCCAGCACCTAGTAAGACTTTCTTCAAAAAGGCCCTTTATGTTGCTCACTCAAAAGACCTGCCTCACAACCAAAAAAACAACTCCCAGGCCAAACCAAATACAGCTTGAATCCCTTCCTCCTTACAGAGGCACCCAGTTAACCTCTTTATATCTGCTTCTTATAATTGGCTCCAGCTGCCACCTGTTAGAGAGCTTATTCCCTCACTCTCCCACTTAACTGGTCCTTCTAGCATGAACAGAGAGCAACAATACCCAAAGTCCGAAGGTGCAAACAATTCAATGTTTATTGGGGTGAACTTTCAGCAAGCTTAAATCCAAGTTCCTTTTTCCTTATTTTTGAATCCCAACTTACTTCCTGTTTGCCCCTAATTTATATAGTAATATTCTTAGCTATACCTTAACCAATCATTCTACTGAAATTTACCTAACCCATCCTAACATAATTAGCCAACCAGTTATATCCCACCACCTTAATTAGTTTATACCCAGCAAAATTAATTATACAGCAGACAGAAACAATCACAGAACCAGACAGAGACCATGCAAATAAACAATAGCAAAGTGGGAACTATAAGGACAAAACAATACAAACGTGAGGATTTCACAACTACATCTATAAAGACATGAGGGTTTCCCACCTGTGTCTATTGATAAGTGAGTTCTAACCAAACAGAAAACTATCAAGCTAAATTTCCTTTTACATCTTCCAGGCTCTTCCCTTTCTCCGGAGGTGATAGATCGGATCACCTTTCTAACAGCCCCAGATTGCCTTATTTCAATATTACTAGTTTGGAATGTGAGGATGTGACCATAGGCTTCCCAGTGTATGGCTGCCTCTGCTGCTTAGCCAAAGGCATTGGCCTAAGAACAGGGCCTCTGTCACAGTTAGAGAAGGCCCTTACACAGATTCTTTCTTTTATATCTCTATAACTAGCTAAATGATAAACATATGCCTAAATTCTTAAAGTATAGGCTTTTACAGACAGGCCTGAATATCTATACCTTAACACTCCACCTCCTTTTTGGGGGGTGGGGGTGGGGAGGAATCTTCCTGCCCAGGTATCCCTGGAAAAGCATAGGACATATGGTGACACACTTCCTGATAGGGCCAGGCATCAAGGTGGAAGGAGTTGATGCTCCATCTGTCCCACTGCCCTTTGTGTAGTACAATGCCCTGCATCTTCTCTCATATGGACATACTGCACCTATTCCAATTAGTGTTCCACACTTCCCATTATAGTGGGCCCGAGAAGGTTGGATCCGGGTTGTCTACTACACTTGGGGGGAGGGCTTACTACATTACTTATAGGTTATAATTGGTGGCTGTTCGCGAGGGAGTTGTGCCCCCCCCCATCATTTCCACATGCAACATAACACAAATACAGTTAACAAGCTGCTATGATAATCTACAGCAACACCGAGAGTCCTGACTACTGCAGTATGGTCCAACATCCTGGCCACCACCAAAAACACTGCTTCTCCTCCTTTGATAGGGTTAAAATTTTGTCAGCACCATCCTGTAGTGTGTATTGTAAGTGTGTCCAACTGTTGGCACTTTCAGCAAGTTGCTCTTATAATCTTTGTATACTTTTGTCCATATTGTGTGTCCATTGAATATCCACAGTGAAATTTGGTATTGTCCAAACCAATTCAACTACTTGGTATGGCATGGGGTAGTAGGTGCTGGTTCGATTGTTTACAACGATTAAGTGCACTGATCCATTGGTGCACCATAGTCCAGGTGGCAGTGTGTAGAAGTTCATAACTTTGTCACATACTGGAAGGATTTTGCCTCCTACTGTTATATTGCAGGATTGCATACATTCCCAACAGAATACACCATACCCCATATACATTACCCCTAAATGCCCCCCCTTTGCAATAGGCCAGGGGTCTCCAAACTTTAGGAGACGAGGGCCACATTAGATTTTTATTTAGGAGACGAGGGCCCCGCTGCCGAAATGCCACCGAGGTGGCAGCGTTTGAGCTGCCGCCGACGTGCTGCCGAGCAGCGTTTGAGCTGCCGCCGAGACGGCAGCAGCGTTTGAGCTGCTGCCAAAGTGCCGCCGACGCGGCAGCAGCGATTGGTTGGGGGGGGCCGGACAAATTGAAGCCACGGGCCGAATCCGGCCCGTGGGCTGTAGTTTGGAGACCCCTGCAATAGGCCATTGATCCTGCTCCTCCATAGTCATAAGAGAGGGGCACATCCATATTCCTCCTCTGAATATACAACTGCTTAATGTGATGACAGTCCAATTTACCCCATTCCACACACCCCCAACACCTATTTCCTAGTGGCTCCCAATGCGCTCCCCCTTCCCTAGTTACTCCCATAGGGTTCAAGGGGACCACCTTATTTGCATTTCCTTCCCATGGTATCATAGTAACAATTACACAAGAACTCTCCCCACAGGTTGGGGATGTTATTTTCCAGGTAGATGGGTATGTTTTTGCAATTGTGGATAAATATGGGCTAGCCTCCCGATTTAATACTGAAGGCCATTGTTCTGACCAAGCATCTCTCATAATATCCATTAACATTATTAACTGAGCATTTTGAATACCTACACACACTTCTCCCCATGTTAATCTTCTGAAGCCATCCCCCACCCATGTCACCAGGTCCCCTGCCCAATGAGTTAACTGCAAGTTTATTCTACTGCTGTCTTCCACCCTGTGGCAACTGCCGATAGTTGCTGTGCCATTAATTCATTAATTTGTTGTTCAAATCTCAAATTTTGGCTTACTAATTGTTTGGTTACCCACTTGCCCCCCAGATTCCATGTACCCAGCATAGTGTTCCCTGCTGCCCACAATCCTCTTTTCCGACGACGATTCCAGATGTGTCCCCCTCACCCACCAATTGAATTGTTGTTTCAATCCTTTTATGTACATACTACAATTAATATGAATTTGGTCCACCCACCATTCCTTGGGGCATACCACCCGTGTAATAGAGTGAAAGGACATGTTAAAGAGTGCTGACTGCACCTGCTCCCACAATGGCTGCCATACATTTGCTCATTGGGGAATATTCTCGCCTCCAGGCTGTGGCCACTTTAAATTTGGATTCTTCCAACTTGGCATCCATATCACCTGTAGGGTTACATTCCTTAAAATGATTAACTCATCATACACCCAGCGTCCCAAAGGGGATTTTACGCCCAATGTAATATGTACATAACAATCACACCTTCGGGGATTATCTTCCATGGAAGTACCATTGTGGTTGCATATGGTAACATCACACCCTAAATGTGGGGCCCTATTTTCCCAAGAGGGTTCATTTGCTCCAGGAGACAAGAGGGTTATATTCTTTGGACCCTCTGTAACAAACCACATAGCTGGGTAACTGTGTTTTCCACTATCATTAATCATGGCAGCACCCTGGGAGTACCATGCAATATTTCCTGATAAATTTGATATTATTCTCCACCGGGTTGGGATCCCCGCATCTAATCCATAAACCATATACCGACACTGCCAAATGCCTGTTGGAGTATTAGTGGTACATCTTTCTATGGGGAGATTCTCATAGTCTTCATTAGCTTTATTACCACAGGTTGCATGTGTAGCCATCCATGTGTTTCCTCCTTTTGACACTTCACATTGTGGGATCTGAATAGAATTTGTAAATGTGACAATTGTGATTAGCACTAGTAATTGTTCCATCCAGGGCCCAGGAATTTTCATCCTTTTCTCCTTTTTGAATTAACCTGTAATACACACATAACAAAATTTACACGTTCCCTTTCCCAATCCCCTGTTTGTACCTTTTTATTTGCGTGCAGTGAACCCACTCCATTCTCTGTAACCAATAATAGCAGACTGGGCCCTAACTGATGGTCAAGAACAAGATAGGGGCCCTTCCATTTAGGAGCTGAGAATGGATGGTGTTGACCTGGAATCTTGTACATCACTAGATCTCCCACCAGGGGTAGATCACGCTCCCCGGGCAGGTCATACCATGCTTTGACTCTTGCTGCTCCTTGCTCATCTCGCCAGGCCACAGCCTGCTGTACCTGTTTTACATGGTCGATTAGAGTTAAAATCCATTCTTCTGTTAAGCTGTGTGTAGGGGTAAGTAGACTTTCCCACCATTCCATGGGCCTTCCCATGAGAGCCTCGTATGGAGAAAATCCTGTGCCCTTTGATTGTCATTAAGACAAAGGGCAGTAACTGTGACCAGTTTTTTCCTCCCATTTCCCCTCCCTTTCTTAGCTCACTTTTAATGGTGTGGTTCATGCGTTCCACCTGCCCCGCAGCCTGTGAGTGATAAGCAATATGGAACAATTGTGTGATTCCAGTGAGGGCTGATAGCTCCCCTAACAGATCCGACCGGAAAGCAGCTCCTTGATCTGAGTCAATCACCTTTGGGACCCCCCAGCGAGCAAATACCTCATTTACCAGTATTTCAGCAGTTACCTGGGCAGTTTGATACTTTGTGGGGAAAGCTTCCACCCGCCTGCTGAAAGCATCCACTACCACCAACATGAATTGGTTTTTCCTGTGATCTGGTGGTAGGGGTCCTGTGTAGTCAATTTGTATTATTTCCCAAGGTCCCTTTGGGGCTTGTCTCATTAATTCTCCCCTTAGCACTTAGTGAGGTGGGTTGTGCTTGGCACAGTCCAAACAACGTTCCAGATGTGATTTTAAATCAGCTGCCATTCCTGGCCACCAGCACAAACTTTTTAAAGTTCCCAGTGCCTCCTCAAACCCGGGATGTTCCCCTGCCAAGCTCCCATGCACCCATCTTAAGAAAGCCATCCGGCTTCCCTGAGGACACAGCATTACTGGTCCCTCAGCTGTTAAGACACACCAAATCTCTTCCATTAGTTCCACCTTTGGTACATGCCTGTCCCCAAGTTTCATGATGCCTTCCAGTCCTGGGTCAGATCCTTGCAACTCCCGAATTCACCCTCCCCGATCGTATCCACCCCACGTCTTGTTATCACTTCTACAGGCACACTCTCTTCTGGCTCCCAGGGCCATGGGGGTGCCTCTGTTGCAGCCTACTTGGCCTCTGCATCGGCCAGATTATTTCCTTTGCTTAGGGGTCCTGTTTTCTTGTGTGCCTTTACCTTTCCCACATTGATCCATGTAAAACAGTGACTGAGCTCCTCCACTCGCTTCCACCAGGTAGCATGCTTGATTGTGGAGCCGTCTGTTGCCCTGAAACGATTATCCACCCACCATCTCAGCATTAATGTGGCCCCACGAAATACATAACCTGAATCTACCACCACCCAACATTCTGGCTCAACTTTGGGATCCACTTCATTTAAAGCTGTTAGCAAGGCTGCCAGTTCTGCCTCCTGAGCTGACCTTGCTTCTAGTGGGAAACCAATGGTGCTGACTGTCTCATTTCCTCTGATTCCCACAACAGCTAAGCCTGCAGTTTTCCGTCCCCCCGATACCTACAACTTCCAGCCAAAAACCATACCAGCGCCCCCTTCTTTACCTGATTGGGGTTAACCGCCCGAAACACCTGATGTTGGGTTTTACCTGGGCTGGCTTCACATTGGTGTGGGGTGCTGGCTAGATGTAATCCGGCTACCCAGACTACGGGTTCCTTTAACACTTCTGCTTTAACGTTGTCTGCCTGTAGAGCTAGCAACCATTTGTCAATACGCTACCCACTCACTTGTCCCTGTAAGATAGTATGTATGTTTAACAGCCGCAGGGGGTCATGATGGGATCGGACTATTACTTTCTGCATTCCCGTGAGGGATTTGAATTTCCCTCCCCCCCAGTAGGTGCACAACAGCACCTTTTCACACCATCCATACTTCAGTTCCACAGCACTCAGAAGTCAAGAGGCAAAGGCCACAGGTCAGGCCTTTGCTCCATACTCCCGTGTTAATGCACAACCAATGGTAGTGTCAGATACCAAAGGGTACAGATAAAAGAGTTTCTCCCCATCCGGGGAGGCCAACACTGGAGCACTGGCCAGGTTTTCCTTTAGTACTCTCACTGCCTCAGGACACTCTTCTGACCATTCCCAAGTTGAGGCTTGGGTTCGGTCAGCTAGAGGCTGGGCTATTTCTGCATAATTGGCCACAAAATCCCTGCAAAATCCAGTTAGATCCAGAAAACTTTGCAAGCTTTTAACATCTGTAGGCAGTGGCAGGGACTGGATCAGTTGCACCCGTCCCTTATCGATTTCCCTTCCCATCTGGGACACTTCCACACCTAAGTAGGTCACTCTTGTTTGTCCCATCTGAGCCTTTTTCCCATTCACCTTCAACCCTGCTCTTGCCAAAGCTTGCAGGACCTGCTCGGTTAGTTCCCTCTTCCTCCTCTGTCTCTGACATTAGCAAAAGGTTGTCTACATATTGTATGCACTTTGCTGAATCCACCCCCTCCAGAGCCTGTCTCATGTATCTGTGAAAAATTGCCAGGGAGTCCTGATATCCCTGAGGTAGGACTGTCCAGCAGAATTGTCTGCCCTCCCAGGTGAATGCAGTTTTATACTGACATGAGGTAGCTAGTGGCAGAGACCAAAAGCCATTAGCTATGTCCAAAACAGTGACAATTCGGAATTGGGGTCCAATACAGGCTGGCATTTCAGGGTACGCTGCCACTACTGAGGCTGGTGAATTGGCCAGAGCATTTAGTGCCCCGTAATCCACAGTGAGGCGCCAGGTACCGTTTGGCTTTCTCACTGGCCACACAGCAGCATTACATGGGGATGCAACAACTGCTCTAATCAGTGCGCTCTGTTCCAATTCCCCAAGAGTTGCCCCCACCTCTGCCAATGCCTCCTGAGGAATAGGATATTGTTTCTGTGAGGGAGGGTCCTCTCCTTCTAGCAGCACCTCCATGCAGCCCCTACCACAATCCAGGTTATCCTTAGCCCACACAGGGATGTGTTCCCACCCTGCTGGGGGTGGTGGGAGGGCATGCGCCGCTTTAATGGTCATAGTGGCTATCCCCATAGGAATGGTATAGCCCTGACCATCCTGTGTCTGCCCCAGTAAACACACCCAGTTGGCTAAATCCAGTATAAATCCCAGTTTGTGTAAATCTCCTGCCCCCAACAGATTGAGCAGATCATTACAACCCCGCATAATCTCCCCTTCGCCCCAGATTCCTTTGATTTGTCCCCGCCTCAGGGTTAACTGGCTCTCTGGTGCCTCCGGAAGGCGGCTCCTCCCTGCCGAGCTGCTGCAGCGGCCCAAGCCTGGCAAAGCCAGTGAGTGGACTCGGGGTAGGGGCCGCCGGGGTGGGGTGGGCTCGCGGGGGGGGGGCTGTGAACCCTCCAGGGGAGTTCAGGGGGAGAGAGGGGGGAACCTGGTCTGGAGAGCAGCCCCTAGGCACGGCTGGCCCCTGGGGTCTTTAAAGGCTCATTGGGATTTGCCCCTCAATGAACTGATGTGCGGGGGTGGGGGCGCAAGGTGGAATTTTCGCCTAGGGTGCAAAATATCTTTGCAGCCGCCCTTCCCTTTCCACCTTGTACTGATCCCCCGAAGTAATAACATGGACTGGCTCTCCCCCCGATGCATCTGCCTCCACACATCTGCCTGTGCCAGAAACTGGGGTAGCTGATTGGGAGCAAGTTCAGGGTGCTGCGACCTTAAATGCCCCACAAACTGCGGATCGCTCAGCTCCAACCATTTCTCCAGCAATTCCACACCCCTACCATGCTCCACACCCCGCTTCCAGGTCTGGTGCCCTTGTCTGGGGTATCACCTGTGGACCGTCCAGGGGATCCACCCAGCCCCGTGCCCATGCCTGTATGCGATTAAGTGTATCCTGCCCTGTTTCCCCAGGGATACACTTCATCTTATTCATCCCCACAGTACGAGAGTACACCCCAAACAACTGTTTTGCCACCTGTCTGAGGATTAGAAATGGGTGTGCCAGTCCTGCCACATCGATTCCTAAAGTGCCCCATCCCAAAAGACTACGCCATATGATCACCTGGTCCTCACAAGTTAGCCCCTCCATCTCTCTGCCCACCTCCACTAGCCAATCATCCCGGGGTACCTTTCCCAAATGGTCCAGTACTGCCTCCCGGTCCTTCAGGGACAAGGGGCGGATTTCTGCCTGTTCTACTACTTGTGGGGCATGGTCCCCTCACCCCACAACTGGGGTCACTATGCCTGCCTCCTGCAGTTCCTCCCGGGTAGCCTCTCTCACACGGGCTGTAACTGTGGGTCGCTGGCTTACAATGTCCGCTGGCAGTGGTGGGTACAGTGTTTTTTCAGGGTAGGGTGGTGGAGGTGTCTCCTTCAGTTCCATTAGTGGGGCAGATGGTTTGGGGTCCCCAAGTCCATTGCCCCCATGTTTACAATGATACAATTCACCCTCTAAGTCTCCTACTCTCCCCAGCAGTTCATCCCTCTCTCTCTCTCCGGATTGCCTCACAACTCCTCTGTCCGTGCAGCATCCCGTGCCTTCAAATCCGCTACCTCTACCACTAACACAGATTTTTCTGTTAAAATCCATTGCTGATCCACAATCCCCTCCAAATCTTTAATGTGTTGGAGATCGGCTTCCATTTTTACCCAGTATGCCATCCCAGCACACAAACCTTGTAATACCATTCCCTTTTTCCTACACTCCTTTCCCTTGCTGTCTCCCAAAACCTCCCCCATCTCCTTCTCACTGCTCAAGGACTTCTCCTCTGGGTCCTAGGTTCCCACTACCCATGGAGACATTAACCCTTTCCTTTAATAAGAAAAACTTGCCTCCTTTTGGGTCCCAGAAGGCCTATTCCCCCCATCACACCTTTCTCTAGGAATTTTAATCAAACTCTTGAATTCCATTGGGAATTTTAACCCCTCCATAGAATTCTATAGGTTTGTTTAAAATGTCTATTAAAAGGTCTCTATTGAATTCTGAAGATCTATTGATCTACCTGCATTTCTAAAGTGCCTATCACTATAGCAGTATTGCCAACCCGAAATGTTCAAAAATCAGGAGATGGTCTTTAAAATCATGAGATTATGTAAAAATAATAGATTTGCCTTCTGCTTTTTGAGCCTTTAGGATGCTCTGGGGTCACATTTTGAAGCCTTCTCCACAGCCACAAGGACTAGAAACTTACTTTTTCTTTAAGAATGAAGGCTGAAATCATCATATATCCAGTAATTATCATTAGACTCATAACAAAATCATGAGAGTTGGCAACAATGCTATAGTATCCAGGTATTGATAGCTCCTTCCCAACCCACCAAAGCAATACATAGGGTTCCATACGGGATCCATGAAAGTACATAGGCACCTAAACCCCAGTTTTGGCTTCACTGCAATCCACAAAACTCCACCAAACTCTGTAGGTGCCTGAACTCATTTGATGCCTACGTTTCTCAGCCACCTATCTCCTGCCTCCTGTCTCCTGCCTAAACACTAGAGTGATTCATAGAATTCAGGGAAGACAGGAATTCAGCTCTGGCTAGAGAAGGTAGAGGTGGTGCCCACCTTTTAATTTTTATCCCAACGGTTACAGCTCTCACCTGGGATGTGGGAAACCCAGCTTCAATTCTCTCCCACCCTGCCCTAGGAGGAGAAAAGCCTTGAACACAAGTGTCACCCACCCCACACCCCACTTTAGGAGAGTGAGCTAACCACTCAGCTATATGGGATATTATGGGGTGGAAGCTGTTCCACTGTGAATAAATGATGCAAGAGTGGCTAGAACAGGGGACTCGGTCCAGGGTCTCCCACCTCACAGATAACTGCCCCAACCATTGGACTACAGAATCATTCTCTCCGGCCCAATGATTTTTATAGCTTCAACAGGAGAGACTGAGGGAGCGCCCCCATCTCTGTGAGCACATCGCATAGCTAAGTGGTCAGAGCACTTTCCCACATGGTAGGAGACCTCTCTTCAAATCCTTTCACCTCCTCTGGCAGAAGGGGGAATTGAACTTGGGCATTCCATATCCCAGGTAAGTGCTCTAACCACTGGGATAAAAGCACTAAAGTGGGCTCCTCTTCCTGCAGTTGTTTTGTGTGGAGCAAGAGAGGCGCCTAACCCATTACTGCAAGAAATGCCTTAGGAACCTGAGCCTTCTGATTCCAGGCAGTGGGTGCCCGTTGTGGGTTGCCAGGCAGAGCTAGGCACTGCCCTGTAGCCTGGATTTAGTCACCTATCTCCAAGAGAGGGGTGAGGCTTAGTCCATGCCCCTCTCTTCAGCATCTTCCACTGGCTAATTTGGACAGCTCCTGCCTAGTGTGCTGGCTTTTGTAGATTGCATTCTAGGCACCTAACTCTCTTATTCATTGCATGGGGAGCCCAGGAAGCTAATTTGGCTTTGTGGATTGCAGTATTGTTCTGGATTTTCTAGGCATCATGATGCTCAGCATTGTGGCTCCTAAATCCTTTTATGGATGCCCAACCCACTCACCCTCACTGCCTCACAAAGTGTCTGGGAGAACAAGCACGCCATGCAACAAGTACTGAAAATCAAATCACTCAGGCCTTATTGGACCAAGGTAGAGAGGACAAGTTCCTGAGCTGAGGACCTTCCTTTGACCACACTTTGTCGTCAGTACCCCCTGGCTGTCTGAGCAAGCTCTCTTCTTAATCTCAGGTACTGAAGTTAAAATGCATGCAGTCAGATGGTCTCCACAGTACGCAGAACCTAAACCATAATGAGCTTTAAAGTTTAGACCCCAAACTTTGAATTACACTCAGGATGTATTTCACAAATTGAATCATGCTGAACTAGCCTATTTTGGAACATGGCGCCTTCTGATATGGGTTGGCTTTCCCCTGCCCCAGGCCATGGGATGTCACTGCTTCCCCCTGCATCTGCTGGGCTGCATCTATCTCCACCATGGACTCATTCAAAGGAGTGATAATTGGGTAATTGGTGTGTTTGCCTTCAAAGACCAAATGAATGCCACCGTTGTTTATAATAGAAGTACATCATTTAACAAGGTAATACAATAGTTTCTAATGGGTCAGGAAGAAGATATGGCTGGGGAAAGCTGAGTTTTGTTCCATCTTGCAGCATACCACTAATGTGAAAATCACTAACCATCTGGAATGAGGAAAATACTTTGAAGGCCTCGGAATGTTACCAGGGCACCATTTTGCCAAGTTATGCTATTTGACAGAAATGGGTCATGAAATGCCTACTAATTGCTACAAGATTTAACAAGGAGAAAGCAGCCCCAGTGCAATGAGGTTCACCTACAGACTTTCATGTTCAGAATAGCAGAGCAGGGGAATAACAATGTGTAATGTGTCCTGCTCTCTGAACACCAAATTACTGGGATCATTTTTCTGCCAGTGAAAGAAAAAATATATGACAGGGTAATTATGACATATTTTTATTGTTTTCAAGAAATGTGAGCCCCTAATTATCCCAGCTATTTATGGGAAGGTTTTAGGACTAGCAGATGCAAAGCTTTAGCTCTTTATTTCCCAAGGGCTCCACAGTTACAGATCTTATTTCAGTAATCCCAGATTATTCCCTCGCTTCACCTGACAAGTCACTCCATAAACCCACTTGCATTCAGAGCTCTGTTTAAAGAAGATTGCAGCATTTACATTGGCACAATAATACTGGAACAAAGAAACAACTAAGTGAACCTGTTTTCAGACAGCTCTAAGGCTGCTTCGCAGGAGGACTGAGCATCCTATGTTTTATTTAAAAAGTGTTTAAAATAGAAAAGTCCTGGATTATGCATTTCTTCTCTCTCTTCCATTGACTTCCATTGCTGTCTTCCTGACTTCAGGGAGAAGTCTGGGGTCCTGCTGACTTCAGTGGAAGTTTGGGATGAGTAAGGAAAGCAGAAACAGTAACCAAATTCAAGATGAGTCCAAACCAGACCATTGGAAATGGATACCCCTGAACATCAAGGGGCGCCTAAAATCTGAATGTGGGTCTAGATCTGAACTTCACATCTGGCCTTCTTTCTCAGACAGATTGAACCAAAGCCCCTGAACTTTGGGTGCTGGATCCTATCTATCGAAGTTATTTATCTGGCCCCCTCTTACCATGGTATCTGAACATCTCACAACACCCCTATGAGGTAGGGCTATTATCTCCATTTAACAGATGGGGACTGTATTGAAAAGGAGATTTTCAAAGGGACCAGTGACAGGTAGGAACCTAACTCATATTGACTTTCAATGGACATTAGGCTCCTCATGGCCATCAATGGGAAGTAGGTGCCTAAATACCTTTGAGGATCTGGACCTAGTGGGATTTTCAGAAGCACCTAAGCAGATAAAGTGTCTAATTTCCATTGAAATCACTTGGGATTTAGGCACCTAACCTGTTCAGGCACTTGTGACAATCCCATGAGGTACCTATCTGCATCTTCAGGCATCTAAATACCTTTGAAAATCTGGCCATAAGTGTATTGTTCCAAGAAGACTGTGTCAGATTAGGAAGATGAACCTGGGTCTCTATAGTCCCAGGCTGGTGCCTTAACTACTGGACCAAGTAAAGATGAAAAGTCTTTACTTTGTGCCTTGGATTCATTTCTAGGAAGAATACACTGTTGATCCAATTTACAAACACAGGGATCTATCCTGGAAGGTGCTGAGCATGCTGGCCCTAATCCAGCAAAGTATTTTGGAACATACTTTGCTCAGCTTGGGTGGGACCTTGAAGGTGGGACCTTCCGTACCTTGAAGGATCACTCCCCTGTCTATGTGACTACACACATACTGTAGCTTACACCTGCCTTAAGTATATAAATACCTTGTAGTGCACTTATGTTTGTAAACAAATGTAACCAGCATGGTGACTCATTAGCCATGTACACTTAGACACCCATCATTTGGATTGCTATTGAATATTTCATCTGCCTTCTCTCCCTTTTTCAGTGTGGAGGACAAAAGTGTCTGACTTGAATGCAGAAGGAAAAACATGTATATGATCATGTAATTAAAGACTGTACCATAGTCCAGCTGAGGTTGCATGGGCACCCTTAATTCTGGCATTTCCTAACTTATGAGTGCTTGAATTTGCAACCTTACTGGTGTTCTTTTGGAGCAGTTTTTTGATCGATATACAAGTTGCATTAGTGTGATGAGATCTTGTGGGTTAAAGACAGTAAAGGGGCTGTTGTTATGGGCAGGCAGATCCATATGTCCACTTTCAGGTGTGTCTGAGAAACTGAACCAATCAGAGAATCAGGTGAAATTCCTCATATTCCTGCCATGATCAGCATCCAAGAGCCCGTTTCCCATCTGCAACAGCTAATGATAATAATGCTTATAGTGTATGGGATGCAGGGGAATGCTCTTATATAGGTTCTTATTGTGTTATCAGCACTTTCAGGAGGAAAAATGAATCCTGAACTCAGGTTTTGGCAGGTAATTAAATGAGGGGGACCTGTAGTGTGTGAGCTTTATGAAATGTGATGATGGTAATGTGGTTACTGCACCTTTAAGATCTGGAACATTCTGGGCAGGCAGAGTACAAACGACTTGTCAGCTGGCAGCCCATTGTAAGGGGTGCTGGGTATCTAAGTATGGACTTGCGCACCATGCTAACTTGATTCATTTTTGTAGCTCCTTTATTTTCCTTGTTGTTCTGATCCAGTTAAAATTATTACAGCCAAATTAAAAGATGTTATTGGCTAATTGGGCTTGGCAAGGCTGATTTTCTAGTGTTTTAAAAATGTACTTTACTTGTTTTAAAGTTTACATTAATATTCAGTTCAAGGCTTAGGTTCTGGACATTTTTTCTAAAAATGCTTTCAAGTTACCACCATTTTTATTAATGCTGGCATTGATCAGCCTCAAGGAAAATAATAAGCCATCCTCTTGCACATAAGTGTACATGGAAAATAGTATTCTGTTGAAATACAAACCTCTTGCTTCTCACCCTGCTCTGATTGTTATTAGTAAGGGTGTATCCTTTAATAACATTGAAAAATGAACACACTTGCAACAGCTAGGAAAGTTTTCAACATAAAGGTATTGTGGGACATTTGCTGGAATTCATAGTACACATCTGAACTCAGAGGCTGGTTCAGATTAGACATTTTCTACAATCAGATCTACATATTGAGATACTTTGATCTCTGCCCTTTAAAGGCATGTTGTTAGCTTGGTATTTATGAATCAGAGCTCTCTGATTGGCATTTAAAAGGAAACTATTGTTACTTTTCATACCATTTTAAAATTAGGCTTCCACTCATAGTTTTAATAATAAATTATCTCTTAGGAGATTACTGTTGGAATTTGTTTCTTCCTTTTTCAAAATTTGTGTATGTCCATCCCATATGTGCACTGGTTTGTTAGTGTAGGGCCTCTAATATAAACTCTCTGGTATCTGCCAGTTGCTGAACATATTGGATTTAACAGGTGAACATGTCTCTCATCTTGCAGCTGAATTCTGCCTGTCTGAATCTAGCACAGGATGTTAAATTACTATCTGTTTCTATCCCCATTGAAATCAGTGGCAAAAACTCCCACTGACTTCAACCAGCACAAGACTGGGATATTTTTGAGCACACGTTGAGATCATTTAAGGTACCCTGTCCTTCCCTGCTATTATAAGGGAACTGGAGAGAGGTATGCTACAGAATTCAAAATCAAATTTCAGCACAGTCATCGAGGAAAGAAGCAAATATATAGGAAAATTGGGAAATACCCACCAAAAGAGATGCAAATTGTGAACAAAATTAATTTTCCCAAACAAACTTGATCAACTGTAGGTTAGAGATGTTGCCCTTTACTGTACTTACATGATGTTTCGGGAGAGCTGAAAAATCACTGAAATGCCCATGTTATCTAGATTTATAGTCCCCCAAAACAATCAATTCCACAACACCTTCTGCATGTCCGCTCACAGCAGCCATAGCCAGGAGACTTGCACACACTCCAACCTTGGCTGAACCCTTCTATCAGTCTTGATAACTGATAGAACCAAAAAAAGAAATGAGCGTAGTTTAACAGTTTTTGATGCTTTCTGGGCGGCTAGTGGTGTGTGACTAAAGCAACATTTTGGCTGGGCAGTATCTTACTTCTTTTAGCAGGGGCAGTGAAGGGAAAGGAAACAAGAAATACAATAGACTGAAAAGAAGCATAATCCCTATTTTCCTATGATGAGTTGCTTTCCTTTGAATATGCCATTATCTAACCTGCAGGCAGGGAAAGTGCTAAGCTTTGGGGAGTGTCAGTGATACTAGTCATTATAACTTGCATAACTAACCAAAGCAAAGTGATTTTACATTTTGTTTTCCAGGCAGCAACAGGACTGAAATCTTCTTGTCTCATTTTTGACTGCCATCTGAGCAGTAGTAGATCCAGCCACAATTATGGAAAATCTTCAAGCAACAAATTATTAGGATTTTGCTGGTTACCTGTTGGGAAAATCTTGCAGGACAAAGACTCAGCTCTGTGAAATAAATATAAATATAAAGTGGAAGATGTTGATCTACAACACTGCACTTCCTCTGTGAATATCAGACACAAAGTTATGAGTAAAAAGAACAAGAGTACTTGTGGCACCTTAGAGACTAACAAATTTATTTAAGCATAATATATTTGTTAGTCTCTAAGGGTATGTCTTCACTACCCGCCGGATCGGCGGGTAGTGATCGATCTATCGGTGATCGATTTTTCGCGTCTCATTTAGACGCGATTAATCGATCCCCGATCGCGCTCCCTGTCGGCTCCGGAAATCCACCTCATCGAAAGGCGGAAGCGGAGTCGACGTGGGAGCGGCAGCGATCGACTTGCCACCGTCCTCACGGCCAGGTAAGTCGATTATGATACGCCGACTTCAGCTACGCTATTCGCGTAGCTGAAGCTGCGTATCGTAGATCGACCCCTGCCCCCCTAGTGTAGCCCTGGGCTAAGGTGCCACAAGTACTCCTGTTCTTTTTGTGGATACAGACTAACACGGCTGCTACTCTGAAAGTTATGAGTGTGACATAATGTATGAAAAAATGTAGACGATCTTATACAGTTGATCAGGCATCAGACTCAAAATACGCTTCATCTAGACTACCAACATTAACAATAATATATTGCATTGTTTCCAAGCCTAGGAAGAAGACTCACCTAGGCCAGCTCTACACTAGAAAAAGTTTGCTGATACAGATATACTGGCATAGCTAAATTGGCAAACTCTCTTAGAGTAGTTCCAACTTATACCAGCAAACTAAGCTATATTAACAAAAACAATTTTTTTGCCTAAATCACAGTCTGAAATATGGGACGGGGGGGGGAGGGGGAAGGGGACACACCCCTAGCCAACATTACTATACCAGCAAAAGTTTCTTGTGTAGCCCTTGCCTTATTCATATTTGTATTACATTGTAATAAATCCACAACTAGGCACATCAGAGATATCACCACCCGGAACGGTATGATGACAGGAGGACTGGAACTAAAAATGCATGTTCTTACTATTTAAGCCAAAGAAAAAACTATTAGTTGTTAGTAGAGTAGGACCCATAATGCACAGATCATTTCTGATTCCTGCCTTTATAAAGCAGTGATTATATTACTTCTAGCTGCACTTCTCTTGTTATGCCGTTCAACTCTGCATTTTCTTGGAATTGTTAACCGCGATATATTATAACTGACAGCAAGTCAGAAAGTTCCATTTGTCACCTGTGTTCTAGAGTTTTTTAGAATGCTGAATCCTGATTTATAGTATTTTAGATCAGCCAATGAAATTATTTGGCTAGCATACCCTTCTAACCTTTCATTTAGTAGACAAAACCTTTCAGCTGATTCAAAGCTATATGTGACAGGAAGATCTGAATAAAAATATTGCCATTTATAGAATTGGATGAGTGAGAAAGGAGAAATATTTTAATACTAACAGATTTTTTAAAATCTCAGATGTGCTTTAAAAGATGAGAACTGCTATGTCTCTGGATGTTGCAGAAGCTTTACACTTTTTTTGGCTTGATCCTCAACCCTGTGCTTGGTTTTTCCTGACCAGGGGCTAGATTTTCAAATAAGCTCAGCCCCCAACTCCCATAATGATAGTCATAGCTGGATTTTTTCAAGAATTCAGCACTAAAGCTGGCTGGGAATTTTTCAAAAAAAATTTTTTTTTTGCCAAAAATGGTAATTTGTCAAAATTGAAACAGTTCATGGGAAAGGGTCCATTTCAACAAATTTCCAAACTAAAAAATGTTTTAAAAAATTTTCAGATTGTCAAAAAATCCCATTTTGATATTTTCAAAATGAAAACTTTTGCTTTTTCAATTAATTTATATGAAAACATGGTCAAAAACAGTTAAAATCAAGATTAAATGCTTTGAAATTATTGAAACAAAATATTCCAGTTGACCTGAACTTAAATATCTTTTGGTTTGTGGGTTTGCACTTTTTTTGAGAGCGAGAGAGAGAGATTTTTACTTTTCCTCTTGATTTAGGATTAGAAATTTTTGTCAAATTCTCAAATTCTTGTGGGATGGGAAAACCATTTCCCCTCTAGGCCTACCATTTCCCCTGCCCAATATGCTGTACTTTTTAAAAAAATGAGGCCACTTATTTTGATGCCTCCTTAAGAGCTGAGCTCTTTTGAAAATGACCCTAATAATCTTGATGCATAATCTTGTACTTGACAAGAGTTACTATATTGCATTGTGCACAAACAAAAATGTTCTGCTAGTAAAAAAGCCACTGTTGGCTGCATGTTTAATTTAGAATTTATGTGCTTTTAATCAGCCATGATAATACAATAACTCTTGTCATGTACAAGATGTGAGAGTGGAGTGTTGTCCATATGTAGAGAACAAATTCATATTAACCACAACACTACATATGCCAAACCTGGCCAAACCTTTTGGCTAACAATCTGGGGATTGCTGAGCTGCCAATATGGAAGACACATGTTCTTCAGGACATACATGATGATGTTTTTCATCATATTACTTCCTCTCAAGCTAGTTTATTGAGTGAAGTAGCATTACAGAGTTTGCTTGTCTGGATGGATTAAATGTGAGTCATAAATGAAATGTGTGTAGTTCTTGATGTGATCCTTGTCATTTTGGACTGCATTGGTGAATGGATTCTAGTTAGTGACTTTAAAAAACAGACAATGAATAGAGCTGCAATTCAGTATTAATTTGCACAGAGAAGTTAAAGTAACCTATAGGTTACATGGAGAATACAGTTTACCCAGTGTAACATAAGTGATCACCTTTAGTTTTATGATTGCACAGGTATTGTGAAGGGGCAGGATTGGCAGCATACAACCCAAGTTAAAGGGCCATGTTGACAGCCACACACACACACCCTGAGTTCAGTAGGATTTGCCCTGCCAAGAGATCCCCATTAGGGGCAGAAGGTTGACTTTTCATTATTCTTTGCTGTAGGTGGCAGGAGTATGCATGGTCAGGAGTTGATGGAGGATGGGGACAGGGTGGTTCTGTGATTACACTCTTAGTATGGGTCTTGAAGAGCTGATGAGTCCCTCCTGCACTCCCTACCCTCCTACTGTTTTATCCCATTCCTAACGTGTAGAAACTGAATCCAGTTTGCTCCACTTTTAGGACCAGAGTGTCCTCTCATACAACAGAGAGTTAAAAGTCTTGCTGTGGTGAGAGTAGATGGCATTTCATTTCTTAGGCATTTTCCAGTACAGATGGTGCCAATATTGAGGTAGGCAGAGTCCTGAACACAACAGGGTTAAAACCAATTTGACAAATTAGGCAAACCGCAGAAAATATGGAGACAGCTATTTGGTGGCACATCTGATTCCCATCTACAATCGCTTAAAGGTGCCGTCATAAAGAGCAGCCTGGAATGCCTAGCTAATAAAATGTCAGCAGCGGGGATATTACGAGGGAGTTTACAAGAGTGCATGAGTTTAGTTGCTGCTGAAAACATCTGATACACTTTGTGTTTGATTCCAGGCTTTGGAATGGCAATGAAATAAACCCACAGAGTTATCATGAATGGTATTTTAAAGGGAAAACTTCTCCTATTTTAGGTACCTATATGGCCCCCATTAGCAGAGTATCTGAGCATCTCACAATTTTTAATGTATTTGTCCTCACAACACACTTGTGAGGTAGGGAACCACTAATACCCCCATTTTACAGATAGGTACTGTCAAAGACTAACCATCTTGCCCAAGGTAACACAGGAAGTCTGTGGCAAAGGAAGGAATTGAGCCTGTTGAAACTAACAAGCCCCAGGGGCCAAACCTGAGCATTACTGCGACCCTTGTGGTGCCAGATCGCAACACCACTCATTTGTTCCCGTCCCACTCCTACCCCGAAAATGTTCCCTTTCTCACTCTTCCTTTCATACATTCGAACATAAGTATGACCATACTGGGTCAGACCAATGGTCCATCTAGCCCAATATTCTTTCTTCAGACTGTGGCTGGTGCCAGATGCTTCTAAGGGGGGGAACAGAACAGGACAATTTTGAGTGATCCATCCCCTGTCGTCTAGTCCCAATTTCTAGCAGTTGGAGATTGAAGGACTTCTATTGCATGAGGTTGCACCCCGACTCTCTTGACTAATGGTCATTGGTCGACCTATACTCCATGAACTTATCTAATTCTTTTTAGAATGCATTTATACTTTTGGCCTTACACCTGCTGCCTATTAATTGCATTGGGTGATCACTTGTAGGGTAAATAACATTCATTATTCACTTTCTCCACACCATTCATGATTTTATAGACCATCCTCCTTAGTCATCTCTTTTCTAAGCTGAACTGTCCCAGTCTTTTTAATCTCTCCTCATATGGTTCCATATCCCTAATCATTGTAATTGCCCTTCTCTGTACTTTGTCCAAAATCTAATACATCTTTTTTGAGATGGGGCAGCCAGAACTACATGCATTGTTAAGGTATGGATGTACTATGGCTTTATATGGTGGCATTAGGATATTTTCTGTCTTACTATCTATTCCTTTCCTAATGGTTCCTAAGATTTTATTAGCTCTTTTAACTGCTGCCATACACTGAGCAGATGTTTTCAGACAACTATCCACAATGACTCTAAGATCTCTTCTTGAGTGGTAAAAGCTAATTTAGACCCCATAATTTTGTATGTATAGTTGATAGTGTTTTCCAATGTACATTACTTTGCATTTATCAACACTAAATTTCATCTGCCATTGTGTTGCCCAGGCACCCAGTTTTGTGAGATCCCGTTGTAAGTCTTTGCAGTCACCTTTGGATTTAAGTAACTTGAGTAATTTTTTATCATCTGCAAAGTTTGCCACCTCACTGTTTACCTCTCTTTCCAGATCATTTATGAATGTGTTGAACAAAACTGATACCAGTACAGATCCTTGGGAGCGCCCACTATTTACCTCTCTCCACTGTGAAAACTGACCATTTATTCCTACCCTTTGTTTCCTATCTTTTAACCAGTTACCAATCCATGAAAGGATCTTCCCTCTTATCCCACGACTGCTTACGTTGCTTAAGACCCTTTGGTGTGCGACCTTGTCAAAGGCTTTCTGAAAGTCCTTCTGTTGTCAACAATGATGTGAGCTGAAGACAAGGTTACCATTCACTTCAAACTGCCTGTCCCCAACCTTAAAGCTACTTGACTGCAGTTTCTTGTACTTATGACAAAACTGAAAGTTTTTTCTTTTCTATATAAACTATATATTCTTCCATACAAAGCTGGAAAATGATATCAAATAATTTAAGGTACCTACAGACTGCTCACGAGACTACGAGTAAAATCAGGTCTCATATTAAGTAATGACTTAAAAAACCCTTGTACAGGATAACAATGCCATTCGCAATTATTCCCATATGTGGTGCCAAGTAAAATGACACCAGGACAATTATATAGATAGATAGATATTTCATGAAACAATTTAAGTAATAGTCAGATCTTATTAAATGAATCACTTGCTTCCTGTACAAATTAGACTTGCTTATTTTGAGATTTTTTCTCTAATGTGAACTAAAAATACTCTAAGTGGGGAACAGAGGTGTATTTCTAATCTGAAAACCATGGCATTGGGCTGAAACAACTGGCTTTGGTTCCTTCTTTGTGATTACAATAATAAATCATTAAAAAAAAACTTGAATGGTATATATGGCCTGATCCATATAGATTCCTGTTGATTTTGTTGTCTTTGGATCAGGACCAAAACCCATTCATGCTATTACAGTAAATGTACTTGCACATCCATCCACACTCACCCATGGGGCCATATTGTGCTATCAGTTTTTAAGCAGAATTTCACATTGAACACAATCAAGTGCACTGGTCTGTGGCTGTTCTCTGCCTCACAGGTGGCCTGGAGAAGCAGAACATACATTAGTGCAGCACTAAGAGAGTTCTAATTTATACCATGGACCTCACAAACATGAGAAGAGCTTAAACTATGAGAAGCACAAATGCAGAGCTCCCTCTATTCCTGCCCCAAGCACTGGGAATGGAATAATTCTCATCCCTGAGCCCAGGGCTACACTGGGGGGGGGGGGTCGATCTACGATACGCAGCTTCAGCTACGTGAATAACGTAGCTGAAGTCGGCGTATCGTAATCGACTTACCTGGCCATGAGGATGGCGGTGAGTCGATCGCTGCCGCTCCCACGTCGTCTCCGCTTCCGCCTTTCGATGAGGTGGATTTCTGGAGCCGACGGGGAGCGCTTTCGGGGATCGATTAATCGCGTCTAAACAAGACGCGAAAAATCGATCCCCGATAGATCGATTGCTACCTGCCGATCCAGCAGGTAGTGAAGACAAGCCCTCAAGATCTAGTTAAACCAGCTTAATCCCTGGTGTAGACACCACTAAGTCGATAGAAAAATTCTTCCTATAACCTTGCTATTACTTCTTGAGGGAGTGGATTTACTACAGTGACAGAAAACCCCCTTCCGTTGCTGTAGCAAGTGTCTGTGCCACAGTGGCATAGTTGCAGTGCAGTAGCTGTGCCGTTGCAGGGTTTGTCGTGTCACCATAGTCTAAGACCCTGATCCAAAGCAACAAAAGACAATAGGAATATTTCCACTGACTTCAGTGAGCTGTGGATCAGACCTGCACGCTGAGCACTGTAAAAGAGCATAACACTTTATAAAAGTGTTTTCTCTGAATGCTTTTAAATAGCAGGTATCAAAAAAAATCCTAGTATGAGTGTGATGATCAAGGTTGTTTTCTTAATTGATTTTTTTTTTTTGGTCAATGAATTTAAGGATGCTTTATCATGGAAAGTATGCAAGTCTGCTTTAATTTTTAAGACAAATGAGTTAGCAATGCTAACACTTTTCTTCTTTGCATTCCTATTAACTTTGTTTTCATAACCCCACTGCTGGGCTTCTGCGTATTAAACCATTCCTGATCATCTGTGCTGCAGTCTGGATCAATATAATAAAAAGGGTCCCATGTGCAGGAAGAGGCACTACTTCTTGCAAGGTAGTGAGCACCCTCAACTCCTAAGGAGCTCTGAGGCAGATGTGAACAACCAGTCGCAAGGATGAGGCCCTAAAATAAACATTCACATCTTTAAAACTGTTCCTCTGTGGTGAACCATGAGTGTGTTCCAGAACAATCATAAGTGTCTGTATTCATCCAGTAGACCAGCTGTCCCAGTCTTTGCAGTAGTCATTTTATAATCTTACTGCAGACGATTTTATTGTTGTTGTCTTTAAATAAAATGAAGAAATAAAACTTTTATTAGTTTCAATTAATGTTTTAAAACCACTTTCATAATTGGACAGATTTCAAAACAAGACAGTGTGGGGCCTGACCCTGCCGTCCTTATTCAAGCAAATCTTCCATTCACTTCAAAAATCAGCTCCTTGAGTCACTGTTTTCTCCTGAACAAAGATGCTGAGTGAAACCATAATTAGAGGGAATCGCAATGTATAATTCCAAAAAAAATTGTTTTCAATTAAAAATGACCTTTTTAGGAACTGAAAACTTTCACACACAAAACTTTCTATTTTTTTTTAAATTCAGAGGGGTTTTGTGTGTGTGTGTGTGTGTGGTTAAAACCTAAATGTTTGAAATTTCTATTTCTCTCTTCTGGGGTTTTCTTTTGGGGTGGGGGAGGGTGTTGGGTTTGGTTTGCCACTGCATGCAATAGGAAAAGTGGTGTTCGGGGAGACAGTGGGCCTTTTTTCATGTTTCATTATGTCACTCTAACTTTTCCAAAGTTGGAAAAGTTGTAAAAGGTTATAAAGCATCCAAAGGAAAACCTGTGTGTGTTGGGGAGCAGGGGAACACCCTGGCCAGTATTCCTTTTATTGCATTCAGTAGCAAAAAGGGAGAGAAAGCGGTCATCCCTGGAAGTTTGGAAATTTCAAATATTTTGATGTTTTCCAGAAATATCTCCGAAAAATTTCATTTTGAACCTCACAAAACAGAAATTTTCAAAATGAACAAAATTGTTTTTACAGTTTTTGACCAGTTTGACCCATAATGTAAATACTAAAATTAGTCAGAAAAAAAAAAAAGGTTAATTCAAAGGCTCCTGCCCTTGCCTCTGTATTCTCATCACCAGGGCCAGTTTTAAGCCGATTCCCCCAGTTTTTGTTGTTTTTTTTGCTCTGCCAATTGGCGGCGGGAGGTTGTTTTGTTTTTTTTCTGCTTCTACAAAGTCGGCGGGGCCCCGCCGTCGTTATTCACGTAGGGCCCCGCACCTGCTAAAGCCAGCCCTGCTCATCACTGGCTCTTGTCCCCAGCTACAGCCTGTGTTCCTGTCTGGACTCCTATCTTCCCCCATCCCTGGCGCCTAACCCCTTATATTCTCCCCACAGGTTATTATCCCCTCTTACCACTCATTCTTCATTTCTGTACATTCCAGTCAGGCAGCTTCCTCCTTCCCATCTACACTGCCTGGACACCAGCAGTGGGGCATTGAGAGCATAGTCTCCTTGCTCTCAATGTCTATGCCAGACACCTTTGGCCCGGGGTTCTATTCTGGCTCGGCCACAGACAGCCTGTGTGAGTGCAGGCAGGTCAAGTACCCTTTCTGTCTCTCATAGTTTCCCCATCGATACAATGGGAATTAATCAACTCTACCATCCTCAGGGGTGAAGCTAAACTCATTAAGGTTTGTTACGTGCTTTAGGATCCTCTATTTGCAATGGAAGGCACTAGACAAGTGCAAAGTATTATAATAATAAATTATTGTTGTAGTTTGTTTACTGTTATGGCAGGTTTCTCTGTATAAACAGTAGCTCTTCTTCCTTCCCAGCTGGCTTCTTTTTCTGCATAAAATAAGACATTTATATCCATGATTAAATCCTTTGGAAGAACTTCCACCCTAGTATTATTAATTATTATTATTATAGTTGTGCCCAGGTACCAACCAAAAATGGGGACCCGTTGTGCCCGGCACCATACAAACAGAGAGTAATATTCAATGCCTGCCCCAAAGAATTTACAATCCAAGCAGACAAGACAGACATACCGTCGGGGAAAAGGTTTGTTATTGCTAAAGAGGAAGGATGACTGTGGCTTGTGGCCTGGAAGATTTTGTAAGCCCTGGAAAATATTGGCGGGGGCGGGGCATTGAAAACAGTTAATTCCATTTCACTTGACATTCCATCCTGTTTAAGAAAAACCCAATCCCAGGAGAATCCCAGACTGAGTCCAGAGATCAAAGAGATTCAGATACTTTTGGATCCATATCTGCATTAAACCTCTGAACTAACATGAGACAACATGGAAACTTTTTGTGACTTGCACTAGCTGAAAACTCCATTTATAAACATACAGTTAAAAAATGCTATTTAGGAATCCATTTTATTCTGTTTGTCACTGCAGCTGTTTATGTATGTGTGTATATATATATATATCTACCTATCTATATGGCAAGAAGGTTGAATATTACTTTGGTCTGCAATTTGCTTTCCATGTGCATTGTTCTATAGAAGCACTTCCTTCCAATTCCTAATGTTCTAATCGTCCACGCACTGTGTCTGAGAACAGGTGCAAAATACACAGAGAATCATTTTTTTCAGATAAAAGGTGGACTAACCCAATGCAAATCAAAGAACAAGTACCTTTGTAAGTGGAATCTGCACATTTGAGCACAACATAAAGGTTACCACTGGAAACATTTCCTCTGCTTCTTAAAACATATTAAAATGTAATGCTAAATTTGCAGCCCTTATTGGAAAAAATATCCTCTCTTTTAAGATAACACTGGTCTACAATTTTTGAGAAGTCGTCTGCTTCAGAGATAAAATGTGCTATTTAGTATGTATTTTGATGTGCTGAATTCAAATATGACAATTAAAACAACTGATTGGCTACTGTTTCTAAGATATTTAAGTTTTTACATTTTATGTCTATGTATATTGTGTAGATAGTAGAGTTTTAATCATAAATTGTAAACCTAGGTTTTTCATGTGTTTATGGTTGCTTTACATGATACTATTTCACCTGTCCTGTTTATGTAACACTTTAAAAATCAGCAAAGGGGTTATATAAATAAAATGTATTATGAAACAAGAGGCAAAAAACTATTATGTACATAGTTTAGTCCTATTCAGTGTCTACTCGGCGCTTCTTGGCTTGTCTCTTGTAGTGATTAAATGGAGCATCTCTTGTCACTGTCCAGCAATAGTCTGCAAGCATTGATGGGCTCCATTTGCCCTGATAGCGTTTCTCCATTGTTGCAATGTCCTGGTGAAATCGCTCGCCGTGCTCGTCGCTCACTGCTCCGCAGTTTGGTGGAAAAAAATCTAGATGAGAGTGCAAAAAATGTATCTTTAGTGACGTGTTGCAACCAAGGCTTTTGTATGCCTTGAGGAGGTTTTCCACCAACAACCTGTAGTTGTCTGCCTTGTTGTTTCCGAGAAAATTTATTGCCACTAACTGGAAGGCTTTCCATGCCTTTTTTTCCTTGCCACGCAGTGCATGGTCAAATGCATCATCTCGAAGAAGTTCACGAATCTGAGGACCAACAAAGACACCTTTCTTTATCTTAGCTTCACTTAACCTTGGAAATTTTCCACGGAGGTACTTGAAAGCTGCTTGTGTTTTGTCAATGGCCTTGACAAAGTTCTTCATCAGACCCAGCTTGATGTGTAAGGGTGGTAACAAAATCTTCCTTGATTCAACAAGTGGTGGATGCTGAACACTTTTCCTCCCAGGCTCCAATGACTGTCGGAGTGGCCAATCTTTCTTGATGTAGTGGGAATCTCTTGCACGACTATCCCATTCGCAGAGAAAACAGCAGTACTTTGTGTATCCAGTCTGCACACCAAGCAAGAGAGCAACAACCTTCAAATCGCCACAAAGCTGCCACTGATGGTGGTCATAGTTTATGCACCTCAAAAGTTGTTTCATGTTGTCATAGGTTTCCTTCATATGGACTGCATGACCAACTGGAATTGATGGCAAAACATTGCCATTATGCAGTAAAACAGCTTTAAGACTCGTCTTCGATGAATCAATGAACAGTCTCCACTCATCTGGATCGTGAACGATGTTGAGGGCTGCCATCACACCATCGATGTTGTTGCAGGCTACAAGATCACCTTCCATGAAGGAGAATGGGACAAGATCCTTTTGACGGTCACGGAACATGGAAACCCTACCATCACCTGCCAGGAGATTCCACTGCTGTAGTCTGGAGCCCAAAAGCTCTGCCTTACTCTTGGGTAGTTCCAAATCCCTGACAAGGTCATTCAGTTCACCTTGTGTTATGAGGTGTGGTTCAGAGGAGGAGGAGGATGGGAGAAAATGTGGGTCCTGTGACATTGATGGTTCAGGACCAGAAGTTTCATCCTCTTCCTCGTCTGACCCAAGTGAGAATGATTCTGGTGCATCAGGAACCAGCAGTCCTTCTCCGTGGGGTACTGGGCGTATAGCTGATGGAATGTTTGGCTAATGCACAGTCCACTTTTTCTTCTTTGACACACCTTTCCCAACTGGAGGCACCATGCAGAAGTAACAATTGCTGGTATGATCTGTTGGCTCTCTCCAAATCATTGGCACTGCAAAAGGCATAGATTTCCTTTTCCTGTTCAACCACTGGCGAAGATTTGTTGCACAAGTGTTGCAGCATATGTGTGGGGCCCACCTCTTGTCCTGATCTCCAATTTTGCAGCCAAAATGAAGGTGATAGGCTTTCTTAACCATAGTGGTTATACTGCGTTTTTGTGATGCAAAAGTCACTTCACCACAAACATAGCAGAAGTTATCTGCACTGTTCACACAAGTACGAGGCATCTTTGCTCACTTTGGCTAAACAGAAATGTGTCCCTTTGCAAAATCAAACACTGACAAATAAGAGAGCACGACACTGTATGATTTCTAGAGCTGATATAGGGCAATTTGTTCAGCAGAGTAATGTAAGCTTCATTATGATTGCATCATCCATGACTTCTAGGAATAACATGATGCAATTCATATCATGTATGATGCAATACCAGCTTCAGATTGCATCATTCATTGTTTTGCCTAAAAAGCAAGTACTGTCCAAACCCAGTCATAGATTTATTCATAGATCCAGTCAAAGATGTATTTTAGTCATTTCTGGTTTAAATTGAGATCCCTTCCCTTTATAACTCACTTATCCTCCACCATTCCCAAGTCAAGGGTCGTATATACTGACCCAATAGCAAGTCTTGAAAACTAGAGCCAATCAACAATTTTAAGCATCATTTTCGTTCTCAGTGACCCAGAATTAGTAAAGTTTGACTACATTTATTTCAGAAGCATTTTGGCTGTAGAGCAGTGTAATGGGAGTTTCCCCAAGGAATAGGATTTAGCCCTAAAAGAGTCACAGAGACTGATAATTTCCAAAATAAATGTCTAGAATTTAGACAAAGGGATAGAAAAATCCACTTTAGTTGGAATTTAAAACCAGATTTGATTCCTTCATTCCTCTCTACTTTTGGATTACACCACATAATTTATAAAGCAGGTTTTGTCTCTGGGAAGAAAGGTGTATTTGCATGTTGTGACCACAAGAGAGAGCTTTTGTGTTGGATGTTGTTTCCCTAACTCCAGGTCGGCTCACATTAGTCGGTATTTTTTCCACTCCCAAGGTCACATGTAGTTCTGCATTTCTGTATCTTTCCCTGACACTTTTCAGAATGTGGGAAGGATGTCAAAGCTGTAGGCAAACTGTCCATTCCAAAATTCAGAACAGTGCACTAGTACAGGCAGGCTTCACATATCCTGAAACATTTAACTTGCAGGGACAGATTTTCAGGTGCTCATCTCCCTCAATCAGGCCAGATTTTCAAAACAGCTCAGCTCTCAGCTGGGCACTTAAATAAGGGCTAGGTTTTCAGAAGTACATGGTACCCAGAAACTCACATTGTGACACTTACTGACAGATTTTCATCCAATGTGCTGAGTTCTCTTGAAAACCTGAACCTAAAGGTCTATGGACAGCCTTCAACATAAGATATTGACTAGGATGCTCCCAGATGGAAGGAGTGGTATTCATTTCAGTTCTGTCTTCTCATATTGGGCTGGGTGGTACTACATATAGAGATCCATTACTTCTACCATAAATGTAACCAACCTGTTCCCCATGCCAACCCATCTGCATGGAATACCTTGCAGTTCTGGTCTGCCAAGAAACTAGCCTCCCTCCATTCAACTTCCTACTAACGACTAATTTCTTCCACGATACCCATGAGAACTGAATCAATAATAATGATTGTATTTTGGTCAAGCAATCTCAAATCCTCAACCCTATGCTGTGTTCCCCCCCCCACACACACACACACACATTTTGTCCCTTCTAACACTACACTGCAAATGGTTCCGGTGAGTGACCTTAGTCTTTTTATTTGTCCTGTGAAACATCTTTTTGGTGTTATAAAAGCAATAAAGTATCACGTGTAAAACATGCTTTAAAAAAGTGTTGAGTAATTTCTAAATTAGGAAAAGCAGGACATTTAGAGTTACCTAACCCCATAGTACCTTGACATATTGCATTCCTGCAACTGCCTAGGAACGGTATGTAATGATAATGGTACGATAATGATCTTCCATTCCTGTAACACCTTTCATCCCAAAGGACAGCAAATAACTAACTAATTGTGCAAACTGCCTATACGGGAACCACTTTGTTTACCACTGCAGAGCAGCCACAAAAATATGCAAGTATCTAAGAATGCACAGCAACATAACTCATGTAAGGCCCTACCAAAACCATAGAATCTGAGCACGGCATCGCGCTGTGAGAAAAGTATGCAGATGACATCATTGGGAGAGGGCCTTTAACTCTATATTTTCCTGCCTTTGGTCTGTTTAAACAGGACAAATTGCTTCAACACAGGTTGTGTACGGGTGCACATTCATGCTCCTACATATACAGTTGGCACCATTAAACAGGCTACATTTGCAATAGTAGCTGAGATACTATATCCATTTTTTCCCTGTCTTTGAATAGGAAACCTGGGCCTGACCCTGAAAGGTACTGAGAATCCTCAAATCCCATTGATTGAGTAGGACTGTCCCTAGCTGCAGGGTTTTCCGATACACCTGTGCAGTAATTGTCGTCAAGTATTGAATTTTTAACGGTAATAAATTGATATTAATTAATTTTAAAACCCTATTCCCTGAAAGATTCTGGGTTGAGAATTTTTAAAATACAAATTATTTTACCCAACAGGCCAGAAAAGTTTCTATAGACCCGCAATAGGAATAGTGGTATAGTATAGTAAAGCTCCCGTATAGTGCTTTTTATCAATGGCGCTCACAGCACTTTATAACGCAGATCAGTATCATTATCCGCATTTTATAGATGGGGAAACTGAAGCACAGAGAGGTGATGTGGCAAATATAAAGCACATCAACTGCCTAAAAAATCCACACCAACTTCCTAAGAGACACACCTATCCCAAACCTGAGCAACTTGAGCGGTCTACACAGCTATTTTGAGAGCGCTAGCGTGAGCCCCACAAGCCCAGGTCCATCATCCCGGGCTGGGAGACTGGCTGCTGCGAGCCGTTGCAGGCTGTGTAGACGTACCCTGCGGGGCCTGATCCTGCATCATGGTCCACTACTGATGAAAATGCACCAATTCAGAGTCCCATTAATTCAAAGAGACTTTGTATGGGTAAAGGAGTCTGCATTAGCAGACGCAAATGCACATTTGGGGTCATACATTGTACGCAATTTCGAACATGCAAATGCATATTCTAGCATGAATAATAATAATAGTCTGTCTCTCCCTCTGTACACACACTCAGCGCATTACTGTATCAGACACTTATTTTTCCCCAAAAGATCATAAAAGTTTCAGCATTAACTACAAATGTTTTGTTGCACTTTTGATTTGATGGACTGTGCAATAGCTCCAAAGACAACAAGGCAGCTGCCAGTGACTTGCACATGTTGGACTAAAATGCTGCTTCCTGTCTACTATGGCAGGTTTCCTTGGTAGTTTTATATGCATTTTTTCCCCCAAATTCTCAAAGATGTAATTTACTAAATGGCCGGCAGCTATTCAGCTTACACAACGGTGCCATTTTTGAAAGCTTAGAAGTTGGCAAACAAGATGTATGAAACTGCTGAGCTTCTAATCATTCTAATCACCCCCTCCCCCCGAGCAGATTTCCTTACCCCCCTATAGCCTATTCAGAAAGATACAGTATCTCCTTGCCCCCCAATATGAACTGTTTTGCACTCCCTACATTCCGGGCCTGGCACTGTGGCCACTATTAATTACTCCCGCTGACGAAGACTGGATACTTTTCCCTCCAGTGCTAGCCAAACCCAAGACTGTCTCCAAAACTGGGTCCTCTTTTGGAGGCAGCTGAGACCAGGACACTCACCTGACACATCCATTACCAACTGGGAGCCGCTGCAGCTCTTTAATTGGCTAAAAAGATGAGTGAAGCCTGGCACCAGAAGCTGAACATGCTGCTGAGACAAAAATAACGTGCAGCAATCAACACAAACAGTATTTGTGCTGTGGGAACCTGGGACATCTGCATGGTCAGTCCAAGCAGCATGGGAGTAAATAGGGGTCTGCTTCCAAGCAAACGCAATAGCAAACGACTAGAATATCGAGAACCAGGATTCAAATGGGCCAATGTACATATTAGAAACATCCCAACTGTGTGTGATATTTCCCCCCACTTCTCATCCTGACCCAACTCCTGAATATTTTCCACAATTCCTAAAACTCCTCCTGCCCGAGCGCAGAAAGGGACTGTTTTCAGTTACGCACCTCCGGAGCATGCATTTCAGAGCTGAGGCAGAGGGCAGGGTGCAGCAGTAATTTACACACCATAAACTTTTGTAGGTTTTATTCACCTTGTTGGTCTGGTATTAAACAGTATCACATGGCGACTGTGTAACCTGGGAGCTACAGCACTGGCTCTTGACTTTGTTCATGCTCTATCACCCCTCACTCAGGAGCTTAGCCCTCCCCCCTCTTTCTACGTTGCATGAATGGGATGCAAGTTGGAAGGCTGCTGACAGGAGGAGAATGGAAAAGAGGTGGGAACTGAGTGCCCACAAACGATTCATTCTTATCATGTATTTATATTATAGCAGCATTCAAAATGTGCTAGGGGCTGCACATATATATAGCTGAAGATGCGCTTCCTTCCCAAAAGACAAAAGAGCTTACAATTTAACAGGCATTACTGATGGCAAAAGAAGACTCCAGTACCAAATATGCAAAAGGGGGACATATCAAGACACTCTCAGCATGGCTTCATGCTGGCTGGATCTAGAGAGGTTCCTTTCAGGTACACCTGGTAACAACGGTACTTGCCACTTATACAGCATCCTTCATCAGGTGACCACAAAGTATTTTACAAATGAGGGTCTGGATTTTTATTCCCAGGTGAAGAAACTGAGGCACAGAGAATTCATGCGACTTCCCAAGGCCACACAGGTCTCTTGACACTTATTCCCCTGCTTTAAACCCTTGGCTTATGCTGCCCTAATAGAGATGCAATGCACAGACCGTGAGAGTCCATGTTTAAGCCGTTACTGTCGTACCTTGCAGGATGCACACATCCTAGGAGTTCAGCCTCCTGATGGAGTAGTGAGTTTGCTAATTGGTTCAGCCCACTCTAGAGCATGGCTGCTGACTGGTAAATCCTACCCGGGGGCCTACGCAGAGTACACAAGAAACTCCTCTGATAGTCAACAGGCAGAAAACACTGTCCAGTGTTAAAGGGAAAATCTGTAACTAACAAACGTTCTGGGGGAAGGGAATTTCTGTATGACACACAGAGTTTTTGGTGACAAGGGAAAAGGACCATGGTACAGGATGAAGCACATGAGACCTGGGTGCGGGGCAAAGGATTCCCAGTCAAGGGGATCAGGCTATGAAACAAACCTCCAGAGATCAAGCGACTCCGAAGTCAGAACATCTCTAGGAAACACTGCCAAACCTTCCTCTTCAGAAAAGCCTTTCCACCCTAAGAACGACACAACACTGACAGCAACGACACTTGCTATTTAGCAAAATGCTCATGGGCTCCAGGAGGAGCAGGAAACTTTGCGCGGTGTTGGTTATTTTTGATTGTCAGCTGAAGTGGCAGGTGCTCAGCATGTCTCGGGATCAGGCTGCCATAGTATTAAACATGGTCTCTCACGCCAAGCCTCCCCAATGGCCCACTGCTTTATGTGAATTAGCCCATTGCTTTTCTGTTCAGTTATTCCAATCTTTGTCACTCTCATGCCATGGCACCAGAGTGCTACTCTGCACACCTTAAACAAATCTTCGTCCAACGGTCATTATGATGAGTTCAGTGTGTATTTATTTCAAACAAAGTAAAGGGAAAAAAACCCACACCATTATTAATTGTTCAGCCAACAAGGCTTTTCCAGGACAGCAAATAGCTAGGAACAAACTATTTTTATATGTCCCTGTTTGGTCCTACCTGAATCTCAGAACCCAGAATTTTGTTTCAGGCCTTAATTCTCTACAGAAGTTTTTAAAAAAAAAACCTAAACCAACATTGTGGAAACTTCAAGCTAATATGAGCCTAATTCATGTGGGTGGCATGCTATAGATGTCAGTGGATTGACACCCGCAAGGAATTTGGCCCTATAATCAAAAGTCTGGAGGGTGCATGAATGGGGAGGTGAGGTGAGGAATGACGTACTTGGTGGTTTATCTGGAAAGTCGAGCCACAAAATGTTGTAGTTACACTTAAGTTTTATTAAAAATGCCATTCTAACAAGCCCTAGTGGCCCCAGCACATGGAAAATGGCTTGCTGTGTTTTGAATGGCACTAAGTAACACCCTAGGGCATTAAATCAGTTCAAGATGTGCTGGTAGCGTCTGATGTTAGGCATAGAAGAGAAATTCAAAGCAATTCAGATTTAACCTACAGACCCTTCTTCTGACTGACACTTATCAATAATGCAAAAGAAAGTAAAGTCCGGAGAAATTAGTAATGAGGCAGGTTAGGATATTGAATAGTGATTTTATTATTAAAATCATTATTGCCATGGGGTTTGCATAAGCAAGACAAACAACATAGGCAACAAAATGTCAAAATGTGGATGATACAGAGACACAGCAAAGTCAGACATGGCTTCATCTTTGTTTCTGTGGATGCCATCTAAGGGCTCGTCTATGCTACCACATAAGTGAATGTAACTTACGTCACTCGAGGGTGTGAAAAAGCCACCCTTCCCCCCAAGTGACATAAGTTACATCGACTTAAAGCAGCTGACATAGTTTCCACCTCTCATTGAGATGGAGTAATTATGTCAACGGGAGAGTGCTCTCCCAGTGCTCTCTTCATCAGACGCACTGCAGCTGCAGCAGTGTAGCGAGGTAGTATAGACTAACACTAAAAAGGAAGTTATGTACTCTATGTTGGTGAAAGTTGGAGAATAAATGGCTCCTTAGCAGTAGAACCCAAGAAGAGGGTGGAAACATACGTGGAGAAGCTGCTAACCATCTCAAGTCTCACAGATAGGTGATGGTGATCCCCAGTGTCCCAACTGACTATCCAGGTCAATGAAGGTTATGTAGGAGGCAAAATGCCAATACTTCACTAACCCATGACTGTTTTATTTATTTATTTACAGATGTATTTGGTGCCTTTGCCATGTAGTGTCAGGAAGCCATGCAAATGATAAACACTAAACTGACATGCCCATGAAGGGAAGGAAACCTATCCCAGCCTGTCACCATCCTCATTCAATGCTTTGCTCCAGCATCAATAATCAGAAAAGCCCAAAAAGGTTTGCCTTGTGCTGTGCCCAGAAGGCCTCCAAGCCTTGGCTCACAAGGGCTGGGAGATGGAGAAATGGTGTGGTTGGGAAACTTCTCCTGAGATGAGAATGCCCAGTTACCAAGAAAATCTCACCTATTGTGATGGGACACAATGGGGAATATGAATCTACCAGCTACAATTGGAGGTGTGGTTGACCACACATGGACATACCCATAGCTGTAATCTAGCTAGCACAAGCACCAATAGTTTTGAAGCTGTGGCAGCACAGACCTCAACATGGTTGGCTACCCAAGTATGTACCCAGGGTCCCAGGCAGGCTTGCACAGCCTGATCCCAAGAGATGCCTTGCTCAGCACTTGCAGTTCCCATTAGCGTCTGTGAGGTGTAAGCTCCCTCAGGATCAGGCCCTAACATATCCTGGGTCCTAAACTATGCCACCACATTGAGTTTCACTTGGAATGGGACAGAAACCCCCAGCTCTTTTTGTGCAAGGCACCAAAGACCCCGAGTCAAGATCCACCACTGGGAAAAAAAGTAACTTAGAAAAGGCTAAAAATCTGATATTCCTAAAAAAAATCTACAGCTACAACACCCAAATTATCATCATCCCTCTGAGATGGAAATAAAATGAAAGTATTGGTGGACCTGAATATGAGCCATGGTCTTCAGGGAATGCCAGAAGACTCCTGGAACTATACCCTAAATATAAACCATACCTCATCCACTCTGGAAGCATTCAGATATGGGCATTTCTATCACTTCCATTCCAGATGGGAGAAAGGACTTCTCAGAAAGGTACTGCGTACATTTTAACTTTGTCAGAAATGGGCCAGAACTGAAACTTCAGGCATATGACCCCTTTTAATTTCACCAGGGATTAGTTTAGAATCCCCAAATCAGATGAGAATCCATCCCTATTATTCTATCCACTGGATGGACCAATTGTGCAGATCCAGACTGGATTCAACCCAGTGTGGAAGAATTCTCATGAGGACAACTGATTTCAGGAGATTTCTGCTATTTGGGATCAAAAATATTGCAAGAAGAGCTCTCAAGGTTTGAGAGTCAAACATGAATTCTAGCTCGGGATTCAACCTCAAGCCCTAGCCTGAACCTTAACCTAATCCCAACTGCATGTCTAATATTTATAGAGCAGCTCTAATACGCCACACTGCACAGCAAGTTACAGGGAAAGAGAGAAAGTCATAACCACAAACTGAACTGAGAGTGAAGGTTTCAAGGCAAGCTTTACAGGAAGAAAGAGACTTAGGAGGAAGAAAGGAGCCAAGATTGAAAGGATGTTCTTATTTAAAGGATGAATATACACCTAATACAGCCCTTAAAGGAGACTGTACCAAACTGTATCTTCCAATCGAAGTCACACCACCCCAATCACAGCTCTGAGATGCATGTCTGCAGGACTCAGAACCAATGCTCTCTACTGAAATGGTTGATAAACTGTAACAACATTATTATTTCAGCATAAGCTTTCGTGGGTTAGTACCCACTTCATCGGATGCATGGAATGAAACATACAGTAGACAGATATTTATACAGATATCTGTATAATACAGATATGTATAAATATCTGTCTACTGTATGTTTCATTCCATGCATCCGATGAAGTGGGTACTAACCCACGAAAGCTTATGCTGAAATAAATTTGTTAGTCTCTAAGGTGTGTGATACAGCATGGCCAGAAGGCAGCAGGAGAGTGATCTAGGATGAGGAGAAGCCTTATTCCCTGTAGATTAATTAAAAGCACCTGAAACCAAGTAGAGCACCTGAAGCCAGTCACCTGATAAAATCCTCCTGCTTCAATCAGCCAGAGGAGTTGGAGCAGAGTGAGGAGGAGCTGGAGCAGTTTGGAGGAGTTGAATCAGAGTGGTTTGGTGGTGGAGCAAAGAGCAGTTTGGAGGAGTGAAGCAGAGTGGATTGGTGGTGGAACAAAGAGCAGTTCGAAGGAAAGTGGAGGAGAGTTTTGAGAAGTGCTGCGGCGGGCTAAGAAGACCAAGATCCTAGGTAAAGGGACACCTGGCTTGTGCAGAGGGAAGGCAGGAAGCCCCACAAGCTGAAGGTCAGGAGAGGGAAGTAGCCCAGGGAAAGAATCACTGGTACAAGTGGTTCACCTGCTATCATAGGGCCCCTGGGCTAGGACCCAGAGTAGAGGGCGGGCCTGGGTCCCTCCCTCTCCACTCCCCTTCCCTGGGATACTAGTAGGATAGCTGTTACCCCAGTTCAGGGGCAAGAAATGGCACCCTGAAACCCCCCCACAAGAAGAGAAAGTGCGGGACCCATCATAGTAGTGCCGGCAATTTGCCACAGGTGCTACAAGTTTTTCTTTCTTATTTTTGTTTTGCTGACACAGACTAACACGGCTACTACACTGAAATGTAACAACATTGATTCTTCTTTGGTAGGTATTCTTTCCTAGGTATCTTTGCATCTCCCTAGTGCTTCCTATAATGAGTAGTGGGCATTTCTTTGGTAATAATGTGCAGAAGGACAAGGTCATCAACTTCATACTGATCCTGGCCAATTGGACAAGGTGAACTGGGGACCTGCATAAATTTCAAGGGATTGTTCCATTTCTCTGGAGGTGCAAAGGAGTTGGACATCACAGATGACTAACCTCTTTTCCAAGACACCTTGCAGAAGTGATACCCACCATAAAGGGAAGACTGGATGGTCAATACTGTAGAAGCATCACCAAGTCACAAAACAGAGTACCACTCATAATGAAAGAATTGGATACCAAAATGGATTCCAAATTGGGAAGCAAAATGGGAGCTGTTTTGCTTTACATTTTTTTCCTTTCCCAAGCATGATTGTGTGAATATCACCTTCTGAATATCATTGAAAAGAATGCAGTTAAATCCCCATTGTGGATGTTCTCAAGGGAGATTTGTCTAAGGATTCTGCCCTCTGTACCAATATATAAATCTTTTCTACATCACAGTCAGTTTCAGTTCATTGCATTAACTGACTTTTGTTTTTCATTGATATCTTGAACAGCACATTTTTTTAAAATGTGTGCTGTTGTCCCTGTTTGGGTTCAGCTAGAGGGTTGAGCTTCCTGTGCCATAAGACATCAAAATAAAAAAAACCCCACCCCCGATACATATATTTATATCTGAGAGAGCAGAATGACGGCTTGAAAATGGTGCTGAGTGGATAGTTTATATAAAATAATTATCTGATTATTTTGTGCTTTGTTTCTCAAAACATCCACAAGTAGCTTGTGATTTTCTCAAATGTATTCATTCTTTTAGATTAAATTTTCCAAATAATTTCAGGGAATAACTCTCAGCCTGTAAATTGCTCATGAGCAGCTCCTTAAGAATATTCCATGGTCAAAATCCAAACTTCAAACTGGGGGTAGGTTTGTGAAAGGGTTAAATAGGTGGTGCATACTGTTTGTATGAAAGTTCCTTGTTGAGTCCCAAGAATAAGTAGATCCCAACTGCAGGGTCTACACTGCAAAGATGGTTTCTCTTTTCCTCCCATTTTGAAAAAAATAGTCTTTGGTATTTTTACCTTGGGGTGATGTGTTCATGGAGTTTTCTCTGGAGCTGGGACAGGCTGCAGTATTTGCTGTTGGCTGAGAGACTCCAATTTGGATCAAATAGTTTGGCCAATCTGTCCCCTCTATCAGTGGGCAGGAGAAAGGACTAAGAGACTACAAAGATAGTCACTAACCATAAGGCATTCACTCCAGTTTGGATAGAAACCTGCTCCAGCCATGTGGTGCTTATTTCGGCTTGGCGATTTAGTGTTGCTCAGGAGATTATTTCAGCCTGGCAGGTTAGGTTGGCTCCGGAGCCTGCTCCAGCTTTAGGAGTTTACTGCAGCCCTGAAGGCCCATTCCAGTTTTAGCAGCTCATAATGGGTTCAGATCAGACTAGGCCCCAATGCTTGTGGACTTCATTTAAAAGCAAAAAAAAAAAAAAAAAGGCGGAGAATAAAAGCAAAGAAGCTTCCCCCTCAAAGTATTTATTTCTCATGAAGCTGCAACTAAAATTGTAAATTAACATGCTCCCTATGAGATTTTTAATTTAAAATCCCATTCTCTCTATGTATTTTAATGGACTTCTCTACTTTTTCCTTGCACTGCACTTGAGTCCATGACCTACAGCTCCCACGCTGTGACTGTAGTGTGATAGCTGCTGGCGACAGTCACATAGATGACAAAGTCTTGCCTCTGGTTGGCTGAACATAACTCTCAAAAATCTAATATAAATAGTCATTTAATGTATTTGCTGACTTCTGAACACGCCTGCCACTGCCAGGGAGCTTATTTGAGGGAACAGCTGGGTATTGCAAGAAGAAATGGGGCACAAACGCAGGCAAAGTGAATTTGCTGAAAATAGTGAAAAAAATATTTGTGGAGTTTGCTGCACTAGTTGCACCCAGATCTAGCTTAAATTTCAGCGTTTCAAAACTAGAGATCAATGAATTTTAGATTTTTGCCCCCAGCCTCAGACAAGATGTTCACAAGTGCTACGATTAAACTGGACTCTACAGGGCACTTGAGAATATGCTGCAATAAGCAATCCTGTATTGCCAGGAATGGCAAGATGACTTACTCTTTCCTCTCAAAGGGCCAGATTGTGAGAGTCTCACTCACAGAGACATACTTATTCTACCAGCAACTCCGCTGACTTCATCGAGACTATTCAACGTGAGTCAGAATATCAAAATCTGGCCCTAATGCCTCTGATTTTTAATTGAGGGATGGTGGAGAGACGTAGTCAAAATATCTAAAAGCCCTGGACAGTTACTACCAATTTCAACAGAAAAATTTGCAAAAGCAGATCAAATCTGGCCCCGTTAGCCCTTCCCTGCCAATGTTTTGGCTGTGGGTATTTTTCAAGTTCCTTTCTTGTCACTCTAAATCAGATGATTCACGCTGGTAACATGTTGTATCGCTTAGCAAGTAATGCAGCCTAATAAAACCCTGCTTAAAACCATTTTCCTTAAAGAACCAGAAGAATTTGTTCCTCTCAGAATCAAACCTGTGTTCTTAATAAAGGCAGATTGAATAAAACAAGCCCTGTGAAGTAAAGAGACTAATTTAACAGCTCACTGATGAAAATCTGTGGCAAGCTCTCTCTCCTCCCTTCTCCACTCCTGCTCTCCTCCATCCCCACCCCCACAGCCTTGCATGAGAACAGATGGTTTAACACAACGTTTTGAATGCAAACTTAATTAAAAAAAATCCATTCCTCTTACAATCCTTGGGCTAAGACTTTAAAAGTTCCCTGCTTAAAGGAATGCCAATGCTCTTATTTTGAGCTCTGTAATAAGGAAACAGACTCATTAATGTTCCATAATTACTGAAGTAGAGTGATGGTCATGGATTAGCCCTTGAATTGAGCACGGCAGGCTCCCTTGGCAGTCAGACATCAGGGTGGAATTTGAAAACCTCCATTTTGTTCCATTTTCTCCATCCTATTAATCTGGGTCTGGAAGCAGGTACAGTCACCTCCATGGTGATGTTACTATCCCAAAGGAAGTGGCTGGGGTGTGTGTGTGTGGGGGGGGGAGATTCAGAAGTGCAAGGCGTTTTCCTGTAACAATCACAATTTACTGCACATTTACGTTAGGGCTTTTCATTCCAAAGAACTATGGGAAACAAAAGATGCTTCATCCACTGCTGGAATCCAACCACTTCCAGAGTAGAACACAGTTGCTTTACGGTGACAGCAACATTTCAAAAGAGTTTAGGACAAACAAGGAAGAACACCACTATATTATGATTTGTTTCCAGTGCAAATATACAGGAAGGCATAGTCCCTGCCCCAACGGGTTTGTAATCCAAAATAAATCCAATATAAATTACTGGGGGAGGTTTGGGTAAGTGGAATGCAACGATCCAAGTTAGAATTTGGCAGGATGCTGGAGCGAACGCCTCTACTCTTACAAAAAGTGTGATGGCATCTTTTAACGACCACAAGTGGCCAAGACGGTCCAAGACGGTTTCACATCTCATCCTAACAGCCCAATGCCCAACCCAGCCCTATTTACTGGTAGTTGTAAGAGTTGAGAGGATTATGTGGCCAGGTTGGGTGGCTTCAGCCTGAGTTCAAACTGGTGGTAGGCTGTATTAGCAGGGTTTTAACGCACCTTCAGAGTCAAGTTACCCTTCACAAGCAGCTGAAAACAGTAACAAGCTGGAGAGAATCTTGAAAGGGACTCTGATTCGTTTTCAGCCAGCAGAGTAAAACAGACTCCTGATATAGTTACTCTTCCTGGCCCATCTTGTCATCTCTACTATAAGCACAAGCAACAATGCCATGGTGTCCTGAAATGGACATGGTGTTGTTCCACAATTTATATGCATGATGGAGAAGTGATTAATAATATATAATGGCTTATACCTGACTATGAAGGGCCTGATTTTTAAAGCCAGCCTGCAATTTTGCACCCTTAATTGGGTCTGTATTGCAAAAATCTAGGTGCCATTAAGTGCAGATACAAACTACTTAACAACACCTGGAAATGAACTAGGTGTCTAAGCATTATCATTTGCACCAACACTTAACAATGCCCACAATCAGCAACAGATGCAAAACTGCAGGAGCAAAAGCCATAGTCCAGTTCTAAAAAATCAGGCCTATAATGTGAATGGCTCAAAAGTAGCATATATACACATAGCTAAGTATATCGGTAACACACATTATTTGAGTATGTACTTACCAACTATTGTTGACATTTAAAGAGCCAGACCATTTAGTTAGTACAGTTTGGTTGCCTGAGCAGACTAGCCATCTATTTTAAATAGACTGGATATATTCTGTAGATGATGGACTGTTAAGTACTCTGAAAAACATTATACTCCTCCAGCTCAGAGGTGGCTACTGTTCCAGCTGATATTTAAAGGCATCAGGGTCCATGATAGTCACTGTTGGCAGTAACTTCTAACTTGCTATTTTCCCTTCTTCGTTGCACCCCAAGAAGAGTGCGAATTTCACGGCACGGTAGCAGTGTGCAGGTCTTATCATGAAACATGGCTGAGAACAAAGTGCTTGCGCAAAATCCCCATAGGCATGAAAAACTAGGGCAAACCTCAGCAGTTCTGAGTTACACAGATTTGTGGGAATCTCGATTTTTCCTCGTTTCTGAGCTGCTTCTCCTTGCACCTTCAGAGTTCTGAAGAGTCCAGAATCCAAAGTGAATCTCAGTTGAATCCACAGCACTATAAACCAGCCCCAGATCCACTTGAAACTTAGCCTTAGGCGGTTCACTAACCCTACCGAACCTTTCAAGCAACATGGCCTTACTTGTTAATTTGTAACAAAATCTAAAATCAGCTGAATTTCATGGGGCTTAATGCTTCAGAAGGAAAGTTTCTCTCAGCTCCGTTATGATGTGCAATGAAATAAGCCCCTCTGGCCAATGTGTCTAGAAGAAGCAGACAATTGCAAGGTACTATTCGATGATAGAAAGTCCAGTATTCCCCACCTCTGCAACTGCACAGAGTACCACAGTCTCTAAGATGCCTCACATCAACACTGCCAGCCCTGCATTACATTTTCATTCTCCTAAATCGCCTCATCACAAATTTTTCAAAACCACAAAGCTAAACAAAAATTATTCCCTTCCACAATGTTGAATGTGAGCAAAGAGTTTTGATTTCCTACCTTAAATATGGGCTTGACGGTGTTAATCCAGATGCTAACGGGCTAATTATCTCACAATATTTGCAAATGGACTGTTTTCTCTACAGTCTCCATCAACTCCTCTGCACCAATGGTGAATTACAGCTGTGAGGTTTGCTAGGATGGCCACAGCTCGTATGGTTTAATGTGGGTCATACACAGTGTTCTTGGTTGCTTGACACCTTGTTTAGTCATTCACTCCAATGCATAATTAGAGTAAAGTAAGTGCAAACCAGAACCAGTCTAATTTAGCGTTTCTTTTACACCTGCTTGCCACTTCTAGTAGCATAGAATAGACGGCTGTGAAATTCTCTATACAGCTTTTTAAGATATTTTCATTAATAACCAAAGGTCGCAGAAATGAAACTCTTTCTTTTAAATAAAGACTTTCTAGACTGTTGTTAGTTATTACTAAGGAAATGGGTAAATCAGCTCAAACAACGTAAGAACTGATATGAACCTTCATCCAAAACTAGAGATCTTCCTAGAGGTTTGGCCTGAGCCACAAAATTCAGGTCTCCACCATGACCTTCAACACCCCTAAAATTGAGGTATTTCAGAGCTAGGGTCTTTGTTTGCCCCATAACAGAAAAGGGACACCTGTGAAATTTGGAGCCAGAGTCAAGTTATGATTATGAAACTACCACTCGCCAAAACATTCAGAGAGATGCATACATAATGTTTTACTTTGGGGGCATCTTTATGCAAAATCAGATCCAAACTCTTATTTTGGGTAACTTCCATCCCCCCACCCCCATTACTGCCCATGTTTGTTGTGTCCCTCTGTACTTCCTGTTTTGGGCAGGAAGTAGAAATGGAAATATCAAAATACCCTGAAAATGGCTCTTTTTTTTCATGGTATTTTCATCCCAGCCAGAAGTAGGAAACATTGGAAATCCCACGAAGAAACTCGAATGTTGCAGACTCCGGAGCTCTGAACTAGCATCCAGGCTTCAAGATTTATATTCAAACCTCCAGATCAGCTAGGGGGCAGCTATTACTATTCATTAGATATGTTGCACCTCCTAAAATGTGGTGTTTGACAGTCATTGAGAAAAATGCAAAATAGATCACATCAGTTTTGTTTCTCTGCTGTTTCATTTTGAAAAGCTAATGCCATCTAGCATGAACGTTACTAACAGATGACGGTATGACAGAACTGAAGAACACTGAACTATAAAATTATGCAATTGTTTTGGGACCCAGATTCTGGCCAGCCCTTAGGTATAAAGAATGTCCCCCAACTTCATATGTGTGGCCCACATAAGGACCAAGTAGAATTCCAGTCCCTATGCTTGGCCACCAGGGCTCTATACCCCCCAGGCCTCCTCCAGTAGATCTAGTTCTCTGCAAAAGGGGCAGGAATTTGCACATCATAAAGAGATGTAGCAGATGGCAGTCTGCCTCTGCACTCCCAGGAGCTATCAGAGAGAGAATGCCTCCCACTGCTTCCTCTAAGGCAATATAGGGTGACCAGACATCCCGATAAAATCGGGACCGTCCCGATTTTTCTCCTTTTGTCCTGCGTCCCGACCGATGCATGGCCTTTTGTCCTGATATCAGGCTTCTTCCTTTTTTCTTACTCAACAACTCCCTTGGACAAGTCCCGATTTTTAGGTTCTTGCATCTGGTCACCCTAGGGCAATATGGCCCTGCATCCTTACTATGAGCACATCTGAACCCCCAATAAGATAACAACATTAACATTTTAAAAATGTAAATGGCCTCCAAAAGTGTTAGTGCATGGTCACATTTTGCACATGGACATTTTCATGCATGCAGAAAATTGGATCCGGTTGCACATAATGCATCTGTGTGCGCAAATTGGGCAGCCAAGCATCTGCACTTGAAGTCTGAGAACACAAAATAAGAGATTTTGCATACACAAGAAGTGGAACTGAAAGAACATGAATGCAAAAACCTGAGTGTGCAAAATAGCTCTTGCAGTTTGAGTGCATTTATGCATAGGCACTAAACTGACTTTGAAAGAAGCTTTAATAACATCTGAGTTTTTTTGTGAAAGCGTAAACCATTGATGGCTCCACTGCAATACAGTTTAGTGTTGTGCCTAGGGTGACCAGATGTCCCGATTTTATAGGGACAGTCCTGATTTTGGGTCTTTTTCTTATATAGTCTCCTATTATCCCCCACCCCTGTCCCAATTTCTCACATTTGCTGTCTGGTTGTGCCCCTACTTAACTCTTGATATATCTTCCTAGCAAATGAGTTATTTTGCCACAGTACATAAATCCTGAAATAGCTTAAATTCAAAGCTTCATTTCCTCAAAAAACCCTAAAACCTCCTGTTGTATATAGAGTGATCAGGGAACAAGCAATGTTAGCTGGATGGAAAATGTTTGCAATGCTCTTTGGTGTATTCAGTTCCCTGATCCCCCCAGTGTTTTGCAATCGTGGTCGGCCTGTAATTTTCAGGCATTTTTCGAAACGATGATGAATCATAACATTTCTAGATCTCAAAGGAAAAAGTGCAGGCCTACAGTGGTGTTTCCTAGTTAAATATATGTTTGCAGTTCACCATGAAGTGCTGGGTTTAATGAGCAGCTGCAATTTACTTATCTTTTGGATGGATCATTTTAAACGCATGTTGGAAAGTGCCTTTCACTGAACTACCCATTAAAAGTGAACTACAAAGTAAATGGATTGTTTAGGAAGTATTTCTTATCTTACCCCTGGAATACCCTGGCTGCTGGGGCTTCTTAGAGGAAGAGTTTTAAATTATTACAGGGTTTTGGGGTGGTTTTTCTTTTGTTCGCTTTTTGGTTTTTTACTAAATTGACATTAATGTGTTTTCTTATTTTCTCCCTGCCAGTGAAAAGACAAAATAATGATAGACTTAAACAACGACATTCCCAGGGGGTGTATTTTATGGATGGAAACAAATGGACGCTGATTTACAAAACTGACGTTTTAAATAACAGCTTTGATTTAATGTGCAAGCCATTTTACTCCTGGGTATTTAATGTTATGTTGGACATATTTATACTGCATATAATGAGACAAGTAGATGATAACTTATTCATTTATAGATGGTTCTCCAAAGCTGTCATTGGCACGTTGGCAGAGATGTATGAGACTATTCAAAGATCCAACAATGTTTGGACCATAATTATTTATTAAATGCTTATTCCTGGAGAGTGCTGTGCACTCTTGCCAGGTGCTGAACATCCTCAACCAATGGGAGCTGAGGACACTCAGCACCTTACAGAATGGAGCCCTAAGTGCCAGTTACATATTGGCATTTCACCACAGTGAAATACTATGGACGTGCCATCTTTTTTTTGTTTGTTTTCCCATTCCATTCAGTATATCCAGGCTTTAGTGGTCCCTAATGATGAATGTCCCAAAGGGCTGACGTGTTTTGCCTTTGCATTGATTACTGATTAGGTCTCCATTTCCACTGTGTGGGTAGAACCCACCCTTCTCACAACTGGAGTGTGGTTTCATTTTGAAAAAGGCTCTGAAACACAACAGAAACCTTAGCCGCATGGTCTGGAGGAATAAATGTAGGGTCAGGAGGTTCTGAGTTCTAAGCTCTACTCCCACTGAGGTCCATACCAAAATGCAGTAAGTAAATATGCTGTTAAAGCCACTACACTACTATTATTAGCATCCTGTTAAATAACTGTGTTGTTTCACTGATACATCTGCAGGTTTAAAAAGAATTACCAATGTCGGCTATTAATTTCCAGGCCACCTAACCTATCTGATTACCTCTACATGTACTTGTTTGTACCAAACCACCAACTAAACAACTAGAAGATTTGGCTTTATTTATTAGAAGGTTGCCACTTCACTTCGATAGGTGGGTGAGCAGTAAAGTTGCCATCATTAAGAACTAGCATTCATTGTGTAGTTGTTAACCTGGAATGCTCTCTGTGATGGCCCCCAAAACAGACATGTACTTCAGATGAGAACATTAGATATCTTTTTCTACCCAAACAGTCTTTTAAGTAATAGCTATTATTCCTGTGACTCATGGACAGTTAAACCTCCTTCACTACCAAGAGAAATAGCAGCAGATCATCTGCTGTTGGATTCGGCAGGATCAATCAAGTTCAAAGTGATACATACAATGTAGTGACAACAGCAGACTTCAACTAAGATCACAAATTCCAGCTGATAAATGTTTTGATGCTTCTCCAAGGATTATATGACCCTTTTGGGCTGTAAAATTCATCTATAGTCAACTTGCAGAAACAGGTTTCTTCTTGAAATTGCCAGTATGATAGGTTTCAGGATGAGACTGGAAACACAAACAAGCCTTCTGCATTGTGCTTTGGGAGTCCTGCTTCTAGAACCCTACATTTTAAAAGAAAACAAAATAATAGCAGAAAATAACCAAACAACTTTGGGGGTGGGGGGGGAGGGAAGTGGTTTGTGTTTGCTTCCAGTTTTGGGTGAAGGATCATTTGGGGGCAGAGGGAATGGGTGTCTTATTTAATCTAAACTGATTGTCCATCCCCGACTCCAGCCTCTATATTAGTTTTTCCCCTCACTTCAAAACAGCTTGGTTAGGGCCATTTCTTGATTGGTGAAGTCAGGGTCAACTCTTTCCAGCTGGATTGAATTAAGCCTCTTCCACTTGCTCATCCCCTCAAGCCACGCCCCATTTTCTCTAGCCTCTCTTCTCCTTATGCTTATATGGTTGCCAGGCTTGCTTCCTTTCACCCCCAGCCAAAGTGTAGCTCCAGGAGGAGCTCATTAATTCACATTAACGATGGGGAATTACTGAATATGGCTAATTAGTGAGAACGGGCTTGATCTAGCCATTATTGGTTGAATTGACGTAGGAAGCCAAGTTGAGCCCCTAAATGAATGAACACAATAAAAAGGAAACGATAATACATCAGACCAAACATATTGTGCTCGTTTTGTTTTGACAGTTATAGTTCAGTCTTAATTATTTATGGTGACACTTCATGATGTGCTAGCAAATAAACTGTAGTAAAAGCAAAGAAGTCTTCATAATATGACAATTCATTACAGGCTCTCAGCTATTAAATCTTCACTGAGCATGGGGGAGAGACAGAGGTTTTCATGTGAATAAAGTGTGGACCGGTGAGGTTCCACTGTGCATTTATTTAGCTATTTTAAGGAGATTTAAAAGAGACTTTCTTTTAAATAGCTAAATAAGTGTTACATATTAAAGACAAAAGCTGGTCTTTTGTTTCGTGGGACTCAGGAGGATGGATCAGTTCCCATCTCTGCCACAGACACTGTATGTGACCTTGTGCAAGTCACTTAGCCTCTCGGTGACTGAATTCCACATCTGTAAAACAAGGATAATTATATTCCTTTCTCCCTGCACTTTGTCTGCCTCATCTATTCAGATTTTATGTTCTTTATGGTAAGGACAGTACCAATCTCAATGGCCACCTAATCTTGGCTGGGGCCTCTAGGTGCTACCGTAGAGCAAATAAATGATCTTTTATTAGAGTAAAGGCAACAGGTGCACCATTCATTATTTCTAGTATTTTCTTACAACTTCTAAGGGTCATGACTTAGCTTCCAGTCCTCTAGAGAAAACCCTAACAGCACAAAGTCAGAGAACTGCAAGAAGTGACTAACTTCATTTTGTTCCAATACATGCCTCCAAACACCATTGGAAACCCATGATCTTGGGATGCTGTGTAGTAGCTTCCATTCAGATTCTGCAGCTGTCAAATTTACTATCAAGTTAATGTATTTAACTCTAATAATAAGTAAATACAGATTCCTGAATTATAATAAACAAATGTACATCGGGGTCTAGTCTCCTATTCCTCCCATTAACAGAAGTTATGCACAGAGGAATCATAGAACTGTAGGGCTGGGAGGGATTTTGACAGGCTATCTAGCCCAGCCCCCTGCACTGAGACAGAACCAAGTATACCTACAATCTTCCTTTATGTTTTGCCTCACGAGGAGGAATGCCAATCACCTCCGGCCTTGGGCTAAGATGCAATGTGTTATTAATTGAGAATGGGGTGAGAATAAGACTGCAATGCAGGAAGTCCTGCATTCTAATCTCACCTCTGCCACTGCGCGGACTTGGGCAAGTCCCTTGGGACTAGAATCTGCCCTGGTTTTACTCAGTTGCACAGAGTGGGAGCAAGTAGGAAGGAGTCTCCGAGCCCTCTTGTGCAGCCCATATAAGAGCTAGGCAAATTTCCAGTCCCTGCGCTCAGAAGAATTCAAGCATTGCCTCTTTACTTCTTCAGCGGCACATGGCACCCAAAAGGGAGGAGCAGCAAGGCGGTGGGGAGGTGAATCCTATGCACCAGACAGTGAAGCTGGCTAGCCATACCCAGGAGGGGGATACTAAGCTGCCCCTCTTAAGAGGGCATTCAGGAAGGTTGTGCACTGAGAGGTCTGGGAAACATTCTACCTCTCTGAGGCAGAGCAGCACGTGCTGCTTTGTCTTGGGTGGTGTAGCTCATCAGTACCATTCACTATGAGTTGCACCATGAGTTATTATTGATCAGTCTTCTGCCCAGGAGAGTATTCTGGCAAATAGTCTTTGCCTCACCCCTTACCAGCACAGGAGCTTACAATCACACAATGGAGTATATAAAGCGATGTCTGGGGCTGTCAGAGTCTCATGACTCCCTTTAACATCACCAGTGTAGGTAGCTCTCTGAATGGATCCTGTCAGTGCATAACACTGTGTTATTGTTTCAGTGCTTTCAATGAAGCTAAGTTTTTCCAGGCAGCAGAGTTTCAGGTCATCCTCACTTTTTACCCTCCCCAGGCCCTTCCAATAACAAAACGCCCTGCCTATTGAATGGGGAAAACACTCAGCTATGGGGAAAGAATGAAACAGAACTAAGGGGGTAGCTGATGGGCGGTGGGGGCAGAGGTGCCCTCTGGAATGAATCAGATCAGGAGAATACCGTAATGTATTTGTTTCCCAGAGGTCCCTGCCCCCAAAAAACCCATATCAGGCTCCACCTGCTAAAGTTAGATGCCACTTACCATAGATTGTTCAGAACTTCAAATATGATTACCTTTTGTGTTGTGCATTTCTGATGAGCACTGAAATGGTTAACAGCTTGACCTATAAAGTGCAACATCGGGCTTCAGAGTTAACATTTCATATCATGAGTAAGAACAGGCCATGACTCTCTCAGAGCTATCATTTCAGGCTTCCCAGAGATTTGGCCAGGTATCTCTGAACCTGTACACGCTGCAAAGATTTTCATAAACATAAGTGCAAGAGACATGACAAACCAAACCCCGGAAGTTTACTGTTTAAATTGTGAAGCATAAGACACAGCTGTGAGAGAAAGGCGGAGCTAGCAACCCGGCTGGCTGAGCTGCCGTAAGCTGGCCCAGTCTGACCTAGCATGTGTGAGGAGGAAATGTGTCATGGTCTGCTGTGCCTGCCAAGGATAGGGTGACCAGACAGCAAATGTGAAAAATCGGGACAGGGGGTGGGGGGTAATAGGAGCCTATATAAGAAAAAGACGCAAAAATCGGGCCTGTCCCTATAAAATCGGGACATCTGGTCACCCTAGCCAAGGACCCATTACTTTTGTAGCAATGGGACCGATGGAAGAGTGGCTGCTGCATCTCACTACAGAATTCTTGATCTTTCCTTCTCTGGGTTAGGAAACCGTGGCTCTACCTTGAATAGTTTTGTTTGCCTGCATACTGTTCCAGCCACCTTTTAGCAACATCAAATGTATATACCTTTAGATTTTCTTTGGAACCAGGGCAAAACATACTTGGTGTTTTCTTCAAAGTTAGACTGTAACATACGGTATCAGACCTGAGTTATCACAATTCTTTCCAAAGCTGGAGTAAAGGGGAGAAAGAAAGACGACTCATTACTGGTTACTGGCTGTTTAACTTGCTATTTTAAAAAAAAAATCATTTTGATCAGCTACATTTTTAAAAAAGAAAAGTGGACAAGAGCCTGATGAAAAGCCCATTGAAATGAATGGGAGTATTTCCACTGATTTCACTGAGCTTAGTCACCAGTCCATTAAACACACATGACACTGAGAGGCCTTTCTGATTGAAACAGATAAACATCACTGACAGTGGCAGGTGGCAGGCAAGCATGTGTTGTACAAACCCATCCCATGCAGCTCTGCCAATGTACAGATTTGACCTGTAATGTTCTTTTTAATCTACAGGTCACAGCCCAAGCCAAACTGATACCGAAAGTGGCAAAGCGTGGGTGAATACTGCCACACACAAAAATTAAATGGCCCAAACAGCCATTTGAAATGTTTAAACATGTTCACTTCAGCTGTATTTGTACCATTTTTTTATGTTCACTTTCCACAAATATTCTGTTACGTGAGTTGACTGGCAGGAATGGTCATGCAAATAGCAAACTGTTAAGCGGATGTTATGGAATCTTTACAGAAAGCAAATTTTCAAATTAAAACAGTAGCATTTGGACTCAAAACATGACTATATACAAGTACCTACCCAACTGGGGAGCAGAAATAATACCATGTAACCCACGTGTCCTGTCAAATGTACCCATCACAGCTAGAAGTGTGAATATCCAATACGTGCAATTAACTGCTCATGAATAATCAACATACCTAAAAAATGTTGTGGAAATTATTTAGTGAAAACTTTTGAATTAGAGCAATAGTGGTAAGCTCTTCCTGGACTATTTCTGAAAGGAGAGAGGCAAAAATCATCAAATAAACTATTCACAATAAACCATTCACCCAGCTCAAATATTGCTGGATTCTGCTGTAGTTTTTTGGCATGTGGACTTAAGCACCACCGTCAATAAACTGAGAAAGAAGATAAGAAGATAGCTTGGTTTCTAGCACATCTTGGCAGGGTTCCCTGTCCCAAGAAAGGTACAAGAAGAGAGAATTAACTCACTGACCCCCAAGGCCCCTGGTCTAATCATTTGCATTTTAAGTAACATTACATAAGGGAACAAGACTATCTGTAAATTACAAGCCTGACATATCCTATCCCAGTATATTATGACCTTAGTTCAAAACCCCTCACATTAGAGATCATGTTCCACTTGACTCTTCTTCATTTTAGTTATTTTATACAAATACAAATGGAGATATGCCTATCTCATAGAACTGGAAGGAACTTGAAAAGTCATCAAGTCCAGCCCACCTGCCTTCACTAGCAGGACCAAGTACTGTCCCCTGACAGATTTTCTGTTGCTCCTTCAACAAAGACAAACTGAAAATAAAGGAGGTTGCAGAATCCTGACAGCAAAAGTGCTGATGGAGCATTTTTACAAAATGAATAATAAATAATAAAAATTAATAATAAAAGAAAAAAAGCTGCTGCTTAAATCTTGGCCAAGATCTTGCAGGGATTGCCCCAAGTGGCCTTATGTAAATTATGAACCTCTCTCACATCGGGCACTTGCAAAAGGGTTGCAATAAATACATTGCAAGTGTGCATGCCACAAGCGCTGTGTATCATTCTGCTTTGTGACTCGTCGAAGTGATTAGCTCACGGACACGGTCGGTTCCTACCATGGTTAATACAAGAAACAGGAGAGGAAAGGACCTCCGCATTTTTACAGTTCAGGACTGCTATTTTCTAACATCGGACACTGTGCTTAGCACCTCTGAAAATTAAGATGCACGTTGGGGCCTGAGAAACTTGGTTCAGAAGCTCAGATATTACAGTGATAGGAGATAAAATAGCTCACTTCTGCCTTCAAATAAAGGTCAAATAGAATGTGAGCTCCGTGGGGCAGGGAGTGTTTTCATTATATGTGTGTTCAGTGTCCATAAAATGGGGACTTACACCGCTGGGGCTTCTAGGCTCGACCATAATACAACTATAATTATAGTTGTTGAAAAGCTCTCCCATAGAAACACGTGTGTCTTGCTTTCCTAAAACTCGTCCCTTACATGCCTCTTCCATCGGTGAGAGGTGTATGTTTAATTATAAAAAGGGCTTCTTGGGTGTAATCTGTTTCCAGTTCAATTCCTTTGCTGGGTAAATCCCTTAAACGCGTTGTCATTCCTTATTTATTGATTGCAGGTATTTGGGGTTTAATTGAGCAAGTCGGTCGTGGCCCAGGGCAGGAGTGGCGCTACATGAGCAATTAAATCTGATTAGCCAGAGCCCTTTAAGACCAGCTGGGTGATTGATAACCGAGACCAGCATTCCTCAATTGACTCGCTACATCAAAAAGGAAAAAGGCTTAGCCGAGAAATGCACGGGTCCAACATGAAAAATAGCAATGCAGTTGGGCAGATTAGACTTGTAAAGGAGCTGAACTAAAGGAGAAAGAGAGAGAGAACAAACTCGATCGGCCCATAAAACAAACCTCTAGGTGTCTCCTCCTTTAAAAGAAAAAAAAAAAAGCCCTAGCTGTAATTTTCAAGTAAATGACCAGGTTAAAGTGAAACTGAAATATACAAAGAACGAGGTTAGGCAAAGTCTGTTCAGTTCTGTCTTTAACACCCATCATCCCCTGGGAACTGAACTCCATCCATAAAGCTGTCGTCTGTTTGTTAGTGCGTTTGTCTGCTCCATCATTAGATCTTTTGCCCGGTAGTTTAAGAAAATAAACGGGCTGAAAGAACAGAAGTGAGCAACCACCATTTATCAAACTGATGAATGGGCAGCGTCCGTGTCCCCCCTCTTTGTGAGAGCCATTGTCAGGCAGGAGAAGTTATTGATTTTCTAGGGGAGTGTGTGTTTAGACACAGTTCTTTGGCACCTTTGGCTCCTGGTCAATTTCCTCATCGCTTCCTAGTAAATGTCTGAAAGTTCCGCGTGTCACTAGTGGTTAATAAGGGGAAAGAGCTAGTGCCGCCTTCTGTCCTTACTCATGCCCACACATCCTCTTCCTCATCAGTGGCAACAGGACACTGGATAGAAGGTTTTTTAAAAAAAACATTGGGACAGAGAGAGATTTAATTCAGCAACAGCGCTGGGTAAAGTAGCTTTAGTGATTTTCATTCCAAAACCAAGGAGTTAATGTAACCCTTTTAGCGCCAATGTTTAAGTCTCAGCCCTATATTTTAAATATCTTGGGGCAGATCCCAAGCTGATGTAAATTGTCCAGGCTATGTGATCATTTAGACCGGAACTTCCTTTATGCCAGATCTAATTAATCCTGCATTGTAATACTAACTGGTTAATAGGGCATACTGACTGGTGCTGCCTACATCCTCTGCTCTAATAAACAGGGACAGGGGGATTTAAGGGAAAAATCAGACTAAAAGAAAAGTGTATGTCGTGGATAAGTCTTGATCCATCTAGGAAGGGGGATTTAAATCTTATTCTTTTATAACGAACAATTTGCCCTGTTGGGGAGGTTTTAAAAACTGGAAAAGCATAAAAATATAGCAACTGTCCCCACTCACCATTCTTTTTCTGTACTTTGCAAGTGTGAATCTGTTTCCCCACTCGTGATTCTGATGTTGCACAGTGTCTCCTTTTCCTTTGGGCACCGCTTAGGCCTCAGGAGAAGTGGAGAGAGCACGCCTCTTGTATGTGCTGACTTTACACAAGGATCAAAACAGCATGAAAGCAGAAATCACTGGGGAAGGGAGGAGGGCGTCAGCAGGCGCTGGACTTCTAAAACCCTTCCGCCCCATAGGCTTTAATATTAAAAAACCCCTAGGAGTCTCAGACACTGTATTAATTAGTGCAACCACCCATGCAAAGTTGGGTTTGGAGCAGCATTCTTTGCCCTGTGTGAAACAGCAACCCTCATAAACAATTGTTAACTTGGCCTATTGCCTCTGGTAAATTACACAGCATTAAAAAATAATGCTTTTCATATTAGGCAGTAATTAAAGGTTGGGACAGCTTTTAAACAAGAGGGGGAGGGGGAATCAAAGAAAATATAAAAATGTTCTTTCAAGAGTTATGGGAGGCTAATAAAGTATGTCTGTTATAGTGCACCACTTCGCCCCCAGCTACAGCCAAACTGGAGCCGCTGCAATTGCCTCTCAATAAGATAATGATATTCCTTTCTCTGCTATTAAAAGGCTCCCAGTGCAAACTTAAAATGATTTATTTAATTTAAGAAATTATGAGGTGTAACTTCAAAGCGTAAGCCGTTAGTAATGGAAAACACCAGGTTGTTTAAAATTATAATAATAATTGTTTGGAATACAGTGACATCAAAGTGCTTTCATCACCAAATAAAATATGGCACAGACCCCCAAATCCAGTGGAGTTTATTGAGTAGACTTTTTGGAGTGTTTTTATTATTTCCTTATCAAGAGACATTATTTTAGCAGCTCCTTTTCTCAGCTTTGATGTTTTGACAGTCTTAAATTAATTTTATTGCCTTTGGGGGGGAGGGACTGGCGGTGGAAGATTATTCTGACTGCTTATTTTTCATTATGACTTTTTTGTTTTTGTTTTCAAGGACCAGTATGTTATTTACACAGCACCTTGATAGCGCCGTGGAGTTGGATTGGCCATTACAAGTCATTAAAAAAAGCACACACACACACACACACACACACACACACAAAATCTGTTTTCAAGCAATCCATTACACGTCTGGGAAAATATTTCTACTTAAAACAAACTTTGTATTGAACGCTGGCATAATCAGTTTAATAAAATGGGCAGCACATATTTTTAAGGAACATGGTTTTTTTTCACTTTACGAGATTCTTGCTTATTCAACTCAAAACATAGCAATCTGAAAAAATACATACAAAACACTTGCCAGAAGGACCTGCCTTTACAGTGAGGCTGTCACAGAACGCTTTAATTTCCTTGAACAGTGTTATAAAACATTAATCGAACATCTATTTTTGAGTCTCTCCTTCCCAAGCAAAGCAGAATTATTCCAACCCCCTTTCAAAATGGTAGTATTTTAAAAATATGTTGCAGTTGCAGCTTTATAGACCGGTATTTCCACTAAAACAGCAGGGACAGAATTGCTGTGGTGTTAAAGAGAGTGAAATATAAGAGATGGAAAGATTTTTATTCCTTTCCTGCCGCTAGCTGAGAACTGCAGAACATTGGTAGCCAAATGCTTTATGTAAGACGGTGGGAAACACACATCGAGGTCTGAGGGTGGAAAAAAAATATTTATATTGTGGTGCTGACATCGAAAGCGAACATAAATTATACTGTAATCCCACTCTTTTGATTTCCGAATGCAAATGTGTGATGATGTATAGGCTTCTTGAGAGCCTTAGTATATTTCACTTGTAAATGTCACTTCATTCGACATTTTTTGGTACCCTGATTATTAATTAAGAGAAAACTCATCATCTGCTCTAGGGATGATGGGAGAAAAAACTCACAGACATGACTTTTTGTAGGGGGAATTTCTGCACGCAGATTGTAAACTTTGGGAATGATGGATATGGGTGAACTTTATTTTTAAAAAGTAACCCATATAGATGCACCTTTAAATGATTACGTTTGTTATTAATAATATGCAGGATGGGAACAATCCCGCGTTGATGTTGTCCTGTTGAGAGGAAAGTTTTTAAGGGATATGTTAGTCTGGAGGTGAGGGAGGAGAGGGCGTAAATCAGAGATGAGAACACAAGATGGATTAGGGAAAGAAATTATCACTTTACTGCCATAAAGAATCTCTAAAACCAAGCCTGATTCTCATTTCACTGGTGTAACTCAATTCACTTCAAAGGAGTTACTCCTGATATACCGAGTATAAGTGAGCTCAGAATTAGGCCCCTCAGATGTTAGGACCTTGTTTTCTCTATGGTTCAGTGCTTCTTCCAACAGCTGAACTGCGACGGTAGGGGGGGTGGGGGAAATCACAGCGAGTTCATTCTCGAATTTCGAGTTGTGAGCAAATTTTGCAAGTGTTCACTTGGCAAGGTTCCTCTTTACTCTGACCCACGGGGCGTGAGGGAGGGGGCACTATGCTTTCTCGATTGTGTCCTTTTTGCTTATTGGCCATTGTTTCCATTTCTGCACAGCGCTTGTTTGTGTGTGTTTGTGCGTGTATATAGGATCCAGAACTCCAGTGCAAACGTATAAAATTCCCAACAGCTATATAGAATTTATTCTGAAAATGTAAATGTATGTATAGAGAGAGAGAGAGCATACATGGTTCAGAAATGAAATACATCGGGACAAATACACTTTATCGCGCTCCATATATATATTTTATGTATATGAGTGTGTATATGTGTATGTATACTATAAAATGCATGATCCAGACGTGCAGTATGATGGCAAGATATATACATTCAGCCCTTTCTGGTCTCTGCAAGACAGAAATGTTGGCCTAATGGAGTCTAACTTGATTTGGTTTGTGATCCTGAAATTCTTTCTACAATAGCTGTCATTTTAGCCTGAAAACGGCCCACGCTTTTACTTCCCTTAAATGAAAATCATCGGTGACTTCCCCCGCCCCTTCTCTCCCAACTCTTTGCCGTCACAGAGCAGGTGGCCGAGAGTGCAAATATTAACCAGTTTAAGCTAAAGGGAACACATGCTTTACAAACTGTAGTGTAATCCCTGAACGCCTCCTCTTTAAATAGCGCACAGTGCCTTGGGAGTAAGAAGCCACGGCGAAGGGCTGTTAGATTTTGTTCTGAGTACCACCATGTCACCCCGAAAAAACCTCCTTTCGCTTGAATGGCTGGGTAGCGGTGTAACTAAGACCCGAATCGGGCCCCTTGTTTCCAATGTAAGTACTTAGCCAGTGTGTTATTTCTCCTCGACGAAAAAAAACATTGAACCTGTTTGGGGCCCGATCCTGGCTTTCTTACTGGCTTTCAAGGCAGGATCAGGATCTCTCTCGCCATCTCCTCCACCAGCCGGGTTCTGAGCGGTTTGCCTCTCGAACCGAAATAACCTGGAGCCCGATCCCATAACCCCAAGCTCATTCGCCGGTGCAGCGTTCACTCGGGAGCGCACGGGCTTGCGGGATTGGGCTCACAACAAAGCGGACGATTGAAATAAAACTGTTGGCCTGTGACACGTTGACTAATAGACGCCCGGCAGTAAGTTAACTTTCCCCCTAATAAAATGCAGGCCAGCCGGGGGCATTCCGGTGACAACATGAAATACGGACTCAGCGAGCCTAGGGCTTGGGTAATGAAGTCCGTGTCAGAAACCCCTTTCCCTAGAACTGTTGATGACAACAAACCCAACGGGGACTTAAAGCCGCCGTTCCGCACGTGGGCATGTCAAGGATCGGGCTCATTTCTAAGGCAGCAAGTCGACGTTTGTTGTGTGTTGCTCCAATGCTCGTTCCCTTAACAAAAAGCCACCGGAACAGTTGCCAGCTCGCTGGTTGCTACTCATCGCACCTGCTTCGTGGCAGAAAATACTTCGAGAGCAATTTAACTTTGCATTGGAGTAACTCATTACAGACACGCCTCTTGGAAAGGGGCGGGGAGGGGAGGAAAGCTGGGGGAGGGCATCGCCTTTAATGACAGCGTTCTGATTTCCCTTGTAATTGATTCGGTTACAGATCTGCCCGCAGGGCAGCTCCCATTAGGCCGGTGATGAGCAAAGCTTGACACCTCCCTCTAATAAAACAGAATAGTCAATTAAGTTGGCCTCTCCGAAGGCTTTAATTGGAACGCGTAGTGGGCTCAAGGTGAATGGGCCACGCCACAGCGCGCCCTGAGGAGGTGTCACACAGGCCGGCTTTGCTTTGGCATAATAAGGGTGCACCCATGTTTTGGAGGCTTTTCCTTCAACACCCTTGTGCTCTGCCATAAATCTGCAGCCCTTTTAAGGATCGCTCGTAACACACACAAAGCTCCGGTGCTCAAAGAGCTTCCAGTGAAACGATGTAGACATAATCCCTGACACAGATGATTTATGCTGAAGGTTCAGAATACTGCTGTTTTATTTATAACCCAACCCAGTTAAAAAAACATTCAGGAACGTTTGGGGGCTGTGTAGGAGCGGGGGGGAGGGCCCTGCAGTTAGAGGGAAGAGAGAGAGAGAGAAGCGGTTGTCTCAAGTTTTTATGTGGCAGTAAATGCTAATTTGAAAAGTCTGCCCATTGGAGATTGTATTCCTCCAGCTTTATTCCTTGCATTTGGACGTGGGGCGGGGGGGAGGCTAAGGCCTTGGCGTCTGATCCAAAGTCTACTGAATTCAATGCGAGTCGTTCCACTGAGATGTACAGATCAGACCCTTGCTCCTGGAGCGCTTATTCAGGTAAAACTCCCGCTAGTTAGAGCGCGGGGTCCTGATTCCACCAGGACTTCGTATTATAACTTGGTTCCAGTGACATAATTTAGGCACCTAGGCAGTTTAGAACTCTGTACCCTTCGTTTTGCAGCCTAGACCCTGCGCCTGATTGTTCTCACGTTCTGGCCCCATCCTAACAAGGGCTGCGCTCCCTCGCCGCCTACTGGATCGGGTCCCAAATGTACTGAATTACCAAGGGAGCCGAGAGCCCCGAGAAGGTTGTTTAAAACATGTGGGGGCTCTGTTGTCCCATCCATTTTCAACATGAACTCTCCCTGCAGTTTTCGGTGTAGTAGCCGTGTTAGTCTGTGTCAGCAAAAAGAAAACAAGAAAAATACCTGTGGCACCTTAGAGACTAACACATTTATTTCAGCATATTTCTCCCTGCAGTGGAAACTCTGGAGAGTCCTGCTTACAAAATCATGGGCGGGTATGTCCCAACGTAACGAGTCGATTTCCCCAAAGGTGGGGAAGGGCTCTCAGGCCGGGACCAACGGAGAAACCCAACTGTCTACATTTTCTAAAATTTTAAACAGGCATTGCTAGGTAAAGGGCATTCCCCTGTCCTTTTATTTTTAAGTAGAAAAAGAAATATATTGCTTAGGATCCTAGTCCTCTGTATATTACTTATCGCGAATGCAGGATCGTTCCCTAGCCAAGGAAAAGAACAAATCCCAGAAGCATCACTGTGGAGGACAGACCAACCAAAATATCACGGCTATTTAATATAAAATTGTACATGATCTTAGGAAAGACGTAGGGTAAATAGTAATCTCCATGACAGCGGAGCTCACTAGTCAATTTCAGGAACTGAGGGTCAGACACACTACCTGTTCTGATGGAGTGAGAGGAAGCTCTCCTTACTAACGGGTGATAATTTCAGTGTAGATGGGTTAAATGCATTAAAATGTGTACTAGACTATTTCAACCCTTCCCTTCCTGATGTGTGTATCTTTTAGATCCACAACCTTCAGTCCTTCTCTGTTACTGACTACAAGGGGAGAATTTACTGGGTTAAATACTCATCTCCTGGTGTGCATCATTAGGAACTCTACTGGAGTCAGAATTGAATAGAGATGCCAGTGTGAGGGGAATCGGGACCAAGCGCTAACCAAAATGATCTCAATATTATGTAAAATGTCGTGTTGTGAAGAGCAAAAGCGCCTAGGACGAGTTATTAAAAACAAGGGCAACTCACAGGTTAGGCTTTCGATTGTGAATTTTTGGCTCTCAAATTCAACTCTGTGTGCCTCATATCTGGCATTTTTTCACTTTAAGATTTATGGGGTGGGGGAAATGAATAATAAAGGCAGCCTAAAGAGGAATTCTGATTACTTCTTTGATCATGACCCAGGACAGACAACCAGAGCGAAAAGTTATCTTTAAATAACTGCGAACACTGACAAACCCAGACACATTAAACAAGGTTGGTTTTTTTTTAATTTAATTCGAAAGAGATAAGAAATAATAAATCTTCAATAAAATATATAAAATTGTATAAGACATCCCTTTCAAAGGGACGTTAATATAATGGGAGTGGAGAAAGGTGGGGGACTGAACTACAGTGGAAGACGACACATCCTGGAGTAGGTCAAAACTTTGTGGCTCTTTTTTTCACAACATGCTTTTAAAAAAATGCAACCAGAAGTTCTGCCTTCAGCGATCTGCATCCTCTATAGTAACTTTACCACGAAGTTTAGCGCTAGTAATAATAATAATAAAACAATAATGATTATAAGAAAAAGCCTGGGCTATATCGTGCCATTGGTTTGTAAGCAGAACTCCCCCTGTGAAACCCAGGAGAGGAGATCAGTTTGCAGAGCAGTGGCATCCTATTGTCCCATATGTTTCTTTTTGGTGCCTGAATCTATTGGTGTTTTCACTATATTGGCATTCTTTACAAGGTGATTTCTTTGGAGCACAAATTATTGCAAATAAAAAACAACTGCGTTATGGTTTGATAGTCCTTGCACACACACTACTCTGGGGGAAAAATAGCCCACCTCTTTTCTCCATATCTCTATAGTATGCTTCCACCTCGCCCCCTTCAAATAGCATCATAGAGCCAAGCATACATACACCTGGCTGCAGGTGAAATTATTAAACCCGCAAAGCAGGAAGGGATAAAGACAAAACTCTTTGCCTAGAGCCCTCTCTGTGCGTCCCCCGTCCCCCACGGTGATTTGAAAAAAATGTTTAAGCGAGTTCTACAAAAAAAGCGGGGGATAAATGATCCAATAATGGGGTGGGTAAAGTTATTATAGACTTTACTCATTTAGGGGCCCGATCCTGCGGTCTGGATATGCTCTTTGTTGCTTGGGTGCAGTGTGGCCCCGTTTGAAAATGCAGGAACTTGCTTTGGCCTTAGTCTGGCTCTACTGGGGTCTACTTCCTATTTACAGCGATTCTCTGTCTTCTACGGTTTGTTTTAAAAACAAAACTCGATTATACCTTTAACCTCCCCTCCCAAATAATGACAAGACTTAGGCTTCAGTTTAGGGAAGGAACCACTCCCACTTTAAAACAGGTCTTGGGCCTCCTCTCCGAAGGGGATAAGGAAACTATGCTTTGAAAATACAGGATTTATTGTTTACCGATGCCTTTGTCTCGTGTGCAGTATATAAAGAGAACTATATTTATTTAATTGTATATGGTTTTATATTTTTCTTTCAGGATCAGAGTCTGAGCGCTCAGGTCAAGCTGAGAGGAGACCCTGGCTGCGTTCCCAACCTGTAGCATACAGGCTGCTTTACTTTTCTAATGCAAACTCCTATACACTTGGTATGGCACATAGAAGCCGGCAGAAACAATGACCAGAACTGGTTCTCTAGTGCGTTCTCGGATTGGACAAGATCCGCCAGGAAGTCTATATCGCCCTTGCTTTCCTTTCGATCTTCTTAAGATAAGTGGTACATGCTATATCCGACAGGAGTAGCATAGAGTCCTACAGGCGGGATGGGAAGCACAGGTCTGTGAAAAGGATAAGATGGTCCATACAGTGAGGCCGCCTGGATGGGAGAGTTGATGGGGAAAGGTAGACTGAACCCAGAAGGCAACATGGGCTTTGCTGCCATTTTTAGCTTCTCTAACTCGGCCTCCTGCAGTCTCTTGGCCTTGGCCCTCCGGTTCTGGAACCAGATTTTGACCTGGGTCTCTGTGAGGTTGAGAGAGCTGGAGAATTCTGCCCTTTCTGCGATGGACAGATATTGTTTCTGGCGGAATTTGCGCTCCAAAGCCAGCAGCTGGGAAGTGGTGAAAGGGGTTCTGGGCTTCCTATTAGTCTTGTGCTTCCTCAGTGTGCATGCGGTGGGACTCAGATGTCCTGGAAGGAAAGAAAAGGCCAGTTAAAAAAAAAAGGAAGAGGAATGCTTAAGAAAAAAAAAGGGGAGGGGGGGGAGAAAACGAAGCTTGAGAGTATGTTTGGGATTTGTTTCATTCACACCCTCCTGGAGATAACCCCCAAATATGAAGTACTAAGAACATGACTTATAAATAGTGCTTGAACTCATTGCTGTCCGGTTCCTGGGCTGTTTTATACAGCACAAGTAGAGAAATCGCGGCCCCATTTCACACAAGACAGGTAGAGAATCCCCTTTTCCCCTATAAGCCTTTAAGTGACAAAGTCAACAAAGAGGAAACAACATGTGACGACATCACGGGGTCAGACCACATAAATGCGGAGTACAGTGCAAATGTCTTAATAGATTCGGTGAGCAAGAATTCCTAGAACCCACTGTGTACAACAAAGTGTAAAGTGTTATAAAGGAAATAAGTTCCCAGAAGTAAAATGTCTAGCAAGGGACAGAAATAAATCCATCATCATCACTACTCTCCGGGGATTTTTCCTTTGGGATTGACATCTTGGGTCCAAATCCTGCAGTCCTAGTAGGCGTTTTGCCGGAGAGCTACAGAATGGGATCTGATAATATTCTTTGTATTTGCTGACACCTCTACCTGCTTCCACTGAAATGGGGGGAGGGCGGGGAAAGGATCGGGCCGTTTTATTACCTTTTCTTTTAGATTATTCCCAGCCCCTCTCACTCTGCTCTCCCTACCCCCCAACAAACAATGAAAGAGAAGCACAGGAAGGAAAGAAGGCGAGTCCTTTTTCAACATGTAGCTTTTATGACATAGGCTAATTAAAACCCCCGTATAACTGTAGCATCTCTGGCCAATGCAAGATGTGGAATTTGTTACCTATCGTGTTCCATTGTAATCCGGGCCACCTCATTTACATTGTTATGTTAAGGAAGAGCGCTGATTTTTCTTAGAATACTTTGCATTTCAGTAGTAACCTTTCGGGTTGAAAAGAATGACTAAAATGTAAGCAACTTGAAAACCTGGGACGCTTAATTGGCTTTAAATCGAAGTATTTAACAGGCAGCTCGTTCTTCAATGCGATATCGAAAATGATAACCTGCCCTAAATGGCTGGTGCATTTTAGACACGTTTTTGGCCCTATTTCTCACACATTTGCCAGTGTTCGTGCACTCGATTTGTTAATATATTTTTCTTTTGCCTCTTCCAAGTTTTTCAAAGGACGTTTTGGTTTTTCAAATAGACTGGGCAATGAGTTTGAAATGCGTGTGTTGCAAAACAACCCCCCAAACTGTTCAACGTTCGAAAACGAAGACGTAGAGGAAGGAAAGGATTGCCCAGAATAAAAGCAAACTTTAAAGTCTTAATCCCTATTCTGTCTGCTGAAGAGTAGAGTATTTTCTAATGCAAAACAACTTGTGGTTAATACATTGGGGGCATTTTCATAACTATGCAGCCAGTATGGGTATTTCGTGCAGTCCTAGAACTTCCTAAAACAATACAGTAAACATAGAATTACTACGCTTAATACACTCCATTATGGCTCATTTTAAAATGAAATTATGATTAGATGTTCCTATGAATTCGCGTTTTAGGAAAGATCTCCAAAGGCATAGTTAGACAAGGGGCTTCCGATTTATGCCTTTCCCCTCCTTACAAAACATGTGAAGACTAGAAGGGCAGATAAAGGCTTTATCTCGAAATTGCAGTCACAGAAAACGAGGTAGTGTTATTCCATTGAAATCAAAAGCAAATCTTCAAATGGCATCAGGAACTGGCCCAACACGTCAAGATTTCTGCCACATGTGTGGGAGGGGGAGGGGGGAGAGACTATTGACCTTGTATAAGTACTTATTTTGTAATAAAATCCCAATCAAAGGTTTACTGCCAAATACCTGCGAACTTTAACCTATGTATCTTTCACCATTTCGGCATCCTTTCAAATAAGTGACCTGAGTGTAGAGCAGTGATAATAAACAGAGCACTAGAACACATCTCACTATCTTTACTGTGGACAGTCTAGGGTATTTGGTGAAATGGCTTATTTTAAAGGTATCTATCACTTGTGCTTTTCACTAAATTTTCTGGCAAATCCTTGGCACAGTCATCACCTGACTGCATAATGCTACCTGTGTCAAAGAAACCAACCATGTAGTTTAAGCTACTCCTCTCTGGTCACACTGATCACTCCCTCAACCAAACATAACTTTCAAATAACCTATTTTAAATGCCAAGAGTGTGCAGGGAGATGATCTATATCATCTCTCGTAAGAACCCAAGTCAGTGACCTACAGACAACCCTTATCTAGTGTCGGGAGTCAATAGTTATTTGACAGGGATAATAGAGGCTGGAGAGGAAGGGAACCCTCACTAATAAGGGTAGCAATCTCCAATTTTCATTATGTCTTGAGCCTTATTTTACCAAAACCTAGGACCAGAGACTAGGACCCTCGTGCAAGCAAAATTTCCACCGAAATAGTGAATTCCGCGAAGAGCCATGAATACTTCTAAATCCCAGTATGTACTTTCTGTGACATGTAAAAGTTACAGAATATTGTGACCTCTGAATTATTGGTCATTTTTAATAGAGCGAGAAAAAAGCTGGGAGCTCAGTGAATCTATGATCGTGAGGAGTAATGTCTAGGTAAAAATGTTAGGCCTTGTCTATTTCTAGGTCATAATTTGTTAGAAGCGGTATGCTGTAACCAGTACAATATAGAAAGAGCAACACCAAAAAATAGCGTTTCTGGGGGTTTCGTTTAAGGTATTTTCATACCCTTCCCTAGCAAACCTGGGGTACATAGAGATTGGGAGACTTTTCTGCACAAGAATGAAGCAAGATTATTCGGGGGTTTTTTCTTTTACACTGTCCTGTCTGTTGTCACACAATCTCTTCAGAACGTCCCAGACATCAGATACATTTGGGGCATCAAAGAGAATTGAAGCTCTGGAAGTCAAGGAACATACACAGGTACCGGAAAAGTTAACACTGTAGCTTTGCTAAAACTTTCTTTTCGTGACACTAGTTTACAAATTGAACTCCAAGATAGTTAGACTAAGGAGATCACATATGTTGGGGAAGCGGTTATTAGATCAAAGCAAAGCAGCCTATTTTAATTTAACTTAACACAAGCTCGGGATGTATCGATCGAGCTATGGTTACAGGGCTGTAACCCCACTGGCTACTCTCTAGGTGGGAAAGTGCGGAGCTGCATGGACTTTTCAAATAGATTTTTGTCATACTAGGCCGACTATATTCCTGAATTTAAAAAGGGGCCGCAACACTGACGCTTGCAAGGCGTGATGTGATCTAAGCGGGCTAGCTGCGAAGTTCAGTGGCGAAATGCACAAGTGCCCACACACTGTTGTGTAGCTACAGATGGGATTCCGCTGTGAAGAACTCGCCGCACCAAAGTCAGCGGCGTGGCTTTTATATGCTACTAGCGGGCACCACTAGCCTGTGGATGGCGTGTCATTGAGTGGGTGGAAACACCTCTCGTGAGGCTGGGGAGCGGATCCCGAAGACCTGTTTCACACACTTTAGGGCGCTTAGCGGAGCCGGCTCGGATGGGTTCATTCCTGCGCACAGTGTCAAAAGAAGCGCCCGAGGAGCCAGCATCGTACACAACAACACTGAAATTCTCTTGGAAGCCGATCAATTTGCGCTCTCATTTTAAAATCGCTACCAACAAACGCGCGGTGTCTGGGGAATTGCTGCGAGGCTCCGGGTCAGGCCAAAGCGCGTCGCTCTAGCCAGCCACCCTCCATCCGAATCAGCTCAAAGACTCGCTCTTGGACGTGGAGGGCTAGATTACATCGGGAAACAGCAGCCAGTTCCCAAAGGCTGAATCAGCGCCCACCCTAGAAGCTAGGCGGGCACAGATCTGGTTTCATGCCCCGACACAGACCCTTCTCCCACGCGCACCACTCAGCCCCCAGACGCAGCATTTCTTACTCAGACAACCCCCGCCCCCCAACTGGTCTAGTTAGCCCCGCTCGGGTTAGAGCCCCCGCTCCGGGCAGCACTCACTTGGTGGAGGGGAATATCTCCCGGCCTCTTGAACCCAGGAGCTGCCGTCTTCGGAATTCTCCGATTTGACCGACGAGGTTTCCAACGTTTTTGTAAGCCCCCCGGGGCTGTGAGCTTCCCTGGAGCCGTGCCCTGGCAGCAGCAGGTTCCTAGAGGTGCCCAGGCCAGCTCCTTCCATGCCTCCCCCGCCGGGGGCGAGGGACACCTCCTTGGAGGGCTTTTTGTCGGACATGAGCGCTTCCACGCTGAAAGGCAAACTGGAGACTTTGATTTTGTGATGATCCTCGGCACCAGCTGCTGGGCCCTCTTCATCCGAGGAGAAAACCTCCTTCGTCTTGGAAGGAGAAGACATCGCTGCGCACCCCCACAGATCCCTGTGCACTGCGCCTGGCACACACACAGACACACACACACAGCTCTGCTTCTGTGTCCCTCCGACTCCGTGCGGCTCCGACTACTCACTGCTCAGGGACCCGCCAGCGCCAGCCACTCAGCAATCCTCCCCCTCTCCCCCCCGCCTCTTTCTTTTTTTGGGTGCTCAGTTGTTGTTTCCTCCTTTGGGAAGTTGAGTCAACTCAGCCGAGCCAATCAGCGCAACCCTGGAGGATGACGTGACGGTGACACTCTTGTGATTGGTTCTGAGAGGCTTGCCCCCCCCCTTTTAAAAAAATAAATTAGGAGTTAATGACATGGGCAGCAAACGGAGCGGTGTTAGTAAGGAGCCTTCCAGGACTATAATCATGCCAAAGCAGGAAAAGTCAGTAGGGTAATTAAGGCAGGTTAAATGAAGAGGATTCTAAGATTCCAGATTTTTCTCTTTTAACCTCCCTCCCACCCATTTTAAACACTCCCTTTCCCTAGCTTGTGGCATAACTGTTACCCACTTCCAATCACATCCCAGGGGGGTTTGTCTGACACGGAAACATGTGACATCTGAACCCTTACAGTCGCCGCCACTTTTACCTGTTCGGGCACCAGCGATCCTCGTCTCCTGATCCTTATTTGTGAATTTCTGCTCTTTAGGCTTTCGTCAAAAAAACACGCACACGAGACTACGGTAAATTGCACGCGCCTCGCCCCTTTTTGCTGCTCCGCCGGCACCACCGGCCGCTACAAAATACGCTTTGGAAAGTGAAAAGAATAATTTGCTTTGCAAATTCACGCAGTTCCGTTCGGATCCAATGTCAGTGAGGTGCGAAGAGGTAAACATGTGATCGGTTTCCCCGTACCTCAGAGCCGGGGGAGAATTCCCTGTAGCTTGGCAAGGCCAAATACATCAACATATCATCGTTACAGCTGGGACATTTTTCGCTACAAATGCACTTTTGCTCTATTTCTTACTGCAAAGACACACGCCAGTTAAAACCACGCTACAAAGGTGGGATTTTTAATGATGATTTTGCTCACATAAATTGCATACGCACAATAACGATGAATAAATATGGTTCTAATAAACATGGGACATGATTCTGCAGTAGGCAGTTTGCAAACATCTCGACGTAGTTTTATGGGAGGGAGGGGGGAGATTCTCCCTTTTTTAATTCCTTTAGTGTGAATAAGGGTGTGTTAATTAAAAGCGTTTCTTTTAATCACCGTGTGGATAAAAGCAAATACATTTTCTACACTTCATCATGATAATGATTTAATTACATGCTGGGAACTATTGCTATTAAAACGCTCAGAAAAATTGAAGCTTAAAATGTAGGCGAGGGCAATTAACCCTAACACAAACCCTGCAAAAGTTACGAGTCTAGCTATATTTATTTATACAGTTGGTGGTTGATTCCGCCCAGACTTCCACTGATTGCAGAAGCATAGGGCTGAGGGTGGGATACAGGATCGGGACCTGCCAAAGCAAAACTATATTGCAGAGTTGTTGTTTTAACAGGTGGTTTTAGTTTGGACACTAACTGGTTAGTATGATTAGTTCCATCGACCCATTGCCTCTCGATGGTTTGAGAGCTTTTATCCCATTCTTATTAATATCCCAGACAGTTACAACCACTTGGTCTTGACCTTGGTTTCTTCCGCCTATGTACTATGTACCTTGTGTGCAGCTCTATGAGAGAGCACTCTTCTCTGAGCGGTATCCGGGGCTTGATCCTGTAGCTGTTAGTCAGGCAAAAGGCATTTTGCCTGGGCAAGGACAGCAAAAGATGATGCCCCTTGTCTGGACTGGCCTAGATTAGCACTCTTCTCTGTCTCCCAACTGGGGGTACCACTTCTCAGAAAGGGAGCAGAATAGAACGTATTAAATGAAACTAAACCCAAGTTATTTAAAGGGTTATATAGTAATAAAACCAGCCCCCCTCGGGTTAAAAATAGCAACATTGGTAGGAATTATCCCTAGTATGCCACTTCAGATATTCTAGCCAATTAGCCACCTTTTCAGCTCTCAAGACAGAGCTGTTAATCGTTCCCCCAAATTCCAGCCCGCATCTGTAAAATATATACTGTATTCAGATCGATTGAGTAGCAATACATTACAGTCTTTCTTCTACACACAATCCTGATAGGCACATCTTCAACAAAGATCTAGTTTATAAGAACAAAATCAGGATGTTTCGAATTAAGCCATAGACAGTTTCAGCAACTATTAAAAGAGGCAGAACACTGAAGAAGCTTTCAGATGGATTAATAATAGGTTGGGATTATTATTTTTTGCCACTTCAGTAAACAGCACATATGATCCATGGTCATTTTCTCATTAAGTTAAACCACAGGTTACACAGTGTGTAGAGAATGGGTTGGAGAGCAATTTAAATTACATACTGTGAGCTGTGACTTCCTATTTATGGTCTTGCAAACCATCCGGCTGCAGTTCGTCTACTTCGTATCTCCTCTTGCCCCCCTTTCCCCCCCCACCCCCCGCTCCCTGCATCATGACAAGTAAATGAGAATTAATGAAAATAATGAAACAATGTGTGTCTAGGGAACAATGAAGCGCCGGTGTAAACCATTGTCGATTGGCTTAAATGCTACAGATAATTATACCGTATTCACAATTAAAGTCAATGCACCTTCCAACTATCCATAAAGAAAGAATGCTTGCTAGGGGGTAGGTCAGGGTGACACTGTTTCAAGAATCGAGTACACTGGGTGCATTTCTTCAGCTGGACAGAATATTCTATTCGAGTTCCTTTCACTGCTGCATTGCTGTGGCCCATACATTAGATCACAAGCGTGGTCGCGTGTGTGTTTGATGTGCATTATTTGGATTGTATCCCCTTTGGGGCAGCAAACATGCCTCTATCGGTGTTCGTATAGCACACTGTACATTTAAGCCTTGGTGACATAAATGTCTCACAACAAGAATATTGGGTCGGTTGCTGCTATTCGAGCTTAACTCTTTTGTCGTGGATGATATTCGTTACCCATTTAGTATCACTTCGCGTTAGCAAAGCCTTCCGGACCCCATCCCCGATGTTAGGCAAGGTATCTGTTATTGGCAAATAGTCTGGCTGGATTATTCTAAACCGAGGGGCGTTCGCAAACTGTTAGGTTTGCCCTTTCTTTATTTGTAGGTTTGTTGATTTCAAGCACAGGGATTCGTTTCTGCAACCCGACTAGACGCCTGCATCTTTGAAGATTGGAGAAGAGCATGACGGACTCCCTAGGACAGAATTTTGGATGAATACCTACTCGCACTAGAATCTGGGGTTTGCGAACATTTTCAGGAATGCTGGGTGGTTGTCCAGCTCCTGGTGAAATAATGGAAAAGACAACCCCAGGAGCCACTGTGAACCCAAAGAAGCTTCTCTTTCAACCCGGAAAATAGTCACAAATCCGTTTATTTGACTATTCGCCCAGCTCTCGCTGGGATCAAAGAGACCCGACCACCTGCCTCAGCTGTATAATTTCCTTTCCTCAGAGACACGTCACATCTCCGGACCCACAAGCAAATGTCACGAAGCTTTGCGCTGGAAAGGAGAACTGGGGGGTTGCCCGCTAACCCCCAGCTTGTGCCTTAAAGGGGTACACAGAGATTGGGAGGTTTGGCTTGGCGTAGCCTCACCCAGGACTCGGAGATCCCAGAACAGGACAGGGACCCTGCCAAGGTCAAGGGCAGCTTCCCACTCCAAGTGTGCGGGGTGGGGGTGGACGGGAGAGTTCTGGAGGGGAGGCTGGGAGCGAGCAATTGTTAGACGCGCAGCAACAACCCCACGGGCTTCAGGGGGGTTCGCACCAGCTAAGCCGGCTGGGGCTTAACAGAATCTGTATCCACTCTCCGACACGCGGGTTCAGCTCTCCCCGCTCATCACTTATTATCCCGCGCCAGCTGGAAAGGGTGTGCCTGGGCCCTGGGACTCAGCCTCCAGAGTGGGGCAGGGAGGGGGAGAGCAGAGAGGAGGAGGAGGAGGAGGAGGGGAGGGGAGAGACGTTGCAGACAAACTGAGGCTGTTTGAAGGCGCCAGGAGCGGGGAGATGAAAGGGAAGCTCCTGGGGGAAGTTTGACCGGCTCCAGCAGCAACTGCCTGTCCCAGTCAGACCCGCCCCGCCACCCCCTCCAGCCCCCTGCCTACCCTGGGGCAGCTGCCTGGCCACTGATCCTGCCTTGGTGTCTGTTGTTCCGGCCAGGGGAGAGGAGGAGGAATCCAGCAGCAAGATCAACAGCATCATAATTACTGTATCAATATTGTCATCAGCCTTATTAAGAACAAGAACATCAGTTACCATCATTATTTTATTATTGTCCTGAACGATAATTAACAAGAAAAATGTGAACGCCCCGTTCCTCCGCCTAACTCAGATTTCCCTGGCATGCCACTAATAAGTTTTGCAGTCCCGGGCCCGATTCTGATCTGGTGCAAACCAGGAAAAACTCCATCAACATCACTGGAGCTAGACTAGCGGAAAGGGGGTGGGGGGAGGGGGAGATAGAATCAGGCCCAGTTTGTGTTCGATGAAGTTGGGTTTCCTCTTTGTACAGCAGCTAATCAGTCATGAAAACAGTCATTTCATTAATAATCACTCACGTCCAGGGCATTTGCAAACGAATTCAAGCTAATGTAATTTACAAGCAGTTTGTTTGCATTATTGCGAAAGGACTGAACACTTCTTTGCTGCGCTGTTAGATGCTGGTGACTTTCCCCCGCCCCCAGCACACAAAAATTCCCCCTTTCAGATATTTTGAATAGATCTCATTACGAAGACAGACTTTTAAAACGAGGCATTGTGCAGCTGGCAAGTGAAAAAAAGGGGGAATACTGCACTTTAAAAAAATGTTTTTTAAAGAGGCTAAAGCATCGACTCTGATTGGCAATAAAGGTACTAACATGGGCTCAGACTTGCACACAGTGGAAACGTTACCTCCAACGTAGGTGTATGCAGATGCAAGCCTTTCATTTGTCAGATGTCTGAGATCTTCCTCTTATCATCACCCTTGCCAAGGGAGAACTGAAGCCAGCAGGAAGGAGTCGGAATTCTAGCTCATGTGCCTTTATCTTCAGACACCGAAAAAGGAATGAAAAACATCACAGCGTCAGAGCAGGCTACCAACACAGCAGCCTATAGATGCGTTTTCAAAGCCGGTCTCATTAGGACTACATGTCTGAAGCCCTGACTGTCAGAGAGTGTCACCCACCCACTGTCGAACAACCCACTTGGAAGGTGGAAACCCCCTGCTAATTATCTGTTTTTGTTTCCCGTCTAGCTACAGAGACGTGGCTAAACTGAAGCCGCGTCTACCCTTTGCTTTGAGTACGTACATTAAGGCCCAGCTCTTGCTCCCTCCAGGCCAAGTCTACGGTACAGCCGCACTAGTGCAGGATCGGGAGGGCATGCCCAGGGAGGGTCTTTGCAGAACCAAACCATCGAGGATCGCTAATGAACAGAAAAGCTCAACGAGGAAAGAAGAGGGTCTAATAAATTCGATCCTTTAGCTCTCGAATCCAGTGCAATCCTTTGCTACAGTTACTCCCTGGGTCTGTCGTCTAACAATGTTATTAGTCGCATAATAATAGCCGCTTTTGATAAGAGATTCTCCCCTCCCACTCGCGAAGGCAAATTTTCTCCCAGGGGGTGTTATATTTACAATGAGATATGAATTTTCTATATGGCAAGAGTCAGATGATAGCTTGTTTTTAGCGATCAGGCGTCTGGTTCCTGAACATTGCTGACCGTTTTTTGCCCTTAAGGTCTGCAAACGATTTTTTTTCCAGGGTAATGGCTTTAAAAATAAATACAAGGGAAACCTTCAAAGGGGGCGGCGTGGGGGGGGCACTATTCGTTAGATAATAGTAAAGCGAGAGAAGTCATCATAAAAGGGATCGGGTGGAAAGAGAGGAAGATGTTGTTTTCAGATGCTCTATTTCTCACGGCTATGGATAATAATATTGATCACAGTCTAATAATTGCGCGTTTGCTTCCTATTGTACAAAAAGGACTGCGCGTTCCAGAGCGAATCCTATTGTCATTTACACGACCATCTCCCTACTGGAAAACAAGGCTCAGAAGGCGAAGCAGCATGTAGGACATTTGTCTAATCACACAGTTTCCAGACCAAGGGCCCGATCCTGATCCCGTTGACGTCCATGGAAGAATTATTGTTGATTCCAACTGAAGCAGGAAAAGGCCCTGGACAATAAAGCTGGACACCTGTTAAGCCTTCCCGGGTAGAATTGAGTTAATGGGTTGGGCTATCCCGGAGCAGCTCATACAGTCACTGGAATAGGCGATCGATAAACGGCCCCATAAAAGCGCCCTTTGGAAACTGCCCAAAACACAACGCGAATTCCAGTCTGCCAATAGCACTACTTCGCCCCCTGTTATTTATGGGGTTCCCCTCCCAGCATCTGATGTGAAACATCCCTTTATCCTATTATGGGGTGGGGAGACAACATAGCGTCTTCTCACCTCACTAAGGCTCAGTGATGCAGAGGAACTTTGCTAATAACGTAACAAGAACCTTGGAAACTACATTGTAGAATTTTCCTTTTAGTTCCGGTTGCGTTTTTTAAATCTGTGCAGTTCAAGGAACACAAAACAAAAATCCAAAACATTTAAAATGTGCAAGCTAATAAATTGTTTGCCAAAGTTCTTGGCACATTGCTGAATGCCAGCGATTTACTCATTTCCATCCGAACTTGCCGTACCACATTTTTAACTCGTATAGACACATTTTACCATTAAAGTGACTTAATTAACAATCCCTACGAAGCAAGTTGTTCGGAGAAAGTATTTCAATCGTTTAAAACGATTCGAAAAGGAGTTGCATTGATTTAGATTTGTACAACTTGTTATATCTAGCTGTAGCTATAGCTATTTACACACACCCGCACACACATACCCACACGCCTGTGTATTTATATACACATTTGCTTTTTATTTTTTGCTGTCAGTTTTCATATACTTTCATTTTTAGATGTCCCGCATGTTCTCACCCACAACATTAGAAATACAGAATGGCTTGGAGCAAAAATAAACGCCCTTCCTTCACACTCGGATCGCACAGTGGTCCCAATACATTTCTTATTGACTTTGAAATATAGAGACATACTCCAAGCTCAATACAGCCATCGGAAATTAAGTACACAGCCTCTGCCCTTTCGAGCACTTATACTTTCTATTATCCTCAACTGTTTCTAATCTTCATTTTGCAAAAAGAAATTCAAATCCTCCTGATTGTGGCAGTTTTTTCTGTAGCTACCCACTCCGTGTGTGTGTGTGTGTGTGTGTTGTCTCTCTCTCTCTCTAACTACAGAGTAAATTTTATACAAACTGACTCTGAATGAACCCGAATCTAGGGCTAAACTATCAGATCAATTGCTTGTTTTGGTAACATCGTCATAAACTATATCTATATCTACACCCCCACACTGGTGCAGTTCCAGTAGCAGCAAATCTCGCTTTTTTAATGATTACCACTGCAATCAAAGACTATTATTAATTAGCACAATAAGGCACGTTAGCTGATTATCCCATACTTGTCGGGGAAGGTGGGATAGTATGAACATTAAATTCTTCTATGAAATATTTTCCTAAGCCTTGGGGAAAAGGGGGGATTTAACTCATGTATTTTACTGTGTGCTCTCCGGACTATTTCAGCCTGAGCGCCAATCGGGGGAATTCACTTCCTGCTTGATCCTGTTTTTAACCCTCTTGTGGTTCCTGGAAGCTGTCCTGCTTGGCACAGGGGTTGGATGCCAACCTCCTGAGATGCTCCAGTAACTGATTTCCATCCCAGGAACAGGCGCACTGAGAATTCACACCCCACACTTAATTTTACATCCCAACCTATCTCTCTGGTAAATTCTATTATCCTGGTCAGTGACAACTCTTTATCCATTTAGTATCTTAGCTAGATGAATAGTTTATACATTATCCAGCACCTACAGACTGGATTCCAAACAGCCGTCCAAGGTTACAAACTTTTTCTTTGAGACATTCCTCATTTAATTGTACTCAGAACTCCCTCAAGATGATCCATGATTTTCATAATTAGACTAATTATAACCCATTACATTTGGTGATGATATTGGGTCTAGGGAGGGAATACTATCAAGGTACAGGAAATATTATACTGCTACGGGTATACTTGTGTTGAAGTTTCTCATTCAGCTGAAGGGTGTGTTCCACCTAACCTTTTTAAGGAGGGCAACATTTTGTATTTGTATTTTTGGAGAGCTCAGGGAACGTTGTTCTGTAATAATCAAAATGAGTCATCCTTTGGAATATGACTGATGTTGGAATGAATTCATACAACAAATGATCAAATTAAACCCAAGAGGGGAAAAACAAGCTGCAATTTTAGAGTCTTATTTAGCATCAAGCCATAGGAATTAGAGAGGGAAAGAACTGATTGGTTAAACCTAGTGCATGTTCCTCCACTCCCTGCCAATGCAGATTTGCCTCCTACTATACCTTTCCCAGTGCTTTGTCTGAACTAGTTATAAATGTCCCAAGCAGCAGTACTTCCACCACTTCCCTTGGGAGAATATCCATGTTTATGGGGAAAGTATTGCTTTTGTCTGTGTTCTTAGAAACCATTCTCTGGAAATATAACAATTTTGGGGATTGCCCCTCATTTTTATTACCAGGACCATGTGAATAAAAGCTGGCTGTTTATCGTTATGAGTACCTTTTCTACTGCTGATCAATTTACAACTGAATTCAAAATCCCTTTTTAGGTGATAAACATAGACCTCATAGAAATGTAGGTCAGGAAGGGGCCTCAAGGGGTCATCTAATGCACCCCCCACAACAAGGCAGGATTAAATATACAGTACCTAGACCATTCCTGATAGATGTTTGTCTAACCTGTTCCTAAAAACCTTCAATGACTGGGATTCCACAGCCTCTGCAGGTAACCTGTCCCAGTGCTTAACTATCCTTATAGTAAGAAAGTTTTTCCTACTGTCTAACCTAAATCTCCCTTGCTGCATACTAAGCCAATTGCTTCTTGCCCTATCGTCAGTGGACATGAAGAACAATTAATTATAGTCCTCTTTTATAGTAACCCGTTTACTGGTTTGAAGGCTTTGACGACATCTAGAAAAGCACCCAGCTGTGAGGCTACAAACAGAACAATATAAGTCAGAGGACGTACGGTGACCTTGATTCGCACATGGAACGCCCATTAACATGATCTGATGTTCCAAATATAATATATGGCCTATTGCTTAAAGTGTGGCCCAAGCAATGTGGGCTAAAGAAACAAAGGGGCCAATTCTAATTTCTATCCTGGCCACTTTATGCTATTCTGGTGGTGTAAAAGGATTATGAAGGGGTAGAAATGGCCCCTAGGCAATATTCCCTGCATAAGGGGGCAGCACAGTACTGTCTATAATTGCTCTACATTGCCTCCTTCATCCAATCAAAGCACCCAATATAGGGAGAACACTGGGAAGGGGGCATGACCAGAGCATGCTGCAGACTGGCTATTCTTGACTGAAGCAGAGGGTATGTCTACACTGCAGTGTATGCCCAGGTTTTGAACTCAGGCTCAAGCCTCAGGCTCAATCCTTTCCCACATAAATCGTGTTAAACTAGGGCTCACGTGCAGCGTCCCAGGACCCCAAGGAGGTGGAGGGTCCAAGACTGAGTCAAGCCCATTGCTTTGCAGCTTAGATGCAGCCTGACTGGACTTATGCTCAAAGTATCCCCCAATCCCACAGGCCAACTTTCTTTGTCCTCTAGACAGAGAAGTTTGGTGAATCGTCAAGTTTTTCTGCACCATGAACAAAGGGCTAGAGTGGCCATATTTTGGGAGGGCACTAGGAAGTCTGGGATATGCGTGGCTGGACTTGGGCCCGTATAATGCAGTGTAGATGCTGGAGGCCCAGGTTGGGACCCAAGGTTCAACAGTTCCTAACCCATGGTTACAAATGTGTGGAGACAGTCAAGCCCTAGGTTAACTAACTCGAGTTCTACTAACCCTGGACTTACATTACAGTGTAGACATACCCTTAGGCCAGGTCTACACTAGGACTTTATGTCGAATTTAGCAGCGTTAACTCGATTTAATCCCTCACCCGTCCACATTATGAAGCAGTTTATTTCGACATAAAGGGCTCTTTGAATCGATTTCTGTACTCCACCCTGACGAGGGGAGTAGCGCCAAATTCGAAATGGCCATGTCGAAAGCTAGGTACTGTGGACGGAATTCGACGGTAATAGCTCCGGGAGCTATCCCACAGTGCACCACTGAGTGGACGCTCAGGGCAGTAATCTGTACTCGGATGCTCTGACCTGCCACTCAGAGAAATCCCCGGGAAAATTTGAATCCCTTTTCCTGTGTGGCCATTTTGAATCCCATTTCCTCTCTGGACATCGTGGTCAGCTCAGCAGCACTGGCAATGATGCAGAGCTCTACAGCAGTGGTTTCCATGCCATCGCAGAATAGAAAGAGGGCTCCAACATGGAGTGATCGGGAAGTTTTGGATCTGATCGCTGTGTGGGGAGATGAAGCAATCCTAGCCGAGCTCCGTTCCAAAAGACGGAATGCAAAGATTTATGAAAAAATATCCCAGGCTATGACGGAGAGAGGATACAGCCGGGATGCTACGCAGTGCCGCGTTAAAATCAAGGAGCTGCGGCAGGCATACCAAAAGACCAAGGAGTCCAACGGACGCTCCGGGTCGCAGCCACACACTTGCCGATTTTACGAGGCACTGCATGCCATGCTCGGTGGTGCTGCAACAACTACCCCACCAGTGTCCGTGGACTCCGACGACGGGGTCTTATCTACGGCCACGTCGGAGGAGGTTTTCGCGGACGGCGAAGAAGAGGAAGGAGGGGAGGAGGACGAGGCACTAGACAGCGGTCTCACTTCTGATTTCCCAGACAGCCAGGAACTTTTCCTCACCCTGACTGAGCTGCCCTACGAACACTCCCAAGGCAGCATTCCTGACCAGGAATCAGGCGAAGGATCATCAGGTCAGTGTGTTAGACATTTATTTGCAATACAATAGGTATGGTGTGTTAGCGCTGTGTAACTGTGCCTTAATTGGCCTTATGCACTTCAGCTTGGAGTCGCTTTCCCGGGCAACTATTCGAAAAGTCTGTCAATCTGTATGGGGATAGAGGTGTAATCCCCATCTGAGAGCTCCGCGAAGCTCTCCTTGAGGTACAGTGAGAGCTTGTTTAGCACGTTCACTGGGAGAGCGGCCTTATTGTCTCCTCCATGGTAGGATACTTTCCCGCGCCATGCAAGCTGCAGGTACTCTGGTATCATTGCCTTGCATAGCATGGCAGCATACGGCCCAGGGGATTGCTGGCATTGACGCAGCATGCAGTATTTCTCTGTCTCGGTAATCCTCATCAGAGTGATATCAGTCATGGGGTCCTGGTTTGAATGAGTGGCATAATTAGTATAGTGAATGCTTCCTTTTCCCTTTAAAGAAAGACACCCGGCATATGTATTGGCGTTTCTTCTTTTGGACCGTAGCTCTGCTAGCACGGTTTCGTCTCCCCATACAGCGATCAGATCGCGTACTTCACCATCGGTCCATGCTGGAGCTCGTCTTCGGTTCTGGGACTCCATCATGGTCACCTTTGCTGATGAGATCTGCGCTCACCTGCAGCTCACCACGCTGGCCAAACAGGAAATGAAATTCAAAAGTTCGCGGGGCTTTTCCTGTCTACCTGGGCGGAGCATTGGAGCTCAGACTGCTGTCCAGAGCGGTCAAATGTTGCACTGTGGGATAGATCCAGGAGGCCAATACCGTCGAATTGCGTCCTCACTAAGCCTACATCGATTCGGCAATATTGATTTAAGCGCTAATCCCCTCGTTGGGGGTGGAGTGGCGAGATCGATTTTAAGAGCCCTAGAAGTCGATGTTAAGGGCTTCGTCGTGTGGACGGGTGCACGGATCAATCGAAATAACGCTAATAAATTCGACCTAAACTCGTAGTGTAGACCAGGCTAAGCTGACAGGAAAGAGCTCTTCCATCGACTTAATTACTCCAGCCCCCATGAGTGGTAGTAGCTATGTTGGTGGGAAAGCGTCTCCTGCTGACATAGAGCTGTCCACACCGGCACTTAGGTCGGTGTAACTTATGTCACTCGGGGGTGTGGAGGGGGCTGAAAAATTTAATATTTATGCTTCTCCCTGAGATTCTAATAATTTATTAAAGGAATTTGCTAATCGTTTATTTGGACCAAAATTCACATTAAGTAAAAACAAGATTTTCCTTCCCAAACCTAAGAACTTTAGTTGTTAAGAAATATCTCTTTCATTTGGAATCTTAAAGCACAAACATGGAAATATTTCTAAACAACCCCAAATGCTTGCAATTGCAACTGGAATCTAGCAGCACTCAGAACTAGGAAGTACAAACAGGGGCGGCGCCAGCTTTTTTGCCACCCTAGGTGGCGGCAGGAGAGGCTGCCACTGAAATGCTGCCGAGCTCCCCGGCAGCCCAAGAAGCTGCCGCCGAAGTCCTCGGTGGCAGCTTCTTCGGCCACCGGAGAGCTTGGCGGCATTTCGGCAGCAGCCTCTCCCGCCGGTGGCCGCCGAGGGACCTGAGGTGCCACCCCCCAAATCCTGGCGCCCTAAACGACCGCCTGGGGTCGCCTAATGGTAACGCCAGCCCTGAGTACAAATAAAAATGAAGGCAACTTTATTCATAATCCAAACTAGTGAAATGCCAAAAAGCCAGACAGCATTAAGCGTGAAAAGTTTTAATTATTTCACTTTCAATTATTTCACACATTATTAGTAATAACATAAATAAAGATAGTATCAGAGGGGCAGCCGTGTTAGTCTGGATCTGTAGAAGCGACCAAGGGTCCTGTGGCACCTTATAGACTAACAGAGGTATTGAAGCATAAGCTTTCGTGGGTGAATACCCACTTCTTCGGATGCAAGCAGTGTCCACTGCTTGCATCCGAAGAAGTGGGTATTCACCCACGAAAGCTTATGCTTCAATACCTCTGTTAGTCTATAAGGTGCCACAGGACCCTTGGTCGCTTCTATAAATAAAGATGTATTTGTTACCATATATACATTTTAAGCTTACATTGTTCTTTTTAAGTTTTTGGATCAATGCAATAAAGAATTATAAAATTATAATCATCATATAAGAGAGAGACAGTTTTATCCATCCATCCATCATGTTAATACTGTAATAGCAACTGAGGCCAGAGTTTTCAAAAGTGGAATTTATTTTGGATACGCAACTTGAGTGACTGTTAACCCAATATTGAGGCACCCAATATCAGTGGCCACTTTCTGCAAACATTTGCCATACTACTTAGGTTCAAAGTCCCTTTAGGAGTTAAAAGATGGATAGTTCCAGGGTTCCTTTGGTTACCTTCAAACAAGGAATCTCCAATTATGTTCCCAAAATGACAGCAGTATTACAGCTTCAACGTGAATCACAGTAAAATGAGGGGAGACACAATCTGAGACCTGGTCCCAAATATTTTTATAAAATATTTTTCAGTTGCACTGTAAAGAATCTCTGATACTAGGATCTCAAAGCATTTAAACCATGAATTTATTAAAACTTAACTAAATAAATATTCTTTTAAAAACCCTGATATAGACATATCTTATTATATCTATTTTACAGCCAGGCAAACTAAGGGTACGTCTATACTTACCTCCGGGTTCGGCGGTAAGCAATCGATCTTCTGGGATCGATTTATCACGTCTTGTCTAGACGCGATAAATCGATCCCGGAAGTGCTCGCCGTCGACACCGGTACTCCTACTCCGCGAGAGGAGTACACGGAGTCGATGCGGGAGCCTGCCTGCTGCGTGTGGACCCGCGGTAAGTACCTTGTAGTTCGAACTAAGATACTTCAGCTACGTTATTCACGTAGCTGAAGTTGCGTATCTTAGTTCGAACCGGGGGGTTAGTGTGGACCAGCCCTAAGGCACAGAGAAATAAAGGGACTTTATCAAGGTCACATAGCAAATCAGTGGTTGAAACAGGAATAGAATCCATGATTCCTGACTTCCAGTCCTTTTCTTGAACTGCTGCATCACATTCTCTTTGATCAGTCAATAATGGGAGAAGAATGTGCCAATTTAGGGCTGGTCCACACTGGGGCGGGGTATCGATCGAGGAAACGCAACTTCAGCTACGAGAATAGCGTAGCTGAAGTCGACGTTTCCTAGATCGAACTAAGTATACTTACTGCGGGTCCACGCGGTGCAGGCAGGCTCCCCCGTCAACAGCGCTTCCTCCTCTCGGTGAGCAGGAGTCCCGCAGTCGACGGGGGAGCGCTTCTGGGATCGATTTATCGCGTCCAGATGAGACGCGATAAATAGATCCCAGAAAATCGATCTCTACCCGCCGAATCGGGCGGGTAGCGTGGACTAGACCTTAGTCTAAGTTTGCATTTTAAGCCAAAAGGAAATGCAGCACTGGGTCAAATAACAGTATTTCAAGTGAAGTAGTTTGATTCAGTACTGCAATTTTACAAGTGTACTCTGTCATCAGACCAAATTTCTTCATAGTTTTAGCAGCACTGGTATATAATTTGCATTTCATGTAGCAAATCACTTGGTGCAATTTATGCATTGTTAACCTAAAGGGAAAAGTAAGGTCTGTCACTTTAATCTGGAATGAGTTCTTCATGCAATGCAATAATTAGTAACTTTGCTTTCATTTAATGCTCATTTGTTCTGACGCATTTGACAATAAAGCCTCTTGAAAAGTAATGGGTTAATCTCATGCATAATGGCTTTATTTGCTGAAGTGCTGAATGAGTCCTGCTCAGTTTTGTCTGTAAACCTAACTACATCAGGAAGCCTGAAACCTGAATAATGTTTAGAAAATATTTGGGAAGCAGACTGGTTTAAAGCAACTGCACCACAAGATAGTTTTAAATTTTCTTTTATCCCAGAAATGTTAAAAATTTCAAAATCATTTTCTTTTTTTTTTAAAGTTCCACCATTTCCCTGTATTTTTAAATATTTTAATGAATTTGATTATCAATTTATTTCATCATTTATTTTCTCTTTTTGAAACAAGAATTTCAAAAACATTGACTTTTTCACCTAAGTCACACAGTGGAATTAAAAAATATATATTTCCATTTTTCTTAAATGTGACTTTTTAATTTCAAAAGCAGGAACTAACAGATAAACTCCAAAATATTTACATTCACATTTTTATTTTAAAAACATGAGATTATAATGTCCAGAACATTTAACAAAACAAAACTATTTGATGTTGAAAAATGGACATTTTTCAACAAAAAAATATTTCATTTGAAAAATTTTAACTAGCACCCAGATTTAGGTGCCTAAATCCCATGGCATCTCATGTGGCAAATTGCTTGGTGTAATTTATGCATTATTAACCTAAGGGAAAAAGAAAGGCCTGTCTCTTGAATCTGGAGTGACTTCTTTGGCCATGTCTACACTTACCGGGGATGGACACTGCTGTGATCAATACAGTGGGGGTCGATTTAGCGGGTCTGGTGAAGACCCTCTAAATCAACGACAGAGCGCTCTCCGGTCGACTCCAGTACTCCATCGGAATGAGAAGAGTAAGGTAAGTCAATGGGAGAGTGTCTCCAGTCGACACAGCATGGTGTAGACACCGCAGTAAGTCGACCTAATCTATGTCGACTCCAGTTACGTTATTCACGTAGCTGGAGTTGTGTAACTTAGGTTGACTTACCGCAGTAGTTTAGACAAGGCCTCTGTTCCAGATAACCATTGAGAGTTAGGTGCCTCAATCCCTTTTAAAAACTATGCCATTGCTCTGACTGAGATGACCCATGCTTCTGGAAACATCTAACAGAAACTCCGCATTCTCAGTAGCTTATCACACCCATTTGGCTAGCTACGCTCATGGGAGTATACGGGTAACATGATACATAGGTTTACATCCTCCAACCATTAAGTACGCTTGTTTTTCTGTGAAGCAATTAGAAGGATACACTTAAACATATCCTTTAAGTAAACAATATAAACATGTGAAAAACAGAGGCTATTAAGTGTTGCAACTTGTGGGTTCTTAGAGTGACAGATTATTTGTAATTATGGTTACTTAAATAACACAAGGAAGTCAGGAATATTGATCAAAATATTCAGGGAAGGTGGATTGTAGAGTCAAGGTCATGGTTTCATGGAAGAGAGAGATTTTCCATTCTAAATCTAATTTTGGACAGTAACCCACTTCTAATTTTTGTGTGTGTGGGGGACCACCCCAGAACAAAATAAATCCCCTCCTCTAGGCTTAATACAGTTGCTGGCTATTTAGTGCTGCCCCCCATTCCTGAACCAATAGAGTTAGTATTAATAATCAGTCATTAATATAAATAGTAGCTAATATGGTTCCACAAGCAAATACCTCACAATCTTACATTGTATAACTCCTGACCTTCTCTGAATCACCCTTCTGATGTCATTTCTTCCAGGGGATAGGAATTCATCCCTCCCTTTCTTTGTGCCAGGGCTATAGGGCAGGTGTAAGTCCTCCCCCCACCCCCACCCCTCAGGAGGACCCCAATGCATTCTGGGGTGGATCAGAGCTAGGCAGAGAGTGCATACTAAAAGCAGGATGATAGTATCCCAGGTGTCCCTATGCCCTGGCTATTCCCTAGCTCTGCAAGGCCCATAGGAGCTCTGGCAGCTGGGGTGTAATTTAAGGTAACCCTGCCTATGCTGGGGGCCAAACCAGCCTTTGGCAGCCACCAGAATCAAGGAAGCAAAAAGCTGCTTGCACTGACAAGTGACTTTGGCCACCTGTGCCATGATTAATGTAGGACCCAATCCTGGAGCTTTTTGAGTGCTTCCTCAAAGGTGTTGAGCACCCTCGATTTGGACTGAAGTCAAGACGTACCATGCAGGACCAGGTCCTCAGCCATGACCGTACCCTTAGCTAAGCAGAGCAATATTGAGAATAAACTGCTGTTGCATACAGTATTATGGTTCAGTGACTTTAACCACATGGCACAATTCAATTTAGAGAGATCAGCACTCCCTTTTTTCCCAGTTGGTGGATGCCATTTTCATTGTTAAGAAAAAAAACCAAGAAGAATTGGGGCGAAATCTGCTCAGAAAAAAAAATAAAGGGAAGCTTCAAAAATGAAAAGAAAAGCAACCCCTTTACTATACCTTGGTAATCAATAATGCAGCCTGTTTCTGTAATCCTCTATTTTACTTGCTTATTTGTGTTTTGTTCAAAAAAATATCCAGATGCCAATGTAACCATCATGTTCCTGTTAGAACTGCTACAGTGAAACATCTTTCAGTGTATCCATTATAAACTGTATTTTCTGGAGTTTATAACTCAGCAGTAAAAATTTGCTCCAGGCTGAATCTTGGCATATTAAGTGTCATCACCGAGGTAATTGGTTTTCTTTAAACACCTTGGGGGGAAAAAAGGAAGATCTGAAGTTGCCAAAAGGCTATCATGTCCAAACACCTACGCTTCCATGGCAGGTTTTCTTGGGTTTTGCTTTTGGTCTTTCTTTCTTTGTGTTTTCTTCTGCTGGTTGGGCAATTGAATACAACCATAAAAAAAAATAAAAAAAAAAAAAACCAAGGGAAGTTATTAACCCACAAGAATGTGCTCCAATTAACAAAAGAGGCTCTGATTTAAACCATCAGAAAGAGAGGATGCACATCTATGACACTTTGTCCTTATTACACCCTGTTCTATCACAACAGACATTAAACTACTTTGGGATTGTGAGTGAAACTTCGAGTAGAGATTGAATACAAACCCACCATTTATTTTTCCTAGCAACTGAACCTGACAAGAGTGATATAACATATTTTCTCTCATCTATCTATAAGGCCACTGAGGCTTAGGGATCAAGGGACAGATTTACAAAGGGGTTTAGGCACCTAAAGATGCAGTTAGGCACTTTTGAAAATCCCACTAGGCACCTATCTACATTTTTGGGCAGCTAAATGCATTTTAAAAAACCTGTCCCCAAATGTCAGCCTTTCCTCTGAAAGTGCTTGTTTTCTGTAGGGCTATGAGCTATTAATTGCAATGTCAATTCTAGACCTATTTTCTGTTTGCAAATAGTTCCAAAAAAGTTCATGACATCAACATGAGTTTTTGTAATTATTCAAAGAATGTTTACAGTTGGACATATTGTTAGTCTATAGGTTACTCTAAGATTATTTGCCATAACTATCACTTTGGCTATTTGACAGATGCACTCTGAAATCTGAGGGGCTTTGGGCATGTAGATCACATGGTACTTTCCTGTTCCTGGACTGGATGAATGAACCTTTTGAAAAAGAAGATTGACAAATGATGCAGAATAACAATAGCAAAAAGGACACTGTCAAATTCAAATTTATGGAAAAGTCACTATCTATGCTAAAATTTTGTGACATTTTTAGGCTTTCCAAACCTTCTCAGGTGTGAACCCTTGGTTCCTCAAACAACTAATTTGATCTCATGACCTATGTGTCTCAAGAGTGGTGTGAACTCATCACATTTATTGGAGCCAATATTACTGAATGATATTTTATTTTGAGTGGCTTTAGTTGTCACCTTTCATGGACATCGAGGGAATCTTTATCCCCATTTCCCTAATTCATGTTAGTGTTTCATTTATCCCATCTTCCCTGGTACATACTAGAGCATGAGTTTCACTGAGTTACGAATGTGAGAGAGCACTATCAGTGTTAACAATTGTTCTAGTTCTATTATATAAATTGCCTTACCTGAGATTTGTGTTGTTGTTGTCAGCTAATTTTTTTTTGCAGCATTTGTTTCTTAGATAATATATTGGGCCAAATTTTGATTGGCCTCATGTGAGTGCAAGGCTATGGATAGTGTGTCCCTGAGCAGGTGTCAGCCACAATCTAAAAGCAAGACCTAGAGGAATCTAGCACCAGTGTCAGCACTAGAGCCAACAAGGATCAAAGAAGCAAATATAGCTGCCTTCTTCTCTTGCACCTGTCCATAGAGGTGCAGAGGGTGAGGTGCATGCTGCACTCTATTAAAGCACTGCACTGACATCTACTCCTCTGGTTCCCCTGAGCCAACCCAGCATAGACTCATAGACTCATAGACTTTAAGGTCAGAAGGGACCATTATGATCATCTAGTCTGACCTCCTGCACAATGCAGGCCACAGAATCTCACCCACCCACTCCTGGAATAATCCTCTCACCTATGTCTCAGCTACTGAAGTCCTCAAATCATGGTTTAAAGACTTCAAGATGCAGAGAATCCTCCGGTAAGTGACCCGTGCCCCATGCTGCAAAGGAAGGCAAAAAACCTCCAGGGCCTCTGCCAATCTACCCTGGAGGAAAATTCCTTCCCGACCCCAAATATGGCGATCAGCTGAACCCCGAGCATGTGGGCAAGACTCACCAGCCAGACACCCAGGAAAAAGTTCTCTGTAGTAACTTCTAACATCCCATCATTGACCATTGGTCCTATTTACCACTGATGGCAATTAATTGACCCTTGACTAAGATCATGTTATCCCATCAAACCATCCCCTCCATAAACGTATCTAGCTTAATCTTGAAGCCAGTTAGGTCTTTTGCCCCCACTGCTTCCCGCTAGCGCAAAGTCCCTCCAGATCCCTCTTCTTAATCTGGGCCATCTTTTAACAGCCACAAGCTAGCCTAGTGCATTCCTCTGAATGCATTTTATACAGTTGTATGCCTTTTTTGATTCCTAATAGGCATAGTCCTCCTGGCTCAGGAATGAATCCCATATCAAAAATGTGCATAAGAAAACAATATACGTCTTTCCAGGAACTCCACACGCTTGAGTACACCCACCAACAGTCAGATACCTTAACATGCAGGGTCAGCATTTCCCACAACTAGATGGAAATATCTTAAAAACAACATAGTATGTCAACACCTCAGCAAATGTCATCTCCTCACTGTCCACTTCCTTCTCCAAATCATTAAATATCATTCATCCACAATTCCAACACCTGAGATAAGCCCCATTTTTATCTGAGGGTTATAGCACTTTGATTCCCATCACACAGTTTTAATCCATGACGATATTTTCCCCCTTAGCCGACAGTGATTTCTCTTCTGCAATTATCCCTTATGGAGGGATGTTACTAAAAGTTTTTTGAGATTCCAAATAAATTATGTCTTCCCTCAAATACAGGAAATGAACCTTCTCTCTATATGTCTGTGTATTGTGGCCTATATTTGGATTTCCCGTGAAGAAATATTTGCAGCTAATATACATCCATCTGATCAAGTAGCAAAAATTACATCATAGCGACGATATGGCCATGCAAATAAAATTAGTGTCTGGGATGGTGGCTGTAGGGGTACCCAACACAATGGCATGTTGCTGAGTCTGAACAAGTTGCTTACCTGATGTCTTACTGCTGCCAAGAAGAATGATGCTGAAGAGTCAAAACCAAAAAGAATCTTTCTGGCTTGGGGATGGAGAGAGAGAGAGAGAAAAAAAAAACTTGTGTGCTTCTTTTGCAGTCTGGAAGGTGATCAGACGTTACTGTAAGGAGCACTGGGTATGTATTACTAGATAGACAGAGGTATAGGCAGGAAGATTGGTTTTGTGGCTAAGACAGCAGAATGGGACTCAGGAGACCTGGGATTCTAATACAGGTTTAATCTACCTGAGTGATCTTAAGCAAGTCATGTAATCTCTTGGTGCCTCAGTTTACCATGTATAAAATGGCACAAATAAGACATGTTTTTCTTCCACCTTTTGTTTTGTCTATTTAGACAGTAAGCTATTTGAAGCAGGGAATGTCTCTATGTGTTTGTACAACACCTAGCATAATAGGGTCCTGATCTTGGTTGGGACTTTTAGGTGCTATTGTAAAATATAAGTAACTGGGTAATAAGATAGATAGCAGAGCTGGTCAAAAACTCACGTCGCTTTTGTTGAAATTCTGAGAAAAACTTGACCACTGTACTAGACCAAACTGCAGGTGACTCATGGAGCAGAAAAACTATACAGGCAGTTTGTTCTGCCATTAGTCCTCAAATGCTTTTGAACAGCAGCAGCCTATTTTCAAAAGATTTCTAATCCCCTACTTTCAAAAAGTGGCAAGAAAAAGACAATGTCTTCAATGTAAATTGATGCTTCTAATTCTTGGCATTAAGCTCTTCTTTTCTGGGGGATTATTTGACATTCTATTAGGGCTGCCAAGATGAATAATGCCAGATAAGGGCCCTCATCTCGCGACACAGAGCTCAGCATTGCACCTTAGGAAAACATGACGTATCTTGCAGGGATGAATCTCCCACCTTACTACATGGTTTGGAACTGGCTAGCCGTTGAGAATCCCCTCAGGCAGGTTCTCGCATCCTTTGTTGGGAGCAAGTTTTGACAACAGCAATGCTAATTGATTAAATGTTCTAATCAGAGATTACAGCTAAAAGAGAGATAACATTTTTATTTCATTGCATCTCTGAGAACCATTAGCCTCTAAGTATCACTTTAAGATAGCTGGATAGAGTTCCAGAACCAGCAGACTTTCATTTTTTACTGCATCCCTGAGGTCAAGTATTTAAAAAGCTCGCTCACCATTTTACTACACATCTTCCTCTCTCCTTTTTTTTAAATCCTAGATAATAAATTCAGCTACATTAAAATGCTTTGAAACTATTCTTGTTCTCCCCACGTTTTTGTTATTCTAGTTACGTTAAAGCCAGATGGCATTAGTGGCAGGTGTTCAACACAGTAAACCATCTGAATGGGGTAAATTTCAGGGGAGGTAGGGCTAAAACTATGGTGGTAGATGGAGTATGGCATTTTCAGATGTATTCAGCTTTGGTCTTACTCGGCTTCCACCGAAATCCTTGGGAATTTCTCCCAATGACATCAGAGTTAGGCCATTGCTGAGCATTTTTGGAAATCCCGTCCATGAGCTGTTTGGGGGCAGGGACAGTGCCTTAGTTTATGTTTGGAAAGTACCTAGCACATGGTGGGTGTTACCAGAAATAAATAATGCTTATACTAATATATTATGCTCTCATTTTTCAGTGCTACACATTGGAAAATGGAACGGGAAATTAGAAAATTTAGACAAAAAGTTGAAGTCACCATCACTTACTAAGGGGGGAGGGATAGCTCAGTGGTTTGAGCATTGGCCTACTAAACCCAGGGTTGTGAGTTCAATCCTTGAGGGGGCCATTTAGGGATCTGAGGCAAAAATCTGTCAGGGGACAGTACTTGGTCCTGCTAGTGAAGGCAGGGGACTGGACTCGATGACCTTTTAAGGTCCTTCCAGTTCTAGCAGATTGGCATATCTCAATTTATTTACCCTTCCTCGCTTCAACCATTGCTTTTCTTAGAATTGTCTTATTTATATCTGTTTCGTGTATAAACATTATCTCCATTTTTAGAGTGAATTAAATGGGCACTATGGTCTAGCTGACTGATCAGTATGCTAGGATCTAGGAACTTCTGCATTCTAAATCCTGTGTGAGCTTGAACATGTCACGTCCAACTATCTGAGCCTATCTCCCCATCTGTATAATAGAGCTAATGAGACTACAGCTGGGCAAAAGTATTTGAAAATTTGATGACTATTTTTGCCAAAAGCATTTGCTGGGTTTTGGGCAGCTTAGCGTGGCTGACATTTTTCACAAATTCAAAATGTAAATGAAACGTTTTTGCAAAACGCCTTGTAAACAGCTCTAATGCTTACCTTCCTTAGAGAGATGTTGTAAGGATCAGCCAGGTAATATCTGTGTTGTACACTGAGGAAGAAAATGCAGTCTAATTGCTAAGCATTATTAACTGATTGTCAACATGTGATTGAAACTTTTATATTTATTATTTATTTGAAAAGAAAAGCCAGGTTAACATCACATGCCTTTTCAAATATCCTGCAGTGCTGGAACATTCAATTTCTAGATAAAATTGGTTGCCTCCAAGATGCTTGTGAACCATTTAGCTTTAGATTCAGAGGAAGATCTTTGATCAAAGTGGGAATAAGTAGCATATATAGAGTCTCATTAGTATGTACTACTTTTTACTTACCTTATTTTCAAACAGGGCTAGCGGGGATGGATATAGTATGGATGCTCCTGATCAAAACATTCTCATATAATGTGACTCACCTAGCTAGCTTGCCCTTCACCCAAAAAAGGGCAGGAACTCAGCATTTAGCCTTATTATGTTAGTGGGAAAACTCCTTAGGAATATAAGACTGAAAGCGAACATTGAAACACAAAGACATACTTCTGAGTGGGAAGGAATAAAGGAAGATGTTTGAGATCAGATTCTGATCTCAGTTGCACTAGTGGAAATCTGGTGTAATTGCACAGTTCTCAGTGCAGTTACTCTGAATTTATACTGGTATACTGGTAAATGAGGTCAGGATCTGGTCCAAGATTTCCAGCCCTTTTCATATGGAGCATCTTTCCACTGAATTATTATAAATAGCCAATTAACTATTTCATTTATTTACAAATATTTAGACATTCTTTGTAATGTCTTTGCAAATATTTAGGATACTCTGTGCACCCCACAATTTTTATACAGCTATGGCCAATGTCCTTTAATGCCCTGAAGACCATATGCATGCATTCACCCCCATTGACTTCAGAGGGAGTGAAATGCTCATAAACACTGCAAAATTGTGATTAAAGTTGTTGTGCATGATTGTTTGATAAAATATTTTCTATAATAGTGTGGTTGAAGTACGTAGAATTTCACAACCCTGCCCACCCTACGTAAATAAACCAGTATATTGCATGCTATGTAGATGTTTCAGCAATGGCATACCGAACGAGCATGCAGGATTTACTGGAACTTTATTTTACCTTTGTCATCTAATCAGAAATAGTCAGATTTGATAGTCCCAGTTGTTCACCAGTACACTGGCTCTCCATAATAGCCCTCCACAATAGAGTCTTTTGGGGAAATGGGTCTTTCATGTTGTTTGACAGCAACAATTTTTCAGAGCCTGGCATTTGGTGGTTTTACAGCAATTATAATAAGGGTATGACACAGCAGAGCTTACAAAAAACAAAAACTTCATTTCCTAGCCCCAGGCACCATACTCATAGATGTAGGTTCATATGGATATCACCCATGTCATAGGACAGGGGTCAGTGTCTGATGACTCCAGGGGCTACTGTTACTATAAGTGACAGGACAATTGGGAGTCTTTGGGAAGGAAAGATCTCACTCAGAAAAAAAGCTCGTCAAATGGACTTTATAAACCTATTCAACATTATTTTAAAGTGGAGAGGGGGTAATGTTGGGGGCGGTTGTGACTTTATTTTTTAAAATCAAAACCAAGGCTGTTGGCACTGGGGTCTCCTATTATCCATTTTCCCAAAGTTCAGCAGAATTCAGATACATGGTTCTGGTTCTGTCCATTTTTATTTACAAAGGGAACTGAGAATGTTTTTATGGGTTTTGAGTTTGACACCATGAATAGAGTGGTTTTGGTTTCACTGTCCAAGACAAACTGCAATGAATCCTTATAAGTTCTCCTTTCTTTTTCCTTCTGTTCTTTATCTAGTCAATTACATGACACAGATAAGCAATTTCTAAAAATAGCATGTTTCTCTTAGGCACCTACTACAAACAGTCGCCTGTCAGGCAAATTATGGTCAAAACAATGTCGAGCCATCCTGTCCTCTTGCAAGGGCTTTTCTTTCAGTCTTCTTTGTTTTTCTTTCAGGAAAGAAAAATCTTGCACTTTTACCACTTCTGATTAATGTCCTACAGAGTTCCACTCGGAGACTTTCATTTTAGTGGCACACAGCTGAGCCTTTACCTGGGGAAAATAAGGATAGGCTTGGAAGCTTCCTCCATGCCATTTGTACGGAATATTTTCCAGGGTGAGCTAAGGTCAAATCTCCGTAAAGTTATTGCATCAGTTCTGTCATCTCACATTTCATAAATCCTCAAAAATAAGCCCCTGAAAAGCAAGGATAAAGGGACATTTGGGAATGGAATAAAATCACAACCCAAACATGAACTCTAGTAATGGTTGGGAGTTAGGTTACCACATCTTCAGTCTATTTAGAATGGCTTAGAGTTTGATCGGAACTGTTTGCTTAGCCCCGTTATGCATACAAGGTTTGAACTCATGGCCCCCTCCCTCATAAATAAACCGATGTCCGGGCTAGAGTTAGATGCCCATCTTTTCTTGAAATGACACCTACAACTCACATCCAAAAAAATCTCTGGGGTGAGGGGGGTTATGGAACGTAAATCTACGAAAATAGTTTACTAATACTACATTAAAAGCTCATGCCTGTGAAAGTCAACAGGGTGGATTAGGCAGCCTGCGTGTACAGTAGGGAGTTTTTCCCCCTCGTTCTTTTTCTTTTTTAATTAGAACCAGATTTAGAACTGGGACTTTCCTGAATAATCAGCCCCAATAGACCTTTAATCTTGGTCACCCCTAGGAGAAAGGAATGGGAAATCAGTATCTGTTAAGCAACGCAGACACAGTTGAATGAGAGAAAGAAATGATGATAGGGGATATAACACTGCATCAACCTTTTAGGAGAACTTATTTTGGTAGTGCCATCAGTGTGCTAGGCCCTTTTCAAACACAGAAGGCACACTCCTTGTCCTTAAGAGCTTATGATCCAATCAGATTAATATTCAGACGGAGGCTGAAGGAAAGGGACCAAACAAATGTAGCTCTGTAGAATGCTGGTCAAAATAGTTTTCATCAAAAATAATTTGGACGAAAAACAGCTTTTGGTCAAAAATAAAAATTTTGATGGAAAAATTGAGATTCTCGAGGTTTTTTTTTGAAAAACAAAACAAAAAACACAAAGCAAGAGGTCGGTCTGAAGGCGAGTACCCATTTGAGTGGACGGTAGTGTGCTGAATAGTGTACATAGAACCGGTTGAAATTTTTCCAGGTATTGATTTTTTTTTTTCAGTGAAATTCACCCCATGAAGAGGGCCAGCATGAAGCCTGTGTACCACATAACTCTCTCTTTGTTTCAGTGCGTTACCATAAGTTAAGTTGTATGTTTGCCACAGCCATGATTTGCATCACAAAAACAGCGAGTTTTGGGGAGGAAGGTGGTTGTTCTGTTTCCATTCACAAGGCATGGTCTTTGTAACCCTGGCCTATTTGCTACTACAGTTCATGATTTTTTACCAATCTATCTGTATACTGTATATGTTCATTATAGTGGAGTATGGGAGGTTGACCTATGTTTTAAAAATGCCTTTAAATAATTTAAATTGTAGACTAAAGGATATTTTGCTTGCAATAATGTGAACTTGTGTCTTTGTTACTATTTATATACGCATGAATTGTGCATTGACAAAGCCATGAATTTTCTCATTTTTTGCCATGACAAACAACCAGCCATAATCATAATTAATATTTATCTTCATTGTGTTGTCTATACCCATCCTCATACTGTAGTTATTTTCTGTCCCTCATAACATCCTTTTGCTCCTACGTATACTAAACGTATGGACTAACCATGACCAATATCTCTTTTGTATTTCTGCAGGCAGCTATCATTTAAAACCATAGGCTAGATCCTCAGCTGATGGAATTCACTATGGCTCCATTGATGCCAATTTATGACAACCGAATATCAGACTTTAGTGTTGACATCTCACATTTTAAATATTCCGATTTAAAATGGGAACTGCCACAGAAATAAACTGATGATAAGCTGATACAGAAATCCTCCAATGTGAAAGCTTCAGGCTTGTTGACACGGACACTAGAAGTCCAACGAGGCACACATTAGCACCAGAACTGGCAATTAAATAAAGCTGGTTTTGGACCCAACTTCAATCATTTCCACTTGGAATGCCCCCAAAGCCAATATAGCAAATAAGTTAATATGATTAGCTTGAAACAATCCAAGAAATTGGTTTGTTTATACATCTTGGCACAGCTTTTGACAAGTGTATAAAATTAATCAAAATAAATTTACTTTAGTGAATGGGTGTGAAGTGCTCAACTTACTCAGCACTGAACTAGCATCTGACTGTAGACCGAAAAAAAAGCTTCACTCCTGTAAAATAACTTGTGTTGGTAAGTGGTGGTTAGTCAGAGAAGGAAAAGAGTGCAACAGGACAGTTTTCCACTTTCCTATTAGGTGCTTCTTAAATATTTCTGTGGAATATTGCATTAAATCAGACTTTAAATGTAAAATAAAGAACAATGCATTTTGCTCAATTTCCCTATATGAAACATTCATCCTTCACTTGTCCACTCAGTATCCGTTGACTTGATAACTGTCCACTAAAACAGCATGAGTCAGTTGACTGTATAGAACTGAGCCTTTCTGGAAATGTGTTCATTACTAGAAACTGGTACTACTTGTATCATAGGATAGGCTATGTTATATTGCATCCAGCATGATTACTACTTTACACTAATGGTACATCTCATCCATAGATCTCAAACCGTTTTACAAAGCTTAATAAATATTATTTCCATTTTGCAGATGAGGTAGTTGAGGTACTGAGAGAAATGGTTTTCTCAAGGTTACACAATGACTTGGTGGCAAAATCAAACTCAGATCTCATCTTTCTTAACTCCAGTCCTGTGGTCAGCCCATGAGACCATAGGGTTGACCCCTTTTATAGAGATGAAACAGTAAAACAGACACCCTTTACTATACACACCTCAAATATTTATCTCCTACTAGAACTAAAAACCCCTTTTGGGGAGGGAGGAGTGCAAAATACTTTGGTTAACTGCGTTTATCATCATTCATTTTTACTAAACTTCTTTGCTCTTCCAGGCCTAAAAACAAAAGAACCCCTGAAATACTATGGGAAAAGGCTCTATGCACAGTATTTCTGATCTGACCAGAAGCAGAAATTATCAGCAATTTCATGTAAAAAGCTGTTTTTGAGAGATTTCCAGCTCAGTCTTGAAGATCCAAGAGGTCTGGATGAACTTCCAAATGTATGGTAGTTCATCTTCACTGAACGTGAACTTCAAACCTTTTGAAGTTTTTTCATCACTGAGAAGCTTTAAAATGAATGACCAAGGGTTTCCAATCCAATTTTGTAATAATGCAGCATCTTAATATTCTTCAGTAGACCAACATTCATTTATATTTGCAGCTAGTGTTAAGGTTGTGTCAGCTATCAAGAGGTTTAGAATATTTGCTCCAGGCTAAAATTTGACAGCATCTAGACAAATAATTTTCTTCTATGAAATCTGACAGGGAGTGAGATTGTTGCCATTTTTTTTAATCTCTAAAGCTGTGTCTCAGTAATGAAGTCCGGATCTGGAATTAGATCTAACTACAAACTTTCCCCAAAGCTCAGGTGCATTGGAGCTGGCATTTCTGTTTGGCCCATTGTAGCACTAAGCCAGGGTCACAAAGTTCAGAACTGGCTCAAGATCTTTACTAGAACATCCTACAAATTCAGAGGTAGGGGAAGCATTTTGGATTAAGTTTTCTGATTTGTGCCCATACCTAATTGTCTTTTAGAGTGGCATTTCCTCACTTTGATGTGTAGTATATTGCAGGACACACAGTCTAACAGCCTGGCTTGCATGCCCTCCAGAAATCAGTAAGAGTTCTGCATGCAGATAACTTGCAGGATTGGATCTGGAGAAACTAAATGGGAATATTCTCACCCTGTCTCTCTTTGTCTTTCAAATATCCCTTTAGTGTGTCATGCTGTTGATTGTTATTGTGGATGAAAATATCTGACTAATGAATCATCATCATTCTACAACATGGTGCTTTTGATCATTGAGCCTTAGAGGGTTTCAACAAGCAATTAGGAGATGGATGCAAAGATAATTTGCATACTTGTTAGTTTGTTGTTTTATCTCATGCTCTTCTATAATCACTGAGCTAACTCCCTTTTATTGTAGGTGGGAGGAGCCTGAGAAATTTCACACCAGTCTCTCTGAATTTGCCTGATTCATTTAGGTAGACATTCCAAGCTTTTCCAATACAGAGTGTGCACTCTGAATAGAACTACAGAGGGTTCTTCTGAATTGTCATGCTCCTACATGTCCTCTCCCCAATGAAAACCATCTTCACCAACAATTACCACGTCTTTGAAAACAGACCGAAGAGAGACATGATGTAAAAATTAAATTACTTAAAACATTTTTTGGGGGGGATAACACTTGGCTTTATATAAACTCATAGACAATCCTATAAGGCACTCAAGGCAGATTATAGGTTTGGGCAAAGCTAGAAAATTGCTGCCATTATATTGTTATTAACAACACTTTGTAATTAGCCCTAAGGAATCCTGAAGTTCTCTCTCCTGATTTCCTTTTAATGAAGGAAAATTGCTGCCTTTGCACGTTGGATGGCGCCCATTCTGATTAGCCTTAAGTATATAGGACTATTATTCTGAAAATGTTTGTTGTCATGTGAATATTAACATTGTATACAAGGTGGGAGGAGAGAGAGGAGTGCTTTTTTTTTCTAGCGCTCACTTAAGTTATGGTCATCACTTTAAAGATCAAGAATGGAAGCCTTGTTAAGGTGTCACAACCACAAGCTAATGAATTCAGTAGGATGCTGTGGCAAGAATTGGCAACTGCCTTACCTGTGGATTGCATTGCCTGATGGAGTAATTGTTGGCTGGAAATGGTTTTATTATTGCTTTGATACTCACCCCCTGAATGAGATCATGCATGAGTTAGCACCCTAAGTATAATAAAAATAATACTTTTATTTGCATGTCCCAGAGCCTTTCCTGATGCATTTGTTGCTTTCACAGGCAACGTCTTTCCAGTGAAATCATGCCAACATTAATAAAACATCCCTTCCATACATCTCCACTCCTTCCCTCCTACATACTGTATATTTTCATTACCGTCTCTGGGAAAAACTGACATTAAAGAAAATTCGTCTGATCTTATCTGTAATTAATTTGTATTTTGATAATATAGAAGAAGAATTTTTGCATGTAATGACTTACCTGTTCATTATTTTTCTCTTTTGAACTTCTGTGACACTTAACAATTCATGCTGGTGCAGAACTTATTATGACATTTTCTCCACCCACCATCCAGGGAGATTGAAGGTGTTGCCTCTCATACTTCGACAAATTGCTCCAAATAATGACTTTGTGCAAAATTAGTCATACATAATTGAGAAATTCTAGAAGATGAATAGGAAAGTAACTCTAGATGAAGTTATTTTAATGTTTAAGTTTATAAAGGATTTGCCATGCTGGTGGAGACCATTGGTCCACTTATAACAATAACAATAACAATAACCTGCCTCTTGCAGGATGAAGACCTGATCCAACTCCCATTGAAATCAATGAAAGCCTTTCCAGTTCTCTAGCCTGTGTTATTCTGGAGGTCAGACTAGATGGTCTCTTCCGGCCTTGCAATCTATGAATCAACTCCATTAGGAATGGGAAAGTCCTTGGGAAACTAACGTCTGAGTTTGCAAATAAAGAATTACTGACCCCAAACATGCAAAATCATAAAAGTCAAGCCCTAAGAAATCATCAGATTGGCTTAAAAACATTAAATTTAATAATAATAATTAATAATACATTTTGAGTTCATTTTAGTTGCCTCCTGGTTTCTGGGCCTTTAGGTTACACTCAGATCATGTTTTAAAGCTTGCTCCCCATCCATGAGGATAAGAAACATTTTAGTTCAAGTGAAAGCAGAGCTTCCTATTTAGCCACTTGATTCCAGAAGATGTGGCTTTAAGAAAAACATCAAATACTGTGAGTCCCATGACAGAATCCCAAGAGTTGGCAACATTGAAAACTAGTATAAGTGATATGAGAATCAGGCCCCAAATCGCTCATAAGTCACCTGGCCAAACTTTATATCATACATACAAAAGAAATATATCTTCTTGTGCCCCACAAAGTAATCCACTAGCACCCTGAAAGCACTATCCTTTCTATTGCCTCAGCTTACATAGTTACACGTTATCAGTGACCATAAAATTATCCAACTTTTTTTCACAGCAAGATTATAGGAAGAAGCAAGAAAATGAAATTGAAGTGCCAGCCGTGCACTAGAACAGTCACAGATTTTTTTTAATTAAAAAAATATGGAAAGAATAAGGTTAGAGACAGACTTGGGTTGCAAAATTCAGAGGGAGAGGGGTTGTAGATCTGAGATTTTGGTTCACCCCAAAGACAGAGGCCAGCGGTACAGTCCAATCTTTGTACGTGTTCAGATTTGGAAATTTGATTCAGGTCCACTTCCAAATAAGACATACCATAAAACAATCCATCTTTGGCATTTCTGCAAGGATAATCATAACACAACAAGAAGAATCCAAACAGAGCAATATGTTTAAATAATGATACATCCTTTAGAAAGATGGGGACAGCTACACATTCAAAATTGAAAGTGGTTATGTGCACTGTCAACTAAATGCAGGCTAATTCTTCCTGTCATGTCCTCAATGGTCATGTTGTGCTTCTTTGCATAGTTATAGAAGCTGTGTTCTATCAAATGAAATGATTCAGTGAGTGATTGATATGGCCTTATCCAATGCCCACCGAAGTCAATGAGAGTCTTTCTATTGACTTCAATGGGCACTGGGCCAGGCCCATGGTTTGTAAAGCATTTTGGGATTCTTGGGTATGAAAAGTTGGAGAGGCATTTTATTTCAGTAATTACAATTAGTTATTGTGATTTAGAAAATGAACAAAGTTGCCCGTCTGTGACTCATGGTGCTTTTGGCATGACTTAAAACAACAATAGACAGACAAAACTAGAGTCCATTCCCCTGCAAAGCTCCAGGCAGGACTATCCTCACCAATCCTCCTTCTGCCAAACAAGCCCTCCACTAGGCCCCAGCCTCTCTGCAGGTTGTTGTCATTGTTATCCATGTAAAAATGGTTTCACTCTCTGTAGACATAAAATGAAAATATTCAGCATAAATCAAAATGGAGTAAAATAGGGATCCGTAAAACTTTCAACGCTTAGGCCCCTGGCGACTCCAGTTACTGCAGGAGAGAAACTTATACAAGCTCATGTTTCCAGCTTATGTTTAAGGCACTGTGTCCCTACATGTAAACTGTTGCACAAATGGGGGGAAAGATCTGGCTAGGACATTCGCACATCTGATTTTTTCCTTGCTGACAATGGGCCGTGTTGCCCCTTATACAGAATAGACAGGAGGAGAAAAGAGGAAATTCTAGGTGTTCATGTGGAAGGGAAAGGTAGCAATGACACAATAGCATTTGCTCACTGTATTGGCACCTCTAACCCTTCTGTGGCCGCTATACAGGAGATCCGATTCACCCAGGTGAGGGTGTTAGGGGAACAAAGTGTTAGGGGAACAGCCCTTCTATAAGGCATATTCTCCTCTGAGAACACCAGAGCTCATAATGTAATTTGTATAACAAATTCTGCTTCTTGAGTAGAATTACACCCCCTCCACAGTTTTAATAGGCAGTGGCACAGCAACATTTCATACAGTACTACCATTACTGTGGGAAGGAAGCGTGGTTTCAGGAGCAGCCTGGCTCCAGTGGGCACTGGTGGAGATCTCTGAATTCTGTGGGGATTTCACTGGCATTTCCCATGGATCGCAGGTCTCTGTGAAATTTGTAAATTACACTCTACTTTCTTTGTACTGCTACCAGCCCAACAGTTCCCTCTTCCCTGGTATGACAGCTGATTGGCTGGCTAAAAATAGCACACTTCTAAAGAGCAGAGAGAGGAACATCTGACCAAGAATAGTGACACCAGAACTTAAATAGTCATCAAACTCTGGAAAGTTCTCTTTTATTCCATGGAAATGAGACAGCATGAATAACAGCAATGCAACCTTTCCCCACACCTCCTAGTCAATAAGCATCAGCCATGATCGTCAATATGCAGCAGCCATCAATCACATGTGTGAGAGCCTATAAGACAAATTAATTCTTTGGCCTCTTTTCTGACACTGGCAACAAGATTGTCATATACCAGGTTTGGTATTACCAGTTTTTCTCAAATGTGGACAACTATGAGCCTAGACTGAGATAACCAAAGCCCTACCACTTTGTGGCCCACAGCCATTGTACTGTATAGCCTTTTTGTTTGTTTGTGAAATCCCAACTACTTTTTAAATTACAAATGCTAAACTACATAGTATAATGATTTTTTCTGTTTCATGGCACGCCATTCATTTCTGATATTTACTTGGTTCAAAACAAGCTACGCACCATCCAGTTGTTGATTACACAGAATGACGGAACAGTAGCTTCTGTGTCATGAAACCAAACAAGCTGTGAGTGCATATTCCAAAGAGCTGTGATTTAAGATCCTGCAGTAATTTGCTTCTGAGTCTCCCCTTACAGCTATGTGAGTCAGCTACACAGATCAAGGAGAGGAACCCCCGCCCCCCCAAACAACATCTATAAAAGTTTGCAACAATTATTTTGCAATGACTAAAAGCTACCACAGATACTGTAATCCTAATGCATCCCTGGGTGCATAGCAAAAAGTGACCTTCAGTCATGTGAGGAGTGTTGTACTACGATAGTTCTAACCATACAGCAGAAACTATGAACAAAGGATTGTTCAGCCTGCTGAGTCTTTTTTCTAATTTATTAATATATTGTCTATTTACACAAGGTGAGGAGGGAAATTTTGTGCACTGTATTTGTGCTGCTTGATTCTTTAGTATAACCTTGTTTTCATAGCCCCTGCATCCTTTAATTCCTGCTCAGTTTAGTCCTAATTTTTCTGCCTATCTTAATGGCTTGCTGTAAGGCAGTGGTTCTCTTTTCATACCACGACCCCATGTTACAACATAAAAACAACTTCCCACCTTCCATAGTTTGATGATCCTCATTCATCTAGCCATAAAGAAAGGGAGGGAGGTCAAGATCCCCATATTGAGATCCCATGCTATCGGGTGTCCTCTGGTAGTAGAGATGTCTAGAACTGAACACAAGGTTCTTCTAAGCAAGATGGCAAACCAGAGGTCCATATAAAATAAACACCATTCTGGGCCTACACCCAATCTGAAACTGCACTGAATTGGAGATTTGAAGTTTGATTTATATCTGCTGCAGCCTGATTAGTCCTGAAATTTACATTCCTTAGAATGAAAGCTCTTTGAATTATGGACTTGGTCTCCATTTCAGTCTCAGAAGTACCTACTAGGCCAGGGATCGGCAACCTTTGGCACGCGGCCTGCCAGGGTAAGCCCCCTGGCGGGCCGGGCCAGTTTGTTTACCTGACACATCAGCAGGTTCGGACGATTGCAGCTCCCACTGGCCGCAGTTCGCTGTTCCAGGCCAATGGGGGCTGTGGGAAGCAGCATGAGCCGAGGTATGTGCTGGCCCCCACTTCCTGCAGCCCCCATTGGCCTGGAGCTGCGAACCGCGGCAAGTGGGAGCTGCGATCATCCGAACCTGCAGACGTGGGCAGGTATACAAACCAGCCCGGCCTGCCAGGGGGCTTACCCTGGCTGGCCATGTGCCAAAGGTTGCCAACAGGGCTGGCCTTACCATGAGGCGAAGTGAGGCGGCCACCTCAGGTGCCAGATGGGGGGAGCGGGGGTGTCACTAGGACCCAGAGTGTAGAAAATTGTGTCTGCTGCTGGTGCATATGTATTCTCTCTGCTCTAGATGCATAGAAATGGTGGAGTGCTATGCGGGAGGAAGGAGGGCACCAGAGACCTTTCAAAGTTTTGGCCCAAGTGAGGGGGCATGGGGACGTCATTTGAGCTCCCTGCCTCAGGTGCCAAAATGTTGTGGACCGTCCCTGGTTGCCGATCCCTGGCTTTTGATGCCAGTTAAATAATAATCATTCTGAATAATGAATAGGCAAAACCCTGAGGTTTTGCATGTTCCTTGCTCAGGCACAAGTGCAATCGGTGTTTGCCTGTGCAAGGACTATATGACCACTGAAGCAGAATACAGCTGATCAAATTATTTAGCAGGGATAATTTACTAGAAAAAAAGTTAGCTGGTTTTTTTCTTTTTGTGAATTGTGATTTTTACAAATTTGTTAATTATTTGCCATTGTTTGGTGATTAAGAACATTGGCATTTCCTGTTTGCCTTATACTGGATCAGATCAGTCCAGGGGCTGGAATTTTTAAAAGTGACTAAGTGTCTTGAGAACCTAAATAGCAGTGACTTTTCACCAGAGAAAGTTTCCTCCTAACCCCCATTAGTCAGATGTTGGCTTATGCCCTGAAGCATGAAAGCGTATCTCCTCCAACACACTTGTTTATATTCTGAGCATTTATTATTGTAACTGGCTACTCTTGTTATTGATATAAACATTTAATTCCTTTTTTAATCCTTCTAAGCTTCTAGCCTCAATATCATCTTTGGCAATACATTCCACTGGCTAACTGCATGTTGTGTGCAAATGTGTTTCTTTTTTATCGGGATAGAATTTGCCATCTTCCAGTTTCACAGAGTGTCTTCTGGTTTTAATTGTTTAATGTGTTTAAACAAATGTTAGCTAGTGCTTTGTTCACAAACTGACCACTATGGGCTTTCACTATTCGTGTCATGTGACTGGTCACGTGTCAGACAGAACAAGAAACGTCTGCTCAGTCTAGATTCAACTACAGCAGAAAATAAGAATTAACCAGGAGAGCAATAGGAACCCATGATGCAGAATCTCGGCGGTGCTGAAACAGGGTATTTCACCATTTCTTTTGTGTAAAAATAAATATATAAATAAACAAACCACTCTAAAATGCTATAGGAGGCCTCTGGAATTTTTCAAAAGGTTTCAGAGGCATCATGAAATCTTAAACACCTCCAGGTTCTTTCCTGTCTGACCAATGAGCAGTTCTATATGTGGGTGGAGGGAAAGTCCCTTCCTGAGCCCTGCAATACACAGTAAGTCTTGAAGCATGAGATTTGATTCCCTTTATTTTTAACTGCCTAGCTACAAATGTGGTCATTACATTTGCAGAGAGGAGTTTGTTTCCCTTAAGAAAAACAAATGCACACACTTTACTTTCTGAGAAAAACAAGGTTAGAGACTAGAGCTGGGCCAGGAACTCGGATAATGAGAGGATTAGTAGCAAAGGTTGAACTCATGTCAGGCTGAAGATAAAGATGCAAAAGGAATGAGTGACTCCTACAAACTCTGTGAGCAATCCATTCTTAAAATGCCTCCTCCTTTTTTAATCTAAGCAATTAAGTTCAATGTTCATTTTAGCTAAAGAACTTTCTCATTTTCCGTCCACAGAGACAAGGCACAGAGGAGAGGGCGCTCAGAGGCTGACATCTAGAAGTTAGGTGAATGACTATTCTTACTTTGACTGTTAAAACAGTCCCTTGAGGACTTCTTTTTGAATTGGGTGTTTGGTCTGAACTAATAGAAAACAATAGATAACACACAAAAGATAATTGACAAAAATCTTTCATTCTTCATTTGGTAAAATTTAATAAAACCAAATTACTTGGATGTTAAATTTCTTTTCTTTATTTTAGGCATCTTTTTTTCTAAATCACCAAAGAGCTAAACTACACAACAAGGAAAATAAGGGACATAAACAATTTCAGTTGAAAACACAAAGCTACAATTTGAATTATTGGTGCACAATTGACCATCTAGGTAAAACAAAGACAAAAAACCAATCAAACAACAACAACAAGCAAGGAACTCCAACAACTTTAAAATAAAAAGTATTGAAAACAAAATCATGTTCACAATAATCTAGACAAATCAATGAAATTGGAACATTGTGTTGAAAGTGCCCCTTGGGGTGGAGAGTGAGAGCTGGGGTCCACTTGTTCAGGAAGAAGCTTAAAGAGGGGAAAGGAGGTGTTTCTCTTGGGGCTGGGCACATAACATTTAGTGCTAGGCATCAACTCAGTGCAAACTAAACCTCCCATGCACACAAGCCCATAATATTTTACATCTCACATTTATAAAGCTTGATCCCAAAGAATTCCCAAAGTGCATTAAAGACTGTAGGCTAAATTCTGCTCACACTTATACCAGTGCTCATTCAGAATAACTGTAATGTACTGCCTTTGGTGTATTTGGATATGTGTGTCTGATGGCCCCTGGCAACTGACCCACAAAGGAGAAAAAGGGGCTTGCTAACTATGGGAGATCTTCTTTAACTCGAGTGGTTGAGGCCTGTACTACTACAGCTGAAGGGAACAAGGTTCTAGCATTTGCCAGAAATATGTGGGTGTCTACTGTTTGCACAAATATGAATTCTTTATGCAATTCCGTTCATTTCACTTGAAGTACTCCAGATTTTTTACACTGTGGCCACATAATAGTGTTTGGCCTTGTACACAGTAGCGTAGCCAGGGAGGGAGCAGGGGGAGCGGCTGCTCCCCCTGTGAGGAGAAGCGGCGCTAAGGCGCTGCCCAAGCCCTGCTGCGGGAGGTGCTTTAAAAGGCCGGCGGCTCCTGCTGCTGCGGGAGCTACGGGCCCTTTAAAGCGCCCCACCCCCCCAGCCCCGCTGCTGGAACCAGGCTGGGGGGGGGGGGCGCTTTAAAAGGCTGGCGGCTCCTGCTGCTGCGGGCCTTTTAAAGTGCCCCTCCCCAGCCCCGCTGCCGGAGCCGGGCTCAGGCGGGGATTTAAAAGGCCCGGGGGCTCCTCAGTGGCTGGAGCCCCGGGCCCTTTAAAGCGTCGCCGGGGTGAGTACAGGGGGAGCGGGGAGGCACTTTTTTATAGCGCTGCTCCCCTTGTGCTCTAAACCTGGCTACACCACTGCTTGTACATACCATATGCAGGAATCACGCCACCCATTTCTGTAATGCACTCACCTCTGGGGTGTTACATGCCTCCCATTTAACACTGTATAAAACTCCAGTAGAGGAAGTGAATAATCTTAGTACTATATGTAACTGAAACTGCAAGGGGAATTTAGGCAGAATGTAATTACCCCAGGGATACTATTATTACTCTTTGGAGAAGTGTCATGTGATTTTTGATGACCACAAGTGGTCAGACCTTGGTTTTATATCTCATGCAAATAACATTTCCATCAATACAGTGCTTTTACCATGTCAGGACAATTGATCAACACTGAATTCCTTCCAATGGCAATTCTCACTAGGGGCCTGAATCAAAGTCCACTGTAGTCAGTGGCTGGAGTCTTTCATGGGCTTTGGATCAAATCCCGGTTCTTTTGCTTAAGGAAAGGTTATCATGTCCCGTGGCTGAGGCAACAATTTGGCTACAGATGTGTTGGCTTTCATGTACCCCTTTTCCAACTCCCCACACTAAAGAGCAATGAATAACTGGGTGAGGAGAAAGGAATGCAACTGTCCTTGATTTTGCTTGTAGTTAGAGAACATTTTGTAGGTAACATTGCGTAGATATCTTCAAGCTGTTGTGTTTTTTATGAGTGTCATTGCTGAGGAAGTACGTAGTCACTTCACCCCACGCCTCTCCTCCGGGTGGTATGTCTTACGGAGAGGCAGCATGTCAAACAGCAAGATGTGACATTCGCAGCCATGGGGTGTATCACAAGATAATATATCTGCCTGGGAAATCTGAAAAAAAAAATGCACTGACAACTGCCTCAGGAAAAGAGAGAGATTGAGAGATTTAAACCATTAAATAAGACAAGGGAGAGGAAAATATTTGCAGAGCATGTTTTGCTTCCAGAGATCTTGGCTATTTTTGTGAATAATAACTTCACAAGGTACCCTGTCAGACACGCAAAAACTACTTTCTTTATAAAAAAATATCCTATTTACAAACTTGTAATTCTTCATGTGTGTGTTCTACTAAACCAAATGCTTCAGTTTTTTTAAATTAATCTTAAAAAAAGAAAAAATCTATACATGATAGAAGATGAGCTTCATTGCAAACCAGACCAACCCTCAACAGAAACCCTTCAATAACAACTCAGAACTGGTTCAGATTCTCAGTTCATGTAAATTGACATAGCTCAATTGAAATGAATGGATTTGCATCATTTACAATTTACACCAGCTGAGAATCTGGCCTAGTATGTACAGTCAAGCAATTGTGACTAATCATACACAACCAAATCAGCTTCAATGTCAATGAATTATAGGTTCTTTGGGCTGATTCCCCACTCCATCCAAGGTTTATTCTGCCACGCCCCTGCCATGCCCCACCTGGAACACCACTGATATGGCCGCTCCTTCCCCTTACACCAGGGGTTGTGGTGGTAGCTGGTACATGAGCAATCACTGCCAGATCTCTGCCAGCAGAGTTCCCCTTCACAGGGGGAATTATCCACTGACCCTCACCAGCCATTTTAAGGCTACTCTAACATCACTTATGTGGCACAAAGTGGCCTTTGCAGACCAGAAAGAACCTGGTCCTTTGCCTTTAAAACAATTCAAGACTATTAATAAGTGATAATGTATTTTTAAAAGAGAAGGTTCTAAGGGCAGGTCTTCACTACCCGCCGGATCGGCAGGTAGCAATCGATCTATCGGGGATCGATTTTTCGCGTCTCGTTAAGACGCGATTAATCGATCCCCGATCGCGCTCCCCGTCAGCGCCGGCAATCCACCGCATCGAAAGGCGGAAGCGGAGTCGACGGGGGAGCTGCAGCGATCGACTCGCCACCGTTCTCATCCCCAGGTAAGCCGATTACGATACGCCGACTTCAGCTACGCTATTCCCGTAGCTGAAGTTGCGTATCGTAGAACGACCCCCTCCCCTAGTGTAGCCCTGGGCTAAGAGAAGTTTAAAAAACACACAAGATTTCAGGCCAGAAGAGTAGGAATTAAATAATCCTAAATTGCAAATGTAAATATATGATGTAATACCAGTTGAATGTATTTCATGTCTTTTGCTGTTGTTCCAAATAAAAAGTTACCACTTGAAAAATGGTTAGAAAGATCAAGATAAGAGCCTTCTGTGGCATAAACAGGATCAGAATTGCAGATTACACATCCAGCCTGTGGATCAATGGGACAGTACGGGCGGAGTCTCTTAAAACACCTCAGCTGCATTAGGACTTGTCAAAAAGACGGGCCAAACAGGCTTTGTGATCTTTTTTTTTTTAAAAAAAAAACACCACTCCAAACCTCGAGGGCTCCCTTTGGGTGTCCTGTAGTTCAAAGACTACATTCCAATTCTGCATGGTGTTAAGTGCCTCAACTCCCATGGACTCCAGTAAGACACTCAGCACTTCTCAGCATTATGTGCCCACTAAAGCCCACAAAACTGGGGAAAAGAGAGACAGAGAGGTTGAGAAACTCTGCCACAAAGTTTTTGAGTTTCCAAATCCCCCTCCTACAATTCTCAGTCCTGGGAAATGCATCACACTGTCATAGTACATTGGCACACCTATTTCCCATCCCAGTTGGTACCAGGCTACTCAGAGGCTCATGGAAAGGTAATGTTAAAACTGAAGTGAATTTTTTCAAACCTCAAAAACAAAGGTTTAACTAAAGGTTCGTGCTGGGTCTCATTTCATCCTCGCCCATCCCTAAATTTGGATGAGGATGCAAGTGTTTTATTCATTGTTTCCTCCCTCAACCTTCCAAACTAACAAGTCATTTCTTTGTTTTCCCCCATTCCACTGGAAATTTTGTAACTGTATTTGGTCTAACATGTACAAATATGTAAGTGTCAATTATAGGATTACGGCATTTATTAGTCAGGAAAATTGTTACAGTGTCTTAATGCCTTTAGCAAAGAAAAGAAAAGGGGGGGGGGCATTCTGAAAGCCTCTTTACTATTGATCTTTGACTCCATCTTAAGTGAGCCACAAAGCCAAAATTTCACCTCTGATGTCACTTGTATTTCTCAGATTTTTTTAAAATGTAATTATCACCCATTACTTGACACTGACAAGGCACTGGTTATGTTATCAAATATATTGATGGATAAGGAGAGGGATTTTGTTGTCACAGATCATTTGAAAAGCTCCGACTATATTTTCTATGTAACCTACAAAGCAACTGTGTACACAGGTAGTTTTGTCAAAGTATGCCATACAACCAGTCATAGAAACACAGGGCCTTAAGGAACCTCAAGAGGTCATCTAGTTCTAGTCTAAAAAGCTTCAATCAAGATTATTATGGGGACATTTTAATGGTTTGAAGGCTTTGTTCAGGCATAGGTAGATTTACAGGCCAAATTCTTATGGAACCTCAAAAATACACATGTGAAACCCAGGTCACTTTATGCTTCATTGGTGGAGTTCTGACTTGGGACATAAAGGTCTCATGACAGGATTTTCAGAATCCTGACACCAACAACTTTGGTTTGGAGACCCTCCCAGCCTTCTGAAGATTGGCAGGGCTGGATAAATCATTTGTAATACATAATAAATGAATAATTATTTTTGCATCTTTTCTTGTCCATGATTTGTCTGTGAGCAGAGAGCAATTTTCTCAAATTTGTTAGTCAAACTTATTGGACATTTTTGGTCTGTAGATTGCTCATCAGCGGTTTATTGCAAATATTTGATATTTGGTTAGTTTTCATTGGATACACGGTCTCATGGTATGCTTATGCTTAAGGAGCGTATGATCCTAATTCCTGTAATCAGGCTTCTGGTGCAAATACTTGCGATTAGAAGGTCAAAGGGGCCAGATTGTCCCCTACACCCAGTATTCACTGGTCAGAACCCGAAGTGGGGCGGGAACGTAGAGGACCCAGTTGCAACTTCCTGAGTCTGCTGCTGTTTCTTTTTCAGATCCAGACTCAGCCCCAGCATAGTTTTAGAACCACTGAAGTGGCCAGTATGCCGGCCAAGAATAGACAGAGCATGTTAATATTTGTTTCAGCCATTTCACCTTGCATTCCAATCCTGACACACCTTTACATAGGGAGCTGAAATGATAGTGGAGCAGAAATCCACAGCCAGAGATATCTGGCTGCTTTCCAGCCCCTTTGAGCTACCAAAGTAGCACAAAGGGCTTGGATCACAGCTAAGAATTTGGCCTAGTCTTTGCTTTCCATGAATATCCTTTAATAGTTGCTTACCATGGCTATTTCCATGAATCTTCCTACCAAATAAACTTGTATTTTAGCATATTCACAGGAAGCTAATATTTAAAATCAAACACAAACTCTGTGAACAGAGTCAAAGCAAATTATTTTCTTTAAAAAGTGAACAAACACTCAGAAATAATTTCTTGGCATTTACCCAGCTCTCCAGATTAGTGACCCTTACCATGCACGCTTGCAACATTTTAAAAATCTGTCTCCTTGACCAGCTAGACAGTCATGGCAGGTTAGTTTGTGAAGTCATATTTAGGGCGAAAATCTCTGAGGTGCCTCACACCTCAAGCTACCACTGTCCTGCTCCATCTGGGTAGGGCCCTTCCATTTCAGTCTCTATTCCTGAGATAGTTTCTGAGGCTGGGAGCTGTCAGACATCTTCGTGTTGTTTATAGCTCTGGCAATATGCAGCCATTGTACCACAGATGAAAACTCAGAAGACACCTGAATGAAAACCATGGAAAACTTCTACTCTAATATTGCATGAATTGACGGTGAGTAATTTGTCCAATAGGCCCTTATGAAAATACTACAGTATTCCTCACTATTGTCCCCAGTTCCCTCTTGTCAGCTGAGAAATACTGCCGCACAGTTTTGGGGTGTTTTTTTTGTAAAGAACATTTCTGGACCAAATTCTGCCCTCATGCAGCTCCCATTGAAGCAGCTGACCTTTCTAGAAGTGTACTGGGTTAAAAGGAGCTGGGTGGCTATGCATTGTCACAGCTGAAATTAGTCAAATTTTTACATAAGGCTAGTTGAGTTCTTCCTATTTTTTGGACAGCTGATTGCTCCTCAATGCATAAAGGTGAAGACCACAATGGCCATAAGCTATTGCCATTCCCTTATTAATTTCATTTCCGGGCTCATTAAGGTATTCTGCACTAAGGAACATTCCTCATCCATTGAAATGGTCATCAAAACATTTGGATATGTTATTATCCTGACAGCTTGGTTGAGGAGGTTTTTAAATTGACCAGCTGTCTCAGCACCCCCCATAAATCTCTTGCCATGACCTAGTAGTGCATTTTTCATTTCTTTTGTGTCTATTTGCTGTTTGACACAGGAGCCTGTGCTGTAACTGCTCATTTAATACCAGACAGTGTAATACCCTTGCAGCCTGGCATGATTGTCAGGTTGATTTCATTAGTACGATAAGATGCATAGGCTCCTTTTTATCTCCTGTATTCTCCTTCTCTCTCTCCCTTTCTCTGTAATTTGGGTCTTTAAAGTCCCTGCTGTCTCCTGATCTACAGATAATTGTTTACTGTAATACTAGCCAGGAAAAGAGCTGATAAACTCCAGATGTATCCAGGTCTTCAAATTCACTTTCCTTGCTCTATGCCCATGGCTATGGACCTCAGATAACATTTTGCTGCTGTCTGGGGTCCCCTAAACCTGCTAATAAAAAGGGACTATTTAAGATGGACAGTGATTGTATGTTATAAGATCTGGGTGGGTTGTTGGGTTTTATTTTCTGTTTTGCTCTTTTTACAAGCTTCTTACTTTCCCCTGTTCTTTTCTTGTTCCCTGGCTGTATTTCGCCCTGCACTGTATTCTTTGAAGTCCTAATCATGCTTTCCAGTGACAGGAGCCAGGACGCTACATGTTAACCCCCATAGATTAAGGAGATGGGACTTTTTTTTGAAAAGAATATTAACACAATTAGCTTTTTCTGCCTAGCACAAGGCTGTTCCGTTGAGATCTTTCCCATCCTCTAAAACTGAACTTACAGATGGACCAACTGCAATGGATAAAAGAAGAACTTACCTGAGTCTTCACCTAAAACTTCTACTCTACATGAAGCAAGATTTTTCACAGGCTCAATAATAGTCATCTTGTTTATTTTTATATTCCTCAACCTTGTTCATCTCTGAGCTTCTCACCTCCACCCAGAACTGGAAGGACAAGTGCCATAATAACACAGGGCAGACTGATCCTCCTGTTATTTCTAATGCCATCCTAAATACCGGAAATATCATAAAACGTCCTGCCTACGCTACTACTTTGAACCAAGTGTGTAACCAGTTCATGACATGATTGGCTATAAATATGATTCGTGCCCATGCACAACATGGTTAATATTTGGTTAGTAATTATAGCCACCTGGGCTGGCACATGGAGATTTTCCTGTAACTGGTTTGGCACAGTGCTTTTTCTCATGTATTCAGGACCACCTCACCATGTAACCAGCTTGGCTGGTTCTCCGCCCTTCAAAATTTGTGGTCGGACACCCACCCAAGGATACTTTGTTTCATGTGGTTTTGGTGCCAGTGTATTTGAGCACACTAAAATCTGACAAGGCAGTGTAGGATAGCTGGCTAGATTCTCCCAGAATGCACTAATACAAACACAGGCAATATCACTGTGGAGCCACAAACATGGCTAACACATGGTTCTATTACGAAAAAAGCTGCTGTGTGGCTATACGTTACCCAGATATTTTTGTAACTGTGTCAAATGAGAGAGTCAGAAACTAGTTGCAAATATATGGTTGGGCTTGTAGTGTAGACAGGACCTAAGCCTTTTCCCCTGAGATTTCCTGTCCAATTTTGCAAAATCAACATCTCTGAGATAGAGATGGATATGGATCTGAACAGCCCAGCACTTTGGAAGGGAGTCAAAATTTGTACCTAGATCCAAATTTTGCAAGTGGGCCTCATATTTATAAATATAGGTAAATGGGCCAAACCAAGCCCTTGGATTTAAACTCCCTCTCTACGCTGAATTTTTGGAATTATGCAAAATCAGTATCCAGCTCATAAGGGAGCATTACTTCACATTGTACACTCCTTGACTCTCTTTCCCACAATAACGAGGTTGGCAGCCAATAGCAGCATGGATACTGATCCCGCCATACTGCCGTGCACGGGGGAAGGGGACCATCAGAGAGCATGGAATGGGAATTCACTCTCATAGCTGATCCAGGGGGTACGGAGTCTGTTTTTCCATTCTAGTTGTACTTGGCTCTGCTTCAGCGTGGGGGGAGGAAGGGGGACGGGACAGGATGAGGTCTCTTACAGGTCTACATTTCTATGATTCTATGAGTCCATATCCCCAATGCTCCCATTTACTGGGAGTACAATTCTCAGACTACGTATTCCCTCTATAGCCACAGAGTTTTTGCATGAATTTTTCCTCCTCCATGCACTTTTGCTTGGGAGGCTGCATATGAGCCTTTCTTTTTACTGCCTAACAAGACAGGCACCACCATTTAGGCTCTGGTTTCTTCCGCCCCTGCTCACAAAGGTGGGTTCACTGAGTTGTCATAACGCCTTCCCCACAGGAGTACCCTACTTCTCCCCTGAGAGGCTTTCCCACCAAACTGGCTGCTTTGTTGGAGCAGTAATGCACTGTATAGCTTTGCAGAGACAAGTATTCACACACGGCAGTTCCAACACACAGTGAATTCCATAAACTTTATTCCTGATTCCAACAACTAGTAGGTGAGTGATTGGGGCAGTGCCCACCCAACCCCCCACAAGGCAAAGCTACTGCAATCCCGAATATTAAACCTTAGTAATGACACACCTTTATCCTGGTATCGCTGCCGCTTTCCTCTCTGCCACAGAATTGAATAGTCAAGTATTTGCGTAACGCTTCCTTCAAAATAATGCTGTAGCTTTTCCCTGGTAATCACTTGTAATTGGGATTTGCTTCCTGACAACAGCATATAACAGGGACATGGTGGAGTGCCTGGGTGAGGGGAATGGGGATGAGGCAGAAAGGAGTCCCTGAAACCCAGCTTCCCCTGCTTCCAATACCATCTTTGAAGTTAAACTCCCCCCACCCCATGCATGAGAAGTGTTCATTCCCCTCCCCACTTCATGTAAACGTAATTTATCTTGCTCCATGGCCAGCATAACTAGTAAGAGCAAGTACTCACAAAGTGTAAATTAGCCAGTGACAATAAATTGTCAAATTGCCTCTGAGGCAGAAACAAATGAATAGCTTAGTTTATTAATCACATGCCACCTTCACCTTTGATGTCTTGATGTTCCAGTTTTGGTGCTCCATTAAGCAACACTGAGCGACTGCTGCTGCAGCCGCCACTAAACCAGAAATTTTGTTGGCAGCACATTTCAGGACTTCAAAGGCAGTAAATTACCCTGAGATTGTTTCATTAAAGCGCCCTGCCCAGTGTGAAAAGCAATAACAGGAGAATCAAGATCAAAGAGTATCCATCTTTCTAGATTTGTTACATAGAAAATTACATGCTGAGGGTGTCTTTTTCACAAATCATGTCGCCTCCCATTCCAGTAAGAATGGTTCTAATTAGACCAGAAGCCTCCCTGGCTGCCCAGAGTTATGATTGTCATTAATACGGCATGCAAGCTTTACCTCTCCCCCTCCCCTTCTTCTGCAAAGCTAGCAATGCTTGTGATGTGCCTCTGGAGCCTAATTAGAAACAATTACACTGATTAACTGGTTACAGGCAGTTCTCCACAGAGTCTCAAGAGGAACTTTGTCTGAGATATTTATTTAATTTTGCTTATTCTTCCACTTTGCCCCCCAAGCTGTCTGACTTGACAAAATCCTACCCGTTTTCTTCTGCCCAAGGAGAAGCCTAAGCAAACTCCCTTGGAGACAGACTAGGGAGTGCACAGAGAAAGGGCTCCTGGCCAAACTCCTGCTACATCTCCTCCTTGCTGTGATGCGTCAAGCAGCGGCCAGCAAAGGGGAAATGATCTAGAGTCTGATTTCTTTATGATTTACAGTGTCTTTGTCAGGCACTGAACTGTTGGCACTGGCTCCATTCTGAAAGTCGGAGGAATCTGCACTGCACTGGAATATAATTATAACAGTGCAAGCAGTAAACTAGCAAAGGCAGGCTCATCGCCTGCTGACCGGCCACTGTCCTGGGTAGCTGTGTACTTTTTCAAATGGCAATCGGAGCGGTGTGTGATGTAGTGAATGTGGGAAGGCATACACTTCTTCCATGAGGCTTATGTAACTGTATCCTCCCTGTATCCTCGTACTTGATGTGTATATGTATAAAGGAAGATAAAAGGAAAAAGCCATGAGGTTAATCCATCAAGATGCCTGCATCATCACATCCTCAGCCACTCCATTAAATTATTGCTATAGCTCTTGTTCTCCCGCATCCCCTTTCCCTGCAACTTTTTGTCCATGCCACATATGTGTTCTCTTAATATATACACTATAACTTCATTGAGCAGCATGTTGTCTTTTATTTGACAGTAATGCACCAGGTACTGCTATAGTTTTATCACGGTAATAGTAAATAATAACAGTCAGCGGAGCATCTAAGTAAATAATTCTCACATCAACTGAAACATTCAATGTGCATCAGAGGAACGTGTAAGAAACCCTGAAGCACTTATGGAATAATTAGCCCAGACAGAAAGTTTCTTCCTAATTCCATATCAGTTAGTGGTTGTATTATGCCCCAAGGCATAAGAGTTTACATCCCTTTCAACCTTTAGTTTGGTTTCCTCTTACCAATGTAACTTGGATGTCCAAGTAAATGTCCAATCCTTTTCAGTTCTTGGCCTCAATAATATATTGTGGTAAGGAGTGTTACAGGCTAATTGTGGGTTATGAAAAAGGTCTCTCTGTTTATTGGTTTAAAAATGTTGCTTTTCAATTTCGTGCCATGTTCCCTTATTCTTGCATTATGAGAGCTTAAACTGCAGTATCAGATTTACCTTCTCTGCACCATTCATTATTTTAGATACTTTTATTTAGTCCCCTCTTACTCATCTCCTCTCTAAAGTAAAGAGCTCCAATCATTTTCAATCTCCCTTTATATGTTTCTCCTATATCTTTTTACAGGTAGTGTGGTCAGAACTAAACAATAGTCCAGGGAAAGATGTATCACTGAAGATTTTCAATATTGTTTTCTGTCTCTTTCCTTATGCACTCTTAATTTTGCTTGTTTTAGCCAACGCTGCACATTGAGCAGAGATTCTGGTTGAGCTGTGTATATGATACCACGGTCTCTTCCCTATATTGTTACAGTGAAGTCCTTTGAAGTAAATGGAGTTACACGAGTGTATGTCAGGTACAAGTGAGAGCAGAAACAGGCCCGATTGTCTTTTTATGTTTTTTAATCACAGAAGACCATCCCTGTTGGCAATATGCTATTGGAACAGTCCATTTGGACAAAACAACAGAGTCCTTCCTCATCAGCCAATCAGAGTTCTTGATTGTCCAATGTTCTGAGAAAAACAACTGACAACGCCCTTGACAAAATATGGCATGTTGAAATTTAGTTGAATTGGCATTGTTGATTGGCTGGAAGGAAAATCATAGGGTCATAGTCACTGCTGACACAAAAGGTGCAACTTCATTGACATCATTGTTGAATGTGGCCTATGATTTGTAAACCTCTAAAACACAAGTAGAGGTGTGTGAGCTATTCACAGACAATGAAACTATGCAGAACACAAATTCTTTCACATTTCAACATAATCTTGGAATGGAACAAATATTTCACCATGTGTTTCACTAGGAATGGGTCCACTTTTTTTTAAAGCAAACTTTGGGTTCATTGAACATGAAAGTTGATGTCAAAATGTAAAGTTTAAAATTGAAATTTCCATATTTCTCATTGAAAATAGACATTTTGTCAAGTTGCACCGACAAGTGAAATGTGAGAAGTACAAAATCACTGGGAAAGAAATAGCAAATATTTTCTTGCAACATGTAGGGGCACATTTTTCACCTGTTTTGCACAGCTCTAAATACAATCCGATGAATCCCATTCCATGGCCAGGAGATTGAGTGGAATGAGTGGCAGCTTACAATGATTTGTTAGACACTTTTGAAGTCATACTGTGCCTAATTTTATTGTAAAAGGAACATATGTAGCCATTGATCAAAATGTCTTCATCAGTTTGGAATTATGCCAGAGTCCCATTGCTTCTTGTGATGTAAGGTCAGAATAAATTAAATCAGGTCTCCTTATTTCTGACAGCTGGTTTTCAATGAGGGTCTTTATGTTAAAATTGGTTTGTTTTTGCAACCACAGTTAACCACTCATCAAAACTACAAGCTCTAGTGCATTGTGGAATATTATCATCCAGGAAGTAGTAGAAGTCCTATTGCTTGGTATGCTGAAAGGTAGACAGGAAAAAACTTGGTAACATGTACAGTAGAAAATAAGCCTATATTGGTAGGGAGATTAATTAGATCAGAGGTCATACATTTGTAACCCACAGCCCCTTCTTGGCAGTCCTTAGAATAAAATATTTTGAGAACTAAACTGTGAATGGTTTTGTGCTTGGTGGCGATCAATGGGAAGCTCTTTCTTTAATGAGACAGCCTGCACATTGACAAGGTTGGAAGACCACTGGTCTAGATGGCCTCATTAATAGATCTCCATCTCTGAACTTTATGGGCCTCATTCTACTCTCACAATGATGTCAATTAGGAGTGACTCCACTGAAATCAATGGAATTTCACTGGCATAAAACAAGAACGTAAATTATTCATGTTTATTACAGTGGCACAAAGGCCAACCAAAAATGGGACCTCATTGTGCTAAGCACTTACAATCACATATCCCTGCCCTGAAGAGTTTACAACCTAAATAAACTGGCATGACTAATAATCTAGCATGACTTGTGGTTTTTGTTCAAGAGAGGTCTAGAACTGATGGCAGGAGAGAGTACTACATATCAGGACTGAAGGTCACTGTTAGAGCTGTGTACAGGCCAGGATTAGAATAACTGGGTTGTTACATACTGTGGTTGTGGAAGCATAGCTGTTTGCAGTGAAGCCTGAAGTGTGTTTGTCTGCACTGCCCCTGCCTGTAGTCACTGTTTTTTGTCCATCACTTTTCTGAACACAAAATTCTCACATAAAATTTGAAAAATTATAGTAGTATGAATATTCAATCAGGATGAAAAAGACTGTTATAAGTGAATAATATTAGTGTAAACAGGTCAGAAATCTGGAAGTATTCATGCATGTTACCTTCATTCCCATTCCAGGGTATTCAAGGATTTGATAACTTGACACTGATTTAATATTCTAAAACTGGAATCAATCTTTCTTTCTTGCCAGCCTTTATTTTCTCTCCTGATGCAAATTTCTGCTTCCTGTAGCCCATGTATATATTTCTATTGGCATCCATAAGAGTTCCCCCCATCCTTCACTCTAGAATTGAGTAAGAACTGACTAGTTAATTGAGGTTGCAATTCAATATTTAGTGAAGGAAACAAGTGCAATACATTAAAGTAAATTCAGCTACGCTGTTCCTCAGTGGCTGATTACTAATGCAATGATGATGATCAGATATTGTTTGAGAACTGAGATATGATGATTGGTTTTGATAACCTGAAATTAACAACTGAATTTATAGCTTGTAAATATTTCTTATGGTGAATTCTCACATCACTGGCATAAGCTCCTTTTCCTGTACAGACCTCATTTATGAATCCCAAACCAGTGATTTTATCCTCAGGATGTAAGACAAGAATCTCTCTTGTAACACAAACTGCATTTACTGAGAAGTCAATAAAGCAGCACTCTCGGGCCCGTTATGTGGACTGATTTGGTTTTATGTGACTGTGACAGTTAAATTTGCCCACACTGACCTATTGGTTGGCTTTTACAACTACAAGCTCTTACATGCCCAAGTCTACTTCAATGATACTCTCTCTTTTTCTCTTTCAAGAGGTAAAAGACCTCTTGGGCCATTTTCACCAGTGTGGTGCAAATGCTCTGTACTGTTCTGGTAACACAGAATCATAGGACTGGAAGGGACCTCCAGAGGTCTTCTAGTTCAGGCCCCTGCACTCAAGGCAGAACTAAGTATTATCTAGACATCCCTGACAGGTGGTTTTCTAACAAGCTCTTAAAAATCTCCAACGATGGAGATTCCAATATCTCCTTGGGCAATTTAGTCCAGTGCTTAACCACCCTGACAGGAAGTTTTTCCTAATGTCTAACCTAAACTGCCCTTGCTGCAATTTAAGCCCATTGCTTCTTGTCCTATCCTCAGAAGTTAAGGAGAATAATTTTTCTCCTTCCTCCTGGTAACAGCCTTGTATGTACTTGAAAACTATTATCCTGTCCCCACTCAGTCTTCTCTTCTCCAAACTAAACAAACCCAATTTTTTCAATCTTCCCTCACAGGTCATGTTTCTAGACCTTTAATCCTTTTTGCTGCTCTTATCTGGACATTCTCCAATTTGTCCACCTCTTTCCTGAAATGTGGCACCAGAATTGGGCCCACGACTCCAGTTGAGGCCTAATCAGCACAGAGTACAGCGGAAGAATTACTTATTGAGTCTGCCCAAATGCAGCATAACTGACCTTGGGGAGGATCATCCCGGTATAAGGGGCATCCTCTGATGGCAGAGCGCCAATGTAATGGCTCTTTTGCCACTCCTCCCTTGGCATAACAGGGAGATGGAGGAATGGCTGAGATGCACCCGCACCACATCAGTCCCTAATTGTATTTTGTGCTCCTTAGGTCCATTTACAGCAGGGGTAAGTTAGAGCAAACTCTGGTTGCTCCAGCACAGCCTGGGCACTGGCTCTGCAAAGAGCTGCAGCTGGATAAAGGGAAACTGAGTCTTACACACACCCTCTGGACCTGTACTCTGTACAGAGCAACGACATCCTTTCATCCCAGCTCAGTTCGGGTCACAAAATCGCAACAACCCTTCATGGAACCTGCGGCAAGTGTGAGGGATGGGAGAATTTTTTTTAAAAGAAAAAATCTTTGACTCTTGGGCTTCAAACCTGAACTTTTTGATACTAATTAGTTTTTAAAACCTTTGGAAAACATATTTAAATGCTTATTCGATCTTGGATGTGACCAGAATCAGAAGCATAAACACCAAAATACTCTATTAAACCACACTCCAATAGAATTTCCAGTTCAGTAGACTCTGACACTCAGGAAATATACAAGAAAGGCTGATCTTCTGAGAGTTTCAGGCCAATATCAGATCCTAGAACCCTCCGAACGGTATCAAACCCACTAATCTTGTGCATTTTCCCCACCACTAGTGGGGAGATAACTGGGTCCCATTGCACTAGAGAATGACTCTCGCTCTCCTGAAAGGATGGAGACACTACTGGTAGTCTGTGGGGAATGGGCTTCTCCAGCCACAAATGTGGGAGAGGGGCCAGGTATAATAGGGGGTGGAGGGATATATCAAGTCATCAAACTGCTCCTCCAAGAAGACCTGCTACTACAGGTCAGAAGTGAATGAAGATGGTTGGAGGATAATGGACCATGTAATTATATGGGAGGAACTGTCCCATCTAATTCCCACTGTAATACATATAGTTGATGGTGAGGGCCTGAACTAAACATTCCTATATATTATAAAAGGTTTGGTTTGTGATTTTTCAAAGGAATGGGCAAATGTTTGGCTCATTTCCTTTTTTTTTTCCAGTACAGGTTTGTCTAATCCCAGGAGTTACCACCAAAAGCTCAAATGGATGCCCACGTGAAAAAGCATTTTTAAAAATATTGAGCTTGGAATCAATGGAGTTATTCTGATTTACGCCAACTGAAGATCTGACCGAGTATTTTGCAACATTCACATTCAGAAAGGAAATCTCTATTTTTTTCTCCCTAGGGACATCGTCACTGAGTAACAAAAGCTAATGTCAACTCTTGAGTCAGGCTGTGATGAATAGTTTCAGACGGAAAGCTGAATAACCATGGTATAGACAAAACAAATCCTGACAGGGAGGGACAGCATGAGATGGGAAAAGCTGCCCACTTCAATTTGTGGATCACAGAAGAGGGGATCTTCAAGCAAATCACAAGTCCAGAAGCTTCCATGCCCAAAGCAGTCAGGATTTTGATGCTTTAAGAAGCCCCCATCTAAGCAGGTTGGCCAATATGTCAACATTGCAGAGAATGGTGATGACTGAACTACCACTTCCTCAGTGCTTGTTTATAACATATGTCCTATTACAGTGTCTCAGTGTGCATGTGCAAAACAGAAACACGGGAACATAGCAATAGCCAGACAGAATCAGACCAATGGCCCATCTAGTCTAGTATATTGTTTTCAATAGTGGCTAGTTCCAGATACGTCAGAGGAAGGTGTAAAAAAAACCCCTATGGGGGGTAATCATTTAACTTCCCCTTGGACATATTTTTCCATACTTTTAAAAGTACTAGCCTCAGAAAACAAGAGACTCCCTTATCCCTCCCCTACAACTAAATGACATACCAACCTCCTCGGCCCTCAGGCAAAAGGCTAAGAAGAAGGATAGACAAAATTTGCACAGTGCAAGGCCCATCTTGAACGAATGAGGGAATTTAATTAAACAGCCGAGAGCCTTTCATTGAGAATGCCTAGTCCCCAGATACATACTCTATGGACTTAAAGTTAGCTTGATCACTCCAACTGCTATGATAGTCCCCGGAGAGAGAAATGTAGCCCACTGAGGGGCTCATTTCAATGCCAATAAAAGAAATATTCTGATACTGGCTGCACCTGACTGGCTCCTAGAAGTCTTAAAATGAGTATTTAAAAATAAATCAGTCAGTCTTTCCACTTAACGGAATACTGAACTCATCTGAGTCAGACAGGCCACCACAACACAAGATGAGGAATGGACAAACTCAGGCAGGTAAAGTCAGCACCTTCCTCCTTCCCTTAAAGCTCCACTCAGATTCCAATCAACCTGAATCTAGCTGCATTTCTGGGTTCCGGGTGGGCCCACAAGTAGCAATATATAGAGAGATAGAAAAGCTTTTCTACTGGTATTTCTACTCTGACTGAAAAGCAGGAAGAAGCCTAATCTCCTGAGATTCCCAGCCCAAATGAACCAAGATGTTTGGGAACATTGGGCAAGTATCTAAAATTCTGGATGCTTATGTGAACCAAAGCCTTTTGAAGTCCCACATTTTCTACAGTTTTTTCCCCATCAGTTTCTCTTTTAAACATTATTATATTGTATTATAATTTGATTACATCTGCTTTTGGTCCTTAATTCTGAGTGAATGTGGTAATTTTTCTGGGGCCATACAAAGAGTAAAAGTGAGTGTTGTCAAGTTGACTGAGTAGAAAGAAGAGAGATGGTAAATGAGGCTGACCATGTTTAAAGTGACTATCCTTGGTGGGTATCTTTTGTATTCTTTTTTTTTTCTTTCCCTTTTTAAAGACTTGTACAAACACAAATATGGCAAACTGCAAGGATTACGTAAGAATTGACACTGGCTCACGGAAATGTCACATCCCTAATTGAGGTACAACTATTAAGCAATCATCTCATTATAGAGGAGGATAAAACATGGACTTATTTCTTCTTGAGAGTATACAGTGACATCTGGGACCACTCAACTCCTTGAAGGCCCTGATCCTGTTTTCCAGGCATAGTCAAAACATGTCAGTGGGATATTCTTTTCTGGATAAGTGGTATGTGGATGAAATCCTTAATGTTCAGTTAGTGACAGCAAGGCGCCAACAGTACAGTCCACAGAGAGACTATCTTGCTTTTCTTAAAATGTACCATAGTATTAATTTTTTCACTTAATTATTTACAGCTGTTATATTAAAAATATACACATTGATATGTAATTCTTTCCCACCCCCAAGGGATCATGTATAATAGAAGGGTGGGTTTTTTATTGCTGATGAGCACAAAGTCTGATCTACTTATTGTATCAACAAATTAGCATAATAATGAAACGCATAATCTCTTGTGGCAAATATAAACCAAAGTCCCAGAGACATTTGCCTGTGGCAGGACCAGTTTGCTAGCCAAAACAAAGTCTACTTGTATTATTCACATTCCTGAAGAATTTGAATATTAGAAGTAGTTTAGGATACAATGAGGCAAATTTCCAGACAAGATAAATACAGGCAGTAATATAATCTGAGAATAAAGAATAGGGCTACTGTTGGAATTTTAACACTAAAAAAATTATTGACTTACAGGAGGCCCGCCCAGTTGGAATTCTGGTTTTCACAGTCTCTTTGCTTGTCAAACTTAATATCAAGTAAAATAACCTAATTTGACTTGGCAAAGGCACATAGAATATGGGCTTGATATTTGTGACAGAGGCTTTTGAAGTTTCTTATAAACAGTGTTTTCTCTGCTTTAGAACAGAGTTGAATAATAAACAGCTTTTTGCATTCCAAACCTGATGCAGAAAGCTAAAAATCAGCACGCAGCTCATCAGTTAGGAAAATCCTTCTGCTAGGCCACTTTGCCATGGAAGCATTTAAGCATGTGCTTAAGGTATTCTTTTTTTAATTGGGCCTTACAGAAGCACCCAGTTGGAGTTTTCTGAATTTTGACTTCAGATGGGAAGCGTGATTCTGGTCTCTATCTTATTCAATTTTTCTCTCTCCTTAACACTCCCTGTATAGAGATGAGATTTGGACATTGACCAAAAACCACCCCCATCTGCTTATTAGGAACTCAAAACAGACAGGGAACAAAACAGGACTACCCTCCACAAAGGGAACTAGACATAGAGTAAATTACCAGAGGAAAGGTTTGATGCTAAGCAGAATTGCATTAATATGATCAAGAGATGCACAGATTTATCGCTGGGGGGAAAAAAGGCTAAGGGCTCTTGTGAAGAACCATGAAGGTGGGTTAATAATCACAAAAGAACAAGCCTGGCATGGGGATGGCCATTCCTTTCCCTAAACTATCATGTGCTCATTTCCTAAAGCATCATGATGCACGTTATGAGCCAATTTATGCACTGGAAGAAATGGACAGAATTCCCATTGGCGTCAATGAAAGCTGCACTCACTGACTGCTGAATGTGTCTCTTTATTGGGTCAGATTGCGCTAATAACAATAATATAAACAGATGACACAAGAAGTGTGGTGAGCTAACTTGCCATCAGTTAAAGGATTGAGTATTGCAGCATGTTTATATTATGAAAGGTGGCAGCTCTCCATCTCTCCCACCTAAAAACGGATGATTATTTTCCTTGGTTTTTGTTTTTTTTTAAACAGAAAAAGTATGTGCTTTTTCTTGCCTTCTTTGTCTCTTCTGCTTCTAGTTAATAAATGGATCAGTGCCTAGTATGTAAGAATGAGAAGAAGCTCATGGTTCCCTTTTCAATCTCTTCTCTCCATGTTTAACTAGTTTGTTCACATACTTAATTTGCCAAATTCCTACAACTTTTTTTTCTACTGATAATTGATAGATTGTTTCTTCCTTCCCAATTTACTTTATTAGTTACATCAGGAAGTTTATTGGTGCTCTTTGCATGTAACTCAATAGGGCGGAGAACTCCATGCTTGTTTTCTGGCCTATGTAAATTAATACTGTCCAGAAGTCTAAAGGCAAAGATCAGCATGTCTTAAAACTCAGAAGGTATCTGGTTACATGCCAGAGGCCTCCTCTTCAACTGAAATGACAGGAATCTGGGGCTCAAGGACTTCCTATTGCTCTTAATGAAGTCGAGTGGCTCTTGCTTACAGACAGAAATGATATGCAGGCACACTGCTACATTTGTGTAAGAAATATTCCTGTTGATTGCAGTCTATTATTTCTCTCTTATGGTCCTCTTAGTTTCCCCATGTTACCTTGCCATCTTAAGGACCAATCAATCTTATAAAGCATTACACCCACAAATAATAATTACTCATTAATAATGGCACTGATTTCAAAGCGTCTACTAATGTGAGTAAGAATATGCAGGATTGGCCCTGCACATGGAACAGGGCTCTGATAGGATTCAGTCAATTCAGGCTTCCATTAATTTAATAATCATAGTCCATGAGGGTTCTACCAGGCACAGTCAAAGTCAGGAACTTCACCAGGTGCCACTGGATCACTGAATCCAAATGTGTTCACTAATGTCTGCTGCTTGACTCAAACAGGGATGATGCAGAGTGTTTAGGTAGTGTGTAGGACAATCAGACTGGCTCAAAATGGTTTACTGTGAATGGTCCTTTTCAATTAATGCAAGTGGTAATATAAATACTTTTACTGAGGAACAATAATGCAGGTTATGAAATGAGAAGCAATGTACGGGAAGTTACCCACTCAAAATGTGGGGGTGTGTATGCTACTAAGATGCAATAATTGCACTCTAACTTAAACATGGTGTAATGTAATAATATGTGCACATGATGTTTTGTTCCAGTAGCAGTCCTAATTATCACACTACTTAATACAGGAAATTGCCCATTGAACTCCTCTACCAGAAACCTTGACAGTTGTGCATGTCTTTGTTTATACAGTGAAATAAAAAACCCAGCAGACTGTTAAAAGCAACCCTTAAGAACTCTGTCATCCCTTTAATCCTCCCCCCTCCCCCATCAAAATCCCACATGTGTACAACATGAAACACAGCAACACAGAGAGATGTCTTTACTACTCTAGCTCAAGTGAAGCAAGAACCTGGTTACAAAATCCAATGGCATTTGACAAGATGATGACTCAACCAGTTGGTCATAATATACTCAAAAAACAATTGGAAAGGTCTGGGTTACAATAACACTAACAAAAGGAAGTATGTCAACATTCAGTACATAATTTTCTGTGTGAACATCTTGCAAATGCCTGGCTGTAAATCGTCTGCAAATTGCTCCACCATGAGTTGCCACGATAATGTAGAGAGAAGCCTTTTTCATTCCCTTAATTCTCAGCAAACTTGTGACGTGAACAAAGCAAGATATTTATGAATTAGGATATTTTAATTTCTTGTGTCACATGAGTAACATATGCACTAATTAGTCTTTTTCTGCGGTGGAAAAAATATAGTGTGTTTTTTAGTTCCCTCAAAATGGACTGAGACAGATTTAAAAAAATAATGTTTTATAAAAAAAGCATGTCTTGAATTTTTAACCTCTTATCATAATAATCCACTTTCCCCCTTCCTAACCTGCTACAAAAAATCTACCAATCAGGATGCAGCTTGTCAGCTAGGCAAAACCATTGCAACAGAGGTACCCAGATGAGGTTTTCTTCTTCTTCAGTTTTTAATTGTCCTTGACACACACACTGTAGATATGGAACAGAGAAGATCTTCAAAAAAAGAACAGGAGTACCCGTGGCACCTTAGAGACTAACAAATTTATTTGAGCATAAGCTTTCATGGGCTACAGTCCACTTCATCAGATGCATAGAATGGAACATATAGTAAGAAGATATATATACATATAGAGAATCAAGAAAAGGTGGAATTTGCCATACCAACTCTAAGAGGTTAATTAATTAAGGAGAGCTATCATCAGCAGGAGGGAAAAACTTTTGTAGTGATAATCAAGATGGCCTATTTCAGACAGACAGTTAACAAGAAGGTGTGAGGATACTTAAGATGGGGAAATAGATTCAATTTGTGTAATGACTCGGCCATTCCCAGTCTCTATTTAAGCCTAAATTAATGGTATCTAGTTTGCAAATTAATTCCAATTCGGCAGTTTCTCGTTGGAGCCTGTTTCTGAAGCTTTTTTGTTGCCAAATTGCCACCTTTAAATCTGTTACTGAGTGACCAGAGAAGTTGAAGTGTTCACCTACTGGTTTTTGAATGTTATGATTCCTGATGTCAAATTTGTGTCCATTTATTTTTTTGTGTAGAGACTGTCCAATTTGGCTAATGTACATAGCAGAGGGGCATTGCTGGCACATGATGGCATATATCACATTGGTAGATGTGCAGGTGAACGAACCCCTTACGGCGTGGCTGATGTGATTAGATTCTATGATGGTGTCACTTGAATCAATATGTGGACAGAGTCGGCATCGAGCTTTGTTGCAAGGATAGGTTCCTGGGTTAGTGTTTTTGTTGCGTAGTATGTGGTTGCTGGTAAGTATTTGCTTCAGGTTGGGGGGTTGTCTGTAAGCGAGGACTGGTCTGTCTCCCAAGATCTGTAAGAGAAGATCTTGACACTCACGGAAAACCCACCTATATATTAGGAAACATAGGCACCCATTCAGGAAAGCACTTAAGCCAATTCTGGGCCAAAGAATAGTTAGGGGACTCAGGCAGTCAGGGAAGTTAGGCACAAGTTTCTTACAGTATCTGTGCTCATGTTATCTTGTTGAATTTCTGCATTTACAAAAAAATAGCAGGATTTAATGGGGCAAAAATGTTTTACAAGACTTAGTTGTGAGGGACCTGAAATTCTTCCAAGCTATAACCAAGTGCTGAGTCAACAGGAGTAGGGGAAAATGTGATGGCGTGAATAACAATTTTGTACTCATAGTAAATCTAACCAAAGGAGAACCTGTCATATATTTACCTCACACTGCTGAAAATGTTGCATTCCTGGACAGATCATATCCTTGCTACTTCCATGTCTTCACAAAATTATTCTTTCACTTTCACTGGCTGCTGATTCAGTCAGGAATCAAAGGCAATAGTGGGGTCACATTTCCACACCATCTCAATTATAAGACTTAGAACATAGGCCCCCCGCCAAGTCCTGGCAGTCTCGCAACAATTTATTGTTGGTTTTCAACCCTTTTCTTTTTCATCCCCCAGTCTGGTGGAACACTTAGCTCTCCCAAGGAATATTGATCTGATACCATACATTGTATTAATTGAAGCTGAAGGTGTACCTTTTTCTTTATCTTTGCTCATTTGCAAGGGACCTTTTATTGATCCTATTAAGCCTAAGGACAATAGTACCCGGTAACAGACGAAACCCATCACTATGCACTAACTCTGCATTTAGCAGTAGTTAAGTCTAGAGTCCTCTTGCAAAATGGACTAGGTTTGCTTTGAACTATTTCAATTTGGTCTTTTATTTGTGTGCACACAATTGCAGCACACCACTTTTTGCATGCTTCCAAACAGCTATCCCACAATGCTTTGCAGGTCAACTGTATGTTTACTTGTGTGCTCCCCTTGCTTTAGTGTCAAGTTTCCAGGATGACCCTCCCCCTTGCAAAAGGGGGCACAGGGTCAGATTTTGCCCATTTGCTCCTGGATCCCAGTGTATTATTTTGGCAATACAATTGCAATAGCCCTCCAGAAGCCACACAGCATGCCTGGTGCACCTGCTTGAAGTTGTGCTGAGACCCTAAATCTCATCACTGTCTGGGGAACAGAGTCAGTTCAGGACGTTCTTGTAGCTAGACACAGGACCTTTTTGTGGACATTGCAAAGCAGATATCCATGGGGTCAGGACTGGTAGGCCAGCCAATGACAGACAGCAAGCAGCTCAGGAGACAGTACACTGAAGCATGGGATAAAAGGAGACGATCCGGTAGGGGGCATGTGTTCTTTCCATTTTGTGATGTACCCATCCCGGGCATTATTCACAGCCTGCTGCTCACTGTCTCTCCTCACTGAGGACAACCGCCGTGATTCATAGAAGCTTAAGCAGGACAACGGTGGAAAGGAGCTGCCCCCTGAGAGCCAGGATCTTTTTGTGACTCCAGGACACTGATGATGGCCATCTGGAAAGTCCTGCCCTGCTGCAACGGACCTTGATTCCTGCCCTGTGTTGACTGAGCCTGATTCTCAGACAGAAAACCAGGCTGGGAGCAGAGTCAGATCCCCTGGAGGAAACTTCGCTTTTGTAAATGCCTATCTTTACAATTTATTATTATTGGTGGTGGAGTTAAGTTCAGAGCCCCCCCCCCCCCCCCACTCCACTTTGTGCTACTTCAAAATGGCACCCACCAGCATGGTGCAGTCGCAGTCTGCACCCCAGTCCCCTCTGTCTCTCGGGACAGATTCAAATAAGGAAAGCATTCATTCATGCAACGGCTGGTCAAGGCACAGACAATACCACTCCCCACTGAGGCGTTCTAGTTGGCAATCATTGCAGGGCCCTCATCTACTTTTCTCTGTTCTTTCTCCATATATGAAGGGGAGATAACACAGAACTGACGACTGAGAAATAACTCAATATGGTATCACACATTACAGGGAATAGCTGCACTCCCATGACCCTGGTATGGCTTGCAAGCCCTTTCCACTCCTGCAGCACTTATGGGGGAACCATCCTGGGGCATAGCTTCACAGCATACCTCGCTGCTCTGCCCTTTGCCTTTTTGACTAAGACCATTTTAGTCACCCATCTTAGTGCAACGTCACAGAGTGAGGACAGCCTAACGAGGCTGTAGAGGTGATTACTATTGAGCTCGTCCCCCATGTCCCCATGCCTCCTTTAACACCTCTGATGCCATTGTAGTGCCTCCAGTGCACAAACAAAACTACAAAAATCAACCTGGACTATAGCTCCATCCACCCCACCCCTAACAGCATGAAAGCAGATACAGTACCCAGCATCCTCCATACATGCAGATCACTTACCATCTCTGAGGTTCCCCCAGGACTGGGAAGAGGTTCAAGGAGGTAAGATCACTTATACATACTGTAAAAAGCTGTCATGACTTGCCTGAGATATGAACAATAAGTTACTGAGTTTTTTGCCCCCCTACTCCCACAAGCCACATCACCTACAACAGCCAGACCAGCAAGGACTGGGCCTCTATGTACCGCTGACTGGCTGGCGAACCTGAGGGGGAGAAAAAGGAAGATTTGGGACAAGATGTTTGCACAACTCATGGCTGAGAGATGGAGGCTGCACATGAAGACCCAGAGGGAAAAAGAAATACAGTTCTCCCAAGATATCATGGGTATGGCCAAAGGACCGTGTCACAGTGCCCAGGGAAAATGTGCCTGTGGCCAAGGACCTCACAGCAAAGGGAAGCATGGAAAAAAAGTCAGATGCAGAGGAAGCTCCTGGGCACTACCCTGCGCTAAAATGTCCTCCTGCAGAATATGCTCCTGCTGAGCCAGCAGTCATGTCCTTCAGCCCCTGGACGATCTGGCTACTGAAACCAGCAGCAACTTCTAACCTCTACATCCCTGCAGCTGTGTTCCCAGCAGCTCCTATTCACCTCTCCGATCCAACTTCTGGGCACTGAGAACACTTGCACCTGGGAGTCCAGCTCTATTGAGTCCTGCAATGCCCCTGAAAATTTGGAGCCAAGGCACTCAATTCCAGAACCCATGCACACAAGAAGAGCCAGAGGCAAGACATGTACTCCCTTTTAACTCCCCTCTCCCTATTTTGTTGTACTTGGAACGTTGCACTTTTGAGTTTTGTTTGCACTTGTGCAGTAATTAAAGGTTCGCGTATAGTTGGTTGCTTACAAAAATTGGTTTGTTAAATGCATTTCCAAATACAATGACATTATTTTTCCATTGCTTTTATTAAAACCTTATTATTGGTATTTTATTGTTGTTTCATAATAAAACTGTTTACAATATATCCATTATGGGTCATCATTTAATTTAACACAAAGAATCCTTTAAATAAAGCTGAAATAATTCCTAGGGCTTTGACAAAAGCACATAAAGAACGTTAAACTTTAACCACCCACACATAATACCCCATTGCTTGCAGTGTCTGCATCCCAACACTCCCCTCCTACTCCACCCAGGGCTAACGTGTTTAGACATGTGACTGAAAACATGAACAGTAGGCATCCCACGGGTATGTGTGTTCTCTGTTGGCTGCTCGAACCTCCAAACAAGTCTCCACACCTTAGCCTCCCACCTGTTGGTCAGGCTTTCCCCCTTGCTTTCACAAATATTGTGCAAGGCACGACATGCAGTTAAATTGGTTGGAACTTACTCTTCTGCGGTTTCCAACCGACTCCACAAACAGCACCATCTGCCTTTCAAATGGCCAAATGCACAGTTGACTACCATTTTGCAATGATGCAAGTGATAGTTAAAATGTTCCTGCTGGCCAAGCAGCTTGTGTGTGGCTTCATTAGACAGAGTATCAGGGATAAGCCAGGCCTCCCAGAATAACCAGACCAAGCTATACATCATTAATGTCCACAGTGGTCCTGGGGTGAACAGTCCTTTTTCCATTAATTTAAACAGTACTGAATTCCAAAAGATCTTAGCGCCATGAACCTTCCCAGAACACACTACACATTTATGTCTGTAAACCTGCTGCAGTGGTCCATTGGTCCTTAGAGCACCATGAAGAAATACCACTTTCTGTTTATAAATTCTGTTCCCAGGTGAGGGTGAGGGCAAATGGGTTCCTTCAACTGGCCCAATACAGTTTGGGAACCCCATGCATTCAAAGCCATCAATAATCTCCTGAGTATTACCAAAATCCATGACCCCAGTTAGATAGCCCCTTATCAATGGCATAGAAGACCTGCATGTAGGGTGACCAGATGTCCCAATTTTATAGGGAAAGTCCCGATTTTTGGATCTTTTTCTTATATTGTCTCCTTTTATCCCCACCCCGTCCCGATTTTTCACACTTGCTGTCTGGGCACCCTACTTGCATGAGAATGGCTCAACAATTGATTTCCTTGTGCTGAACTGGCTATCTACAGACTGGTAACATTCTGGGGTGGCCAGCTTCCAGATGGGAAAGGCAACCTGCTTTTCCATGAGTATGGGGACTGTGTATTGGTATACTGTTGCTGAAGCTCCAGGGTCAGTTCTGTGCTGATCTTAAAATAGGTGGCCTTTACCATCCTGAAGTTCTCTTGCCACAGCTGGTCATCCCAGGTTGGCAGAACAATCCTCTCCCACCAATCCAAGCTGCTTTAATAGAATCATAGAATATCAGGGTTGGAAGGGACCTTAGGATGTCATCTAGTCCAACCCCCTGCTCAAAGCAGGACCAATCCCCAATTTTTGCCCCAGATCCCTAAATGGCCCCCTCAAGAATTGAACTCACAACCCTGGGTTTAGCAGGCCAATGCTCAAACCACTGAGCTATCCCTCCCCGCTCCTGGGTTTCCTGGACCCATAAATGATGCTGAAAGCTGTGTAGGTGATTCAGGAGCCAGTCCTCTTGCTCCAACATCTCAGAGTCCTCCTATTCTTCTGCCTTGTCCTGCTGCCACCACTGCAGGGTATTCCCCAGTTGCTAGAGGAGTTGCTGCTGCCGTAGAATATTCTTCTGCTCTGAAATCATCTGTTTGGTGGGGCGATGGGTGAAGTCCAATGCAGAATTCATCTGGCTCTGAGTGCTGTAATATTGCCCAAGCAGTCTGTGCATATTTGTGCTAGTCACCATAGCAACACAGAGCATTGATCAGTCCACGCTGGCTGACGGCAATTCAAAAATGGTCTGAGCCAGCCCAGAAAGTAAGAATGGGGGGAGACACTGGAATCATGGGATTAAAAAAAAAAAGTTGAACCCACTTTGGTTTTCACAATTCCGAGCAAAAACAACCCTGGGATGCACGTTGCTCAGCAGTAAAGCAAAAGATAATTGGATACCCCCAGAGAATGCTATGCCCTCAGTTCGCAGCAAACGGACATGTTTTCACACAATGCGAATTGAAAACTGAACAGGCATTCCACGTGCACACTATTTTTTCGACTCATTAACTCATTTACTGAGTTACCTGATGCATATTGAAAAGCTTTGAATTAAACCCCCATGTAGACATACACTACAGCTGGAAGTGTCTCAGTGACACGGGTATAAGCAAAATGGAGTTATTGCAGAATAATACTAGTGTAAATGATGGCAGAATTTAACCCTTTATCTCTCTCTCTCTCTTACAATCTTTTCTGGCCTCACTGCCTTTCTCCTGACATCATGAAAAATGGAAATGCTTTTCTAGGATGCTTGAATATCTGATCATCATCTTTGTGTTGTAATAGGTGGCTCATCTTAAATGACTTGACAGCTTGGATACGTCCATCCCATCCTAGCTTTAATTAATATTTTTAATCGTCCTGTGCATTTCACTTTAATCACTCTCAATCTCCTTCTCACCTCTTTCCCCTTCTGCTCCAACTACTTCTTTGTTCGTTTCCTTCTCCAAATGAACCATCTACAATATGTGTCACAGCTTTGTTTATGGCTATATTTTACTAAATCTCATTTATTAAAATAATTACTTTAATTAATCCTAATTATTAATCACCTAAGTAATAAGCTTCCCTTTGCTTGTACACATATTTTTATATTAATCATTATATAAGCAAGACATGAAGCAAACTGTTTAATTATTCCCAAAAGACCTGGAGCTAAACCAATATAAAGCAAAGGGAGAGAAAATAAAATGTTTTCAACATTCCTATGTAATAACTGAGACTTCCTCTGTCACAAATGACTTTATGAGAAGGCTGGGTGAGATTCCTGACCCCACTTCCCTCACCCATGAGGCACAGCAATGAAATTACAAGCTGTTTTGCAGCAAAGATTACATTTCAAAATTTGCACTTCAAATTCCTGTTTTAAACAAGGCTAGGAGAAAAAGTCAAAGCTGTTGGTCCCCTGTTGAATTAAAACACATTGATACAGAACGAGCAAATGTTCCTCATAGGGAGTGAAATGAAGTCGGTGACTAACAATTTGTGAGATGCTCTGAGACTTTTGTGACTTTTCTTTCCTTTTGCTCTTGGTTTGCATTGTTGATGGGTCAATGTTCAGAACGGTTTCAAATGTGGTGACTCCAGTAAAAAATCAACAGAAATTTAGGCTCTGATTCCGCCATCGCTACTCAAGGTGGGTCAGATCATGACCCAAAGAGCCACATGTCAGAGCGGGGAATGGACTGCCTTGCACTGAGTAGTGGCTGTCGTGGAGCCATCATGTGTGGGGGTAGCACTTACACTGTACCTCCTGCAGTCCCATGAAGCTCACTCAGAAAAGACTACACAGTCAGAGGTTGCATTTCATATCCTGTTGAGCCCCTTGGGCTGTAGTGATCTGTTCTTTAAGTGGTGGTCTTTCTGCCATCGGAATGGGGACACTGGTGGGGAGGGCTGTAGGGTCAGCATAGGTCCTTCATGCAAATGGTTCTGTTTTCCCATGGATAGGTCGGGTTTGGTTGTAGACTCATTCTGTGAATGTGGGGCGTGAGAACGCCCACAGCCATACCCACAGACCAGCTGGAAAGTCTGAGGTTTTATGGCAGGAAGGGTTGATCTGGCCCATTATATATTTCCATTGAAGTTAATGGGATGGTTCTCATCTATACTGTTCAGTGAGACTACAGGAGAGAGAATCAGACCCTTAAGTGTTTGAGCCAGATATTCAGCTGGTACAAATTGACACAGCTATACTGAAATCAGAGAAGCTACACCAATTTACATCAGTCGAGAATCTGGCCTGTGATGTTTATCTATAACTATATATGTTGATCCACTTTCTCTGTTATATCCATAGTTAGTTGAATAATAGTCAAAGTTTCTTCAGCATTCTTTCTCCATCAGTTATTGAATACATTATTCCTCAATCCATTTTCCCCTCATTATTGCACCAGCTCTAAAGATGGCTGGGTTATATTTGCCAGATAAATTATTTGTGATTTTTTTTCTCCATTGTCCAAGCTAATATTTTATTTTCGAATGGTCCAGTTTCTCTGCTGGCAGAACTCAAAACATTTTCAAGGAATCTGTTAGCTGAATGTTTAGCCTGGATATTTTCCCCGCTGTCTTATCAGCTATAAATATCTATACTGTAACTCCTCACTTAAAGTCATCCCGGTTAACGTTTTGTTCTTATGTTATTGATCAATTAGGGAACATGCTCGTTTACAGTTGTGAAATGCTCCCTTCTAATGTCGTTTGCAGGCTATCAATGGCAGTTTAGCTGTCCCTTCCCCCACTGCCATGTGCTGCTCTCCGAGACTCCTGCCTGCTTGCTGTGTGGGGGGGAGGGGAAAAAGAGGGGGGCTAATGTCCCCCTGCACCTTGCTTACCCCATCTTCCATAGAGCAGGGGGGACACACGAGGGAGGGAGCTGCTGCCTTTGGCAGAAGCTACAGCTGTGGGGCTTGCTGATCTAATTAACAAGGCAGTGTACTTCTGACCCCACTCTTGATACCTAATTGGAAATGTGCATCTCTATCTCTGAAACACATCTTTCCTGCTGGCTTGTAGAGTGTGAGAGTTAACCCTTGAGGGCTCAGTGGAGTGCTAGTTCATGGTGAAAAAATTTCCCTGGAACCTAACCCCCTTATTGACATTAATTCGTATGGGGAAACTGGATTAGTTTAACATCGTTTCGCTTAAAGTCGCATTTTTCAGGAACATAACTACAACGTTAAGTGAGGAGTTACTGTATTGTCTTATGTATAGTCTACCCTATCCCCATAGATAGAACACATACTTTGTCTCATGTCAATTCAGGTTTCCCAGTGCCATACTGCTTCCCTTCCAACAAACATCCTTCATCCATGACCTGTAGGAATAAGTTCAGTCATTGTCCATTTCTATTTAGTGCTTTCCCTTTGTTTCTGCTGTCTTCCAACAAAGATGCCAGTTAGTTTTAACTTTGATAGAGGCTTTTGTGACATAGCAACTTGACAAGAACTAGACTGAAAATATCAACTGTTTTGACATAGGCCATCTATTAGCCATCAGACACAATGACATACAGTCACAACTGACCTGGGTTGGCCAGGAATCAAACAAGTGAGAGGCTTTGTGTACCATCTCCAATCCCTGCTAGTAAGACAATTCCCTGCTGCCATCAGTTTTCATTGCATTGCACCAACAGTAAAATTATCTTATCTTAAAATTAATGATTACAATAGAATAAAAGCATTTTACATTTGAATAATCTATAGTATCCAACCAATCTGTCATACTATCACAATAAACTATTCAACAGCCATCTTACAGCACCAGTACAAGCCTGTAATTTTAAACTTTCATACTTTATGTTCTATATTATGGAAGTCATCTCTCCCCAATCCATTATCACAGGCAAACAGTCTGGAACACCACTCAGACTCAAAAATGTTAAATGAGGGGAAAAGAGGAAAAAATCACACAAGAGAGTTAAGGGCCACAGCTCCTACTAATGGTCCTTACTTACAAGCTCAGCAGGTTTTTCTTGTTTATCCATCCAACCTATTTCAGAAGGGGGCATGCTCCCACCATCTCCTCCAATGGTGTCACTAGTAAAAGAGCAGGGCTTGTAGCACACAAAAGATCTCTTTGCCCTCTCATTTACACTAATTTTTCAGTAGTATAACTCCATTGACCTGAATAGTTACAACAATTGATGCCAACGTAAGCTAGAGAGAATCAGGCTCAAAACATCTTTGCTGACAGACAGCCACTTGAAAAAAGAGTCTGATTTTTGAAGCTCTATAATCATGACAATATCCTTTTCTTGTGTTATACAGCCTACATTACCATTTTCATTGTATTTGTCAGATAGCCTCTAAAACTCATTCAGGCCAGGTATAGGGTATGCCCCATATATGCTGCCTTGTAAATTTCACCTTATACATCAGTAATTTCCCCTTGTAAATAAATGCACTTCAAAGTCATTTTAAACATGAAGCCAAATGCTGATGCAGCACAAGTTCTCAAAACTCCTGCTTCTTCCAGGATCCCTTTTATATGAAATTATAGGAGTCCTATGTGAAGTCTGACAGTGTGATATGATAATTTAGTCCCCAGTATGTATCCAGTATAGAACTCTGTACGTGATCTATAATCGTGCATCTCACACAACTCAGAATGGCATATACAATTTGATAGGAGTCTTTTTCAGTTTAGTCTGTTTTAATATGTATTCAGTTCAGCTGATTTATGTACAGTATTTTGTCTAACCACCAGGATGAGTCACTTCAGTGCTGTAATACTGTTTATTTTGCTCTCTTCTGGTTACTTTATTACCATGATGTCATTTGTTTATCCTTGTGTCTTTAAAGCAATGGCCACGCATCCTTGAAACCCTTCATCTCCTGCTCTGCTATGTAACTACTGTGTGGACAGAGCTAAATCCTCTGTTGCATCAGCTTACATTGCTGATGCAGCTTTCCACAGATGATTCAATGGTGCTGGTTTTGTCTTTCATATAAATGGAAAACTTTTGGCCCAGTTACTGGCTTGGCTTTGAACAGAATTTCAGCACAATTTGCAACACTTTTTTTTTTTACTAGGTCATGAATTACAAATAGGGGTTTGGATACAGGCACCACACAATTGTCTTTCCCTATATTTGACTGCAGTCACATTCCTTCAAAAGACTCTAAACCAAACCAACAAACCCGTGCTGAGGTAAAAAGCTGTTGATATACACGCTGTAAGCTTTTCAACCTATAGCAGTAAATCAAATTGAAATCGCTAGGGAAAGAAATCAGAAGCTGCACCAATGACACCTACATAAGTTTTAAAAGGGACATTACATTCATTCAATGAAATTACATTTTTAATTATGTCCCATGGACTAGATCAGCTAAGTTAGTGCCATATACTCCCCTTGATCTACAGTGAACATTCCACTGATAACACTTGGAGGCTTGCCCAAAGATCAAAGATAGAATATGGCCCAAATGTAGTAGCCAAGCTTTTCGTTAGCGCCGTTACTATTTAGTTTAGTTAGAAAAGGTACAGTTACATTCAACATAATGTAATGGGAAAAAAAATATGCAAGCAACATTTAGGACCACTGGTATTTCTTCCCTTTGTTTGGTCGGTTGACTGCATAGTTACCCAATTTTCACACAGGACTGCAATAATTATGCAAATTAGATGCATAATTGCATACATAATTTTTGGAAACCTGGCTCTTAGATTGCCATCATTAGTCTTAAGAGTGAATAACCCAGTGAGAAAAATGGAGGCATCTAACACAACTTAGAGTTGTTGTTTCCGATTGTCTGCAGATTCAGGAAGACAACTCTGCATAGATTTCATATTTGTTGCATTTAATTCACAGCTGGACATTGGGGTTTTTTTTCATAATGGCAAGGGAAACTTAATTTCTTCAAATTGTATTCTATAGGATCCAAATCTGACATAATGCAGAGATAAATAATTTAAGCAGGCTGGATCCAGCTCACAAGCTGGGTGTTTGACGCCACTAGATGACAAAGAATCAATTTAAAACTCAAGAATATCTATCAGGGATGGTCTAGACAGTATTTGGTCCTGCCATGAGGGCAGGGCCTGGACTCGATGACCTCTCGAGGTCGCTTCCAGCCCTAGAATCTATGAATCTATGAATGTTTTTATATTTGAACAGGACTGACAGGGGCTGAAGATAAACAGATTGACTCAGAGCTTTAGAACCAGTATTTTTAAAGCAACAAGGTAAGGTTTATTGTTCTCAGCTCTGCTTCCCCATTCCCAGGAATGCCTCTTTGGAGGAGATTTTTTTGTGAATACAAAAACTAGGGTAGCCCTGGCCACTGAGGGGGAAGTACAACTCACATGCACTACCCCAGGCGCCTGCAGTACCTATGCTATCTCTCTCCACTTAGACTAGGAGATTCTGCAGTGAAACATCACAGCACGGAGATAAATGAGTTTTTAATGACACTCACCCTAAGTGAGTGGGCTTGCAAAATAGCCATGCTGCCTGTAGTGCCGATAGTACCTTGAATATAATTTTGTCTAGAGAGCTGTTAAAATTTCCCAACCAGCAGTATTAATCTCAGCAATAAATTTTGCTTTTTGATGATGAAACAGCATTAACTGAACCTTACTGCTCATGCAGTATCATAGTTGAAGACTCATTTGATTTATGTAAAGGCTAGTTTAAAGTCAAAATTTCAAAGCAAGGAGCAAGGGAAGCACCCACAACAAGGCACACATACCCACTGCTCTTGCAAACAAAAGCATTTACACTCATAGACCAACATATGCTATTTAGATCAGATAATTGCATGCCTAACTATATGTGTGTGAAATTATCTGATTTGCACAGGTGAATGCTTGCTTTCAAGTACAAATGCCGAAGGAGGATTCATGCCCAACTGTTTATGCCATTAGGGTCCAAATAATGAATCATAGGCAGTAATTGGAAGGGCTACAATAGCATCGCCCTGGGTGTGTACCGAAGGATGGCAAATCTATTGCATTTTTTAATTAAACGTGACCCAGGATCTTACTCCATTCATAGATCATTGCAGACATTAATTGGACTTATTCAATTAATTATTTTTATTAAACTGATGTACAACTATAAAGACCTAGGCAGCTAATTATTTCCCATAGACAATTGAGAGTCATGCCAATATCTTCTGAACTGGGATAAAAGTTTAGACATAAAAATCTGCACCACCAACCAACACCATCCAGAACAGAAATGATAGTGCAAGTTTTACAGTAGATTTAAGTTTGTCCTGCAGGATGAAATTGTGTCATAATGCTGTAACACTGTGTCACACACTGTCTCTTCATGTCAGTAGCGTAGCCGGGGGGGGAGCAGGGGGAGCGGCCACTCCCCCTGTGAGGAAAAGCAGTGCTAAGGCGCCGCCCGAGCCTCGCTGGGGTAGCGCTTTAAAAGGCCTGCGGCTCCTGCCGCCGCGGAGAACCACGGGCCTTTTAAAGCGCCGCCGGAGCCCCGCTGCCGCAGCTCCGGCGGCAGCGCTTTAAAGGGCCCGGGGCTCCTCAGTGGCTGGAGCCCCAGGCCTTTTAAAGCACCACTGGGTGAGTACAGGGGGAGCGGGGAGGCGCCTTTTTATAGCGCTGCTCCCCCTGTGCTCAAGACCTGGCGACGCTACTGCTTCCTGTCACAAACTGAGGTGTGTGTCAACATATTCTGACTCAATTAGAGATGGCCAAGTCCCCCCAAAAGATTCCAAACTCAGGCTCAGCAACCCATTATGTTAAGTATTTTTGCTAACTATTAAACCTATGGGGTCAATAGAATTGGGATGGAATTCTCATACAAATGGGCGCTCTCGTGAGATTTTCATATATCCTTCTGACTGAGTCGGAAATCCCTAGTCACAATTTTTGATTGAAGTTCATCACCTTGTGGGACTCATAGTAACCTCACAAGGCCTGAAATAAATTCAGGGATATTTAATTATTTTCAGTCAGAAACAGCTCATAGAATTTCAGGATAGGTACGGGCAACCCTCGGTACACCAAAGGCATCCACTGTTGATAATAATTTGCATGTCCCTAGCTCCTTCTGTCTGATGTTCTCAAATTAAGAAAAATTAAGCTTCGCAATTTCACTGCGATATCAGTAAGTGTTATTATCTTAATTTCACAGATGGGAAACTGTGTCATGGAAAGGTTAAGTGATTTGTGAAAGGTCACACAGGAAGTATGTGGCGAGACTGGGAATACAACTCTTGATTCCCAAGCCTGTGCGACTTGTTCTTCAATCACAAAAACATCCTCCTAGTCCACTGAAAAAATCTCTCTGTACCTTTCTCCTGCTGTACATCTGCTGTAGTCAGGGACCCTGTTGTTCTGAGCACTGAAAAGTTTTAGAGCCCGTGCAAAATATTTTAGAACTTAAAAAAAAATCATTTCAAAAATGAAAAGCATTTTCTCAGCCTCTCATTCTCTTCTCTTAAATAATAAATTCATTTACAAGTTTCACAAGAATTGAAATTCTGGAGCCCAAGAAGTTCCAAATGCTTCTAAATAATTAGTTCTGAAAGTGTCTAGCTGGGATGATCAAAATATGTCACTTTGGATTGCAATGACTGTTCTCTTACACTGTCACAGCAAAATGTATACACAGAAAACACTGCAGCTTGTAAAAACATCAATTTTTTGACTGGGTCATATAACACATTTGCTTGAGTTGGTTCTTGGGAGCTAAAGGAACCAATCACTGTTCTGTTTAAACACAACACATTGGCAGTATACGATTCCTGTGTCCCCCATGAAATCTTAATCCTATTCTGAGTGCCAACTCTAGGCTGGCCTGCTCTCAGCAACGGGGGGGGAGGGGAACTCCTTGAATTTTACAGGGCACTTTGAGCACAGCAGAGAGTAAAGGGTTGATTAAACCTCCATGTCATCGCCTGGTGTGAAACCTCAGCAGCAAAGAGAGAGAAGGAAGAATAAAAACCTCATCTGAAAAATAATCTCTCTTTGTCTCTGGCAGTTGATTCTCCCTTGCAAATTCCAACCAAGGTCATTTTTTAAAAACGGGTTGGCCAGAGCACATGCAGATTTTTATCCATTCCCCTGCCTGCACATCCAAGGTATGAAACAGTGAGTGAGGACAAACATCCAGAGGCAGGTTCAGAGACATTGAGTCTAGACCTTTAATTAACAGGAGAAGATCAACTGCATAATACCTGAGCAAGTAGCCACATCTGCATTAATTATCTGACAAACAAGAACTCTGCAATTGGGAGCACAAAGAAAAAGAAAAGAAGAAGCAACAAATATCCATGGTGGAGTTAACCAAGACCAGTAGTTCCCCTCCAGTGCCTGCCAAATAAGCAAATGTTCTGGTTAAATTAACAGAAATGGGGCATATCTGAGTAACACATATGCTTACTGGGTCACAGCAGAAGTTAAACAAAAATGTGTTGTAAAGAACCAAAAGAACATGGTATGACTCCTTAAACCCCACACCACATGTTGTTAACAGAGGTCAGAGGAGGGGTGCTTTCATGGCTGGACTGTGCTGCTTTGAAGTGGGACAGCATGGAAAGCAGAGAGCATTTGTGGGTGTCATGGGCTCCTGGCGACTTCAAATTGCTCACAACTAGCTTTCAGCAATGAGGGTGTATGTGGGCACTTTTCAGCCAAACATAAACTTGACCCTGCCAATGTCACTGTGATGGGCTGACCTTTTCAGAACCAGTCCAACTTAAGCTTTCAAAGGCTCCAATTTTTCAATTCAAGCATTCATTTCATGTAAAATATCCACCTGAGGTTTCCAAGTTGCTGGTATTTAATTGGCCTATAATAATAAAAACAGATATATCCCTCTGCACTACTATAAGTGGCATCATAATTAAATTACTGCCTCTGAATAACTCTATTTAGGTCACTTCATGACATACTTAAGTATAGTGGATTTTTACAGCTTCAAATTGGTACCTCATTGTCTATTATGTGTATTCAGAGAACTTTGGAAATAAAATAATGATTATAGTCAGTAGTAGTGTTATTACTCTTTCAGTAAACAACCTAAATAATTCCCAATAGGTTTAGCTTGATTAGGATGGTTTGTGTCACTTTATTCTCACAGCTCTTTTGAGGGGCCAGCCAACTGACCTGGTGTGTGTGTTCTCAATCATCAAAAAAGGAACCAATTTTGATCTCTAGGAGATCAAAGTCCTACCTGCTATCCCAGGCAGGCAAGAACTGGGAATGTTTTCAGTGGTGAAGAGAGAGGTTTTGGTCACTCAGAATGAATGCCTATGACCAATCTAATGACACACAGAGACTTAATGCACACTAAAGGAAATCCCATCCAGTTTGCCTCAGATGAAGTAACGTTTAAAGTCACATGCAGCTTTGAGGGAAATGAGGATGGCTGTGGAAAAAATGGATGACGATGATCATTAAATAACATCTGACTCAACCCAGCCCCAAAAGGAGAACTTGGCAATTTATGAAATAATCTCTTCGATAGATTCACCTCCTCTCTTCAGTTCATACATATATAAATACACCACATTTCTCTAGTCCCGACACCTGTTCTCATAACTCTACTTGGCTTCTTCTGCCACATCACCTTGCATTTCCAATACACTTTAATCCAGTAATTAACCATAAAAATAAATTACCTGTATGGATTATGTAACAATAACAAGGCAGTATGAGTCACATCTCTTTGTTCTCACTCACTAGCAAGCAACAGCATGGGCTCATTAAGTAGGTACCAGAAGTTCAAAACTCAGATCTCAGGGATAGATAACTGGGCCTTCATTTGTTTGTCTTTGTTCTCTTTTGTTACGGGATTAAAAGGGCACAATGTGCCTTTACTTTCTCCCGGTAAAAGAGACGTCAGCGAGCTGTTCCTTTGCTGACAACTAAACAGGGACAGGTTGGAGCCTACAAAATAGGAAAGTGTTATAGTTACACTTTCAACCAAAAGCTTCTTTGTTCTTGTGTAGAGATGAAGACAGGAAGTGGTCTTCAGATTCAACTTCTGGATGAGGTGGAGATATCTTAAAGAGGCCTGATTGCTTAATACTCACCATCCAAAAATTAGGCTCTTTGAAAGAATCTCAAATTGGGTATCCAAATCCAAAATCACTAGTCGCTTTTGAAAATTTAGACCATTTGGATCTGAGTTTGGGTACAGGGATGAGATTGTAGACACACTGTCAGATCTAAGTTCCTGATTCAGATTCATCTGATTTTATTTCATCCCTAGTTCAAACTCAATAGAATCACAGCCTTGTCAGTCAACGCTGCATAGCTAGATCTATAGATGATATTTTATGTAAATACAAGTGGAATTTATGGTGTCAGTTGACTCTTTAGTCAAACCAGCTAGCAAAAAATTTAATTATATTCATTATGAAATGTTTGTGCTCTGAGGAGGCAAAGTGTTAAGAGCAATAATGATGATGATGATGAATTTATGGATTCTTACTAGCGTTCTAGGTTCGACGGGAACAGGTGAGCAAAGCCCACAGGTAAGTGGAGAACATGGGGACCTGGGAGATAGGTCGGAAATAGGAGGGAGCGTGAGCTCTAATGACAAAGAGATAGGAGGGTCAGGGCAAAACTGGGAGGCAAGATCAAATCAGTATCTTAGATGCCTGTATACAAATGCGAGAAGTATGGGTAATAAGCAGGAAGAACTGGGAGTGCTAATAAATAAATTCAACTATGACATTGTTGGCATCACTGAAACTTGGTGGGATAATACACATGATTGGAATGTTGGTATGGATGGGTACAGCTTGCTCAGGAAGGACAGACAGGAAAAAGGGAGGAGGTGTTGCCTTATATATTAAAAATGTACACACTTGGACTGAGGTGGAGATGGACATAGGGGACGGAAGTATTGAGAGTCTCTGGGTTAGGCTAAAAGGGGTAAAAAACAAGGGTGATGTCATGCTTGGAGTCTACTACAGGCCACCTAACCAGGTGGAAGAGGTGGATGAGGCTTTTTTTAAACAACTAACAAAATCATCCAAAGCCCAAGATTTGGTGGTGATGGGGGACTTCAACTATCCAGATATATGTTGGGAAAATAACACAGCGGGGCACAGACTATCCAATAAGTGCTTGGACTGCATTGCAGACAACTTTTTATTTCAGAAGGTTGAGGAAGCTACTAGGGGGGAAGCTGTTCTAGATTTGATTTTAACATATAGGGAGGAATTCATTGAGAACTTGAAAGTAGAAGGCAGCTTGGGTGAAAGTGATCATGAAATCATAGAGTTCACAATTCTAAGGAAGGGTAGAAGGGAGTACAGCAAAATAGAGACAATGGATTTCAGGAAAGCGGATTTTGGTAAGCTCAGAGAGCTGATAGGTAAGGTCCCATGGGAATCAAGACTGAGGGGAAAAACAACTGAGGAGAGCTGGCAGTATTTCAAAGGGACACTATTAAGGGCCCAAAAGCAAAACTATTCCACTGGGTAGGAAAGATAGAAAATGTGGCAAAAGACCACCTTGGCTTAACCACGAGATCTTGCAAGATCTAAAAAATAAAAAGGAGTCATATAAAAAATGGAAACTAGGACAAATTACAAAGGATGAATATAGGCAAACAACAAGGGAATGCAGGGGCAAGATTAGAAAGGCAAAGGCACAAAATGAGCTCAAACTATCTACAGGAATAAAGGGAAACAAGAAAACTTTTTATCAATACATTAGAAGCAAGAGGAAGACCAAGGACAGGGTAGGCCCACTACTCAGTGCAGTGAGGAGGGAGAAACAGTAACAGGAAACTTGGAAATGGCAGAAATGCTTAATGACTTCTTTGTTTCGGTCTTCACTGAGAAGTCTGAAGGAATGCCTAACATAGTGAATACTAATGGGAAGGGGGAAGGTTTAAAAGATAAAATAAAAAAAGAACAAGTTAAAAATCACTTAGATAAGTTAGATGCCTGCAAGTCACCAGGACCTGATGAAATGCATCCTAGAATACTCAAGGAGCTAATAGAGGAGGTATTTGAGCCTCTAGCTATTATCTTTGGTAAATCATGGGAGACAGGAGAGATTCCAGAAGACTGGAAAAGGGCAAATATAGTGCCCATCTATAAAAAGGGAAATAAAAACAACCCAGGAAACTACAGACCAGTTAGTTTAACTTCTGTGCCAGGGAAAATAATGGCGCAAGTAATTAAGGAAATCATCTGCAAACACTTGGAAGGTGGTAAGGTGATAGGGAATAGCTAGCATGGATTTGTAAAGAACAAATCATGTCAAACCAATCTGATAGCTTTCTTTGATAGGATAACGAGTCTTGTGGATAAGGGAGAAGTGGTGGATGTGGTATACCTAGACTTTAGTAAAGCATTTGATACGGTCTCGCATGATATTCTTATCAATAAACTAGGGAAATACAACTTAGATGGGGCTACTATAAGGTGGGTGCACAACTGGCTGGATAACCGTACTCAGAGAAATGAAAATAAGAAAGAAAAACTTGTAGCACCTTAGAGACTAACAAATTTATTTCAGCATAAGCTTTCGTGGGTTGTTACCCACTTCATCGGATGCATGGAATGAAACATACAGTACACAGATATTTATACAGTCAGAGAAACATGATAAGGTCGAGGTGCATAGACCAACCTTAAGAGGCGAATTAGTTGAGAGGAACCATAACAGCAGGGGAAGAAAAACCTTTGAAGTGATAAACATGATGGTCACACAGGTGTGAATGAGGATCGTTAAGAAGTTAACGATCCTCATTCACACCTGTGTGACCATCATGTTTATCACTTCAAAGGTTTTTCTTCCCCTGCTGTTATGGTTCCTCTCAACTAATTCGCCTCTTAAGGTTGGTCTATGCACCTCGACCTTATCATGTTTCTCTGACTGTATAAATATCTGTGTACTGTATGTTTCATTCCATGCATCCGATGAAGTGGGTAACAACCCACGAAAGCTTATGCTGAAATAAATTTGTTAGTCTCTAAGGTGCTACAAGTTTTTCTTTCTTATTTTCGTTTTGCTGACACAGACTAACACGGCTACTACACTGAAACGTACTCAGAGAGTAGTTATTAATGGTTCCCAATCCTGCTGGAATGGTATAACGAGTGGGGTTCCGCAAGGGTCTGTTTTGGGACCAGCTCTGTTCAATATCTTCATCAACGACTTGGATATTGGCATAGAAAGTACGCTTATTAAGTTTGCAGATGATACCAAACTGGGAGGGATTGCAACTGCTTTGGAGGATAGGGTCATAATTCAAAATGATCTGGACAAATTGGAGAAATGGTCAGAGGTAAACAGGATGAAGTTTAATAAGGACAAATGCAAAGTGCTCCACTTAGGTAGGAACAATCAGTTTCACACATACAGAATGGGAGGAGACTGTCTAGGAAGGAGTACGGCAGAAAGGAATCTAGGGGTTATAGTGGACCACAAGCTAAATATGAGTCAACAGTGTGATGCTGTTGCAAAAAAAGCAAACTTGATTCTGGGCTGCATTAACAGGTGTGTTGTGAGCAAGACACGAGAAGTCATTCTTCCTCTCTACTCTGCGCTGGTTAGGCCTCAACTGGAGTATTGTATCCAGTTCTGGGCACCGCATTTCAAGAAAGATGTGGAGAAATTGGAGAGGGTCCAGAGAAGAGCAACAAGAATGATTAAGGGTCTAGAGAACATGACTTATGAAGGAAGGCTGAAGGAATTGGGTTTGTTTAGTTTGGAAAAGAGAAGACTGAGAGGGGACATGATAGCGGTCTTCAGGTATCTAAAAGGGTGTCATAAGGAGAAGGGAGAAAACTTGTTCATCTTAGCTTCTAAGGATAGAACAAGAAGCAATGGGCTTAAACTGCAGCAAGGGAGGTTTAGGTTGGACATTAGGAAAAAGTTCCTAACTGTCAGGGTGGTTAAACACTGGAATAAACTGCCCAGGGAGGTTGTGGAATCTCCATCTCTGGAGATATTTAAGAGTAGGTTAGATGGTCATAGAATCAGGGATGGTCTAGACAGTATTTGGTCCTGCCATGAGGGCAGGGGGCTGGACTCGATGACCTCTCGAGGTCCCTTCCAGCCCTAGAATCTATGAATCTATTGTACTCTCTCCAAGTTTAGCATGTGTGTGCTGGGGGGATGGGGAGCCTTGCAGAATTCAAAGTATTGCTCTTTAAAGTCTTCCATTTATTAATTTCCTTAGACACGTGAACTTATTCAGCAGGAAAGCCAGTCTTATGTCTTCAGTAACTCTGCTGGCTTCTGCACTTGGAGCGGTTTTAAACAACCCAGTGGATTCCCACTGAATTTTTTAGATTCACCCTTGAACCACAGACCTAAAACAGAACTGCAGGGAGTTAAAGAAATGGGAAGAGGGTGGACTGCCAAAGTTTCTGGCTTGGCTGCAGTGTAGAGTCGTTACCCAGGTGATTATGCTCATGGGAGGTCTATAACTGACACAGCTGCCTGCTTAGCTTCATAGGCGCCACGGCTACTTCATTATTTCATCAAAGTTCGTTATGTTGGGGAGGGTACCACCAATAAAACAGGATTACAAGTGTCTCCAATGAGTCCTTAAAGATAATAATTCCAGGTTTACCTTTTGCCACATCCCTGTTTGTGGTCCTATAATGCGCAGAGATTTACACCTATGATATATACAGTACTAGCTTGCAAGTTAATTGAAGTGAAAAACACCAGGAGAATCAGTTTGTCTTGTGAGAGATGCTTCTATTATTGTGTGTGGAGACTTAATTATTTATTTTAAAATATTTACTCACATGGCCTTTGTTTAGTCTTTTCTTTTTTTTAGGAGACACAATGATATAGAGGGTAGTCAACTGGGCAGCCATGTATATTAAATGCTAGATGTAAAATGTTTGACACACTCCAGAAACGCTAAGACATTACATGCCAGTCATTTAATCAAGTCCCAGTTACAGCTACTGTGCTCACCAAGTCATATTTCTACCATTTGGTTTACAGTCTGTTGGGATCTGGGTCTGATTCTCCTCTCATTTACACTGGTTTTACACCCCCATTGATTTCATTGGAGTTAGTCCTCATTTATAAACGTGCAAGAAGAGAATCAGGCTCATTGTGTGTTTCTGTTGTTGTGCCCTTCCATCTTGTTGGCACCAAATTAAGTCACTATTCTTAACTCATAGTAATTGTGAGAAGCTCAAATTCTGTTTCTGCCAAAAGAATCATCAGAAGTCTCCATTGAAGACCTCTTAATGCTATTTTGTACTTTGCTATGACGAGTGGCATACAGTGAAGAAATCAGTTTCCCTGGTAAGAAATCTGCACAAGTTATTGGTTATGAGAGTTGGTCACCAGACAATTAGTTTGAAAAGCCACTTTTTACATCTAACAATGACAAGCTTTCGCACTGGTGTATGATATGGGCAAACCAGCTCACTAGGAACATATGTTTTGATGGACCAACTGATGAACCAAATTTGATAAGGATTCTTCATTTTGTATAATGGAGATCTTTCATCTACTCCACATGCTTCAGAGATGGTCTGGGCCAATTTCTACTCCCATTTACATCAATATAAATTTAGAATAGTCCCCTGGCTTCAATGGATTGACTTCCAATTTAAAGTAGTGTGACTAAGAACACAATCTTGCCTGTTTCGTGAGCTGGGTGGGAAGTTCATCAAGAGCAAGAACTGTAGGATAAGCAGGGTCACTTCCTCATCACAACATCTATTCACCCCAATTCCCGATACCGGATCTTAGAATAATAAAATATATAAATAAAGTGAAATAGTAACAGATATGGAATTAAAGCACAATTTATTTATTTATTTATTTATTTTGCTGAAAACAACGTATTATCCAAAGGTGGGTTATGTCCCACAACTTGCAATGTTTACAATGAAAAGAGCCAAAGTTTATCCAAAACCCAGTTTATATAATACATTCCATGCCCCACATTCTGTTCAAATAAATGGGATTCTAACGTATTTCTCTTTGCATTTTTTTCCAGAGACTCTTTGGACCTTCGCAAGACTCTAATTATAAACTAAATTTTTTTATGTAGCACCCAATAGGGTGTTAGACAATTTATATCCATATGGAAACATAGGTCCCTGCTCCAGAGTATTTACAGTGAAAGCATCTGTGACATGATGAAGGAAGGAACAAGGATTACAAATAAATCTGAGAGTATGTAGTCACTATACAGACATCTTTCTCAAAATGAAAATGTTAATTGCAGCCAAGGATGATTATACTCACAATGTCCATCTTGATATACAAGCCCAAATGCTAAAACCGAGAAGGAGCAGAAAGTGCACTGGAGACTGCTCCGATGGATAACTATCTACTGGTATGACACAGGTGGAAATTAAAATCCATGTGAATCCTGAGGTAACATGTCACTCCCTTCTTGAACATGTATGCACAGGAGGGCACAGGCTTCAGTCCCTGTCTTCATCCCTTTTGCTTGTGTACCAGTTTACAAAGTACTGTGGTATCTTTTGGAATAAAAGGCACTTTATACATCTGTGGCAATGGCCCAAATTCTTGGTCAGATTGCAGCCACTTTGCACCAGTCCTCAGACTCAAAGAAGTCATAAAGCTAGTGGAGTACTCCCACTGCAAAGGGAAATCCTCCAGTGAGAAAGGGCCACCATCCAACCCAGCTTCCCCAGCTCAGGGACCATGTTCAGGGAGACGGGCATGGCAAGGATGTGCCTGAACCCTCAGCATTCCTTGGTGACCGTTGGCAGCTGCCATGAAGTAGAGCAGCTCTGACACTGCTGTACTTTACACTAAGAAGCAAAAGCAGCAGCCTGACATTCCCAGAACCATCAAGGCGCAGGGCTGGCCCTAGACCAAATGACGCCCCAGATAAGGAGCGTCTTCAGCACCCTCGCTCCATTTGTTAAATTTTTGAATACCTTATGAGATTCTACAAAGGTCCAGAACATTCTAAGAGTTTAGTGAAAAATGAATCCACATATGGAATACCTGAAACATGTTACCTCAGACATTCTATTTCCTGTTTTGTCGCTAACAACAAAAACAGCACCCCAAGCCTGGCACCCCACAAGCCCAGCACCCCAGGCAGTCACCTGGGTCATTCCTCCTAAATCTGGCCTTGTCAAGATGGGTGTGACCGTGTTTGTGTGGGCAAGAGAGAGAAAGTGACTTAAAGCTACTTTTAACCCTCAACACCCGCAACCAAGCTGCAGTGAGAAAAGTTCACACGAATCCCTGGATCTAGCCCATTATCTTTAATAAATACATATTATTATACAAAGGATTCCTATGACAGAAAGAGAAAAATAAAACCTTCACAATACTGGTTTATTTTTGAAGAGTGGGGTTGTTTCAGTACATTTCCCACCTTGAATACTGAGATTTACTGTAAGATCATAAATTAATTTCATAGACAACAGTCTCTTATTTTGATGTATCTCAGCTAAGTGATTTGAGAAGACAATGTAAATTAAAAACATATTGAGCAGCTATTTGTCTAACTTAAAAACAAAACACAACACAGCACTGCCTAATTTACCAAAGTGAGAGCTCTATTTTATATAACCTGTCCTGGCATTATTGCTCGGCATTATTATATTATCACTCTCCTGAACTGCATTTGCAGATTATGTGAAAATATACATTGCCAGACGATGATTATTACAGCTCAGCTTATCCTTTTTCATTTTGATCCTTTGTAAACCTAGTCATTACACTGCCTCTGACTGGCTTCCCTAAATGTCAAAATTAAAATGGGGCATGAAAGCTTATGCAAGGGTGAGTCAGTGAAGCAATTTGAACCAATAAATATCAAAGCAGGCTCTAAGAAGCAAGCAATTCATTTGATACCACATCTTTCAACAAGTCTTTAAAAGATTTTCCTCTGTAGGGTTACACCCCGAGTTTTACGTCTTGATCTCTTTACTGTGCAGAAGCAGTAGTTTGCCTCATTAATATGGTGCTTTGTAAGGGAGGCATTTCTATCTGCATTACATGCCAGATTACCCTCAGCTCAGCAAAAGATCTGAAACCCCATCTACCAAAATATATATTCCGAAGAGTTGGCTTGCCTCACTCTCTCTGCAATTAGCGATAGTTTTATGAGTTGATGTGGGCCATTGGCCAAAGAATAAGGGAATGAACCAATATTCTTTTCTTATGTCACTGCAGGTAAATGAATTATAAAAACAAATGCTCCAATATAAAGCTGCCAATACTAATTGCTGGATATGACGGTAAAGTACAACAAACAATGAGAACTTTGTTAAGGAAAGGTACTGCTGTGGCCACTTCTTTGCTTAGTATCTTCAAATCAAAGATTGCAACAGCCCTCCCACCTCCACCCCACAGAGTCTTTTTCTCCTAAGAATTCTATATTCTTCCTGTAATGTCACTTCATTTTACTCCCAGTTTCTGTCTCTAGTGAGCAAATAATCAGAAATCATTAAGAATTTCAGATACAACAGATTTTATTGTTTTCAGAGGTGGACATGAACCAAAATATCAGGTCTGACAACTATTAGACTTTGGAGGTGTTCAAAATCTGAATCAAGATCTGGAATTGAATTTCTTCAGTGGCTCTTCTCTTTATAATAGGCCAAACCAAACTCTAGATCCAAACAAACCCCCACTTGGCTCAAGTTTAAAAACCAGATCCAGTATTTTAACACCCCAGTTTGTTGCTAAATAGATTCAATTTCTGAATTCATATTAAATGTTTTAAATCCACCGCATTCACATCAGTGATTTACAGACATGTTCTGGACCATACAGGCTATAAGTGGTCCACTAAACACCTGCTGGTGCTTTACAGAAAACTGGTTGGGCACTGGCTTCTCCTCATTTCTAGTAAGTACATTTAATGAAAGGATTATGTAAAATACATTAAATATTTTCCGAGCTGTACTTTTCCATATGAGCAATTACTGCAGTTGCCCAAGTGATGGTAGGTGGTCATGAATGAGAGGGCAGGTATCCACAAGACACTCTTTCTACCAAAATGTGTCCCACAGTATCTGAACATTGGAGAATATCTGCCATACGATTGACAGTCCTTCTTTTCCAATATGTAGGTGCCATATTTTGTGGTATCCTGTCTATGACTGATTTGATAATCTTAAAAAAGTGAGATTGTTCCCCTACCCACCATCCTCCATTCCAAAATATTTTTTGTACCAAGGATTACTTAGATTTACAGACATACTGGTATCCACCAACCAGTGCAGTGACTTACCCACCCACAACTGAAACGCTATCTTTCAAAAAAATATACAAGCACCACTAGGGCTTGGATTTCATTAGGATAAAAGGTCCATTTATTTCAAGACTACGACAGGTCTGCAAAGCCATCCCACCAGGGCTGAAGCTCAGGCACTTTGAAAACTGAGAACGGCAGGGTGAAAGAGGTGAGTGTCCCAAAGGCACCTATGTACTAAAATGATCTGCACACAATTATTTTTCCTCACTCCTTGTTCATTGTGCACTTCGTATCCTACCCAATAATTAGTACTGACACCTTTTATTGGAACATTTGTTCTCACTCTTCATTTACTTATGATGATATCACAAGGAGAATATACATTTCATTCTCTCTCTTTTTGTTTTGGCACTGGGCCTGTAAGTACTAATACACGATCACTAATTGCCCAATAACAAGCCAAGCGATTTGAAAATTTATTTCCTAATGGATGGGTATTACATATTTTAAAATCTTATAAGTAGAACCAACAGAAGAAAGTAATGTGGCTTATGTTACCTTGGACAGAGAAAAACGTAGAGAGCTCACACAGTGCTAGTCAGATGACACACCTGTTATGAAGCAGGGGGAGAAAATGGCAGAGGAGTGTGATGGGGGAGTAAGGTTCTTACAATGAAGTTAAGCAAACCCAAACATCTGAAGTGAACCCAAAAGTACAAAGCTAATCTGAACCAGCAACAAGTGAAAAATTTGTTACGCTACATAAATGTCATCACTTTGTGACCTGAAGAAGAGCTCTATGTAAGCTCGAAAGCTTGTTTTCACCAACAGAAGTTGCTCCAATAACAGATTGTACCTCCCCACCTTGTCTCTCCAATCACTTTGTGATGCTACCATTGAGGAACTAAGTTTGCAAATGGCTGTGTTTGGATGATTCAAATGCTGCAGGGCAGGGCTTGAAGATTGCTTTCAGCCATTGGCCTAGCTCTGTTCCAAAGCTCTGGCTCTCCTTGTTCGGGCTCTTGGGAACATAAGGGAAAGGAGATCATATCCAGGTCCAAAGCAGTAGCGTAGCTGGGGGGGAGCAGGGGGAGCGGCTGCTCCCCCTTGAGCAGAAGCGGCGGAAGTGGCGCCTTTTTTTAGCAACACTAAAAAAAGGCGCCGCTTCTTTTTAAGTGCCGTTTCTTGCACTCACCCGGCGGCGCTCCGGGTCTTCGGCGGCATTTTGACGCGGGGTACCACCAAAGACCCGGAGTGAGCCACCGAAGTGCCACCGAAGACCCAGAGCGCCGCTGGGTGAGTACAGGGGGAGACGCCTTTTATAGCGCCGCTCCCCCTGCGCTCCGGACCTGGCTGCGCTACTGGTCCAAAGACAAATGGCACCATCCCCAAGTATGTAATTTGCATGATATACTGGTTGTCAGGAATAGAATACAAGTCACCTGACTCCAGGTGACTCCCAGTTAACTGCTATACTCACTATACCACAACATCTCTATCAAAATCCATGCCTCTTACCAAAACCTTCCAGGGGTATGTCTACACAGCAAAAGCTGTCCTCGGACTAGCCTACCTGAGCTAGCTTGAATCCAACTAGCATGGGTAACAATAGCAGTGAAGACAACACAGCATAGGCTTCAGAATGGGCTAATAAGACAAGTACATACCCAGAGCATGTGCCAGGTGTGTACTACCTGTGTTGCTGTGCTGTCTTCACTGCATGTGTTAGCCTCCCACTAAAATGGGTAAATCTCTTAATTCACTGGCAGGCCTCAATTATGAAGCAAATACTGGATTGACACTAGGTGGGGAAACTGCCTTCAATGCCTTGGTTTGTAGTACAAAATATTAAGGGCATCATCCAAACCCATTCATTGGTCAATACTGATCTGGTAGAGGGTCAGCAGGAGGGACACTCTCACAAAAGATCCCTCAGTTGAAGAGCAGCTGTAGGTAAATTTTGGGTCAAATGTGGTATTCACTAGTAGCTATTTTAATAGGATGGTGAAGGAGCCTACCTTCATTCATAAATCGCTGGATAACCTTGAAACCTTTATTATGGAAGCAACTTTCACAGTTGCCTAGTTAAGTTTGCGCTGAAATCTGCACTTAAAGCAGGGATTTAATCACTTTGCTGTCTAAGCACAATGCAGCCTTTCCTCCCCAAATTACAGCACTTACTCTTTGACCACAGAATGAATTTTCTGACCATTCACAAGTTAGTTAGTTAATTAATGTGGGAACTAACATTTTAAAATGGGTTCTTTATGAAATTTAGTACCAAACATCAGACCATTTCTTTGTCCCAAATGACCTTGATAACAGAACATAGACACTCCAAACTTCCCAAGCAGTTAAAACTCACTAAAATCTCACACTTATGCTATATTTGAAGATATTTTGTAGGATAAATGGTCATTTTTATATCATCCTTCATAACTGAAAGTTCCTTCTTCGGTAGGACAAAAATAATCTACTACAGAGAATTCTATGTAGAGCTATCCTCCTTCAAAATGGCTGCCATTTCCCAAAAAGCTATCCACTGCTCAATAGAGCTGGTAGGAAGAATACAAATGGTGTATAGGGAACTGCAAGAGGCAGGTGAATACAAACCAGCTGCAAACTCAGTTTCAATCACCAGTATGCTCCAGCTGCTTTTGCGTTGCTCCACAGTAGCATAAAGCAGGCAAAACACACTGATGAATCTGGCCACAAAAGTTAAAATTTAAATAAAAATGATGTCAGGTTGATACTTTAGATGAACACAATGAGAGGCAAAAAGAAATCTCTCTTTAAAAAATCAGTTCTATCTAATCTGGGGCCACAAACTCTAACATGCCTTAATCGTAATCACATAGTTATTGCATGGTGTCAGTACAGGACAGAATTAAAGTTGTTGAGTGTCCTAACTATGCATTTCCATATCTTAACATGTTTGAATTTCTTTTAAATTTAAACTTAAGTCTGAATTTCATGGGTTTAACACACTCGGTTTTGTAATAATTGCAACATTCCTGTAAAGTATTTTATCCTAAATTACTGATATGTATTCTCAACCTTACTTCCATCTTAACATAGTTTTTTGGCTGTGAATAATGATAATAAAGCATTGACTTTTTGCCAATTGTACAGCATAATCCTTTGAGATAAATCTCAAGTCAGACCTGTTGTCTCAAGCATGGCAGAATCAATTGCACAATTTGTAGATTTCTGTTTAAGAACATAAGTAGATAAATTATCATTGTCTACAAATGGATTTTCTACATCAGACCCATGAAGTGAAAGAAATTAATCATGTCTTATTAGTAACATGAGCTCTATAGACCTTATATCCCATGAAGATGGGCTAGAAGAGCCCTTTGTGTTCTGCCTGATGCACTATATTGCTCTAATGGGTCAGATCAGCTGTCTTGATTTATAATGCCGTTTTAGGTTTGGGACCTGTTTACTTAAAAGTGCTCCTTCTCTCTTTATGGGCCAGCTAAGGTTCTTCTTATTCACAGCCCCTAGATTTGAACGTCATGCTGGAGAGCTCTTGACTTTGGAATTGGCTGTCTTCATGGTTCTGAGCTTGACTCAGTCTATCAACTTTCACCGCACTGTGTAGGTTTATTTATTATTTCCTTAATCTTTTGCCTCGGTGGGGTGATTGGGAAGGATATTTCAGATAAGCTTTTGGGAGAGGCATATGGTCCAGAGGACAGGGTACTACATTTGGAATTAGGAAACCTGGATTCTTTTCCTGGCTCTGCCTCAGACTTGCTGCGTAATATAGGAAAAGTAACTTCACCTCTATTTCCTCTGCTACTTTTTCGTCTGTCTGATTTATTTATGGTCCTAGGGGCTTGGGCTGTTTCTCACTATATGGTAATACAGTGCCTACCACAATGGGGCCTTGATCTCAGTTGTGCCTTCTAGGCATTACTGTCATATAAATAATAAAAGAGGCGATTCTTTTTGTTAATATCTTGTATTAGAGATTTAGTAGTGTTTTATATATACTTGGTTTTCTGATTAGCATATTTTAAAAATCTTACAAATACATTGAATAAATATGAACTTGTGAAGATAATTTAGGAACCAGGCACTAGTAGTATAAAAGGTCAGACAAGTGTATGGCCGATACCCTGCTTGACACACCTAAATTGCAGTGTGTCTACACAACTGTATACAGGGCAAAGCTTCTTTTTGAGTTTGTTATAGAGTGCTCGTAATAATTTAACTGCAGTGTATGCAAGAACATTAGTACAAAAGTATTCATCAATATATCACTCAGCAAATAAATCTCCTCCCTTTCTGGCACCCTAATTCTTAATTACATTGTTGTAATTAGAAGATGAAAGATAAGATCAATTGCATGGTAAGTTACCTAGCAAAGAACAAAAATCTCTTGGGGAATAAAATTTCAAGAAAGAGGAGGCACTAGCAACATATGGCAGGTAGAAGAGGAAGAGCATGAAGAAAAAGACAGGGGAAGGGTGGAAGAATTAGGGAGATGGGCAGGCCGAAGGTGAAGTCATGATGGCTGACCTGAATCTATTCTCCGCCGAGGGTCACCAAAGGAAATTCTCCCCTCTTTCATTGATCAATTCTTTATCACTCTGCTGTTCTAGAGCAGTCTTACCTATGGAAGACATTAGGAAAAAGTGGGGTTTTATCACCAGAGGTTGGGGAAGGGGGATTTATTGGGTTCTATATATAGCCTTTACATATGTCTTAATTCTATATGCAGTGTAGTTGTAGCTGTGTTGATCCCAGGATAGCAGAGGGAGAAGGTGGGTGAGGAAATATCTTTTATTGGACCAACTTCTGTCGGTGAGAGAGACAAGCTTGGTCCAATAAAAAAATATTACCTCACCCACCTTGTCTCTTTAATTCTATAGACACACACACACGAATTCTGGCATCGATCATGAAAGTAAGTTACCACCAGACTCATGTGGTATGGAGACTACTGAGCCAAAGATGTGGGATACTCCTCCTTATGAGGGACAATGGAAAGTAATGTCATAGGTAATGTGTTATGTATGTTATTTCTTGTTCCCCCATTTTTACTCTACTGTACGTCATTCTGTATCCTTAGCCACCAACACCTCTGACTACACCCCATCGTATTCTGGATTTCAACATCAACAGTAGAACAATCTCAAAAATCTAGGGGCAATGCCCTATTCAGAAAAAACGTGTCCCAGTGAACAGGGGACAATGATTTCACATGTACTGTTTCATGTATTTACTTTTGTTGAATTTTACAGATTCTGAAATCCTAGAGGCATGAAGAACCTACTACTCAAGCAATTGCAAGAATGAAGTCCTCCAACTTAGGCCACATGCATTCACAGTGTCGTTACATTACCTTGAAGCCCATGGAGTGACACTGAGGATGAATATTGCTACTTGTTCTCAAAACACAAATGTTATCTTTTTGCTTCCTCCCCATATGGAGCTTTTTGTCTGGTAGGTAGGGAACCAATGAAGTCAGTAAAAAATAAATAGAAAAGCAGAACAGTAATGAGCTACACCCTCCTCCCCCTTTCAAAATCTCTAGGATGGCTTCGCTGTTTCTATTGGTTCCTAGGCACCTTTCCACCTTGATTTGCTTTGCCAAAACCATCAGATATCTCTGTCATGTGAACTAGGCAGCAAGCCAGCAGGTCAGAGCTTACACAATTTGTGGCGCCTACTTAGTGTCTGAGAGTTTTACCAATCAGTCAGGGCCCGGGGGCAAAGTGTAATTCTCTCTCTCATTATATATATATATTTAAATTGCACACATACAAAGGTAAAGTATGAATTAGTATATTAGGTTGTTTTTCTTTAACAGAAGAATCAAATCAAAAGACGTCTGTATCTTTTGGACCACAGTTTAATCACTCCACTACAATGGCACTAAGCAGCTTTCATAATGAATATAAAAAAATACAGGCAGACTGACACCTTTCACAAGCAATAAAATTTGGCACAGAATGATTAAAAAGCATTAAAAGTGCTTTAAAGTTGTTATAAATCACACGAGATTTTAATATTTTTACTCTGAGTAAGTTACTCAATTGATTTAGTCCCTTTTCCTGCTTGAGAGTTAGTTGCCATTAAATTTCTATGAATTTATTTGAAATTATTCAACCATTGTTTTTTGCAAATCTACTTGAGCATAATCAATGTACTATTTGCCATGGCTCCTGCTTCACAAGCCCTCACAGTTGGAACGCGGTGATCGACTTTTGTCACATAGTATTGTTTCTGTCCCAAGCTGCCAAAGATTTTTCAAGATGGCCACATGAATACTTTCAGTGCAAATACTTGTCAAATTTGTATGATCATTTGTGGCCTTTTCTTGTTGTGCACTAAAATGGGCTCAGATGAATGTTCATGGGAAGCTGTCTGAGCTAAAGTACTGTCATCTATGACCTCAAATGCTGTACAGACTCATAATCTCTATGTGGTCCAGCCACTACAGGGAGACAGACAGCCACGTTTATGTGTGGGTTACATGTGCATTTCTAGCCTATTCTCATTTGTTGGTGGCTACTGGTTTAGGGCCCTGCAGTCCTACCAGTGTCAGGGCTTATAGGAACTTTAGAGGCAGCAGCACAAGATTGGCATTACAAAAATCTTCTCATGTTTTTCTTACCTATATCCAAAACTATGAGGAGTCATTCTTGTTTAAAAGAATATTTTCCATGTAAATAATCCATTTAATCTGAGGATCTCAAAGTCCATTATAAATATTCATTAAATAAGAGACACACATCATCTTATAAGGCAGGTTAATGTTATGATGCCCTTGTTAAAGAGAGAGGAATTGTACTGCCAGGAGTCCTGACTTCCAGTCCCCGTTCCTGATCAATGAATTGCATTCTTTAAAACAGAACAAAAACCTTAGCTATAAAGAGAGCAGCAAGAACCCTGATCTAAGTTAGTGGCATCATGAAAACTATTATTATTGTTTGTGTAATGCTAGCAACTAGAAATGTACAAGATGACTTGTAGTAATGTAGGTGTAAATATGAGGTTATGACAAGTCACAGCATGTCCAGTACATTCCTTGCTCAATAGTAGGGTGCAGCTAGTTCAGCTCATTCAGCCTTTATTTACAAAAAAAAAATGAGGTGGGGGGAGGAGGGAAACCTGACTGAGAAATAAAGATGCCTGAATTCCAGGGAATACAAAATATCTCGGGTATCAGACGTTTCCTCCTTGCTGATCCAATGATATCAGAGGCTGGAAGCCTAGAAAGTCTAGCAAATTATTGGATCTGAACATAGATTGTCTTTCTCCTGCTGTTGAAGCATCTATCTTTATCTTGGGGCATACATTACTGAAGTGTCTGAGGACCAGAGAATGGGAATCTATTAAAATCAGACACCTCTCTTTCTTCCTCGTTACACCTGGTCTGGAACAGGTGTCCAGAAAAGCCACAAATTTTTGTTTTCTCAGGATACTGGCACAACAGCAATATATGTGAAGGCTGAGGAGGGTGGAGAAGAGCAACCAAATAAAGAGAATCTATAAGTATCCAAAATGGGTTCATCTCATGCCTAGACTCTCTTGGCACTGAAGAGGATAACAATATGCATGTGCCTGTTAGTAGATCAGCTAAAAACAAGGCAGGAATCAGGATACTAAGACTCTTTATTCCATAGTTTTCAAGGTCTCGGGCTAGTTTTCAAGGGCTTATCTGAAGGCCTCTCTGTCTCTGACAGGGAGTACATGGAGGTACAAAAGATGCATATTTCTCAGACGCATACCCAGGCTCCTGCTAGCATGGTGAGACCTGGCAGGTTTGTTAGTTAGCAACATGTGGACAATCTACGTTCAAAGATCCTCTGTAGTTTTATACTTTATCATCATTAGCTATCCCTGCATATTTGCTATTCCTATATCATCCTGAATATTGCTAAATATTGCCCCATGAAGTAGAGTTGCCATGTAGCTACAACTTGCAGTCCTTCATACTTTGAGCACCTCCATTTCTGGAAGTTTGTTGGAAAAGTGAGCATAGTCTCCATGGTAGTCAAAGATCACCTACAAGGATGGAGGCAGATGGCATAAGACAGCATCTCCCTATAACCTCTAAAACAATAATACAATAAAGAATATTGACAGGTGCTGGGATAGCATGAGCACTTTCCATTTCTGTACTCGCTGAGGCCACTGAAGATAAATGAGCTTCTGAATGGTGCTTCCATCCAGTAATATTGAAGAAAACACCATGGATAGAAAGGTTCCTCAAGCGTCATTCTGTAGAGTGAATTCACCCAGTAAAATGTCTCCTGTAGCTATCACAGATGAAACGTCAACCATCTGGAGCTTAAATTTTGACTTTCCATCCTCAAAGGGTAGACAAAGTGTTTTCTAATAATGCTAAGGCCCCTCCACAAAAAACACATCACCCATGCCAGTTAAAAGAGGACTCAATTCCAGGTCCAAACAATTAAGTTAAAAACTAAGCTCATGGGCGTTTGTGGTTCCCAAAGTATTTTGCTCCCAATACACACTTTGACTGACTCAGGTATCAAAAACAATCACAGACTGGTGGGATGTCATGGTGGGAATATGGCCCTGTCTAATTTGGTGGTTGTTATTAAAGCAATGTATTTAGTGTTTGTAAAAGATCCTGGATGAACAACCCAAGGAACTGAAGAGACAGTTTTATACATGGAGCAGGTCTAGCTTGTGTAGCAACTCTGTAAGCTTCCTCATACTGCCCTGCCAATGGATCATAACCCCATTTTGAAGAAATCATTTGAGAGGATGGTTCACATTCCACCTTCCATTCAATGTTGAGGCTCTCTGCAGACCCCACAAACAACGATGCCAGTTAACATTAATCATAGTGGTGGTCTCTCCAACTTCTTCATTCTATAACATCAATATCAGACAAGGGTCCATTCTCAGTTCTTCATCTTACTAATACACCTTCCAATGAGTGTTAAATATTCAAAGATAGGCTGCTTTAAAATGTAGATTGGGTCTTGCTTTTCCTCTTCCTGGTCAGTTCTAACCACAGCACTCCATCAAAGTACGACAAATAAAACCATTGCCTAGTTTCTTGATGGATAAAAATATATGCTGAACCAGCATGACCTAGCAACCAATTTCTAAATGAATATGCAATATTTAAAACAAGTTTCATGGTACAGACTCTTTTCTCTTTTTTAATGCAGAAAACTAGAAAAGAAGCAAAGCTAAATGTAATGGTGCCTTCATGCAAAGCTCCCCTTCTGAAAATTGTTTTAATTCAGGGCAGCTGTGAGTATAGTTTACGTAATAAAAAGCAGTTTTGTTAAAGTGTCTGTGGTTATAGTAAACCAGCGTAGAGATCCTGATCAAAGCTGCTTTGCAGCCAAAGTCATCAGCAATCCGACAGCATGTTTTGGTGAAAAGGACTCTCTCTCGGCTGGGATGTCTCACACCCACCCACAAGACAACCAAAGCTGAGCAGAAAACTTGGTGTAAAATCAAGACACGTTTTCCCCAACTTAGTATTAAACCCTAAAGAGCAGTGGGAGTCATGAGGTGTATATATTGTCACGGTTTATGAAATTAACTCGGCTTCCACTGGCTTATGCCTATATACTTATGATGAGCCCGCCAGACTTGGGGATAGTCACTAGTCTCTCTTTCTTTGGAGCTCTGCTCTGGTGGAGCTCCTAAACTTTGCAAGAGTAGGTCTAGACTTAGAGCAAGATGAATAATACTTATAGAAGAATGTAGTCCATGAATTTCATTATATTTCTGGAGTAAGTTATTCATGAAATATATTTTTCATCATTGGCCCATCTTATAGAGTTAGGCAAATAATTTAGGAATATATGTGCCATGTGATTTATTTGATCAATTTCACAAAAATAAAGTCTTGAATTATTTTTCTCTATTTTCTCCCAGCTCCAGTTTCAATCTTGCAGATCTTAGGAGCATTGTAAAAAGGAAACTGCATCAACACAACACTAAAGCCTTTGGTAAATCAGGGTTGCATTTAGGAAGGTGAGGGAGGGAAAGATGGGGAGAGATTATTTTAAAGTGGTCTATGAAGGATTTCACCACAGGATCCAGAACATAAACACATCACACCTCAACAAGAGAAGGAGTTTTTTGTTTGTGCTGTGTCTGTCCCTTTTAAACAACATTATGCTGCCATAGCCGGCAAATGAAGCAGTCACAAGCCTCATTCTTTTAAATCCAAAACCCAATTAAATGACATCTCTTTACTTTTAAAAAAGACTGTGTTCTGATGTGTAAGAGAGATCCCTGCAGCAATAATGTTCATATCAAATGATAATTAAAAACCGGAGTGAGGAATGAGATTTGAACTTTGGACCTCCCAGGCCCAAAGTCCATATTGCAAAACTGGACTTTAAAGACTTACAGGAGTTTTAAATATCAGACATCTAATCATAACTAGATTTTAGGGGTGATTTAAAAAAAAAGAAACACCTCAGTGCTATAGAAAATATAAAGTGGTCTGAGCATACATCTTACCAAAGAAAGATTTACTCAATGAACGCATCACACACTTTATGTATAGCTTTGCATCTACAGATAATAGTTCTAATATATGTCAAAGATGCTTTCTTGAAAACTTGAAAAGAAAGGAGACTCTGAAGCAAGGGTACACAGTATTTGTGATCCAGAGGGCCACAAAGGCTCTACCTAATATCTATAGATATTTGTATACCAAAAGTAAATTCATGTAGCCACACTATTTGCTCACACTTGTATCATCCTTCATAGAATCCATCTAGGTACTTATATGTCACTCTTGATCATAGTCTCTTGCCCCCTCCCTCTCCTAGGAGTGTTAGCAAAGGTGTAAAGGAATGAAGAGGCATGACCAAATGAACTAATCTCCCCCCACTCTTTAGAAGGTCATTGTTGATGCACATCAGCTGGGCAGTGGGATTTGGGGCCTTCATTTCCATGAAGGCCCCTAGACTTTGGAATTCCCTCTCTACCAGCCCTTTGTATCTGAGGAACTCGAGGGCATGCTGCAAAGTCTATAATATTGGACTAGCATTTGAGAAGATTGAAGTGTGTGGGTGGAGTGGTTATTGGGTACTGAGGGATGGATGGGTTTTTTGTTACAACCTCTGTGGAACAGTTAGGTTTTGTGGATTTGCTGGTATTATCTTATTATATCTTATTGTTACAGGCCCAGGGCTACATCTTAGCTGGGACAGCTGCATAGCTCCACTAATATCAATAGAGATACTTATAGAAGCTGTCAGGGGAAAGTGGTTTGTCAGCTGAGGCTTTTGGTGTTAAGAAAGGGGTGTCTATCTTTTCCATACTTTTCTGGGAAGAAGTAGAGGAGAGTTTAAATCTGTAGAGAGGAAAGTTGAATTACTCACTCCCCATCCCAGGAAGTCCCCCAACCTGGGAGTAATAGCATCTGCCCTGAGTCCCCTGGGGTGCTCCATTAATAAGACTTTTTACCTATAGTGGACATGAGAAATTGTGTCAAGGCTGGCATTCAGTATTAACGGCAGAGGCAGTAATGAAAGTCAGAGGAAGGGCACTGGGTTTGCCTAAACATTCACCTCTAGTACTTAAAGACTAAGGACCAATCAAAATCCAAAACTCTCTTGCCCTGCCCCTATTTAGAAAGTTCCCTCAGCATCCCACTACCACAATCTCTCTTCATTCAAATTCCTTTCTCTTTCACAAGTCCCATGAGGAAGGAGTTTATATAAACATTGACAAAAATTTCCAAACCACATTCTCCCTGTTATCCAGATTTCCCAGTGCATCTAACTCAAGGATGTGCCAAACTTTTAGACTGTAATCTCTGTAGGGCAGGACATTTCTAGTTATTTTTGTGTTGTAAAGTACCTAGCATATTGACTGTACTTAAACAATAAGAATGGTCTATTAGATAGGGGAGATCAAGTAGGCTGTAGAATGATCTCCCCATGGGAACATCTGGAAGACCCCTAAATAGGGACATTGAAATCTAGGATTCAGCAAAGTTTATGGGAATAGACTGTGCTGCCCTAGATTCCTGTGCGTGTGGGGGGGGGGGCGGAAATATGCACAATATGGACAATGGGAAAAAGAGAAAGCTTCTATAGTTGTACAACACCCATGAGGTTGCAAGGCTTTACGGATTTCAGAATCCTAGGAAAAAGAAGTGAGGAAACCCCCACTACACCTTCTCTAGTTCACCCCGACCTGAGCCAGTCAACATCTTACAAAGCCAGCCTGTCTTAATTTTACAACAGTAAATAGATACTGAATTTAAAAAGGCTACCTGGGCTTTAAATTCCATAACATAAAACAACAGCCCTTTACTAGTCTAACTAAAAATGCATAGGTAGAGTTAGGCACCAGACTAGGCTTTTGTGATTAAGAGAGGAAAAACCCATCCACCCTCTTCTCTCCCAGCTTCACCCAGAATTAGCCCCTGAAAGTAACACCCAGTCCTTTTTATATTGCCTGCTGGACCTTGATTGGCTTCTGCTTTTCTAGTTACCAGAGGACCAATTCTCATTGGTTCTGCCAGCAGCTGATCCTGGTTGGTCTCTGTAGGTAGCTCTGGGAGGTATGAACTCAGAGCCAGATCCAAGAAGGTATTTAGGATCTTAAATTTCAATGGAAGTTAGCCTAAATACTTTCGTGGATCTGCACCTCACTGTTTCCCCTCCAAATGACATCCTCTTTGGACGGGGCGCACCAAGGTGGCAGGGCTTCTTGCAAGAGGCATCAAATGCCTGCCTGGTACACCCCATAATACCCTCACACTCTGCGGGGCCAATGTACTATTGTTGACACGCTGCAGATGAGATCACAATGCAGACATTCCTATCTCCTCAGGTGAAATTGCAAAGCCAGACCTTTGCTGCTATTCAGGCCTTGAAGTGCTCACAGGGTAGGACCTGCAAGGAAGTCACTTCACAGAAACATGTGTAAGATATGAAAGCACAAGGCAAGCTGCTGGAGTTGGAGGATATCTTACCTCCTGGGATGCTGGAATGTATGTTCCAGAGAGAAATGGATACATCTGTAGAATCTAGATCTCAAATATCACTCCCAGCTGTAACCTCACACTCCTCTGCAAGATCAGGGAGTGTGGAACCAATGTCACCTGCTACCCAATCTGCCTCTTCTAACCATTTGACCACACCCCCTTTCCAGTGGCAGGTATAAACACCTGGAACCACCACTTGACTAAGATTAGCTTGAGAAACAGAGGAGTAGACTAGACATAACATAACATAGAATAGAGGGAGAGAAGGGTATATAAAGCTGTGCTCCAAAGCCACCTAGAGAATTTAGTCCTATGACTTTCACTGAAATTAATGGATTTGTAGGGATTGCAACGTGGTGTTTCAAAGCTCAAGGTAGAAGAGATCTCCAGGCTCCTTGAGCTTCAGCATACTTGAGTTGCAGTGTTCTTGTTTCCTGGGATTGCTATTACGTACCCACCTTCCTCTCCCTAGGTTTTTGGCTAGGAGACTCCGGCTTTCAGGTATGTTCTCTCTCTCCCCAGCCTTTCCTAGTGATAGAGGAAAGAAGGGGGTGGGAGGAAAAAACAGTCCCCAGTCTAGTAGCACAAAGCTGCTGATGATCAAGGAGCTCAGCCCATCCTAAATGAGAGGGACTAGAGAAGGAAGAAGACTGAAGGGCCTGGAGGCAGGGAGCAGAAGGGTTATGGAGGAGGTCTGTGCACTATGAGAAAGCAAGATAACCTTTTGTCTGCTTTCTCTGCAGAAGGAGGAATGCTGTGGAACACAATGAATGAAACACAATATCCCCAGAAACAGTAGATGAGGACAGTACAGCAGCCTGGTCATAGAGATGCAATTTTCCTGTCCAGCAATGGTGCACAGATGAAGGCTGTCTCTGAGCACCAGGGCTCACCCTGTCAAACTCTTCAAGAACCTCTGTCCCTGTCTCCAAACTCTACCCCCTTCACATCCACCCCCTATTATGCCCTCACATTGAAGAGAGGCTTAGGGGGCACTCACTGAAGTTTTCTCCCCAGAACCCTCCCCTTGTGTGAGGGAGACTGACCTGTATGTCCCCTTGTGAGGTGGATATCCATTTCCCTCCCGTCACTGCCCTACTCTAGCCTTCCCACCACAGGCCATCCCACCAAACCAGAGTACTATCCCCATTGCCATCTCCCCTCAAGATGAGACTGTGTGCCCCCAAATCAATTCTCTGCTAAGATGCAGCCCTTCCAGGGACCAGAGTGTCCCCTGCCCACCTCCCTATGAGGGCCCCCTTCTGAGGACCTCCATTTGCCCCTCTCATGGTATCCCTAGACAAAATAAATGTCACAGGTGCAGGCAGGGGTTCTGGGTAACTCTTGCCTATACTTACTGATCCTAGTATCCCCCGTGTGGTGGTAGGGGCTGCTACACTGATGAAAGTGACTCCTTTAGGATAAGGCAGAATTCCAAGGTCTTGACCCCTACCCCACCCTCCACAGGCATTAAAAAGCACTTAACTTTCCCCTAAGACTAGAGTGATTAAACCCAGTATCCTCCTGGGCCAACTCCCAGTTCAGGTAATTCCATCCATCCTCCCTGCAATTTCAGGTGTATATAGAAATTTCCTATATATCTTGTTCTTGTGCGGCATTGCTGTGTCCCACCCCACAGGAGGCTGCATTCCAGCAACAAGCAAGTGCTCCTTGCTGCGGAACATAGCTTCATGGATCACCTGCAATCATCCTTTTTGTTGAGAGAGAACTCCACCTGTTCCTACTGGATAATCAGTTCCTGGGGATAGGAGACCTGGGTCTGTCGTTATATCTTCTCTCTGAGGTTATAGAAAGGTTTGGGGTTGGTTCTTAGCATGTAGAATGAGTCCAGTGATATCTTCCCTGCCAAACTCATCAGTCAGATCTCCTATTCAGTAGGGTCAGGCCAGGTCAGTTCTTGGGTGGCAGACCTCCAAGGAACACCCAGGTGTTACAGGGAGTATTATGGGTGGCTCAGTGCACAAAAATTCACAACATTTTTGTAAACCTGGTGGCTTATTGAATACAGTAAATTCCTTTACTTTCCCCTCAGTGACAAAGCCTCAAGAAGAATCACTTGGACTAGAACTGAAAGATAAGCAAAACAATGATGCTATTATTATTAGGCATCTATTATTTGTATTAATGTTGCACCTGGAAACCCTGCCTGAAAGGAGGAGCCCCTTAGCCCCAGGCTCCAAGCAGCTTACAACCCCAGTAAAGACGACAAAGGGGAGGAAGAATAGTTGGGGATAGTGGTCAGGAGAAGTGGAAGCTTTCATTCACAGTGAGTGGGCCCCCTATTCTGAAATTAATTTCCCCTGTTGGTCCAGCAAGCCCTGCATTGTTGACCTTGAAAGCAATATTCCAAGTCTGATTATTCACTTAGGCTTCTCCTAAGTAAGCTGTTTGAGGGGCTAAGCATTTTGTTGCTCCTTGAGTTAACTTTTGTGGTTCTAATTTACAGAAAGGAGCCCAGGCAGCATGACCCTTTGTGTACTCTACCAATCCATTAAAACAGGCCTCAGAGCGCTTTTCCATAACACTTCTTGCCCTGTGGTCCGGGCCGAATTCCTAAGTAGCCACATTCACCAGCCTGTCTAAATCCACTCTGCAGTTTCAATGGGATACTCCAACTCACTTTCTGTACCGCCAATCAGTAACTGCCTTGCAGAGGCATCAAGGGGGTGGGGAGAGTGTTGGACAGCTGGAATGGGGACTGCCAGGGCTTTTGGGAGTTGGTTTTGGCTTCAGGCATTCAAGCAGCTGCTGAGGTGTTAGGTATAAGGGTGGGGGTATTTTTTCTCTTTCCCTTCCTGTCAGGAGTATAGGGGACTCTACGTCTGTGGGGAAGGGAGTTGAATTGCGCAACCCATCCTCTCTGGAAGTTTCCTCCACCTGATGATAGTACTATCATCTTCCCATAGCCCCTGCTCCTTACGTTGCACTGGGATGGGAGTGGTTCAAATTTAACCATGCTATGCTGCTGAGGAACCCTGTCTTGCATGCCCAATAAGGCCTGCAGCACAAGGCTCAGCTGTTCCTTGTTCAAACTCTGTGTGGGTGGAGGAATTGTGTATGCTTGGAACAGTCAGCCACCCCCACGCCCGCCCCATTCCTCCCAATTCTGGGCTCCTTGCAAGTACAGGCTGTGCAGCCAGCTAGAACTGGCCCTGAATTCAAGCATAAGTTTGCAGGGAGACCTTTTTCGCCTCCACCTGCCCCACTGCTGATGCTCCTGCTGTCTGTAGGTCATTCTATGCTTCTCTGCTGGAGAAGTGTCCTCACATACCGTTTAAAGCATCTCAATTCAGACTTTACAGACGATAATTCTCCTCTTAAAAAAACAACCAAAAAAACTAAACCCTGATCATATTGGCAGCCCAGCCAGACAGTATAGTTCGCTGCCTGTAAGTGTCCCTCCTCTGAAACACAGTTAACATGTCTTCAATTCTTTGCCTTAAATATTTATTTATAGGTACAAACTCAAGTGTCTTAGTGTGACAGGCCATGACTTAGAGTTTCATAGTCAATTACTGTTTTGCTCCCCAGCATTAATTTGGGTAGTGCTTTTGACCTCTGCCAGACATTTGTGTAATGTTCCTATTTGTCTTTACCTGACATTAATTAAACTTAAAAAATTAATCAGAGTAAATTGATAAAATATAGACCAGGGTGCTTGCTCATCTCCCCCCCCCCCCCGGGATTCTTTTTCAGACTTTTCTGAACTACAAGCAAGGACATCATTCGCACTAGCTCAACAGTGTGGCTAAAGGGATAGAAAACAGTGGTGACATTTTGTAGCATTTATTCCTGATTCTGTTAGCAGGACTGACTGTCTTTCCAGTGCAAGCTGTTTCTTCTAGATCGCCCTTTCTCTGTAACAAAGACCTCATGTTCCAAATGTCCTGCAACAATTTACTACTCAGCAATTGCTGCGACTGAGCACAGACTGGTAGGAACAATACTTTAATAATCAAGAACAGGACATCTAATTTACCTTTATTCCTGGCTTGTTGCCCAATTTGTGAATCCCATTCCACTGCTAATTTTGCAGTGGATCTTGTAAAACTATAGGTAAGTAGCATCTCAAAAATATAGCACTACTAGAGAAAAGTAGTGACCCCTTTCCACTATCCAAGTCTCACTGTTAACAGCAGGTAGGGAAAAAGGTGCATTAACAAAACTGTGATGTGGAGAGAGATCCAGCCATGGGGCATGTATAACTAATTGGATCAGATCCACACTTTAAGAAACTTAAATTCCTGCAAACATACATTGAAATTAAAAATGGAATAAACCCGATAGAAAGAATGCTAATTCCTTTCAGCTTTCATCCTGGTCATTAGTTTTTTACTAATGGAGGATAGGTTCATCAATGGCTATTAGCCAAGATGGTCAGAGATGCAACCCCATGCTCACAATGCCATTAAACCTCTGACTGCCAGAAACCAGGAGGGGAAGATAGGGATGGATCACACCAACTGCCTTGTTCTGTACACTCCCCCTGAAGCTCTAAGACAGGATAGCGGGCTAGATAGACCATTGGCCTGAGCCACTACGGCAGTTCTTATGTACTTCTTTAAAAACTACCCTACTGCAAAACATTCGCAAGCAAGGCGGCTGGGTACTGCTAGGATTCTGTTACTAAACAGTGAATTGATAGAACTTTCTTTTTTCTTTTTTTTTTTCCCCCTTGACACTTGGGATGATAAACACACATTGAGTTTGCAAGAATATAGGAGATGCTGTTTAATGGAAGATAATGAATTTATGATCAAAAATTCTTTCAGATGTCCACAAAATCACTAAGTCAATAAAATGTTTCCCCCAAATATTAGTGTATCCAGTTTTAACAGGTACCTGTATTCCATAATTTAAGATATGATCAAAGATTTTGAAGAGTGACTAGTGATTTTGGGTTTTGCAATGATGGTGTGTTCCAACTTAAAGGAGTCTGTTTTTCAGAGGGTGGGCACTCTTACATGTTCTAATTTTTCATCAGGCAATCTCCCTTTTATAATAGCATTGAGATAATTACACTCAGGACTAAATTTTCAAAAGCACTTAAGTGACACCACTAAAGACCGTAAGTCCCATTTTCAAAAGTGACTTAGGACCAGATTTTCAAAGGTGTTTAAGACTTAAAGATGCACAAAGGCATCTAGTGGAATTTTCAAAAGCTCCATACAGAGATAGGTACCTAGCAGAATTTTCAAAAGGGCCTGGGCACCTATCTTCACCTTTAGCACCATGTGCCTTTAAAAATCTGGCCCTTCGGCACTTAGGGCATGTCTACACTTACTGATAGATTGGCACTGCTGCAATCGATGCAGCAAGTGTCGATCTGCCGGTCTGGTGAAGACGTGCTAAATTGATGGGAGAGCACTCTCCCATTGATTTGTGTACTCCACCTCCCCGAGAAGCGTTAGGGAAGTCAACAGGAGACGCTCTCCCATCGATACGCAGTGTAGCCACCGCTGTAAGTGGATCTAACTATGTTGACTTCAGTTATGTGAATAACGGAACTGAAGTTGCATCAGTTAGATTGATTTACCGCAGTAAAGCCCTTAGAGTGAAGTTCTGGCCCCACTGAAGTCAATGGGAGTTTTGCCATGTACTTAAATGGATCCAGGATTTCCTCTTAGGAGCCTGTGTCTCATTGAAATTCATAGGTGATATCACCTCCTAAATCCTGAGGTTCTTCCTTTCTGTGTGATCTACTAGGTAAAGCACACACCTCTCCCTATTTTGTTTACCTTGTCTTTGCTGTGTTTGTCTCCCTTGGCATTGTGCACTTGCAATTTACCTAACTGCAGCTGCAGCCTGAGACTTACCATGAATGTAGGGTGGAGCACTGTTATGAGATGATGCTTACAGTACAAAATAGTTGCCATATTGCATCAGTTATAACCCTGATAACCTCCTAGTTTTGCAACTGTAGTTTGCAGTTCAATGCGTTATGTGACGGGGCAAGGCCAGATGGCTATAGGAAAGTGGTGACGAACCAGTATGTTCTTATTGGGATCCGGGAAGTGGGCGGGCGAAGCCCGCCCACTGCTAAAGGATCCCCCCCTTCAGCCTAAGGGGAGGGATCCACAGGACCTGGATACCAAGTGAGTCCGGGGGACAAAAAATGAAAAAACAGGAACGGGAGTGCGGTCAAAGGGTTAAACAAAGCGAACCAGATGGGGACACCGAGCAGAGAACCCCGGACAGCGCCCACTGCTCCTCAAAGGTGTCAAGGGAGCCAGTGGATGCTGCCCAGAGGAACTCTGCCCGTATGCGTGAACGAACAGAGGATCGAAAATAGGCCCCACAGTCACAGGAGCCTCCATCGGCCAACCTCCTCAACCTGGTTTTGTAGATGGCCAGTTTAGCTAGGGCCAGGAGGAGGTTGACTAGGAGGTCCCGTGACTTTGTGGGGCCGCGGATTGGAAGTGCATAAATAAAAAGGTGAGGGGAAAAGTGCAACCAAAACCTCAACAAAATGTCTAAGAGGAGCCGGAACAGGGGCTGAAGCCTGGCGCACTCTAGATAAATGTGCGCCAGGGTCTCCCTCACACCGCAAAAGGGACATGTGTCGGGGATAGGGGTGAACCGCGCCAAGTACACGCCCGTGCTTACGGCTCCGTGAAGGAGCCGCCAACTGACATCCCCGGCGGGCCTTGGGACTAAGGAGGAGTAAAGGCTGGCCCACCGGGGCTTCTCACCCTCTAGAGGTGGCAGGAGGTCTCGCCATTTCGTATCGGGGCGGGACGTGAGGGTGAGGAGATGAAGGGTGTGGAGCACGAGCGTGTATAGATGTTTCCTTGGCGCGGTCTGGAAGCGGACCGGCTGCAGTTCGTGCAGCCGGCTCACCGTGAAGGGACAGGGGACCCGGTTGGGTCCACGGGGCAGGGGCCCAATAAAAAGGTCCGGAGGGGTTGGGGTGAAGGGAGGGCGGGGCGTACCCTCTCGCAGGACCCGGTCGAGGTAAGCCCGAGCAGCGGGCGGCAAAGCAGCCTTCACCTCCTGAAGTACGCGCCGGGGAGTACGAGGTCTGGAGAGCCCCATGCGCTGAGCAAGCGTCAGGGGATCCAGCCAATCTCCCCGGTCGTAGTCCAGGAGGTCTCCGACCCTAGTGACTTCTGCCAGGACCAACCTCTGGCGCACCGAGGGGGACTCCGCCACCTGCACACGGAGCTGGGGGTTGTGTAGCAGGGGCTCCGCGAGGAGATCTGCCCCCTCGGTGGCCGCCACGGACCTGGTCGCTGAGAATAGCTTCCAGGTCCGGAGGAGGTCTTGGTAGAAGACCGGCAGCCCGTAGAGGTCTCGCGGAAGACCTCTCGGATGGAGATAAAGGAGCTGCCGGTCATATCGGAGCCCTCGGAAACGGCGCAGGAAGGCGTGCGCCAATACGCTCCACGCCGGACTACCTGCACCATAAAGGAGCCTCTGCAGGGCCTGGAGACGGAAGACATGGACCTGAGTGTGTGGACACTTCAGGCCCTGCCCACCCTCCTCCAGAGGAAGATGGAGAACCCCTGCAGAGACCCAGTGCAGTCCTGACCAAAAGAACTCCAGAATCGACGTCCGGAGGTTGGCCAGGAAACCCGGGGCCGGGACCAGGGTGTTGAGCCGGTACCAGAGCATGGACAGGACTAATTGATTGATTACCAGTGCTCTCCCTCGAAAGGAGAGGCATCGGAGCAGTCCTGTCCATTTCCGGATCCGCTCTATCACCCTGCCCTCTAAACCTTGCCAGTTCTCCGGCGGGGATGGATGCGTGGCAGAAAGGTAAACGCCGAGATAGAGCAGCGGACCCGCACTCCACCTGATGGCCTGAAGCGCGGGTGGGAGAGAGCTCGCCTGCCACCCGTCCCCTACCACCAGGCCGGAGCTCTTGACCCAGTTGACCCGGGCAGAGGAGGCCGCCGAGTAGATCGTCTGGCAAGCCTCCACCCGCACCAAGTCGCCCGGGTCCTGGACCACGAGGAGCACATCGTCGGCGTATGCCGACAGGACCAGCCGCAGCTCCGGCTCTCGGAGCACCAACCCCGTCAACCTCCTGCGGAGGAGACAAAGGAAGGGCTCGATCGCCAGAGCGTACAGCTGGCCCGAGAGGGGGCACCCCTGCCGTACTCCTCGCCCGAAGCTGACCGGCTCGGTCAGGGTCCAGTTGAGCCTGACCAGACACTCTGCGGAGGCGTACAGCACCTGGAGAAAACCCACAAACTGGGGCCCAAAGCCAAACGCTCGCAGAGTGCTCAGGAGGTACCCGTGATCCACCCTGTCGAACGCCTTCTCCTGATCCAGAGACAGAAGGGCGAACGACAGACCATCCCTACACCCAAGCTCCAAGAGATCCCGGACCAGATACAGGTTGTCGAGAATGGTGCGGCCCGGGACGGTGTAGGTCTGGTCTGGGTGGACCACGTCCGCCAGCACGGACCCGAGCCGCAGCGAGATGGCCTTTGCTACGACTTTATAGTCCGTGCTGAGGAGCGAGACGGGACGCCAATTCCGTAAATCGCGGAGGTCCCCCTTCTTCGGCAATAAGGCGAGCACGGCTCGCCTGCACGAAAGAGGGAGGACCCCGCCCTGCAAGGACTCGGCCCAGACGGTGACAAGGTCTGGGCCGAGGACGTCCCAGAACACGCGGTAAAACTCCACGGTCAGCCCGTCCAGTCCTGGAGATTTATTAGTTGGCATGCGACGGAGGGCTTCCGAGAACTCGGCCAGAGTGAGAGGCAGCTCTAGCCGGTCTCGGTCGCCCGTGCTGACCGTAGGGAGTTCGTCCCAGAGCACTCTGCAAGCGTTAGGATCGGTCGGATCCGGGGAGAAAAGGCTCGCGTAGAAGGCCTTGGCCCTCCCGCACATCTCCACCGGATCCGTGAGGGGGGTGCCATCTTCTGCGAGGAGACAGGTGACGTGTTTCTTAGCCCCCCTCTTTTTCTCCAGGGCGTAGAAGAAGCGGGAGCCGCGATCCATCTCCCGAAGGAGACGGATGCGGGATCGAACGAAGGCGCCCCGGGCCCGATGATCTTCGAGTTCCCGGAGCTCCTCCCGCTTCTCCCGGCACGCCCCACAGAGGGATGGATCCTCAGGGCTGGCGGCCAGACGCCTCTCCAGCTCTAAGACCTCCCGTTCCAACTGCCCTATCGTCGCATCCCTCCGTCGGCTGGCGCCCCGGGTGTAGTCACGGCAGAAGAGCCGGGCGCGTACCTTCCCTAGATCCCACCATCGCCGCGCCGAGGGAAAGGCGTGCCGTTGCCCTCGCCAGGCCAGCCAGAACTCCCGGAAGGACGCCACGAAACCCACATCCTCCAGCAAACTGTTATTAAAATGCCAATAGGCCGGCCCCGGCCTCTCCGCGCAGAGAGAGGCCGTCACGGTAGCGAGATGATGATCAGAGAACGGGGCCGGCCGGACGCTGGAGGAGTGGGCCCGCGAAAGGTGAAAACGTGATAAATAGATGCGGTCCAACCGGGAGTGGTGCGACCGATGGGCCTCCACCCGGACAAAGGTGAAGGTTGAGCTGTCGTCCGGGTGGTGGTCGCGCCAGACGTCCACCAGGGAGTGATGTTCGACAATCTCCCTGAGGACGTCCGCGGCGGCCGGGCACTGCTCGATCCCCGAGCGGTCCCGTTTCTCAAGGGTGTTGTTAAAGTCCCCGCCCAGGACCAGGCACTCGCGAGGATCCAAGGTGCCGAGGAAGGTGGACGCCTGCTGATAGAAACGAAGTTGTTCCGGGCCCGGTGTCGGGGCATAGATGTTGATGAGATTGACCACGAGCCCCTCCATACGGACCCGTAGGTGCAGCAGGCGGCCCGGCACAGCCTCGGCAACCCCCAGCACCTCAGGCCGTAGGTCGGGGGAGAACAAGGTCGCCACTCCAGCCTGGCGAACAGAGAGATGGCTGAAGTAGACTCTGTCCCCCCATTCCAGCCGCCAGCTGTCTTCAGCGGCTGGATCCGTATGGGTCTCCTGCAGGAATACTACAGAGTACCCCCCCTCCCGAAGGAAGGAGAGCACCTGGCTCCTGCGGAGACCCATCCTACAGCCCCGGGTGTTCAATGTTGCGAAGAGGAGAGATGCCATGAGGAGGGCTGGGGGGGATCCTTGCTGGCAGAGTCACTCATGGCCCCCATCGGGCCGCGTAACAATCCGTGACCCACCCCGTAGGCGAGGAGTGAGTCACGGAAAAGGCGGACCCGTTGGTAGGCCGTGGTGGCCTGCTTCCCAGTCCCTTTGCCCTCCCCCATGAGGGCCCTCGCGGCCCGGAGGATTTGGTGGAAATCCCCCCATCGCTGGAGAGCGAGCTGTACTTTGTTGCGAGAGCCCCGGACGTCCTCCAGGAACTCCCGCAGCTCCTCTCGCAGCGTATGGGGGGCCGGGGTTACTGGCTCCCGGCTATCGAAAGAAGGGGCCCCGGACACAGCCCTATGGCCCACCGAAACGGACAGGCAAGGGGCGGACCCTCGACGCAGCTCCTGCTGGGCCGGCACCTTAGGGCCCAACCCGAAATTCGGCTTAGTTGGGGGAGGTGACGGAAGGAGAAGAGCAGCCTCTGGTGGGTCGGGACGAGGAAATACCGGAGCCGCTCCCTGGGGGTCATCCTCTGAGAAGGGGAGGGAGACAGCCCCAGAGGCGGCAGTGTCATCATGGGAGGTGTGGGAGATTGGGACGGCATCAGGGGCGGGGCAGGGATCAGAAGTAGGGGCAGGGAGGGGGACATGAGCAGGGCCGGGCTGAGGAACGGGTAGAGGATCCTGAGCCGCAGGAGCTGGGCCACTGGGAGGTGGCCTCTCTTGGTGTGGCTGAGGGATCTGGGAATTGGGAAGGGGACCCCCCACGATGCCGGGCTTTAGTATGATGGTTTGCGTTACAGCCACGGCATCGGGAGGTGGACAGATATTAGCGGGGTCCCCGCCTGGGAAGGAGAACTGTTGTCCCACCCCAATGAGGGGTACCCCCTGGGATTCGGGTCCCGGCCGCAGGGCACCGGCCGTCGCTTTAGGAGGCTTGGCGGCCGTCAGCGAGGTGTCACTTGCGACCGGGCAGGTGGAAGAGCCCAGGGGATCCTCGGAGGTGGGAGCGGAACCGGAGGTCAAGGGGAGGGAGCATGGGGAGAGGGGGGAAAGGGGCACCGGGGTGAGGTCATTGAGATCGAGGCCTGCCGGTAAAGGGTCGTCCTCCCCCTGGGTGATTGGGGTCAGACCCAGGGCCTCGATCTCCTCGTAGATGGAGGGCAGGTCACCTTCTGCCACCCCGGGGTTCTCCCCGCCGGCACCTGAAGCGATGCTCGGGTTGGGGCGTGCAGGGTTGACAAACGGGGCAGAAGGGGCTCCATCAGGGGCTCCCGAGGGAGGGGCGGTAATACCTTCCGGTGCTGCCACGTCTTTCCCAGCCGGTTCTGGCGGACTAAAGCCGCTCGGGGGCAAAGCGGAAGGCTCGGCATCAGTTCCCCCCTTCCTGGTTTTCCGGGGGGCTTCCGCATCGGTGGAAAGGAGCGGGGCTCGAGCCTTCCGCTTGCCCCGCTTCCCCTGTACTAAGACCCAGCCCTCCATGGCATCATCTGGGGGCTGGCTAGTAAGGGTCGGGTCAGGGGGGAGGGATGATTTCTTAGGGACTCGGGGAGGTAGTGGTGGGGCAGCATAAGGGAGAGAAAAGTCTCCCTGGGGCGGGCCCTCTCCCACGCCCGGCGATATCCCTGCCTCACCCTCCTCCACAGGCCTCAGCAGACTGTTCACAGTGGGCCTCTCCCGCTCATCTGGGCTCACTGGGGGAGGTACTCCCAGGGCCCGAGTGGGAACAGCGGTAGACTGGGAAGGAGGAGGGGCGGCTCTGGGCACCGGGCATACAGGGGCGCCGGCGATGACGGGGCCGACGCCCTGCCGGGGCTCGGGGGTCTCGGATGCTCCTCCTTGCCGGGCCAAGGGACAGTCCCTCCGGACGTGTCCCATCGCCCGGCAGAGGTAGCACCGGGCCTCCCCCGTGGAATAATACACCCGGTAACGGGCCCCGTGATAGGGGACCATAAAGGACCCCTCGAGCGCCTCCCCGTCACGTGCCGCCGGGGGCATTTGGAGCTGCACCTGCCGGCGGAACGAGAGGATGTGACGGAGGGCGGGGTCTTTGCAGCCCAGTGGGAGAGGGCTGACTACAGAGATGGGTCTCCCCAGGGCGGAGAGGGCAGGTAACAGGGCGGCATTGGGGAGGAAGGGAGGGACGGAAGTGAGGACTAGGCGGACGCCCAAGTCCTCCAACGGCTCTAATGGGACGAACACGCCCCCCACCGCCAGGCCCTTCTCCACCGCCTCTTGGGCCGCGGCCTCCGATGCGAGGAAGAAGACTACCTTCCCGTACATTTTGGAGGCCGCTACGATGGCCGTGGGCCCCACCACCCTCGCCAACGCCTGCACATATGTTTCTACGTGGGGCGAGGCGGGTACCAGGAGGCAACGGACACCATGCCTCCTGGTCAAGGTGGGAAAGGGGCCCCGGCCGCTATAGATGGTAGCTGAGGCGGTGGGCGGGTTAGGTGACGTTGCGGCAGGTGGGGGGGTTGCCGCCACCTGGGCGTACGCTCTGGGGGCCGGGGGTGGGACACCCGCAGAGCTGGTAGAGGGAACAGCAGGGAAGGGCGCCGCGGCCGGTGGCAGGGCCGCAGCAGTAGTGGCTGCCTCTGCCATGGAGGGTCTGGCCTTTGTCGCGGGGCTCTTACCCTTCTTTTTACCCTGGCCCTTCCTGCCGGCTGGGGGGGCTCCCCCAGGATCATGGGGGGCGAGGGACGTGGCAGCAGCGGAGGTCTCTTCAATGTCCGCCACTGCCGGTGCCCCAGCGGGGGCGAGAGCAGGTGGTTCGGCAGCGGCGGTCGAGGTGGAGGCTAGGGAGGGTGACGGGGGAACAGGCGGAGGAGGGGCGGCCGTGCCGTCTGGAGGGGCTCCTCCCTCCATGTCGCCTGCCATGACGAACAGGGGGGGAAGGGAAAACTCCTGAGAGGGGTCGGGGAGAGGAATTGGGGTGACCGCTCCTCCCTGCTAGGCTGCAGGCAGGGGAGGAGGGCAATAAAAGTGGGGACAGGGTTCAGGGTTAACTCGGACTAGTGCGGCGGTAAGGTTCAGTCACCGACACAAGATGGGAAAGCCGGCTCCTCTTGTTGCACTAGGGGAGGGGATGATATAACAGCATGGGGGTGCAGTGAGGGTCAAAATTAAACAGGGGAGGGGCACAAGCGCGTGGGAGGGGGCGTGGGTTCACGGAAGCGGGGGGCTAATCAGGGCAAACGGAGCTTCAGGGGGAGGGAGACAACCAACTAAGAATGGGGCAGAATAACAAGGGACTAGTTTCAGGGCTAGGGTAGGGCAAAGAAACAAGGCTGTAGAGGGAGAGGGGTGGGGCAGGCAAAACTGAAACTAGCAAGGGGCTGGGACCAAAAAAAAGGGGGCAAACAACTGCAAGGGGCAAATGGGGCAGGTGGCAAGGGACAAAGCAAGGGACGTACTGCTGGGGGGAAGAGGGTCAGTCCAAGGGGTATGGGAGGGGCACGTGCACCCACGTGCGCTTGCACAAAGTCAATGGGTGGGGCTGGTTGCCACTGCAGGCCCAAATGATGTTAAAAGTTGTGGCGGGCCATGGAAGCAGCTAAGTCCAGAGGCCGTAGCACAAGGCAGATGGTGAGCAGCCAGCAGAGGTGGTGGAGGGGGCAGCGGTGGTGGTGGGGGTTATGGGGGGGCACAGGTGGACCAGGGGGCAGGCTCAGTGCCACACCCCCTGTGCCCCTACAAACACAGTCAATACCCCCACCACTAGAGCACAGTTCGAAAGATTACTCAGTTCTTGGAGGCCCCCTCCACGGTGGTCTGCAGAGTCTCCGCCGACGGTCTTCTAGGTCTTCCTCCTCTGGGTACCAGCAGCTTCCTGGCAGCAAACAGGGCAGCAGCAGCAGCTCCAGCAACTCCAGGCGGTGGTCCGGTGGTCAGGCAGGACCCCTCTCAGCTGGTGGTGGTAGTGGTCACAGCAGCGGCTGGAGCAGGAGCCCCTTACACCCCTCCTCTGGGGAGAGGGCCAGCAGGCCCCCTCCCCCCCAAGGGGTTGCTGCAGCAGCAGGAGTAGCAGCAACCAAGGTGTTGGGGGGGGGGGTTCAGCTGCCAGGCAGCCAGCAACCGGAGAGTAGAGTAGTGGGAGGGGTGTCTGGCCCAGCCAGGGGAGAAGCTGGAGCAGCAGTAGCAGCAAACAGCAGCTGGGAGGGCCCAGGGCCTAGCAGCAGCCCCAGCAGGATGAGCAGGAGGAGCAGCAGCAGTCCTCTACCTCCTTCCTGGCCAGAGGGCTATAGGAAAGTGGTAAGGAACCAGTAGGTTAGCCCCAGGCTAAACAAATCCCTGATACCTTGTTAACCAAATGGCAGTTGCTCCAGGGTAATCAAGACACCTGGGGCCAATTAAGATCCTTCTAGAAAAAGCAGTGGAGATGGCTAGATTGATTGGGACACCTGAAGCCCATCAAGGGCTGGCTGGAACTAGTTAAAAGCCTCCCAGTTAGTCAGTGAAGGGGGGAATGTCAGGAGCTGTGGAAGGAGGTTGCGTGTGAGGAGCTGGGAGCAAGAGGCACAAGGAGCTGGGAGCAAGAGGCACTAGGAGCTGAGAGTGAGAGAGCGTACTGCTGGAAAATCTTGTGGTGAGGATGAAGAAGGTGTTGGGAGGAGTCCATGGGGAAGTAGCCCAGGGAGTTGTAGCTGTCGTGCAGTTGTTCCAGGAGGCACTCTAAACAGCTGCAGTCCACAGGGCCCTGGGCTGGAACCCAAAGTAGAGGGCAGGCCCGGGTTCCCCCCAAACCTCCCAACTCCTGATCAAACACAGGAGGAGTTGATCTAGACTGTGGGTTCTACCAGAGGGGAAGAAATCTGAGGCAAACAAAAATCCGCCAATAAGTTCAGGACCCATTGAGGTAGAGGAGGAACTTTGTCACAGTATATATCCTAATGCCTGGGAGGAGTGATGACACAGGTGCCAATTCCACTTATATAGTAAACAAGCTAAAATTTACAAACACTAATACTCTTCCAAAAGTTTTACAAACTGATGAAATGCAATATGCAGTGAGGCAAAAGTAGTATTTTCATTTATTAGGGGTCTTAACTTGACTAAAATACTTAATCTATTGATAACTGTTTTACACTAACTCCTAAATTAAGAGAAATTCTAGCCTTTGAAATATTTTCTGTAGCGTAACCCAACTGTGTATTCTCACTGTATATGTATTCGTATCTTTGTATATGGTGCCACTATCAAGAATGTATGGGGACTCAACTCCTTGCACTAATGTAACCACAAAAAAATCCCACTACACTAGGATACCAGGATAAGCTTCTTCTGAGGAGCAAATATTAGAAGAAAACTGGTTCAATGGTTTTAAAGTTATGAACATTTGAAGTCATCAGGTTGAATGTTGTTAAAAAAAAATCTCTTCAAAGTTAGAACTGTGGACTGTCTCAATTTGGGATGACCTCAAAACATGAGCAGTCTCAAGCAAGGGATTGTTTCACACTGGACATCATCTAAACCTCTGAACTCCATCAAACTCTGGGCCATTCAACTTTAAAAATGATCATTGAACTTGGCTTGTTTTGTAGCACACATTGAGACAAAGATCAAGTCTGAAAGTTGTATGTACCATATGTTACTCTAACTTTCAGTGAGGCAAATTGTATAAAATTCTATTTTTATTCTACTGTATTTTGGCCTAATTGACAGCAATATCACATAAAAAGATAATATTTTAAGGCAATGTTGCACCAACTGAGGATCTGCTAATATATATTCAATCAAAGCATCTATAGGCTGGAATATAGGCCTCTTTGTACAGTTTGCTTTGAAATAAATAAAGGGTATACAAGGCCATAGAGATGTCATAGAAAACTTGTAAGAGTGTGCTATTTAGAAACAATTGTACTTGTATTTAGATACAAAAAATATACAGTATTTCTTTTTCCCATTAATTCTTGTGATTCGTCGTAGGATGGCTGTTCGCTACTGTTCCTACAACTACTAATAGAAGTAGGCCTGAAACAAAGCCTCAAATCAGAATTTGTGTCAGCTTTGTAAAGAATGCATCCAGATACAGGTCTGAATGTCATGACTGGCCCTATCTTTATAGCTGTCCAAACCAACATCTCAGGTCTGACCATGTGAACTATGGGGAAGTTTCCTGGTACTCCACCATCAGTCTGTTGTCTCTTGTCTCAGACTGTAAGCTCTTTGGGGCAGAGACTTTTTTGTCCTGAGCTTGTACAGTGCATTGCACAATGGGGGCCTGATCATGCCTAGTGCTCTGAGGCACTATGACAATACAAATATAACCACGTTTCTCAATCCTAACTGAACTGGGGATAACTGTAGATCATATGGCACATCCTCCCACTCACTTCTTTCCAAACAGACAGAAGTGGAAAGCGTGTGTATGGCAACCCATTTCCCCCATCCCCCATCAACACACCATGTCAAACATCGAAGGGGGAAAAAGTATTCACTGAGCTTGAGTGAGAACTCAGCAGAATCTTTTTTACTTCTAAAGAAAGTTTGAACCCAAGATTCTGTGTGGATAGGATCTGAGTTCAATTAAAAAGAAAATGCATTTCAGGGCTAACCCAAAGCCCACTGAAGTCAGTGTAAAGACTCCCATTGACATCAGTGGGATTTGGATCAAGCCCCTAATGTATGTGAACAGAACAATTTACATTGAGCCTGTCTTTATTTTCCCATGACATGGATTTTTAATAATAAATAATTGCTAATGAGGCAACAAGGGCAATTTCAATATTAATTAAAAGTTGACTGTTTTTCTGAATAAAACCAATATGTATCTAGGAATAAATGTCTGGTCTCCAGCACAAAAACACCATTTGTTTGCTAATTTAAAGTAAGTACTCACCATGAGACATGGACCACATCCAACCAATGAAATCCTATTTGTCTTACTGATCATCCTGGCACAAAAGATCCTGGATGATCAAACTAAGACCTCTCTCAAGTTATGTTCCTCAAAATTTTGAGACAATCTCAGCAGATAAATGATATAACATGTTTCCCATTATGGTGTTAATGTAAAGCCAGACAGCCTTACATTTGCCTAAATTGATGCAAATAATTCAGCAGCAAGCAAATCAGAAAAAAAAATTCCATCCTCACTTTAAGTCAGTCACCTGTCAAACATTTAGCTGTTTGTGACTTTTAAGGCACTGTATCTTTGCCGTTTGGTCCTGGCACTTAATTGTGCTAACACGAATCCTCCACCTCTGACAGAAAAGAAGAGATAATTATTGCAGTCAATGTTGTTGCTTTGACTTGAAAGTCCATTCTAAAGAAAGCATTAGAGAAGACTTTCTTGTGGCTGAAAGATCAGATTATCACAATCAAAGTAAAAAGGTGTGGCGCTATTTACCTTGCATGTTATGACACATGAAAGAAAATGATTCAGGCAAGAAAAATAATTACACATTAGTTTGTGTTTGGCAACTTTGTTTTGTATATTTGGGCCACAAACCAAAGATAAAAAGGTATTTTTGCCCAATGTATTCTCTGCTTTTAATAGGTCAAGATGTAGATTGTGTTTAGAGGAGTATATTTTGCTTGCCATACAGTGTTTTATCAGAAGTTGGCTTTTTTAACCTCCATATCCGTACAATGCTGTAGTAAAGTTTGGTGCAACTTTCATCACAAAACCCCAAACCACCCCGTGCATTTCTACCAATTTCAAAATTTCACTACAAACCAGAAGCCAAGCCTGGCTTTTGCAAAGCTGAGTTGAATTTCAAGAAAATCTGGGACAATTATAGGTTTGAGTGGAAACTACCCACAAGGACTATATGGGCTGAGTTTCAGTTTGAGCTTTTGAGTTCATTTAAAGCTGAAACGCCAGGGTCCCAAAGCTATGCAAAGCAAATCCCTGACAACCAAAATCAGAAAGATTTACGTAGGATTCTATAAGCTGGAAAATGACTGCAAATGGAGGGGTTACAGACTCATCGCAGTTCAAGGGGACTTTTAGTTTTGTAACTGCAATAGGTGTTAATTACATGGTCTCAGCTGGAGTACTGTGTCCAGTTCTGGGCACCACACTTCAGGAAAGAGGTGGACAAATTGGAGAAAGTCCTGAGGAGAGCAACAAAAATTATTGAATGTCTAGAAAAGATGACCTACGAGAAAAGATTGAAAAAACTGGGTTAGTGTAATCTGAAGAAGAGAAGATGGAAGGGGGGACATGATAACAGTCTTCAAGTACATAAAAGGTTGTTATAAAGAGGAGGATGATAAATTGTTGTTCTTATCCACTGAAGACAGGACAAGAAGTAATGCAGCGAGAGAGATTTTGATTAGACATTAGAAAAAACTTCTTAACTTGAATGGTAGTTAAGTACTGGAACAAATTATCGAAGGAGGTCGTAGAGTCCCCAGCACTGGAGGTTTTTAAGAGCAGGTTAGACAAACACCTGTCAGGGATGGTCTAGATATTACTTAGCCCTGTCTCAAGTGCAGGGGACTAGACTAGATGACTTATTGAGGTCCCTTCCAGTCCTACATTTCTAGGATTCCAAGTTTGTAGCTCCTTGTGCCTTGAGAAGAGAAAATATGCCTTAGATTACATTGGCAATAATAAATATGGGCTTTAAAACCTGCATGGGCTTTCCAGGATGGTGTCACAACATTTTACCCAGTGTCTTCGAAATGCACCATGACATTAGGGCTGTGAACAGTATTTAAATCCAAATATGATGAGCTGACTATAGTACAGCTCCCTTCCTAGAACTATTTTGGAAATAAATACTGATTCAGGTTCCTATCTACTCTCAACCTCAATACTAGGCAGGTGATAACTGGCAGAAATTCCACCTACACTACCATTTTATTTGCATGTCAACAAATGGTGGTGTCTTGTAGTGTAAAAATCACCTATGATTCAGAAAAAAGCAGCAAAGAGAGAAAAATGAAAATAAGATGGAAAATAGACATGCTTCAGAGAGAATCTATATGCACAGGTCCAGATTCTCAGCTGACGTAAATCTGCATAACTCCATTGATTTTAGTGCAGTGCTAATATAATGCAGCTAGGTCAATTTATACCAACTGACGCTCTTGCCCTGTAAAAGATTTACTTACATGTATGTGATAAGAATTTAGTTCAGCAAAATAGTACTTGTCTCCATAATATGTGAACAGCAAACATGATGCAATGTAGCCCTGTACAGTTTCACTTTCCCATGAAATAAATTTTGAACATAAATCATGATTAATTATTACAAGGAGGCCATTTTAATATTAATTAAAAGTTTACTGTTCCTGTATCAATATGTATTTTGGAGTGATCACCTGAGCACAGGGACAGAAAGCATCTGCATTCGCAAATAAAATAAAGCTTTCAAACACGTGGGAAAAATCTAGCCAGTGGAATCACTTTTGTTTTGTTAGAAATATTTGTATTTTAATAGAATAATGTAGAATAAATAGGATACAAGTTATACTGATACAATTTGGCAACTAATGCCTCATTCATATGTGTCAGCCTATATTTAATTTCAAAGACAAGAGACACTGGACTTCTCTGCAGTAAGATAAAGAGTGTTAATTTTAGTACTGTGCGTGTCTAGAGAATGCATCAGTGTGGGTACGTTTTTATTGGCATGCGTCTGGGATGGGGCCACATTACTCACAACTGGCATAGACGTGTGTGTTATACAAGTCATCCCAGTAGAGTTTTGTGTAATCCCTATCCTATTATAGTTCCATTATTTTGCATGGGCATTTCTGAAAAGAATTAATTACAAAGCTTTATTTTAAAGAAAAATAGCGAAACTTCCAAATCCATTTTAATGCTCTTCATCTACCAGCAGGTGTCACTGGTGAGTGATACAATTCTCCAGGGAGAGCCACTGAATAATCTTAACCTCCTACCAGCTTGGGGAATCAAGGGACATCAAGGAATTTTTGCCTGCTAGGTAGCTGTGATACTTATTCTACACCTATCCCAAAGTACCAAGAAGCTGGCCAGATCCATCCATAGGCTTATAAAAAGAATGAGCACTTTCAATGAAACGATTGCAAACAAGAAAGTAAGTTTAGTCTTTCCATTGCAGTCCAGAAAAGAAAACCCTTCAGGAGAAAAAAAATGGAAACACATGAAACACAAATTGAATACACTCAAAATGTAATGAAAGGAAAGTCTTTTTCCATCTTAGTTAATGCTTTAAATTAGAATGTTGATATACAAGCTGCAAAACAGATGGGGACAGTATTTTTTAATAATTTGTTACTGAATGTAAGCAGGGGCGGCTCTACGCACCAGCAAACCAAGCACATGCTTGGGGCAGCACATTTTGAGGGGCAGCATTCTGGCCATCCATTTTTTTTTATTTTTTTTGTTGTTGCTTGGGGCGGCAAAAGGACTGGATAAGGACTGGAACACTTGGGCTGGGGGCTGCCCCGCAGGGCACACGGAGCTGCCCGCGGGTGCTGCAGGGCAGCCGCCCCCCCAGCACCACAGCTGGGGCTGGGTGAAGCGCCTGAGCCACTCAGGGGCTGCGGCAGGGTGGCCAGGAGCAGCAGCAGCAGCGGGGCCATAGAGGGGACTGGTGCCCGGGGTGCTGCCGTGCGGGGCCTGCGTCCCGCTCTCCGGGGCTCCGCTCCCTCTGGGGCTGTCCTGCCGTGGCTCCTCAGCCCCCTGCTGGGGGGTCCCCCTGGCTCTGCCCTCCCGGGTCCCAGCCAGTCCTGGAGGCGGGAACCCCGGCTGGAGGGACCCTGGGCTGAGGCGTGGCCCGGGAGCCCCGCTGCTTACCCTGACCCTGCCAGCACCAGACAGACTGGAGGTGAGGGGGAAGCAGGCAGAGTCAGCACTGATGGAGGGGAGCCCAGGGCTGGGGCAGCAGGGGGGAGAGCCCAGTGCTGGGGCGGCAGGGAGTGCAGGTGAGGAAGGGCACTGGTGGGGGGGGGGTGAGAGCCATGGGCTGGTGTGGCAGGGGCTGCGGGGGTGGGGGGAGCCCAGGTGTGGGGTGGGGGGCAGCCAAAATTATTTTTGCTTGGGATGGCAAAAAACCTAGAGCCAGCCCTGAATGTAAGGCTCATGAATAGGAGGAACTAATAATAATATTGGCTAGAGCTAGACTTACTGTAGACAGGCGCTATGTTAGTTTCCCCAGCGTAGTTCTGCGAAAGCATCTCAGTCCCAACATGCAGCACCCCCTGCTACTCCAGTTCAGGCCTTTTTCCCATTCCACCTCAGTTCTTTCACTGCCCTCCAGTCTTGACCCGCAATACACCCTAGTTTGTTCCTCAGCCCCTTATCGCTCTCCAGTGCGCCTCATGTCTGCCTCCTGTTAGAGAGATCCTCCACACAGCTTTGCCAAATGGACCTCATCAGGAACCTATTCAGTCCTGATCCTCTGGCTTTTCCAGATGTGACCCTCTCCCCTTCAGCAGTGACCATCAACTGTGGCAAAGTGTAGGGTCATTTGAAGTACGCATTCAAATAGGCAAGGATGCTGCATATTTATGGGATAAAGAATTTTGAAGGCTACCTTGAGTTTTAGAGGCTGTGGCTGATAATAGCTTCTGATTCAGATAAATTACCATTTACACATCTAATATTCCCTTGAGCGAATGTTCTGATGTCATCATGATGCTACACAGAAATGCTACAGCGATGGGAACTATAGAAAAAAATCATGGATTAAATAGACCCACCCACCTACTTGCATTTTTCATGCCATACCATGCCAAATCCCTTTGTTTTTTATATGGCTGTAGCGAACTAGAAAAATGTCTTATGGCCCCACAATCACCACCACAAAAGCTTATCAGACCATGTGTGTACAAACTTGTACTACCAAACCAATAAAAAAATAAAGCCTCTCCCCAGCCTTGAAATCGTCCATCAATTCCTTCTACTGTTCCAGTGCTCGACATGCATTCTGTTCCCTGGTTTTATCTTTCATCTTGCTTGCGTAGCTACTTTCTGAGAGATTTGTCACGACTGGCTCACAGCACACTGAGCTGATTTACAGCAGCAATTAATTCCATATCAGTTGGGAGGGGATGGGATCATATTTTAAAAATAAAAGTAGCAAATTATATCCACAAGTCTGAAAATGCCACTCCTAGGTTTTTATATATATAATTTAAAATACTGGGTTCACGTACAGGCGACAAATACAAGGGGATGGGAAGGAGGAGAATACAGAACCAATAGGCTTGGTATCAGATAGTCTGTCTCAAGTAAAAATGAGATTGCTGGTCACATCCTAACTCAATGATACCTATCCTCCCTGCACAGACATATGCAAGCTACATCCTTAACTCCTGTAAATCAGCATTGCTCCATTGAACCCAATAGAGCGATGCTGATCTACACTAGATGAGGATGAGGGCTAGAACTGGCAACCTCCGCTCACAGCTGGAATCATGCAGGATGTTGCAGGTCATGGCTGAGGTGGCATAGTGAAACTTGCCGTGCATCAGCCCATACTACGTTTTGCTCTAGACAGCCCTATCAGACCGAGTTTTACAAGCACCAAATTGACACATACTATTCATTATTGCGGGGAGGGGGAAATAAATGAGATCAGCATTCAAACTAAAATTGTTCAGGGCTAGAATCCCTTTTGTGTTTTCTCCCTTACATACCTCAGATGAAAGCACACACATGCAGATTTGAACCATATGCAGCTGATATGCCTATGTGCAGATGCAAACCAGCAGCTATGTGTACATTTGAGTTTGCATGTGCGCAAGTTAGCAGGATATACTTCTTAAGACTGGGCTCTTTACTGTGTTTCTAACTGAACTTTTCTTTAGCCTGGAGACATCATCAACTGGCTCAAACATTAATAAGGGTGTCAAAAATCTACAAGTGCAAAAGAAACATCTTTCATTCATACAATATCGTAACGTTTTACATATACCAGAGAAACGGCTTCGATCACAAATACTCCATAGCTATTTAGATCTGAGGATTATCCACTAACAGTACAGTTGGAGTCCCTAAGTATTACAAATAGGTCTTCACTTCAGGATGATTCTGATTTTAAATGCCTTCACACTCAAGCACATTTTTCCACACTCCCCTGTATGCACAGACCGCTTTCCTATCCCACTATGCTCAATTCTTTCAAGTCCTCCTTAAAGAGACACTTCTTAAATCAAGTTTTTTAAAACAACAACAGCAACAACACTAAGCTAGGCCCATCACTAGATTTCCAAGTTCAACCCATTTTCTGGTTGTCTGTCTCTTGGCTTAAAAATTTTTCAGGGCAGGGACAGCCTTTATCTGGTATACTGTCCACTACTGAGCACACTGTGTGCACTAAATAAATAATAAATAGTAACCAATACTAACCTGAAATGCATTACACCTGCAATAGTATTTTCCCAAGTACTGAAATCAGAGTCAGAAGCTGCTGGAGAAGGAAAGTCTAGGGGATTTTGTTGAATTGACCTTGGGCAGAACGTACCTTGGAAAAGACCTGAAATTGTATATATATATATATATATATATCCCTATTTAACCTGGATGTTCACAATTGCTTTCAACCTGGAGAATTATATAACACTTTACATGAGTTTACAAGGAGTACACCAGGAGTATTTTAGAGTATATGAGCCAAGAAGCTGTACAGACAGCAAGGCGTCTGTGTTGCCACTACAAAGTGGATGTTAATTACCTAAAACAATACATATAATAGGCAAAGGAAAAAAAGCTCTTCATTACTGTGCCATACCCACTCATCTAGTGCATCTCTAACTGCACAGTTATTTACCCTGGAGGGATCATAATTAGCTGTTTTTCAAATTATTAAGGATGGGGGGGAAAGAAAGCTACCAGAGTAAGAATGGTGGGAAACTTTATATGTGGTGTTTCTCGAGGAATCTAGTTAGCATACATAATTACTTCATTACATTACACACACACAAGGCCTGTACTTCACTCAAGAAAAGGGTTGTTTAATATCGATTCAGTGATCTCTAGTTTATGAGATTAATCATGCAATAGAAGCGTTGGGCAAACAACAAGCTATGCCCAGTGTGTCTAACTGCTTCTTAAAAGATGGTATGAAGCCAAGCATGAGTCATTTATCATTATAAATGGAGCCCTGCCTGGATACAAAAATGTGGATCTGCATCCACCAGGATCAACCCATGATCCAACCCACGATCCACTAGCCATATTTTACCTGTATCCACATCCACACCCGCAACAGCAAGCTGTCTTAGCAACAGGGGGGAAGGGAGCGAGTGGGGGGACAGGGTCTTGCAGGGAAGAGGTAGCGCGAGGGTGGGACCTGGGGGTAAGGAGCAGCGCGGGGGCAAAGTCTTGAGGGGAAGGGATGTCACCTTGCGTGCTGCTCCCCGGGGACTCGCAAGTGATGGGGCCCAAGCTGCTGGACAGGAAGCAGTGCAGCGAGCAGGTGCTGGACAGCCCTGACTCTGACCTGCCACCTAGCCCCAGCCACTGGCTGCTGGCCGCCAGCCCCGAGCGTGCTGTGCCCCCGGGCTGCCCAAACCAGATGCTGTGGGCCAGCGGTCCACTATCTGCAAAAATGGTCCACGAATATGCGGATATCCGCAGAGATTAATTGGATATCCGCGGATTTGCAGGGCTCTAATTATAAATGCTTTGCCCATCTCAAGCACGTTTAATCTGAGGAGCTCAATCTTTTTATAAGCACTAATTAGTTAAGCCTCACACAACTCAGCTGGTAAGGCAAGGAAAAGAACATTTTCCAGACGGGAGAAACTGAGGCGCAGAGAGGTAATGAAATTTGCTGATGGTCACCCAGCATGTTGGTGGCAGTGCTGGGAAGAGAACCCAGTAATCACTGCCAACCTCATAATGTTGTAATGAGAGCGTTTCAATCCTATTTACATTATTTAGTAATGAGCTGGGCATAACGGATGGCTTGTCCTTTTCCCCCCTCTTTTGGTAATGTTGCCCCCTCACTCCTTACCATTGAAGGAATTTACAAGGTGGGAGAAGCGTCTATCCAGCTGGTGGCCAGGCATAGCTTATTAGCAGATTCAAGCTGATGACTGGCCCTCTGCGTGCATTTATCTTGCACATTACCACAGCCTAGATTCGAATCAGGACCTCTTATGGTGCATGGGAGAGGAGCTTTCCTGACAGAGGAGCTGAAGAGGTCTCTGTCTCTAGCCCATCCAATAGAGCCTGCACTGAGTTCCTCTCAGCTGGAGGCCACTCTTTGCAGCTCTTACAGAATAAACCTCCACTCTAATTTGTTAACCCACAAAAACTCAGCTCGGATCCAGAGTCTGCTTTTCAGTGTGGTTCCTGCATTTTCCCCCCCTCAAAACTCAGGTTTCCCGAGGCACAAGGCGGTGGGAACGTGACTTGTCTGAAGTCCAACAGCAAGTCTCACCAGTTCCAAGTCAGCAGTGGAATTCAGAATCCTCTCAGCTCCCTGGCTAAATGGAAAACTGGGCCAAAGGGAAATTCCATCCATTTTCCCCAGGCCAGCAGTCTGAAAGTTAGGAAGTACAGTAGAACCTCAGAGTTACGAATACCGGCGTTACGAACTAACCAGTCAACTACACACCTCATTTGGAACCGGAAGTACACAATCAGGCAGCAGCAGAGACCGAAAAAGAAAGCAAATACAGTACAGTGCTGTGTTAAATGTAAACTACTAAAAAAAAAATAAAGGGAAAGCAGCATTTTTCTTCTACATAGTAAAAGTTTCAAAGCTGTATTACGTCAATGTTCAGTTGCAAACTTTTGAAAGAACAACCATAATGTTTTGTTCAGAGTTATGAACTCCCTTTCCTCCCATGCCCCCCCACCCCCCACTCCAAACAAACTAGGTAATGTGATTTTTAAATTGTTCCTGGCATTTATTGGTGGCAACCAGTTTTCTAGGAAAACATATAGGAGCCCAGCATAAAAGTGTGTGAATCACTTCCCATCTGACTTTAGAGGGTCCCTGTCTTGTCCTCCTCTCTTGCAGCTTTGCCCTCTTCCTTGCTAAATACCTCTACTTTGCCTCCCTGGTTTTCTGGTGTACCTTCAGTGCCTGATTCTGATTTCACTTTTTTAACTCCATCGACTTTCATTGGATTTATAGTAATTTAGAGTAAGATAAGCAGGATCAAAGTCAGGCCCCTCTTTTACAGAAGATCTGGGCAGCTTGGTTCTACAGGAATCCAGATAAACCCAAATGTTTTTCTATTTGTATTTGTGACCATGAGCCATTTGGGGGATCAAATTAAAGCAACATCTGGTCTTCTCGTGGAATTTCTACCACGCAGGAAGAGAGCTAACGTAAGATCAAATCTCATGTTATTTCACTCCTCTAAAGGGTTCATGGAGGTAAATGAAAGAAAACCCCACACAAATACAAGTAAATTCACTAAAATTCACATTGGTCATCTCAGACGAAACAATCCCTGCGGTGTCCATCTTACAATCAAACATTCATCTAAGCTCCCTCCTCCCTTCACTCTGGTGGCTGCCCAGATAGAAGTTAAAGACCCCAAGGTACTTTCCAAAAGGAATAGGGGGTAAATGCTGTTGTCCTTACTGATGACATTCCCTTGCTCAGTAAAACCCCAGGGTAAGCTCTCTGGGGCTATGAACTACTGCACAGAGATGGGTGTGAGCTGCAACATTTCTGTCCAGGTTTTGATGAGGAAACCCATCATCCTCCCTCAAAATGTGTGTATCAACTAGGGGAATTTAAACTTCAGCTTGAGAGTATCCAGATCGGGGTATGGGGGGATGCGGGGGAGCTCGCATCACAGCAAACTCTATTGAGGCTGTTGCTCTAACTTGCCTAATCATTTTGCTTCCAGTATCTAGCTCTGATCTTGCAATGTGCTGCCACAACAGCCAGCCTCAATAGATAACCAACTCTACCTATTCAAAAGCTGGCTGGAGTGGGAAGACTCAGTCAAATGTAACTTGTAAGTAAACTTCAGAAAATGCTAACTCCAAACAAATGGGCAAGTCGTTCAAAACCCAGGTGTCCCACTCAGAAAGGTGCAACTTTCATTCACACTAAAAAGTTAAAGGGTCAGGAGGGCTTGTGTGCAGAGTTGCATGGGTCCAGCAACACTCTTCCTGTGGTTGCTGAAAATAAACACTGAATATCGCCATTTGAGATTGACAGTGATCTTGGTTAATTGGGCTTTCATTAGCTTTTGAACAGCAGCAAGGGGGCTACTTGGTTTTTTCCCACTGATCTACTGGGGCTTCCATCTATCAGTGTGAAAAAAACTCAACAACAACCCTCCACTGTTCTCTGGGAAGAGCCCTGGTAAAGTGCTAGACATAACAAACTACTGCAGATTCATAAAGGCACAGTGCTAGATAACTCATCCCCTACTATCTGCTTGGGGGCATACAAGAGCTTACATTTCTATTGCCTCTTTCACCTGGTCCCTGCACAGATAGATAAAGTGGGGAAGGCATAGAAAAGACTGCGAACTCAGGGCTTCTTACAGCCAGGGGAATTTTATTAATTGTCAAACAAGGGCCATTTTTGCACTACCTAGGCTATAGGGTAAGCACAAAGCCCAGCCCCGCCCCCAGAATATCCCTTGGGCAGGGAGTCCCTACATAAGGCCTTTCAGCCATGCAGGGAGGAGGGGCTGTTCCAGGGAGGGGGCATTGTCTGAGTCCAACAGTGCCATGGTGAGTCCCCACACCTGCAAAGCCACATAAAGACGCTTGAAGAGGGTCACAATTTAAGGGAGCCCTAACAGGATCCAAGGCCTACACTAGCTCCTGAATAAGGGAGATGTGAGCTGCCTCCCCTCTGTCCTTGGCTGGCCTTCGTGCCAGTGCAGGGATGATTCTTCCCCATGGAGGGGAAGCAGGACTAGCAGTAGCCTCTGCAGAAGGGGGCTGCGGAGGGGAGGTTGGGGCCATAGTCTCAGTGTCCTCCCCTCAGGATACTGAATGGGCACAGAGGGGAGCGGACACCAAAACAAACCCCTACTCTTATGAAAAGTGTCATGGGACCTGGCTGCTTTAATATCCCAGAACAATAATTATGCACTTCCCCCCTGCCATGAAAACATAAACATTTTGTTTTGCGTTTCCTCAGTCCCGTCTGTTTCAGGATTTCAAAACACTTTACAACATTGCTAAACTCAGTCTCACAGCACCCGTGAGGTGCCTATTGCTACTGTCCAGCTTGGTAAACCGAGGCAGGGAGAAGGAAAGTGACTTACCTTAGATCACACAGTGAGTCAGTGATGGGGCTGTGATAACAATCCAAGACACCGGGAGAGGGGGTCTCCTCTCCCTTATGGCTTAGATGGGCTATAACAGCCTCTTAGCCAGCCAAGAAACAGATTCTATCCACTCAGGCACTGCATTGGACAACCATAGTCAACCTTACGCAAGGCCCCTGGCATCTAGGAGGGCTGGTCTGGATTGTGAGGGGGATTCCCAAAGCACAGAGCGCCATGGTGATCTTGGGGCAGTTCTGGGGTTGATTACAGGCAGGGCTGCCCTAACTTAGCGTGACAAGGCGGGTGAGGCAGTATCCTTTATTGGACCAATTTCTGTTGCTGAGAGAGACAAGCTTTTGAGCCACACAGAGCTCTTCTTCAGGTCTGGCAAAAGGTACTCTGAGCATCACAGCTAGGGTGACCAGATGTCCCGATTTTATAGGGACAGTCCCGATATTTGGGGCTTTTTCTTATATAGGCTTCTATTACCCCCCACCCCCTGTCCCGATTTTTCACACTTGCTGTCTGGTCACCCTAATCACAGCTAAGTGCAATTAGGTGGAACAGATTGTTTAGCTTAACTGCATATGCTTTAGAGTAGCATTTTGGCCCCTGACCTGTCCAGAATCCCAAAGACCCAAAAGGGGCTGAAAGCTGCCTTTCTTCTCCCTCCCCATAGATCCATCCTTGTGTGTGTTCTGGTGCCTCTAGGAGGAGCAACACACCTGCCCGATTCCTACTCTTGGTGTCTGTGTGGTAATCCATGCTCCCTCTGCTAGGCAAACTTCTCAGGTTTTCTTTCAAAATTCAAGCACATAGCTCAAACAATACTAGTCTAGCTATTAATTATGTGAGGAGAGCCAACAGAGGGTGATAAGATCAAGTGGCAAAGGTCCTGGTATCCTGGAGTTTCCAATAAATAGCTGGAATTACATAGAAGGGAAAGCCTGGCCCAGGATCATAACTAAAACTAAACTAAACTAAAACTTGGGTGTCTAGGATTTGAAAATGGTTTTTTTTTTTGTTTGGTTTTTTTCCCCCTGGAGGGATCTTAGCTAAATAAGACTGGTATTTATGCTTGAGAAACATGTTAGGGAGGAGGAGGAAATCAACAAGTTGAGAAGTCTTTTAATCAGGATGATTTAGTTAAATTAGCTCAGATGGGGATGTTTCATTACTACAAGTAACAGATTACTGCATGGTGGCCCACTCTCTCCTGTATAAGGTGACCAGACAGCAAATGTGAAAAATCAGGACAGAGGTGAGAGGTAATAGGAGCCTATATAAGAAAAAGACCCAAAAATCGGGACTGTCCCTATAAAATCGGGACATCTGGTCACCCTACTCCTGTGGTTCCTACTCTGACACCAGCTTTTGACTTTTAGCAGCAACACCCTTGGCTCTGAGGTAAAACTACGTTTTCTTTCAGCAGCAGCTCAGTTAGGCCATCACATGAAACTGTCAATTTCTTCTGTTTCGGAGAGATTGCTGAGTCAGATCATGGAGAGATGGGATTACAACAATGTTAGTCACCAGCTATTTCCTGTTTGCCAGAGAATCTCACAGGCTGAAGCTTCTTGGCCAACAGCACAACCAGGTGGATCTCATGGTAATGAGATACCTGAATGCTGCCAACAGCTGGGCAAGAATAAAGCCTGCACTTGTCTGACTGTTGATCCTCTTAGGCTTTTTACAAATGAAGTGCATTGTTATACACACCCCTTTATATGAAATTTCCTGTTGGTTTTCCTACCCCAGCGTACCACATATGTCTTTACTCATTGTTACATATATAAATTAGATTGTAAGCTTCTAAAGGCAAGGACCTGGTTTTATTTTATAGCTCAAAAAGTGCCAAGCACAACTGTGGGCCTATAGAGTTAAATAATAATTAATAAATAATTAGTTGCAGTAAGAGCACCAGATTCTCCTATATTTTACCATTTCTTAGGGTCATGATATTATAAGGAGCAGATTCATCCCCGCCCTAGGGCAGATGCCAGCAAAGGGACAGTAGGTAGCAAACATGTGCCCCCTTTATAAAGAACTTGTGAGGTCTAGTGAGGCCCCTGGCATGGGCGTAGCCAGCTATCAGGGTTGCCCAAAGTTGTATCCCCAACTTTCATGGCCCCTATGGAGCTTTGCAAGAAAGCCCAATTACTGGAGAGCTCACATCTACCCTGGTATTACCCTTCTCACAGTGAGAGTGTCACCCCAATATGCTCCCTACCTCTCCTGGTCTGCCTACATCCTGCCTTAGCTCTACCTCCAGTACACCAGGAAGCTATAGAGGTAGCCCCGAGCTGGCATTGTCTCCAAACGTTTAGGCTTCTGGGACATACAATGCTCCAGATTTACTGCTATTAGTGGTAAGATCATGTGTTTATATTACATTCCAAATGTATTCTACAGACTCTGTAGAATACAGAGGAATTATTTCACCCATTGCTGATAGGCAGCCAGCCCTGGGTACAACATGGCAGCTGACTACAGTAGCCCCTAGGATAAGAAGTGAAGAATCCAAGCGAAACTGCAGAATATCGACGCAGACTGCAATTATCCAAATTAGAATGGGAATAGGATTACAAAGGCTAAAATCATTTACTGTTGCAAACAGTGCCACCGGATTTTCAACTCTCACTAGTGTTCAGGGGCACTCAGTTTTATATTTTACCTGACAGACTCCACCATCAACAGCATAGTGGCCCTAGTGCCACCTGGGGGCACGATTCAGTACTGACTCAGATACCACTTAACACAGCATCATGTCCTGGCTGTTGCACTCTGGAATGTCTTTGGTCTTCTATACAATTAATAACCTGGCCCCCGACCTGATTTATCTTGCAAGAGTTGAGAATATCACACTGTGACAATAAAGGAAACCCTGGATTAGTGCATGTGAAGTGAATTTCTGCACTAAAACAAGCAGAAAGGGAAAACTGAGTGTATTGCCGATGAAACAAAGGTGTACGTTGCTAGAGTGACATGAACTCATTTCAGATTCACTGAAGATTTCTCACACTCTTACCTGTGCAGTTTCACAGGGAACTGAAATGCCGCAATCGATCCCACTAGAAATAATGCCTCATGTTCCCGGATGCCTGAGATGGTGTACGTTGTTACCCATATATGGAGCCATACACCCACCGGAGGAAAGTGAACTTGTGTGTCATGCTGTACATGTTTCATTCAAGCTGTAAACAGAAATCTACTGACTTCGGGACTGAACTATGCTGGTGAACTGGCCTTCCCAAATGATTATTGAGATTTAAAGAAAAAGAGAAATGAGTTGCTATTTATATTTTCTTGGTAAACCAGAAATATACCGGACAACTCTGCTACTTTGCAAATAGAAAAAATATATAGGGATTCCTTCAGTTCAGAATGATGGTCTGTTACATGCTGTAGGTAATAATTATCCTCATACATGGTTAAAATTAGTGAGACCTCACTGGCAAGTTAAAACCAAGTTATTCATAAATTTTCATTGGCTGAACTGTTTTTGCTACTGTGTGTATAGCACTTCAGAAGGAAGTGGCAGGAAACAGAACAGAACTCCCAGGGTGTTTATAGTTGGATTCAGATTAGTGACTGGTGAACTTCAAAAGATTCAGAAATTTGGACTTTCATGATGATCTAAGCCTCTTTGGTGCAGCAATCAGACTGGAAATCCCAGGAGAATAAGAGATACTCAGCATCTTCTCCTTTCATTTGAGTTGGAAATGGCACAAGAATCTCTTTTCTCCTGGACTGCTAGCATATCTGCTTCTGGGTGCATAAATTGGGGTGCACAAAAATGGGGGGGGGAATTAACTACACTTCTCCAAACTTCAGAGCGTTCCTATTGAGGGTCATTGGCAAAGATTAAAGAGGGCTCTACAGCTATCCAAACTGTCCACCTAGCACTATTACTGACTTCATGATCTGTGTCTTATGCTTTTATATTACCTTAACATGGATTACGGAGCTCACTCCTATGCTGCAAGATGCAAACGATAGGGTCTAGTGGGTAAATCATGGCATTGAGAGCCAGTTCTGGATTTTATCCAAGCTCTCTCATTAATTCTCTCTGGGACTTCAGTTAAATTACTTAGACTTATATTTTTAAAAGTTCCAGCATACTTTTGCACTCATGTGAGTTCCAGATTCAATTCAGCATTCCACATGTACTAAGGTATGTTTACTCCCAAGTCCCCTGATGTATTTGCGTACATCCGACATTGCGTGTTCACACTTTGCAAAACATAATCCTTAACCATGCTCTGTGTCAGATTCCCCATGTGTAACATGTGGACAATAATACTTCTCTCCCACACATAGGGAGCTGCGAGGCAATGTTTCTAAAGACATCCTTGGAACCTTGGATGGTTCTGAACTTCGGATGGAAGCCCATAGTAGTATTATAACAAAGTGAATTGTAGTCAAGAGAGACTTAGCACAAGCTCTAACAGGCTTGATCAGATGTAGGCACCCATCTGGCTCACCTATCAGCTTCATGCCATGAAGACTGCTGAGTGTCAGATGCAGTAATGTACAGGCCACACCCACAAAGAGTAAGTCCAGCCACCAGAGGGAAGTTAGTGGAGTCTTTGCTAATTATGTCCATTCTAACATTTGGACACGTTGACTGATGTAAAACTTTCCATTACAAGTATGATGCCCCAAATCTTTATCTGCCATGAAGTTTTAGCTTAAATATAGAAGTTTGAATAACCTCTTTTAAAGACTAATGTCCTCTCTCTCTCTATGCAATTTCTCCAGATGTGTTTTCTAGTGAAAAGTGGATCATAGAAGCTAAAGATGGAAAAGTCTATTAGATCATCAAGTCTATCTTGCTACTGGTGCAAAATCATTCCCTAATGAAAAGTATTTTGTGCAGTCTCCACCAATTTCAATTGAGTTACACCAGAGTGAAATGGGAGTAATGCAGTATAAACATGGAGCTAAACCCAGTGTAATTGTGGATTACTGGAGTGGTGAACCAGAATCTCATATTCAAATATCCCAGTTAACAGGTCTTCCCTCACTTCCATTGGGAGACCAATTAACTTCTGAGAACCCTCCTGCTGCTCCCCCACAGTTCCCAACAGATGCAAGCCAGTAAACTATCATTGTTGCAAAGGGATTTTACTTCAACAGAAAACACTGTGAACCTGCTACAAGCACAGAAAGAATTCAAAAGCCAGTGGAAAAAATGCTCAACATGATGAGTAATTTCAGAGTAGTTGTGCAACTACCGGTTTTGAAGCTAGTAATTTGGTGTTGTAAATTGTAATTATACAAGTGAGAAAAAATGTTATTCTCTATTGCCAAAAATATTCATTTGATATGTGAGGCTAGGCTGGTTGCTATAATCTACATCCTTCTGAATGTAGTTGTAATTCCTGTTTAATAAAATTCCAGATGTGATTTCTTTTTATCAGGCTATTATCTGTAATTAAGGCATTTAATATTCAGTCCCTTTGATGTCACGTCATCTTTGAAATATGAAGTTTGAAGTTTGTCTCCTTCTTGGAAATGAAGATGAATGAATTGGGAGGGCAGGTCCCCAAAGATACTTTTAAAAGCAATTTGGTGTTTAAAAAAAACAAAACAAAAAACTCCCTGGCAGAAAGTTTACAGAAGACTCTTGTAGGAAGTGAGTAACATGACTCTCACCTTCCACAGAGAAACCTGGATAGGATTTGAAGCGTACCTATTTTTTTGTTCCACGCTACTTGCTTGTAACGAACACCCAAAGCACTGTAATTCAAAATCCCCCTTATTGGTAGCTATCTCCTCTTATTATTCCTATTTTACAGATGGGAAACTGTGGCACAGACGGTGAAATTCATTGTGATGTGGAGGGTTTATGTATGGCCCCCTGCAACATTTCAGCCCCATGGTGGGACTGTACAAAGAAGCTGCAGGCACAGCATCCATCCAGTAGGGCTTCTGCCCTGCATACTACCAGCTCTGCATTGGGAGTCGGCACAGGAAGGAGCCTGCCATGATGCATGACTGGGCAGATCCAAAGGCCATGTCACCCATGCAAGCGATCATTATTCAATCCTCATGGGGCTCTGCTGCAGCCCCATGTCCTTGCACTGGTTTTGGGGGTGAATTTTGCCCCCCTCAACCACTACACTTTACCCACCTATTGTGGAGGAGTGGATTTCACCAAGGACAAACCATAAATCAGTGGCAGATCTGGGACTGGAACCCAGGTCTTCTGACTCCTAATCCTATGCCTTGGCCACACAACCAGCCTTCAACCCCAGTCAATTACTGTCCTCTCCAAAGTATTGTAGGATGTGCAGTCTTTCTTGCAATCTCTTTTCCCCCTTAATTTGTCAAAAATATCTCTTTCTTCTGGCACGGGGCCACTTCTACTCTCCTTATCCTTTTCTTGATACTGGATGCAAGCCAACCTAGATGTAAGATATTCTCCTGTCTGCTTATAATTAGAATTCACACACGGTGAAGTTTGTTTTATTTCTAAAGTTTTATTGGTGGGGTGCGGGGAGCAGCATGTGGGAGGGGAATCACACAAATCCTGTTATTTGTACATGTTCAAAGTGGTGCACGGGAGGAAGATACAAAAATCCCATTAATCATTAGTAAGATTTGGGAGCAGATTTCTTAGGCAAAACTTAGAAAATTTACTCATGACATCCTACTATATGGATTTCTAGGCTCTTCCTTGACACCTCCCCTCCCCCCGCCATCATTCCATCCATTCTGGGCTGCATTTTCACACATGCACCTCAGTAAGTGCAAAACCTCAACACTGCAGATCCTGCCTTACTCCCCTCTCACCCACCATCTGCTTCTCAAGGACTCCCCATTCTTGCAGTTTGACTAATGCAAGATTTCTTGGGTCTGTGTTAAGTGGCAACATGTTGTATATTTGATAGACTTTATCAAAGATGAACTGACGACAGTCAGATTCAGACCTGGATTTTGAGCACCCCAAAGTGGGGTTGGAGATGCACAGATTCAGCAGTTGGTTCAGTTGCATGTATAGTCTCTTATCCTTAAAGATTTGGAGTTTGGGTGAGTAAACCAATTCAAAGTTGAAAAGAAGTAGCTCCTGTCCAGAACACCTACATGGCTCTGCACTTCTCTGTTCTAGACATGAGCAGAAGTGATTGATCAATACTAATAATTAACGTTATTAATCTCTCAAGAGCTGATCCTGATCTCACTGAAGTCAATGGAAGTTTTGAATAGTAAATGAATGTGGAAGAGATCTGTAGAAGAACAAAGCAAGTCAGGAGAGAACAAATACAAGGTTGGAAGTGGGTATTTGGGCTTGAATGTTTCTTGTAATAGGTGGGGCCTCCATAGTTTGCCTGCTAAAGAAGAGGATGGGAGCTTAGCTGATGTTACCAAGTTATTATGGCAGGTATATGGGATGGGACTGTAGAAATCTTAGAGATGGGTGGGTGAAGGAGACAAAGGGGTTGGTGAACTAAGGCTTTGGAAAGATCATTTATAAAATGGCAAAATTGGCATATGTTCCATTTCCCTCTAATCTTGTCTCGACACCTGTTTCCTCTTGGATTTTGTTATCCACAGTCTGTTAGTAGATGGAATTAAAGATGCCCAGTTATCTACAACTCTATTTTAATATTGTAGTTTCACTTGCTGCTCCTCCCCACTCTCCGTACCGGAGTAGTCCCAAAACGTTCTGTGAGGTTGTACTTGATTTGACTATTTTGTATCTTGATTTATATACTTGTAAGTCCTGGTTCCAAGCCCCTGACCGTATAAGAGTGGGGGAGATTGCTCCACTGTTACAGGTGGCATCCATTAGATCAGGTGCTGGAGCAATTTCCCTTCTGTCTCTGGTGATTCTTGAAAGTGCATGTTCCAGAAGCCTATGGGTTAATCCCAATATCCTGGCCAACTCAGTAACACATGCTATAATGTACAAAGCAATATGTGGGTTATTGTTGAGCTTACAGGGCTTGTTTATATGTATATTTAGTCTGCAGCAAGTCTATGTGGACCCTGCTGCTGTGCACGAACAGTTCCTTAGCACACTTTGATCTACCCTGGCTTGAAACAAGACTAGATCAAAGCACACTAAGGAATTGTTGGTGGGTGGCAGCAGGGTCCACATGGATGGTTAAGGCACTGCAGACTAGAGTAGGGTAAATGCACACCACAGCTTTCTACAAACCAAATGTTCACGTAGACAAGCCCATAACATCTGCTCCATTTAAACAGTTGCTGCACTGCCAGTACCTAACTCATTACATTGTAATGTGCTTTGAGATACCCTGAGTGTAAATGATTGTATATAAAACCAAGTTCTATTCCATTCTCTATTCTCTCCTGCCTTAAGCCACCCATAGCCACAGATCACCTAATGAAAAGTTCATATGCGAGAAATTATTTGAGACACTGTTCTTCTCGTTATTGCTATGTCTCTCAATGAGGTGAAGAGCCAGTCAGAAATGGAGTCTTTCAGACTATGTTTCAAATGTTTGAACCTTTGTTTCTCAGCCTTAAAGCGCATAAGAAAAAAAACAGATGTCCTGTGGGGGGGAAAAAGCAACAAAAAAAACCTTAGCTTTATATGCACTTGGATCTTTCATTTTATAAAAACAGTCAAGCCACAACCACAAGATTTCACAGATAAGAGAAAAAATGTGGATTGTACTTAATTTAATATTTTAAAGAAATGCTCTTACAGGGAGACGGCAAACTGAGCCAAAGCCAGACCAAGACTGCTGACTGATCTGAAAAATGTGAATATTATTCACACTGGGACACCACATCTCATAATGCTCCATGTGTGCTATAGTATATAATTATGAAATGTTTGCATTAAGTAACTTGGGTGCCTAAATACAGATGTTCCTTATTGACATTAATTGGACTTGACATATCTTTGGCCTGCTTTATACCAGTCACCAAAGCATGCATTTCCACTTTACCATACATATTCTAAAGGAGCTCTGTTCCATATCGAGCTTATTAACAGAGAAAAACATTAGTGCCTTAGCTATCTGTCATATATTTCAGTTAAAAATGCAATTGGTTTACTTTGAAGAATGTATTTGTTGGGGTACTTACCACAAACATTAATTATTGTTCTTTTTATTTTTATTTACAGTGAAATCTGTCCCCAAGACTCAGCCAGGTATTTTTTCTTTCCAAAAATATCATTGTGTTTTGGTGCCATTCATTCTTCTGACCACAGCTGAAATGTCAAGTTTCCCTGAGAAAGAAAGAAAGAAAGAAAGAAAGAAAGAAAGAAAGAAAGAAAGAAAGAAAGAAAGAAAGAAAGAATTGTCCCCTTGCCTCAACACACACGCAAATAAAATTCCTGTTGAAGTTATTGTTAAATTTAACTTTGCTGTGCTATTCTCTATTGAGGCTGTTTCTACTGTTCCAGGGAGAAAACCCACTTAACTCTTGAACAGACACATTGTTATTCAAGCTATTATAGATGGGTTTTCCAACCATGAAGTTGAGATCTGGATCTGAACTTCCCCAAAGTTTGGAGGTCCTTGGAGAGTTTGGACCATGCCTATCTCAATAAGCTTCCAAAAAAATATTAAAACCAAATCTAGACTTGCATATGAGATACCACAAGAATAGCTTTTCTTGAGACTGGCCTGTGTGTAAGAAACATGCTTAATATTAGGAAGAGTGGAGGCACCCACAAATTATTTTAAAATTTTTAAACAATGTATAAATTCCAATTTTGAACCACTTTGATGTGATGTGGATTCTATCTTTTCTAAAGCTGGTGCATCTCACCACCTTCACACCAAATAAAATGAACTGCATGAAAACATGTAAGCTTTTAGGGTCAAATTCAACCCTTGCATAAGTGAGTGCATCTCCACTGGAGAAAAAATTATTCTCTGTCCCTTAGTACTGTAGGAGCATTTGCTTTCCTTCTAGAATCCAAGGCTACTTGGCATGGTTAACATATGGCATCCTCTTACCTCTAGATAAAGGATTATGTGTTGGCTCCAATCCCTTGTCTCCTGGAAGGAGAGTGTTGGGTTTTGTACAAAAAGGCTATGTCTCATGTTAAGACTAGTTGGGAATGAACTTAAAGGGCAAGCAAAGTATTGGATCCATCAGTACCGATAGCCAAATACTTCAGCTCAGCGAAGCTACTACTTGGTATCTTTTAGTTTCCCCTAAAGGTATTGGCAGGGCTAGAAAGATTGCAAGAGAGCTTCCCAAGAACTACTATGAATCACAAAGGGAGGTATCCTGTGGTGAAGTGTTTGTTTTTGTAAGCCACTGTTACAACAAGTTTTTCAAGGCTGAACATATTAGAACAAATCACAGAATGGGAAGCTTGTTCTGTCCAATGTCACTGGGTATACACTGACTTTGGAAGAATACAGTCTGCAAATAGTACCTGAAAGGGATGATGTAACCACCAGCAGTACAGTCCCAGCAAGGATCGGTAAATTCCTTTCTGAAGTAAGAACGGTGAAGATGACAGATTACTAAAGGCAAATATCAAAAGGACCACACCCACTTAAAAATGGCAGAGAAACATTTGGATAAAGAGTTGAGCTTGTTTAGGGCTTTAAGTCAATCTAACACTTTTCAGTTGTATTCAGCTACAGAGGAGGCTGGTCCTGGTTGAATTTGACATAAGCAATAGTGTGTGTGTGTGTGTGTGTGTGTACGTATCATGCTACAAGGACAATAAATACCTGACACAGGAATCTGAAGTTCATCAGAGGCCATTCAAGGGCGTTTCGTCCAGACGTGAGGTATAATGGACTCAGGACACGTTAGGGTCTGTCTTGTGTGAAATGAAAAGCTGCAGAGTATTTTTAGTAATCAGAATGCTTTTAGACACCATGGTCAGAGTTCATAAGTAGAAATAAGCCAAACCGCAAAAACATTCATCTGTGTGACACCGGCAAATCAGTTGCCAGCTCTTGCCAAGGCTTTAGGCCTCAGCCAAGCACTGATAAATTAATTGCTAGTCTGTTTCACCTGTGTGTTCATATGGTTAAGATGGGTATTGAACTTCTAACAATGTGTTTAGTGTTTAGACTTTATTAAATGCTTGTAAATTACTGCATGCATTCATCTCACTTATCTTTATCACATGCTATAAGGTAATATTTAAGTTTTGTTTTATAACTGTAAAAGATGTTTGCTCTGAAACTGTCAGCCTGTCAGGAGGGATCATCTCCTGCTCATTAAGGAGGCTATCAAAACTAAATGGGTCATTGTGGGACATCACAATGCAAACTCTTTGTTACTTCACACCAATGAAGAAGCTATGTGCAAAAGGACTTATCCCATCAGCTTGGATTCTGGAAGAAGGAAATAAAACTAGCTGCCAAGAAAATTTTTCATCTCTCTTTTGCTGTTTGGACTCTGACAGGACCAGAGCTACAACATAGAACCAGAGATCCCCAGGGTCAACCTGGGTTAGCCCTAAAAGTCATTCAAAGCTGACAGATTATTACAACTCTGTCATCTTTTAAAGCCATCAACTGTAACTCATTTGTGTATATAAATCTGCTTGCTTTAACCTTGTAATAATGCTCTCATTTCTTTTCTTAGTTAATAAATCTTTAGTTAGTTTATTACAGAATTGGCTAAAAGCATTGTCTTTGGTGAGAGATCTAAGGTACAAATTGACCCGTGGTAAGTGACTGGTCTCTTGGGACTGGGACCAACCTGAAAATTTTGTAATCTGTGGAGAATAGCAATCAACTATCACTAAATTCAGCTTGCCTGCAACTTTAAGGGTGCTAAAGTGATGTAGCAAGGGCGAAGATAGATAGCCATTATGAATGATGATGATAACAGAATCGGAGATGGTATAAATTTGTAGTCAACCCTCTAATGCAGGATTATTCCCAGAAGATTACACACTCATAGGCCCTGTTATGTTCACAATGGGAGCTTCGCAACTGACTTCAATGGGACCAGGATTTGGCCCATAGATTTTAAGGCCAGTAGGAACCATTGTGCCCATCTAGTCCAACCTCATGCCTAACACAGGGCACTGAATTCCACCCAATCATTCTTGCTTTGAGCCCTCCAAGTGAGGGTGATACAGTATGGCCAAGATAAGAGGCAGAGCATGTCCACTCTTATACACTTGGCCTGGGTAAACCTGAATCCACCTCAAAAAGTCCCATGCCTGCTGTGGCAAAAGCAGACAGTGGATTTAGGAAGCAAAGAGTGAGGGATGATCACATAATTTACATCTGATTTCCCAGGACATACTCCCAGCCTAAGCTCCCTCTAAGCTGTGCAGCCGCGCAGCTGCCCAGCAGTCTATCAAGTGCCGTGCACTTCAGGTGCCCCTCCCCACACTCGTGCTGCTCCTGCCCTCTGCCTTGGAGCCCCTGGTGAGCAGCTCCCGGGAGCCTCCTACTTGCTATGCAGAGCTGGGGGGCTGGGAGGATGCTGATGTCAGGGTGTCCCTCTCCGCCCACCCCCCTGACTCCGCAGAGCAGTGGGAGGGACACGACAGGGCTCATGAGTGGGCCATGGGACAGAGCTTGCGGGCGGCTGCTGCTGTGTCTGAACAAGCAGGCTTCAGACTGGTGAGTGTCGATCTATTTAAAGGGGCAGCGCGTCTCTCTCTCTCTCTCACACACACACACACACACACACACACACACACACTGTGTGTGTGTGTGAGAGAGAGAGACACAGACACACGCACACTGTGCATCTGTCTCTCGCTCTCTCGCTCACACACACACACACACACACACACACACACACACACACACACACAGTGCATCTGTCTCACACACACACTCTTTCACATTCACCTCCCGGCACATACTTGCATTATTGTTGTTGTTATTTCTGACTTCCTGCAATGCACATATATTCTCTAATTTTATTCGTTCAGAGTGCTCTTATTTTAGTTTTTTGACTGGTCTAGGCATTTCATAATTTTTATTTCTCTCTTACGCTTAAATTTAAGTATTTGACTAGTGAGTTCTAAAATGCCTAACCTGTCCTGATTGGAGTAATTACCCCTATGGTAACTTTTTTTAAAAAAAATATTATATCTAGGTTTTTTGTTTCTACTGGTGGCACACATCCGCACATGACCTCGATATTAGTGCACATAACAAAATTCATTCTGCACAGGGATGGAATAAATTAGAGGGAACATTGCTCCCAGCCCTCATGTGTAGTAGAACATGCATTCTGGGAAAACACCGGAGGACTTGGGTAAGAGATGGGGACTGCACAGAATTCCTTACAAGTTTGCAAAAATGGAAATCTTATCTGTGACCACAAAGTCCTAGACCAGTGAATAGACTAAAATTCTCCAAAATGGCGCACACACCTTATTTTTATAAGTCAAAATGCACTGTTCATCTTGTTTAACATTATCCTAAAGGAAGGGCACAGAGGTGTATGTTGCAGGCTCCAAGGATCAGAGAAACAATATGTGAGAATTGCAGGCAAGATAAACTGGACCCACTGCTTTGAGAAAGAATAAATAACATAATTAAAACATCAAAGGCAATCCAAATACATCAAATGTCTGCTTAGAGAGCTAACGTCAGGAACATACTTACCATTTCTATGGTGTGTGCGGTTTGCTTTGTACATGACCAGCCCAAGATGTCAGTGCCTTGCAACACACCATGATTATACTTCCATACCATCCATATATCAGATGTATAGCAGGGAACAGAAGAAAATATATTTCCTTCTTGCAACCTAGATCTGTATCTCGATGATAATTTGGGTATCACCAATTTATCTTTTTCCACTCAAATCCCTCATTGAGCCCCTGAGGGGACACAGTGCAGAGATAAACAAAGGGAAGGGGAAAATGGGCAGATGGGGATTGGTCAGAATGTAACAACACACAAATTGCAAATTTTGAATGTTTAAGCCGTTGAAATCAAGTTACAACCGCTTTGACATGAATACTTCCAGCAGTAGGTGTCCTGCTCCCCTAGCCCACTGTATTCACTCATGCACATGTTTTGATACACAAAAACATGCAGTGATGCTGCATTAATACTCTGAGTGTATTTACAGGAGTTAAAACAGCATTCCCCTCAAATTTATCACCATGTATCTACCATCTCCTGCATCAAAGGACAATTCCCAATTTATAAATGCGACTGCGCATGAACTTATCTAAGTAATCACACATCCTGGAATGAATGGCCAGTGGGGGCTACAAGCAAGAAACGATGATGCTGCGCCTTTACGAGGAAATACATGATAGATTCCTCAATGGGTGGGGTGGTTGGAGAGGAGGGTGTTCAAGAGATCTAGGTACAAATCCTTGCAGTTCAGAGGGGGAAACTAGTTTATTGGTCAGTCCTATTCCTTAGGAAGCATTTGCCCACATCACATATATACCATAACTTTTAGTATAGTCTAGTTCAATTAGCAACTCCTGTTCAAGAAAGATTCAGAACTGTGGGGAGAGGAAAATGGGAGTTGCAGATTAGGATGGGGGTGTGCTGGCAGGGCTGTGGCTGTGGAAAGCTTACCCAGCATCTGCCTGCTCTATGCTCAGCTCAAGTCAGGTGATATTAGTCCTTCGCGTTCGAGACTGCCCGAATGACACATTCTTTATTTTTATTAAATTGTGATTATTAATAAGCACATTCTGCATCTTGCCTTTTTACAAGCAGTCTAAGGCATGTGAGAAACAGCACTGAGAGCAAACACCTACCCAGAGTTTTTTCTTATTGCAGAGCCCAGGCCACATCCAGCTTTTCCAAAGATTGCTGGATGAACCTAGCGGGACTATATTTCCTGAAGAGATGAATCAATGTAACCCTGTGACATTATAAATGAGGTCATGGCAGTCACCCAGAAGCTGCAATAAGCTTGGAATCTAAAATAAGGGCTTCTCATGCTCAGGAAACAGAAGAGGCAGCCCACAAAGGTGTCTGTAGACAAACTCTCTACAGGACACCAGCTGGTGCATGACTTGACCAAATTATTCTTTTTTTTTTTTTTTTTTTTTTTGGCTGCTGTGAATGATTTACTGTAACCTAACAGGTTCCTGGGGTTCACGATCACAACAAAAGGTGGGAGCACAGTGCACACAGCCACAGGCGGTGGCTGCTGCAAACTCACCAGCAAAATAGGGGCTGCCATGAAGAGATGTAATAAGGGTGTGATATTGACTCCAGTGCTTACTGTTACAGGAGATGTCTGCAGTGTCTCAGATTGCCAGTTGATCACTCACAGCCCTAAATCTCAGCTGAAAAGACTATCACACAGACATCTGACTTCAGTGCTTTGTTCCTAGAACAGATAATGCACTTCAATCCCAGAGTCATTCCCTAGCACTTTAGATGCTGCAGTTTTTCTGGCCAAGAAGCAATGACAAGCTGCTGTGGCTAGAGCCCCTTCTAATTACATGATGATGTCATTCACCAATGGTTTTGGTGAAGGAAATAATAATTTCCCTGAAAGTTATTTGTAATGGTTCAGACTCAATGCATGTCGAATATTAGTTTAATCTGTTCCTGTTTGTATATGCACCAGCACAGTCACATGCAATGCCCCAAAATAACGTATTCTCCCCCCACCTTTTCGTCTCAACTTTGATCTGAAACTGGACTTGAACCTGGGCCTCAGAGAGAAATGGTGAATGCTTTATCCACCTTACTTTCCAATGGCAATATCTAGCACAAAACAATTCCTTTATAGCATCAGTTTAGTTTCCAGCTATTTCCAATGGGATAATAGTAACAGCAAGATAAAACTATTTGAAGTGCAAAACACAACTCAGCCTTATCTATGGAGCCATGACTAGCACCTCCATAATACTAGACAGCTGGAGAGAGCTCGTTTTACGATAGACAAGCTATTGGATTGGCTTCTACATTTCACTGAGATAGCACAGAGTCAAAGAATGCCAATTGGAGTTTGAAAGAGGTAATAAGTTGCTTCGCTAAAGAAAGAAAATTATTTTTTCCTTTTCATAATTAAGTAAAATTGTGAGCGCAGAAGAAAGGCTAAGCTGCACAGCCTGTGAAGAGTTACAAAGGGATCTCACAAAAGTGGGCAACCGGACAACAAAATGGCAGATGAAATACAATGTTGATAAATGCAAAGTAATGCATGTCGGAAAACAAAACACCAACTATATATATATAAAATGATGGGGTCTAAATTAGCTGTTACCACTCAAGAAAGATCTTGGAGTCATTGTGGATAGTTCTCTGAAAACATCCACTCAATGTGCAGCGGCAGTCAAAAACACTAACAGAATGTTGGAAATCATTAGGAAATGGATAGATAATAAGACAGAAAATATCATATTGCCTCTATATAAATCCCTGGTTTACCCACATCTTGAATACTGAGTACAGATCTGGTCACTCCATCTCAAAAAAGATATATTAGAATTGGAAAAGTTTCAGAAAAGGACAACAAAAATGATTAGGGATATGGAACAGCTTCCATATGAGGCGAGATTAATAAGACTGGGACTTTTCAGCTTGGAAAAGAGATGACTAAGAAGGGGGGGATATGACAGAGGTCTATAAAATCATGACTGGTGTGGAGAAAGTAAATAAGGAAGTGTTGTTTACTCCTTATCATAACACAAGAATTAGGGGTCACCAGATGAAATTAATAAGCAGTAGGCTTAAAACAAAAGGAATTATTTCTTCACACAATGCAGAGTCAACCCATGGAACTCATTGCTAGGGGATGTTGTGAAGCCAAGAATATAACAGGGTTAAAAAAAAACCTAGGTAAGTTCATGAAGGATAGGTCCATCAATAGCTATTAGCCAGGATGAGCAGGGATGCAAAACCATGCTCTGAAGTGTCCCTAGCCTCTGTTTGCCAGAAGCTGGGAATGGGTGAAAGGGATGGATCACTTGATGATTACTTCTTCTGTGCATTCCCTCTGGGGCACCTGGCATTGGCCACTTTTGGAAGACAGGATACTGGGCTAGATGGACCTTTGGTTTGACCCAGTATGGCCATTCTTATGTCCTTATGGTCTTTTGGAAAATGGGGATCAGATTATCTGGAAGAAAAAGTCTCTTTGGACAGCAATTTTCAAAGGATCTTAAAGGAGGTAGGGGCCCAACTCCCTCTGAATTTCAAAGAGGAATCCCAGGCATAGTTAACTATAGAAAAAGAAGGGGGCGGCAAATTCTGTTCTCAGTTACACCAGTGTAAAAGAACACATTTGGCTCAATGTTTGAAAGGAACTCAAGCTCTTTCCCTGCTTTATCCAGTAGCCTTGGTGAGAAATCAGGGAAGGGGTGGTGGTATTTTTTTTATTTTGTCCCAGTTAGAGATTCCAACGCTGGTCAAGAGCAGCCCTTTATCTGCACCATGGGGAGGAATCTGATCTGTTTTCTTTGATCTATACAATAGTGATGAGTCTGATAATGTTTCCATCTGAAAGCACTAGAGAGATTCAATAAATGACAAAGCAAAACATTTTCTTCTCCATGATAAATTAGAGGGGGAGAAAGGGAGGGAATCTTTAGGTCTCTCCTCCTTCTTTCTTTTCTTGGGAATCACCAATAGGGGCATTTTAAATATGATTTCCATTTAAAACCTCCATACACAAACGTTCAGAGAGCTTTGCCTTCTAAGCATAGTTGTACTTAATCAGACGGCTATCAAAGAAGGATCATTCATCAAAGGAACTTTTCAAATCTATTCACCCAAAAGCTCTCCCTAAGGTTTTCTGCTGTGGCTGAAGTTTTACAATTCTCAAGCTGAGGTTTGAGTTTTAAACTATACAGTGACAAATGATATCAAAGACAGAAGATCTTATAAAGACTGTGATCCTGATCTCCCTTAAACCATCATAAACCAGAAGCAACTCCACTTAAAACAGTGGAATTATACTGGTATAAAGAGACCTTAGTCACAAGCCCTGAGAAAAGGGACGTACATAGTTTCACCACCCCCGGAGCAGGATAGGACCAAATTGTGACTCTCAGAGAAACACAAGCTGGTTTTTGGTTGTCTCCTATTTCAGGAGAGAACTAATGTTGACCGGCTTCACCTAGCACAGATTATGTCTCCTGCTGCACTGGCTCAGTTTGGCTGGCCAGTGTGTTGGCAGGGATGAGTCAAGGCACCACTCCCTTCCCACTCCCCTCCGTGACCAGCGTTAGGGTTGGCCCAGGCACAAAAGTAAGGGGGCTTCCTAAACCTTCCTACTACCCAATGCGGACATGTAGCCAGGACCATGGTTGTGCCCTAAATGAGACGAGACTCACACCCTCTAAAATGTCAAGATAGTAAAAAACATACTTTAAAAATATCTTATTGGTGTTACCAGGGCTGGCCCTAGATCAAATGCCACCCCAGGCAAGGAGCGTCTTAAATGCCCTCATTCCATTTGTTGAACTTTTGAATACCTTATTTTGTTATTGCATTTGTAGCCCATTTCACAACTTTGATGCATGATTTGCATGCATGATTTATCCCTCTCATATACGATGAAGAAAGCTCTTGGATTCAGCGCAAGGATCCTTGCCTAGATGCAACTGTTTCTTCCCTTCATGTTCACACTACTGTCATAGCCTTGGCCACAGCAGTCTTGAAGCTTTTTTTTATTCTCATTCAAAATGTTCATGAACAGTTCTACTGGCCTTTTCCAGTAGAGTCGTCCTCAGACCAGAAACAGATAAAGTGTTCCTTTACTTGGACAAAGCCATCTTCGTCATCCACAAATCTTACTGTAAATGACATCTTTTCACTGTGACTAATGTTGGGAGTGCAGTTCATTATGACGGCATAGTACTTCGCTTTGCTGAGCCACACCAGTATGTTATCAAGCACCTTCCTTGCCATAAGGTCAATCAATTCATTTTGAATTGTTTTGCGGTAGTAATGGTCCATAGCTTCTTCACAAACTGCTCGACATAGATGCTCATGCATGGCTTCGTCATATTTCACAAGGAGCTCTACCAAACAGAGGAAATTACCATTATGTTCAGTGAACAACTTAGCCTACAAGCCCCGTGTGATATTTATCTGATTAAAATATGACATGTAGACCATTGTTGCTATCACTGGTATATAATTGCAACAAATCTTATACAAAGTGTGTCAAGTAAGGTGTCAATAGAAAAGTTATGATTTGATTAATATGATTATGCATGTATAATTTTTACATTTGAAGTTTCGAGCATTGGCTCTGTACCCGTATTTCAAATACGTTTGCTTCTGTGGCAACGCCCACAAGGTATTTAAGCCTGCACATCCTGAAGGGACTATTCAAGTTAACTGGCCCATTAAAAGAACGCTTAACTCACAATGGAAGATGCCTATCGACACTTACTGAACTTTCCTGCTGTGACTAAGTGAAATCAAGCACGAACAAGTGACTTGCCAATGTGACCCCAAACACCATCTTGCTATCTGTAATTTTTCACTAGCTGTGCTGAAGGCTTTGTTTGAAACAATGGATTTCCCTCCACATAGCAGAAGCTATAAAAGGCCCTGGAAAAATTTCCATTTTGCCTCTTTCCTGCTCAAACCTCTGGACTATGGATTTACACTAATGGGAGCGTTCTGACCAAGGGACTGAGGACCTTCCAGTGATTTGGAAGCTACCAGAGACTTAACAAGCCAGCAGTTTATTCCATCAGTGCTACAAGCTTGATCCAAGAACTTTGTAATTGTTGTATGTATTTGATTCCTTTAGCCAATTTTAACTCTCACCTTGCTTGCTTTCTTTTATAAATATACCTTTAGATTTTACATACTAAAGGATTGGCAACAGCGTGAATACTGGGTTAGATCTGATTTGTATATTGACCTCGGTATGTGGCTTCTCCTTTGGGATCAGAAGAACTCTTTTGTTGGATGAAATTGGTTTTAAAGAACCACTCATCTTTAAGTTTAGTGTTTTTGGTGGTGATACAAGGACTGGAATACCTAAGGAAACTGCTTTTCTGACTTCTTGTTAGCCAATGTGGTGAAACAGAAGTTTACTTTTGTTGCTGGTTTGGTATATCTTATGGGAGAAATAACCACCAGTTTTGGGTGTGTCTTCCCTATCTCTCAGCAGTTTGTCCTGAATTTGGTATTCTCATTTGTGACCCACAGAGGCACCTCAGTGACACCCCAGAAAGCCAAATTATTCTTTGCAAGGAAGAGGGTAATTGAGATCAGATGCTCAAGCATGTTCTTCCAATGCTGGGTTTCTATGTTAATAATGCACTGGTTTTCTGCATCTATGATTTATTCAGCTTGAGCCTGGATTCAACCTCCATCCATTTGGAGTAGGCCATAAAACAGCTGGGTGACTTTTCATGTTGCTTCAGAGCATCAGCTAAGGTATGTCAGTAATTGTACCTGGAAAGTGCAAGAAATGATTTGGCATTCTTGTCAAATATTTCACAACGAAAACAGGACACTGTCAGTTGATTTCAAGTAAACTAGCCAAGGCCAATTCAGTTTCTCACCATTTTTAAGCTCTCTTTCACAGTGTGACTTTGAGAACTGTCACTTCTGCTCATTTACTGGAAACATCATAGCCTCGATTTTGCCCGGCCCATTCAAAATTGTACGATCAAATATTGGCAGAGTTTAGGATTGCCAGCAATAAGGCAGGATCTGATGTATTGATCTGTGGTGTGCAATTTTTCTTAGTGCTGTTTCTGTCATGTGAGGCTAATTCTTCTTTATTGTTTCTCTCCTTTTCATGTAAACCAGATTTTTCTTTGTCATTACTCTCGTTCATGCCACCAGGAAAACTGGACAATTTTCCATCACTTTCCACACATTTCCATTCCTTATCTTCAGGTAAATCTGCTAATTCCTTAATAATGGGACTTCCAATATTTATGCTTTGCTCCTCAATTTCTTCTGCACTGGGACAATCGCTACTGCCTAAAGCCCGGGCTATGTTGTTCTGTTTCAGATATTTTCCCATCAAATTTGCCCCTTGCTACAAACTAGATTGCAACTGAGCTTTTTGCTTCCTACACTAAGCTCCTGAAGGCTTCTTCGGGGGCATCTTTTACTTTCTGTGGGGGAAAACAGGCAGTATTAGGGAGAGCAAAAGTCTACGTTCCAGACTTAGAAAGTCATTAGACATTAGAAAGTCATCAAACATTACGTGTTAAGCATGGCAAAAGAAGGAACAGTATTTCTTTTATATTGTTGCATAGATAGGGGTTCAACAAATATCTCATGCGTCTCATTAAATGTGTTCTTTATTAGTCGCTACTTACACTCTTCAAGTCTTAAAACACAGGCACAGTTTCACAATTACACAATAAAACAAGGTTCACAATTTTGCAGTTGGGCTCTCACTTCACTTCATTCTTATATCTCACTGACTGACTGGCGATACCCCACCCCTTCTATACCTGTGAGGACATGGCTGAAACATTCTAAGAGGTTCAAGGAAAATGTAGTTCTCAAGCCTGGAAGGTTCCACAAGATTCTACAAAGGTCCAGAACATTCTAGGATGTTAGTGAAAAATGAATTCACATACAGAATAACCGAAACATTTTACTTCAAACATTCTACTTTCCCTTTTGTTGTTAACAGCACCCCAAGCCCGACACTCCCCGAGCCCGGCACACCAGGTGGTTGCCTGGGTTGCCTTCCCCTAAATCCAGCCCTGGATGTTACCAATAACCAACAGTCAAAGGAAATAGTCTCTGCAAAAGTTCTTTTTCTTATTAACAAAATTCTCCCGTTTGCAAAATTATTTCCTTAATCAGAGTTATGTATGATGAAATTTTATTTGAAACATTTCCTATTCTCTGGATGTTTGCAGGAGTTTCTCTGAACAATCTGAACTTCTCAACTCCAAAATCGTGATGAAAAATCAAAATATCAAATATTTTTGCAAAATGGAAAATATAAAAAGTAAAAAAAAAAAATCAGTAAAATTGAAATTTGCCCCCAGAAATGTTTGATTTTGCAAAAACTGTATTTTCTATAAAAAAAATTTCAATTGATAATTCCTACCCAGCTCCATTTGTGATATAGGCTCCTCTTATGGAGTTTTCTGGTCATAGTTAGTACCTTTTCAGTGTTCTGCACTTCTGTTTCTGATGCCAGTCACAACCGGGAAGCGTAGAGGCAGAGGTCAGAAATAAAGTTAACTAAACTTTTTCAAAACTCAAAAAGTTGTGGGCGATAATTCAGAGTGGATTTTGCTTTCTCAGAACCAATTTTCCCATTTGTGATTATAACATTATATTTCTCACAGCACAACCATACCTATGCCAAAAGACTGCTGTAAGTATCAGAGGAGTAGCCGTGTTTGTTGCTTCTACAGATCCAGACTAAGAGTCCTGTGGCACCTTATAGACTAACAGACGTATTGGAGCATAAGCTTTCTTGGGTGAATACCCACTTCTTCAGATGCATGCAGTTCTGTAAGTATGACTTTCATGAGAAATCAAGCAGAAAAGGAAACTGAGCTGTGAAGCAGAAAGTCCTTACTAAGTGAGGACAGGCCTACGGTGCAACATTTGAATCTCGATCTATATATCCTCAGAGAATGAGGGTATTTTGATCCAAAGCATTAGTGCAGGTTCCTAATGTCTTCAGTAATAGCAATGGAAATATAAACAAACACTGACTCCATATAGCTTGGTAAAATGTCCTCTTGTTTTGATGTATGAATCAGTGGGAACATTCCCCTTCATAGTGTTCTCCCTTTTCAGAAGGCTCTCCAGTTCTGAACGTTTGGTGTCCATTCACAAACAGGCGGCTAAAGCCAATTGTTTTATCATGATTCTTGATTTATTTCTCAAAGTCTGAAGGTGAAATCCTCATCCCACTGAAGCCAGTGGGCCCAGGGCTTCACCCTAAAGGTAGGTATGGGTCCTCAACCACTGTGGTAACAATCTGCTCTAGTTCTATCACATTTTTTTTGTCTAAGCCACCTTTAAAATGTCTGCGTAGACCTCATGGAAGAGCAGAGCCATAATATACACACTGGGATCTCTGTTTTCTAGAGCACTGGCATTTAAAGGATATTGTATTTGGGTGGATTAAGGCTTTGCCACTTCAGAATCTGACCTTGGCACTTATTTATACTACTTTGTGGCACATGAATTCATGCCAGTGCATGGAATATCCAGTGGTCTCCAAAAAGCAGAGCAGACCAAGAAGACAATAGATTGTACACAACTACAACCTTAATACTGCAACAGGAGCAAAGACATCTTGGTTTCATCTGGTAACAGTTTGTTGTTATTAGCTTTCTCCTTTATATAAAATTGAATTTACTGTCCATGAAAGTGAGGTGCTGATAACCACAAAAACAGGCCCAAGCATAGTTCAGGCAGATGCTGTGCGCACTTCCTCCAATGTAGCTGTGCAAACCCATATTCATGGGCTGGACTCTCAGGGGAGAAAATGTTAATATTAACATCAAAGTGAAGCAAACAGAACTACAGGAAATTACACTACACTGTCACCTTAATGGTATAACATTAATTTTCTGTTATGCAATTTATTTTCTACAAAAAACTCCTTTCCCCCCCCCCACCCCGTTCTTTGGTATCAGCAAATACCACGTCTCCTGTAATTTTGGAGGGAAAGTCTGGAAGAGGAAGTCTGGTAATTATATTTCTGTGTGCATTTCCCTTGTGACTTAAACTTACAAGCCCTCGCTGATCACATGTAAGCAGAATAATGTATGTGGCTGTTTGTTTATGTGACACTTGAAATTCACCCTTTAACATAAACCAGTTTCAGTGATTTTTTTCCCCCTCTTTGCTGAAAAATCTGGGAACAAAATTTGACTAGAGTGTGGAAGGTTTCCCTGCCATATCAGATAAGGTTAATAATAGAAGCCTTGCCAATGGCTGAATTGTTCTGTCACAGGGAGACCTTGCATTTAGGTTATGATCTTGGTCTCGAGGCAACAGGGGCTTGCAGAGGGAGCACATTCAGCCCCCAGTACAAAGGGTGCACTTTGGAATATTCTCCAGCAACCCCGTTGGTGTAGAGAAATGGAACAGTCCCCATTGCTCCTCCTCTAGATGGAGGACGGTCACAATAGCTAGCTATCTGCCACTTCACTGATACCACATATACCTGAACTGAGAAACGTAAGATTTGCTGTAATACATGAGAATACAGTATCCTCCCTCTGGCAGGTTGTCAACGCGAGACTTATTTTCCTAAACTTTCCCACCATTGCAGCTCCAGTAATGTTAGCAAAGGTGCACGCTCTAGGGGAGAAAAGGCACCAGTGTTTTAACAACCTTGTCATCTCAGAGCATCTTAGGCACTTTTGAAAAACCTAATTAGGCACCTATCTGCATATTAGGCACCAAAATACCTTTGAAAATCTACCCTAGGTGCCCAACTCCCATTGAATTTCAGTGGAATTTGGGTGCCCAATTCCTTTAGTTACCTGTCTGGTTCAAGGTCACAGAGCACACCAGTAGCAGAACAAGGAGCAGAACCATTTCTCCCTCCCATACTGGTAAATTAACAACTAGACAATGTTAACTGACTATAGAAGCATTCCTTATTATTACTATTGCACTCCTGGTGTGCCTGGCAGGTTAGCAGGTCTGGATACAGAGCTCCTCAGTATTGATACATTACCAGTTAAGCGTGCCTCTTGGACATGAATGCAAACGTTATCCTTTTCTTGGATAAAAAAAAGCAGTAACGCATGGTTTTTTTTCACCCACAGACTATGTCTGATTTTAACCATGCTGTACAATCAGCTCCAGTTCATGTGCCATATCTTTCTTTTCAATTCTTAAAGGGTCAAGTGTAGTAAAGCTGATCCCAAGGGCAAAACAGTAAGGATTCTAGGAGTCTGAGTGTTTGCAGTTCTCTGATAAACAGCCTCAGCCTTTCACTTGGCAGTTAAGAAGAGTTCTCCTTACACGATTGGCTGACAGAATCCAGATCTCTTGAACTTGCCACTCTAAGCTGAAGACATAGGCTTAAGGGAGGGGGAGGCGGTTTGTTAAGAAGGATTCAATACTGCTACTGTATTAGGCAGGACATGTGGGATGCCTCCTTCTGGGGATGAGGTAAGGTTGGAAATTCATTAGCAGTTCCATGCTTCAAGTGATAGGGGTTTAAAATGGCCAACCTATACCCTGTTCATCCATCCCAGTGGCTACTCTGTAGTCTGTTAGCGTAACATTGAAATCAGTGGAACATTAATTGATATAGCCAAAGCAACAGTTGAGATACATTCTTGTGGGCACACTTCTACGTTAATTCAGCTATCAATAGAATAGCCTTCCCTTCTTGCCAAGCATTCATCTCCAATTCTTTGAAAGCTAGGGCTAGTGGTAGAGAGAAAATATGCAGAGGTGAGCTTTTATTCTCACTGTGAATTTGGCTGTTGTGCTTCTAACAGAAAAGGCAAAGGAATGTGCCCTGATATTTTAATCCGTTGGGTACGTTACTGAGCATATGATGGCTATTAATTTTGTTTGTTCATATGCACTTTCCTGCATGTGCTTCTGTAAACATAGTCCGAGCTCATAAAATGTAAATTAGGAATGAAATAAAATAAATAAGGCAATAATCCAAATCTTCTGGTCTCTTTTGGCCCAGAGAACTTGGTTCCTGTTAACTATTCCCAGGCCATTTACAAACAAGTGACAATTTACCAGAACAAATATCTTTATTCAAACCTTTTTATGATGCAATGAAAAAACAGCCCTGTAAATCCGACAACTAACACGAGCTTACTGTTTGGAATTAAATCAGGGATAAAAAAAAATTTCAAAACTTCCATTGCAGTCAGTGGGAGCTTTGAATGTGTAAGGGATCATCCTGCATTAGGATCCAGCAGAATGGGGCAGGGTCAATCATTTATCATAGCTCAGTGGGGCCGAACCTTTTTAAAACCTTTAGGGTGCCACCACAATATACATGTTAACATATAATAATAGGCAGCTCCCTAATAAAGGACTTTCAACAACAGATGTTTTCTATACATGGAGTAAAGTAAAAGTTAAATGGATCTAAGATACAGTATATTGATCATGTGTGGAAATTAGTTTGCAAATAGGTGAAGGGCTCCATTCCAGCAGATGTCATTTCAGGGGCCTTAATGGGCATCTTATATGTGTTATTTTCTGCTATGAGAAAGATTATTATTAGTGTAACACCAACCAAGATTGGGCCTGTTGAGCTAGGCACTGTACAAAAATACAGTAAGAGACAGGTCCTGCCAAAAGGAACTCACAATCCAAATAGACAAGACAGGCAAAGTGTGGGAGGGGAAGCAGAACAGGGCTGTCCTTACCCATACGCAAAGTACGCAGCTGCGTAGGGCACCAGGAAATTTGGGGCACCACATTTCCTGGTGCCCTGCACGGCTTCATGCTGCTCCAGCCCCCACTCCACCCCTTCCCCAAGCACCTCCCCCATCTCTTCCCGCCCCTGCTCCGCCTCAGCCCCACCCCCACTCCCCTGAGGACTGCTGCAGGGGTCGGGTCTGATCTCACTGCGTGGTAAGTGGAGCAACACGGCCCCAGCCTGCTCTGCTTCCCTGGCTCCCAGCTGTGCCGCCGGCAAGTGCTGGGGGGCAGTTCCCTCCTGCCCCCCAAGGCTGGGAGCCAGGGGAGCGGAGCGGGCTGGAGCTGGGGGTGGTTTCCCTCCTGTCCCCACAGGCCCACCCCGTGGAGGCCTGGGGCCAGCCCCCCCCCCCCCCCCCCCGCCCCCGCCATGGAGTCCTGGGGGCTGCATAGGGCACCAAAATGGCTAGGGACGGCCCTGATGCAGAATCAGAGAGAGGTGAAGGTTCAAGATCACACAGCAAGTCAGAGGCAGAGCCTAGGAAGCCTGAGTTCTATTCTGAGTCCCAGGCTAGTCCTCTGTCTAAATGGACCAAATTGCTCCTTCTGAGCTTGCAAGACTCAAATAGTGGAAGAAAGACTTTTAATCCTATCCTCCAAAGCACTTGCAACTCCTCCCAGCTTGCTATTGTCTGTAAACTGAATAAGTGTACTCTCTATGCCATTATCTAAACCATAGATGAAGATATTGAACAGAACCGGACCCAGAACTGATCCCTGCGGGACCCCACTCTTTATGTTCTTCCAGCATAACTGTGAACCACTGATAACTACTCTCTGGAAATGGTTTTCCAACCAGTTTTGCATACAGATATGACTGTATCACACAGCAAAATAGAAATACAGTGTCCAGAGAAAATATCTCAAACAGCCATATCAGCCAATGCAAAAAACAAAAACAAAACCCAGAATCTATATATATTAGAGCAATGGTGCATTATTACTGCATATTTTCATTAAATGCATCGCATGATATACTTGAAATCCTTCTTATGGGCAACAATATCACTGCATGCTCTTGAACAGACTATAAAACAAACTCCAAATCCCATCTCCGAGAATGATGCAATAAATACAAATACCTGGACAGCTCAAGAAACCGATACTTGGTTTACAGATTTGCAACTGGTTCTAATACAGACTGCATTGGTAGTCATCAATGTTGATAATGGTCGCCTCACTTCCCCCGCTCTTCATCTCCTCTTCCCTCTCCCCGCAGTCCATTTTCTGGAGTGAACCAAAGAACTGTAGAAGACTACTCAGGTTTTTTTGGTCATCAACACAATTATTTGTTCTCTAGTTCAGCTTCTTACACAAAGGGGTTCATTTTTGTAAAGGACTGAGGGTACGTGTGAAAGGGAAAGTGAACTGCAGGCAAAATCAGTATACTTGCCCGACTAATTGCTCTGCATCCTCAATCAGGTAATCAGAAGTGCATGTAATCGGACTTGCTCCTGCAGTTCAGTTGTGGGTGCAAAAATGCAGGCACCTATTTTGAGGCACAAATTGTACCTGTGAAACGAAGAGTGCCCTATTGAAAAACAGTCTCTCTGTGTTTCTGTTTGGATCAATGTCCTCCTCTGTATCTGCAATCTCTTCTTTCACATCTGCAATGCGTTTTTGTTGGGGTGGGGTTTTTTTTTTAAAGCAGCCTGCTAACAGCTTATCTTCAACAGCCTTCTAAAAACAGACCAAAGGGGAAGTCACAAACGCGAGACGGCAGTCATCACTTCAGACTTAACTGCCTGCTCAACCTGAGCCATCTTAATGAATGTACTGTTTGTGGCCAGAAGCCTGGATGCATTCTAGGAAATATATCATGCGGAATGTAAAAATAAAAAGATTCTCAGAGGACAGGAAGGTGTCTGCAAAATTAGAAGTGCCCTCAACTCAGATTCTGCACAGCTTCTCCACAGCACCTACTTTCAGCTGAGGGCAGCAGGTAAATGTCAAGTGTCAGTGGCCATGGGGTGCTTTCTTGCTTTTTATCTAAAACTATGTAAATGACAATAGTTGAGGAGTTCTGACAGAACTGGTTATAGTCATGCACAATTTAATGAGGACCCATGAAAGCTTCCTCCACTATGCACATCACTGCCAAAGTACCTGAGCCCTGACCAGTAAGACCTCTTATTCCATTCCTGAGTCCCACACACAACTCTTTCTGATCCATCTAAATCCTATCAGACAGCATCCTTCGATGTTCCTGTCTTGGTGCTGCCTCAGCCAGCTAACTGATAGGCTGCAGCCCCCGTTATTCTGGGTTTTGGCCACCCTCAAGTATGGCTTGCCAATGGTGCCAAAATGTGTGATGGCTTTGTAGAGACAAGGTGGATGAGGTAATATCTTTTATCGGACCAACTTCTGTTGGTGAGAGAGACAAGTTTTCATTACACAGAGCTCTTCTTCAGGTGTAGGCCTGTTTCTGATTTGAAGAAGAGCTCTTGAGTAAGCTTGAAAACTTGTCTCTCTCACCACAGAAGCTGCTCCAATAAAAGATGTCATCTCACCCACCTCTCTCTAATATCCTAGGACCAATGTGACTGCAACACCACGGCCTACAACAATGGTGGCTTTCTGATTCTTCAGGTACAAATAAGATGAGACCCCCCTCAATTCCTTTTCACCACGTGATGTAAACCAAGACTGACATGATCACAGTATTGCCAACTCTCCCAGTATTTGTTTGTGTTCAATGCCCCAGCTCCTGGAATCCTGTGAAAATCTAAACTTGCATTAAAAAAAAAAGTTTCTAGTCCTTATGGATGTGCAGAAAAGCTTGAAAATATGAACGCTAAGGGCTCAAAATCCAGAAAGCACATTTATTATTTTTAACATCTCTTGTTTTCTAAGACAATCTAGAGATTCTGGTGGAAATGACTCACGATTATTGATCACTTGGGGGTTGGTGATTTATATAGTGCTTGTTTAACTCTGTCTTTCAGTTTACTTCTCATACAAAGTTTGGTGCCTTACACATGGAAAAGGATATGTGGTTGAAGGAGATATATAGTTCTAGACCATTTCCTGGATTTTATCTTAAAAAATGAACCCACCTGTGGGTAATGTATGATATTGTATCTTTTGGAAGCGCAGTCTACACTTTCTAGTACATTAGTCCTAATTATAAGTAACCCACCTTTGGTTTCAGAAAAAAAAGAAATCCAGGTCTCAAACCTTGGCAGATGCATTAGTGCTTCCAACTATGATCTAAGTTGACTTTAACAGGTGACACAGCATTATAATTAGCTGAGGTACATATTACTGCCTCAGAGTAGGTTGCCCAAGAGCAGAGGTTGGATTTGAATCCTCAGGCTAAGAAACTAATAAACAGTACTATTTCAATTAGGCAATTTCTAGTGAAAAAAGCTGAGAGCTCTACTGGAGACAAAATATCGTAATAGACTATTCAACAGACAGGATTCTGGGCCAAGATGTATGGCTCTAGGAAAACCGAATCCATATTGCTCTCCTTGAGAGAAAATTTTATTTTAATTTAAAAATAAAATGTGTGTTTCTTCATTCTGGAGACATACAGAGTCCACAGAAAGCAATAAATACCCATTTTACACATAGTAACTGCCAGTCCCTGCGTGGAAAAAAAATTAGGCTCCCTGACAAAATAGAAGTTTCTGATGGTGCCACATAATTTAAAAACGGCCTTTTACACACAAAAATTCCAAGCAGTCAATGCATAACGTAGACTGGGACTATTTTTCATTGGTTTGTTTCTCTAATTGGTTGGGGATATTCCAAAATCTACTGCTGAATATCCTCTGGGGAACTTTTAGGTTTGAGAATTTGGAAGTTTTCATGTGAGATTAATACCACTAGAATACCTGCAAATAAAAACTTTCTGAGGAACACTTAACACCCTAGAGAAGGGACAAGAAGAAAACATGAGACACTTGCTTACCATCTGAACAGCTCCCATTCTATCTATGAACCTCCTACACTGGGTATTGCTTGCATTTATCTTGAGTATAGGAGAACTACATTGTTTAAGCCCCACATCAATACATCTTCCTTTACACTGGACACCTGGGTGGGTTTTGGCAGCTGGAGCATATGAAGGGCAGAAGCAGTTGGGCTAAGGCAGTGCCCATTTGTCTTCTGCTCTCCGCCCTTCCATGCATCATGACTGATGCCTTCCAGCTTCCTTCCCCCCAGGATATGAGCTAACAAAGGGTCATATCTGTTAAATTGACTCCTACAAAACCCTACTTCCCATGCTGACCAAAATCAGCATGAAAGAGCTGCTGATATGCCATACTTAGAACAATGAGCACTTAGAACAATGAGGTCCTGGTCAGTGACTGGGTCTCCTATGTGCTACCACCATAATAAATACATAAATAAAAAATAATAATAAATACCTAGCCAATATGAGCCCTGCAGAGGAGACATACACTTGGAATATATGTTCTTTCTCTAGAAGATTCTACCTTTTTTTCCCCTTGTTTGCTGCTCTCCTAATCCAAAATAAGATCAGACTAAAAGGATCAGTCTCCTCCTCTTCGTCTAAGGAGAAACAAAACATGGGCTAGCAAACTACTTCAGCAAGTTTCAGTTATGATATTTAACTTGCCATTATGCAGCTCAGCCACTAGATGTCTCTGTGCTGTATTAAAAGACCCCCGCGAAAGGTGAGGTCTTTCTGAGAACTGACTAAGATGGAAAGCAGCTTCTTGCTGTTCTCCCCAAGAAATGCCTGTAGCGTAAGATGCACCACATATTATGGCACCTGCTTAGCTAGCGTAAAATACCTCACTCTGTGCATCAATCCTGCTTCACACACCGCCAGATTAGAAAACCACCCATACTTCATAACTGCCTGGCTAAATCGTTGAAGGACCAAATGTCAATATACACATGACTGAGTTACTTAAAAGAAAACAAGTGAACATTATAGTCTCTTTAAAAAGACATCCCAAAGCCCTCTGCCAAAAGCGCTCACTGGGATTTAAACTAAACTGAAATAAAGTCTCATTGGCTCATGCTACAAAGCAAACATGGCAGCTCCTGAGAAGACTAGCACCTTGGGCTTTTTTTGCAGAGAGGAAATGCTCACATTTGAATACCTCCATAATATACTTCTTTATAAGCAGATACATTTCCAGGCTGATTACATTTGAACCACTGCACGTTAACTTGACCCCCGTTCTCTGTGAAGTTAAGTACATCCTTAGGCTATAGTTTAACATAGCATTTTGGGAATGTAAAGACTGAAGGTGACGTTGGCTTTTCTACCAGCTCCTTAATCTGTTTACAAGATCTTCCTGCACTTTGACCCGTGGGAAAAACATTTGCTTCAGTTAAATGGTGAGACTCTTACTCTATTCTGTGGGAGATGGTAGAATTTCAAGCCTCCCAAATATATAACAGGCAAGCAAATATAGAACAGGAGAAAAAGAGGGAGGAGATCTGGTATCATCACTGAAGTTGACTGTTACAACTATATCCAAGACAGATAATAAATAATAATAGTAATTTATACATGGGTCAGCAAACATGGAAGGATGGTTCAGTGGTTAGGGCACTAGCATGGGACTTGGGAGATCCAAGCTCAGTCCCTTGCTAGTCTCTCAGTTTCTCTGTGCCTTGTTTCCCCATCTGTAAAATAGGGATAACTGAACTATCGTACCTCACAGGGGTGTTGTGAAGATAAAGGCATTGAAGGTTGTGAGGCGCTCAGATACGATGGTAATGGGAGCCATGTAAGTACCTTAGACATAGGCACTGACTTCTGCTCCCACCGGTGGGTGCTCGACCCTTCTCTGCCCCTGGCCCGCCCTGATTCCACCCCTCCCGCTCCTGCCCCACCCCTATTCCAACCCCTTCCCCAAAGTCCCCGCCCCAACTCCGCCCCCTCCCTGCCCCTATTCCGACTCCTTCCCCAAATCTCCGCCCCAGCCCCGCCTCTTCCCCGCCTCCTCCCCTGAGCGCGCCACGTTCCCGCTCCTCCCCACCTCCTGGAGCAGCCAAACAGCTGTTTGGTGGCAGCCAGCAGGAAGTGCTGGGAGGTAGGCAAAGGATCAGGGATGTGTCACGCTCAGGGGAAGAGGCAGGGCCAGGGGGGCGGGAGGGGAGGTTGGCTGCCGGTGGGTGCAGAGCACCCACTAATTTTTCCCCATGGGTGCTCTAGCCCCGGAGCACCCACGGAGTCAGCGCCTATGACCGTAGATACCTAAAATATAGACACTCAAGCCTCTAAAGTGTATTTTTACTTATACACCATCCTTCCCCCCTTAAATAAAACGAATGAGTGAATTTGGGGCCCTTTAACTTAAGTATTCATTGTTTTGTTAAAAGTGCTGGCAGTATGCTCAGCAGAAGACACAGATGGCCAGATCCTCAGCCACACCGAGTGAGTTACACCAGCTGCAGGAGTTGCATAGGGACCACTGAAATCTCAAGGGTTCCACCTCCCTTCCGCTCCCCCAGACATACTTCCAACATGCCCCCTACACAGAGTGGAGGAGTGGGCTGGCCAGAGTGTAGCATATAAATGAAAGTGAGACACTCATAGCATGAGTGTGACCAAGTGCTTTGCAAGCTCTTCAAAGCAGGGACTGTCTCTTCCTGTGCGTTTGGAAAGCACTTACCTCATTCTGGGTGCTACCACAATCCAAATAAATAATCATACACTTAGCTAATGCCTCTGAATCCTGACTTCAGAGATCCTGCTCTTTCAGTCATGTGCCCAATACTCTCACCTCTGCCAGTGTGTCTCAGTTTTGACCCGTGCCAGAGATGTCAGTGGACCTCTGCCTTGTTCTGGAACACCCTGTTTGAGAAGAGATTGTCCAAATGGCAGGACAGTTATGATAAGATACATAAGTGGAGAGACCAATGAAGTTGTTTTAGCTGTGGACTTAGAGTACTGAAAAAATAACATTGAATCTTTCGTGGTGTTTGGGACCAACGATTTTTACCCTCCTGTGCTTGTTTAGTAGCCAATATGAAATGAGTTGGTGGTCCCCGATCAGTTCCTAGTGGACGACTGTTCATATTAAAAGAAGCCACCACACCCTCACAATTGGCATTCTCCATAGACTTTTTGACAGGAGAAGCCAATGTGATATACTTTTGAGGGTTCTCTGGGACATGTGTATATGAGCGCCCCATTCCCACTATACTCAAAGAAAATAGCCCCCTGTGCAGCCAAGAAGGTGATTATTCAGATATTAAAGCCAGAATGGACCCATGCGCTCACTTGTCTAACCTCCTGCACAACACCTATAAGTTTCTTCCCACATTTTTGGTCTGCTGTGAAAAGTCAGAGGGGGCCACGGTTGTGAGGAGATATTGGAAGGTCTGATAAGTGTGGATCACAATTTAAAAGGCAATTGTGACTACAAAACTCCATGATGGGATTACATGTCAAACTGGGAGGTCATATGTAGTGGGTTCCCGAAGGGTTAGTCCTGGGTCCAGTACTGTTCGATATTTTCATTAATGTCTTAGATAATGGAGTGTGGAGTATGCTTATAAAAATCTGCAGATGACAGCAATCTGGGAGAGGTTACAAGCACTTTAGGGGACAGGATTCGAATTCCAAGTGACCTTGACAAATTGGAGAATTGGTCTGAATTCAACAAGATGAAATTGAATAAAGACTATTACAAGGTATTTCACTTAGGAAGGAAATCTCAAATGCAGAACTACAAAATGTGGAATAACTAGCTAGGCGGTAGTACTGCTGAAAAAAGACTCTGGGGATTACAGTGGATCACCAATTGACAATGAGTCAACAATGTGATGCAGCTGCAAAAACAGCTAACACCATTCTGGGGCATATTAACAGGAGTGTCATATGTAAGACACAGGAGGGAATTGTCCCACTCTACTCTGCACTGGTGAGGCCTCAGCTGAAGTCCTGTATCCAATTCTGGGCACTATGCTTTAGGAAAGATGTGCCCAAATTGGAGCGAGACCAGAGGAGACAGACAAAAATGGTAAAAGCTTCCGAAAACCTGACCTATGAAACTGGGCATGTTGAGTCTTGAGAAAAGAAGACTGACTGGGGGGCCAGTAACAGTCTTTAAATATGTTAAGGGCTGCTATAAAGAGGACTGTGATCAGTTGTTCTCTATGTCCACTGAAGGCAGGACAAGTAGTAGGCTGCATCTGCAGCAAGGGAGATTTAGGTTAGGAATTAGGAAAATTAGGAAACTGTAAGGGTAGTTGAGCTATGGAATAGGCTTCCAAGGGAAGTTGTGGAATCCCCACAATTGGAGGTTTTTAAAACCAGGTTGGACAAAACCAGGAGGGTCCAAGTTTACTTGGTCCTGCCACAGTGCAGGGGGCTGGACTTGATGACTTCTCAAGGTCTGTTCCAGCCCAACATTTGTATGAATCTATGATTCTATGGATATACTTGCAATAGCATCTATATCAAATTTTAAAACGGCACCTTTCTTTAGTTCACACATGTACTCACTGTTAGCCTTCCAATCATATTCTTTCACCTTCCTGATATAACTAACTATATTTTAACCTGGTAGCAGAGCCAGAGCAGCTATGGGAAACTAGATTCTACTCTGCCCACCCATGAGTATTTATCATGTGCCTCTCGTTGTTGTATCTGAGAATTGTAAAACCAAATGATCATTCCAGAGATGGTTCCCTCAGCCTGACCTTGGGCTGTGCTGAGAATGTGCACGTGGTCATGTGTGTTGTCGTCACTTGTTTTGGGAATACTGAGGTAGGAGGGGGGCTTGGTTCTGTCTGATTGTTGCTTGGCACATCATCAACCTGACTTGCACACCATGAACCAGACTTACTGGGGATGCTATAAAAGACATATTATTACTTATACTGAGATAGCACCTGGAACCCCCAGTCTTGGACAAGGACCCCGCTTATGTTAGTCTCTGTATAAACACAGAACAAAAGGACAACCCCATAGAGCTAACACGCTGGATTTTCCCACTCCAGAGTTGGCTGATAGAAAATATCTTTTGACTTCTGTGATGAACAAATTTGATATAGATGTTATTGGGAGATTATAGTATGGAAACCCCCCAATGTCATTTTTACAGTCCTACAATCGTACTTTAAATCCATTTTGTTTTCACAAGGATTTGATTTTCTTCCTTCCTTCCTTCCTTTTACTGCAGTAGCAGAGCTCAAATGGGGCAACCAGACGGTGTTGTAAATAAGTTACAAAGCAATGAGCAAGTCGCTCAGAAACACACCCTGGAGAAAGCCCAGGGCAGTGACATTACAAGTAAATCAAACCAGTGTTTATGAGGAAGTTTTGCCCAATTATTTCTAAGGAATATAATGGAGACTAATTTTTACCCTTTTTAAAAAAAACATGAGCAAACTCCCTTCCAAGCTGCATGGTCTTTTGTGCATGAAGGCATACAGCGAGACTGGGAAATGATGTCGTTTCTAGAGGTTTGACCCTGCCTGTTGCACATATCAGATTCATTGGGGGTACCTGGCAGGATTATGCTCCTAATCATGATGATTCTGGGTAGCCAGACACATTTACTGATAGCAATTTGGAATCTGTACAAATTTGAGGTGGGTCTGCATCAAAATCCAGCCCCTCACCATCTCCTAACTTTGGGGCAAGGACCATGATCTTAATCTGAATTTCATGGCAGGGTGCTGTTTGTATCATGGGCCATGCTGACAACTCAGATCCAAATGCCACCAAATTCTGGAGTTTAAGGGAAGGCTGAAATCAGAATTTTGTGGCTTGGGCCCATATCAAGTACAAACCTGTCCAGGAGACACAAAATTAGAGTTCAGAACCCAGACAAAACCATTTCCAGATGGAGAAAAATCCATATTCCTTCAATAAATTGGTTGTCAGTTCCACCAAAAGTCCTGCATCCATCTCTGTTAAGTGTATGTGACAATATGGTATATAAACTAGATTTCAAGGATTCCAGAATGTGCCTGCACCTCTTCATTTCACAGGAAATAGCCTCCAGGTGTTTGGTGCGTCTGGGGAAAAAAAAGAGGGAAAATGTTTTCTTTGTTACTCTAAAGACCTTTTCTTAAAAATGTGAGAGGGAAGGTGTTTTCCCTGGATGGCTGATACAGAGACAATACATACCAATATATTATTATTATTATTATTTATATATATTACTATAGTGCCTAGAGACCTCAGCTGGGATCAGGGCCCTGTTGTGCACCGTGCTGTACAAACGTATTGTAACACAGAGTCCCTGCCCGAAAGAATGTGCACAATCAATAGAGAACGCACATCTCTGGAGATGTCTAGAGTCACATCTAGGGTCATCTTTAGACATCCAGTTTGGCATCTCTGAAAACAGGGCTCCACATCCTTTAAAATGTCATAAAAACTGAACAGTTTTGTTCACGTGACGTATATTTTAAGATATGGCCATATGGATATTCCATATAGTGTATTTGTACAGTGCGTGTGATATCTTTTTAAATAGGCTCTTGGAATTAAAATGTTGCTTTTTGTACATTCTCTGCCATCCAGAAACATTTTTCTTCTGTTATCTTGTAGCTGGCTGAAAGTGTCAGCCCTGGGATTGAATTTTCTCTTGCAGGACACAAGGAACTCCAACTAACTTCCAATAAAGGAAGCATAGGGCTATTCTGTGTAGAATGAAGTGCTCTCTTTATGTCTTCAAAAGGTACAGTATGGACTGCAAGCTTCCCTCACCAATATGCTCAAATGTGGCTAGCAGGGACAACTTCTAGGGTACGACCATTCAGTCCACAGCCAGATTCTCAACTGAGATTACCACAATAGATTCCACTTGCAGTGATGGCTTTGTGAGGTGTGGATAAACATCTCCATTGAGTCCCACAAGAGATAAACATCTTTTTCTGAAACCCACCAACTCATTTCACAAAAGCCACAATGGGAACAATTTTTAACACTACTGACCTGAGCTAGTGATGGACAAAACGCATAAATGTCAGAGGTTTGGTTTGAGACAAGGTGGGTGAGGTAATATCTATTATTAGACCAACGTCTGTTGGTTAGAGAGAGACAAGCTTTTGAGTTTACAGGGAGCTTTTCTTCAGAGTTTAAGATGCTTATCCAAACCTCCTGGGTCTGTAAAATTGGGCTAGAAATTTCCCCAGAGAGACTCCTGCACAAGTAGAAATGAGAGAACTATTTAAAAAAAGAATTCACTATTATCAATTCAAATAAAATTCACATCTTTTTTTATATTCATAGTCCATCTTACTAATTTTCTGCACTGTCTGAGTTATTTTGTGTGTGCAATATATCTTTGAAAGCCAAAATCTTGAGAACACTCCTATGAATATGTTTTTGTGAAATGTGTAACCATCTTGAAATTCCTGTTTAGCAGAGTTTCAGTCTTCCAATCAACCAGGAGAAACAATACCATGTGTCTTAGATGCCCAGTCATTCACTATGACTAACAAAACACCAAACAATTTAAGACAAAGTTGAAATGAGCAATTCTTAAACTACCCATGGGCTACCGTGTATTTGCCCAAAATATTCAAACAATTTTAAGTACTGCACACATTTGTAAAACTCAAGATCTATTCACTGATAGATCTTGATCAGAAAAAAAAGAGACAACATTAGCTGAGGAGTAGTTTATCTCAGCTCTCCTTGTACTTTTTCTGATACTTCACAACAAGGGATGCAGACTCTTTCAAACCTCCAAAAATGTTTCCAATTTTGAGTGAATATTCTGTGTGTTTCAGAGGGGGGGATTTCATTTTACCCAAGCTGGTTGGTTTGCCCATATGATATTATATGCTATAATCAGCACCATACAGCTGAACATTTTGTCCCCCCTTAGAATTTCCAACCATCAAGAAAAATGCACTCCAAACAGTCACATTCATATAGCACCACATTAATCTGCTTTGGCACCATCTAGCTACCTCCATAGGTAGCACACATCATCATACCTCATTCAAACCGTTCACTAGGAAAGAATAGACTGTGGCTACATTTCCAAAGTTGCCTAAAGGATTTTGATGCCTAATTCATATTAATGGGAATTAGACATCCAAATCCCTTTGATGGCTTTGAAAATCTCAATGTATCTATTGATCTTCTGAGACTGTCAAGCCTCCTAATGGTACAGAATGTTCAGTGTGGAATTTGTTAAAGCAATGGGAAACATCACATGTGTTTTACTGAGAGTCAGAAAACAGTGCATATGAACAACAACAAAACATGAAATATCAAAGGTTCCTCTACAGTTAGCAGCTTTAGAGCTTTCTCATAACACCGTCTTGTGACCCTCCAGACAAAATGCTGATGTTTCAATCATGTCATAACCCAAGGCAGATTACAGTTTTCTAATTATTCTTTGCACTGCTTTCAAAAGACTTTTAAAAAGGGGGGGAGAAGGGGCTGAACAGTGGAAAAGGCATGTACAGCTTTAGCTTGCAAAGTACATTTCAGTAGATATAATCATGCCCCAAATCTTTACACATGTTGCAAGATCAGAGACATCAGTGCTGTGGTGGAAAGCATAAAATATCCAACAATACTACAGTAAATCTGGTTCAGGACAGGGAAGAGGGAAACACAGACTAGGAGTTCAATCAAGGGTTAGGAGGTAGGAGGCCTCTGTTCTTGTTTTGTCTCTACACTGACGTGCTATGTGACCTTGGGCAAACTACGTTAATTGTACTCACCCTGCCACTATAAATACCAGTGTGGCCTTAGTACATACGACTACCATAACTACACCTGAGGTAGACCAGTGCTATTATCCCACTTTGCAGATGGGTAGCTGAGGCACTGAGAGACTAAGGCCAGGTCTACACTCAAAAGTTAAGTTGACCCAGCTATATCACTCAGGCATGTGGAAAATCCACACCCCTGAGCGACACAGGTAAGCCAACCTAACTCCCAGTGTAGACAGAGCTAGTCAATGGACGGATTCTTCTGTCAACCTAGCTACTGCCTCTTGGGGAAGTAGATTAACTACAGCAATGGGAGCTCCCGCCTGTCACTGTAGTGAGTGTCTACACTGAAGCACTACAACAGCGCAGAGCATTTCACATGTATGCAAGTCCTCAGTGACTTTACCAAAGTCAAAGAGGAAGTCTGTGGAGGAGAAAGGAATTAAACCCAGCTCCCCCAGGTCCGAGGTGAGTGTCCTAACCATTGAACCATTCTTCCTCTCTATAGAGCCTTTTCGCTTTGTTACTATTTTGCCATGTTTTGTTAGAGATATTCCACCTCTAAGCCACCCTTTCAGAAGAAAGGTTTTAATTTCTACCCAGCCTGCAGAGGACCTTGAAGGTAATTTCAATATTAAAAATACATTTCAGACCACACCTAGAAACTGTATTTGGTTTGGGGCATCCCACTGCAGAAAGATGTAGACAAATTGGAGCAAGAACAACAAAAATTACTGAGGAGGTGGAGGGGCTGATTTATGAGGAAAGATTAAAAGAACTCAATATGTTTAACTTGGCCAAGCAATGATTAAGGGAGTACATGAGATCTGAGTATAAAGATATGTAGGGTATCAGCACCAAGGAGGGAGAGGAATTATTTAGGGTGGTACAAAGAGTTATAAATAGAAGTATATAATGTATTGTTGTTGATACAAGGAAAAACTGGGCTGAAAAAAACCTGTTTGATTAGAGCTCCATTAGATCATAGGGATCCCTTGGCAGCTCATTCTATTTGCTTGTAACTTTTAAAACAACATAAGGCTACTGGTAAACAGACTGCTGGGGACAACCTTATACTGACCAGGGGACAGCCCAACTAGGATGTAATATGTCTTTTCCATCTCTGCCTTCTGGAAGCCTCTGAATGTTCATTCTTTGTGCCATATAGAAAAAGCGCGGCTGGGATCACAGCAAACCTCTTCCCAGAGGGGGTTGTGTTTGAAGTTCTTTTTTTTCCCCTTTTTTATCTTTGCCGTGTGACTTTGTCATGTAGAACTAAGAGGTCTAATGAATGGAAAACTGAAATCGGCAGATTTTCATTCTTTAAGGAAATTAACCTCATTTAAAGGAAATGAGTGTTCAGAGGCAGAAAGGAAAGTCATAATTTAAATGATATCAGAAGCTGGTTTCCCTTATGTAACATATTATTAAACAGTGGGGAAAAGCTTTTGCTAGGCAGCCTCAGGGAGCACTCAGCAACTATAAAGAGTGTTCACATGCATGGCTCTAATATGTTAATAAATTATGCTAATTACAAGGAAGGGATTAGAGAAGGGGAAATCAAATAATGATGCAGTAACTGGGCCTCTTTCAACTTAATTTGCAACACAGCCTGGCTAGGCTTCTCTTGAGCTAGTAACTTTGTTTTCTTCTTTCAAAGACGCCAAGTTTCTCTTTTGTCTCTGGGAAGATGGTGGTGTCACGGTCAGGAGATAGTGGGTGAAAAAAAATGAAGTGCCAGCGAAGAGAGCGAGCGAGTCCCATTATCAATGAGCTCCTGATTACTGAATCCCAGGGAATATTCAACAGAGGTAGCAACCCTGCAGATTTCCTCCTGTGCTAGTCTTAAAACTACGTTGACATTTTTGACAGACAACATGTAAGGTAACATTTCCCCCCCTTTTATTTTAAACCTTCATAAATAAGAAAACAACAAGGGAAGGACATCAATAGAATTCAAATGGGATGCCCTGTACTCATCTGCCACTAATGTTTACTTCCCTGACAATTTGCTGCCCCCTTTTCTCTTAAAATAACTTAGACCTGATTCCCACATTTCATTCAAATCTACTGTAGTCTCCCAACCAAATATTACTTTTTCATTAGATACAACACTCCTGTGTTGGGAACTCATCCAAAGTCTATGATGTCCGTGGGAATCTTTCCATTGACTTCAGTGGGCTTTGGATCAGGCCAGTGTTCTTGGAATGTTTTCAGTCTTCTCTTCTCTCCTTTTTCCGAATGTCTACAGCGGTTTATCAAATCCTTTTGTGTGTGGATTTGGCTGGAATTTATGCCAGGAATGACTGGAGTCAACCAGGAGAAAGAGAGGGAAAGCAACACTTTAAAAAAAAATGAATTCAGGTTACAGAATACTTCTGTCCATTGCATTTCAGGGGGCAGCAATGTCCTTCAGCACAGGATGAAGCACAGCGGAGAAAAAAAGACAGGGCTTGGTAGAGAAAGGATGAAATCATTGGGGAGGTTGGAAAAGTTTAATCTCTTGTAGGAAATACTTCTAGTGTGAAAAATCCTTCCCAATAGTTCAGAAGTCTTGCAGGGAAGGACTAATGGAAATAGACATATAAGTGAGCATTCACGAGCCCCAATTTTCTCATTTAGAAAAAAGTTTGATGTGTAAATAAATCCAGCCCACAAAGGTTTAATATCTCTAATAACTGCCCGCCTTTTAGCCTCAGGAAGGGGACAGGTATTCATTTTCTTAAATTACTTTTTAAACCATTTTTTCTTTTTTACTTTTTTTTCCTCCCACCCCTCTTTTTTTTTCTTCCCCAGCAAGGGGGGTGGTGAAAGAAAACAGAGACAAGCCAGATGCCTTTCAGTGCTTTGATCAGTTTCTCTGCAGACAGCCAGGCTGCCTCCTAGCACCTCTTTAACTACAGCTTGCCAGTAAGAAAATGAGCTGTTTTAACTCTGCAATTACAGTGCCTGCTGAATGCCTGTCATCACAGCAATAGGAACCTGATCTGAACTGTATATCCACTGGAGAGAGAATTACAGCAACCAGGGCAGAAAGTTAAATACCCCCTGGGGCGGTGAGACTCTCATAAATGAAAGAGAGCCCACAACCTAGGCCCCCTCTGTTGGTGAAAATATATAAAACACTGACAATATGACACAGCTTCACAAGCCAGCAAGAGGAATAAACACTCAGGAGACACCTCCTTTTGATGGAGATAGTCTCAGGAGCTAAGACCATGAGTGTCCATGAAAAGTGGATAGGGCTCATGAAATCAAAAATCTGTATCATAAGCAGATCCTGTTGTGTGCTGTGAATAGATCTATATAAGGTGCATATATGCGAGAGAGTCAGATTATAATTCACCATTCAGTAGAGCTTTCCATCTCCCTCTCGTCTGAAAGCTCTTTACAAATATGAATGAATTATGTCTCACAATGCACCTGTGAGGTTGGGTATGTATTATTATCTCCATTTCAGAGATAGTGAAGGAGCGAGGAGGGTTAAGTGACTTGAATAAATTTGTGGCAAATTTGGCTTTCCTTCCTCCCAGGAGTACTTTAACCACTAGACCAAGATTCTTCCAAATACTGAAAGCAACTTATTCTAACCTCTTAGAATATTGTATAATCATATTTTGCTAACCCATTTTTTGGATCATGTTAAATTATGCAAATAAAAATACAACTGTTTCAAATGGATTCATTGGCCCTTCAATATTTTTTAAACACACACTAGCATCTGTTCACGAACTGAGAAAACATAATGCATTTTGGGGCTAATGCAAAGCCCACTGGGGCGGGGGGGAAACCCACGTAAAACCCAACCCGAGCAAGACACTTCACTGTGCACACACTTTTCCCCCCGGGGGGAGGAGGGGGAACATTGCGATTACAACCAATACCTGATAGATGTGTAGTCACGTTACTTAGTGCACTACGGTAAGGTGCTCAAATACTACAGTATTTAGCATGGTATAAACACCTACATGGAATAGAAATCAATGTTTCATTTGCCCTGAGTAAAATTCAAGTTTACATATTGATAAATGGGTAGCAGATAGTCCTTTCAGCACCCTGTGACACATTAATGAGTGAGACGCCCATCAGTGGAATCTGAGACTAAAGCTATGTCTACACACCACCCCTAGACACACCAGGAAAGGCTCTGGTAGCAGAGAGGCAGTGAGGAAAGGCTCCAGCAGAAGGGAGCTGCTGCAAACTTTCCCCATTGCCTCCCCACTGATGGAGCCTTTCACTGCAGAGGGGAAAGGCTCTGGAAGCAGGACCCTACTCTGCTAAAAATAGCAGTGTAGACATGAGAGGCACTGCTTGGGCTTGTAGAGTGTCACTGCTTGGGCTTGTAGAGTGTCACTGCTTGGGTGCATATGGTATATACCCTGGGGGTTCAGGTGTGTAGAGCACTCTACTTGCCTAAGCCAGGTCTCACTGTCTACACTGCTATTTATACCTGTACTCTATACCCTGCCATAAGTGTAGACATAGGGGGGAGGGATAGCTCAGTGGTTTGAGCATTGGCCTGCTAAACCCAGGGTTGTGAGTTCAATCCTTGAGGGGGCCATTTAGGGATCTGGAGCAAAAATTGGGGATTGGTCCTGCATTGAGCAGGGGGTTGGACTAGATGACCTTCTAAGGTCCCTTCCAACCCTGATATTCTATGATTCTATGATAGCCTAATGTTACTGTTCTGTGTACAGCATCTGATGGCCCATTTGAATGATAATGGCTGGGCAGGGGGGGAACAGGGTCACTAAAGGTCAACTGTAGCCAGGAAGTTATTAATTCATTATTGTTTGATAGGGGTATGTTCCCACCTATCCTGGCCCTTTAGAACAAGAAGATCAGCAAAACAATGCTCCTATAGTCAGAGCACTGGCTAAGAATGAGCACTTCTGAGTTCTCATTCTAGCACTAGTTCACTAAGTGACCTTGGTTAAGTCACTTAACCTCTCGGTGCCTCAGTTTTCTCATCTAAATTTAGTATTACTTCACTTATTTACCTTACCAGTGTGTTACAAATCTAAACTCCCTACTGCTGTGTTTATAAAATGTAATATACTTAGGTCAATGGTTTTATACTGAGTCCCTGAACTGAAACACCTAAGTCAGGTATTAGGCAACTAAGTCAGTAACATGATTTTTATGGGTACTCAGAGCCCACAGCTCCCTTTGATTTTAATGGGAATTGCAGGTACCTCACACTTGTGCCAATCAATGGGTTTTTACGGATTAACTCACCCTGGGTGGAACAGAAACCTAGTTTCAAACCTCTAAAGGCCAAAGTCAGCACTGAGTTCCGAGGGACTTGGGGGGGTCAGGAGGGAAAGGTGGTCAGTGCAGAATGTGGCACTAAATCTCTTACATTCCAGTTTAAGCTCCATAGCACAGGATGCTCAGCTGGTTAACGATATACAGCGGAAACGTCCCATTTGCTGTGTTCGGTTATTCTTGTAAGTCCCCACAGTGACACCAATAATTTGTAGGGTATCCTGGGAGACAACCCTAGAGTAGAGCCATGCAGATGAATATCCAGAAGAGCTGTCTAATGTATCCAGCTCTTTAGTGCTCAGTCACGGTGCACCCCTCTCAGCATAGCTACACTGCTCTACCTGCAGGGCAGGGTGGAGTAACACACAAGTCTTTTATTAAGAGGACAAACAGCCTGATTCTGACCCCTTCCCCCCCCACTGCTGTCTGCTTTGTGGGGTCACTAAAGAGGCAGCAGATTCCCCCTGCCAAAGAGGTGGATGACAAAGTTTAGCCGGGGCATCCCCGGAACAGAAGTGAGTGGAATGAAGTGCACCTTACTCCACCTGATCCTAAGCGAGTGACTTGGCACCTATGGGACTGCTGCCTTTAGGCTTAGCCCTTCAGCTGCTCAAAATTATGCTGGGTGTTGTTTTGAGGCCCCCAGCTGGCCCAGGATCAGGGCACTGAAAAGGTGGCTTAGCGCTCCCTTCTCTCCATCCCGTTCTCCTCAGCTGTGGTGATGACCTAACTCCAAAATTGTACCCTGGCTTGAAACTAGCTCAGAAACCCAACAAAAAAAGAACTGCCAGATTTCAAACCTAATGCTGAATCCTTTACAACATGTTGCTATTCTGCTCGGGACGGTTTGCAGCACTACACATGCAATATCTGCTCTCCAAGTGCCGCTATTCCTTTCCTTTCTCCAATGTAAATCTCTGTGGCACTCCCACTATGGAGTATGTTGATGATGACAGACTAGGGAAAACATGTCAGTGTAAAGCTCTCAGCTATTTCTTGTTGTAGACTGAAGCTCCCTCTGCTGAAGCAAATGAGTAAAATGGAAGTGAATTAGTAATTTTAGTCAAGTTATTGGTCCCCAAGTCTCTCCTCAGTCCAATCAGTGCTAGAATAATCAAGCCCAGAGTGATCTCCATGGTCAGAGAGAAATAATGGATCTATCCTCATAAAAATATACTACAGCAGGCGTTCTCAAACTGGGGGTTGTGACGCCACAGGGGGTCACGAGCTGTCAGCCTCCATCCCCAAACCCAGCTTCACCTCCAGCATTTATAATAGTGTTAAATATAAACAAGTGTTTTTAATTTATAAGGTGGGGTCACAGTCAGAGACTTGCTGTGTGAACGGTGTCACCAGTACAAGAGTTTGAGAACCACTGTACTACAGGATTCTATGGTCATTGTCCAAATCCTTGCATTATCACTGTTGTAAGAGGTGGTATTTTGGACCATTAGTGTAAAATGACACAAGTCCTTTCTTCATACATGTAATTCCCTAGGATATCTCTGGTCATTTGTGACAATATCTATTCAAAGGGACAGGTAGCAAATTACACATGAATTGTTATCATATGTTATAGCATATATTCAAAATATCTACAACACCAGCTTGCATTCTGCTCTTACTCATGAAACCTTATAGATGTAAATGAGGGCAATATTTAGCCTACAAAGTCTCCCTCTTAGCATTAGCTGATATTAACATTTTGCAGCCTAAACCATTTTCAATACCCTTTACTGGGGTTACTGAGATTTACTGTACTTCAGCTCAGAAATGTGATGATCTTATGCAAATTGCAGGTGTTACCACCCTCTTCTATAGCTAGACATGACCCTGACTGGGACACACACTGACACCTGACTGACATTTTTAATAGGGTGACACGGTGAGTGAAATAATATCTTTTATTGGACAAACTGCTGGTCCAAGGAGACAATGTTTTGAGGTACACAGAGCTCTTCTTCAGGTCCAATAAAAGATATTTCCTCACCTAACTTGTCTCTCTAATATCCTGTGACTCATTCTGTAAACAACATTTTTAATACGGAAGTATTCAAGATGCCGCTCAAGTTGTATTGTCACCCCTTTCTCTAAATCATTCCCAACAAAATGGAAGACTAGAAACACTACAAATTCAATATCACCTTTGGAGCTAAAGCTCTCACAACCTCATCTTTCCAAGCTAAGGCCTTGTCACCCTCACTAAGAAAGAATAGAGAAGTAAACACTCCAGACAGGACAACTCTACTATAATGCCCCTGTTCAGAAATGACACAGCATTGCAGCAGCTGGTTATGTTGCATGACATTCTTCTGACCTGAAACCTAAAGTCTCAACATAAAAATCAAATCAAAAATGCATACCAAGGGACAGGAGATACCTCTGTCTCTGTTGCAATTTCCAACACCCCTTGTCTAATTATTTATGATATTATGCTTGTGGGTTTAAATTCTTCAGAGGAATTAAATCTCCAGAAAGATCTAACTTGAAAACAGATGTTTGTACTTCTATTTTCATTATATGCTGGTCTTTGATGAATAATGGATTATAAGATAGGAAATGTCATTTCTTTTATCAGACTTCAAGTACAGCCAGACTGGTTCAGATAGCACAAGCAACTTTCTAAAATCTGACGCATTTTCCATGGCTGCAACAATTATGGGAGCAATTCATATTGTTTTCATATAAAACTTCCCTTTTATTCTCAAAACATGAAACCCAGGCGCTTTAAGGTTTAAGCTGATCACATGCAGGGGTCAATAAGGGATTTCTTTTCCCCTGTGCACAGCATGGAACAAGGAGCTATATTAGTTGTGGGGGAAGTTTTGCCAGACAGTGTACTGACTAGGGCTGGAGGAAGGTTATTGCTTTGCAGAACTGATTGAATACTACGAAGTAGTATTCAACAAGCCAAATTTTAATTCACCGTGTTTGTACCCCTCTTGCATTCACTTTCTTGGAACAATCATGCAGTGAAGTTTTGTTCCTGGAAAACAAATGTGTAGCCAAAATTGATTGAAGGTAAAAGAAGCAGTAGTAGACTACCATTGACTTCAATGGAGCCAGGATTTTACCCCTTGTTTTTTTCCAATCCATTTGTCCAAAGCCCAACTGCTGCTGCTTTGCAGCTGATCATGAGCTCTGACCCCAACCTATGGAATGATAATAGCCTAATTTTTCTAGCCATGATTTCTCAGGAAAAGGTCTAATTCATGTGGTCTGGAAAAGAAAAATTCCATATGCTGCTGCTGGCCTAGCTCCTCCTAACTCCACAAGTTGTTCCCACCCTGTTCATGAGATCATCAAAGGCCCAGCGAGTTAATTAAACCTTATCCTTCTTTATTACAGTTACATTCATCCAGTAAGAGAACAGAAACTACTATGTGATTGAGGTGAGCAGTCACATAGCAGCAATAATGAGTCCACACAGCAAAACAGTTCACTAGGAACTCCAACTTTTTTCCCCATTAAATATTCTTTGAAACAACCCAATAACCAAAAAAAAACCCACAACACCCCTCTAAAGTCTGTTTGCAAACAATTTTTGCAAAAATGAAATTCATCAGATAAGCTGCAAAATGTTCCCCCAGCACTAATGGTCTATGTAAGTCCGTTCCGGGATGGCATCTTTTTACATGTGGTTCAGCAAAAAATATTAATCATCCCCTTTCCAATAATATTCATAGGTTGTGCAATAAGAACAGCCATATTATAACATGAAGGAAAAAACTCTTTTTGTTCCTAGATGGTCATAGTTAGTTTATGCTCTGATCAAGAGAATTGAACAACTGAGAGACCAGAGAAGTTTATCTATTTAGTTTATCCAAGAGAAGGTTAAGAGGTGACTTGATCACATTTATAAGAACCTAAGGAGGGAGAAATATTCTGATAGTAGATGGCTTCTTAATCTAATTGACAAAGGCATAATGAGATCCAATGGCTGGAAGCTGAAGCTAAACAAATTCAGACTAAAAATAAGGTACACATTTTTAACAGTGAGGGCAATTAATCACTGGAACAAGTTACCTAGGGATGTGGTGAATAAGTCTTTAAATCAAGATTGAATGTCGTCTTAAAAGATATGTCTAGCTCAACTAGAAGTTATGGGCCTGATGCAAGAACCACTGAGTGAAAGTTTATGGGCTGTGTTATGCAGCTGGTCAGCCCAGATGATCAGAATGGTTCCTTCTGGCCTTAAAATCTATGAAGCTATGATGTGTGTTATTTTATGTTAAGCAGTGTAATTCCAGGTGCCAAGTCATATAACTGAATGTTTTTTAAAGTTATAAAACTATTTGTTTCAACATTCTGGTATCAGTGAGTTCTACATGTTTTTATGTTGAATTAAAAAAATAATGATGCACTGCACTAGAGTAACTAAAAAGCCAAATATATTAGGAACTGTTTTCTCTTTCTTCCCTCCGTTTTTCTTTTGGTTTGTTCCACTGGTTTAAAAAAAAAACACCAAAACATATCACAGACATTGAAAGAAGAAAAGACCTAAGTCTGATCTGAGTAGAGGGGCTGTCAATGCTGAATGATTTTTACACCAGTTGGTAGTGCCTCTGGAGAAATCTAATTCTGGTTAATCTATGCATCATGTCAGGTACCTATTCGGTGTTCAAATCATTCCTTGGCTGGGAGTCAGATGCTTGGGAGAGGGGCCAAGGTCCTGTGCAATAGAACTCATTAGAGGCTTTGACAGGGAGCCTGAATGAGATGGCAATCAAAGCCTTTGACTGACACTTACAAAGTGAGCTGCAGAAAACCCTGCCGCAGTGAGCAGCTTGGATTGAAACCAAATGCCTTTTTGCCTCCACTGTCTTGCAGTGTCTAATACAATAATATTTCATTTTGTTCTATGATCAGCTTTCACCTTAAACCCAAATATGCAGAGTGAATAAAATATATTAAAGCTGGTGTTTGGTGTTAACATAGTTGGGTGGTTCGCATGTATAAAATGTGGATGGGTGCTCTCTAAGTTCCCACATCTCATCACTCAGTAAAAGAACCTTGATCCTGACATGTTACTTCTCCCCCATGTCCCTGCAGCTCTGCCCAGGCTCCTCTATCCTCATCTGCTCTGACACCCCCTGCTAGTCCATTCCAGCACCACCACGAGCTCTGCCAATGCTCTTCCGTGCTGACTAGCACCCAGCCATTCCAGCCTTCAGCAGATTGACAATCAGATTGAATTAATAGATTGTAAAGCAGAAGGGACCATTCTGATCATCTAGTCTGACCTCCTGCATAACACAGACCATATAGTTTCCACCTAGTAATTCCTGCATTGAACCCATAACTTCGGACTGAGCTAGAGAATATCTTTTAGAAAGATTCCTAATTGTGATTTAAAAACATAGAATCTACCATATCTCTAGCTAAATTGGACTAATGATTAATTATCCTCACTGTAAAAAATCTGCATCTTATTTCTAGTCTGAATTTGTCTAGCTTCAGCTTCCAGCTACTCAATTTTATTATACCTTTGTCTGCAAGATTAAAGAGCCCAGCAGTATCAGAAATCTTCCCCCTCCCCCACACCCTTAGATACTTACTTACTGTGATCATGTCGCCTCTTAACCTTTGTCAGGTAAACTAAATAATCTTTTTAGTTTCTCACTGTAAGGCAGGTTTTCTAGACCTCAAATTACTCTTGGGGCTCTTTTCTGAACCCTTGCCAACTTGTCAGCGTCCTTTTGAATGAGTTGACACCAGAAGTGGACACAGTATTCCACAATGGTCTCACCAATGCCATATACAGAGGTAATGCCACCTCCCTTCCTGTATGCAATATTCCCCTGCTTTTAGATCCCAGGGTCACATTAACTCTCTTAGACACCACATCATACTGAGAGCTCCTATTCAGTTTGGTTATCAACCATGACGTTTATGCCCCTCACAGTTGTTCATTTCCATCCTACAAGTATTGTGCCACTACACCCCATATTCTTCATAGAAATATTGTTATGCTATGAATATAGCATAACATATATATTGTATGCAAGATGGGTCATGTATGGTTATGCTTTACTGAATAGGATTATCCTATTTGTATACATGTAGCATTTCTGTATCTGAAGTTAGGAGTATTGACTCTTGGTTCAGTCCATTGTAAAGATAAGGGCCAGCCACAAGTTTTGGGTTCCAAACTTCCCCAGAGTTCAGGAGTTCTTGGTTCCAGACATTTGCTCTGACTCCATCTCGCTCCCTCCCTCCAAGCAGAGAATTGTCCTCCCTGCCTTATATGACCTCTTTGTGATGCAATGAAATCACTAAAAGCCAGCACTGCTTCTCCTTATTACTCGATTACAATTGTAGGGGCTCTAGTTATTCTCCAGTGTTTGATGTCATGAAACTCACAGGGCCCAGCACACTAATTAATTCCTTTCCTTTCATTAAGCACTAGTACCTTGAATCTTAGGGCTCATACCTACACGTGTGCTCCCATCCCCCTGGGGTTAAAACTCTCCTACTATCAGTTCAAGGCAGTGCAACCCATATAGGAGCTTCTCAGAATAGCTCTTCTGAGTCATGAGCAAGTTGAATTTCAGAAGGCCATTCCATAAAATAAAACAGACATTTACAATGGAGCTTTGGTAGAGACTGAAGACAAAGAGAGTCGTCTCAGTTTCAGAGACTGACATACAGTCCTTTCTCTGTACATGTTGGCAAAAGCCACTGAAGTGGTATCCTTAGATATTTGCAGTCTCTCTTTGTGCCCAAAATGTATACAGCCTCGGAAGTAATATTACAAGCATCCCCCATCCATGTGCCTGAGCTGCACTGTGTCTACCAATTCTCTTCACATAAGCCATGAATCATCATCTAGACGGCAAAAAATTTTTGGTTGTTAGTGCCCTTCATCAGATTTGAACTGGTAACCTACAGTAGAGGAGGAGAAATTCAATATCCCATTGCCAGTCCCCAAATCAGAGAACTTTGTTAGGAAGTATAATTTCCATTTAACAACAAGTTTGGACACAACTTAAAATGTATAATTGAATAAAAACCTGTTACTTTTATCAACTAGTCTCTCTCATTTTGGACCATCCTCTCCCTTTGGTGCTTCCCAATCATTTCAACCATTTCTTGGGCAATATAATGCATCGTGCAAGCCTCTTGTAATAATGTGAGCCAACTTGGATGGCAGTGTAAAGTAAACCACCCAGACTGTAAGAGTCACATGTAGAGTGGGAGCCATTTAGAGTAACCAGTTTGGTAAGAAAACCAAATCTGCCTTTGGGTAAGTCCATTCCACCTGGACACCAGATTTCCCTTACTGCAAAGGTTTATGGCTCTCCCATGGCTTGGTGGCAGTTTTCAACTGAAATCCAATAGGAAGGGACCCATTTCTCCCCCAGGCCCCTGATACATCAGACAGAGACAGGAATTGGGCAGCTTCCAAAGTTCTTCCAGTGAATAGAGGGAAGCCTGGGAATCTCTGCATGGTTATAGGCAATGGCTGGCCTTGGGTAAACTGGCATTATAGATGAAGGTGGAGTTTGGTTCCCACCATTGCTTTCTGCTCCCCTTTCTCCCTTGCAGTTCACCTACTCCTCTAATCTATTCATTCCTTTTCCAAAAGGGCATCACCCTGCTTTTTACAGTGTGGAAGGTGAGTTTAGTTAGCAAATGCCTCCTATTGCATTGTGCTCAGCAGTGCTTCACAGCTGATGCGGAGGACTCTGGGCTGTATGAGACTGAAAGGCACACAATGAAAACGACAGAGTAGAAACGGGAATGTTCTTTTGGTGGACAGACTGTTCCACATCTAGAGAAGTACAGTTTCCACCTGGCTTGTTGATTAGTGAATAACTAAAGCAGCCCTAATTCCGGTGATGCTCCCTTAGATGCTTTGACTGCCACTGATTTTCACTAGATCTCAGTTGAGATTGATTACGTGGTCTTAACGTATTTTGTTGACAATTTTTTGTGTGCCATCAGAACCACACTGGCAAAAATGTAAGCTAATATAGGAGCCATGGGAGGAATATGACAGATTATAGGGCCATGCATGAGATTCAACCTTAGTTAGGTATGATCTATGCATATAATTTCCTTAAACTTTGAATTATTAATCCTTGCATCACCCAGGCGCAATCCTCACATTTTGCCAGTATGGAATACTGCAGCAGAGTCACATGGCTATCATGTAGCTATGGTGTCACAAAGAATGGGCTTCCATCTCAAACAGCCCTTTGCAAGTCTTCCTTCATCAAAGCTCAGCCTGGGAGGATTTAGGCTTCTTAAATCTTCTCAACATTGCATCTTCCAACTTCATTCAGGTCCGACCTTATGCTCTCCTTCCATCAATCTCAGCTCTGTAAATCTTCTGTAGAAGTGTACCTTCTTCTGCACGTTAGACATGACCCAACCATTGCAGCCATCTTGTTCTCAGCTGGTACAAGACTACAACTTACCAGGATCATAAAAGTATCTTCTCATTTGTGACAAAAATCAAACCAATGGATGTTAAGAATATGCCATAAATTTTGACATTGGAAAACGTTTACTTTGCTGTCCTCAGCTGTTTTTAATGGCTATGTTTTTGTCCATATACAGGGTTGTCAACACCACTGCATTGAACACTCATATCTTAGTTCTCATACAGACATCCTGCCACCCAGAGGCTTTCAACAGGCCTTTGAAAATGTTGAAATGCCACTGACACAAGAACGAACTGACATGTGACTTCTTCAGTTATAGAACCTCCTGCTATCAATCGACTACCCAGATAGCTAAAACTATTGACCCATTTGATGTCATTACCATCTACCTGCAGCATCAGCAGGTCATTCATTTCCATTTTATGGGAGGCATGCATAACTTTAGTCTTATCGCCATTAATCTTAGTTCCATTGTTTCTGAAAATTTTCACAGCTCTTCCAGCATTAGCCATAGTTGGTCAGTAGTCTCTCCAAATAAGGCAATAACATCTGCATACTCAAGATCCTCTAAAGGTGAATCTTTGAATTTTAGACTACCTACTTTGGCTTCTATCCGCTTTGACATCAGATAGTCTATTAGCACATTAAACAACATATATGAGAAAACTCATCCCTGGCATACCCCAGATTCTACTGAAAACCAATCTATAATACAACCACTGACCCTCACACAACTAAATGTACCAAAGTTCCTCTATTAGGTACACTAAATCCTTAGCAATAAACAGAGCACTGATCGATGCACTGAGTCAAAAGCAGCTGCAAGTCTATAAACAAGAAAACTTCCTTGTGTCACTCTAATCATTTTTCAATGACATTCTGCAAGGCATATATAGCATGGATTGTAGATCAATCTGTACAGAAGCCATCCTGGTTGTCTGTCATTTTGGAGTTCAGATAACACTTTAGTCATTTCAGTAGTATGACCGAAAACACCTTCTCAGCCCTGGGCTACACTCGGTGGGGTGCGGGGTGGGGGGTGTCGATCTACGATACGCAACTTCAGCTACGTGAATAACGTAGCTGAAGTCGGCGTATCATAATCGACTTACCTGGCCGTGAGAACGGCGGCGAGTCGATTGCTGCCGCTCCCCCATCGACTCCGCTTCCGCCTTTCACCGAGGTGGATTTCCGGAATCGATGAGGAGCGCGTTCGGGGATCGATTAAGCGCGTCTAAACGAGACGCGATAAATCGATCCCCGATAGATCGATTGCTCCCTGCCGATCCGGCGGGTAGTGAAGACAAGCCCTTATTAGACAGCAGCATTATTTCCCTATAATTTGAGCAAGCGGATTACTACCCTTTAAAAAAAATAGCAATGATGCAGCCCCTTTTCAGATCTTCTGGACTGTGACCAGTTTCCCAAACTTTTAATATGACTATGAAGCCAGTGAACTAAATCCAGATCTTCACTCTTTAGCAGTTCTGCTGAAAAGTTATCAAAATCAGGTGCTTTATCATTTCAAAACTGATTACAAGTATTACTTCCTCTAATGTCACCAGCCTAGTTTCTGCTGGATTCATTTTGGATTAAATTGTAGTTTACATCTTGGTGGGGATCTGTCCAGTAATTCACAGCAATGCTCATGCCAACACTTAAGTTGTGCATCAATATCCTGGCAGTATTTTCCATTTTTGTCCTTAATTGGTAGAAGTTATGAGAATGGACATCCAATTAGGATATTTAAAGTCTAAACACACATTTCTGGTCATGTCTTTCAGAGGCTTCCTCCATGTGCTGCACCCTACTATTCCACCACCGATTACAGTCATTCCAGCAGGTCTTCTTAACTGCTCGTTGAAGACATTTCTTTTTCTTTATTGCCCACTTCCTCCTCTCTTCACTAACTCATCGCTGGCCTTCCAATGCATCCATTCTATGCTTTTTTCTTTCCCATAATTTGATGGGATGATCTGTAATCCAATGCTGCTTTTTCATGAGCCTTAGTCCTAGTGAGTACAGGATCATAGAATCATAGAATCTCAGGGTTGGAAGGGACCTCAGGAGGTCATCTAGTCCAACCCCCTGCTCAAAGCAGGACCAACCCCAACTAGATCATCCCAGCCAGGGCTTTGTCAAGCCTGACCTTAAAAACCTCTAAGGAAGGAGATTCCACCACCTCCCTAGGTAACCTATTCCAGTGCTTCACCACTCTACTAGTGAAAAAGTTTTTCCTAATATCCAACCTAAACCTCCCCCTCTGCAACTTGAGACCATTACTCCTTGTTCTGTCATCTTCTACCACTGAGAACAGTCTAGATCCATCCTCTTTGGAACCCCCTTTTAGGTAGTTGAAAGCAGCTATCAAATCCCCCCTCACTCTTCTCTTCTGCAGGCTAAACAATCCCAGTTCCCTCAGCCTCTCCTCATAAGTCATGTGCTCCAGCCCCCTAATCATTTTTGTTGCCCTCCGCTGGACTCTTTCCAATTTATCCACATCCTTCTTGTAGTGTGGGGCCCAAAACTGGACACAGTACTCCAAATGAGGCCTCACCAGTGCCGAATAGAGGGGAATAATCACGTCCCTCGATCTGCTGGAAATGCCCCTACTTATACAGCCCAAAATGCCGTTAGCCTTCTTGGCAACAAGGGCACACTGTTGACTCATATTCAGCTTTTCGTCCACTGTAACCCCTAGGTCCTTTTCTGCAGAACTGCTGCCCAGCCATTCGGTCCCTAGTCTGTAGCAGTGCATGGGATTCTTCCGTCCTAAGTGCAGGACTCTGCACTTGTCCTTGTTGAACTTCATCAGATTTCTTTTGGCCCAATCCTCTAATTTGTCTAGGTCCCTCTGTATCCTGTCCCTACCCTCCAGCGTATCAACCACTCCTCCCAGTTTAGTGTCATCTGCAAACTTGCTAAGGGTGCAGTCCACACCATCCTCCAGATCGTTGATGAAGATATTGAACAAAACCGGCCCCAGCACCGACCCTTGGGGCACTCCACTTGATACCGGCTGCCAACTAGACATGGAGCCATTGATCACTACCCATTGAGCGCGACCATCCAGCCAGTTTTCTATCCACAGGATAATGACCAGAAACAAATATTGGAACTGGATCAGATAACGCCAGCAAATTGATAAAATACAAGTCTCCTTTTCCATCTGTCTTCAGACTAGAGGTGATAATCAGGACTTTTTTTACCCTGTTACCCTCCAGTATATAAAACAATAAAGTAGATTCTGGGATTGAAGGATTACTTGAGCCAAAATATAACATTTAATCTTTTTCGGAGGACCATGGTTTTGCAAGTATGTTGCAAAGATACAGAAATTATTGCTCATACTCAGCTCACCAGAATATATCAAAGGAGGCATGTGACTATTTCTTTCCTAAAGAGAGATCTGAAAGTGCTGTGCAGCATCTTATTTGGACTTCAAAGTGGACCTCATGCATGGGAACCTGGGTATGTCCAAGGTAACTTATCAGTCAAGGGTACAGTGATAATATCTAACATAAGTGTAATTAGCATTTATGATCCAAGGATCCCAAAGCAGTGCACAAAGGCGAATGAGGATCCTTATGATTTTACAGACGTGGAACCTGAGGCTCAAAGAGGTGACGTGAACTGCCAGGGTTTTATGGCTAGTTAGTGAGAGAGCCAGGAAAAGAACCCAGAGCTGACTGGGATCTGTACCTGTTGGCTCACACTTCAAGGCATTAACAGCTGATTGGTGGAACTGGTCTGGTGGGATAATTGTTCACATGTGGGGGGAAATATCACATCATGTCATGCTGACCAATATTGTCCCATTGTTTTCTTGTACTCCCCAGTCAGTCGGTCTGCATCCATCTGTTGTCTCTTGTCTTATACTTTGTAAGTTTTGGGGAGCGGGGGCCATCTTTTTGTTCTGTGTTTATACAGCACCTCACACAGTAAGTACTAGACACGATGGTAATACTACTAGTAATAACAATTAATGAAGAAATGGTCAAGGCGAGATCTCTGACAGAGGGCCTACCATCTCAAGGGAGGCTTGATTTTTACAGATGAAGGGTGGCGGCTGGCTGAAATATTTATTTTGGTGTTATAAAAACCCTGCATGCTGCTGCAGGAGTTTGTGTTCTTTAAAGGAGATGGGCTGAGGAAGTTGGATTTGCAACATGTGGAACCAAAACCAGGGATAGTTCAGATGCAAGTGCAATTTTATCCCAATCAGTTATTTGGGGATTGGTGAGATGGGCATTGGACAAATTTTTAGGGCCCATCTGTGCTAATAGAGCTTCCATGATCTCTTATACATAGAATAATGTGGTTTTATGGGTATTCCTTAGGCAGCACTACATGAAAAGTGGCTAATTATTATGATTACATGGCATTTTTAATACCAACAGTGAGTGATGGTGGCTTCATTTTAGAATCCTGTATTTGGCTGAAAGCTCCAGTCATTACGTGCCGGCTGAGTAAATAAATTATGTCCCGCATAGTTGCCAGGCTCAGGGGTGAATGCTGAGAGAGTCCCCAAAAACTGAGAGGTATATCCTTCTCACTACAAATATATAGCCCCCAGTGACTCATCACAGTTTATCATAGCGTACTCAGGTTTTAGGAAAAGCTAATAAAACAGAACAGGTTTTGCTTTGCTTGATATTTAAGACTATACTGCAATAAGTAGCTCCTAATATCCTAACACCTAATATCTCATACTCTCATAATGCATCCCGAAAGACCCCAGATTCTATACAGCAAGGCCGTGTTCCTAGTTCTTAGGGGCTGGACTAGGACTCAGCACACCTGGGTTCAATTTCCAGCCATGCCCCTATTTTCTGGATGACCTCGGGCAAGTCCTTTGTTTCCCCATTGTAAAAGAGAGATAATGCTACTGTCTTCCTTTGTCAAGCACTTTGAGATGAATGGATGAAAAAAGGTGCACAAGCTAGATGTTACAGTAGCAAACTGCTCTGTGAGCAAACTGGAGGGTTTAGTCACTGTTTGAAGACTTAAGGAATACCCTTGTGATATACTAATTTGTAATTCACTTACTGTAGGTTCCCTTTCTCGTCCTCCCAAAACCTCTTTCTCTGGAGAATATTTTGGTTGCTTATAGGTACGTACGTATGGCAAAAAAGCTGTGTTTCCTGGACTTCATCTTTGTAACTATGCTGCACACCAAAGAGAGAGAGAGAGAGAGAGCGAGCAATTCTAGTGGGGCGGGGCGAAGAGGGTCTATAGACTGCATATAGTACTATCCATTTAGCACCAAAATAAACACATACAAAACCTGAACCATCCTTGGAAATAAGCAAGTGAATTTAAATTGCCAGAGAAAAGGGTTTGACCCTCAGAACATGTTTCACAAACTTAGGCCTCAACTCAGCAAAGCATTAAAGCTTGGGCATAGATTCATTCCTAGTCAGCAAAGCATATAAGCAAGAGGTTAATTTGAGGACAGTGGGATTTAGGCAGATGCCCAAGTTTAAATATAGAGTCACAGAAATGTACGACTGAAAGGGACCTTGATAGGTCATCTAATCAAGTCCCCAGCACTGATGCAGAACTAAGAATTATCTAGACCAGTGGTTCTCAACTGTGGTCCACCGCTTGTTTAGGGAAAGCCCCTGGTGCGCCAGGCCGGTTTGTTTACCTGTCACGTCCGCAGGTTCGGCCGGTCACGGCTCCCACTGGCTGCGCTTCTCTGCTCCAGGCCAATAGGGGCTGTGGGATGCGGCGGACAGCCCCACACTGCATCCCGCAGCCCCCATTGGCCTGGAGCGGTGAACCACAGCCAGCGCGCCGGGGGCTTTCCCTGAACAAGCGGTGGACCGCAGTTGAGAACCACTGATCTAGACCATCCCTCACATGTGTTTATCTAACCTGTTCTTCAAAAACGCCAGCGACAGAGAAGCCACAACCTCCCTAAGTAATTTGTTCCAGTGCTTAACTATCCTTACTGTGAAGAAGCTTTTAATAATATCTAACCTAGCTCTCCCTTGCTGCAATTTAAGCACATTGCTTCTTGTCCTGCTGTCAGTGGTTAAGGAGAACAATTTATCACCTTCCTCTTTATAATGACCTTTTTTGTATTTGAAGACTTACGTCCCCCCTCAGTCTTTTCTTCTCCAGACTAAACAACCCCAATTTTTTCAATCTTTCAATCATTTTTGTTGCTCTCCTCTTGACTTTCTCCATTTGCCCACATCTTACGTGACGTATGGTGTCCAGAACTGGACACAATACTCCAGTTGAGGCCTTATCAGTGCAGAGTAGAGTAGTTTTGCTGACAACCCTCCTGCTAACACATCCCAGAATTGTGTTTCCTTTTTTTCCTTCTTATTCTTTTTTTTTTTTTACAACCGTATTACATTGTTGACTCGTATTTACTTTGTAATTCACTATAACCCCCAAATCCTTTTCTGAGTACTCCTTCCTAGGCAGTCATTTCCCATTTTGTATTTGTGCAATTGATTGTTCCTTCCTAAGTGTAGTACTTTGCATTTCCCTTACTGAATTTCATTCTACTTATTTCAGACCATTTTTTCAGTTCATCAAGATCATTTTGAATTCTAATCCTATCCTCCAAAACACTTGCAACCCTCCCCCCAGCTTAGTATCATCCACAAACTTTATAAGTGTACTCTCTATGCCATTATGCAAATCATTTATGAAGATATTGAACATAACAGGAGCCAGGATAGATCCCTGTGGGACCCCACTCAATATGCCCTTCCAGCTTGACCATGAACCATTGACAACTACTCTCTGAGTATGGTTTTCCAACCAGTTGTGCAGCTAGGCTATATTTCTCTAGTGTGCTTATGAGAAGAATATACGCGCAAGTGCTTTGCTGAACAGAGATGGGCTGCTGAATTGGAGCCTTAGAAAATAGTTGGAGAAGTTGATAAACACTTGAACACCATGAAGCTCACCCTATATTTCTTTATTGAGATTAGATAGACAGATAGATAGATAATTTTGGAGGAGGGGCACAAGAGGGGTGGCTTCCAACAATTTCTCATAGTAATCTTGTGATTAGGAGTGCAGCATTGTCACTAATATACAATAAGCTCTAAAGTTTTCTCAGCATTAAAGAAGGGCCCTATATTTTGCCTATAAGGAGGCAACAGGGTTCGGAGGTGGAGCTCTGAGCTCCAGGCTTCATGCAACTATAGTCAGTCTAACCAACAGTAATTTATTAGGACTGATAAGTGTTGAGTATTAACTCCACTAGAGGACACTGTTGTTAAATATATGTGGGGATTTGGAAGAAGAATGCAATACACAAAGAACAGTCCACTAGCTGGAGAGCAAACAGACTTGCAATCTCCTGCTGTAAGCCTCTCTCCCACCCTGCCTATAAACCTAGATAGACTCTTCCTGAAATGAACAAACATTTCTTCCTTTTATCAAAAAGCACAAGGAAGAAGCAAAGGAATAGTATTAAGGATCAGTCTTATATAGTGAGTGCAGAGTGATTGGTATTCTATAAAGATATTAGAAAGACACTGTCCCTTCCCCAAGGATTTATAGAAAATACAAATGCAGGCAACTGCAATTTAAGGAAAAAATCAGGTCTATAATACTTGGAAAAAAATCCAGTCATGTTAAGATGATTTATTGGCAGATCCTAGCAAACCTTACTTATACTAATATCCCGCAATAGGAATGATACACTATGCAGCACGATCTTGGTGGAATTTGACATACCAGATCTTTTCTATCAGAAATCTCCATGAGTCTATGGTACAAGGCACAATAGAAAACAATTTTCTTTTATAAACACATTGAAGAACTCAAGCTGCTGCACAACATAGAAACATGATTAATATACAATAAAGGCAGAATTATAAGAACTACCCTAATTAAAATTCATTAAATGACTAAGAATTTTGTGGAGGAATGGTCTTCCCAGAGACAAGAGTGTAGGGATGCTGTTCACCTATTAAAATGTAAACTACTGCCCTCTACTGGACATACTTGGAAGACCTGCTTAGGTGATAGGGCTGGTGGAAAGTTTTCCACCCATAACTTTCAATGGAAAATTGGGGCTTTCAATAAACAGAATTTTTTGCAAAAAGTGTTTGTTTGCCACAGAAAATTTTGGCTTTTCATCAAAAACCCAAAACCTGAAAACCAAAAAAGGTTTCACCAAAAGCTGAAAACTTAAGTTTTCAATGAAAATGTTCAAGTTTTCTAATTTCAACAAAATGATTTTTTTCTTCATTTTCATTGACATTTTCTGCAGTTAAAAAAGCCCATTTTCCAAGCTGCTGTAGTTTACAAGTTCCCTCTATAGGTAAAGCTGTTCTTTCAGCTCTCTGATTAGACACGTGTGGGGTTTGTTTAGCATTCCTCCCCAAGTTCTGTATCCATTGTCTCATGGAAGCTTAACTGAGAAGAGTAGTCCAGTCAATAGCTGTTGTGCAGCACACTCAAGCAGATAAGGTCTGTGGTTCCCAAAACCAGTGTTTAGATGGCCGTTATGTAAAGTGCCCAGTGTCTGAACTGGGTTGGGTTAGGTAGTGCTGGATCAGTGACCCAATCCTTTTCCTCCTAGCGGCCATCTTAAGCTCCAGAATCTAAGCTTTTTTGGTTTTGTTTTACTTTTAAGTTGCCAGCCCTTATAGTTACGCCCCCCACTCAAAAAAAAAAATAAACCAAACCAAAAGCACTTCAAAATATGAAGCAAAGATAAACCAGTTCTAGAGAGATGGGTGAACTGCCCAGTTTATCACAATGGGGTTTTTAACTCTGAACTCTGAAGCCTAAAAACAACAGTTTAGATGTCAGCCCTTTTAAATATTTCAGGGCTGATCAAATCATGCAGGACAGAAGAGGGGTGATCTTATCAGGAAGTTTTACTCAATCTCCTATGAGGAGTGATGCTCAGTTTTTCTAATTTGACACCTGATGGTGCCTCTGTTCCAGGTAGAGGCAATAGCCTGCATGGCTTGTCGGCAGGTTCATGAAAGCCTGTGCAGTAATAAACTACTGTTGATTGGACTGACAAATTCGGGATCCTGTCATTCTCCAGTTCACAGGATTTGTAATGCCATATGGTGAGAATTACCAGCAGCCCCTTTACAGTCACTGAAGAACTTTCACAGCTGAGAAATCTATACAAATTGGCTCAGAAAAATTGATAAAATAATCTGTGCCATGGAGCGCAACAGATGATGAGATCACTCCCTCTGTTAAACAGCTTTTTCTGCTCTTTGATTCAAGATATTGCTCCTTGGTCAGACCACAGTCTCAATCCAGTCAACAATAAGCATTTTAATTAGCAAAATAAAATGCTGCACGTTATTCTAAATGTATCTGCAACTGGAAATTATGCTTGGCCTGAAGAAGAGCTCTGTGTAGCCTGAAGGCTTGTCCCTTTCACCAACAGGAGTTGGTCCAATAAAAGATATTACCTCACTCAGCTTGGCAAGAGACACATTTTAGAAGGGCTGCTGTTAACCTTAAGTAACCCCACTAGAGGGCAATAGAGACATGTTATTTGAACGCTTTGTTGGCGATGGTGTAAAATGGAGTACTGATGCATGTTTCAGCCAAATCCCTGGTACCAACAATCAGCAGGGCGATACCTGCCCTGGGTAGCCATCATTTAGAGCTGACGCTGAACAAAGGTTTGATATGAAAATTAAGCTTTCAAAGGAAGAGTCTCCTCTTCCTAGCACACATTGTAGAAGGGGCAGTGGGAGAGGACCAGGACGATGTAGGTAATGGTACTGAATGCACATCCTGTCTCCTGGGTGGGATCAGAAAAAGCACCATGCAGCCAAACTAGGCTATGGAGTATAACCTGTAGCCTGTCTTATACAGCATGTATACCAGGGATCTCAAACTCAAATCACCATGAGGGCCACATGAGAACTAGTAAATTGGCCCAAGGGCCGCATCACTGACACCTTTTCATACAATGATACAAAAGTATAGTCAAAAATGAAAAAAATGAAGAGTAATATAGTATTCTATTAAAAGTCAATGTATTAACTTTTTAAAAACTGTAATGAAAAGAGGGGTTTTAATAAAATATAAACACTCAGTAATGTTTGGAGCTTGGCTGCCAGTTGAGTCGGCGCCTATGGCGGGCCGCAGGAAATAACGTGGCCCGCGGGCCGCGTGTTTGAGACCCCTGATGTATACCATATGACCTGTATGTCCAGTGAAAATTAACACAGCTGAAAAATTTACAATATTGAATATAGCAAACTTTATTTTGAGGGCTTGAAATGAAGGTCCATATTCTTGACGGCATTAGGACCATTTTGCATTATGCATCAGGCACAAATCAGGCCAAAAGCCAACATAGGCAGCCTCAAGAGAATCATCCCAGTATAGGGCTTCCTCTGGTGGCACAGAACTGGCATAGTGGCTTCTACGTCATTTCCTTCCCTGCAGGGGGCTAAGATGGCTCCCCCTATACACCAGCAATCCTCACTTGTTATAATGGCTCCTCAGAGTTGGTGTCATTTCAAACAGCCCTCAGGCTGAACTAACTTGCACCAGGGGACCAGACCCTACATAACTGGCCCAAAACTGGAGGAGTGTAAGATGGCTTAAAGCCAGATTCGCAGCCTTTCACTTCTAAAGGATGCTGTGGGCTACTTGGCTGCAGCACAGATCAAGCCTACAGATCTAAAGCCGAGTTTGAACAAGTCTTCCTCTCCTTCGTGGTATTCAGTTAAGCTCTTATTCAACTCTGTTGTTCTTTTTCTATCACAGAACGCTGCCCCCCACACGATACCCCTTCTCCAGCAGAATATCAAGTGTCAACGTACCCAACCAATGAATGAAATTCAAATTTAGAGCCATTGCCTAATCACAGCAAACTCATTGGCTGATAACATGCAAGGCATTGTTTCTGGGCCCTCTTTCCTAGCCGAAATGATACTCTTTGAGGAGTTGGTGACCAACAGTCTGGAGGTAGCTTAAATATTCAACCCACCGTGAAACCCACTAATGCTTTTGAAGTGTCAAAGTATATCAAGTCCGTCATGACCCATTTTTAGGACGAGAAAACATAAGCTAGTTATTAAACCTTATACAAAGAAATGAGATTAGTAGATAGGTATGGAGAGCTGCAAACACAGCATGCCAAGCTGCAATCATATTCGATTTCACAAGTTAAGCATTAGCTTGGGTCAGTATTTGACTTGGTTCCCAGGGACAAGGGCAAGTGATGTTGGTGACATCTTCCCTGAGGCTATATTGAGCAATTTTCCTAATATGGTGCTGTGTGCTGGAGGCAGTGTCTTTTCAAAGAGATGGAAAGCTGACAATCTGTGACAAGCTCCCTTATCACTTTCCAGAGGAAAACAGGTAATTAGCCCCATTGTCCCAATCTAGATAATTACAAGCTACCTAATTTCCCCCTGTGGTTCCATTTGGACAAACAATTCGCCACTTCCTGTCCTACACAGTTATGTAGAGTTGCTACACTAACGGATGCTGTGTTTCTTCCCAGAAGTGGCTGCTTTTCAGCGGTGGACAAAATGATCCTAGGATAGCTGGATGCACTTTGCAAAGTGCTTTGGGATCCTTTACTACTGTATAAACATAATATATTTATTTTAAAATCTATAATACAGTACGCTCTGGTGCAACAGTGCATGAGAAGAGAATCCCCTTCAAATGGACAGTTCCATTAAAAAAAATAATCAGAATATGCATCACATCATCAGTACGTGCACATTTTACATAAGCATGTGTCTTGCAGGTTGTGTGCAGGGGGAAATTAGGCAGCTGTACGCATGTGTGCCATGCACGTGATTCATAAGAGGGCTGTGATGCAGCTCAGAACAGCAGACAAGCCGTGCACGCAAGATACACACATATGCTGGTGTACAGGCACAGAGGGCATAAAGTTTCCAAGAGCACTGAAAATACACCCAAGAGAGACAGATGTCCAAGGCTTGCACTATAGGTACCTTTGTTCCTGGGTGATGTGAGGAGAGCCGTAAAGCTGCTTCTAATAAGGGAATATATTTCTGGAGATTGAGCGGAGTCTTTTGCCCTTTTGAACCCACTGTCTCAGTTCCTATAAATTGTTTCTCCATCACAGCTGCAACCTTTTGGCTCCAGCCACTTAACCAACTTGCAATTTACGAGGCTTTCCAATCACTTTAGACAAAGAATATTTTTTTTAAAGGATGCTACACTCCCCTGTGAACTGTGAGCCACCGAAGTGTACTGTGTGTATATGTAAGAACATAAATAATATATAGAATTACATACACCTAACTGGACAGAAGGCAGTAATTCCTTGGAGAGCTTCTATGGCCATCATAAAACACAACAGCAAAGCTGTCTGTCTAATCTGAGCAATAGGATTTTCAGTGGTACTGTTTCAAATCCCTTAGATGCAATATGTTACTGTCTGCATAGTATGTAATTATAGATAATATGCAAAGTGATAATGGAGAGCAAGATTCAGCTCTGTTACCATGTGTTACTTCCCTTCCTCCGTCTCTGGCTTGTAACGTCCTTCTCATTCCACACTCCTGTTCAAGAGACCATGGATTTCCAGGGAACTTTTCAGTAGTCAGAGACACAGGGTAGATAATTAATCCTGACTCAAGACAAGAATCTCAGTTCCTAATTTCCTTTGATTTGAAAGGCATTTTGATTTAAAAAATCCCTGCATCTGAACCCACCCCTACTATTCTGGCTCCAGGTTGGATCCCCCAGAATGTGAATTCTCACAAAATCAGCTGGGACTGATTCTTAAACTCATGGGACTGGAGGTAACATTTTGCCCTGGGAACAGGTGTGCTGATGGGCATGATGAGTCCAAGGTAACACAGCACACTGGTCCTGTGTACCCTTCCCCCTGAAAATCCTTTAGGATTTGAGGGTGCTGCAGTGCAGCCTGTTACTGAGAATCTGTTCAGACACATAAGGTTGGTCTATGCACCTCCACCTTATCATGTTTCTCTGACTGTATAAATATCTGTCTACTGTATGTTTCATTCCATGCATCCGATGAAGTGGGTTCTAACCCACGAAAGCTTATGCTGAAATAAATTTGTTAGTCTCTAAGGTGCTACAAGTTTTTCTTTCTTATTTTCGTTTTGCTGACACAGACTAACACGGCTACTACACTGAAACCTTCAGACACATGGTGCACACTGCATATAACATTTGCCAGATTCAGAGATAGAAGGATTTGAATCCATGTTGACTTTTTGTTTGCCTGAAATCTTATCCTAGATGGGTGACAAATAAAGCAATAATATTAAATATTCCTTTGAAAACCTGCCTGGGCTGATGTCTACCTGAGAATATCACCAATGAGAAGCCAGCAAGCCCTCAAGGCACATTTCTATTATCGTTCTATAACTATTGCATATGGAAATCCCAACATCTCAGTGCTCCTTCCTCAAAGCACCCAGTGCCAGCTACAGTCAAAGGGACAGGGGGTAAGTTAGGACCCCAGTAAGGGCTATTCTATGGCAGCATGACCAGCAGCCTCCCATGTGCCCTCTTTGGAGGAGCAACAGCTAGGAATAGCTTTCCCAGCTCGAGGACACTTGCCTCTAAAACCTGCCCTCTGGAATCTAAACTCTCTCTGCACATAGTTCAGGCAAAGTCAATGGCGTTAGGCCGCCATGGTCAAATGTACTGGTTAGTTCGTTTTCTCCATTTGCTCTGTTGCCATTAGTAGTTGTTCCCCTTTATCCTGCCCCTTCTCCTGTCATTGCTGCTCATCAGCCTCACTATCCCTGTTCATTATCTCTCTTACAATCCACCTCCCTCTGTTACCATTTCTACGTCAGTTCCTTTTTCCCTCCCTTATTCCCACCCACAAGGCAAGAAGAGCTCTTTTCTCGCTCTCAAAGCCTCTCTAGGAAACCCTAACCTCAAAATCCCAGTTCATATACAGTTATGACCACCTCTCAACTGGAATGGTGGATAGGTGGCTTATTCAAATTAAGCTCTTTATGGCAACACTTTTCCCTCTTCACCAATAGAGGCAGTAGAGAGCTCTTCCCCCTCTGGAGTTTCTGGTCATAGGGGTTCCATCAAAGTTTGCCTTTTTGTCTGATGCAACCTGCTTCTTAATAGATTTTCTGTTTCTTTTTCAAAAGTCCATACACTGAAGCTTGCTGAGCCAGAGGCAATAAGTCAGGACCATTGAGGTTCCCCTTAAAACACAGTGTTTCTTTAGGCCTTGTATTTTTTGACCTGTCACAAAATGAATCCCAGTTGGAGTCCTTCCTCTTCAGTGAAATTCTTTGTGTGTGAGTGTCCTGGAAGGTACTTTAAGGGTAATTCTTTAGCTCTCTCATTACAAACAGAAGTAGTATTGACCTTACTGCATCCTCATTTATACAGCACTTTCTGAACCACTCATCCCCTTCCATGCCTCAGTGTGTGGCTTCTTCCTGCCTCCCTCAGAAGTGCTGTAAAGTGAATAGCACAAAGACTGAAATAAATGATAAACTAGCAAATGCAATGGAAACAGCAAAGAAATTCATCAGACTACAAGACATCTGAGTGTCTCTCTGGCTCAGACCAAGCTACTAGGTGCAAAATATAGTTAGCCTCTAACTAAGCCTGCAATACACAATACAGCATTTTACTCTTTAATGAAGAAAAACACGCATCAGTGAGAAAAGCACAAAGCACAAGAAAGAAAAAAGCAAGAACTACCATATAATGACCAAATACACACAGTGTGTATTTGTGTGAAGCAAGAGATTGTAGTTCATGTGTTCTCTTCCCTTTGTTAACAAAGTCTAACTTTGCCAAGTTTTATCCCCCAATTGCAGAGGTAAGGCATTGCCCCAGAATAAATAGGTGTTACCTGCACATATTTGCATATAAAAATGGCTGCCCTTGCATTTTTCTCCCTGAAGGCTTTTACTTAATCAAGAACAAAGCACACTGGATGCTAGTGGCCTAGATCAGGAAGTGGGAAAAATAGCCAAAAAAGCTCCTATAAAATGTTCCCTATACTTTTATGATGAGCTGCCTGTAGAACTCTCTCCTAGCTTTCACTGCAGAATCCGACAGTTTGAGGTCAGAGTTTCTCCAGTGTCTGTTTCCTCATCTACATCCCCCTTTTGAGAAACTGCAGGATCTCGCCCTTCTTTGATGAACCTCTACGTCTCGTTGTAAAACATGGAAGAATCACCGACTGAAAAAAGATAAAATAAAGGGGACACCTAGCACAATCATTCTCTTCACTGACCAAAAAAACCTCATGAAAACAACACAGCAGCAACATGTTTCTCTTTTGTTGTGACCATGGAAGTTGGAAATATGGTCATTTTGCTGGACTACAATATCATCTTCAGTCACTGAAAACTTGAACAAACTTAGGATCAAATTTTCCAAACAGCCTCTGAAAATGTCCCGCAAGGCTCAGATTATGACATGTCTAGCTACACAATTTTCATTTGCAAATTCAAGTTTTATGCAAACACCGGGTGCATTGGCAAAATGTGTGTGCGCAATTTTGGAGGTAGCTTTTCACCTGGATAAGTTAATGATTTTGTTTAAGAAGAGCTCGATACTGCTTTATAGGCTTAAAATCAAAGCACGGAGACTCGATAGCAAAGTATATAAACTAATATATGAGCTTTATTGATCATGTCTGCACTGCATAAAAACACACAGAGCACCAACTAAACTCCCACATTCCTGACCCACCATGCATTGTGGGCAGTGTAAAATCTGGGCTGGCTTTTCTGGGGAGCAGTCATTTCTTTGGTTGTTCCAAAGTCATGGTCAGGAATTTAAAGGGGATTTCCTCAAGATATTACAAGGGCGGATAGTTGAATCTCTATCCCACTGGCAAGAGAAGACATAGATAGGGGTCAGAGTGGATGATTTTAAATACATGCAGAAGTATATGCCCTTTCATGTAAATACTGACCAAGTGAAAATATGATTGTTCCACATAACTCCAATAACAAGATGGCCTATTCCCTCTATTTGCATGTTTGTCTATTTCATGATGGTTTTTATGGCAGAAAAGGGATTGTGTGCAAGATCTAGCCACTTCCCACTGCAAGGCTAGCCTGAGACCCACCACAATTCACTTCCCATCTCCCTGAGCCCCAGACAGGAAGCACTGGTATCACTGGCCAGTCTCTGCATGACTTAAGCTCCTTGCCCGTGTAACAGGCAATCTGGAGAGTTAACAGCTCCAGGTAACTGAGGAGAGACCTTCATCCCCTTCCCCTACCTCCTTTTTCCTCCCCCATGATCTGTTTCTGATTTAAATCCCAGAAAAGGTCCTTTTTCTCTTTCACTTCTCTTGTTAAAGGACAAGAAAACATGGCTTGGCTGCACATAGGGTATAAATAACATTTTCCAGTGGAGAAAGTCAGTATGAACTAATGCACAAGATGGAGGAGACAGAATCACTGTAAAGCACCATGAAGGAGAGGCCCCGTAGGGTTCTCTTGCTCGGCTCCAACAGAAAGTCCACAGAGAGGACATGCAGAGACATTCGGCTGTTGCATGTTGTATTTCTGCTACCATAAGAAAAACAACCCAACAGTTAACGTAAGTGGTGCTCTCCAAGGCAAGGTTTGTTGTTGGAAGCACAGAACAAAGACGACATTCTTTTTGGACCAGCTGTAACAATGAACTAAAAACCTGCAGCACAGACTTTATTAAAATGAAAGAATTTTTTCAGAGCTTTCCGAGTGTCTCTCTTTCTTAGGCTGTCTCGATAACTGTTAATTTGGACCTTTAAAGTGCAGTTCTATTCTGAAGAACAACTATGTAAAAATGGCATCATGGGTGGAGGCTCCAAACTGATTATTTCTCGTGAGTAGGGCTCCGTATTTGTCACGGAGGTTGTGGAAGTCACAGATTCCGTGACTTCCTGCGACCTCCATGACTTCTGCAGCAGAACGGTCCAAGCAGTTGACCATGGGGCCAGCTTCAGCTGCTCAGGCAGCCCTGGCAACAGCCACACCAACCGCTACTGGAGCAGCTCTGCAGCCAGCTGCTTGGGCGGCCCCGCAGCCAGCTGCACCAGCTGCTGTTGGAGTGGCTCTGGGGCCAGAAGCACCAGCCGCTGATCTGGTGGGCCAGGGCAGCTGGTCCCAGGGACTGCCTGAGCAGCAGCCGATGCAGGAAGCCCCGGGGACCGCCTGAGCGGCAGTCCTGGGCTGACCAGAGCAGCAGCTGGCGCCAGGGCTCCCCTGCCCCAGTGACAGTTGGAGCAACTGCTGGCCCGCCGGGGTGCAGTCACTGCCCCTTCTCTCCTGGGGCTCCCCTTCAGCAGCAGGTCTCCCAGGACTTCCCCTGCCCCCACAGCTGGTGCGACAGGCTCCTGGGGCTCCCTCCCCAGCAGCTGGTGCTGTGGGCTCCCCTCCTGCCCCCCGTGACCTGTCTGTGACTTTTACTAAAAATACCCATGATTAAATTGTAGTCTTACTCATGAGATGTCTACACTACCAGTGCAACAGAAGCACAGCTGTAACACTACAACTACACCACTGTAGTGTTGTAGTGTAGACACTTATTACAGCAACGAATAAAGGTTTTCTGTCACTGTAGTAAGTTTACCCCCTTGAAAGGCGGTAGCTAGGTCAATGGAAGAATTCTTCCATTGACCTAGCTACGTCTACAGTGAGGGTTAGGTCGATCTAACTACATCACACAGGAAGTGAAAATTTTCACAGCCCTGAGTGATGTAGCTAGGCTGATGTAACTTTAAGGTGTAAACCAGGCCTCGGTGACATCTGGATTATATCTGCTCAATTTACAAGGAAAAATTCCTTTTCATATGGAATTCCCATGTTGTAGTCATGGGTATGATGCAAACTTCCCTGTTTCCCCATCTCAGAAATGAGGATAATACTTCCTTAACTCACAGGGACATAGGGAGAACTAGATAATTAGTTAATTATTATAAAGCACCACATACACACTAAGTACACTGCTCTACAGCCAAAATGCTTCTGAAATAAATGTAGTCAAACTTTACTAATTCTGGGTCACTGAGAACGAAAATGATGCTTAAAATTGTTGATTGGCTCTAGTTTTCAAGACATGCTATTGGGTCAGTATATACGACCCTTGACTTGGGAATGGCGGAGGATAAGTGAGTTATAAAGGGAAGGGATCTCAATTTAAACCAGAAATGACTAAAATACATCTTTGACTGGATCTATGAATAAATCTATGACTGGGTTTGGACAGTACTTGCTTTTTAGGCAAAACAATGAATGATGCAATCTGAAGCTGGTATTGCGTCATACATGATATGAATTGCATCATGTTATTCCTAGAAGTCATGGATGATGCAATCATAACGAAGCTTACATCACTCTGCTGAACAAATTGCCCTATATCAGCTCTAGAAATCATACAGTGTCGTGCTCTCTTATTTGTCAGTGTTTGATTTTGCAAAGGGACACAGTTCTGTTTAGCCAAAGTGAGCAGAGATGCGTCGTACTTGTGTGAACAGTGCAGATAACTTCTGCTATGTTTGTGGTGAAGTGACTTTTGCATCACAAAAGCGCAGTATAACCACTATGGTTAAGAAAGCCTATCACCTTTATTTTGGCTGCAAAATTGGAGATCAGGACAAGAGGTGGGCCCCACACATATGATGCAACACTTGCGCAACAAATCTTCGCCAGTGGTTGAACAGGAAAAGGACATCTATGCCTTTTGCAGTGCCAATGATTTGGAGAGAGCCAACAGATCATACCAGCAATTGTTACTTCTGCATGGTGCCTCCAGTTGGGAAAGGTGTGTCAAAGAAGAAAAAGTGGACTGTGCATTATCCAAACATTCCATCAGCTATACGCCCAGTACCCCACGGAGGAGGACTGCCGGTTCCTGATGCACCAGAATCATTCTCACTTGAGTCAGACGAGGAAGAGGAAGAGGATGAAACTTCTGGTCCTGAACCATCTATGTCACAGGACCCACATTTTCTCCCATCCTCCTCCTCTGAACCACACCTCATAACACAAGGTGAACTGAATGACCTTGTCAGGGATTTGGAACTACCCAAGAGTAAGGCAGAGCTTTTGGGCTCCAGACAACAGCAGTGGAATCTCCTGGCAGGTGATGTTAGGGTTTCCATGTTCTGTGACCGTCAAAAGGATCTTGTCCCATTCTTCTTCATGGAAGGTGATCTTGTAGCCTGCAACAACATCGATGGTGTGATGGCAGCCCTCAACATCGTTCATGATCCAGATGAGTGGAGACTGTTCATTGATTCATCGAAGACGAGTCTTAAAGCTGCATGTTTTGCCATCAATTCCAGTTGGTCATGCAGTCCATATGAAGGAAACCTATGACAACATGAAATAACTCTTGAGGTGCATAAACTATGACCAACATCAGTGGCAGCTTTGTGGCGATTTGAAGGTTGTTGCTCTCTTGCTTGGTCTGCAGACTGGATACACAAAGTACTGCTGTTTTCTCTGCGAATGGGATAGTCGTGCAAGAGATTCCCACTACATCAAGAAAGATTGGCCACTCCGACAGTCATTGGAGCCTGGGAGGAAAAGTGTTCAGCGTCCACCACTTGTTGAATCAAGGAAGATTTTGTTACCACCCTTACACATCAAGCTGGGTCTGATGAAGAAGTTTGTCAAGGCCATTGACAAAACACAAGCAGCTTTCAAGTACCTCCGTGGAAAATTTCCAAGGTTAAGTGAAGCTAAGATAAAGGAAGGTGTCTTTGTTGGTCCTCAGATTCGTGATCTTCTTCGAGATGATGCATTTGACCATGCACTGCGTGGCAAGGAAAAAAAAGGCATGGAAAGCCTTCCAGTTAGTGGCAATACATTTTCTCGGAAACAAGAAGGTAGACAACTACAGGTTGTTGGTGGAAAACCTCTTCAAGGCATACAAAAGCCTTGGTTGCAACATGTCACTAAAGATACATTTTTTGCACTCTCATCTAGATTTTTTTCCACCGAACTGCGGAGCAGTGAGCAATGAGCACGGCGAGCAATTTCACCAGGACATTGCAACAATGGAGAAACGCTATCAGGGCAAATGGAGCCCATCAATGCTTGCAGACTATTGCTGGACAGTGACAAGAGATGCTCCATTTAATGAATACAAGAGACAAGCCAAGAAGCACCGAGTAGACACTGAATAGGACTAAACTATGTACATAATAGTTTTTTGCCTTTTGTTTCATAATAAATTTTATTTATATAACCCCTTTGCTGATTTTTAAAAGTGTTACATAAACAGGACAGGTGAAATAGTATCATGTAAAGCAACCATAAACACATGAAAAGACCTAGGTTTACAATTTATGATTAAAACTCTACTATCTACACAATATACATAGACATAAAATGTAAAAACTTAAATATCTTAGAAACAGTAGCCAATCAGTTGTTTTAATTGTCATATTTGAATTCAGCACATCAAAATACATACTAAATAGCACATTTTATCTCTGAAGCAGACGACTTCTCAAAAATTGTAGACCAGTGAGTATTAATGATGATGACGACGACTTAGGTTAAGGAAAACAACAAAGAAAGAACAAATGTAAGCTCTTCATAACACAGAAAGCAGAGTATGCAAGCCCACATGGCCTGTGACCATGTCTACCTATGTAGCAAATGGGGGTCTAAGATCTTAATCCTAACTGGCACCTCTAAGTGCTACCTAAATAAGTATTAAATAATAATATGATGTGGAATTAAACATGAGTGAGGCAACAAAAGGGTATTACCAGCAATCATGTCAAAGTACAGTACAATAATGCAAACAAGCTATTATTATTATTATTATTCTATATTTGCACTGCATAGTATTTAGATGCCCCAATCAGAGATCAGGGCCCCGTTGTGCAATGTGCGGTACACACATAACAAAAAGTCAGCCCTGCCCTGAAGATCTTACACTCTAACTATATGATCAGAGACAACAGGAGGATACAACAAACAGATGGATGGGTAGTGCGGGAGCAGCACAAGTCAACAAAGACATGATAAAGATCAGCGTAATAAGCAGCAGGCTCAGCAAACCATCTGCCTAATCTTTTCCCCCACCTCAGATCTGGCTTTCCCATCACATGGATCCATCATCTGTTTTCATACACCCCCTGAGTGACATTATAACAATGTTTGACTGAACATATATTTTTTCTCCTCCTCCGCAAACCCGTTTCTTTGTCTTCGTTTCGGCAGTTATGACTCCGCCAGCAGATTATGTTGGCAATTTAGTGTGAAAAGGAAATTAGAAATGCACCACTGTTCTTCATGTTAGAGGAGCTATGGCTTGAGTGAAAACACTAATTCAGATTAAAGCTGGAGCAGACAACAATTAATCTATTTTTGTATTTTTAAAAAGGGAAAGAAAATGCTTTTGTATTTGATCTCTATACACAACCTGCCTGAATAATGAAACAGCGCAGCCTGCTGGTGTTTCCTAAGACTAAGTCAGCCAGTGTATCATGCAGCATGAAGTTTCTATGGGGAGGAAACATGGTCTAGTGATTGTCACACAGGGCTGCGAGACAGAAGATTTGGGCTCTAGTCCTAGCTTTGTCATTGATTAGCTGTGATGCCTGGGACAAGTCACTTAGGGCCAGATTTTCAAAGATATTTAGGCACCTATCTGCATCTGTAGGCACTTATCTGTATTTTTTAAGCATCTAAATAACTTTGACTCTGCCCCTGAAACTTTTTTATGACAGTTCCCCCACCTATAAAGTGAGGTTACTAGTACTTAACCAGCTTATGGTTGAATTCTGAGGCTTAATTCACCAAAAGCATGTAAAGTACTCTACTTTAGATATAAAGTGCCATATAGAAGGGCATAGCAGACTGCCAGAGTATAGCCCCAAACATATAATATATACATTTCCTGATGCAAAGTAGAACGAATAAAGAGTCCAAACCCCTTAAAAAGTAAAATTCTTTCCAAAGTCCTTTAGAAAATGTGCAATGAAAAGGGGGTGGGGGGGAGTTCCCACAAACTCCCAAGGGCTTGAAATACAAAGTGACAATGAGCAAACAATGAAAAATAATTCCACAACATCCTACTAAAATGTTTATGACAAGACCGCCAGATATTCTTGAGGCGCTGTTTGTGCTACCAAGCTAGCAATAAATAGGAATAGAAAAATAGCAAATTGGTGCAAGACAGAGTTTCAAACTAATTAGTAAAAAAAAATAATTAAACACCACCAAGAGCGCACGATTCATTTCAGATTTCCTTTTAAGAAAGAGATTTATTTGTATTATTGTTATGGGCATCCCACAGAGATGTGCCAAAATATTATTATACAGTTTGTGCCAGCTCCATTTTAAGGAGCTTTATAATTAAAAATCAATCAATATCTGTTTGTGGGGTGCTTTATGTTGTCCATGCATAATTAGGGACACAAGTCACACATTACTGTAGGCAGTAGATAGCAAAGAAAAAAGAAAGAATGACAAAAAGACTAGGACAAAAGCAGCACTCAGAGGAGACAACAGCTCCAATTGCTGCATGGTGTTGACCCACTGAAGTGGTGGGGGAGTCTAGAACACAACAGAATATTAATTCCATTAATGTTTGAGGCCTGGGGGCTTTTCTCAATGAATAACAGACTTGAATTAATATGCAAACTAGATACCATTAACTTAGGTTTGAACAGAGACTGGGAGTGGCTCGGTCATTACGTTAATTGAATCTATTTCCCCTAGCTAACTATCCTCACTCACACCTTTGTGTCAACTGTCCGAAATGGGCCATCTTGATTATCACTTCAAAAGTTATTTTCCCCTGCTGATATAACTCCTCTTAATTAATTAGCCTCTTATACACTTGGTATAGGTACTTCCACCTTTTCATGTTTCTCTGAATGTATATCTGCTTACTGTGTGTTCCATTCCATGCGTCTGATGAAGTGAGCTGTAGCCCATGAACGCTTATGCTGAATTAAATTTGTTCGTCTCTAAGGTGCCACAAGTACTCCTGTTCTTTTTGCTGACACAGACTAACACAGCTGCTACTCTGAAATTTGTAATAATGGTAATCACAATATCTTGCTTTTATTTCATCCTGAGACATCCAGAGCACTTTAGCCAATCCTGCAGCTCTTACCCAGTTAAAACTCTTCACTTCACTATGGACAAGCCTGTCACTGGCCCAACATTCCTGTGCAGAAGAGTACAGGGAAATAAGATGCCCCCCATAGTCCCCTGCATGAGCTGTCTGCATCTCAGGGGAGACCAGCACCTCTGCAGAGCTTCCATTTCTTGTAGGTGAGGAATGGGCAGGCAGGAGTGAGGGAAGCCTTGACTCAAGGGACTGGCCAACACAGCTGAGCCTGGGCCAAGGAAAAATAAATTTGCACCAAGTATAGGGCTGGCAGGGCTTATTTTTACCCCCAGGCCCCAGCGTGAGTTACAAATTAGTCCCTGCACTGCTCTGCCTTGTCCCTTACTCAGAGCTAGCGGTAAATCTACAATTAGCTCCTATGCAGGAATCCCTTCAACCACCAATAAAATGCAGCTGTGTCTGAGATGGAGCACAGCAGCTCTTTAACAGTACACAGAAACACTACAAAACAGAACAGGACAATGACTAATATTGTATCTAACAGAAAGCATTATAATTCTAAGATTAATATGCTTATAAAGGTACACCGAAAGGAAAAACAGAACAGAGAGAAAAGACTGATTCATAAAAAAACTATTAGGAAATTAGTACAGGTCCTCTTCCAACCTTGAATTAAATGGATAGGCATGGCTGACTCATAAAACTCAGGTCTTCTTTACCTTGCAGTTATATAAAAATCTCCTTCATATTTCAAGGTATGCTTTTTAGCTGGAAAAAAAAAGAGTTTTTAAAAAACAAATGTGGTCCAATCCTTTTTAAGCTCTGACCTTAAGAATATACCCAAAAATTACCAGTGAGGAGGATGGTGAGATGAAGGGATGTGTGGCTGAGAGAGGAGACCAACGTGTCATTTCAGAACCAGGAAACAGAACACATCCTTTTTCACTGATTTTTGAATGAGTGCACATGAGAGTTTTTACATTGTGGTTTATTAAGTATGAGAGGTGGATTTTGTGAAGAGTTAACATACAAATTCCATTACCAATAACAGGTTTCTCCCAGGCAAGTAGTAAATTCTTTCCTTACCTATTCTATCCTAGGAGTATTGTACCGATAGCCCACCTCTTATATCCCATGTTGTTGTCTCCTTTTAACTGTTTATTCTTGCCCAGAGTCCTAGGACTGTTGCTCAGCACTCCCTCTCTCTGTAACACTGTTCTTTGGATAAGGAATTTTAGGTTTTAGCCTGCATCCCATACTTGTTATTATTCATGTTTACTACAATAGTGCTTAAGGGCCAACCAAGAATGAGGTCCCGTTATGCCAGGCACTGTATAAACAGAGTAATAGACAGTCCCAATACTCCTATTGGTTGAGAATTTCAAAGCTGATTAGGGAATTTACCCCCACTACTCCCCATTGAAATAAATTGAAATAACATGGTTAAATCCAGTAATCAGCTTTGAAAATCACAAATATTTACATCCGTGAGAATTTGTCATGTGCAAGGAAAGTAGAATTGGATCTTTTGGATCTTATGTGTATTTCAGTGTGGTTCAGGTTATAGATGGTGAATCTGTAAATGGGCATTCTACATGTCTGTGCCTTAGATGTTATCCATTAACTTTAATGAGATTACTTCTGCTGATCAACAAACTTCTCTCTGCCTGGGAAAATCATTACCTGTGGAGCTAAAGCAATGAGAACACATAAGTAGTGTTATAGTTCTCTCTCGCTCGCTTTAAGATATTTCTATGGCTCCCATTATTGAGTGCCCCACAGTCTTTAATGTATCTGGGCTTCAGGAGGAAGATTTATAAGAAAGAAGCTAGCTAAATCCATTGGACTATATTACTCATGTTGGGTAGCACTTCATTCCACACTGACTATAGTGGGACTCTTCCTGGACTAAGGCACTATGCACCAGGAGTGATGGTATCAGAATCTGGTCCATTGTTTCATTTCTCTTCCTAAACTGTTCACTATTTACTGGTGATGCAAGACTGCCATGTTGGAGAAAAGGCTGTCTAATTGTAGCCATTGTTTCAGAAGCTAGTGTTACTCAAATAAACATTGCATCCTGGGAGCACGACTACATGTTATATACATCACTCAGTGCTACGATCTGAAGTTGAGTTTACTTTTTTCTGACTGGAAAACCATCATCATCCACTCTTAAATTTGAGCAGATAATGAGTGGCTCTGAAGTGAATAATTTGACTTTATTCACAGATGGCTCAGCACCACGATACTGCCTGCCTGACCCAGATTTCTTTCTTATTTATATAAAACACACTCTAGCCCTGATTAAGTGCATGGTCTTGAGGTGCTGTCTTATAGGCAGGGGCAGATAAAAAAATTAAATACAGTGTTGACACTAGTTAATTTCAGAACCATGACAAAAAAATCATGAATGACTTTTCCCACGAGGCTTCGAATGAGAACTTTCTGTACTAACAGCCAATGTTCGCTTAATCGAACATAATAGTTTTCAACAAAATTTGGGCCAATGTATGATATATTCATGAGGGGGAAGGAAATTACCTCATGCCCCCACTGTACCCAGCTTTAACTTTTAGTATAGTAAAGATAATTTCATCCAAAATCAATAGCATGAAATGTTACCAAAGTGCTGTCACTTGTCTTTTCCTCTGTTTGCAGGCACACATTCAGAGTAATGACTGTAAGTTATTACTCGGACGTAGGGTTTCAGCTAACAAGGTACTGAAAGACTTGGCTGCTTCAATAAAAATACTATTTTTCATTATGGAACATTGGCTAGGGTAAGATACCCCAAATGATCTTAAACTAGGGACTTTACAGGTAGGACAAGCAAAAACTCTCAGCACTGGCCTAACTCTGCTTCCATTGAAATCAATAGGAGTTTTAATGACTTCAGTGAGACTCAAATAAGGCCAACCCTAAGCACTACTGAAAAAACCCACCCCGTTTCTCCCTTAAAGAGTTAGAGATTCACCCATAAATCTCAAGGTCCCAGTTCCACAAAGCACTCAGCATTGCAATTCCTTACTGAGTTAGGAGACTAATTTTTATGTCCAAAAGGGAATTAGGCACTTAGGAGCCAAAAATCAATGGGATTCAGGCTCCTAAGTGACTAACTCCCTTTTGAAAATGAGATTCAGGCTCCTAAATCAGTTAGGAGATGCCTTAATACCTTTAAAAAGTTGGGCCTTAAGTGCGTGCTTAGTTTTAAGCATCCTAGTAGTCCCATCGACTTCAGAAGTTACCCATTGACTTCAATGAGACTCATGACATGCTTAAAGTTAAGTATGTTCTTAAAAGCCTTACTGAATCAGGGCCCCAAACAGTACAAACTCTACATACACACACTGATTATAAACTTCCCTCTGCCTAGAAAATTCCCTCTGACTAATGTCGTAGGAGCAGCAGTGATCTGTATGCTATGTATACCTGTGTGCTCAAAAAGTCTGTTACACCCCCTCCCCTCCTGTCTCCTCTCCCTCTTTGAATACATGAGAAGTGGCTTTCCACCTTCCCCTCCCTCCTGGAATGCTTGTGAGATGAATGGCCTGTTTAAACAACTGGAAGATCAGAAGAGCTCCAAGGTAGACAAGAAGAAAATACGAAAGAAAGAAATACTTGTGGCACCTTAGAGACTAACAAATTTATTTCAGCAGAAGCTTTCGTGGGTTAGAACCCACTTCATCGGACAAGGTGTCTGGGACTCTAATCAGACACCGCTGACACACCCAATGCATGGACACTGCCTGAGGTGGAGCGTGACCAATCAGATGCAGTCAAGTCATCTGTAGTTGCAGGCCATAAGGAGCTGGTCCTTAAAAGGGGAAGGGGCCATGTGCTCAGGGATTACAAGTTTGTATCTCCCATGAAGGCCCTTCGCCCGCACCACCTGGCCTGTGGTCCGCTGTGTTGCATTCCATCGTGCCTCGGGAAGACTTACCTTCATCACACCATCCATTGCTCCTCTGTGGAACATTTACCTTGAAGGATCCTGACATCTCCAGTGCTGTGCCTGTCCGGGGACCGTGAGTATGATCCCCCCTCCCGCTTCTTTGGAGCTTAGTTATCAGTGTAATAAACGTGCTACTTTCTGCCAAACTCTGGTGAGTCATTAGTCTTCCCCAAGATTACTAGCTGGCCCAATTTCGGGTAACAATTAACAACTTCCCTTTGCCAGTGCAGCCAGAGGAATGAGCACACAAATAGACTTGACCGAGGAAAGAACCCTGCATCCGTTTTTAAAAGAAGCCTGGAAGACTGCAATTGTATATGCCACAAGGCTGAGAGCCCTCTGTGATGGGCAATCACTTCTTACTAATATATGTTTGTCATCTAATTATTCAGTCATGAATAGGGCTTTTGAAGCGCTCTGTTTCCAGGTTTAGGAGTGAATCATTTCGCATGAAGCTCACACATCGCCATATGTGTCTGATGACCAGGGGGCAAAGGGGGCGAGCTATAGTGCTGACAAATAATTGCAGTGTGCCAGCTTAACATTTGCCGCAAATCAGCAGCAGTATTTGGAAGGGCTGCCGGAGGCCTGGAGCTGTCAAGCCAGATAATGGCAGTAAATACCACTGGCTGATGATAGCGTTGGGCTTCAGTGCACAGTGTTTAAAGTGTAAATACAGACATTTTGGAGAGGGCTTTTCATCTATTTTCCCTCCGTCCAGCTGTTGACATTCACTTTGCGGGGGCCTAGTGTAACATAGCCAGCCTGTGACCTTTATAAGACATAGCTGTGTAATTCACGTACCCATACTTCAGCCACAATCACCTCAGCCTGTGGCCTCAGCAAATTCCATAAATTAGGCAACATAAGGCCTGGCTAGTATCTGGCTGGGGCACCTCCCAGGAAAACCCAGAGCACTGCTGGAATTGATACCAGAGGTAGCTGCAGTGGAGTGTGTGACGTTGCACTCTGTGATTTTGTCAGAATATGTTAGTGAGTGTGAGTGTAGTGTGGCTGGAGTGTGCTTCCTGCAGAGGGTCTCTTGTGGGGTATTGCGGGGCTTGTGGTCTGCTGAGTGTGGTCATCCTATTTGTGTAGATGTGTCACCCTTGTGTCTGAAACTGGAAATATAACTCTGAGGGCCTACTGTAATTATGCAAAGTGTGGGCCGTTAATGGTGGTTTGGAATCTTGATGGCTCCCATCAGCTAGGACAATTAACTGTAGATGGCTCTGTTTACTTGTAAGTCTTCCTGTATACCTGTGTGCTGGCTGAACTGAAATCCATCTTTAACCTGGCACTTTTCCATTTAGAAGGAGGGGTGGGAATCCAGAGAGGGACAAAGGATTCCTGCCTTGTGCAAAAGATATATAAGGGGGTGGAAGAGAACAAAGGGGGCTGTAGTTATGAGAAATCCCCTAGCTACCACCTGAGCTGGAACAAGGACTGTACCGGGGAAAGGATTGGGCCCAGACTAGGAAGGCGTCCAGTCTGTGCTGTGATAGAAGCTTATTGAAACATCGCTGAGGGTGAGATTTTATCTGTATTCAGTTTTCTTACTGTACTAGGCTTAGACTTGCACGTTTTATTTTATTTTGCTTGGTAATTCACTTTGTTCTGTCTGTTATTACTTGGAACCACTTAAATCCTACTTTTTGTGTTTAATAAAGTCACTGTTTACTTATTAATTAACCCAGAGTATGTATTAATACCTGGGTGGGTCGAACAGCTGTACATCTCTCTCTATCAGTGTTATAGAGGGCGAACAATTTATGAGTTTATCCTGTATAAACTTTATACAGGGTAAAACAGATTTGTTTGGACCCCATTGGGAGTTGGGTACCTGAGTGTTGGAGACAGGAACATTTCCTAAGCTGTTTTCAGTTAAGCTGCAGCTTTTGGGGGACGTGGTTCAGACCTGGGGCTGTGTTTGTAGCAGACTAACGTGTCTGGCACAACCAGGCAGGGCACTGAAATCCCAAGCTGGCAGGGAAAGCGGGCTCAGAGGTAGTCTCAGCACATCAGGTGGCAGTCCCAAAAGGGGTTTCTGCGACCCAACCCCTCACAGAGTGCATTTTAATGGTAGATGCAGAGATTCATCTATCTTTTGTATAGATGGGGGAGAGGTGTAAGAGAATGAGAAAAAGAGGCATTAGGCCTAATCCAGCTCCCACAGAAGCAAATGGCAAAACTTCCATTGAATGCAGTGGGAAAGAAATCCAACGCCATGCTGTGCAACCATCATTTCCATTGACTTCAGTGACGTTAATATCAGGGATGAACTTAGGTTACATGTTATGCTCCAAGACAGTTTCAGCAATGAAGAATTGGGGGTCTGATCTCAATAAAGAGCAGTGTCTCAATGAAGATGCCTTAAAAGTTTTACTTGAGGTCTCAGTGCAATATAAAAATAAATAGCATATGTTTAATTAAAAAAAAAAAATTAAAAATAGTGTTAACTCTTCCATGCTTCATGCAAACCCAGCACGCGAATATGAGGCGCTCTACGGTACCATAAACATGTTTGAAATTACAATTCAGACAGTCGTCACATCCTTTAACTTCAAAGTCAGGGAGATGTAAGTGAAGTAATGGAGAGAACTCGATCTGCACTGGAATAAATGAGATAAATCAGCCCGAGGATTTGTGTTCATACTGCTGTGGAGCAGAATGGGTTTCATCTCCACCTGAACATTTACACTATCATGATACGGCAAGGAGCTAATAGCAGCACTGAGTGTCAAACACTCCAAATATCACATTACCTATAACTGCAAGATGGTGGCATCGTAGAAAACAACTGGCTTGGAGGCACTAAAGGTAAGCAGCATGTCTCATCATTCAGCTAGTAAAGCTCCTGGACTGACGCCAGCACAGTGTGGTCTAATCCATAGTAAATTAGAACATTTCCAACCCACCAGAAACTGCTAGATTGAGGGGTCCTTCCTCTGAGACCTATATGATTCAAAGTAAACATTACTTGGTCTGCTCTCTGTCCAGACAGCGGAGGAATAGGGAGCACTGAAAGATGATCAGCTTTACTCGTGCTACAACCAGAGCTGCTAGAAAAATCAGGGGTGTCATTTTACAAAAGGTTTTTTCCACAGTTCATCCAGTCCTACAGAACCCAAGTAAAGATTTTTCCTGGGCCCCTCCATTTGCTTAAGTGGGGTGTGCCAGCCTCAATGCAAGGGACAATGAGCAAAATCTCACATGCTTCTGAGGTGTCCCCAAAACTTTTAGATGCTTCTGAGTTTGTTATTAAACATTTTGGGGGCCTTTTCCCCAGAAGTAAAGGAAAACAAAGTGGTAGGAGGTTGCAGTGCTGAGGAAGTTCAAACAAGCAATGTTATAGGTTTTCTATTTTACATTTAACATTTGTCTTCATTTATGTGATTGTGTTCTCAGTGTAGTTCTGATCTTGTTTTCCCATTTGTTGTAAGGGGATACCCTGACTCACTGATGCAATAATTGAATCAATTAATTCCTGAAATAATAATGGCAGGGGGAGAAACCAGTACCCATTCCAAACAAGTAGACTTGTACTGAGCTAAATTGTTAAAGGCTGATAATTGATGCATTCTATCTAATTGGCCTATATTCTACTATCTTATTCCCGTTATCATGATAGCTGAGAAATACTTAACACTGATATCTAACACTGTGTCTGATAGGCAAGTTGACCTAACATTCTCCATCTATTTGTGTATTCCTGGAAATATTAATTATGCAATTATTTTAAAATAATGGGGCAGATCCTCAGTTAATGTAAACTGATGTAGCTCAGTTGAAGTCAATGGATCTATATTGATTTACTCCAGCTGAGGATCTAGCTATATAAAATTTAACTACTAATTACTCCACCTACTAAGCAAGCTAGCTTTCACTTTCCACAAACATTTTCCAATATTCTCCTAAAATTTGGTATTGCTGTGAACATTCTTTTCAGCCAAGTGTAAGCTAGAATATTCATGAAAAGCAAAACTCAAAAAGGAACATACAGTAAATTTGTTTAAAGATTAAAATGAATATACACTTTTTTCCTCAGTATTTTCCTATCTCTAATGTTAACCTTGAACATCTGAAATTTTGGATGTTCCAAAATAAAAACACAAAATATTTCATGAAAACCTTTCCACACTTTCAATCAGTATTATTCCTTTCTTGTCCTCCAAAACAGGGTTCAGATCTGATCTTGCCACAGATTCCTGTTTGACCTTGGTCAAATCACACTCTGTGTGTGCCTCAGTTCCTCCATCTGTGAAATGGGGATAACACTACTTTCTTTCTCCCATCATTTGCCTGTCTTGTCCCCAATCCAACAAGGATTTATGCACATGCTTATGTAGATGAAGAAAGACAAGCAAGTGAGTAAATTCTTGCAGGATTAGGGCCTCAGATTATAAACTCTTTGGGGGCAGGTGACTGTTTCTTACTACATATAATGCCCAACTCAGTGAGGCCCCAGTCAGGGCTTCTAGGCACTACTGTAAATATCATCCTACTCAATAATAACCATCATTTCTAGCTGACAATCAGCCTTTTTTCCACTGGGGAAATATGGGGGGAAAGGGAGAAAATTGCTCATTATTTATGATATTTACTAGTCCCCCTACGGTTCTGATCTATATACAGAGAAGGATATAGTAGTAGGTGCAATAAAACTTCCGTGATCTGGAACCAATAGGAGTAGTCTGCTATCGTTTTAACATTTTCTAATTCACACATCAGCAGCCCCTTTTGATCATGCAGCTGTCTGTTAATAGAGGGGGCATCACACACACACTTTGAAACAGGTGAAAGCTTTACAAAAGTTGACATTGACCCTGGCAAGATATTCAGACAATAATTAAGCCCTTGAAATATCTCAAGTTTTGTCATTGCTTGTTGGTAGTTTTAAATGTTTTCTTTAACAAAAAGAGAGAGAGAGAAAGAGGAAATAACAAACCACAGCAGCTTAATGAGAATTTTATTATCTTGCCTTTTATTTAATAGTATGGAAATACAGGGACTGTTCTGTATAAATAGCTTCCCATTTCCTTAGATTTTAACTAATCAGCCTGCAAATGCATTTGCTAGTAATCTGATAAGCACAATCTCCTTTAGCAACAATCAAAACCCAACCCTCAGGTATAACTTTATTTGAAGATAAGATCCAAGTCATTTATTGTATCTTTTTAATTATGGAATGCAATTTAGTTATAATTAGCCAGCTTATTAACCTTTAGGCAAATTCAGAAATCACTGGCCAGCTGCTGGACCAATGCTCACTACTACTAATTTCACTTCTTTTTGGATGGTGTGGGCAGGTTGTTTTCTTTTTTTCACAATAGCCCAAAGAATGTCTGATAAGTGTAACAATTCTATGGCTGCATAGAGGTTTCTGTCATCACTTATCCAGCATGGCCACATGGACTACATACGTCAGGACAGAATTCACCTTTCTGTCCAAAAAAAGCCAAAACACTTGAGCAGGAGATTCTTCATTAGGTGTAGTATAAGTATTATGGCTTATATCCTATTTGTAGGACAGCCCCTAGAAAGTGGCATAAACATATACACAGGTCTGGCATTCTAACCAACAGAAGACAGTAGTACACGCACTCTAGAATGGATACTGCGAAGAGATGGTCCAAAGTCCAGAAGCTCTAGAAGCCATTTGAGTGCCTGAATACATTTACGAGAGGTTATTTCTAATGGCTAGGAATTAATTTGTCTCCAAAGGTTGGTGGAACTCATTACATTTGGGCGTTGCGAAGTTGTGGTGCTCATATCATGGCAAAATGACATTTGTAAATTGCAAGCAAGAGGAGCAATATATGCTTTCTTACTAAGAGTCAGAAATGAACTCTGGCCTCACGTTTAGGCTGCTGTTCCCTGGGTCAATGGGGGCTAGGAGCACTGTGGAGGTAGAGCTCAAGCTCACAGGTGAGGAAAGCAAGCTCATTTTAAATTAATCTGCAGCAACAACTCTAGCTTATCTGGAAAATTACTGATGTTTCCAAAGGGCGTCCCCCATCCAGGGCCGGCGCTATAACTAGGCAACCCTAGGCGATTGCCTAGGGCGCCAGGATTTGTGGGGTGGCAGGCGGCTGCCTCCTGCTTCCCGGCTCCACGCTTACCCACTGAGCGTGGAGCCGGGAGGCAGCCGCGGCGAGCCGCCCCCCTGCCTCCCGGCTCCACACTCAGCTCCTGGGGGGGGGGGGAGAGGGGGAGCTGAGCTCCCAGGGGTGGAGGAGCTGGCGGGGGGCGGGGGGGGGGGGGAGGATGGCATTGTGGGCGGGGGGCGCAGGGCTGGTGCAAGGAAGTTTCGCCTACGGCACGAAACTTCCTTGCACCGGCCCTGCCCCCATCCCGCCCTCCTAAGTCAAAGAAAAGCTGCTGTACTGCAGGGCCTCAGAAAGAGAGAAATGCTCTTGGGGCAGCAAGGACCCATCAATCATCCCGACAGCTGAAATCAGTTAGGACCCAGATTTCAGCTCAAGAGGCCTGGGTTTGGAAGCAATGGCTTAGTCCTTGACTCTGGGATTCATTCTTTCTACTGTCAACCAAAGGCTGAGTTAGTTGAATTTTAAAGGCAAATTGCAAAAATCTATCTATTTGAACATGCTTTTGCTTAAGATAGTGGACAAAAGTGCCCTGAACTTCTTTTGTAATCTATGCAGATGTCTCTCTGATGATGGTAGGAAAGGGGAAAGGTCCAATCTCTATACAAAAATCAATTCTCAGCTTTAAAACTACATGAGAATTAGAGGTAAACCATTGATTCTCTTTAATGCATTCTGTCTGTGCTGCCCTAGCAGGCTTGTGAAATAGAAAACTAACTTTAAAACCCTGATCTGCACAATCTTGGACATTTCATGGTTTCTGCTGTGATGTCATTAGCCCACACATCAAAAACAAATAAGCTTTTCTTCTTCAGCACAAAGCCCCTTGGAAGCTCATCAGCACAGCTGGGTCCTGAAGACGACATCATCTCACATTATACACAGGGATATTCAGCTTACCCTTACCTGCATTTAAAAGCAATTTTCTCTTCCTTAAATAATCTACACATGTTAATTAGAAGCCAGCAAAGAAGCTGAAATGGTGTGAAATTAGACAGAATGAATTATTCATGCTATTTGCTAGCTGCAGTCTTTGTAGATGGTGTTTTCTGTTTTGGGAAAAGGAGACAAATAAAGAGAAGATGAAGTTTCATTCTAATTTCTTTTCCCAGGAATAGCAGCAATGTTCTTTAGTGACAGGGTCTCAGTGCAGAGAGTACTTCAAATGCCAAACACACTAGCCATTCATTATACCCAAAATATTTTGATCTTGATTAGTCTTCAACTAAGCATGGAATCAGTGAAATTAGAAGAAAAGACCTGTTGCTGGTCTTTTAGCCCATGTTCCTTACTTATGCAAGATTGTTCCCTAAAGTACAGTTTCCAACAGTTTCCCCAGTCCATAAAATGTCCCAGCAATGGAGTTCATCTTTCTCCCTGGAAGACAATTCTTAATAGATTTCACTATTGGGAATAGTTTCTTGATGAGTCTGGGGATTTTTTTCTTTACTTATGCTATGCCGTTGCTTCTTGTTACACCCTCATTGGATCACACTAAACAATTCCTGTTGGTGCTTGTTTAAACCTTTCAAATACTTGTAGACAGTCATTGTGACTTCTCTCGGTCAATTAGCCAAGATACCTAACATTTAGTTCTTTTAATCTCTGTTTACTAACCAACCCCTCCCGCCCCTATATTCATTTTCTTTCTCCTCTCTGAAATCTTTCCAGTAATTTACGTGCCTACTAAAACTGAATGCTGTTGGTGTCGACCCAACAAAGTGGGCTGACATGGTGGTACATGCTGGCATACAGGCAACCAGAAATTGTGTCCTCTATCCTACCCCATACTCTGAGGTGACTAACAGCAATCTAGAGGCTACAGACTGTGTAAAGGATAAAGAGTTGATCGTTTTGTAGCAAAGCACTCCAGCCCATGCAAGCAGCAGAACTGATGGGCTTTGAAGAATGTCACATCCAGTTCTCCCTGGGGAACCAGCGAAGGCTTCCTTTCACAGTACCCTTTGTGACGTAAACAGATATCCACTAGGCAATGGACTAAGAGCCATCAACTCATATCACATAACAGCCAGAGAATGAGAACTTGCTATCACTTCCAACGTGGGGCTGGGTAAGAAGTGGGAACAGAGATAAAGAACAGGATTTAGAAATAATAGCTTGAAAGTTTCAGACTTAGAGCAACTTCATTAAAGCTAAATAAAATAAGATTGAGATCTGAAGATTAGCAGCAAAAACATAATTAAGCTATCCCAACAGGAACCAGCCTCCTGAATCCCAGCTGGAAAACACTGCTCCTACCTCACCAAGTAGAACAATTTCAATGTCATTTAAACTATTCAGCTAAACATAAATAAATAAAAACATCTTAGTCTGCTTATTTAAAATATATTTTCAGCATCCAAGAGGAAAGCCAGCATAGAAAAAGAATCAGTATGGGGTAGAGACATGAGCATGGAGCTAAGAGCCAGGGATCCTGTGTTCCAGTACCAACTCTGGCTCATCACGTTCAGTGGTACCTGAGCACACTACAGATTTCTTGAACATAAGGAAACCTTTTGCATGAGCTAGGCACTTTGCTTGCTGCTCTTCTTATTATTTATATTACAGTATAACCTAGAGACCCCAACTGAGACTGGGCCCCCTTGTGCTAGGCAGAGTACAAACACATGGTGAGAGAGATTTGCTGTCCCAAAGAGCTTACAGTATAAATAAATGAAATGCACAAAAGGCAGGCGGGGAAATACAAGCACAGAGGGGTGAAGTGACTTGTCCAAGGTGACAATCAGTGGCAAAGCCAGGAAAAGAACCCAAGTTCCCAGTCCAGTGCCTTATTTACAAGACCACAAAAATGGTTTTAGATAGATAGATAGATAGATAATGTAGTTAGCTAGCTAGACATATGTATGTTTCAAGACCCAATTTTATTTCCATATGGACACCTAACACTTAGCTTTTTTTAATCCAAAGAATTTTAGCTATTGCACATTAAAGAGCCCAGGTTTCTACAGAGAGGCAAATAACCTATAGACAAAAACAAATTTAGTGAAAGGAAGAGAGAATGCATCGCCGCTATTATGAACCCTCCTAAGGCTGCAAAACAGTGTATTTGATGGATAAGACTCAGAGGCACCCACATATGTTCGGTCATACTTTGTTTACCTTCTGCAGCACAGCTGTTGCAAATCTTCCAAGAAATATGGGGCATCTGCTGGGTCAAATACACAACATGATGCAGTCAATCCATCTAAAAACCTAAGCCAGGTTACACATCCACAGCTTTCGGAATATATGCCCTTTAGAAGGTGAACTGCAAAAGTTTGTAAGAATCAGCTGAAGATTTTCACCCACAGGAATATATTTTAAAACAATATTTGTAAATAATTTTTCTCCTTATGCTGCCAACATCTGAATTCAGGATGGTGGTTTCCCTTGACTTTTGGTGACATCACACAAAAACCTGAAACATAGCGGGGTACTTTTTTTTTTTTTTTTTTTTAATACTGTAGTCATCAGTCAGGACAGCAATTAAAGGGGGAAATAATGCAACATCACACCACACTGCCTGTCTCCCAACATGCAAAATAAAATTCACTGCAGCCAAAAAATAATAATAATAATACCGTGGGTCAAACTCACAGCATTCCACTAGTTGGCTCCAGTAACTTCAGTGGCTTTATGTTAACAGTGAATACAACTCCTTGAGCCTTACCCAGAAGGGTGCCCGAAATGGGCATGGGGTGAATGAGGTTATAACTTCAGGTTTGCAGCCTCCAATAATAAAGGCCCCGCCTCCTGTCTTTTGGACAGAGTGCCCTTCCCGATCTGTTCATCTTAACTACTGTGATGAGATGTATGGCAGCAGACAGTATTCATGGTGCTAAAATATTTCAGTGTTTTATATACTAACTTTAAGACAGTTAAGTAAACTTGTTAGATAACAGGCAAACCTGGCAGTTCATGAAGCATGGCTATATCACTCAGTACTGTGGGTGAAGGCCCTGGAGCAGTCTGGAGTTACCTAGGAATGGTTTTCAAGGACAGCCATACACAAAGCAAAAACACCACTTTACACTTCTCTAGAGCCTTTGATCGAAGAGGCCCAGATCGTTAATGGTTTTTAGGCACTTAACTCCAGTGGCGTAGCAAGGAGTGGAAATTTTGGTGGGCCCCGACTCTCAGGTGGACGGGCAATGACAGACTGTGCTAGCCCAGCTTCTCCCCTGATGCCACACCCTCTTCCTACCCCTGGTGCCCCCAGACACAGGACTTCACCTGCCAAGCTGGGCATGTGCATGGGGCGGCTCAGAAAATGGCAAGGCAGAGCTGCCGGAGCATAGCTTTCTGAAGGGTGGCGCATCGCTCTGAGCCTCTGTCCTGGATTTCAGGGGCCCAAATGATGCTCCAGGCTGCTGTGGCAGTGCTACACCCCTGCTCAGATGTGGGTGGGCCTGGATGCTAAGTGGATGGGCTTCGGCCCACCCGTGGCTACGCCCCTGCTTAACTCTCATTGAAATCAATGGGAGTTAGGCACCTAAATGCCTTTGAAGATCTGGGCCATAATGCTTTAGAAATATTAGCTAACTATCTATTCATTGGGGAGTTAGGGACAGCAATGCTTACACTCCCCGTTTTATAGAGGGGAAAAATGAAGTACAGAGAGATTAAATGACTTGTCCAAACCCACAGCCCAGTCAAATTGCAGGGTCAAGGTTAAAACTCAGGAGTCCTGTTTTCCCGTTTACTGCTCTTACCAGTAGGTCACACTCCTTCACCTTCATGCCAAAGCGGGCAACCAAGGAAATCACAGCACTCTTTAATGCATGTTTTTAAATATGCAAAACAACCCTTTGCACTGGCTCTGGCAGTTGTTCGTGCAACTTCTCATTTTAAGAGGGCGGTTAAAGAGCGACCAAAGAAGACGGAAGGAGAAGATCAAGGAGTCAGCCATTACGTATCCATAAGAAACAGGAAGGAACAGCATTTGCAAAACAAAATTATTTAGAAGAATGAACTCTGGGCACAGAGGAGAATTAACGTCACTAAACCCAGATGGTGCTATAAGGAAGAGTGGAGTTAATTCTTCCCACAGCTGAAGGGCAGAGTAACCTATTTGTCCTTTCTCTGTCCTAGTTATGTGGTGACGGAATCAGAGCTGACATCTGGCTTCAGTTTTGCTGCAACTGGGCAAGTGATACTCTCCACTGACTTCATAAAAAGAAAATATATTTTGAGAGCAAAAGAGGGTAGGGTCTACTCAAAAAAGTGTGTAAAGCCATACTCTACTTTGCACAGGGAAAAGTAGTCTCTTCCTCACAATATTCAAATGAACCTAAAAAGTAACAGAGCAAACCTAAATATATATTGTAGAATATTAATAACGATCCATTCAGGCTCATTAAAACATTAATAAAGTGGCCAGCATTCGTGATATTCAACACGCATAGGTCCCGCTTCCTTTCTGCTTTGCACCTCATCATTTACACCTGTGCAAAAAGAGTATAAAATGCAAGTGTAACCCACATAGATCAGTGTCTATTACACATTCCCCCTCTAGACCCAATCCACAGAGGCTGTGAGACTATTATCGTCCTAGGTGCAAGAGTTTAACTCTGTATTTCAAGCTGTAGAGACTTCTGCTTGTAGGTGTTGAGAGACCCAGTTCAATATCCAGTGAGTTGGTCAAGTCGGCAGCTGTCACAACAAATCAGAGTGGTTGTGTTTTGCACTCACTTTGCACACTTTGATGACACAGAGTGCAAGGCAGGGGAGGATCCGCCTGTATTCCGCCGTGACACATCTTAAATAACCATGTATGTTTTAATGTGTTATATACCGGCTACAGCCCTGCTTCTGCAAGCTGCTCCCTGCAGACAGACTGAGACTGAAGTCAATCGGGCTTAAGTGAGGGTAGGACTTAAAATAACAATCATGAGAATTGTTTAAGATTTTATATACATTGTGCCATATGCTGTATACAGCAGAAGAGTCAGATTTATCATTTATAGAGTATTTCAGCCTCTGGGTGCAGGTACATTTTATAGTTCTAATATAGCTTAAAATATGAGGACAATGCCCTATATAAAACGTACGGTACTGTATGTATGTTTTATATATTGAGCCTGGGTTCTAGGACCCTGTGAGTTGGGAGGGTCCCAGAGCTCAGCTTCAACCACAGTTAAAACACCACAGTTACAGACAGCCCCCCAACCTGAAGCAAATACTCACCAGCAACCACACACCATACAACAAAAGCACTAACCCAGGAACCAATCCTTGCAACAAAGCCCGATGCCAACTCTGTCCACATATCTATTCAAGTGACACCATCATAGGACCTAATCACATCAATCACACCATCAGGGGCTCGTTCACCTGCACATCTACCAATGTGATATATGCCATCATGTGCCAGTAATGCCCCTCTGCCATGTACATTGGCCAAACCGGACAGTCTCTTCGCAAAAGAATAAACGGACACAAATCTGACATCAGGAATCATAACATTCAAAAACCAGTAGGAGACAACTTCAACCTTTCTAATCACTCAGCGACAGACTTAAAGGTGGCAATTTCACAACTGACAAGCTTCAAAAACAGACTCCAACGAGAAGCTGCTGAACTTGAATTAATATGCAAACTAGATACCATTAACTTAGGTTTGAACAGAGACTGGGAGTGGCTCAGTCATTACGTTACTTGAATCTATTTCCCCTAGTCAAGTATCCTCACACCTTTGTGTCAACTGTCCATAATGGGCCATCTTGATTAACCCTTCAAAAGTTTTTTTCCCCTGCTGATAATAGTTCCTCTGAATGAATTAGCCTCTTACAGTTGGTATAGGTACTTCCATCTTTTCGTGTTTCTCTGAATGTATAAATATCTTCTTACTGTATGTTCCATTCTATGTATCCGATGAAGTGGACTGTAGTCCACGAAAGCGTATGCTGAAATAAATTTGTTAGTCTCTAAGGTGCCACAAGTACTCCTGTTCTTTTTGCTGACACAGACTAACATGGCTGCTACTCTGAAACCTCACAGTTAAACAGTCCCTTAGCCGAGCCCCGTGAGCCCGAGTCAGCTGGCATGGGCCATCTGCAGGTGTCTAAGTGCAGTATAAACATACCCATAGAGGAAGACAGAGACCCACCTTTTCCTCACATGGGCAACCTGTGCAGAGATCAGCAGCTATTTGATCCTCATATATGACTGAGGTCTTGGCTACACTTGCGAGTTAGAGCACATTAAAGCAGCCCCAGGTGCTCTAACTCCCTACCCATCCACACTGGCAAGACACGTAGCATGCCCTGATTCCGCGGCTGGAGCGCCTCTGATAATCCACCTCCATGAGAGGCATAAAGCTTGCTGTGCCCCAGATGGAGCACCATGGCGCCACTGTGGACGCCTGGTCTGTTAATGCACTCTGATTGGCCTCCAGAAGTGTCCCACAATGCCTGTTCTAGCCACTCTGGTCATCACTTTGAACTCTACTGCCCTGCCCTCCGGTGACCAACCATCAGATCCACCCTTTAAATTCTCCAGGAATTTTGAAATTCCCCTTCCCATTTACTCAACCAGGAGTGGAGTGCTCTCAGCACATCTTTCCAGGTGACCATGCCTCCACGCGGCAGACGATCCCCAGTATGGAGCAATGGCGAGGTGCTGGACCTCATCAGTGTTTGGAGGAAGCTGTCCAGTCCCAGCTGCGCTCCAGCCGTAGGGATTACGATACCTTCAGGCAGATATCAAGGGACATGATGGAAAGGGGCCATGACCGGGACGCAGCGCAGCGCAGGGTTAAAGTGAAGGAGCTGTGGAATGCCTACCACAAAACGCGGGAGGCAAATGGCCGCTCCGGTGCTCCCCCCGCGACCTGACGTTTCTACAAAGAGCTGGACATGATACTTGGGGGCGACCCCACCTCCACTCCAAGGACCACCATGGACACTTCAGAGCCCAGTTCAACAAGGCAGGAGGAGGAGGAAAGCGGGAGCAAGGGTGCTGAGGAGGAGGGGGACAGCCCGGCATCCCTAGATGCATGCATCCAGGAGCTCTATTCAAGCCAGGAGGAAGGTAGCCAGTCGCAGCAGCCGGTGCTTGGGGAAGGACAAACACCAGAGGATGTGTCCAGTAAGTGGCTTTTATTTTGGGAAGGAAGTTGTTCGGTGAGGGCTCTTGGGGCAAGGAGAATTGGGGCTGCATGCATGCCTAGATGCAGAATAGGGCGTTGACGTGCGCTCTCACATTGTGGTAATCGGCCTCAGTGATCTCTTCAAAGGTCTCACGCAGAAGTTGGGCAATCCGCTTGCACAGGTTCCTTGGCAGAGCTACTGTGCTCCTTGTCCCAGTAACGCCAACACGTCCGTGCCACTGTGCTGTGACGGGCGGACCATTGCCGCACACAGGCAAACTGCATATGGGCCAGGGCGGAAGCCGCATTGTAGAAGAAGACCCTTCCTTGATTCCCAGGTCACCCTCAGCAGCAAGATATCTTCCAGGACGAACTCATACTGTGCAAAATGTGGGGATAGTGTTCAGTATAGGGGCTCCCTGCAGCTGTTGGCTGTCCCAAGGTACAGAACCCCAGAGGACAGTACAGCCATGAAACAATCAGTCCCCCTTGCCCCTGTGCTTACTTACCATTTCGGGGCTCCTCAATCAATCTCATGTTATATGCGTTATGCGAGTCGACATCATCATCGGACTCCTCACTGTCAGTTTGTAGCTTAAGGAGTAACTCGACTGCAATTTGTGACGTGCTGGCGAGACCCATCAGCATATTCCTCACAAGTTCAGGATCCATCCCCGCAGACCGAAAGGGAAGACAGAGCACGCAGTACAAAAGACGTTGAAAGATGGCGCCAAATGTGGACGGAAGCAAAGAGATTGCTGGGATGTGAAGCGATGCATCACAGGGCAATGGGACAGGACCCAAAATGCCCCGCGTCCCCTTCCCACAAGCCACAGCACCAGAATGAGAAGAGGTGCTCTGTGGGATAGCTGCCCATAATGCACCACTCCCAATGCCGCAAATGTGGCCATGCCAGTGCGCTTGCAGCTGACAGTGCGAACACACGGCAGCGCTTTCCCTGCTGCGCTCTCCGAGGGCTGGTTTAACTCACGGGGCTCTACATCTGCAAGTGTAGCCATGCCCTTAGCCTGTAACAGAGGACACACACAGTGCTCTGTCCTGGAGGCTTTACTTTTGTTCCTTATGGCTGGGGTTTTTAGATCTAAGATAAAAGGCCTGTTAGCCCAAAAGTACATGTTTTGCTCATTGTGTGTAGAAGCAGAATAGTCATTTTTTAAAAGACATCTATGAAAGATACCCCATGGCTGGGGGTTATTCTGTGAACTTCAGAGGGCTTACTTTGTGCACAAAACCTTCCTTAAAGCTCATTTGTCAAGCCTGAGAGATCCCAGTATCTCCATATTACAGTCGTTTTAAGTGACAGTGCAAAGGTTGCCCAAGAACTAGCGTGTCACCCCCAATCTACAAACTTTATTTTCTCACTAGCTTTATTTCTGAACTGCATCCATACTAGGAAATCTGTACTGCAAGGAAGTCTGCTTTGATGAGCATAGATTACACATCCTAAACTATACAAATAAGGATGTCAAAGATCATATATCAGCGCTAGCTAATGGCTACTCCTCTGCTGAGATTTGCATCGAAGTCAGTCAAAAGGTCTGATGCTGGTAGGGAGGCACTGAAATGGCGTGAAGACCTGTCAAAGTCCCAGTCGTTTAGGACTAAATCAACAGATTCCACTGAAAGGAATTCCTGGAAGGCAGACTGGACTATTTAAATGTATCCCACTACCTTTGTTCTTCCTCGAAGGGGGGAAATGCTACAAGTGACTGAACAATGGAACCCTGTAGGCTGTTCTCAATCCAGGGAGGGTGCCTTCTCATAAGGACAAAACTAAGCTGCCACTGGAAACTGTGCTGATTACTTAGCAGGCCTGGATGGTGAGCAGGAGCTGAGTCAACATTTGCTTAAGATTTGTGGGCCAAATTCCTCCCTGGCGCAACACCAATGAAGACTGCTTTTCCTAAACTTCCCCCAGTGGCAGCAGGCATAGTAATACGAGTAGCAAGCCTGCCTTATTGAGCATATTATTTCTAAGACACTTATCCCTTTCGAATCTAAGCCATTTTCAGTGATGTTAGAACTCTGAAGAGCCTGCAAAATTAGGAACTTGGACTGACTATAGTCAAGCTTCTTTACTGGGATTTTCTCCCTGTTTTTAAAAATAGAGCTGAGTCTTGAGCCACTGGTCTTTGGCCTGAACATGAACTCACTGCTGTTCTCTACCTGAATGATCTCAGATGTACAATGAAACAAACCATCGAGGCATTTGGAACTCTCAGAAGTTTCACATGTTCTCTCTCCGGTGTGAGTCTGAGCTTAGAGATGGGCGCAAACCAAACCCCCAGACCCCAACATCCCAAAACTGGAGGAAACTTTGAATCTCGATATGAAGTTCACCCTCTACTACCATCCCCCTTACCCCCCCCCCCCGACACACACGAGTTCTTACCTCTGTAATGCAGCTGAACTCAAAACCCAGAGTCTAAGGGTATGTCTACACTACGATAGTAGTTCGCTTTTACTTAAGCCGATTTTTAGGAACCGATATTACAAAGTCGAACGTGTGTGTCCACAATAAGCACAGTAATTCGACTTTGTGAGTCCACAGTAAGGGGGCAAGCATCGACATTCCAAGCAGTGCACTGTGGGTAGCTATCCCACAGTTCCCGCAGTCCCCGCTGCCCATTGGAATTCTGGGTCAAGCCCCCAATGCCTGATAGGGGAAGAAATGTGTCGCGGGTGGTTTTGGGTAACTGTCGTCATTCAACCCTCACACCCCCCGCCCCCCCCCCCGAAAGCAGCAGCAGGCAATCATTTCGCGCCCTTTTCCCTTGATTGACAGCGCGGACGCCATAGCACTGCGAGCATGGAGCCCGCTGCGATCATCGCAGCAGTTATGTCAAAATAAATAGTTTCGTTGTGTGGACGGGTGCAAGGTTAATTCGATTTAACGCTGCTAAATTCGACAAACTCCTAGTGTGGACCAGGCCTTAATACCACTGAGGTTTGAGAAAGCTTGGCTCTGGAGCCAATCTCCAGCTCATGCCCATCTCTCTAATACAGAAACAAAATAAATCTTTGGATGAACTTAGAAATTTCCCACAAAGGAACTTAGAAGTGCCTTTGTTCTTCAGAGCTCAAACACATTGAAAGTCTTCCTGGGTTTCTCTTCTCTCTCTTCTTGCCTGGTTTCTGTCAGATCATATAATCAGTTTCAAGGAGAAGCAGCACTCCTGCAATCTCTTGAAAGCTATTTGAAGAACTAAAAGAGTATCAACAACTTAGAAGTTCAGTTTGTGCATCTTTCTACATTTAACTCATCTTTCTGCGTTATTTGGCTCAATTGGTTGTTTGGCTGCCTCTCAACCCTTGCCTGGAGCAACTTCCTGATAGATCCTGAGCCTGTCTTGATCACAAAATGCTTTGTGGCACTCCAGGATCGAAGTATTAGGGGACTGCTCTAGGTCAGGAGAGAAGTGCAGTGGCAAAGTTTAGAAGGCTAGAACTTTCACAGTGCTTGATTGCGCTACATCTGGTTTCATTGAAGCACTGAGGAGGTCTCCATTAGTGTGTCAACAGGCGGTCTGATTGTGTTACCAGTAAAGAAGCGGTCAAGTCTATTTGTTTGTTAATTCTTCCCTAGAAATAAAACTGAAATCATGTCCCTCATCTGTGTAAAACTGCTTTGTGAGAACGTTTTTGAAAATCATGTCCAAAATATCGAAAATATGTGTCCAGTAGGTATATGACAGTGGTCATGTGTGTTCTGTACAACAAGCAATTGCTGTCTGCAGATAACGGTCACTTTTTATTTACAGTCAAATAATTAACTCAAAATCACAAGTCTGCCTTATCAATTATCAGATATTCTTATTTCTTTCCTTGGACCTGAAGAAGAACTCTGTGTAGTTTGAAAGCTTGTACCTTCCACCAACAGAAATTGGTCCAATAAACAATATTACTTCAGTCACTTTGGGTGTCTCATATCCTGGAACCAACATGACTACAACAATACTGCACACAATCACAAAGGGACATCCGTATTTCCTAAAAACACTCTCCGCACTGATTCTGATCTCAGTCACGCCATTTTCACACTGATGTAAAACCATTGACTTTAATGGAGCTTCTCCCGTTTTTCACTCTCATGAGATCAGATATAAACCCAAGAGCCCAGTTTCTTAGCATCAACTGCAAAATGCCCCACTGGTATTTATTTTCAGTCAAGTTGAGCTGGAACAAATCCACTGACCCCAAAACATTCAGGGAGTTTTGAATGCACATTGGGATCAGAATTCAAGTTACACAGATGTTTTATATAGTGGCTTGCACTGCAATATTCCTCATGAAACAGCAGAGGAAACACTTTCTCGCCACTGCACTTTTAAGCCATTTTATTTAAGAGCAGCAGACAGGAAATGATGGCCTGTGTATCCTAAGAACAACCGTTAAATTAATAATAAACAAATCCTATAAGGACACACCACCTTATTTGTCTTTTAATGTTTTCAATTATACAGACAGATCCCCCAAATCATCACAACTCCATGTACTCCTATTGAAAGGCCATTCCAGAATCTCACTTGTCTGATGGTTAGAAACAGTGTCCTAATTTCCTGAGTAAGTTTATACATGGCCAGTTGAGACCCATTTCTTCTTTGTTCAGTTTAATCATTTCACCACTGAATGACTAAAAAAAATCCCAAAGCCACAAGTAATCAGCTGGGTTATTGGCATCTTTGCCACCAGCTAATTGTTTGGGCTATTTTCAAGGGACAAGACTGAATTGGTGATAACACAGAAATGGGATCAGGGTGATCATCTTAAAGGTGGTTCAGGTAACGTTTGGGTAGGAATTCAATATTTTGGGGGCAGTACTTCAAACTGAACTTCATCAGTGGATGACAGAACCCTAACATCAGAATCTTCTATAAACACTACTTTCCCCACCATGTACTGGTAAATGAAATTAGGACCCATAAAATGAGGGTGAAGGGAGGGTGATAGCAACTGACTTACTGTCATTGTCTCACCATCCCAGAGCATCTCCTCATAGCAAGATCCAGCATTGCAGCCTCTCTGCCTCACCCTCCTCCTCTGGACTTTGGTGGTCTGTGAGGTGACGTAGGCCTCCAAACAGGTCACAGTGAGAGTTCCACCCATTCTAGGGTAACAATGTCCCAACTCAGAAATCGAAAGAACAAAAGCTCTTCCAGCCTTCCTATAGTCAATCTTACACTGATTCTTCGCTCATCTCCCAGGCTTCTTCCTCACTCTATTACAGAGCACTGCTTCCAGGGCTTTTTCCCTGGGGCCCAGCTCTTCCTAAGCCACTGATCCTCAAGGCTTTTTCCTTGGAGTCTCTCCTCTCCCGGGCCTGTTTTAGGAGTCTCCTTCTTCCCAGCTTCCCTGGTCCTTCAGGTTCAGTCCCAGGGTACAAGCTCCTTCCTGAAGATACCTCTGTGTCCCTTCCCAGAGAGGACACTTGCAATTACTCTCTCCTGGATCTTCTCCCTCTATTGGCCTGCAGTCTTCCGCAGCCAGTCTAGTTCTACTCAGCTGAGTGTAATCCTTAATTACCTGTTGGGGGCAGGTGTCACAGAATGGGCTGATTGGGCTCTCTGGCTCCCTTTAGCTCTGTCACTGCCAGTGTGAGGTTTTACATGCTCCAGCACACTTAATAAACCCTCCTGTGCAGGCCAGTGGCCATGATCAACCCTACCCTAACAAGCTGGTGTTCTCTTTGCATGCATATGTTGTATACGCAAAGGTTTGTTGAGGAAATTGATTTCATTTTCAAGCTTTCTAAGGGTTGTTATCTGCAACAGAGAGCATAACACGGAGTTAATTAGGTACTGAATAAAATGTGTTCCTTGACATGTGCATAACCTAAGGGCTGGTCTACACTAGGGGGTGGGGGGATCGATCTAAGATACGCAACTTCAGCTACGTGACTAACGTAGCTGAAGTCGAATATCTTAGATCAATTTTTAAAAGTACTTACCCCGGTCCACACGGCAGCAGGCAGGCTCCCCTGTCGACAGTGCTTCCTCCGCTCGCGGAGCTGGAGTTCCGGTGTCGACAGGGAGCGGCTTTGGGATCGATTTATTGCGTCTATACGAGATGCGATAAATCGATCCCAGAACATTGATAGCTACCCGCTGAATCGGACGGGTAGTGTAGACGTAGCCTAAGGGTCTTATCCAAAGCCCATTGAAGTTAATGGGAGTCTCTCAGTTAGAGCCAGGAGGGAAATGGTCTTCTCAGCTCGTGAACATTTTCAAGAATTTGAAAAATGCCCCTCCCCATCCCAAATGGGACAAAAAGTTGAAATCTGGAAAATTTTCACAAACTAAAAATCCAAAGAAATTTCATTTTGGGTCAAACTATTTTGTTTTGATCATTTCAAACTGGTGTTGATTTAACTATAAACGTACATTTGAAAAGTTGTTTCAAACCCCCCAAAAAATAGGGTTTTCACATTGAAAATGAAGAAATGGGAAATTTCAACAATTTCCAAAAAAAAATTAAAAAACATTTTTTCAAAAAACAGGAAATTTGTCGAAACTTTTACTTTCCTTCAAAAAATTACAACTTCAGCAAAGCAGCATTTTTCCAAAGAAAAAACATTTTGTCAAAAATTCACAACTAGATCTGTTTTCAATGGACTTTAACAAGCTTTGGCTCAGGCCTTAAACTCCCAGGGTCTGAGTTAAAGCCCAATGAAGTCAGTCAAGAGATTCCTGTTCACTTCAACAGATTTGGGATCACGCTGCCCGGGAGGACATGATGAGGATGTGCCAGTTTCAGTCGAAGGCAGCTGTGGAAGGCAGGTTGCGTTGCACAAATGTTGCACCTAGCAGATATTCCAGGTGGATGCCCTCCCCATCCATCACACAGCACCAGTGTTGTATTCACCCATAATAAAATTCACCTAGGATGTTATTTCTCATGTAAAAAGGGCAAGTGCCCCAGTCAAAGTTTCCAGAGATCCTTCAGATTAAAAATGCTTGAACGCAGCACAGTTTCCAGTTCTGAGCAGGGAAGCACTCTGAATAGATATAAACAGATAATGGCAGAAAATCCCCAGCTTCGAAAAGAAAACAAAGAACATATTTATTAACTTCCCCTCTGAACCAGAAAGCTTACCCTAAATCACGTTTTACCTTATAGGGAGAAAGAATTGTGGTGCCCATAACAGTTGCTTCTGTTGCTTATCTTTGTGGATTGCTTTTGCCAGTAGGCTAGAATCTGAAGACTGAAGGCATCAGAAACAATTTATTCATCTCTGCCAAGAGAGGAACTTTCCCCCCTCTTTCGCTTTTCATCAGGTCTGTCTGGGACTATATGTGATACATGAGCTGAGAAGAAGACATCTGACTACACCCTGTCTGACCTCCTTCCCCTCTCTCTGAACCTACAGAGTGTTGAAAACTCCTCAGACAGACTATGATTGTGAGCAGTAAGGACAAGAATAGACCCACTGGCATAAATGATTGTTTTTAGCTGCTGTTTAGCTATGGATGGAATGGGAATTAGGTTTAGGGTCCTGAGCCTAAATATTTTATTTTGCCTGTCAAAAGCCTGATATTCATAGCACCTATTACAATCCTTAATTTCTTTTTAATGCATCCTCCCCTGATAAAACACCTGTTACCTGTGAAATGAAATGAGATAAATTTCCTGTACCAAATCAAGGGATGTGCGTGTGGAGTGTGTGTTGGGTACAAAGGTGAAAGTGGATATATGTGTGTGTATTTAAATCTGCGTGTTTAGCGTGTGTGCGTGTGTGTGTGTGCGCGCGCGCACCATAAGGGAATGTCTGGTTAGTCATGTGCATGAATGTTTGTGTGTGCAGGGGTGAGACAGTCGGAAGGCATGTTTGTTTTAATGTGTCTGAAGAGGTGGGTGTATTTGTGGCCAGTGGGCAAAAGAGTGTGTATGCAAAAAGAATTAGCAGTACAAGCACAGTTCTTCCACCCCCCTGATTTCTCAGCAAAATCTGAGTGGAAATTTACCACTGCAGTTGGAGCCGCCTGAATTGTAGCAAAGTAACCTCAATAACTCTGCACTCTGCAAGAGGCTGTGAAGGACTAACCCATTTCTTCTCCCCTAATGAATAATGGAAAAGGCACTCAAACATTACTAATTAGAAAAGATTTGATTCTAGAAGACTTTAATATAGAGTATTAATAAGCAACTACTTTAACAGCATTTCAGGAGAATACAAATCTACAGAGAACCCTAAGCACAGGAGCCCCTGTGGCAACAGCAATCAACTAAAAACAATGAATTAAAGTCTCAAATATTGTATTAGCAGAGATTGCAGGTACCTAATTTTTTCCCATTGTCAGTACAGAATATGTCCAGGGATAGTTAACGAATACAGCCACAGATCCATGTTAAATAGGATCATAGTGGACAAAGTCAAAGGTATTTCTAAGACCAGATTCTGCAAGGTCTTCTAAGACCCTGATTCTGGGAAAGGCTCAACACTTTCAACTCCCAGTGGGTACGGAGATGTTCATGGTAGCTGCTTAGCACCTCATAGGCTTTCACCTAAGAACTTTGTCCTCTCTCTAATCACAGTGTACGAGGACCTGACAGGAGATCTGAATGGCATTGTACAAGCATGATGCAGCTAGACACCTTAGCAAAGGTTGACAATATCTAGTTTGCAGACTTGGTTTATCTGTGGAGCGGGAACACCCTCTTTTTGCAGAATTAATAGTTTTCCCTTTGTCACTTGCACCAAAGAGGAGAAGCAGCAGCAGCAGCAATGTTCTGCACATACTGTTCTCTTACAGCTGTTATTTAGTGCAAAGTAAGCAGATGTAAACTAGGTCATCTGTCAGATGCTATTATTTTCCTACAGATTGCAGCAGGATCAAGGAGATCTTTTATATTTGCATACAAGGTTCTCCTATTAAACAATGACTGTTTAAACAAGTCTTTAAAATACACCATGGTCTAGTTTTTTAAATAGGTTTCCTACCATGTACAATAGTCCCCCCTGTGGCCACAAGAAGGATGGTTTTGTGGAAAGGGCACTGGACTGACACAAGAAATCGCAAAAAAAGAACAGGAGTACTTGTGGCACCTTAGAGACTAACAAATTTATTTCAGCATAAGCTTTCGTAGGCTATAGCCCACTTCATCAGATGCATAGAATGGAACACACAGAAGCAAGATGTATATATACACACAGAAAAGTTGGAAGTTGCCATACCAATTCTAAGAGGCTATTTAATTTAGATGGACTATTATCAGCAGGAGAAAAAAATAACCTTTTGTAGTGATAATCAAGAAGGCCTATATCAGACAGTTGACAAGAAGGTGTGAGGATACTTAACTTTGGGGAAATAGATTCAATGAGTGTAATGACCCAGCCATTCCCAGTCTCTGTTTAACCCTAGGTTGATGGTATCCAATTTGAAAATTAATTCAAGTTCAGCAGCTTCTCGTTGGAGTCTGTTCTTGAAGTTTTTCTGTTTTAAAATTGTCACCTTCAAGTCTGTTATTGAGTGACCAGGGAGGTTGAAATGTTCTCCTACTGGTTTTTGAATGTTATGATTCCTGATGTCAGATTTGTGTCCATTTATTCTTTTGTGTAGAGACTGTCCGGTTTGTCCAATGTACATGGCAGAGGGGCATTGCTGGCACATATCACATTGGTAGATGTGCAGGTGAATGAGCCCTTGATGGCATGGCTGATGTGATTAGGTCCTATGATGATGTCAGTTGAATAAATATGTGGACAGAGTTGGCATCGGGTTTTGTTGCAAGGATAGGTTCCTGGGTTAGTGTTTTTGTTGTGTGGTGTGTGGTTGCTGGTGAGTATTTGCTTCAGGTTGGGGGGCTGTCTGTAAGCGAGGACTGGTCTGTCTCCCAAGATCAGAGAGTGAGGGATCATCCTTCAGGATAGGTTGTAGATCTTTGATGATGCGCTGGAGAGATTTTAGTTAGGGGCTGAAGGTGACGGCTAATGGCGTTCTGTTACTTTCTTTGTTGGACCAGTCCTGTAGTAGGTGACTCCTGGGTACTCTTCTGGCTCTGTCAATCTGTTTTTTCACTTCAGCAGGTGGGTATTGTAGTTTTAAGAATGCTTGATAGAGATCTTGCAGGTGTTTGTCTCTGTCTGAGGGACTGGAGCAAATGTGGTTGTATCTTAGAGCTTGGCTGTAGACAATGGATCATGTGGTGTGTTCTGGATGGAAGCTGGAGGCATGTAGGTAAGTATAGCGGTCAGTTGGTTTCCGGTATAGAAATCTCAGTTCAATTCTCAGCTTAGTCACAGATTTACCATGTGACCTTGGGCAAGTGACTTAATGTACTTTATGTTGCCCATCTGTAAAATGGGAATAATGCTTTTGTACTTCATAGGCTTATCGTGAGCATCAAATCCAGTAAAGATGGTGAAATGTTCAGATGCTATGGTAACAAGGGCCTGCTTCAGCTGGGATTCAGTGCATTCCCTTATAGATTCACTAAAACATGTATAGTGGCTTTGGTCCATGTGGCTACAGTTACATCAGTGCCTTTCAAAGTGGGCTAGAAACCAAAACTATAGAGAAGAGCCAGCACACACTTTTAAAATATTGTGCCAGTAACAGTGTATTGTATAAGACACTTTAGCTTCTGTCAGTTACAGCCAGGGCTAGTAAGAGATGGCAGATTCACCATTAGCTATTCCTCCTTCCTGCTCAAGACCTAGTACCTCCAGCTCACACAAAATATCTCATTCGTATCAGGCTGAAAATTACTTATATCAGCACTGCAGAATCATGAAACAGAGGTTACCAAAATGTTATATTGTACTTTGCTAAAGAAATCCACTCCATGTGCCATTTTAAACTACCTGTACTATTTATAATCTTGTATCTTTCACGTGTCTTGTTCTGCACTTGGAAGTATGCCAATAAGTAACTATTTTTTATTCCAAGGCCTGTTCCCGCTGACTGAATCTATCACCAAAATATATTTTATACTACTCTTCCTGGCTATCACATATCATCATTCTCCGCTAACCTAATCATATACACACTCACAACCCAGGATTTTTCCTGTGCCCAAGATGCCCCTAAATATAAACAAGGGTCTGCTAGGTGGTAGTTTTTACTGTAAAAGGACTAGAGTGCTTGCTGTCCTCTAGAGACCAAGTTTCTGGATTTCAAGGTAGATATTGTTGGCTGAGCCAAAAAATATGTTTTTATAAAAAAAGAGTTGGAGTGGGGGAAAGAGAAAAAGATTCTATGGTCCTTGTCTGAGTTTTCCTTCTACTGTGGGCCTTCATCTCATTGACTTGTTGTATATCACCAAGCTATCAAGTCTAATGATGAAAAAAGGAACAGAAAAATGTGCTTTTGGCTGGGTTTCTTATCTAAAAGGCCATGAACTTTGTCAACTGGACTGACAAAACTGCCATTCATGGGATTTATTTATGCACACTGATATACTCTGTATGGGGACAGACTTCTTCTAATTCTCTTCTCTATAAGACAAGTGTCACCACTGCTCATAAAAAGGTGCTAGTGCAGACTGCAATGTTCTGACATGCTGTCCATCTTGTCATCTATCATATACCTCTCCTGAAATAACTCTGTACAAGTGTTATGCTTATGTCCCTGTGGACTAGGCCAAAGTAAGGGATGTTAATGTGAAGAGGTGACTGGTTCCAAGCAGAAGTAAATGTCACCATCCGCTGACATATTAACATTCTTGAATCAGATGCAATTTAAAGTTAGTCAGGGAGTCTAAAGAAAGTTACTGTCAATCAGAGGCTTCTGGTTTCAAAGCACAGTGAAAAAAACCCAGAGCAAAGGACCATGGGACTAGATACAGAAAGCATAAACACACAAAACATGGTCTAGTCAGTCAATCTGAGAAACTCTCACTCACCGATCACTGAATCACAGGACCAAAAGTCTTAGGGTACGTCTATACTTACCCGCTGCTTCGGCGGCGAGCAATCGATCTTCTGGGATCGCGATAAATCGAACCCGGAAGTGCTTGCCATCGACGCCGGTAATCCTGCTCTGCGAACGGAGCAGGCGGAGTCGACAGGGGAGCCTGCGCGCCATCGTGTGGACCAGCGGTAAGTACCTTTTCGTTCGAACTAAGATACTTCGACTTCAGCTACGTTATTCATGTAGCTGAAGTTGCGTATCTTAGTTCGAACTTGGGGGGTAGTGTAGACCAGCCCTTAGAGATTCAAAAATACCTGTTGTGTAGATCAAGTATTTCACACTGCTTGATGCTGCAAATGGAGGAACATCACCCTATGACAGCTTAGCCCAGTCCATGTAGTTGTCAGCAATTCACAGTCCCTTTCACGGGGAGTCAGGGAGAGTTTGTGGTGACAATAGGTAGCACAAACTGTGTATAGTCAGTCTGTAAACTAAAGAGACAGGGTGGTCTACAGGGTCTTTCGGTGTCCAGCAGCCTGAGTGAAGAACTTATTTTGTGTTCTTGACAACTGAGTTTTCATTCTTCTCTACTACAAGGGATGCAACTGACTTATAACCATGGGGATTCCATGACTATTCTACAATCAGCTGGTTTTAATCTTTAAAGGCCTACCAGAACTACCTTTAAGTGGCATCTTACTGCATGTATAGACCCACTAAAACCAACATCAGTAAGGGTGGCCAAATCAAGCCTAAATATTTGCCAGTGTCCCACCTAAATTTCATCTTTCCTCAACTCCATCTCATTACTGCCAGCTGTAGATTTCTTGGTCCATCCTAATTCATATGAATAGACAGGTTGCTGCAGAAAGGCCTCTCTCTAAAGCACAGCAGAGGATAATTTAATGTCCTCATTTCCTTTATTATTGCAAATATGTAAAACTAAAATTCCTCTCTCTCTGCTTCGATTTCCTCCTCCCTGTAGGTTTGAAACATATCAGTCAGCAATGGCTGCGGTTAAGATAATGAAACCCACTAGTGAAAACTTCAAATCACGTCATCCATGCTGAAACATCTTGAGATATACTGAGGCCTTTTGAATGTTCCCCTCCCTCAACATGCATGGAGCTTCTCATGATGAATCTCATCAGGAGCTAGTTATTCCTAACCAATAGAGAATTCATTACATTAAACCCAGTAATGATTCAGTTGCAGGCCAACACAATTGGGTATGTAAGAAACTGACTACCTGAAGCAGGGCAGTTGTTAGTTATCCAGGACCTCAAGTCAGCAAGCCAGGGTAGCTCCTTGGAGGAGCCATTATTACACACCATGAAAAAAGAATATATTTATTGACTTAAATTGCTTATGCACCATTTGTGAAATTGGGTTTCTTTAAGAAAGGAACAGGGGAACAGATTTTTTTTTTTTAAAGATTTTTGTTACAGCCCAATGGAAACAAATAGAATTCCATCTCAGCAGGTGCCATTGGATACAATGGTCTGGTTCTTGTATTTTGTTTGTGTTTTTCATACTTGAGGGAAGTGCTCTGGTCATATTGCTTATTAATCAACTCTAAAGAGCCCACTTGATTAGTCACTTCAATGCACAGGTTTTACCTTTTGCAGGGTGTTTATATAACACAAATCAGCAGTCGGCTTCTGAATATTAAAACCCTTGGCAAGGAATTTCAAATAAAGGCTTGAAAGAGGACCTGAAAAGTAGGATAAATGTCCCTGGAAAAGGCATTACAAGTGTAAGTCCTAAATAGCTTCTGAGTGTAGAAAGGCCATTTAAAAAAAACCAAGCAATCAACTACATTAATTCACTGAGAAGTGGTGCAGTCTAGTAGAAGGAGCACAGGGCTGGGAGTCAGGCCCCATGTGAATTTTAACCTGTTTTCTCACACTGGCTTGTTGAGTGGCCTTATCCAAATCACTTAAGCTGGGATTTTCAAAATAGCCTGAGGGAATTAGCTGCCCAATTCAATGGGAGTTGGGTGCTTATCTCCCTTGGATGCCTTTGAAGGTCCCAACCTTATCCTCTCTATTGCTGGGATAACCACATTATTGATTCACCCATTATCCTTTGGGGCTGTTGTGAGGAATAATGCTTGTACTGCATCTTGAACATGGAACCTGCTGTGAGAGTGCCGAGCAGCCAAGCCTGGTCCCAGTGAAGTCAACAGGAGCAGGACCTTTTCCCATTATTATGTCTGCAAAACTCATTTTCATGTCTGAGCGAGGCCCAAATGTCACCATTTCCACCCAGGGACTGGGATGGTTGGCAGAGAAAACCTTGGTAGCATTTCCCACAACACTTCATACATTTGCCACCTTCCAGCAAAATCTCTTTTTTTTTTTTTTTTTTTTTTTTTTAAGAAATGAAGAATTCCCTTTAGTGGAAAGAGGCAAAACAAAATGGTGGGACAACCACAAATCCTTTCCTACTCACCAGATCAGAATTGTTGCTGATGTCAACTTTTTTCACATCGCTTTTCCTGGATTCTTCCTTAGCTAAGGAACTAATGTCATGTTCCATTAAACAGGGCTCACATGCTTGACCATTTAGCACGGAGGGGGTCCCTCAGCCTCTGTGTCATGGCTATATGTTTATTAAACTACTGCCTTTGGACCAAACAAACATTCACATCAATGGATTTACACCAGAGATGACTTGAATCCTTTTGATTTTGAAAAGAAGAAGATGGGGGCAACTCATCAGTTACCACCAGTCATGCCTTAGCTTAAACTCTGATCACTTACGGAGTAATTTTTTGCATCAATAGCATCAGCATTCCTTAGACGAAGCCCATTTTGTGTGCCATGTTCCTTGGAGTGACCTCCCTGGCTCCACCCATCATGCCTCCAAACCAAACATCAAGATCACCACCTAGTTAGCTAGAGAGGTCATGCTATAGAGCAATGTACAGTGTTCTCTGTCCTATCCAACCCCATCCCCACATTCTGCCTTCGCAATGTTACCAGAACAGGATGATTTCTGAGAGAGACAGGCTCAGCTACAAAGTTGAACTGCCTGGCAGCAAAGAACTGGCACATATCCACCTTCCCTCGGAGTGACTTATTGCTGCTTTTTCATGGCAAACCGAATTTTTGCCGGGCTTTTAAAACCTTTGCAGCCCCCTCAGCTATAACCTCTTGAGAAGCATGATACATAAACTCTTAGAGTTAGCGTACAGTTCTATGCCCAAAATCCAATCCAGTGATGGATCTCATGTACCAAGCATCTTTCTTTTCCTTATAGCCTTCCTTGAATCCCATCTCTTAAAACAGTCCCTTCTCCCTTCTTCTCATCAATAATAAATCCCTCTCCTGAACTGCTGCCTTTTGTCTGGTCTTATGTAGATTTCAAGATCTCCAGGATCGGGAACACAGCTTGTCCATACAATGCGGCACAAATTTAGACACTATATGAATGTTTCAATATATCCAGGATCATGAGGAATAACTTAAAAAGGGGCAGATGGAGTGCAAAAAAGCCACGGTCCATAAAGGGTTAAACCACTGAGCCTATGAAGGATTACACAGTCTATAAGGCAGCCAGTAGGCTGTCCCTGTATATTAATCATAAAAAGCCGCCGTTTTTATAGTGTAAATGTTGTGTATTCACGGTGGTCTTTTGATATTCTGGGTGTTTTTTCAGATGTCAGCCCTTTGCACTCTTGATAAAATAATCCATAAAGTAGCTCTGCAGCTCCCCTAGCTCTGCCCACTCCACCAATTCATTTCTGCAAAGCTGTTTGACATCACATCTCTCTGACTTTTCTGGCAAGAAGGATGAACTATAAATACTGATCTCTCCCCCCTCTGTCAATAGCAAGACAAACCTGAGGTTGGAAATGGTGGGAAGGGAAAGCCATTTCCCTCTGATCCTGCAGTGCACCTTCCCAGACATTACTGTGGTTTCACTCTCTCCCCCACTCCAGAAAAGCAGCCCCATATGTGGCTCTGAGGATGTCCAACTCATTCCTTCTTCACGTCACCACTTCCTCTCTTCCTTCTACAGGTAGCACAAGCTGAAGCCATAACACAGGAAGGGCCAGGCTGATACCGGTGCTCCTCTGTACTGACTGGCAGGAAACAACCCTTTCCAAGAAAAGCACTTATTCTCTGAGCTACTTCAATCCTCTGTCCTCATACCAAATGCATTACCAGCTCTGGGACATGGCTTAGCTGTTCCAGGCTGGTGCGTCTCTTCTCCTATTTTGAGACACATACAGTATGACCCTGCTGCTTTGTAGCGGGGTTGGTCAATGCCCAAGTTCAGCTGTCACCAGCCTCTTTTGACCATTCCCAAACCTCTGTGAAAGTGGAGCAGACAGCTCTGTGACAAAATGAATTGTGAGGCCATGTACATGTCTTGCCAAGGTATACTCAGAACAGGACACGAGCTGATGGGAAATGTTGCCCTCAACCATATTTCTGCTCCCCTGATTCTCAGCCTGATATAACCTATAGCAGCCTAAGGCTGCTTTAAGTTGCACCAGCTGCTGCATTTACCTAGGGATCACTCCATTGGCCAGAAATTGATGAAGCAGAGTGTATACCAGCTCTATGCCCACCAAGGCCATGCCTGAAGGGATGCACTCTAAGCCTGGAAGCAGAGGCAGTTTGCACGAGCTGTAAATCTGCTGGGAATTAACCCTACACCAGAAAAATTATTGGCTGCCTTGTTTGCACTGCAACAGCAGAACCAAAAAAATAAGGAAGGATCAGGGGGCCAGCATCTGGCCCTTTATAGTGAATTCAGATGGAAGTGAAATAGAGAATCATCATATGGGTCTGAGCCCTGGGCTACACTAGGGGGAGGGGGGTCGATCTATGATACGCAACTTCAGCTACGTGAATAACGTAGCTGAAGTCGGCGTATCATAATCGACTTACCTGGCCGTGAGAACGGCGGCGAGTCGATCGCTGCCGCTCCCCCGTCGACTCCGCTTCCGCCTTTCACCGAGGTGGATTTCCGGAGTCGACGAGGAGCGCGTTCGGGGATTGATTAAGCGCGTCTAAACGAGACGCGATAAATCGATCCCCGATAGATCGATTGCTCCCCGCCGATCCGGCGGGTAGTGAAGACAAGCCCTGAGCAATAAGAGACAGAATTTGCAGTCAGTGGGGGCTGCAGGCGGTATAAAGTTAAGGCAGAATTTGGCCAATGGTTATTTTTTGGCAGGTAAAATCCACAATATAATGAAAGAAGTACATTTCTCTGAATGTCCCAACCTTGTAATACTGGTCACATCTTTGATCATTTAGCCAATGCACGGCAGTTAAACCCTTTAAGAAAAATGCCCTCCGGGATATCCCTACCACCATCCTGCAATCCATCACATGCTTCTGCCCGGAGAACCTGCAGAAGAGAGCTGAGTGACTGACACCACGTGATGGAACAGAGCATGGGAGATCACACCTCTAGAAATGGAACAAGAGAAGAGACAATCCTCTAAAAACAGCAGGCAAAAACCAGAGCATTCCATCATTAACCCTTAACAAAGAGATGCCAGGTAGAGCCCTTGCAACCTGGTTTGTTTGTTTTTTTGCAGTCAAATGGCTGGCAAATTCTGGGTGATACATTTTCCAGGATAGTAAACATCTGGGATCCACTACTCAGGTCTTTCTGCGGCACTCGAACTCCCCAGACCCAAGGTGAGAGTGCAGAGAACTGACATCTACTTGCATAATGAACAGGCTGTGACCTTGCAAGAAAGATTTTGCAACTTTAGGCGAGTCGCATCTTAGGCGCATTTAACATGTGCAAATTCAGCTTTGCGTGGTCGGCAAAAACAGAAAAAAAAAGAAAAACGACAATTTTAAAACTGCATCTGTAGTGCGGGCGATTCCGCCCGCCATTCAACTCAGTGAGTGTTTCACTATACGCGGTTTTCGCTTTACTCGCTAACCACGGAACGGAACCCCCGCTTAAGATGAGACTTGCCTGTATGGATGGAGGGGAGAGAGGGCTTTTTTAAAAGTATCTAATAATTACTCTGTGTGAGAGAGTGTGGACACACACACACACACACACACACACAGTAAATGCCTAATATCTACAAAATGTTAACTAATCAATGACCAGGGCTTTGGAGCGGGGCCCGGAGCAGTAGGTTTATGCCCGGAGCTGGAGCGGAGCCAAAGCAGAGCAATTCAAAAATGTGACTGCTCCAAATCCCTGTCAATGACACCCATGTAAAGTATTCACCCCATTTTACAGATAAGGAAACCGAGACACAAAAAGGTGATGTGACTTGCTCTAAGTCACACAGTAAGTCAAGGGACAAGTCAGGAATAGATCACAGAAGTTCCTGGCCCTGCAGTCACTGTCTTGCCAGAAAGTCCCATGTCGCTCTTTCATCTTTTCCTATTATGAAGGCTCATATAGTCTATGGACCTGAGCATACTTTTCATTTCATTGAAATCTTGCTTTGAATTAGTGCTAGGCTAGCTAGAGCCCAGCTGGGGAAACACAAATGCCCTCTCAGCTCTTCCTTTTAGCAGTTGCATTCCAGACCTTTCTGCCAGTCATGCTGTCTCTAATTCATACTATTGCCTTACTCTCTGTGTTTCTAAGCTGGCCATACATATTCCATTTCCCCTAGCCACTGCAATGAAAGCTCCCTGCTCCCAGGTCTGTACAGCATGATGTGTCAAGATTTTTCTTCAAACATCCAAGGAGAGTGGCATCTTACAACTAGTAGTCAGATGAAAGAGCTGACTTAACGAATCAGTGGATTCCAGCAGGCCCAGGCTGATGGCTGGATTCACCATGTCTGTGTGTTCTTCATGTTATGCAGCTGAGCAGGGACTGCACAAGGTTTTCATGGGCTCTGGGCAAAGAAAGGCCTAAAACCTGCAGAGCACATTTTCTAAGGGAAGCACTGCAGGGGCCATCAGGCTGTTGGATGGGGGAGGACTTGGGCTGTTGACAAAACTGGGCCATGGGGCTGGCACATGCTCTATTGGGTTTTCGCCACTTTCATAGTCCCTAGGTAGCAGCATTAGTAGATTAACCCCTAAAATTTTTTCCTTTAGATAGAGCCAGCAGGATCCATGCTGAGCTCCAGTCAGCCACTGCTAACAGAACCCTCCCAGCATCCCACCTCTCTTTTCCTCCCAACACAAAAGCATGGTATTCTTGGTGACCCCCGGTTTAGCTCAGACCCACTCCACACATGAGTCACAAGCATCCAAATGCACTTGATAAAAACATCAATAATCTTCCCAGAGCTAAAGATCAAAGGGAAATTTGCTTGGAGCATCGAATTTTTTAAATCTTGAAAAAGAGCCACATTAGCATCAACAATGGGATTAATTAGATTCCACTGGAAGCCTTTCAAACACAAAGATCCAGCCAGTTCATTGTTAATTACAGTTCTCCTGGGTTTGTTTTAAAAAAACAACCCAGTCCTGCCCCCCTCCAGAAAGTTAGTGTTTTTATACATGTGTGTGCTTTGTGGTGGGAAAAGGAGAAGGAATACTCAACCAGGCAGAGTAAAGGCTGTGTAAAGCACAGATAATAGAATGGGCTTTCAGCAGCATCTTTTCCATGCACAGCTGAGCAAACAATTGGTAGCAAATTCATAGCAGCGCACCAATGATGGAGGGTGCTGCACTCGCCAGGATGAGATGCAGCCGCAGAAGTGCTCCCCAGGTGTGCCAGGGCACTCGGAGAGACATCACCCCTTCCCAGTCTCCCTCGGAGGCGTACAGCGGTGCATTGCTTCTTGGGGTATGTCTACAATGCACGCTGCTCACGGCAGCATGTAGAGTACATACTCTGCACACCCTCTTAGCACAGGTATAAATAGCAGTGTAGATGGTGAGGCACTGCTTAGGTGAGTAGAGGAAAGATATGCCTGAACCCTGAGGGTATAAACCCTATACTGCTCCCTACATAGCCAAACAGTGCCTCCCCAGTCCACTCTGCTATTTTTAGCAGCGTAGCGTCCTGCTGCTGGACTCTTACCACCAGCCTCCCCAGGAAAGGCTCCAGCAGTGAGGAAAGGCATCAGAGAAAGGCTCCAGCAGCTCCCCGCGGCTGCATCCTTTCCCCACCACAGGTAGCTGAGCTGCCGGAGCCTTTCCTCCCTGCAGGGAAAGACTCCAGCAGTAGCAAAAGGCTCCTGCGTGGGGGAAGCAGCAGGGAAAGGGTTTAGAGCACAGGGGGAGCAGAGCTAAAAAAAAGGCACTGGGAGCAAAAAAAGGCGCCGGGAGCAACAAAAAAAAAAAGCTCCACGCCAGCTCCAGCACAGGAGCAAAAGACGGCGGAGCACAAAAAAGGCGCCACTTCTGCTCAGTGGGGGAGCGGCCGCTTCCTCTACTCCCCCCCTGGCTACGCTACTGGGTGTGTGCAATGTACACAGCCTAATATTTAGCCTTTCATGCTGTTCAGGAGTTTTACTCAAGCAGCTAACAAGTTTCTCCAGTGTATGCATGATGCTAAGTTTGTACATCTTCATTACAGAAAACTGATGTGTCACATGGCTTTTTGACTAGAGAAACAACCAACCAAAAAGAGCGAAAGGCAAGTCTCCCCAAGACAGCATGTGCGTCTCCTCCATAACAGGCCACAGCAATTCTCTTCAAAATGGCTGCTGAACTCTGCCCACAGAAAACATTTTTTGAAATTTAAAGGTGAAGTCTACAATAAAAAATAGGCATTGCCATTTCATAGCTCCATGCACTTCAGGTAATCATCACTGGGTAATTGCTACTACTAGTTCCTGGACTGTAGATTGGTCATGATGAGCAGCTCATTGTATATATTTGGTAGTCAAAATATCAAGCTGTGGGGTTAGTTTTGACAGATCATTAAGTCACTTGGTAGCTTTCTGTTTCCTGATTGGCTGATCCTAACTCAGGTTTCTGGTGCAAATATTCGCATTTATGAGTTGAACATTCACCTTCCATGAATATTCTCCAGTACTGGCTTAAAAGTTACTCTTTGCACAAAAAACACTTCCACAAAGATTTTAGTAAGCAAAACAAAAATGGGCACAGGCACACACACAGAGTGCATTCATTTAAAGATTCAAACAGATATTTGCAGAACACTGTTTGCGGTATTTGCCCAGCTTTGCTCTCAGTAGACCAAGGAGACTAGGCGTTGGGTTTGCAAAATGAAAACTGGGATTGGTTTGTATTCTGGATTTATTTCATTCAAACTGCCAAATTGTGGGGGAAGTTGGGTTCAGATAAAAGGGTTCAAGACTTGCTTATATATATTGGAAATTGGAAAATAGAGTGGTTGGGCTTTATTCTTTCCCCTTCAACTATAGTGGGACCTATATGTTACAGTGGTAACACAAAGGCCTTTCACCTCTGAAGACCTGAGTCTAAATCCTAGGTTCAGGCCACAAGTGAAAATGAATTTATTCTCATTATCCTGCTCACCCATATGTGCATTTCATAAAAACACCCGACGACTGGCAGACTGGTCAAGAAATGCTAATGACTGAAAGAATAGGGGAGGAAGAGTGTGGGGGTAGAAGGTGTGTCAAAGCCTTTGCTTAGCTCTATCCAATGGTAGTAGTCGATCCCTAAACACATTCAGCAAAATATTAAAGACAGATGATAAAAACTTTGACCCATTTGCAATTATTGCTGGGCAAAAAAAAGTCAGTGATTAATTTATTCAAGGACATACGAGTTCAAAACTGATAAACTTGTATTTTCAGTAGACATTTAGCAACAGAAGATACACGCAGTAATTGCAGTCTACTCAAAGTATCTTACGTTTGATTCATGAAAGGATTCTCGTATTGGAGGAATAGTTCTTATGAAGGCACAGTATGATAAGGATCGAATCACAAAAACCTTTCCACAGAGTTTATTCTCAAAAATAAAAATGCAGTTACTGATTGACCAAAGCTGTTCGTGAGTTCAGGTAAAATTCAGCAAATAATTCTAGACACAAAAAATGGGGGGAGGGAGGAATTCTGAGAAATCAAAATGTTTCATTTCAATATTTTCAAAATGAAACTTTTCAACTTTTCATTTACAGGATGGCTTGCCTCGAAGGGCTGGAGGGCCTGAGACTACCTAGCCCTGATGACTGAAAGAAGAACATCTGAGAGGAAACAAGTAAAGAGCAATGAAAGTTGCTGTAAGGGCGGATGCCCCAGCAAGAGTAGAAATGGCTAGGCATGATCAGGCTTCAGAACCGTCCCAGGATTTGAGACTAAGGGTATGTCTACACAGCAAAAAAACACAGCAGTGAGTCTCACAGCCCAGGTCTACAGACTAGGGCTCACAGGTCTCACACAACATGCTAAAAATAGACATTCTAGCTCCAGAGCGAGCCGGACCACCTACATGGCTGTTTTTGCTACTATAGTGGGATCCCCATAAGCCAGAATCTGTTGACCTGGGTTCTGAGATTCACTACCACAGGGTTTTGGTTTGGGGTTTGTTTGTTTGTAGTGTAAACATACCCTAAAAAGGGTAGAAACTGGAAGCCTACTAATATAGGAGAGACCATGATCAAGCAGGGGAAAGAGTATAAAAGCTCTGCAGGCAGGGAAATTATGTTTGACTGCAAAACAAAACACAAAAAACACCACACACGCCCCTGGGAAAGCAGGGGGACAAACTGAAGGGACTGCAAAACTTCCAGGGAGGCCTGGAAGTAGGAAGACAAACATTTGTTTGTTGGACTTTAATTTGGGACTTTGCTTTCTGTGAATAAACCCAGACCTAAAGGAGGGTGTTTTGATTATTGAAAAAAGCATGTAGAGTCTATGTAAGCAGCCCTGAAGAGGGGGAAACAGAAGCAGGGATGCCCCTGAGTGATCTCTGGCCACAAGAAGGTGCTCAAGAGGTGCCCAACCCTCTACAGTTTAAAAATGACATTTTGTTTTGAAATTTTCAACATTTAACCCCAAAACACATAGAAGGGTTAAACATACCAGGAAACAAGATATTTTGTTCAACCCAAAACTTTCTTTTTTAAAAAATTAGGTGAGAAAAACTGAAAAATTGTTGTTTCAAGTTGACCCAAAATGATTTTTTTTTGATTTTTTTGGTTCAGCCACTCAACCAAAAAAATCAATTCTTTACCAAGCTCTCTCTCACTTCTGGTTTGTGCAATATCAATTTGAGCACCACAGGGCACCTTGACAAGTATGCGTGTGCGCATTTGTACAGGCGTGCATGACCCTTATATACTTGAACCTGTTGCCTGATACTCACTCAGTGCTAGTCACTTGGTATTAAAAATAAAGCTAAAGGAAATGCAACTGTACGGTGGCTAATATAAAGAAGTCGGGAAATTCAAAGCTTAAGATATACAATTATAAAAAATACAAGAAGAAAAAAAAAGACATGAAAGAAGGAATATTAATTAAATGTGCCTCTTAGAGGGTTATTTTAGCTTCTTTGTTGTAATCCCTGCCATTTTCAGCCCCTAATAATTAAAATTTACCACATACCTAATACTCTGCATCTTCAAAGGCAAGATATTGTGTTACTCTACCGAACACTCCTGTTGGGTTGGCTAGAGCAGGGCAAAATTTTTCAGCCAAAGTTCTTTGGGGGGGCGGGGAAGTTGGCTGAAAAGTGCAGATTTGGGTCAACCAAAACATTTCATGAATCCGCTGAACTGTTTCAGTGAATCCCCATCTTCTCCTTCTCCCCTCCCCCCCCCCAAAAAAAAATGTGTGTGTGTGAAACCTAAAAGTTTTGTTTCAACATTTTCAAAATAAAACATTTTGATTTTGATTTGAAATTACTTTTCATTTTGAAAATTTACTTCAGTTTTGTTACTTATAAAAAGTTTAAAAATGCTCAAAAAGAACCAAACAAAATGTTTAATTTCAGGTTGAACAAAACATTTCGGTCAACCTGCAATGGATGTTTTGACTTTTCAGTTCATCAAAAATTTCAAAAATATTTTAGTTTCAGGTCGACCCAAAACAATTTTGTCAATGGTTTGGAATAACCAGCAAACTGAAAAATCAGTCATTTGCACAGTTCTAAGGGCTATCCCTATTTTACAAATAGGGAAACTGAGGCATGGAGAAATTGTGACTCCCCTAACATCACAGCAATGAGTAGCAGTACCAAGATTGGAATTCAGGAACCCCGCTCAATCCATGGAACCACACAGATTTCTCATTCATCCAGATCTAACCAAAATCATGAGCTGAGTCAATTCCAAGATGCAAAAAACGAAAAGGAGGGTTGTTTTTCTGTGCAACAGGGATATGAATCTTTATAAATTATCTCATTCTTCCTCCTTTGTTTATTTGAGTGTTCCTGGGGATCCAGACAATAAAATCTGATATTGAAAAGGCTACACTGAATTTGACGGCGGCTCTAGGTGTTTTGTTATATTCTATGCAAGTCTTGTGCAAATATTACCAAGAAAATGCAAACTGAATACCCCTCAATATTCTCTTGCCAACTATTAATTCTTTAAATCAAAAGTTGCACGATATTGGAATTAATCAAGCTACTGTTTAACATACTTCAGTGAACACATTCAGCATAATCATCATGTTCAAGATTTTCACTCATTGTACTTGGAAGTTTTAGATTTTACAAATAGCTTTTTATCTAAATTAGCTTTATTCATTCTCCCTCCACTTCCATGCCAGACACTGCAGTCTAATGCATCCCTAACAGGATAGATTGTTTCTAAGTAGAGACGTGTATTCTGGGTTCAAATGCTGGTTTGAGTTACAAGTGGGGTTCACCTTTACAGCCATTTGTGCACACCATAAAACCACAGCAGCAAAGAAATTTTCAAAGGAATGGAGCACACAGGGAGCAGCCTGTCTTTACGGAGGTGCAGTGGCAGAATTGTCAGGTGAATTCATTTTAAAAACTCAAAAAATATTTGTTTTGTATTCAACTGTGATAAAATATAATGTACTAGTTGTTTCAAGGGAAGGTGCCATGGGAAAACATCTCAAAGTGCTTTACAAACATCAGTGAATTTAGCCTCCCAATGTCCCTATAAGGTAGGTATTATTGTTCCCATTTTACTAATGAAGAAAGGAGATGCAGAGAAGTTTATGGCTCGGATTCAGTAAAGCATTTACTCATATGCATAAGTCCATCTCTCTTCAGCAGAGCACTTAATTACATGGTTAAGTGCTTTGCTGAACTGAGTCCCAAATTACTTTCTGAGGTTACACAGGTAGACCAACAGAGCCCAAAATAGATCCTGAGAGTCTCTTGACTCTTTGTCCTGCCTGCCCCATGTCAGAAGCCTACGCTTCTTTACTTTCCTGCAACGTTGTAGCTTCCTTGAGTGCAGCATATTTTTCATCATCATCTTTTCCTTGCTAATTGTTTTAAGGGTCATCTCAACATACTGTCCATGTACCAGGAGAGGCATGAAGATTGCAAACATGCCACTAATGGGTGATAGTCCATCTTGCATCTCACAAATATTATTAGACTGAATTTTATTTTTTTCTTTTATTCAAATGATTTGGTTTTCCAATCAGTAGCAAAGAAGTGGCATAGGGTGACCAGACAGCAGGTGTGAAAAATCGGGACAGCGAGTGGGGAGTAATAGGCACCTAAATAAGACAAAGCCCTGAATATTGGGACTGTCCCTATAAAATTGGGACATCTGGTCACCCTAAAGTGGCAATAAGCTTGTAACCATGAACATTTTGTCTGAGGATGGGATCAGACCCTTCTTGATGACTAGAAGCAAAAGGCCATAAACCAGGTAAGACTTATTGCTAAGAAGTGTCTAGTCCGCAGGCTAACATGTTTTTGTGTGGACCTGTGTCCCTCCTGCTCACTTTTCTCTGTCTGCTAATGAAAGCTATTTCAAATGAACATTTATCATTATCATCACTATGTAATATTTATATTACCATAGCACCCGGAGGCCCCAACCAGGGTCAGGGCTCCATTGTTCTCAGTGCTGCCCCAAAGAATTTACAATCCAAAGGCCGAGCCAAGTCTCATTGAAGTTAAGGGGGAAACACTCCCACTGACTTCAGTGGACTTTGGATCAGATTCTAAGAAAGAAGCTTTTAAAATTTGTACTGGAGGATGCAGGTGAAAGCATTATGCCCAATTATGGACAGTGACAGACCAAAGAATGGCATTTTCCAACTTTTCTTTCCCCCTTTTCCCCCCAGGTCACCCCCACCCACCCACCCACTCCTCCTTTACTTTTCACAAAGCCATGTCAGCATATGGGTGGTATTCGTGAGGTGCTTAATGAATTCAACTCCCATTGACATCAGTGGTAATTAAGGGTGCTCAGCCCTTTCCAGGACATGCTCAGCACTTCACTGCATATGGGCCCGTAGTAAATATGGCTGATTTTTCCACCAGCGGGTTTAGCAAGTGAGTTTATTTGCATATCAAAAAAAAGTAATCGCTGTTTACTGGGAATGACAGATACGTTTTACCTCTCAGTTCAAACACGTCTAATTGTCTTCTGTCGCTAGTAAGCAATTTAAGAAATGCTGGTGTAGGAAGAATTGGATAATGAAGTTCCTTTCATCCAACACTTACATGTAATTTACTTTTAAACCAACTCCCCTGGGAGGTGGCACAAGCTGTGACAGTGCAAAGAATATTTTAATGGATTTGGCAAGAAGTCAAAGCAGAAAACTTTCCATGTTTTATTCCCAGATCCCAGTAGGCAATATTTCAAAGCGATGGGGCAGGGGTGAAGAGGAGGATGTTAAACACAGCATAACTAACAAGGATCATCATGATGAAAAGGAGGGGAGAGTTATAGATGAACCGGTTTTAAATATCTGCTTATTGATTTCCCTTAGTGTTTTTAATGCAAGACAAAGAAAATATCAGGAAGACTCAGGGAAGAAAGGCTGGCTATCAGGGTGGTTTATGCCCTGTTTGAAATCTTGAAAAAGTAAGAACCTTTTTCTTCCACTCACCTTCTATATATTTACATATATAGTACCACAGCTACCTAGAGCACCATAGAGATATTAACATTAACACATTAACATAAAATCTGTCCATGGCTGCTGAGTCTGAGCCAGGATTTAGGGAGACAACCTGTCTGATGATAATAGACAGCACAAGATGAGTTAGTCTGGGAGCTAGGGAGGTACGGGGCCAATTTAAAAACAAAACAAAACCTTTTCCTGTTATGAGGGACTAGGTATCATCCAAATAAAGGATCACTTAAAAATCTTAAGACTCTTATTCCTCTTCAGACCCTCTATTAAAAGTCTCCAAAATGGTTCTGACGTAGCCCAGGGGTTAGTTTTTCAGCAGGGCTTTGAGAGAGGGACAGAGAGAAAGAGAACACATTCAATACATCTTGGAGACTGTAGTTGTTTTTCAATGTCCAAAGAAATTTTGCTAAGAAATGGTTAGTCAGCTCTCGCTATTTATGATTAATGGTAACAGAACGCAAGGCAATGGGGATTAATCTCCAGGAAAATATACCATGCCATCTCCCTTTGTTGCAATGCTGCATGTAGCCTCATAAGCCAGCCTAATTTCATTCAAGTATTTTACTTTGCAGCTGCTGTTAAATTGAGTCCCCTAAGAGGATGTAAGTTTGGAGGGATGAGAGGGCAGAACAGAGAATGTTTCTTAATTGTTATTATCCACCACTTAGGGCCACTGGTGTAGAGAAGTAATTAGGGAATTGTGGAGTATTTCAATAAAAGGCTCCATTTTTCTTTTTGGAAACTATATTTAAAAGAATTTGTCACATTTATAAGCCCCAGCAAGAATTTCATATGCAATAATCCCAACCTAATCATTTCCTCACTAAGTCATTTCTGCTCAGATTTATGGTGACTGAAAGGGTAATAGTAAAGAATAGCATGTCCGGGATGGGGCCAGGATTGTGCACCATGGCTTCCTCGGTTAGCACCCCCTTTGCAGACAGGCTTGAAACAATAGATTTTTTGCTGTTACTGATGATGTGACCATCCCATTTTTCTGCAGGAAACATCATTGCTTCAGTCTGTGTGGTGCACACTCGCCATTCTTTCCATGAAAAAGGACAGTATTAACACCGCTCAGAAAGAACAAATGGTTTGAAAATCCTGTACCCAGTTCTGTTTCTTAGCAAGCTCTTCTGCACAGGAAAGAGCTGCACAAGCAAACTGACAGAAATACGATGACTCACAGCGTCTGAGAAACGAAGCTTTGGTACCGCACACACCCATGTACTGACTCATAGCACGGGGCTGGCATAATTGCCCTTCAAAAGGGCACACATTATAAAAGCAGCAGTATCACTGTGGGCCTGTAGTCTCCCACCTGGCCCAGTAACATTAGCATCAGAGTGAAAAATGGATAGGCACTGGGCTGAGGTTAAACCAGAGGATGATAAACATCCTAAAGAATGCAGATTGAACCACAGAGGGGGATTAGCGAGCAGGGGTGTGGTCCCAAACTGAAGGAGCCTGTGGGTTGGGGGGAGCCAATAGACAATTTATGGCCTGCAGTTCCCTGGGGTGGGACACTCACATTCAAAGCCTAAACCAGAACATGGCTCGTGCTTTACTGACAGAGTCCTACATAGCAGTTTACATGTGGTCTATGCATAAACATCTTAATTTTACTGTTGCCTCATCCTCCCTTCCATTCGTTTGTTTCAGCCACCTATTGTATTATGTTTTTAACCAAGATTTTAAGATCCCTGGGGCTGGAACTGACTTACTGTAATTTCCTCACAGAGGAAACATGCTCAAGCCACCTTCTTCTCTGTTTACCGTATCACCCGTGACATGTTAGGCACTTAACATTCAAGAAAGGATAGCTCTTGCTCCAAGGAGCTCACAATCTCAAGGCAAGCAAACCAGTAGACACAAATTAGGGGAAGAAACTCAGCAATAGGAAATTTAGGTACACATTCATTTGATTCACTGCAAACAGCACAGCAGAAGTGGGTCTTTAAGGAGGATTAAACGTGGACCAAGGTCCTTCTGGAAGAGCACGTGGAAGAAGGCATGGAGGTGATCATGTGAGACACTGATGAATGGGTGGAATGAATCAGGAGACAGTGTCAGAGAGGAGGGACAATGTGAAGTTTGACAAAGGAGGATGAGCTAGGAGGAAGATAGGCAGATAGGCCCAGATTCTCAAAGGGATTTAGGGTCCAACTCCAGCTCAAATAATTTGGGAATTAGGCACCAAAATACCTTTGAGGGTCTGAGCCATAGTGCTTTAAAGGTCAGGACAAGCAGCTTACATTTGACGCAACAGAAGATAGCAGCCTATGGAGGGATTCAAAGCAGGGAATGACAGGATTGAGTAGATGAGAAGGAAGAGGAGTTACGTGGTTTCATTTTGTATGGACTCAAGAGGGTCATGTCTGTGTCTGGAAGGCCAGAGAGGAGGACCTTCCAGTAGTCAAGGTGGGATATAACGAGGGCTGAACAAAAGATTTGGCTGGGGAGATGGAAAGAAAAGGACAGACCATGCTGATGTTGAACTTGAGCAGGAGGAAGCAGCCAGTTCTGGATACAGCCTAGACATGAGACAAGAGGGAGGGAGGAGTCAAAAATAACATTCAGACTGTAGGCCTGAGTGAATGGGAGGCTGTTGTCAAGAGTGACGGGGAAGGGGAAACGGTTTTGGCAAGAAGATAGGGAGCTCTGTTTTGGTCACGTGCAGTTGAAACTGATGACAAGACATGTAAAAGGTGATTTGTATACCTTCATGCATCTGTCACTTTAATTTAGCAATTCCATGGGGAACTAATATACAGTAACCCATTCCCTTAAGGGAGTTTCCTGTGAATTCTGTTAATAAATCTCTAGAATCCTTACACAAAATGGACCCGATTCTCCAGAGACCCTTCAGAGAGCTCCCCTTCTCATAAACCTCCATGTTAAAGAGAACCTACCTTGAAAACATAATTGTTTGCAATAGTCTTCCAATACGCTGCATACTGCAGAAAAATTGAGGGGAAGAACAGTGGTAGACAGGCTGAGTGTCCAATGGTTAGAGTAGCAGACAAAGTGAGGATTCCTGGGTACTATTGCCTGCTCTGGCACTCACTCACTATGTGACCTTGGGTAGGATGCAGTCTGACTAGTCTTTAGTTTCCCATCTCAATCATAGGGATGTTGTGAGAATTAATTATTGTTGTAAAGTGCTCGGAGTTCCTTGGATAAAAGGTGCTATATGAGCATAATAATACTGCACATCATTAATATTATCTGCCGTGTTTTTTGAAGTCATGTTGGTCCCAGGATACTAGAGAGACGAGGTGGATGAGATAATATCTTATTTGACCAATTTCTGTTTGTGAAAGAGATAAGCATTTGAGGTTAAAGAGACCTGAAGAATAGTCGCTATAACCTCACCCACCTTGTTGATTCTTATCATAATTAGTATGAGAGCTGCTCAAAATTTCTCATTTGAAATTTCCCCAAGCAAAAAATGATTTTTTTCTCCATTTTTATTTGTTTAAAAAAAAATCTGATTTTTAATAAAAATACAAAATGGAAAAAAATGGCTTTTCAGTTATTTGGGGTTTTACAATATTTCTGTGCCTTTCCCCCCCTTGTTTCACCCTTTTTGGTGACAAAATAGAAAAAGGAGATAAAAAGTGGGAATGAAAAGTGGGGGGGGGGAGAGAAAAACTGAAAAATGAGAAGACAAAAATGTTTTCATTTCCCCAAAACTAAAACAAATATATTCAGTTTTTGTTGACTCGTTTTTTGTCAACAACAAAAAAAGTAACATATGGAGAAAATGAAAAAAATTCAAATTTTTTGGGAAACATTTACTATTTTTGACCCTCTCAATTATATATTCTTATTCTCCCCATTGTGCAACATGGGGAAGGATGCCCAGATTAAGCACAGTTAACTTACAAATGCCATTTTTTCCTTGCTTAGCATTGTTCATTGCAGCTGCTTCTTGGACCCCTGCTGTTGAAAGTGACTGTAAACGTTTATCTTTACATTAGTAAGAACTGGGGAGTACGATGAAGCAGATTGCTTTCTATTGTCTCACACAAGCGACATGAAGAATGTCGACTTGAAGCTGCCTTAGACAAAGACAGAACCTTCTAAAATATCACTTTGTGCATAGCGCTGAGTTTTACCATGCACATTTCAAATCTGTTAATATGTGACTGGCTCTGACACTGGAAATCCAGCTCTCCTTACCTGAAATTCATTGAATATTTTGTGTTGAACAGGTTTTAAATTGCCACTGCCTTATTTATTTCTTGACTTTGCCTTTAATCCTTGAACCAATCAATCAAGCTATTGTACTTAAGCATTCATTGCAGCAACCTAGAGCTCAAACTGTGTGTTCAAATAGCAGGGAGGGCCAATTCTTCTCTGTTACACCTGTTTTATGCCAATATAATGCTATTGAGTTCAGCAGGGCTATTTCAGTGCAAGTGAGAGGAGAATCAGGGCCTTTCTTTAAAGGCCACATTAAGAAGCCTATTATTCCATTAAAGGAATCCTAGTGAGGTGATCTCTTTAGTAGTTTTCCAGTGAAAGACAGACGCAAAAAGATTCTGGATTGACAGCTTGGGAGGTTGGAATTCTTTATTCATCCACTGAGCAGGTACAGCATAGGCAGCAGCAGCAGCAGTGTTTAGTGCTCAGCCAAGATGAGTCAACCCGCCAGGGCTACATGTGTACTGAGGGGTTAGTTTAAATTCCTGGAGCCAAATCGTTAGTTTATGAAAACGATACAGCTCCAGTGAAGTCATCGTGCCAATTTATGCTAGGATCTGGCCCTTGGTTTCTCTGCTGGGACTATGATGTGGACAGCTGCCCAGTAGGAATCAGATTGAGGTCATTAACTTGTTATAGCCTCATGCTGGAAACGAAACTGGATTTTGTTTTAATGACTAAAAAAGGAGGATTCGTTATTAAGGCCACTGGACACACACAGAGCTAGTGGTTCCCTCTCACTCTAACTAGCTGATGAACTTCACACAGCTTGTGCTACCTAGTGTCACCACACAAGCAGTAGCGCAGCCAGGTCCGGAGCACAGGGGGAGCGGCGCTATAAAAGGTGCCTCCCCTTGTACTCACCCGGCAGCGCTCCGGGTCTTCAGCGGCACTTCGGCGGCTCATTCCGGGTCTTTGGTGGTACCCCGGGCCAAAATGCCGCCAAAGACCCGGAGCGCCGCCGGGTGAGTGCAAGAAGCGGCGCTTAAAAAGAAGCGGCGCCTTTTTTTAGTGCTGCTAAAAAAAGGCGCCGCTTCCGCCGCTTCTGCTCAAGGGGGAGCGGCTGCTCCCCCTGCTATGCTACTGCACACAAGGTACTCCTAACTCAGTGGTTCTCAAACTGTGGGTCATGACCCCATTTTAATGGGGTTGCCAAGGCTGACTTAGACTTGCTGGGGCCCAAGCTGAAGCCCAAGCCCCACCACCTGGGGCCGAAGACGAAGCCCGAGGGCTTCAGCCCTGGACAGCAGGGCTCAGGTTACAGGTTCTCTGCCTGGGGCCGAAGCCCTTGGGCTTCAGCTTTGCTCCCACCCCCCTCCACAGGACGGTGGGACTTGGGCTTTGATTTTGGCCCCCCGACCTGGGGCAGCGGGGGTCAAGCAGGCTCAGGCTTCAGTCCCCATTCCTGAGGTTGCGTAGTAATTTTTGTGGTCAGAAAGGGGTCGGAACCTCCAAGGTTCAGGGCAAGAGGTTGGTATTCAAATAAATGATTCTGCTTTTGGCCTATCTTTATTGTGTAGCTCTTCCTTCAGCTCATGAGTCTCTGAGGACCTGATACAAAGTCCTTTGACGTCAAAGGAAAACTTCCTTTGACATCAATGGGCTTTGTATCAGGGCCTTATCGATTCAAGGGTGGTTCTTTCTAAAGTTGCTACACATGCAGATTACAAGATACAACTGCATGACCTTGGGTCACCAAACTCAGATTCTTCAAGATCTTTGGGGCATCACCCAAGAAATGTAAGACGACTTCATCCATTTCAGCCTCAACTGGCCATGAAGAGGCCATTTCTTGCCCAGAATAATTTAAGACTGGTTTGCAAGGTTTGGCCAATTGGTCTGTGTCTCTATCTGCTGAACATGGCCACTGTATGTAGTTACATTAGTCATGGGACATACTGATTAACCAAATGAGAAGGAGAAGCCTAGGCTGGGCTTAATAGAATTTTCTAGCCAGCAAGTAAAATTAACTGTAGGCTGACTTAGCTCCTTCGTGAATTCTCCTTTTACCATTTTATGCGGTTTAAAAATAAATAAAGCAACAAAACCGTGTGATATTTTTGTTGAACTTTACAGTACAATTTTTCACTCCTCCTTCCCAAAAATGTTTTAAAAATAACCATAAATATTTTATGAATACCTATTTATAGTCTGTCCTCCCTGATCAAATATACCCGGAAGCAGAGTTTTATGCCAGTTGATAACAGATCATAGCTACAACATCTGTCATATCTGAGGACACTTAGGAATTTGATCAGGTGTTATAGGGTTTTTTGGTGGTGGAGGGGAGGGAGTTTTTGGAAGGACTGTGAAGTCCAGAAAGCTTCAAAGTGGGTGATTTTCTTCTCAATGGGCTGTCAAGCAGCTTTGAGCTTTCCGATTTTCCTTTGCTAAACCAAGGGCTTATGCTGCGTGTGTGCGCGTGCACATGCGTGTGTGTAAAACTCACTATGCAACTCATTGCCAGCTAATTATATAAATCTTTTCTGGCACCCTTCAGAATGTCCCTTTGAGCAGAGAACTATCTAGGCATATCATTTTAATACTTAAAGCCTTTATCACCATTTTTCATTCTCTCTCTTTCTCCATGTTGTTTTGCATTCTGAGAGTGACTGTCATTTTAAAACCTTCCCATGGAAAAGCAGAAAAAATAAAAGGGAGAAAATATATTTCAGGACAATGCGAGATATGTCCTGGGGAGGTGACAAATTTCACCAATGCGAGATATGTCCTGGGGAGGTTAATTTCTGCAATTAACAGTTTGAAAATGGCTGATTTGTTAGCAATCTCCTTGTATTATTAAAAACAGCAGATATGAGAGCCACCCACTGTTATCTCCCTTCTGATGGGAATGGTTTACTTATTAGTAATTTCTTGTTTTGGTCCTAGCTGGTAGCTTTGTCTCCTTTGATACACTGGCTGTGTATTGAGCCTCCATCAGAAAGTTGTACAGGGCATTCACCTGGAGTGTCAGTGCTATTTCTTTCATCTCCTGCAGATGACTGTTTTGCAGCCATGTCTGTAAGACAGAATTGCCAGTATCTCAGTCCAGACAAGCTATTATGTGCTGAGGAGAGCCATGCATAGCTCGCAGAAGTGGTGGGCCACTGAGATTAAGGAGAATAGATCCAATCCCTCCCAACTGCTGAACTCACTCACCTGCAAATTTACACACATTCGCACACACACCACACATTCGCGCACACACACACACACACACACAGATAAATTCCAACCCTATAATCTCCACAAGGGAACTCTCCTACAAATCACTAGGCTCCAATTTACAACCTTCCCTCATTCTTCACAAAGGGCTAGATCCCAAACCCATTGCAGTCAGTGGAAAATCTTTCATTAATCTCAAGTATCAGAGGGGTAGCCGTGTTTGTCGCTTCTACAGATCCAGACTAAGTTCTGTGGTACCTTTAGACTAACAGAAGTATTGGAGCATAAGCTTTCGTGGGTGAATACCCACTCCTTCATGGCATGCATCTGAAGAAGTGGGTATTCACCCACGAAAGCTTATGCTCCAATACGTCGGTTAGTCTATAAGGTGCCACAGGACTCTTTGTCGCTTCATTAATCTCAGTGAGCTTTGAGTGAGACCCAACAAGAAACTTGGTACTGATAGCATCACAGCACTTAGACCTTGTCTACACACACAAGTTGTACCATATTAACTCTACTCATATAGTTAAAGCTATACGACCACCTAGTATGGACACAGTTATGTCGATATAAAAGTGCTATCTGGAAGAGAGGTAAGTTAGATAGCTGTAAATGCATCCACATGAGGGGGTGTATTAGAATAAGTATTTAATAAAAACACCCCGTACCAAAATAGTTATACCACTACAAAATGGGTGTGTAGACCAGGCCTTAGAGAACATCCTGTTTTGAGCTGCCAATCAGAGGAAGACTTTATGGTTGGAAAGGTTAAATTAGTTTGCTTTGTGGCTGGCTGGGCTCTCCCCACATCAGTGTGAAGTGTTCTGCAGCCAAATGTCTGGATTGATCTGTCCTTCTTTGTTCACTTTTTGTGGTTTGATTATTTTCTGGTTCTCACTTTGAGCCTGATTTTATGTTGAGAAAAGAATGAGCAAAATATTCAAGCTAAATACACAGGGAATGAATGGTTCCTCCAAATGACTCCGCAACATCCACCTCCAACGACCGCCTCTCTTACAGCAACATCCAATATTTTGGTGTAAGCCAATCGCTCTTCCATCGTGTAGTTGTGCTCATGCTGCCCAAAGCTGATTGGAAATACGATGGTGTTGCTGTAACAGGAGAGAATACTTACCAGGTGCAAGCAGCAAAGATTCCACATATGCTGGGCCAGATTCTGATCTGACCTCACTGTAAATCAGGAGCAACTCCACTGCAATCAATAGAGTGTAACCTTTCTGCCATGTGTTGTCAGCAGCAACAAGAGCCAGAGGTTCCTCTTAAAACTAATGCACAACACTGGCTTGAGCTCCCACCCAGAATCTCTGGGATTGCTAAATAGCTACCCTGGGCAGCCTTACTAAGCAATACTTCCCCCATGAGTCTGTGTATGATACCAGGAAAACTGCTAGGGAAAGGGAACACAACATCAGTGTGGGACAATACAGCTACAATATATCTATGCGAATAATAAATAAAACACTCACCCCACAGTAACATTGCCAGGAGACAGTTATCTTGGTTCCCTACCAACGGGTGTGAATGTCCAATATGCAAGTGATCCTATACCACATCACTTCACCCTTCCCATCTGCTAAACTCCATTCACAGTTTGATGTCAGTGGGCAGCATAGACCCAAAGTCCTGAGGTGCACTCAGGCAGGTCAGTCTCTAATCCCTAGTGCTGCCTAGTCCTCTCCTGATGTTCCTCCATCTTGCATAACTAGAGTGATTTCAGCTTTCTTTAGTGGCTGGGTAGGGGAGGCCTCACTGGAGTTCATTCAGTCCTACTTCTGTCCTCTACAGCTTCAGCAAAGAGCCCTCGCTACATTGCACCTTGCCAAAGAACCACCTCTGCGTGGCACCTCATGGGAAAATCTGCTCAACGCCTCAGGAACCTCAGCAGCAAGAAACCCTTGAGAAGAGTCCTATCTCTTATCACTCAGTTCATCTCCAACCCCCCCGCCCCAGCTCCCATAACCCGTTCTGAGTTTATACACAGTTATTGTGACTCCCAAAGTGTCACTGGAGGAATTCTGGGTCGAAAGCTTATACAAATAAAGCTTCCCGTAACCACACATTCCTTCACCTATGGAGCTTCTGTCCATCCAGAGTTCTGGGTAAATAACTTATGCAAAGGAAGCAGCTGGCTGTCCTCCCCACAGTTCACCAACAGATAAGATCAGAGAGCTCCTGCCCTTTTAGAGCTTCAAGCCCAAGGACTCAAAGGAGTAATGCTGATTTCAAGCTGGTGTGAGATCAGAATCAAATCCATTGTATTTACACTTTGAGGATTTTAACATCTGCAGTGGGGCTGGGAGGAACTGGTTAAATGAGTCCTTCTGGGTGCAAATTTAAACTCTGATCTATTGGGGTGGAAGGAGGGGAAAGTGCTTCCATTGTGGAAGTTTTTTCTTGTAACAGCACCAAACAAAAACGAATTAGGTCAGTTCACCTAGAAGTGTAGTTGTAATTTGCTAGCAGCTCAGGCATTAAAGCAGAAAGATGAGATTATTGTGCTGAATGGAAACATGCTACTGGAAAACCCTGTAGAGCAGAAGTACATTGCTGCCAAAACAATATTATCTTGTTGCGTTCCAGAGACGCACATGTACCCTGGATTCTCCGTGTTCCTTCTCCGCCCTTTGGGATACGACAAATTCTGAGAGCTATGAGTCAACAGGCCAGTGGCAGCTGCTCTGTCTGCTCATTTCTCTGGGCTAAATGAGGGCTCGTCAGTAGCGTAGCTAGGGGGGGAGCAGGGGGAGCGGCTGCTCCCCCTGAGCACATTTTCCAAAAGTGGCGCCTTTTTAATTTTTGAAAGGGTGGAGACGGAGTGGACGGAGCTGGAGAGAGAAAACAACACAGGGGTCCTGCCGCTGGCCCGACCAAAAACCCGCTGCTGGCCTGGGTGAAAGAACCCAGGCCAGCAGTGGGACCCCTGCTGGCAGGAGCCCGTGGGGGGAATCCTAGAGCGGCGGCTGGCTAAGCCGCTCAGCCCGCCCCGTTCTGGGATTCCCCCCCGTGGGCTCCTGCCAGCAGGGGTTCCGCCGCTGGCCCCACCAAGAGCCCACTGCTGGCCCAGGCCAGCAGCGGGCTGAGAGACCCCAGATGGCAGGAGCCCACGGGGGGGATCCCAGAGCGGGGCGGGCTGAGCAGCTCAGCCAGCCGCCACTCTGGGATTCCCCCCGCGGGCTCCTGCCAGCAGGAGTCCTGCTGCTGGCCTGGGTTCTTTCACCCAGGCCGGGTCGGGTGGCACCTCTTTTTATGTGTTCACTCCCCCTAGTGTTAGAACCTGGCTACGCCACTGGGGCTCGTAATTAATACTATAAATTCTTTGACCAAAAATGATTAGCAGTCAAACATCCAAAATGACAAGTGGACATGTCTGCTCAGGGGGGTTATAGAATGGGCTATGGAGCCTCTCACCTCTAGGTTACTGATCTGATAGTGACTGAAATTTGGCCTCAACTCTTAGCTCTAAAGCCGCCTATGTGAACTGGCAGTCTCAGTCTGGTTCCTATATCCTCAAACCCACCACAATGGCACTACTTGACACCCTGACTGGCAGGCAATCCCAGCAGACGCTAAGGGTTTGAATGTGGATGAATGGATTTTCTTTACTCGTTCTAGAGATGGGCTTTCCTGACCAGAGAGGAGACAAACTGGCAGGAGAGCCATGTGGAGGGAAGCTTCCAGTGCCTGAGCAGTACCAGTTCTATGGCTAATCAGAGAGCACCATTTACCAGCAGGGCCTATCCAGCAGAGAGTTGAGCAAACAAGTGATTTTTGGTGCAGGGATCAAAGTAAAAATATCCAAAAAAACCCATTTCTTTTGTTTTAAAATGAAATTTTTTTTTCTCTAAAATGAAAAAAAAACGGGAAAATGTTTCGGATCCAAAAACAACCAAAACTAAATAAGAAAACCAATTAAATGATTTGGGGTTTTTTCAGGTTTCATTTTGTTTCATTTTTTAGGTATTTTTCATCCTTTTAAAAAAATAAATATGGCAAAATTTCTAAACAAAACATTTCAAAACGAGAAGCCTAAATGTTGCATTTCAAAATGGTTCAAACAAACAATTTAGATTTTTGGCCACACAAAAAAAATTTAACTGAATTCACAAATAGTTTCAGTGCCCTGAAAAAAAAAAAGTAAAAAGTAAATTTGCTGAAAAAATATCACTCAGCAGCTTTCCCAAGCAAGAAACTAAGAGCTGTGCCGCTGTAGCAATTGAAGTGTACATGTGCTACCTAAACTAATAGGAAGGGTTCTCCCATTGGCATAGGTAATCCACTTCCCTGAGAGGCAGTAGTTAGGTCAACAGAAGAATTCTTCCATCGACCTACTACTGTCTACACTAAGAGTTAGGTTGGCTTACCTACATCACTCAGGGGTGTGGATTTTTCTGGGTGACATGGCTGGGTTGAACTAACTTTTTAGCATAGATCAGGCCTCATTTGGAATAAGGCACTCTTATTCGGAATAAGAGCATCCACACAGGGAGTTAAATCAGGAATACAATAGGGTGTGGATTAGTTTCCTTGTATACCCCTACCCTATGAGATTAGCTACCCAACTTCAAATGGGAACTGGGTGTCTTATCCTCGGTCTCCTTTGAAAATCCCATCATCACCTCTCTATCCTCTACTAATCCCTTGCAACAAAGTCAATAGCCTATTTCTGTTTGCTATAGACCTGTTTTTTCACCTTGCATGGTTAGTTGTTGCCTTCATAGCAGCCATGCCATTCTTACAACGGTCACTCTATTCCCATTCAGCCTAGGTTACAAACAACATCAAGAGCATCAACAGCCAAAAAAAAAAAAAAAAAGTTGGCGTCAGCCTTACTTCTGAATTTCCTGTAGGCTTCAATTGGTTTAATACAGACCTTTAACACTACTGGGATGACTTTTGCTTTCTCTCTTTTGGGGAGAGGAGGTCAACATTAGTATTACTTCACGGAATTTATTTAAAAGGACGCGGTCAAGGTTCATAGGCTCAGAAGTTGAAACACTGTACTGTTTGCAAAGGTCACGTAAGTCTTTATATGTGCTGTTTTCAAACAAATCCATTGGTGCTCTTCTTTCCAAAAATAAACCAGTGTGTGCAGCTCAAAATGCCTGAGCAACCTTACAATAACCAATGAGTGTGCACCTAAGCAATACATGTGTCTTGAGGTCATCACTCCTAACAAGAGCTGGAAAAGAAAATCCATATCAGAAAGTTTGTTTGGGGATATTTGTGCATCTAAAACCTGGCAACTCGCAAGCCCTGTTGTATATTTTGGGCCGGATTCAAAGTATGCTGAAGTCAATAAGAGTCTTTCTATTGACATCCATGGATTTGGATCAGGCCTTTATTTATGAATATTATATTCACAGCAGTATTCCTGGAAAGCAAAAGCATCATGAATAAATGTTTTGCAAGAATATTCACACCTCCTTTTAATTCTCTCCAAATAGATTAATTCAACAGACACAGCTGTTGGCAGACAACTGAGGAACAGAACAAGGGACTCTTCCTGGTAATAAAGTTTAGGGAACAGAAATGACACCATGTGACATAGGGAACAATAGTGAATGACAAGCAGCAAATATTTAGAACAGCCAGTGGCTAAACCACGTGGTAAGTTTGTTTATACAAACTATTCATCAAACCATTGTGACTAAGAACCAAATTAAGGGGCAGGTGGACCAGTAGACAGGGCAACTTAGGGCACCGGGTGCTATTCTTGGCTCTACCAAATGACTCCCTGTGTGAGCTTGGGCAAGTCACTTCACCTCTATTTCCCCTCTCACCCTTTGCTGGCTGTGGCTGTTTAGAGTGGAAGCTCTCTGGCGCAAGGGACATCTCTTCCAACGTCTAGCTCAACGAAGCCTCTAGGTCAGTAGTCCCCAAACTTTTGAGGGTTGCGCGCCCCTTGTCCCTGTCTGCGCCCCACCTCCCAGAAGCCAAGGCCTGGAACGTGGCCGTGACTCAGAGGTAGAGGGGGCACATGGCATGGGGTAAGGGGGCCGAGACTGGGGCCACAGCCAGCAGCAGAGGCTAGGGGCTGGCGCGGCGCCAGGAGCAGAGCCACGCTGAGGCTGGGGACGTGGCCAGGCGTGGGGACAGGTGCCAGGGACATGGCTGGGGGCAAGACTGAAGCCAAGCTGGGGGCAGGGAGGGGCTCTGTGGCACACTCTCCCCACCCCCCTTTGTCCCAGCCCCACTACACCCCCTCCCACATTCCTCTGTGCCCCTGTAGGGGGATGCGCCCCACACTTTGGGGATCTCTGTTCTAGATGCTATTGTAATACAAAATAATTATTGATAAAAGCCACAGCCCATTTGTGGAAGAGTTACAAAAAAGGTGAATTTTTCAGACAGAATAATTAGTTGGAATTAATCTAACCAGCTCTGCTTCCGAGTGCTCTGCAAGAGCAAACCAGGGTGTGCAATCTGGCACTTAGGACCAACCCTGCAATAGGAAAACAACGTGTCCACATGATGGATTTGAAAATAAATTGGTAAGAAAACAGATCTGACCTTCTGGTTACATAGTAAAGATAGCTAAACGATACTTATAAATGGGGAAATATGAAAAATACTTTGACAGCCTTTGAATGCAGAAACCACTGCGTTAGTGAAAATGTAATAAACTCCGATATTAAATGTGCATCTTTCTCAAACAATGAAACAAGCCGAGATTGCTTCCTGTCTGCAGCGTACAGTGCTTGCACAGACGCGAGTAAAAAAGCAATACTGTCTGGGCTTCAAGATCAATCTCTGCTATTCGGATACACACAAAATGATTTAAATCCTCCCCCGCAATTGACGGGCACAAGGACAGCCTGTTCAGTTGATCATGACAGAGAAACGTGGAGGAGGGGAATGGTTAGTCTGATGTACTCAGTACATAGAACAAGAGAGAGCAGGTTTGTCAGGGCTTCAGCCAAACATTGCTTCTCTTTCCACAGAATGCGAAAAGCAACACTGTGTAGGTGGTAGTGTGGGAAGACAAATACCGTAAGAGAATTGAGACTTTGAGAATATACTGCAGGCCGGTGAGCCATAATGAGTTGAGGCTTGCTTTGCTTATAGGAGTTGGGGCCGGAGGGGGAGAGCAAATAAATGTGGCTAATTACTGAAGGCTGGATTGTAATCCTGAAACCCAGCCCTGTTAGTGGTAAAATGCAGCTGCATTCCTCCCAGAAGTAGGGCAGCAACCTGAATGTGACTTTCATAGGAACGGATAGCAAAAGAAAGAGAAGGAGGGAGAGAAGGGAAATACTCTCAAGAATTCAGAAAAGCAGCAGGAGATTTGGACAAGAAAAAAAGAAAAAACAGGGAGAGAGAGATTAGAAAAAGTAGCCAATATGTGTACTGCTTAGCAGCCATGAAAAATACAGACTGTTTACCTTTGTGTAATGCTGAATAAGTGTAAGAGAGAGAAAGAGAGAGAGAGAGAGAGAGAGAGAGAGACTACAGACTAGATTGTGGCCCCTTTCTGTGGCAAAGGGAAGGGCTCTAAAAGCTTTAGGCAGGGCCGCCTCTGGCTTTTTTGGCGCCCCAGGCAAAAAAAGGTGCCCTCCGCCCCCTGCCCCGGCCGCTGCGGCGGGGGGGAGCGTGTCATGCCAACGGCCCCGCTCCCCCGGCCAGAGGAGCACCGCGGGGAGGGTGGCATGCCTGCCAGCGGCCCCTCTCTCCGCTCTCCCGCGGCCGGAGGAGCACCGCGGGGAGGGTGGCATGCCTGCCGGCGGATCCGCTCTCCCCCAGCCAGAGGAGCGCCGCGGGGAGGGCGGCATGCCCCGCTCTCCCCCGGCCGGAGGAGCACTGCGGGGAGGGCGGCATGCCCCGCTCTCCCCCAGCCGGAGGAGCGCCGCGGGGAGGGCGGCATGCCTGCCCATGGCCCCGCTCTCCCTGGGCCGCAGGAGCGCCGTGGGGAGGGCAGCATGCCCGTGGCCCCACTCCCCTGGCCAGGCACCGGCGGGGAAGAGCGCGGCCCCCCTGCGGCTTGCCGCCCCAGGCATGCACTTGCTGCGCTGGTGCCTGGAGCCGCCCCTGGCTTTAGGCTAATGATATGCTGAGCAGCGTAGCAGCCCAGAGGCAGTTGTGTATGGTTCCCAGAAGTTAGATCAACCCTTCAGCCCTATTCTTGGACTGCGCCTTCCGAGACTGAGATGTGTCCTGAACCTTTCTGAGTTCTCGCTGCGGTTTGTGCATGAGTCTTCTGCGGGCTGCCATTGCTGGAATGTTGTTGTATCGAGTATTTTGATTTTGGAGGCAAAAAATTATTTTCACCTTTGCAAAATGCTGCCACGCCAGCTGAAAGGCATCACCGTCTGAGGGTTTGTAGGGCAGTCCCAGAGTGTGTATATTAGGGAGCCCACAACTCTGCTACAATCATCAACATCTATCCTTCTCTTGAGTGGCCACTGCTGCAACCATGGCTGACCTCCCTCTGGGGAACACTCACCAGGCTACTGTAACAGACCCCAAACCTTGGATGGATTCCACATGTTCTTAGACAGGCTGGGTCTGCACAGTGTCCAGTCACCGTCTCAAGCTCTGGGCTTCTGGGCCAATTCTCAGGGTTCAGATCCTAAGCAGCACCCTTGTCTCAGCTGGGACTCTGCAGAAAGTTCATGAAATCAAGCTGGATTTCATAAGCTCGCAGAGACAGATCCCCAAAGTGTCACACCCGCCTTAAACAAACGTGAGAAAGATACCCCTGTTGTAAGTGCACATCAGTTGAGGTTTGTTCAGTTTTACAGCCCATATTACTCCACTAGGCTGTCGTTAAAGCAGTTCTTAACTCAGTTTCCCATGAGGAACACATTTAATTTGGACTCAGAGTTTTTAGCTTCTTGAGGTAGAAACCTTTACTAATTATCAGAATCGGAGCCACTGAAATGCCCAGATGCCTGAAAAATAAGCAGGAAGATGATGTTGTATATACCAAAGGTCTGCAGACACCAGCTCTCTGTCTCTGATATTGGCCAGGACCAGATGCTTCTAAAGGAGGTGAAATGCCCAGATAATGCACTTGGCTGGTTGAGCAACATTATACCAATACAAGGAAACCTTTCATTCTGTCCCCAGGTGGTCATCAGCTCATTATGTCCTAAAGCATCAGCGTTGGCAGCCCTCTTTTTTTTTATCCAGGACAATGTAACGGTGCAGGTGTTAATCCAATTCATAGACGTCTAATCCTATTTTGAGTCTGACTCGTTAGCCTAGTAACATTTCACAGGTGTTCACAGGAATAGTTTATCACATTAGCACACTTTTCTTGATAATTTCCTTAGAGCTCTTTAAATAATGGTGACGCTTTGACACTACCAGAGAGAAGCTGAGGCCGCAGCTATTTAAAAATTAGAGGGTGGGGAGAGATAGGAAGTTGTGACGTAGAAGACCCCACACAACCAGCCTCCTCTATAGCTCAGGCAGATTACAGTGCCTGGCTCAGCTGTAACTGATTCGATCCAAATCCAGCCTCTTAAATCTTACTATTTAAATTACAGAAGCACTTGAACATAAGAACGGCCATACTGGGTCAGACTAAAGGTCCATCTAGCCCAGTATCCTGTCTTCCAACAGTGGCCAATGCCAGGTGCTTCAGAGGAAATGAACAGAGCAGGTAATCATCAAATGATCCATTCCCTGTCGCTCGTTCCCAGCTTCTTGGCAGTCATAGCGGAGATCAGAGCCCCACTGTGCAAAGCACTGTACAAACACATAGTAAGAGAGTGTCCCTGTCCCAAAGAGCTTATGATCTAAATAGACAAAAGCAAAGTGTGGGAGGAGGAAGAGAAGGACAGGGGGGTGAAGTGAGTTGCTGAAGCTCACACAGCAGGTCAGTGGCAGCACAGGGAATGGAACTCAGGTCTCCCGGTCTCAGTCCCAACTTGCTACATCATACTGTCTCCCAAAAGTCACTTCTTCATTCAGAATTAACAGATCTAAACTGAGCAGCTTCAGATCACCCTATTTGGTCATGGCAAAACTCCATGTCATGCCCAGTTTCATCAGGATGTTTCTATGATTGTGCAATGGAGACAAACATCAGTTTTCCATTTCTACGGCCAGACCCTCACCTTGCAGAAATCTGCATAGACTCATGAAGCGGATCTGGCTCCTAGTTTCTCTCCTTTCCTGTCCCATGATATTTCTGTGTGAGCGTATCAGCTCACTGCTTTGAGTCTGACTCGTTCACACATTCAGACACTGCTTTGTAAAAAAGGGGAGTTTGGTCCTAAGTATTCAAGCAGCAGAATTTCTGAACAACCTGCACAGGGATGACTTTGATGCTATTTTTCTTACTGGCTATAACACGGGGGGAAATTACAGCCTTGAAAGTGTCTTGGCTAAATAATAAAGAGATTGCATTTTCTATCAGCGCTGGCTGTTATCATCCAAATAACACTTTCCCCATTACTTTTAAAGGTAACAGGCATGTATTACAGAGGTAATGAAGAGTTTTACCCATAGTCTTTGCCCTGTTAGCTTGTCTCTGGTACATTTTTCATTTAAATGTTGACAATTTCTTCTTTCCTCCCTTTCCCCTCCTCCAGGAGCTTGGCGTCAATTGGGATACTTGTAGGAATGACTGATAGTGCTGAAGAACGAAGGGCTATGTGAGTGTGTCTGAGTGTGTGGATGCACGGGTGAGTGTGCATGCATTTAGACAGCCTGCAGCGTGACTCAAGATTCCATTCTCCAGCCAGAGGGGGATCACGCCGCACAATGCATGTGGGCTGGCCATACGTGCTGCTTGCCACATGAAATCAATGGAATGGTAATCGGAGAGGATAGAATTCGCACCGCTTGGATGCCCACAAACATTTTAAAACAAATGACACAAATCTGGGGAGACAAGACACCCACAATAGCAAAAGGCCAAAAGCAACCGCCCACTAGAAACAAGGACAGAAAAAAAAGATTCAATTTCTGATACTGAGGCACAAAGTCAGAGCAAGAGGAAAATAAGAGGGGAGCCGTAAGGGGCATTAAAGGAGAGGGAACAAGGGTCTGACAGTGCTTGAGGGCTGGATGTTTAAAACTGCAACTCTCCATCCTTCTTGCACTACCAAGGGGGCGAGGAGGGTGGGGGTCAGGTTTATTCCTTTTGGGAGCAGAATGGAATGCCCAGGTTTAGGCCAGGTTGTTTTTAATTAATTAACCCCTGAAATGCCAAACAGAAATGCAGAAAGCCAAGCCACTTAAAATGGAAGGATTAAGGGCTGGATTTATAAAGGTGTTTAGGTGTCTAATGATGCAAATTGGGGGCATTTTCAAAAGCTCCTGGGCACATAACTCCTACTGCTTTCAATAGGAATTAGTGGGGAATTTTGACTAGGTGCCTACCTTCATCATTAGGCAACTAAATACCTTTAAAAGTCTGGCTCCGAGTGACTCACCCAAGGTCACAGGAAGTCTGTGGCAGCTCTAGGAATGGAACCCAAGTCTCCTGAGTGTTAGTCCAATGCCTTAGCCAGAAGACTAACTTCCTACCCGGTTTAATTTGGGGGGGAAATGTTTTCTCTCTGACCCCAGGGAGCCCCAAGACGTTCTCATAGCCAATTTCAAACTTGAACAGTGTGAAGTGAGAAGTCTGAGAAGAGCAGCCATTAAACAAAGACGAAAAACATTTGCTGCGAATTCTGCCTGTGGAGAGAAGCTGGGGTTTCTGGGGTGGGAAATTCTAAATTATGCAAGAAGTCAGGGAAATCCAAAGAGGGACTCAAACACCTGGGTGCCAAGGCTGTTTCTTAACACACTCATATCACTCCATGGTTCCATAGGACATCCCGTCTCGCACTAAACTGTGATCTTGGCATCACAAAAACAAACAGATTCCTGCAAGTCTACAGGGGAATGTGGAGCAAAGGCCAAAAACCTGTTGTCTACAGGGAAAGCCAGTGGAGTTGGCTTCTTTCCATGCTGATGCTCTTTGGGCTCATAGCTTTGCTAAGGTCAGATGGAAAGGATCTCCTGTCCGGCTTGTGGGTGTTTTGAGTTTCTTTTCTGTGGCAAACGAGGTGAGGGAAGATTGCACAACGTTTTCCCTTAAATTCTCCCTGACAAAAACATTCTTTGCACTAAGCAAGAGCAGTCTGCACCTGATTTGTGCCTAAAACATGAGGCACCCATTCCAGAAGCATAGGTGGATGTTGAAATGAATAGCAAACACATTCACACCCATGCAGCTAAATCACTTGCATCATGTTTCGTTTTACTGTGATGATGCGAATTATGTCCCTTTTTTGCACTGGTATGTATCCCTGGGCTACACTGGGGGGGGTGTCGATCTACGATACGCAACTTCAGCTACGTGAATAACGTAGCTGAAGTTGGCGTATCGTAGATCGACTTACCTGGCCGTGAGGATGGCGGCGAGTCGATCGCTGCTGCTCCCCCATCGACTCTGCTTCTGCCTTTCACCAAGGTGGATTTCCGGAGCGCGTTCGGGGATCGATTAATCATGTCTAAACGAGACGCGATAAATCGATCCCCAATAGATTGATTGCTACCCGCCGATCCGTGTGCTTCAATGTGCTTCATTGAAACACAGCGTCTATTAAAATAACTCATACTCACAAGTGATCATTATAATTGGGGGGGAGAAGGGTATTCAGATTAATTTGTTATAACAAGATCTTTCTTCCAATGGATTTCAGGAAGTGATGACTGCATGAGCATTTTCTGTATGGGGCAAAACCTACATTCCTTCCCCCAATGCAACTGCCACTGAAAAGTTGCAATAAATGTGTGTGTCACACCGGAGTGCTGGTAAGAGACTGGTCTTTTTCTCTTGGCACCAGGCACGTGCCATGGGTCTGGTTTACTAATGGTTAAACCCCTCTCACATGGGAGGGGTCAATATCCACTGACGACTGTTATAGAAGCCAGTAAATCAAGACTCCAGGATTTGGCCTTCAAACAGGATCTGCTTTGCAGTCATCATCATCAGCTGTTCCTTTGATCTCCCTGCTTGAAGAAAGCCTGTTCCAGTTGAAGCCCATAGATGTAAGGGTCTCATGGATACTAGAACATAAGGTGTCCTTGTATTTCTTCAGCCTCTTCCATCTAAGGAGCTCAGTGAGTTTTACAAATGCAAATTTAGTTCCCAACACCTCTGTGTGGTAACTATTTTTCTCCCCATTTTTAAGAGCAGGGGAAACTGAGGCCCATACTGGTAAAGAAAAAGTTGTGCTTATAGCCTGGGGAAAGGGAAAGGAGTGGACGAAAGGGAAACTCTGCTCACAAAGCACCACAGCATCAGGAAAGGGGCCACATGGTCTAGTGGGCAGGTCACTGGACTGGGATTCAGGAGGCCTGGCTTCTCCCAGTTATGACACAAACTCATCTGTATATATATGACCTTACAAGTCATTTCACCTCTCATGGATTTAGATTGCAAGCTCTTTGGAGCAGGAACCGTCTCTTACTATGTGATTATATAGCACCTAGCCCAAATAGAGCATCCACGCCCTACCATAATAGAGGTAAAAATAAGAAGGAAAGCTTGCCTACTCTCCCAGCCACAAAATTCTGCTGCCACAGAAGAATCAGGGCAAGAGGGGAATGAAAAGCTAAACTGGAAGAAAGTCAGTGCAAGACAGAGGCAGCACAACCTTAGAACACCACATTCAGGTGGGGCTCATGTACTGACTCGCTACCTGGGTTGAAATAAATGCTGACAAATGTATTTCACTAAAGGGAAACCTGTGCTCAGATCTCTCTGGGTCCTGTGCGCCTGCAAAAGAAAATCAACAAACTATTGTACTTAGAAAGATAAGGGAGTCTCCCAGGCCTTCCCACACTCTCTATCAGCCAGGAATGTTCTCATTAAGGTAAAATTAGTGCACAACACACTAACCATCCCGCACCATGTACTTTTGTTTCCAACTCTGGCTATAGTTTATCTCTGAAATATTCTGCAGTAGCTTCAGGGTTTCCCCCCAAGCTCCTGTCTGCAGACCGCCAGCATTGTTCAGCATTAGGTGCTTTGCCACTCCACCGCACCAAGTTAGATAAATTGTATTTCTTCCTCTTGTAGGTACTCAAAGTAGGGAATTAGCCACAATTATGGCCCTTCTCAACTCTGATCCTATTTCCATGGATACGGCTAAATGCAAACTTTCTGGCTCCCGGTCCAGATTTTCTCACAGGTGCAGATTTTTATGCGTATAGTACAGTGGGATTTAATTTTCAAACAGATGCTGTTTACAAAAAGCTGGTGTGGGGTTATGCTTTTGCAATGCTGCTTCTGATTTTCTGATCATTACTTTTTATAATCTAATTTTTATTTAACAGCCTGTTACCCAAACACTGTGTACATCAGTTATAGTGAATATATTCTAAAGCAACACCCATTCTCCGATAACATGAAGAATACGTTTCCCCTCCATTTTGACACCTACCTTCTTTCTGCAGAGGCATATAAAGAACCCAAACCCATTACCAAAAATCCTCTTTTTCTGCTAAGAGGCTGCCTTTAGTGATCAAATGCCAAGAAGTATTAATTTACCCTTTGATTGGCCAAATGACCGGTCTTAACTAATCACTCAGAACAACAACAAAAGTAGCCCAGAAACAATAAGATCACACCATCCAGAAACATTACTTTTTTAAAAAATGGGGGGGGGGGGGTTTGCTTTGTTTTCTAACAGTCACACGTCTCTACTTTCCCTAACAGGCTAATTCAAAATATTTCCCAGCTTCCCAGCATTACATCAATCTACACACACAAAATAATTGATCAGAAACAGTGAAAAGCTCGTGTAACTGACCAGCATTTCATTTGTATTGATCCAGCTTGCCAGGAGCTCATCGAGAAGAATACAGAAAGTGAAGCTACCATTAAAACAAGGTGAATTTTTGCCTAGTCTTAGCAGGGGAAACTCCCATCAAAGGTTTGGGGCCACTTTCTCTTAGACCCATCTGCTAGTTGTTTTTGCTGCTGTGCCTCTCTCCTTCCACTCCCTTAGTAAATTACACTATTTACCATCATCCATCAAACATCCAGTTGGTGCAAGTTCCACCACTTTGTGCCCCTTTACACCCATTCCCAAACTAACTTACACCCAATATGTAATTTAGGGCACCACTTATAAAACTACTGGCTTTGGCATATTTTTGGAAGCACCAAGCAGACATGATGGTAGCAATCAAAAGTCACCATCTTCTTGCTGCCAAGTGGTGGACTCTGAGAAATGCGCTTGTAGGTCTCAGTTCATTTCTTACTGGACAGGTGTCCAACTCACAACTGACACACTTGTTAGCAATCCGAGTAGATGTGTCAAGAAATGTATTGGTCATGGAGACAGCTCCTCTCACACCTACATAGGTGGTCACTCCAAATCAGGATGGAAGCTGTTTTGTTTTATTTTGGTTTTACTAGAGCAGTAACCCATGTTTCATTATTTCACTTTATAAAATGTGCCTAACTTATGCCCCAGTAACACGACAAATGCAGGCCAAATATAAGTAACAATACCTGGCTCCTTTCTTGTTTACTCCTCCCTCTGTGGATAAGCATCATGGGTAATTTGACAAGAATGTTCCCAGAGCTGTGCCCAATATTTGTTTATTTATTGCTTGCTACAAAGCAGCAGGGAGAACTTAGATTTTGAGCCCAGTAAACAGGTTGGCAGATTCCCTGTAAATCTGACATGTTTTATTGCTTATATAAAATGCAAATAACTCAAAGGGTATTATGGGAAAGGTGAGGCTTCTGAAGTGAGCATAATATTTCCTGTCTCAACAGGAACCAGTTTCAAATGTGGTTCTGATCACAAAATGAACTCTATGAAAGTAGCACCTTGGTTATCTGCTCTCTGTTTTCCCCGAGTCACTCAATTTTCTTCAGTTAGTGTGGAAGAAAGTTTTTAAGGCCATCAGCCCTGTAGATCTAATACAGCTGCAAAGCTGTATTCTACCCTGCCTCATGCATCATTAGCAAAACCTGTCAGGCAGGTTCTGGTTCCAGGATCTTTGCTGTTGGAGATTAACAATATGAAGCAAAAAGCACTGCTTGATTTTTAGACTCCAGGCAGAGCTTGCAGTGCCAAAAGTTTGAGAAATTTTGCTTTGAGTTGTCAGCTGAGTAACTTTGATGTGGAGGTCAATGAGGGAAAGTAAATATGAAGCCTGATCCAAGATGTCTTTATAAGCAGAAACAGATTTTAAGAGAATTAATTCCAAATTAGAAGAATGCTTGGGAATTGTTCTCCAGCTCATTTCTTGTCTTATTTCATTTTTAGCTGTTACTTCATGTTACTATAGAACTAGTGATGGGCAAACATCAAGAAGTAGAGTTTTTTTTCCAGCTAACACCCACTTTGATGGCTTATCCTAACCATATCTGAACTGCACAGAAATTGGATAGATTTCCTATGAGAACTACTGTTCTTGTGAGGTTTCCTATGTAACCAAGCTGGGAATATGACAAGAACAGCACTATTTTCGCCACTTCTGCTATTGGTCTTATCTGGTCTGACACTGTGAAATTTGGAGGCAGATCCAAACCATTCCAAAGTTTAAAGGATTCGGATCCTCTAGGTTTCGGTCACTCTCATGTGCCCAAGCCACAAAGTCTGAATCAATCTGAACTTTCCCAGAGTTTGGAGGAATTCAGATTTGCTGTCCCAGTTCAGGCCCATGTCTGTGTAAACATTACCCAAACTTTTCCAACCCTCAGAAAAGGTCTGGCTTGAGTTCTGCAAGAAGATTCAGGTCAGTTTTAATGCCCATCCCTACCTGTGATTCCATATACATGATACAAGAAAGAAGTCTCATTGATTCATCATTTTTTATATTCCCCATTCCCTTATTATGGGCCAAATTCTGAATGAGTCAAGTTGGAATTCACAACTTCCAGCTCTAGTGTAGCTAGACCCTAAAATGATGTCACTCACACCCCAAGAGCCCAGAAGAGAGAGTAGCAAAACCAGAAACTAGCTGGAGCATGTAAGAATACACATATTAAAGTAATTCCCAAACACACACACTTTTTAGCAGTTTAATCATCCAGTCACAAGGGGAACAGGTCCTGGTCTTAAAAGCAGTCAGCACCAAATACTTCATCCCCCTGGCTATCAAACATCCCTTCAACATCAAGAGCACTTGGAAACAGGAACTTCTGCTGGAGAGTTTGAGGAAAGGTTTATCTTACTGCAGTCCTTAAAGATGATAAACAAGTCTACAGATTACCTTCTCCATCACTTGTTGAAGATTTACTCTCTGAGCGAAAGGGCAAAGCATAATTAAAGGGCTATGCTTCCCCTGCCAGGGGCCATTTTTCAGACTGGTAAATCAACCTGCAGGTAGATCTTGCACCTAAGTTCAGTGACAAGGACACACTTACAACGAACCATTCTGTCACCCAAAGGAGGCCAGGAGCTTGCCACTAAAAGCATCGCAGACAAGGCACAAATATCACACAAGGATACAACAAATGTAAACAAAAAAATCACCTGGTAACAGCCACATACCAGAAGGGTCAGGATAAATGCATGTGATAAGGCACGGCTACATAAACAGAACTAAAGTGATTCAAGCTTACTTCTGCCCCTGAACCAGGCTGCACGGCAATTGCATTATTTTACGTCTGCAAAATGTAGTCCAGAGGAACATATAGTTGCTATGCAGTTAAATGGCAAGTATGAGAATAGCCCATTTTAAAATCAACTCCTCATCCCTATGTCTTGCACCAGCTACTGAAAATGAACACCATGGCAATGCAAATATCACAGCATGATGTCCCATCATCTGCTAACCTGGCACGGAATGTGATATAAAGTCTTAGATAAATCAGTGTGAATACCACCAAAATGGTTATTTTCATGGAATTTCTAATGTATTATTTGGACTAGATGTTCCAGGCTCATTCTAGTGAAGCTCACCAATGGAGAGCACACTCAGGAAACAGAAACGGTATAGAACTGGGAAGAGATAGGAAGAAAACAGCAGGGTGGTGAAACAGCTACATTGTCATTATACAGAGAGAAAAGGGGAAGAAAAATGGGGCAGATAGAGGTGAAGATACCCCACACAGAGAGAAAAAAAAGAGAGAGACCAAAATGGCTATAAAACCAGGAAGAAGCAGAGGAAAGGGGATAATCAAAATCAGAGTGAGAAAGAATAAGGGACAAATGAAGAAGTGAAATGAATCCAGAATATAAAAAGATTGAAAGAAGGAGAGGGAGAGGGAGAGGGAGAGGGAGAGAGAGAGCGAAAATGAACACAGAATGGGGAAGCAGGGAGGTGCTGATAAAGAGAAAAGGAAGTTTGTGAAAGCCACAAACCTGGGGGAAGCTGGCAGGATGGAAGAAAGAGACTCAAGTAAGAATAAAAGCTAAGAGAGCTGTGAGACAGGAGAACGTGAGATGCCAAAATAGACTCAAGTATTAGAACACTTTTATTGAAATTAGTAACAGGAATGAAGATATGCCCTCTGCTCTCTGGATGATCTCTAGTTTTGGGACTATGTTGAGAAGGATTTTGCTTTCTTTTGAGAGGGACCCTAGTCTGGATCTGGAATGTGGAATATAATCTGAGGGCACAGGATCATTCTCCCACCTTCTGCTAGTCCTTTTAGATGATATTCACCAGGTACATCTCATCTAGTTTAACTCTGTAAGCAAAGAGCACAGACAAGATAACTGAGCCATTTGGAGGTTCTCTCCCTGCGACACACTACAGTTTAGTCTCCTAAGGACTGGAATGCTTTAGTTCACCCACATTGTTGGGCTCAGTGCAGGGGTATCTGGGTGAAATGGACTAGTCAGTGTTCTACAGGAGGTTAGACAAGATGATCTAAAGGTCCCTTCTGACCTTAAACTCTATGAAGTAATATGTCACCAGTTTGTCTTCCAGGTGCTTGGCATTTCTGGCTAGTTGCTCTTCCATGCAAGCTGTATCCAGTTGTACCATATATGTTAGTCATCAGTTCTTCTTTAAAGTTGCTCTCACATCATCCTGTTAGTTTCTTTAGGCTGTGCGGCAATCATAATTATTTCCTCGGAATCATCCTCTCTTCCACCATTCCCTCCTCTCACCATCACAGAGAAGGTCTGATTCTCCTGCTATACTTCTGGGATCTGCTATCAAGAGTACTCGCTCTTAGCAATTTTCTTCCACTCTCTTTGCACTGGCAGCAGGGAGCTTGTAGCACTTCCTGAGGGCTGGAGAATGGACGGAAAGCTTGTACTCATGTTTACCATTAGACTGTGGTGACCCCATCAACCTAAAATATCTGTTAAGAGGAGAAATCAGCTATCCAGATTCTATCACATCATTCTTACAGCTTCCCTGTTCAGGTTTCTCAGATGACAGCATCCTTGGGATTCCTAACTGAGGCTGGGTGGTCTTTCTAAAACAACTCCAAAAATGCCAGCTTATCATATTTTCCATCCTAGTCACCTAGTGACAGGTTTACCTATTGTCCTCCTGAACTAGAGATACAACTGCAAAGCTATCCCTACACATGACTACTTGAGCAGACATTCAGCTCTTTGTAGTGTGCCCTTAGGCTCACCGTGTGAGACTACAGTGAGCCAAAATAGACAGCAGAGTACTCTGGGTATCACTGGCCCAGTGAGTGGTTGTGGAAAATTGATGAAGACAGCACAGTCCTTCAGGGATGGCCTTCTACATGGCTGCTACAATTGTGAGCAGACGACACAGCACATCACTGAAAGCTGCTCCATCTCTCTAGACCTTTGCAGACTAGGTGTGCTTAATGCAGCCTGAAAAGGAGGCTGTTACATGGCTTCCTGACTAGGATCTGTGAGAGAAATACAAGAGTAAGCAAAGCCGTGAATGCCTATCCTTTCAAGACCACATATCTTCAGGTTGGATGCCCTTCAGAAACTGCTCTGTATCAGCTTGGGCTAATTCATCTGTTTAGACTGCTGATCTGAATTAGAGACTGGGACTAGTACATGACTATTGTCTTCAGGAAGTGACAGGCGCTGCAGTTCTCCAACTCCCTGAATTATTCTCAAATGATTTAGTGGCATCTGTGCCCAGTGCAAATCATGATACAGGAGATCCCCTTGGAAAAAAACTGATCTAGCTTCTTCATATTTTATTATACACTTATACTTCTACAGAATGTCCTTTGGAGATGGCATAACCTATATTAGGAAGATCTCCATGCCGGATTCACATGCTCCCAGGGCTTTTGGTGGTTTGATCCTCAGTCTGCCTCAGCAGTGCTGTAAGGGATGCATTTCTATGAGGAATAGGAAGCTTACACCTGGTGCAGAAAATTAGCATGGTGCATGAAAATAGCTCCCATTTCACAAGACCTTTTTTGTTGTTATTGTTGCACAGTAATTGATCTTCTGAAGCTCCAGCATGGTGTTAGGGATGGGCAGAACAGTACCTTAAAAGGATTTAAATGCCTATATTCTTAGCATCATCTACAAACTTAACCTATTTAAAGTCTGAGGAGTAAATCCACTCACTCACCCCTGTTGCCAACAGATTGCAGAGTCTCAATGCGTTCCTCACATCCCTCCAAGGATATGTCTACACTGCTTCTGGGAGAGAGCTTCCTAGCCTGGGTCAACAGACTTGTGTTAGCGGGGCTTGCACTAGCGTGCTAAAAATAGCTGCATAGATGTTGCTTTGATGTTGTGACTCTGGCTGGAGCTCTGGCTCTCAAGCCCAATGTCTACACAGCTATTTTCAGCTCTCTCCCTGTGATCCCTCATGAAATGTCTCGACTATTCATGGCCTTTAAAAGATCCCCTGGCATTCTTCCCAGGAATGATAAGGTGAGTATTGGTGTTCTAGCCAGATTACATTCTGCTGCCCTACATTCCCCCTGCTATTTCAGTTGGACATGGTGTTCTTCCTCACGTCCTGTCCTAAAACGATGTGCACTGTCAAATATATGCTGCGTTCTATCCCAGAAAAGGCTGAATTTCAGTGGTGGAAGAAACAACCCATAATATGTATTGCATGTGAAGTATTCTGGGATCCTTCTGGATGGACAGCATTACTGACTCAAAATACAGTCCCAGAATCCAATTTCTCAAAGATATAAAAATGCAGCTCGGTGCCTAGTGGGATTTTCAAAAGCACATGAGCAAATTAGGTGCCTAACTCCCATTAATTTCAATCAGGAATTAGGTACCTAACCTTCTTTGGCACTTTTGAAAATCCCACTAAGCACCCAACTGCAGTTTTAGGCACCTAAATACATTTGAGAATCTGGCCCCAGATCCTTAGAGGCATCATAGCTCAGCAGAAGTCAAAGGAGCATACAGTCTGGCAAGTGAAGGATAAATATATATAAGGAAGGCCAAAAAAGAATGTGAAGAACAGCTAGCCAAAGACTCAAAAAGTAATAGCAAAAAATTCTTTACGTACAGTACTTCAGAAGCAGGAAGCCTGCTAAACAACCAGTGGGGCCTCTGGACGATTGAGACGCTACAGGAGCACTCAGGGACGATAAGGCCATTGCAGAGAAACTAAATTAATTTTTTGCATCAGTCTTCACGGCTGAGGATGTGAAGGAGATTCCTAAACCTGAGCCATTCTTTTTAGGAGACAAATCTGAGGAACTGTCCCAGATTGACGTGTCATTAGAGGTGGTTTTGGAACAAATTGATAAACTAAACAGTAATAAGTCAGCAGGACCAGATGGTTATTCATCCAAGAGTTTTGAAGGAACTCAAATGTGAAATTGCAGAACTAACTAACTGTGGTTTGTAACCTATCATTTAAATCAGCTTCTATACCAAATGACTGGAGGATAGCTAATGTGATGCCAATATTTAAAAAGGGCACCAGAGGTGATCCCGGCAATTACAGGCCAGTAAGCCCGACTTCAGTACCCAGCAAACTGGTTGAAATTATAGTAAAGAACAGAATTGTCAGACACATAGATGAACATAATTTGTTGGGGAAAAGCCAACATGTTTTTTTGTAAAGGGAAATCATGCATCACCAATCTACTAGAATTCTTTGAGGGACTCAACAAGCATGTGGACAAGGGGGATCCAGTGGACATAGTGTACTTAGATTTTCAGAAAGCCTTTGACAAGGTCCCTCACCAAAGGCTCTTAAGCAAAGTAAGCTGTCATGTGATAAGAGGGAAGATCCTCTCATGGATCAGTAACTGGTTAAAAGATAGGAAACAAAGGGTAAGAAGAAATGGTCAGTTTTCAGAATTAAGAGAGGTAAATAGTGGTGTCCCCCAACGGTCTGTACTAGGATCAGTATTATTCAAAGGGGTAAATAGTGAGGTGACAAAATTTGCAGATGATACAAAACTACTCAAGATAGTTAAGTCCAAACAGACTGTGAAGAGCTACTAAAGAATTTTAGTTATAAGCTGGGGACGCATCAGTTGGAAGTAACGGAAGAGGAGAAGGACCTCGGAGTCCTGGTTGATCACAGGATGACTATGATTCGCCAATGTGATGTGGCTGTGAAAAAAGCTAATGCGGTCTTGGGATGCATTAGGCAAGGTATTTCTAGTAGAGATAAGGAGGTGTTAGTACCGTTATACAAGGCATTGGTGAGACCTCATTTGGAATACTGTGTGCAGTTCTGGTCTCCCATGTTTAAGAAGGATGAATTCAAACTGGAACAGGTACAAAGAAGGGCCACTAGGATGATCCGAGGAATGGAAAACCTGTTGTATGAAAGGAGACTCAAGGAGCTTGGTTTGTTTACCTTAACCAAAAGAAGGCTGAGGGGAGATATGATTGCTCTCTTTAAATATATCAGAGGGATAAATACCAGGGAGGGAGAGGAATTATTTCAGCTCAGTACCAATGTGGACACAAGAACAAATGGATATAAAACTGGCCATCAGGAAGTTTAGACTTGAAATTAGACGAAGGTTTCTAACCATCAGAGGAGTGAAGTTCTGGAACAGTCTTCCAAGGGAAGCAGTGGGGGCAAAAGACCTATCTGGCTTCAAGATTAAGCTAGATACGTTTATGGAGGAGATGGTTTGATGGGATAACATGATCTTAGTCAAAGGTCAATTAATTGCCATCAGTGGTAAATAGGACCAATGGTCAATGATGGGATGTTAGAAGTTACTACAGAGAACTTTTTCCTGGGTGTCTGGCTGGTGAGTCTTGCCCACATGCTCGGGGTTCAGCTGATCGCCATATTTGGGGTCGGGAAGGAATTTTCCTCCAGGGTAGATTGGCAGAGGCCCTGGAGGTTTTTTGCCTTCCTCTGCAGCATGGGGCACGGGTCACTTACTGGAGGATTCTCTGCATCTTGAAGTCTTTAAACCATGATTTGAGGACTTCAATAGCTGAGACATAGGTGAGAGGATTATTCCAGGAGTGGGTGGGTGAGATTGGCCTGCATTGTGCAGGAGATCAGACTAGATGATCATAATGGTCCCTTCTGACCTTAAAGTCTATGAGTCTAGGAGGTCTCACAAAACTGGGTGACTGGGCAACAAAATGGCAGATGAAATTCAATGTTGATAAATGCAAAGTAATGCACATCGGAAAACATAATCCCAACTAGACATATAAAATGATGGGGTCTAAATTACCTGTTACCACTCAAGAAAGATCTTGGAGTCATTGTGGATAGTTCTCTGAAAACATCCACTCCATGTGCAGCGGCAGTCAAAGAGCAAACAGAATGTTGGGAATCATTAAGAAAGGGATAGATCATAAGACAGAAAATATCATATTGCCTCTATATAAATCCATGGTATACCCACATCTGGAATACTGCATGCAGATGTGGTCACGTAGTCTCAAAAGAGATGTATTGGAATTGGAAAAGGTTCAGAAAAGGGCAACAAAAATGATTAAGGGTATGGAACGGCTGCCATATGAGGAGAGATTAATAAGACTGGGACTTTTCAGCTTGGAAAAGAGACAGGGTGGGGAATATGATAGAGGTCTATACAATCATGACTGGTGTGGCGAAAGTAAATAGGGAGGTGTTATTTACTCCTTCTCATAACACAAGAACGAGGGGTCACCAAATGAAATTAATAGGCAGCAGGTTTAAAAAGAAACAAAGTATTTCTTCACACAACACATAGTCAACCTGTGAAACTCTTTGCCAGAGGATGTTGTGAAGGCCAATACTATAATAGGGTTCCAAAAAGAACTAGATAAGTTAATGGAAGATAGCCATTGATGGACCTATTAGCCAGGAGGGGAAGGGATTTGCCAGAAGCTGGGAATGGACGACAGCAGATGTATCACTTGACAATTACCTGTTCTGTTCATTCCCTCTGGGACACCTGGAGTTGGTCACTGTTGGAAGACTGGATACTGGGCTAGATGGATCTTTGGTGTGACCCACTATAGCCGTTCTTATGATTTTCACTAATTGATAATAAATACTAGTGTAAGTGGTACTTTCTGGGAAAGCATTCATAAAAAGAAGAGCATATCCGTGTTTATTAGAGGAATACTGTATATTTTAAATATATGCTTACCTAACATTTAGAAACAAAGTAGATAGGTAATGAACACTTGCAGCAGTCTGATCATTGAACTTGTCTCAAAACAAAACAAAAAATGATCAGGCATATATGATGAATGGTACAATGCAGTGAATAGAAATATCAGCCATTATGTAATAAAGTTAATATCAGCCAAATGTTAGCAAAATGCCTTGGAAAGGAACAGAGCTAGAAATTCCTGGCAGTACTAGATATTCATCAAACAAATGCAAGTCATTTGTGTAAAGTGTCATGAAAGACTAATGGAAGCTATAATATGAGAGGTACAGATAAAAGTTGTCCCTCAGCGTTCAGGCTAACATACATGCAATAACATTGCTCCTAGGCATTTATAAAAGAGTATCTTTCATCACAAAGTCATCCTCTTTCAGCACAACAGCCTATGAAATATTTCAGCTGCAGGTTACATATATAATGGTCCAATCTGGATACCACCAGAGTCTAAATTTAGGGGTGAATTTTTAATCCAATCCTGGTCCACACTGAGATTTCTAACATCTGAAACAAAATGGCAGAAATCTCATGAGAATTCTATTTCCACTTCCCCCATCCTCCCACTTCCAGCACCTTCCTTCCCACTGAGCCTCAACTCAGCACTGCAGTGTTCGCCCACCTACTATTATCCCCACAGAGGCTTCTGTGATGTGTAGTTCCAGTGCATGGTATGAGCCATGGGCTCATCCCACTGTACTGTGGGAGGTAGATAAGAGGGTGGAAGGGGGATGCTTGTGCCAGCTATCACTTCCTGAAAGACTCTTGGACTGGCAGGCCAGGAGACATCTGCAGTTAGTGGGGGTGCCAGGGGCAGGAGGTTTCAGGGTGTTATTAATACTAGTAGGAGCTGAAAGCCCATGCTGTTGCAATCTCCCTCATACAATCAATGGAATTGCTTCATTGCCTGCAATTCAACTGTTGACTAAGGGTGGTGATTTGTTGAGTTGCCTCTGATATCACAATGGTCTAGGACTATTGGCATGGCAAAGATACATGCCTTACTGTCCTACTCTACCACACAGGTGTAATGCGTGAAGTCAAAATGGCAGAGAACTTAGAAATTGGATGGTAATCTGAGCAATGATTGAACCTGGTGATATTCTGAACAAAAAGAGCTCTCTGCCAAGCTTGTAGCTGTTCCTCTCTCTTCACACTGACTAAACAAATGTCGTTTTCAGAGTGACAGACAGGAGACAATCCTGGAATCTTATTATACAGAGTACAGCCATTTATTTGGTGCCCATCACCATGATATCTGTACATCTAGATGGGGCAGAGCCAAATTTCTACTTGCAAAATTGGCTCAGACACCAGAAAATGGAGCTGGGTCCAGCCAACTGAACATCCCCAAGGTCTAGAGATTTGGTTAATTGGGATTCAGCAGTGATAGTGACTTGCTGAGAATAACATTCTGAATGCCAGGTCTCCACAAGCCCAGCCTGGCCCTTGATAGATTCTTTCCACTTTTGACATGGTCAGTGGCTGTGGAGATTCTAGAATTGGGAGCTTAGCTAGCAAACGTGAGAGGCAGAAAAAGGCTGCACAGCTTTGTTGTCTCTGTACTGGTGAAAACGGCTCTGCAATGCTCAGCGACTCTAGAGTTCAGATAAGCATTCAGAAGTTCAGATGTTTATTCATACTTTGAATTGATTGCATTACTCATTTTCTTTCCTGGGAGGGAGGAAAGGAATGAAATACAGCGGAGAGGGAGAGAATCATATGACCCGGTAAAAGATTTTCCAAGGTGAAAAATGATTAGATTTGACTAGTCTTAATTCTTCACGTTCCACTATAAACTCTTTGAAGGAGGGCAGCTGGTGTCAGCTAGACCTTATGGACTCCACATCATGCTGTAACTAAGCAGCCATCCACTTGAATAGGATTATAATTGCGGCTCCTAGGCTGCAGACTGACGTCAGCTCTTTGGAGAAGGATGCTGATTGCTTAATGAATTTCACTGGACAGTGTTTAGCATCCACTCAGAAAAGAAAACTCAAAAATTGCTTTTAGGGAGCTGTCAGCATCCATTATCTTCTTTCTGATGATAATTTATAGATGTCCTGCCTTTCATTTTAGTGAAAGAAACACTGAGAGGAGGACTTCTTCCAGAACTGAAACTTCAACTGTGATTATGTGGCAAACAGAAGGTGACATATATGTCTAATTACCAGGTCCATTTCCAGGAGAAAATTAGTTTCCATTACATGCTCAGCATGAAATGGATATTCATGTCAATTCTTTATAGTGCCTCTATTTCTTTTGCCCAATTGTTAGCAGATCCTTCTTCAAAGCTTGGAAGTGTCTTTCCCCCACCATTTAGTCCTCTCTCTCTTTGGCAAAAAAATTTTCCTAGGTTTTCAGTTAAGCTGAAATTTACACACGCAGGTTTTTTGGTTGAAGTTCTTTGTGTTAAATGACAACAACATTTGATGAATGTTGGCCTCAGCATGCTACTGAGATCTCTTTGTATTTCAGCACAAAGAATTCAAACATTCTTCCTTATTAGGGACACCCCGCATTGTAGATCCAAGTTTATTGCAGTTGCAACACAAATTATTTTTACTGTATATTATTGAACCACTGGAATCATGAATAGTATGTTATGAACAAAGTTATAAATGCTGAGGCGATTAATCATGCCTCATTTAGCGCTCCCCACTTGTTCTTGTATTTTTCATTTTGTGCCAGAATGAGTACTGAAATCAACGGGACTATTTGTGGAGTACGACACCACTTAAAGCAAGTAAGGGTATCAGAATCTGGCCCTTTGAGACTTGGTCCAATATCACTTCCCAAATTTGTGTTGGCACACTGAGAAAGATGCTTTTGCACCATCATTCATATCATCTCAGTTCTCAGAATAGTGTCTGTTTTCTATCACAAAGTTAGCCTCCCTCCCCACCTTCATCACAAACATAATGATTAATAGCCACACAGCTTGGGTCTCGATCCAAACATTCTCACCATTCAGGGGTATTTGGATTCACAACTTGGAACCCAACCTGTTTGTGGCTTTTTGTTTTAATTTCTGAATTTGGTTTTGTTTTAATTTCTGAGTAATTTAGTGAAAGCATTTTTAGAGGCAAGCCCAAACCCCAAGTCCAAAGAACCCCAAATTCTGGAAAAGTCCAAGTCTAAATCAGAGTTTTGCAGGTGGCCCCATTTTCTACAATGAGCCCAGCTGTCAGGACCATGACAAGGGCAGTCAGTACCAAGGATCATAGCAAGGTCAAACCTGAGGCTGAGAGTAGCAGAGGAATTCATAGTCAAGTTCCAGGCCAGTGTCAATAGTTAGAGCAGAGTCAGGTTTCATAGTCCATGTCAGGAATCGAATTCCAAAACAAGCAGAGATCAAAGCCAGCATTTCAAGAGCAGGAATGGGTATGATAGTGACAGGAGATCCACAATATTGCCTAGACACTTCCTGGACCACCCCCTTGGGATTATATCGGGCAGGAAGCCAATCAGGAACCATGAGGCTGCTGCCTGTCAGACCCCTTGAGGCAGGACTTCCTGTGGTCTGTGTCTGTAGTCAGGGGCGGCTCTAACTTTTTTGCCGCCCCAAGCAAAAAACAACAACAAAAAAAAAACAAACCTTAAGCGCCGCCCCGCAACAACCCCCCCCCCCAACACGACTCCCCCCCCCAGCGCCGCTGCCCCGCCGAAACGCCATGGGCGCAGGTGGGGAGCACGGCATGTCCGCGGCCCCCCTGCCCCTGCCAGGGCACCCGGTGGGGAGCGCGGCATGCCTGCTGCCCGGGCTGAGGCGCCGGCAGGGAGCGCGGCATGTCTGCCGCCCCCTGCCCCGGCCGGGGTGCCAGCGGGGAGCGCGGCATGTCTGTGGCCCTGCCGGCGGAGAGCGGTGGGGTTTTTTGGGGGTTTTTTTAGAGCAAACACAAACCCCCTGAGTGCCGCCCCCCTCCAGGTGCCGCCCCAAGCACGTGCTTGGTAGGCTGGTGCCTGGAGCCGGCCCTGTCTGCAGTGGTCTTGGGTAAATGGAGTGCAAGCAGCTTACAGCTGATGCTGGGTGGCACTGTAGAAGTGTTCACTACCTGGAAGCTGTACAGGGCTCACTTTGAGACCCACTGGGCCTTGCACAAACCAAACATCTGAATCCAGATGTGTGTCCAAACTTGACCCTACAGCCCATGTCTAACAATTGTAAAATAGACCGCTTTGAGCCAGTAAGGCCAACCAACTCTAAACTATGTCAGACCAAGAAAGGAACCACATTCCAAAGTCAAGGCCCTCCCACTGCAAATCTCTCACACCCATTTTTCTGGAGATGTCCTTGGAGACCATTCTCTTCCAGCTGAAGTTCCAAAAATCAGCAGGTAGAGGTCATCCAGTCTGGAAGGGGCAAAGGGATTAGTAAGAATGGTGATATCCAAGGCCCAGAAGCAAGGTCCCCAACCCACAGCACCATCCCACCATTACCTGGACTTGTACAAACACTGCTTCCAGGACAGACAGTATTTGTCTACCACCTTACAAGTGTGTTACAGATCTAGTTGTCTAAACATTTCCAGAGTCAACAAAAAAAAAAACATGACGTGAGGCATTTTCAAATGGATTGTTTTTCCTTTTGTGGAAGTGAGTGTAGTGCCCAGGAAAGATGTTGATTTGACAGCTCTACAAATGGACATCCATTGGGTATACAAGGGATGAGAGATCAAGGGAGAGATTTTTTTTCAAAAGTGTCATTCATGTGTACATCTCATCTAAGATGCATCCTTTTATCTGTGATGAGCTTGATCCTCTTTCTCCCACACCCTTCCCTTGTCCACTCAGTTTCTTTGTCCTCCTCAGTTATTCTTTTTTAATAGTCTTATAGGTTAAGAATAGTGTAGGTTTAAACATTTCTTAAGCTATTGCTTAAGTGAATAACTCTGGTGCACCTTGGGATCAATACAGAACTGTCATCCACATGATCTGCCAGTAGTGATATGGTGATGATGCACACGGCGGTGTTTTATTATAGATCACTGAATAATTAGGTTGAGATCTCCTCTTGAGCCAAGCTCCATTTGTTGAAGGGATCAGAAGGCTGTCAGGCAGCCAACTGCAGCATGGCCCCTAGAGAGTTTAGAACAGCCTGAGAATTAGCTAGGACTAGTCCAAAAGGAACTGGACATCAGCTGAGGATTGCTTGAGTACACTGTGCTTATGTCATGTCCTCACTCCATCACTGAATGCCTTGACAGTGGGGATGAATAGTGAAGCAACCAGGTAGGCTAGCTCTGCACTAGCTAAGAGTTCCTTCACGCAGGGGGAATTCTCAGCAGGACAGACCCAGATTCTTTCTGGCATCTTTGTGATGGGAGAATAGCACAAAGGGGCCAGAACACTTGAGAGCATCTGATCCATAGGCAAAGGTTATATTCATCCCTCGTATAACTCCACTAAAGCCAAGGGAGTTACATAAGGGGATGTATTTGCTCCATTAACTCTTCTGGAATGATTGGTTTGTAGCAATGATGTACCTATCCTAAGATCTTGCTATGAAAATGAATTTAAATTGCTTCACATACTGCATGCCTGAGTCAGATACACACACACACTCTGGAAACCAGGAGGGAGCCAACAAAATAAAGGGCTGAAATAACAAAGCTAATAAGCGTTACAAAAGGAAAAACAAAGCTTGCTTCTGTAACCTGCAATGAAATGCATTTCTTCAATGCACCACAACAATTCATCTTAATTAGCAAGATTCAGGTGGTATGTTTTGAGCACTTGGAATTTAGTGTGAGGATTCATGCACATAAATGAATTATGAAATTAAGACAAACTATAACTGTCTTTAAGATAAAATGTTCTAGCAGCACGGAGTAAGTAAAAATGGCCTGAGTGGGAGGACTCATTTCCATCACCAAGACACTAATATAATAACATAATATTGCAGGTCTGCAGAAATGTTCCCAGAGTTTCTGTATTGGGAAGTAAGTGGGTCAGAAGTCTGTCTGATAACACCTTCACTGCTACAGGAGTAAAGTGCCTGGCTTACTGATTTAAGTCCCCGATTCCTTAAAATCTCATGTTGAATCCCAGTGGGGGCAACTGAGCCCCAACGCAGTTAATATTGTGGGGGTTTGTCAGACTGCCTTTGAAAACCAAAATCTTGTCTGTCTAGGCAAGGTGCTAAGAAAACACAATGATGCTGTGGTATAAGAATTAGACAGATCGCTAACCTAGACCCAAGATCCTCTTGGTTGGTTTGAGAGATCCAGCATCCTTGGCCAAAACATTCCTTTCCCTCCAATATTGCACAGTGCACCAAATGACTGCTGAGCTATGGCTCAAAAGCTGATGCCCTTCAAGGGAGCTGTATGTACAGTCCAAGATGCTCTATAAAGGGAATTTATTTGTATGCCCCATGTGAAGCAATGAAAATAAGCCTTGTGGTGCTATATCTCTAAGCCGCCACAAAGTGACAGTGTTTCAGAACATTCTTTTCTTGCAGGGCCAGATACATGATCAGTAAGACTATGGGGTGAAGTTTAGCAGTGATGCTTAGGCTGCAAGGGATTTGGACAGACTTTAAAAAGGGAATGGTCAAGGCTTACCATGCAAAATCAATTGTTCAGATAAAGACCTTGCAGTAAATATATCTGCATGCACTATCTACTACCCCTCCCCATCTGAGGCCCTGATCCTGCATCCATTGTAATCAATGACAAAGCTCCCATTGACTTCAATAGTGCAGGCATTTGAGTCTTCTCCTCTCCCTATCAGCATGGGTCTAAGCCCACTCGTTCCTCTCCACTTGTCATGTGAGAGATCTCTCCTCTCAAGTGCTTTTTCTGTCCTCTCTGTGACTGGGAGTCCTCTCCTCTCTTCTCCGCCCCCCTCCAAACACACAGAACTCAGAATGATCTAACTTTTAACAAAAATGTTAGGGAGAAAAGGAAGCCATGTGCTGTTCCACGGTGAGCAAAAAGTACTGTCACTGTACTGAAGCAAAGTCATGTAGCTGCTCAATGGGACTGTAGCAATCATGTAAATCAGCTTCTCCAACCACATTGACTAGGGAGCCATGAAATGGCATTTCAAGCCACTTAAGACGTGAACCCCAGGCACTGCCATGGAGGCTTCAAATTGCATGGCTCCTGCTCTCGTGTAAAGAGAAATCAGGGACTCTGCGAGAGAGAGGGGGGGGGGGGGCTGTCGAAGCCTCCACTTGGCTCGTAACTACTGTCAGATGGAAATGAATTGCAAATAGAGGCTAGTATTCGTAGTGCTAAGCGCCCTAGCTCACCAGTCTAGCATATGCCTTGTTGAGGCATAAGTGATTTTCATATTGGTCATTAGATCCTCTATGGGTTATGAATGGCATTGCAAGTCATAATTTGCATTGGAAATAGTACCATGTTTATAATGACTGCTACACATCAGGAGATAATGTGATGAGTGTAAAATAAGCCTGTCTGAACTCCATACGCAATCTGCCTGGCAGTGGGAAAAATACAATTTCCATTTTCCATCATGAGTGGCTCATGACTGACATGGTAGGAAATGTCACCATTAAAACCATTTATTATTCTGCAGCGGCATTCATTTAGCCCATTTTTTACCATCATACTTTGGGAGGGGTGGGGAGAAGGCATGTACTCTGCTGCAGTTTCCCAGCACCTCAAGCTGAGTGGATCACTTTAGAGTCAAAGCTGTCAAAAGAAATACATTTAATGTCTAGTCCCAATGAGGGGCAGAGCAGCAGTGATAATTTTTTATCCTGCAAGCACTGTTACAGATATCTGAACTGCAGCTGTGCAGGAAGGAAGCTGCATCTCATTTGTGAGGATGGAATTCTATTACACAGATAAAACGATAATCCCCATTACCAGAGGCTAATTAATTTCATTCTTGAGTTTTCTTTGAAGTACCAACTGAAAATAAAACGACCAAGATTGATAGGAAAAAACCCCTATAACTTTAGGTTCTATCAGATCTGACTGTATGAATCCGCTCAGAAGAAAAAGCAGCCTGTTCACAGAATATATTACAGAAGGGTAATTTTTAAAATAATGAGCTGATGCCTAAAGAGAAGTTAAGGTTAAATGGAGACTCTGGGTTATTCAGCAAGAGAAGAGGCAAGGAACTAATCTCTTATAGGTCCTTTTAAGTACTAGCGGCATGTTTCTGAGATAGCCAGTATGAGGACACAAATGTGCTGTTCACTGGGCTATGGCAGATGGTGGGTGTGATCTTCGCCAGGAGTCCTGATTTGAGTGTGAGTGCACACGTATATGTACATGCATGTATGTGTGTTTGTGTCTTTATTTGTGCATGTATGTTAGCATGCTATATATCTATATCATGAATGCAATCTAGATCAATCTATCTACGAGAGGCTGGTGGGTGTGTGGTGTCCATGAGCATACATGTCTGCATGTGCGGGTAAGTGTGTGTGGAGGGGTGTATACACATGTATGTGTGTGAATTTGACAGTTCAGTAAGAGGAATCACTATTCCAAGCACTTTGTCTCCTTCTTTTCAAAGACTAATTAATAAGGACAGAAAACCTTTTCTGCAGATGACTGAAAGTCCCCCACTAGCCGTTTGCTGAAGAACTCTTTGCACGCTGCCTGGAGGGGGGGAAACCACACATTTGGCACAATCTATACAGCTGACCTTTCCCTCACGGTCTTTTCACTTCTCTTTCTTTGCTTAGAATTCAAACTGGAAAGTGCATTCTATAAAGGGTCAGATCAAAAATAATCTCTGCTATCTCAGTCCAGCACACCTATTCCCCTAGGTAAGCACGGTCGCCTGGCAAGCTGGAAACAGAGAGGTCCAATGCTCTCTCCTTTATGCACACACATAGCACACAAATGTTAATTTGGGAGGGGAAGGTGCAGGAAACAATCCGGGAGAACATACCCCAAAAGTCTTCCCCTCACTTGCTGTCTATGTACAGTACACAGCTGGCATAACTCAACTTTTTATTAAGTGTTCAGCACTGGCTGTTTGCTTGAGGAGGAGACCGGCAGGCTGCAATTCTATATGTTTGTATAGAAATGTCAGCCTGCAAACTTGTATTAACCTAGTTTCACCAGAGATGTTTAGAACAATACAGAGTTTGGACTCCCTGACCTCTCCCTGCATTTGTATGCAGAGGTTGAAGAGGATTTATTTTCAGCGTATTCAAAGGTGCGGTTTAATGCTTGTAGGGAAGGTTGTTTTGTGTTTTGAGGCAGTAGCTCCCCTGCTGTATGTCATGTTTGCAGTTTATGATACACTGAATCCTTTGGTGCCTCATTCTAAGCCCTGGTATGTCACTAAATCCATTGCAGATGGATTGTCCCCTGATTTTTCCAGCCACTTGCCAATTCTTTCTATGAGAGAAAAATCACAGGCACACTGGAGAATTTCTTCTCTTACAGAATTTCTTCTCTTACATTCATGGACTTGCTTTTCCCCTCATGCCAAGTCACTGCAATGTCATGGATATGCAGTGACTGTGCACGGCTGACACGCCTGCAACAGGTATTACTGAAGAAAATGCACATTGTCCGATTAATGCACAACATTAAACACACTGATGATCAAACAGGAGATGAAAGAGCGACACCTTGCTTAAAGATTTAACATTCATCCTTTTGCTGTATATTCATCAGAGCTTCCCTGCCTCTCTCTGTCCAGAATTATTAATAGACATGGGCACTAGCTGCAGAATTTGCAACTTCAAACCACCACCAAGATCACAGGCTTGGTTCAAACCATTATAAAGACACAGGCAAAATTAAATGCATGTCTGGGATTGTATTCTGCATATCTGCAAAGTTAGGGATCGCCCAGATCTGGGGGTTTGGCTCAGACCTATCTTTAATTGCAAGGAGTTGTTGTGAGCAGCTTAAACATGTGATATAGACTGCAGGTAATTGATGTAATGCTAAGATAATGATGCAATTCCCATCATAGAAGCTTATTTTTCAATGAGATTGAGTTTGAGTTGCAATTTCTGCTTTGTTCTTTGGTATTGAATAATAACTGGCTTTGTTCATATTCCAGCCAGTATGAGAACTGCCTAATGTTTCCTTCATTATTCTCCACCCACTGGCTGGAACATGAAAAGACGCCCTCTAAAATCTCAGCCTGAAGGCACTGAGAGAGTATGGAGAAATTGGATGGCATTCTGGCTAAAGCACTGACTTAGTGATCTAATCAAACATACGACTCTGACATAGACTTCCTGTGTGACCATTAGACAAGTCACACTCTCTGCCTCAGTTTTCCCCATCTGTAAAATGGGGGTGATAATATTTATCAGTCTCTTACAAGTGTGGGGAGGTTAAACCTTGGATTTTCAAAGCACCTAAGCACTCAAATCCCACTTAACTGCATTGGGATTTGGGCTCCTAACTTCCTAAGGCTTCTTTGAAAATCTCACCCTTAATGTTTCCAAGGCCCCTAGATACTTCGGTGATAGAGTCATACGACTAGATCGATCGAAAGCATATTCCGGGCCATCATGTGAGGACACATTGTCTGCTCCCCTTTCGCCCCACAGATAGAAATAGAGAGTAAGCAGAGGGGAAACTAATGAAGGGAGGAGAAATGGAGACGATTTCTGTGGCTGAGGGGACAGCCAGAGAATTTGAAGGGATAAGGGCTCCTCAAAAAATAATCTCATCAGAGAATCCTGAAATTCTGGACCAGGCTTTCCTTATTACAATCTAAACCTTATCATAAATCCTTGTTTTTATCTTCTCTACCAAAGGTCATCTGCTCACATTTCTCCCTGAAGCAGACTTGTTCAGAATCCAGCAGTGAATTGCTACAATTATGGTTTAATTCAAAATTAAAAAAACAAAAAAAGCACTCTGAAATCTTTCTGGGAAACAGCGCATATAAATATTCTAAGCCATCTCCTTTTTGCTTCTCGTTTATTGCCCTGCCTGGGAGTTCCTCCTCCCGCAGCTGTGTGTCATTGGGATAATTAGACAGCACCATTGCTTGGCTATGCAGTGGACAAACCATTGGGGATTTCAGGAGATAACTAATTCTATTTGATTTTGTATCCAGGAATGATAATTTACATTCCCTTCTACCTTAGAGAGAAAAATAGAGTCTGGGCTATAATTAGGCTTTTCTTCTGTCTCCTTTAGTCCTCCATTCATCTTACCACTGGGCGGTGGCGGCAGCAGCAGAAACAGAGGAGTCAGGACAACTGATTGCTCCTGAAGGAATTTGGGTTTGTAAGAGGAAAGAAGATATCCCCATAACACACAAGTGCTTGAAAAAAGCAATTTGACCGCAATACTGAATGAGATAGAAAATAACTGCAAATGGTTGGAAACCAGCTTTCCATAGGGTGGAAGATATTTATCTGCATGCAGGACTATTATGGGGCAAATCCTCACCTGGTGTAAATCGACATTGCTCCACTGAGTTAGATTAATTTATGTCAGCTGAGGGTCTTGCCCACATATTGGGCCTACAAATAAATAAATGCCCACACAAATAGCTAATTAAATAGCTTTTTGCATTAAGGTGGGATTTTCAAGAACACCTAAATAATTTAGGAGCACAAGTCTCACTCATTCTCAATGGGGGTTGTGTTTCTAAGGCACTTAGACAATTATGAATACCCCATTCTAAGTCAATTTGCATGCATATCACAATAACTGAGCATTCAATCAGTGGGACACTTTTATTGCAATATTTAATGAATGAACTTGAGCTTCCAACTTTAAAAGTTGGCCCATACAGTGAAGCATTCGACCAAACCTTGGATTGTGCACTTAGAAAATAATGGAGAGCGTGGACAAGTTGATTTGATTAATATAAGAACTCTTCTGAACCTTCGTGATTGGATATCTAGTTAGCATACCACGGCACGATGGATTTTATTCATTTCTACCCTGGCTTTCATATTATAATAATACTTTGCACTTACATGGTACCTCTTCATCCAAGAATCCATTGCTTTACAAACTTTAATCAATTGAATCTCCTTCTCAAAACCCATGGGGCATTAACTAAGGGCTTGTCTAGACAGTTCAGACTTCGCGGGGGGGTGGGGGGGAGGGGGCATGAATAGAAGTGCGCACCAAAGTTCTGCACTGTAACTCCCCCATGTGAATACTGTGGGCATGGACTAAAGGTTCCTAGTATGCACTGAAGTAGCCCTCTTCAAACAGGATTACATAAATGTGAACTAGGAACCTTTTAGTTTACACCCACAGCATCCACACAGGGGAGCTGCAGTGCAGCACTTTGGTGTGCACTATTTACACCCCCATAGTCCAAACTGTAGGGCAGCATAGTAATAGCCTAAGTGATATTGGCAACTCACAGAAGAGTAAAATGAGGCCCTGAGATGTTAAGTGACTTGCCCAAGGCCACCAAGCACATCAATACCAAATGCCAGAACTCCTCACTTCTATTCCCCTTCTAACTATCAGCCAACAGTACTTCTCTGTCCAAACCAGAGCAACGTATTGGCCTAATTTATCCCTTTGAGATCCGGCTTAAGGTGATGAAGCTTCTCTTATACCCTAATGTTAGTCATTCTTTGATATGCTATCATTAATCTGTTTAGCATCCAGGGCCGGTGCAAGGAAGTTTCACACCCTGGGCGAAACTTTGTTGCACCAGCCCTGCGCCCCCCCACCCGTTGCGGCCAGCTTCCCCACACACACCCCCCATGGCAGCTCGGCCCCACCACCCGCGGGCTGCAGCCGGCTCCCCACCCCCCTGCGGCAGCTCAGCCTCCCCACCACCCACGGCAGCCAGCTCTCCGCCCACGGCAGCTAACCCCCCCACCTTGGCGGCTCCCCATCCCCCCGCAGCACCAACTCACCTCCGCCAGCGCCAGCAGCTCCTCAGCGGCATTTCAGCAGCCACTTTTATTGCTGCCGAAATGCCGCCCCCTCAAATCCTGGCACCCTAGGCAACCGCCTAGGGTCGCCTAGTGGAAGCGCCGGCCCTGTTAGCATCAGGGAAGAAGGCATTAGTTCAGGGATCCAAACTGGCAAATCTTTCTAGTTTCCGATAAAGTCCATAGACACTAAATATATTTCCATAACAGTCTCAACCAGAGAAAATATTGCAACAGTGACATTATTTTCAAATGCTCTCAGATGTAAAATGAATTCTCTGGTGCATAGTTTTATGGTAGGGTTGTAAAGACCTAGTGGAGCACAAATGTTTTATTTTTGCAAATGAAATGTGCAGTCACATGACTGGATTAGTTGTATAAAATAACTAAGCCTAACAGGCAAAAATATCAAGTCCTGCCCTTTGCCAACCACCCACGGTATCTGAGACCCTCAGGGCTGTTCACTTTCCCCTCTCGCTTCAATTTCTTTCCATCATAAAGATGATATTTATACGCACACAGTATAATTCCAGATATCCAAATTCCCTTCATCCAAAAATCATAGTTATCTGAATCTACAGTGGGTCTCCTATGTAGCCCGATGCTAATTAATAGCTGCTTCCATTTATCCAAACATCTGGTTATCCAAAAGTTCTGAATGTCCCCCTGGGTCATTCGGGTAAAGGGAAGTGTACTGTATATTCAGGGTCTGAAAAGGATGTGCACTGGTAGTTCTAACTGTATCTTTTGTAGCTCTCATTTATTCTGCTATCCAGACAGTAAAGGCAAAGCAGTAACATTTTATAGAGCAGAGAACATTTTTATTCAGTTCTCCTAAATCTTTTTTAGCAGTTCTATACAAAACCAGTTACATTGTAACTAGAATTTAGTAAGTGAGCCAGGCAGGGGACGTATCCTGACAAACTGCTTATTCCTCCGAAACCATTGCATAGCTATCCTATTTATTCAACAAGCCTATTCATAGGCCTACATTTACACTTTGTTGTTGTTCTCTCATCAGCCTTCAAATATTTTCTACTGTTTTTTTTTTCTTGTATTTATTTTTGGTTGGTTGGTTAGTTTTTTCTTTTTTAAATTATCAGTGCATTTTATTGTTCACAGCTACAAGTGTGAAAAGTGAGTGTAAATACTGTACAAGATTCCACACTCAAGAACAGTGAGTGTAAGTATTGTGCAAGCTTCCCCAGCATTGTTCCGCCAATGGCTTATAGCACCTGTGATATTTCATGCTTGTTCCCCTGCACAATTTTTCCTGACCTTCCGTTCTCCATCTATTTCATCCCTGCAATATCAGTGCTTCTCAATCTTAATCTGAACCCACCACCTGTTTATAACAATTTTGGGGCTCTTAGAAGCAGAGTGAATGAATCTTGCTGTGTCTAGCAATAGTTGTGTGATGTGCAAAAGAGGGGGACCAAGGTAAGGCTAATGAACAAACCCATCCTTCCTTGGGACAAAAGCTAGGATCTGAGCCCAGCTCCTCAGAAGTGAAAGGCCTCTGCACTAACCTACTGTACCTCCAAGAATTTGTATTAAATAACTAAAGACGCCTTTATCAGAAAATGTAAGCTGCATGGAATGCTTATTAAACAAAAAATAGAGTTCTACACAATTAAACCAGCACAAAAAACCACCTTTATCTGCAACCTCTTATAAGAGGCTTACATTTGTTCTTTCTTTCCTTTTACTTTGTTCACCTAAAAGCCAGCAAAGCTGAAAGTACATTTTATTTTCTGTGTATGGAAAATAGAAAAAAATTACATTAGTTATGTATCAGTTATACATTGGTATAACAGAGCAGTTTGGCTCATTGCATACAACTCCCTCCACCTTCATCAAAAGCACCTGGAGTGCAAAAAAAAAAAAAAAAAAGTCTAGTGATGAGGGCAGTGGAATGAGATTCAAGAGACCTGGGTTCTGTTCCTAACTCGACGAGTGGAGGCCTCAGGGTCTTGCCCACTCGTCCCAGGTAAGGAGCAGTGGAGAGGTCCTCGAAGCAGGCTAGAGTGGCTGCAGAGGAAGCAGTCGAGTTAGGATCAGACTGCCTGTGTGAACGTGAGCGTGGTAGTAGTAGTTGATCTCAACTGCATCAGTTCCCATCTGTAATATGGAGATAACACTTCACTAGGGTACTGTGAAGCTAAAATCCAGGTACTCATTTACCGTATTAACAAAGGCCCCATATAAGTACCAGACAGAAAACAACCTTCAAGTGTTCAGTTTCTGTTAATAGACTGGAGTGGTTGCTTAAAACAGATTTTGCTGGAATTACAAAGTCATGGGCAAATACATTTCACATACCAGTTTAGGCTTCCTCAGCTCTGTCTGCTGCACAGGGAGATTTATGCCTCCAAACATTTGGCTTCTTAAAGAAAAACAAACTGAGAAAATAAACCTGCATCCCCGGCCAGTCCATTTCCCGTGTCTCTGCCAGCTGGTTACATGATCAGATAATTTATTTCTTGTTGCTAGAAATCTGGAACATAGGATTAATGCCTTGAAGCATTTTAATGGCACTGTTGACCTTAATAATAAAACTATCCATTCTGGTTAGAACTGGTAATGCCATCCAATACACCTTGAGTCACAGAGAAAGAGCGAGTCTAATAGCAGAGTCAAGTGAGAAGCTCCATAGGATAAGAAGCAGTAAGTAAAAAGAGCCCCATTTTCTATTCTAATCTCCCTTTTTATACCATGGCCATCTGCAGAGTATTTGAACTGCCTATATTCAAGCAGGCAACTCTTGGGTATGGAGACTTGTGGGACCATTTCTGCACTGCTCTTTCCTATAGCTTACTAGAGGTGCCCCTACACTGTCTGACACTGATAGTTGCAATAGTCACTGCATCTCAGGCCTCTGTGTAATTTGGATATAAATTTGCATACTTCTGCAACCGAGCGCATAAATTAAATACATTAATGCACACAGTTCTAACAGGTGTGGAAATGGTCACAGCTTCTTCCACTGTATTTTGGAATGGGTTTCAACACCTCTTCATCTGATGTGCCTGACAGTTATAAGAGACGTTTAAGGACACAGCGCAAGTGATAATTATCATCAACATTCATCACAGGCTTTTTGTCAAATGATCAGAGAGGCGCCTTCCAGAATAATTAGCCTCCTGAAATGGCTGAGTCCCTTCTGTTGTATTTTGACAGAAGCGAGGGAGCTGTCTCAGATTATGCTAGATTCTTTATTTAAAGAAACCCTAGAAGATGACAGTTCCCCATCCGTATGCTCCCCGGTCCTCCTCATTCCTTCCCCAACCTACCAGTGGTGTTTTCAAGTAGATATTGCATCATATTCCTGCACTGTTCAGTTAACATTGGCTACTGAACAACACAACCTGTGAATCATGTTAAACTTTATGAGCCAGCAACTTGCAAACCTCAGTAGTCTATGTACAGCCATCAACCTTTAGTGCAGGATGTACATGACACTTTGGGGTGGGGGGTGGGGAGAACCTACTTAATATTAATACTGTATTTCACCATACAGTAAGGGTGACAAACCTGTGATTTCATTGCTGCTGTTAGCATAGCAACCTTCCCCAGTGAACAGGAATAAGGTCAGCGACAGAGCAAGCTTCCCCCTAGATGTTGGACTTAAGCACCTAAATGCTATTTTTAGGCACCTAAGTCCCTTTGTGGACCTAACCTTTAACCGCTCTGGGTCCTCTGGATCTTAAGGCATGAGCCTTTACTGCCTGAGCTCAAAGATGCAGGTTTCTTAGCCAAGGCTGTAGCAGGCTCATCAATCTCTAACTGGCCTAGCCACCACTACAAGGGGACAGAATACCACTCCTAGCAACCTTGGCTTCTGATCCTCAGATGGAAGCAAAAGTGGAAGGTTCTGTAGAAGCCTCAAGTACTATCAAGGGCTCTTGTGGGTCTATATTGTTTGCCAAGCTCAAAAGAATAGTGACTTAGAATTTAAACCCTCTTTTCCCAATTCCAATATCCAGGGTTGGCTCTAGCTTTTTTGCCGCCCGAAGCGGCCGAAGCAAAAGAAAAAAGAAGAAAAAAAAAAAAAGCCCCGCCGGAGGGGAAAAAAAAAAAAAAAAAAAAAAAAAGCCCTTAAAATGTGCCGCCCCAGGAATAGTCGGAATGCCGCTCCTTCAGATGTGCTGCCCCAAGCACGAGTTTCCTTTGCTGGTGCCTGGAGCCGGCCCTCCAATATCCAGTCCTTTCCATTCTATTCTATATAGGTTCTTATATCACCCGCATCACCATGGCATCTGAGCACCTTCCAGTAATGCATTAAGCAACGTGATTACACATTTGTCATGTGTTGCTTATTCTCTCATCCTCTCCCCAGAGGGAGAAGTGTGTGCAGTGGAGTGTCATGGTTTGGCAGGGTGTGTGCTGGGGAGGGGTTGTTTTATATATATAATTTTCGAGAAGGCAATGTCAAGGAAATGTGCCTGGCAATTTGAGCTGAAAGTTGACAATGGCTCTTCGTTCTAGGCGGTGGGGGGTGCTCATTCCACAGTCTGACCACCTCAGGAGAAAGTTCTGTGCCCCTTAAGGTCCATCTACACTGCAATAAAACACCCATGGTTGGCCCATGTAAGCCAACATGGGCTCAGGCTGCCAGGCTATCAAATTGCAGTGTAGACATTCGGGCTCAGGCTGGAGACCAGGCTCTGGGGCCCTCATCCCTCATAGCCCAAGACACAAGAGCCCAAGTTACCTGATACAGGCCGACCACCGGTATTTTATTGCAGCGTAGACATACCCTTAGTGTTTGACTGTCAGTGCAGCTGGTATGATGACGCTAGGTACTACATGAATATAAAGAGGTATCTTTATGAAGTCCTTTTGAAGAGAAGAGAAGATTAAATATATTCCCAAACTGTGATTTTCTCTTTCCCTTTCCTTATGAATCTGTATTTACTCTGTCCCAATTATATGGGACTTTGCTGGCAGGTCAGTTAAATATGAGATGATGAACTGCAGCCTGTGCCCAGCATACTTAGCACTAACAATGAGTAAACAATGCACCTTCTTTCCTTAATCTTTAGAGAGTAGTTCCAATGGCACTCAGCCTGTTTTGGGGAATGGTAAGATGATGTCCAATATATCTACCCCCAGTGTGGAGCAATATGTCTTGGGAATGGTGGGTGCATGCTGGAAAGCTCTGTAATGGTGTGGTGGAATTACTGTATCAAGTTGTAAATGATGATTGAAATGGTGGACGGGGGATGAGAAAGTTCAAAGAACAGAGGAAATAGGAACTGCTACTGTATGAGCTACTGGCCATACAACATTCCACTTGGAGAAAACAAGCCCCAGACATCTGTCAGAAAAAAAATAGCAAAAACCCCAAAACACTAAATTTATTTTAAGTAGAGATTATCTTGAACCCAAAATCCAGATCCAAACACCTTCAAACTTTAGATCCTGGTTCAGAACACACTCAACGTGTGCGGGTTGGGCCCTTTCCCAGTTGGAACTTTGTCAAACTGCTAGACTTTGACTACAGAAAAGTGTTCTGGCTGTGTTCAGGTAGGAGTTGCTGAACACTCCAGATACTACATATCCGGCTGGAACATGCCTGTTCTGATATCATGCATTCCTGGTACATCCAGGGAGAATTTCCTTGGTCTGTCTCTGCCAGAGTAAAAAGCCCTGCTGTGCTGCTGAATTTTCTAGGGAGGTTCAGAAAGAATGCACTTCGGCTTCTGGATTTTTTCAGACACTTAAGTAGAACACACTCGGCCAAATTTGCCACAGGCGTAAGGAGAATGCAATTTAAGTGATGTCAGTGGAGTTGCACTCACGCCAGCAATGAAAATGACTCCTTTGTTGTGCTGGCGAAACTTTCAGGAACATCCCAACATTCTCACTGATTTCAGCGGAAGGCAGCAGCATGGCAAATGCAATAAAACACCTTGGGTGAAACTCAGGCCTCATGTCAGCAGGTACAACTCCACTGGCCCATTTATGGATTTGCCCTGAAACCAGTGGCGTAGCTGGGTTCTAACAAACACACAAAAAAAGGCGCCACCCGACCCGCGTGAAAGAACCCAGGCCAGCAGCAGGACCCCTGCTGGCAGGAGCCCACGGGGGGATCCTAGAGTGGCGGCTGGCTGAGCCGCTCAGCCCACCCCGCTCTGGGATTCCCCCCACGGGCTCCTGCCAGCCGGGGTCTCTCAGCCCGCTGTTGGCCTGGGTTCTTTCACCCAGGCCAGCAGTGGGCTCTTGGTGGGGCCAGCGGCGGAATCCCTGCTGGCAGAAGCCCGTGGGGGGAAATCCCAGAGCGGGGCGGGCTGAGCAGCTCAGCCAGCCGCCGCTCTAGGATTCCCCCCACGGGCTCCTGCCAGCAGGGGTCCCGCTGCTGGCCTGGGTTCTTTCACCCAGGCCAGCAGCAGGTTCTTGGTGGGGCCAGCGGCAGGACCCCTGCGTTATTTTGTCGCTCCACCTCCGTCCACTCCATCTCCACCCTTTCAAAAATTAAAAAGGCGCCACTTTTGGAAAATGTGCTCAGGGGGAGCAGGCGCTCCCCCTGCTCCCCCCAGCTACGCTACTGCCTGAAACTTGCCTCCCTTGCCTCAACTACACAGAACACATCAGAACAAAAGGTCAGCTCAGAAGAGCTTTCACAGGAGGAAAAGCCAATATTTTGGTGTGGGTTGGTTTCCTTGTGAGATCTGCAACATTTCTACCTGATACAAATGTTTCCAAGTCTCTGTTTGGCCTACTATTCACATATGATAAGCTGATATTTCCTTGAGAATATCATAAATTTGGCCCAGAGCAAAACCATGTCATCTCTGCCAATTAATCTTTTTTTTCTCTGCCCAGCCCTTCCTCCCTCCCCCCGCCCTACCTCCAGAAATAGTGACAATCTGCTCAATGGTGAGAATTCCTGATTTTGCCCATTGACAAGAAATTTTTTTTCAGATGTGATACTTGGTGGGGAGGGTACAGACAGCTGGTATTACTGAAATCAGAGTGATTTGAGATGGTATGGAAAGGACTATCAACATATAAGTCATATACATATGTACATATATATACACACACCCTTGCCTTCTTAAAAATGAAATATTTTGAAATCATTCATTCTTGACCATTTATTACATTGATTTATGTGTTTGCACTTCAGTTAGTTTGGATTAGTCCATATCCCTCTGTTTTCTAGGCCGTTGCATTTTCTTGGTTCCCAAATACTGGTATGATGTTGCCTCCTCACTCTGACCCTATTTCCCCAACCTTCTACCTCTAAACACAACTCCCCTCTTACATCTAGGTTGTGATGTAAATAAGAGGCGAATCAGACATTTTATCCTATATGGCCCTGAGAATTGCTCTTCCTGCTACACACTTCTCTCTGCCGATGGTATGGAAGTTATATTTGTTTTGCACACTCACTGAAGGCCACATTAGTATAAGAGACAAGGGGGGGAGGTATTGTCTTACATTGGACCTACTTCTGTTGGTGAGAGAGACAAGGGGCACGTCTACACGTACAGCGCTGCAGCTGTACTGATGCAGCTGCACCACTGCAGCGTGTCTGGTGAAGACACTCAGTGCCAACAGGAGAGAGCTCTCCCGTTGGCATAATAAAACCACCTGCGGGAATGGCAGAAGCTATATTGGTGGGAGAAGCTCTGCTGTCGAGATACCACCATGCACACAAGCGGTTATATGGGTGTAACTTATGTCACGCAAGGGGCTGGTTTATTCACACCCCTGAGTGATATAAGTTATGCAGACATAAGCTGTAGCGTAGCCATAGTCAAGCTTTCGAGCCATACAGATCTCTTCTTCTGGTCTGGGAAGAAGAACTCTGTGTGGCTCGAAAGCTTGTCTCTGTCAGCAAAAGAAGATAATCCAAAAAAAGATACTACCTCACCCACCTTTTCTCTCTAATATCCTGGGACCAATACAGCTACACTGTGTGTATTAGTATAAATTACTCCCTTATTACTTACCTTTGTTTTCTGTCCAACTTACGTATGGAGCCGGATTCTTATCTCACTTACTTTGGTTTTACACCAGTGTAATTACACTGACCGTAGTAAAATTGCTTCTGATTTACACTTGTTTGAGTTCAGAATCAGGCCCATGGAGTGTAACACACTGTTGGTTACATTACCACTGATCTTGGCCATTTGAGTTTAATAAACCACATAGCCTCCATCTGAGGCCTGAAAACTGCTTGACATTGGCCCTTTAAGATAATATTGAATATGATTTCCTCTCAACTTCTTTCTGGATAAATATATATTAACCTGCGCTGGATAACATTCTACACCAGCTGTAATCCTCAGCCGGTTCCCAACCACACACCCTCTACAAAAAATATGTAATTATTTTATTGTCTTACTTTGGTCTCCGATCAGGACTACTGGAAACCTGTTACACAGCTTTTACAGCAATGGCAATAAATGTATGCATGGCATGTAAAAGGACTTCTGACAGGTGCAAACCTTGGCTCGGTTTTAATTGTAAACTTGTTGGTTACCACAGATGCTCCGATGACAGATTCCATTGGCAAGTTAGCAGTGTTGCCAATGAAACCTGCATTCTGATTTCAGACCCTATAGGAATTAACACTGGGAATACAGATGCATTTGAGCCATACCCATTCATTCCCCTCCCACCCAAAATGCCCAGCTAGAGATCAACAAGTCTTTGGCAACAGTTGTTACCTGCTTTTTGACACATTGTATAGGTGCCAATCTTGCGTCACTCTGAAAGAATAAAAATAGCAATCTATGGGCCTGAGCCTGACCACGGTACTCAGAGCAAGTAGTACTTACACAACTGAATTCAAGGGGACTTTTATGTGAGTAAATGCTACTCAGAATGAATAGTAGTGGCAAAAGCTACAGCTATCACCTACAGTATATGAATGAAAGGGTTTTTTCTTAAACTTTACATTTCCCCATACAGGGAAAAATAAATAATCCAAACTCCATATATGTAGGAGGCCCTAAATCAAAGATTTATGGATGGAATATTTTAAACAGTCCAGGGCTTGTGAATTTATGTGCAAGCACCATGATGGGATGAAGAAACATACAAGAAAAAGTTTTATATGTTCTCAGAAAGCCCTTTACAAAATTATTCCCTTCATAATATTTTAAGATTTTTAATTTTTCCATCCCCAAAACACAGTGTCAAAGGCCAAAGAGTCTAATCCCGCAAACACTACCAAGCATATGCTTACTACACCAAGAAGCCCCATTGGTGTCAATGGGCCTACTCCAGATAACGAGAATGCAGCATTGAGACCCACAGACCCTATTCAGCAAAGCACTTGATTAACTTTAAACTTTTCTTTTAAGCTTGACTTCATTAGGACCTAAGCACATGCTTAAATGCATTGCTAAATGGGGATGAACTTGAGCATATTTTTATGTGCTTAAGTGCTTTGCTGAATTAGAGTTTAGTGCTGCACCACTGAAATCAATGTTTTCAACAGGAGGCCCTTCAGTCCCAAGAAAAAAAGTATAACTGACGGATCCTGTGGGCAATCCAGGTTTTCAAGGAGATGGATTCTCACAAAGACCTCATAAAAAATGAGTACAAATGCATCTCTCTAATGAGCTATAACAAAAGTCCATTCATTTGTTTAGGCTGCGTTTTGATTATTTCCATTGTCCTTCATTTCCTGTGCGTGGTTGTGAGGCATTCAGAAAAAAAAGCATGAACATTTGCATGGAGCGTCATCTGAAATATCCATTCAAAATGATCCACTTTGTTACACGAATGAACCTCGTAAGTGGAACCAAGTGTGCAGCTTTGACAATAGTTGCTAGCGATCACTTCACTTCCTAATCAGTCTGCTTCTTAAAGCCTTTTAATTTCTTTTTACTAATGACTATAGGGCAGATTCTGCACTGACTTACATCGTAAGGGACTCCAATGAAGTAAATGGGATTGCAGAAAGTATAAGTTAGCACAGAATTTTGTCCACGATGTCTGAAAGCTGCTCTCATTCTGAAGTGTCCCAAAGCCATGACATAGTGTTTAATGTTAGACACACAAATCTGCATTTATGTGCACCTAAGTAGATGGCCTGATTTTCAGACATGCATTACTTCAATCTTGACTCAACTGACAACCACTCAAGTTTCAAAATGTTGTCGCCAACACTCAGCCTCCATTGCCTCCCCTCAAAGATAAGGTAGTGTGGGTCTCTCTCTCTCTTCTGGTGCTGAAGAGAGGTGCAGCCCTGCAAGGATCCGAAACATCTGCAAGAGCTGCCGAGCATCTTCAACTCCCATTAAAGTCAACAGGAGTTGAGGATACTCAGCCCCTGTCAGAAATGCTCAGTCGTGTGCAGGATCAGGATCTGAATCTTTACACACAAGTGCAAAGTCCACGGAGATTCCCTTGAGAGTGAATGACCCCCGAGTTTAATCTGCTCATTTACATCAGAGTAAACACACACACACCCCATACTTTTGTAGGAAGAATGCTAAAGTCGATGTTAGATTGTTAATCCTTTGACAGAAATGCATGTTTTTCCATTAAAACACAGGTCCAATTATATTAACGTAACCCTCACCAATTAAAATCCCCTCAGCACCTTTTAACCTTCTCCACCTTTCATGCTGCATAGACAGTGTGAATAATCCCACTGGGGTCTGTCTTCTCCACAACCCTGTAATGGAGAGTCATTAAAGAGTCACTGGCAAGGATTCCTTCTGCAAAACTGCAAAGGATTTATGGAGACAAGAAAGGGGAAAAAAACTGTTGCATGTACCTAGGTTGGGCTGGTCTAAAACTGGGAAAATCCACACCCCTGAGAGATGTAGCTATGCCAAGATAACCCCCAGTGTAGATAATCCTAGGTTGACATAAGAATTCTCCCATTTAACTAGTTACCACCTCTTGGGGAGGTGGATTGTCTCTGCTGACAGGAGAAACACCCCCCTTCCCCCCCATCAGAGGAGGTATTATCTACACTAAAGTGCTACAGTGGCACCACTGCAGCATTGGAGCTGTGCTGCTGTAGTGGTTTAAGCGTAAACATACCCATATATTTATTTTTGAGCTGGCCCTTGTGCATGAAATGCCCTTTGCTGAACTGTTGGCGAAATCCCTACCCTCTCCACTTTCAACCCCCTTTAAAAATCCCACTTCTATGGGGATCCCTACACGAAACCTTCTGATGCTAAGTTGTGGGGAGTGAGCCACAATTTATATATTGTATCTTTCTAAGCAAAAAGAATTCATGACATTGGTTCAAATAATTATATATTGAACCATAACCATGACATAATATGTCTAATTACCACCTTGACCACTTTACTCCTATGCTACATTCCTTCCCCTTCCTTTGGTCTGTTTTTTGGTCCATCTTTTAGCTTGTCAGGCCTTTGAGGCAGGGACCAGGCCTTTTTGTTGTTTGGAAAGCACCTAGCACATTGTGGGAACTATCATAAGCAAAATCACCCATGAAAAATTTCATCAATCTTTAAAAAAAGACAAATTAATTTGAGACAATCACAAATATTAGAGAAATCATTTGCCACTATGTCTGTACCCCATTGTGCCATCAAAAATGGAATCCTCATATTTCAAAGGCTCAGGTCCCTACCATTTTAGCTAAGTGACCATCTCCCTTGGCTTTTAGCAGTAAAGAACTAATGACACGCAACTGAGCAGTTCCAGTTCCACCCAATAGCAATGTTGCATATGTGCACTTGTCAATTCATTATAGTCTATGACCTGGAGAAAATGCCTTGAGGTGTACATCACATCTTCGTGTACATCCTGGAGTTGAGGCCCTTTTAAAAATTTGGCCTCAACAGCCCTACAGTCGTGAAACAACTCAAGCAGTCCATGACAAAAGACTTGCTAAGAAATTATGAATAAGAAGCTGTATGATGATCGTATTCTTAGGAGTTTGCACCTGCTGCTTATCACCCTTTCTGTAGCCATAATCCTGTTTGTGATGTTATGCCGTGGAACGTGCAGCACTCCTGCTTTTGATTATTTGAAAGAAACTATGGAGGCTGGTGACATCTGAAAATAGGGAGGCAAAATTGCCACGTAGTGTTGTGATCAGAGCTATTTTGCACCAGCAGCAGGTAAAGATCCCACTGGCACAGTGGGGCGGTGCAGTCTGGAGGAATAAGCAGGGGGCTGAGAGTTAGGAAGAGGTCCTGAGTTCGGATCCCAGCTCTACTACTGACTTGCTGTGTGATCTGGAGTAAGTCATGTGCCTCTCTGCCTCAGTTTCCCCATTAAAATGTCAGAGGGGGAATAATATTTATCTATCCCACAGATGAGGCTTTATCAGTTAATATTTACAGGGTGCTTTGCCCTATAACATAGGACAACAAAAAGGGATGCTTAACACAAAGATGTTAGGGCCCCTTGGATAGACGAAACGCCTGACTCAGATTAAAGGGAATCAATTCTCTACCTCACCCATTCTGAAGGACAGCTCTCCCTGCAGTCCTTACTCAGCACCTGCTCCTACCGCCGTGGGAGTCAATGGCAATACTCCCTTGTTATCAGCAAGAACAGGCCCAGATCCTCACTCTGTACCAGGCAAAGCTGTCACTGAATACAACGAGCCCTTTGCCAGAGGAGGGGATGTACAATTTGGCCAATGGCAACATCAGAGTTTGTCATTTCTTTCCCCACCAAAGATGCTGGGGAAAGGCGAAGCTGCAAGAACCCGATGAGACAGAAATATTAATTTGCTGTTATTGCATCAAGTCTGACTAACAAACCGCATGAATAAATCTGCAGTCTTAAACGGTTACAATTTCTGCCAGTGCTAAGTTACTATGGCAACCACCACCCATCACTTCTTCAGGAATTTCATTAGCAGGGAATAAGGTGGGGGAAAACAGTCTGTCAAGTTACAGGCAGCACTTCCATTTAAAGAGAGTCATTTTGGACTTTTTTTAAAAGGCACTTTTTAAAAATTCATATCATTCTGTTAAATAAAGCCAGCAACTCTTTTTCCATTTGGGTCATGGGGAGCGGGATCAATAACCTGCAAGCTGGAATGGCATTTGATGAACTCACATGTATTTTCCAGTGGCTTGGCATTCAGATGAGCCCATTTGCACACATGCACTGATCAGGGCTGTCACCTCTCCTCCCCCCACCCCACCCCCAATTTGGGAGCGTGAAAGAACGCCAGTGATGTGAGAGTTCTTGGTATCTGTCTGGATAGCGAAGGGACTGACTGACAGATACAAATACCGGGGAGGAAACCTACTGCTGGGAAGTTATAATGGAGCTTTAGCCAACCACATACACATGTGCTTACCTCAACATAGCCTCAACATTTAATATTCTGGTGATTGGAATGAGCTCTCTGGTTCCATACAACACACAGCCTCCCTCTCCTCCTCAAAACCCTCTCTCTCTCTAGTTCTGCCCCACACTCTTGTAACAAATAAAGATAAACCCAATATAGAAAGCCAAACCAAAAAAAAAGGGACGGGTGGGGGACTGGCGATAGACACAGAGATGAGAAAACCTATTGTGTGTACAACTAGACCTCTCTTACCGGTTCCCCTCCCCACCAAGTTATATTTACCCAGATTTTATTTTCTTACTGGCCCAGGTGCCCCAACTGCAGAGCCATCACAGAAGGGGATGTCGGTGGCCAATGACAGAAATTACAGGGTCCAGATTAGAGGGAAGAATCAGCTGATAGCAGTCTGAAGAAGGGCAGCCAAAATGGGTAGAAAAGAATAGCTGGGGTAGAGGAGGTTGTAAACCTTGGGAAAAGGTTAAGATGGGTGGGGATGGGACTTCAGGTTGGGCCAATGTTTATCCTTTCGAAACCTAGTATTACAGCTGATCAAGTAGAGAGAGAAAAATTGGTCTATAGCCATTCATTCAGATTTAAAGCAAAAGGTCTTCGGATCAGCCTCTTTGAACCGTTTTGTGTTTGATCTCTGCTGATATGCAAGCCCTCAGGACTATCTGTAAATTCTCACAGAAAGAGAAAGGCAATAATGGCTTTAAAATGGGTCATTTCTCTGTCTGTCATTTTATATATGGCTCAGTATCTCTTAGGCAGCATCCAGGGAGATATTTGAGTAAGATGGTCCATAATTCCCTTCTCCCCTTTTACATTACTGTAACTCCATTATTAACATCAGCGAAGTTATCTCCCATTCACAATTACACCCATGTCAGTAAAGAATCAGCCCTATTATAAATACACATCAAAATTTAGATTTTTTTCCAGTTTGGCTCGCGCTAAGTGAATCATAATTAACTCAGCAGTTGTGACATTTATGATCACAATTCATGGTGTACTGGTGAGTTACATAAATCATTCAGTCTGGGAACAGAAAGTACCATGTAATATATCTAACTAACCAAACAACCACAACCTCAATTTAGAATAGTGAATTGCGACTATTCAAAAAAGAACTGTTTGTGAAATGATCTGCAACCCAGTTTCATTATTCATGATAGACGTTTACAGACAATTTAGAACAACAAATAAATCCAAACATTTTGTGCTCTGTCTGTAGCCCATTCATGAACTGGAGAAAACAAAAAGCAAAATTTGTGGAAAGAATTGGCTCTATTGGTTGACTCTATCCAGTGTACCCCTGGGGCTAGTGACTTAAAAATCATTTAAGGCATATTCCAGAAAGGGACCAATATTTGCTAGACTCACTGTATCAGCAAAGCACCCAAAGCAACAAAGGTAAACAGATCATTTGTTCAGGACTCGTCTGCAAGTTCAGAGAGGAGTTCTGGGAAAAGTTCCACCTTATTAGCATTGCCCTCTCCTGCATCTCCTTCTAGACTGCAGATTCATGAAGCCAGGGATTTACAGCATCTCATTGACAGAGCAAAATTCAAGGAGAAATCTGAATTTGTAAGTGACTTTGCAACGTTTGTTTTCAACTCTTTGTCAGAGCAAAACAGACTTCCTAAAGTAAAACTGAAGCCTATGCAGTCCTTTCTGAGAGCCTATTGCCTTCAGTGGGCTTTCGATCTAGCCTTAAGGTAGCCATGGAGCTTTAATGTGTCTTGAGCTAGCTTGTTATTAGAGAAAGCCTACCTGAAATCAATTGGAGTTGAGGGTGCTCAGTACCTTTCAATTGCCCAGATAAACCTGGTACACCATACTGAAGCCATACCCCAAGCACACTCATCCACTGAGGTCTGAATGAACAGAACATTTCTGATGTAAAGTTAACGTAACACCTACTAGGCAAGAACAGATTCATCTTTCTATTAGCATTAATACATGGAAGCAGCATTTAAAACAACAGCAGCAGCAGCAGCTGCTGCCGCCATCGCCTTCTGACAGCCCTGAGACCAGGCACCAAGAACTATTGAGAGCTCAGGTCATCTCTGGCCCATTGATTGGACTCCTGATAGATACTGTGGCAGGTATTGTCCAGAATATTCTAAGACCTGAATGGAGAGCTCTCCAGTACTTAGGCATGATGGAGTGAGTGGCAGCCTTAACACAGAGTGGTATCTCTTTTCTCTTCTCACTTTAAGACAGGATCCTAATGCTACTTCAGTGGCACCTTCACTACTTAAACTTCCTTTGACCAGCAGCAATAACAATATTAGTACCACATAAACAACATAGGTAGCCCTGGTTCAACTGTGCTGTGGTTCTCGGGGTAGCTTGAGCTCCAGTGCATTTCAGTATCCCACAGACATAAGAACGGTCATACTGGGTCAGACCAAAAGTCCATCTAGCCCAGTATCCTGTCTTCCAACAGTGGCCAATGCCAGGTGCCCCAGAGGGAATAAACAGAACAGGTACAAACGAAGTGATCCATCCCCTGATGCCCATTCCCTGCTTCTGGTAAACAAAGGCTAGGGACACCATCCCTGCCCATCCTGGCTAATAGCCATTGATGGACCTATCCTCCATGAACCTATCTAATTCTTTTTTTAGCCCTGTTATAGCCTTGGCCTTCACAGCATCAGCTGGCAAAGAGTTCCACAGGTTGACTGTGCGTTGTGTGAAGAAATACTTCCTTTTGTTTTTTTTAAAACCTGTTTCCTATTAATTTTATTTGGCAACCCCTGGTTCTTGCATTATGAGGAGAAGTAAATAACACTTCTTTATTTACTTTCTCCACCCCAGTCATGATTTTATAGACCTCTATCATATGCACGGTGTGGGAGTTTAGCATGTCAGCCATCCTGACTGACCACTCATTCCCCAACAGAGGAACGCTTTCTGTCACCCATACTTACTGCCCGGACTTCTTTTTTCTTTCTAAGTATTCTGTAGGATTCTCTCAAAACAGTTGCATGCACAAATGATTACTATCCAGCCACCTCCCTTTATTGTCTGAATGGCTCTCCAGCAGAAATGAGCTCACAATGCAAGATCTCAAAGAGAAAAAACTCAGCTGAGGTGGGCATAAATTTCTCAGAGCTTTAATGCACAAGTCAGCCAGTCAGTCTGGGGGCCTGTCAGCAAAACTGGGTGAAATTTGGGATTGTCGAAAAACCCAAACCACGTGAAACTTGCCTGGTTTTGGAGCTTCCTTGGGAACATTCTGTACAACACTAATCCTGAACCCTCTCTACTCACAGACAAGGACAAAAGGGAGACTAAGCCGTATTCTTTCAGCTTAGATATCCTCACACTAGTACTCAAAGCCCCCCATTGCTGATTATTAGGGCGGGCGTGCCTACTCCAGGAAGCCTACTATGTTGGGGCCTCATGGAAAAATCCTATAGAGTTTAATAGGAACACATCCCATACAGTTCTGCAGAAACTACTCTAAAAATCTATGGGCTAGATCCTTGGCTGGAGCAAACCAGAAGCTGAGGACCTGGCCCATATATTAACAGAGAATCAACCTATCAGACAGAATTGAGAATTACACCGCTGCTATCTAGGCTGGTCCTGAACAATGTCAATAGGAAGTTAGAGACACAATGTGGGTGAAGTAATACTTTTTATCAGCCACCTTATATCTCTAATATCCTGGGACCAACAGAGCTACAACAACACTACATACGACAATGGGAAGTTGTCACTCCCTAGTAAATTCTGAGGGATTTTTCCACAAGAGTCAGGCCACATTACAACATGGTAGTTCCTCCAACACAGCTGAAATACCATTTGGTCATGTGGTTGCAAACAGGACCTTTGCTGTGCTCCTTTATCCATTGAAATTTTGCCTGTTTCTTGTACATGAGCATCGGCTTGTGCTCTCTCCCTGGACCTCACTTGCATGCGTGTACAGGCCATGTCTAATAATGATGATGATGATAATCATTGCTGGTTTGGTTTTATGACAGTAATACCAAGAGGCCCCAACTGAGATCAGAGCCCCAGAGTAGGAGACAGAGCCTGCCTCAGAGACATTACAGCCTAAATAGACAAGACCGTCAGAGGGTGGGAGAAAGGAGAATCAGACATATATAGAGATGGGAAACTGAATCATGGAGCAATTAAGTGAGTTGCCCAAGGTCATAAATAAGCCCCACCTTTCCAGGAATACACAGTTGAGATCTGGACAATATTAAACTAAATGCAATTTTAGATCTGTAAAAAATTCTGTATATGTACAAGAGAAATACAAACAAACATGATACATAAGGCACAATAACTTCAGATGGATTTTTCTGTTTTATATTCCCCACTCCCCGCCCAATTCTTTCAAACCAGCCTCTCCTGTGTTAATTTCTATGAATATGTAAAACATTCCCCCACACTTCAGAAACCCATTTTTCCCCATCTGTAAAAAAGCAGGGTGGGTAATTATAAGAACCTAATTATGAGCTCTCAAAAAAAACTGGACTAGCTGATTTGTGTTCTCCATGTCTGACTGAAAGCAACTGAGCTCTAGCCTCCTGCTGTAATTATTGTTATCAATCACTCTTCACTGCAGCAACAAATTATTTTTTAAAAAAATATGAAAACCGAATTAACTCTTTCCAGTGACACTTCACTCTGCAGTTTCTTAGCAATAAATTGCTGCAGGTGAAAGCCAATGAGGAAAAGGTTTAGCCCTTCCCATTTTCATTTTTTATTTATCTAGTTAAAATATTTTGGAGTGAACGTAGAACAAGATTCTCACAAGGGACTAGTGACTTGGGCCAGGGGTTCATTTCCGGATGCTAATTTGAGGTCTTAAAGGAGCCTGATTTGCAGCAGGTGGATGCTTAGCACTTTCTCAAAATCAGGCCCTTTAATGTGTCTCCGAAACTGAATCAAAATCACTAGTCGTGGAAAATCTTGGCCTTGTTAGTGTTCAAGAAAGTGAAGAGATTCACAGAACTGGCTAGATTAGGTACGTATCCCCAGTACCGTGAACACTTTGTGTAGGCTCAACATGTCTACCAATGCGCCTCCAGGCTGATGCTCCCTTAAGGTACGTCTATATTACCCGCCTGATTCGGCGGGTAGCAATCAATCTTCTGGGATCGATTTATCGCGTCTCATCTAGACGCAATAAATCGATCCCAGAAGTGCTCGCCGTTGACAGCGGTACTCCTGCTCCGCGCGAGGAGTAAGCAGAGTCGACGGGGGAGCCTGCCTGGTGCGTCTGGACCCGCGGTAAGTGCTTTTTAGTTCAAACTAAAAAGATACTTCGACTTCAGCTACATTATTCACGTAGCTGAAGTTGCGTATCTTAGTGGGCACTTTATGCTGTCCAGGGACATCAGCCTGGCTGTAGCTCAATGAAAACAAAATCAGTTCTAAGTGGGCCAATCACCTTCTGGCATCCAAAACTCCTTTCCCACAGAGAGTGAGCGAGCAAGCCATGAAGGTTAATTCCCAAGCTGGAAGAGTGTGGCATAATTTCTCTCTTCATCTACCCCACCATGTTTTTATACCATGCACATCCCAGTAGCACCTAGAGCCATTAGCCTGGATTGCAGCAGTAATTCTTTTAAATCAATGTGGAGCAATTCATATATAGGGTTGATAACACTTAGCTCTTTTCAGCCATAAACCTCATCGAATTTAGCAGTGGATTGGCCCATTGTTAACACATAAGAAAACTGTAGCTCAGGGGAGCTAAGTTCCTTGCCCAAGGTCACACAGCAAGTCAGTTGCAGAGCTGTAAATAGAACTTAGCTCTCCTACATGCCTTCCCCACCCTCCCCAGCCCTATTCCCGGTGGTGACATTTGGCCCTTGATTATGCATTGCAAGCTTGAGCTCTGGGAGGAAGCTCCTGAGCCTCCAATACAGGAGGAAATGCAGCTGGGAGGAGGAAGGAAGCCACGCTCAACAAGCACATGATTTTTAATGAGTTCAATATGTGGCCAGTGTCTCCGGGAAATCTGTTTGCAATTGTTCCTTATTAAAGGCAAATGACAAGCTGTTTTCCAGGCATAAACCTCCTCCTCTCTTCTCTAGGATGCCAAGGCAATTATTCATGGCATTATTTCTTCGCTCTCGTTCCTTCTCTCAAAGGGTTCTCCCACCCACATGCAGACATTACATAGCCAGCCTTGACATTCGCAGCATGGTTATGGTGGCAGAAGTTAATAACTAGAGTATTGCACTATTAAAACAACAACAAGCTCAATGGGGGGCAGGGCCTACTTACTGCTAAGTAATACTTTGCCCCAAACAAAAGAAAACAAAGAAAAGGCAGGAAAATTCATAGCTTAATAGCAACTGATCTGTCTGTATTTTACCCCATTGTTCTGAGCATTGCAAAAAAGTATGTTATGCCATTAGCTGTACATACGCTCCCTGCAATACCTGGGAATGAGAGGGGAAATTAAGGTTAGGAGCACAGATAACTGAAGACAAGATTTTTAGACAAGGTGTGCAAATACCTGCATAAATTGTGCATCTCATTTGCACACACAATTACCATGAGTAAGGGTACGATTTTGTCATGGGTATTTTTAGGAAAAGTCATGGCTATAACAAAAGGGCAATAAACAAAAATTCACGGCCCGTGACCTGTCCATGACTTTTAATGTAAATACCCAACTAAATCTTGGGTGGGGTGCCACTGCTGGGGGTGGGGGGGGGGGCGATAGAGACACCTTGGGAGGCCACTGCTGGGTGGGGGGGGGGGGGGGGGGGGCTGCAGCTGCCAGAGGCCGCTGAGCAGCAGCTGCTCCGGCAACCCAGGGACCGCTGCTCAGGCGGTCCCTGGGGCTAGCTGCACCCATCGCTGCTCGGGTAGTCCCCGGGGCCGCCTGAGCAGCAGCTGGTGTGGCTGTCCCCGGGGCTACCTGAGCAGCTGGCCCCGGAACCAGTTGCTTGGGCAGCTCTGGGGTCAGCCGCACCAGCCACTGCAGAAGTCACGGAAAGTCACAGAACCCGTGACTTCCACGACCTCTGTGATAAACATAGAGCCCTACCCATGAGTGCAGGTATAAATGCATCTGATTAACCCTTTGCACATGCAGTTGGTATGTGCACAAATTAGAAATGTATTCCTCACCTAAGCAGACTGAAAAGCTGGCCCACCATCACCCTTGCTTTTGCTAAAGGGCTTATCATTAGAGCAAAGCTAATTATTCACTCAGTGAATTTAGCCTCTTCTTCTGCTTGAGGAAGGTCCGGGAGCAAATTACAAATTCCCAATACATTCAATATTCAAAATCGCTCATGTCCTTGGTGACACTAAGTAAATTTGAAAGTGTGGAAGTGCAAAAACCAAATTCCCCCCCACCCCTTCCCAAAAAAGAACCATTATTAATCTGCCACTAAGCATCTCCACTTCTGTGTTCTCTATTTAAGACAAAAGATGGGTTCTGGAGGCTGAGATGTGGATTTGGTTTTGCAAACTCTGGCCAGTTGAGGCTCCCCCAAGACCCTATATGCGTATAGATGGGACACACTGCATGCATATTTCCCCTCTTCCCCCACAAATGGAAGTCAGTCACTTCTACACTGTTCCCAACCCATCCATCCTGCGGGACACGGCAGACAGCACATCCCTCAGCCCGCGCCACATCCCGCAGCCCCCATTGGCCTGGAGCAGCGAATCGCGGCCAGTGGGAGCCGCGACCAGCCAAACCTGCAGACGCGGCAGGTCAACAAACCAGCCCGGCGTACCAGGGGCTCTCTCTGAAGAAGCGGTGGACCACAGTTGAGAACCACCGCTGTAGGGGGAGCAAGCAGAAGGTGGGTGGGCTGGAGCCAATGCAGATGCATATTGACTCCCTCCAGCCCTGCAGAGATTTCTAGGGAAAAATATATGCTGCATCAATATTGTCTTTTCTGTACAGCCCTCATCTGGGGCCCAGAAGCAACCATGGCTTTGGGAGTCCCTTGTAGTCTGGCTTCAATGGAGCTACACTTGAGAAAAAAGAACCAACTGGGAACCAGTGGTGTGGAGACACCAGGCCCTCAGTGTAGATGTCCTGGTATCCACAGCATCTAGGTAAGACCCTTAGCCTTTTCCAAAGGAGTGCCAAATCCTGCACCCCTTAACAGTCATAGAGGAAGTATGTGAGGGCCCCATGTAAAGATGTCCTCCCCCATACCCGAGTCCCCTGGATTTTTCCCTGTCACAGTCTCCAGGCTGCTTATGAGCACAGCTAACCCTGACTGACCACTTCGCCTGTTTGGCCGAGGAAGTCAGCAAGGCTGTTCTTAAGCCAAACAGCGACAATTGATCTCTGGCTACGCAGTACTTATGCCTGCAGCTGCGATCGCTCCTGTGTCTGCCTCGTCTCCAGCCACGCTCCTGCCCTGCTTCCCTTCTGGCTTCCCGACTCCGACTCTGACCCCCAGCTTTAATTCCCGACTCCAGCTCCCACCCCTGGCTCCAGTGACTGCTCTGACCACTAAGCCTGGCTCCTGCTCCAACCACTAGGCCTGACCACCCACGTCCTGGTTTGTGACATTCCCATGGGAGGCAATGATCAGGACCAAAGTAAGGACCTCATGTTTTGGGCCCCTACTTGGAGGCACTTCACTAAAACTATATGGCACCCCTCTGGAATGGAGAGGGCAGAGGTAAATAAGAGTCTGAAATGAAGTATGATCAGGTGAGCAATAAGGAAATCAATAGACATTATTATTTTTTGCTGTTCTAAAAGCAGGAGGGACACGTTCTCTCAGTTGGGTTATATTCATGTCAAATAAGCATTCTGTCTCACACACACATTGTTACAGCAATGTCTGACTCATTCCACTTTCCAAGTTATTTTCTTAAACCGTTTCTTTTGTTTTGGTTTATTTCAACCTACAAGGAGCCAAACATTGTGCTGTGTCAATTTCCCCTTTCATACTATGAGGTTGTAAGTTATTTCTATGTGTGCACACGCACGCACGCACCCTCTGCAAATTACTGCAAATGCACAGAGCAGCCTGGGAATAACATGCTCCCCATAGCTTCCTTCCCAGTGTCTAACAAAAGACCCCAGGAGAAATTAGCCTTTCAGAGACTCCTAGAAACTTTAGCCCCAAATCTATTGAGGGGGAAACCTCTCAGTGCAGCAAATGCATTCTGTTTATAGGAGCATAGAAAATGTGTGCATCTTTGAGAGGCAGGGGGAGATGTCTTTCAAAAAATAGGACTAAAAATAAATCTGTGAACATTGATTAGTTATGCTTTGACATGGTGAAATAGGGAATGGTGAATTAATATGCCAATATTTACCAAACAAGCTATGGTACTGACAGTCCCCGTGAGTGATGCAGAACTGCTAGTGCAAGGTGTCATATTTTCTTTGTCTGTAGTCTCTCCCTCACTCCCCATTACATATACATACATACACACACACACGGTAGGGGACAAACTAAAAAGCAGAGAAATCTGAGGCTAGGTGATAGCTTTGTTACAATGGGCTCAGTGTTTATTCTCTGAACAGCAGTGTATACAAGGGGTGAAATTAAAGGCTGTTAGAGTGATTGCATCATTCACTCATTTCCCCCCCCCCTTTACATGTGCATTTAAAGAGAGAAAAAAGATGAAAGCTTTTAACCTGAAATAGCCTGATAGGTAGCGTTATCAGCATCAAAGAGGAGCAACAGGAAAAGCTGTGACAATGATAGATGACAAAAATTAAATCAAATCAGTGATGATGAAATATCAAGTAAACTAAAGCAGGTAGACTGTAACTAGGTCTACATAGAAAACTAAATAGACATATAGGGTCAAGATTTAACCCTATTGAAGTCCATGGGAGTTTTGCCATTGAATTCAAGAGGGCCAGAGTTTCAGCCATAAAAGGGCTATCTTTTTAATTTCTAGATATTGAGTGAGATTTAAAGGGCCCGTGGCTTCGCTGCAGTAGCGGCAGCTGGAACCCTGGGCCCTTTAAATAGCCTCTGAGCCCAGGGGCTCCCAGCCGGGCCCGGTGATTTAAAGGCCCCACCTCTTCCAGTTGAGGCCCCACCTCTTCCGGTTGAGGCCCCACCTCTTCCGGTTGAGGCCCCGCCCCCTGCTCAGGACTCCGGCATACCGGTAACGCCTTTAAGTTACTTTCACCCCTGCCTCAATGCCACCCTATATGCTCTATCTGCAGTGTAAGTGTTTATTTTCCCACAAAGTGCTCACGTACCCTACATTTCCACGTACACTCCAGTGCAGTTGATAGTATTTTGTGTTGCAGGATCAGGTCCTAAACTGAATTATTTTACCCCTTTCATTGTTGAAGGACCCTGAAGTCATTAAACCAGATCGAGTGTCTTTCTAGATTGACTCTCTCGAAATATGGGATTTAAATAAAGACCATCCACAAAGGAAACTGGGGGAAGGTAAGGTTTTCTGGGGAAAGAGGAGGGGATGTGAGGAACAGAATGGGCCAGCCATTTTTATTTTTGTTTAAGTCATTGTCAATATGTTAGCTGTGCCATCTGGCATCTGTGATAAATTAGACTATTTGTAATTGCAAGCTGCAGAGAATTTTTAAAAGACTGGAAATTTCTCTATCTAGGTTAGGTTCTTATATGGCCCTCATCACTGTAATAACTGAGTACAGAAAAGCACTATTTTCTTTTTAACACTGACCTGGGACGAAAAGACCTCTGGCTAGTTATTGTCTTTTTCATTTTTATTTTATTTGAACAGCAGAGCAAGCCTGGAGTCTCCCTCCCCCAAAACCCCCATGAATATTTCATATACATTTTGGAGACCCAGGGAACATAAAACTCATCTATTTTTCAACAAATTCCTTCCTTCTGTTACAAACCCCACCACAGATTAGTAAACAAAGGAAAGAATATTAAAAATATGATTTACATTTCACCATTTGTCCTCTTCATTTTTTTTTATTTTTTTTTACATTTCGCTTGTCATGGGCAATTACACTACGTTGGTTAGTGGCACTTTTGTTTGTAGCAGGCTACTGGCCATTTTCTGCTTTTCATGCATTAACTCAGCACTTTTTGTAGTGTATGTTCACAGTGCTGTACGTGATTGTTCTCCTTAAAATGAAAACAAATCCAAAGAATGAGGATTCAAATTAGGCTTTGCAAAAATCATTTCGTTGTTTGTGTTTGGTTGGTTTCTGGGCAGTGTTGTTGTGTGTCTGTGGGTGTCAATGTGGTCGTTTGGTTGGCTGAGGGCTCCCCCACACCCCAAAATTTACATTTGATCCTAAAATCCAAACCAAAGTTATGGCCCAGACTTCTTATTACAGCAGGAGAGAAGGGCAGATGGGGCACCAATTATGAATCCCTGAGTCTCAGGGCAGAGCTTTACCACCCTGAGCCTTGGCATTCTTTACAGCAGCCAGAGGATGCTCTAATTTACACCATCTGGCTACAGTCCCTAAAGGAACATATATCAACTGTGCAGAGCTAGAGCACAGGGCTCTCAGGCTATGCCCCCTACCTACCACAACACACACCCTGCATTGGGGCCAAGTGGGGACGGCACAAGGCTGAGTTGACCAGCTCCGTGCCAGCTGACAACTTCCCCTATGCCAGGGAGGTTATCAGCTGGCCAGACCTGATTGCTTTCCAGTCCCTCTGCACAAAGGGTCCAAAATGCAAAGGAGAATCTAGCCCTAAATCGAAGACTATTTGTTAGTGTCCTTCAAAAAGTGTTTGGCCTAGAATGGGTGCTGCTAGCTGAATTTACAAGGAAACTATCACCCCATTTAAAGATCAAATGTGATCTGCTGGTATATTGTAATAATCTAAAGGATAATGGTTTCCACATTTGAAATACCCACTTCTTCAAAAATCCAACTATTTATTTTAAAAATCCATCTATTACTGAGAAATGTTTCCATTCTGGCATTGCTGTAGCACATAAAAATACAATATGTGTGCAGCAGAGCTTGCCTGTAACACCCTCTTCTGCAGTGAGTTCCCAACAGGGACAGAATACAAAGATGAAGCAGTGCCTGGCATTTTGTTAGCATGTGGCCAGCTCCAAAGAGATGTGCAGGTTCCAGCTAATGGAGTAAAGTCACCCATGAAATTGGGGAGAATGTGGGGGGAGACGCCTTATCAGTTGGGTTTTGGTTTTGTGAACTTACTACCAGAATTCATTCAAATTTGGGTCCCATTTCTCTGAACACTCCCCTCCTGCAGCCCTCCCAAAACTGTAGGACCGGGGGGGGGGGGGGGGGAGGGGGGTGTTTTGATGGAATACTCTCCCCCAGGGAAGTGGCAGACTCCCCATTGTTTGGCACATTCAGAGTAGGACTAGACAAAGGACTAGTGCATAAATGTAAAATTAGGAGTGTTTCACCATTTTCAGGGTGAGGAACTCAGTGGCCAATAGGTCTATTTCATCTCTAATTTCAGTGAGTCTCTAAAATCCAGAGTAGTTCAAATTGGAGACATTTATTCAAACACTTCTCCCGCAAAGTACTGGGGTTCCAATCATCTCCACTCACCCAATGTTAATGCACGGAGGAATAAACACAAGGCGGCCTTTTTCAGTGCTAGCAGAAAAACCAAACAGAAGAGGTTTATTTGCCATGAAGAGAGGGTCAGCATGAAGAGATTTGTGTTCTCCAGATCCCAAGACAGTGTTCTGAACAATGGGGAAGGGGGGAAAATCCACAAAATTGTGTGTCGGACATGATGCCAGGCTAGATTTAGCCCTGGCGTAAAAGGACCCAATGGATTTACACCTACCTACCCCAGTTCTGAATTTGGCCCTGGAACCTCAACTGAATCTGCATAAAAGCAAACATGAATAACGAGGGTTGAGAAGGCAGCTGCAGTAGCTAACAATGAATTTTGGCCTATACAGAAGCTCCTAAGAACAGGGTTAGGAAAATGTGTGGAACTGACTAGTTAACTAGGCCTCAGTGTGTGCAAATTTAGCTGGATGTGATACAACAGAAGCCAGTGGACTTAAGCAATACAGAAGAGAAACCTGGGCCTGTATTTGTGGAGGCATGTGCCGTTTTAAGTGCACTACTAGGCTCAGAACAGACCTTTAGCCTTGGGGAACATGTTCAGAAACCATCACGCACAACCTTAGTGGAAAAAAGTTTGTATCTAGTTCAAAAAAATGTCACTGTCTCCTGGCTGATGAAACAGACATAGAAGTCAGGACTAGTTTAACAACCTCCTTTCTCAGAAGTTCTCAACCATTAAATTTCAAGTGTTGGTACTTTGATCTTGGGAGAACTAGAGAAGATTCTTTTTTTTCCCCACCAGGACTCTACAGCACAGTCTAACACTCCACTACTCTGGGCTGTTTTTGTTTCTAACTCTTCTCTAATTATTTTGTATTGGGGTTGGGGAGGGGGGTGGAAAACTGAGCGTCTCTTCAATTGAAAACAAGAAAGCAAAGAGGAAAAACAATTTGGTACAGTATGTAAGTGTTTTTGTTCTTCAGACAGGAGATAATTTGCTATATAAAAAAAGACCTTTGAATTTCCAAAAGGAGAGCGAGCCAATAAAAAGCACCATTTCTCTGAATGCTGCACAGAGTCACTGCAGTCCTTTTCCTTAGCCCATTCCCTCTTCTTCTCATTAGTTCAGATAGCTTTCATAATGCTAATTCCTTAGGTGCTTCCATCTTTATTTCCCTTGAAACCACTGCTGAGAAAATAGAAGTAATCCCTTTGCTGTGGTTTGAGTCCCTTAGTGATCCTGCCAATATTAAGTCTCCTGCTGACGCCAGGTGGAAGGGACAATTCTAAAGCTGGGATAATTGTTTCATGTTCATAAGAACAGAGGAATGAGGCCAGGAGATCTTGTTTAGGCTTGTCCCTCAGTTTTGTCAGACATGTATTTCGCATATAATTGGCAATACTTAAGGATGAATCCAGCTTTCTTTGAAGCCAATAGAAAAGCTCCCACTGACTTTACTGGGAGTTTCACCTGGCCTTTTGGGTTTGAGCTTTAAATGGGCCTTCGCCAGCCCCCTTTTTTCACCCATTTCTTGATATCATGTAAGCAGCTATCTACCGATCTTGAAGTCACAATGAGATAATTTGATGCTGCGGGGCCTCGTTTGCACCTCCAGAATGGAGGTTACCTCTGGACAAAAATTGTGGACAGAAGAAAGGTAGGGTGGCTTTTTAAAATAAGGCTGTTTTTTCATTTCATTTTTAAAGAGTTGAAGACACCTTCATCAGAAGACTTTCTACAATCCCCCATTGTTGTAGTACAACCCACATTACTGTATACTGCTTTGCAGTCTTTTTTAAAAAAATACAAAAGAGAGAAGACCCATGCCAGGGGGTAGAAAGGGGAAGAGAAAAGCTCTAAAATAAATTAGTTTCTCCAACAGTCTATCCCTGAACTTCTTGGCAGTAACACAGTCCAATGGGCAGAGCACAGGACAGGAAGCTGAGAGATATGGGGTGATATCCTGTCTCTGTTAAAGTCAATGGGAGTTTTGTCATTGACGTTGATGGTGGCAGGATTTTGACCATGGGATCTAGTCCACAGACTCAGGGTGTGGCTTTTGGCAAGTCATATGTTTGCCTATTTGTGCCTCAGTTTCCCCATCTGAGATAAACACACAGATTCTGACTTATATATTACATTTAATAATGTTTAAGTAGTAGGCATTCTAGTCATTCCTATTAATTAACTGATGTGTATTACATTTGCCATAGTATTCCACAGCAACGGTCCCAAAAACTACAGCTTACACCAGCATCACTGCACTGTCCTGTGCTACTGACTGTGGAAGGTTTTAAAGCGACTTGATAATTAAATTCAGCCTCTGCTATAAAAAAAAAAAGTAATTTATTCTGCAGCCATTTCTCTCACACACATGCACAATCTCAGAGAGAGAGAGAGAGAGAGAGAGAGAGAAAATATCAGAATCCAAATAATGGGTGAGCATTTTGTAAATGTGTAAATGCCAAGCTTTTTGCCACCGTTGCCAGGGCTTTATGGGCTGCCTGATGGATCAGTGCATAACAAAAATCTGTTTCCAGCCCTTTCTGGCTATTAACTGAACAGAAGACAAATTATCAAGGACCCTAAACAGCACAAAAGGTGTCACCTGATGGTGTTCATTAGCCAGTCAGATATTTCATTAATGTACCGCATACCTGCTACCTATTTAAGTAGGGAACACCACTCACAAGCACAAATGACCAGAGGTATCTTGGCACTTGAACAGGAATATACATCATTCCTCATTTCCCTCCCCACCACACCCCACTAAAAATAGCACAATATGTGATCTGCAATTTAATGTGAGGTTAACAAAAGGTATGTGGGATTTGCAGAACACAGACTGGTAACCTAGCAACAGGATGCAGCTATTTGAAGCTGTCACTGGTCAAAACAAAGAAGAAGAGAGGACTCCTGCTTTTCTTGCCAGGAGAGGGGTGGAGATTGTGAGGGGGGGGGGGGTCATTCTGTTCCCAAGAAAACGGTAAAACATTGACTGTATCAGCACCTACACTTTGTTTCTCTTTTCGATTCTTCTTCAATACGTGTAGACAGCATATATGGTCTGATTTTCCTGAGTGCTGAGGTCCCATAGGCATGAGTGGGAGGGAAAGCAGGGCTGGCATGGTATTATGGTACGGGGGAAAAAGGGGTTTTCTAAAGAAAAATGGCTACATTTTCAGTATCACTTGTAATGATCCCTATATACTAGACACTAACAGAAAGGTTTGTCTCTCTCACCTTCTTAATACACAGAGAAACTCCACGTTCGGAGGGAGAAACTGACAGGACTTATGGTGTGATCCTGCACCACTAACTTTAATGGGTGCAGGACTGAGCCCTCATTTCGGAGGAGCACGACAATGCTGCCCCCTCACTGAATGGTGACTATGATTTGACCTGGAGTGCACCTTGACCAGGACTGCCTCAACTGTGTTACCAGCCTGTTCAGACCTTACCTGCAAACTGCGGTAGTGTGGTTTAGTGGTTAGACCATAGACCGGGGAGTCAGACATGGGTTCTATTCTTATCACTGGCATTGAATCAATGTGTGACCTTGAGCAAGTTAATCTCACCAGGCTTCAAGTTTCCTCCTTTGTACAATAGGAATAATGCTATTTACCTCTCTTGGTGAAGCACTTTGAGATCTAAATATGAAAAGCACCAATAAAAATGCAAAGCATTATGATATTTTTTAAACAGCCTTTCCATCCCAGTCCCCAGCCTCTTCACTGCACAGATTGACAACTGTGCTGAATTCAGATAGGACCACCACACAGCCCTCATGAGACTAGTTTGAGAGCATTCTCTCAGAGTATTTCATTTATGTACTAAGCTGGAACATGAAACCAGGTCTCAGCAGAAGTGGAAGTTACATTTAGTAATCCACTGTCCGCCTATGGAATCTGTACATATTCATCCTGGGGTATGATCCGTGATGCTGGTTAGAAGTTCCTGGAATAAAGAGACCATTACAGTTGCATGCTGTTGACTGCTCTGAACTAGTCACAGTATATAACAAAATCTCCTGCTGGAGATTAACAACTAAAGCAATTCTCCAGTGAGTCAAGGATGTGAATACCCCAGTACCAATAGAGCAGTACAAACCCTCACACATGACAAGATGCTTCAGAACACTGAGGGTGGTCCTGGGTGTCTGTTGATTCATCATTTTTATTGTCAATTAAAATATGCCATTGATGGAGTTGTCAAGATCAATTGGCGGCATTTTACCCCTTCCATCCTCAACCCAGATTTTTTTAAAATTCATCTAAATGCACATTACAGTTAAACAGGCCCATAAATTAAAGTCTCAGATGAAAGGGGCAATGGAAGTCCATGGAATGTGCACAAATGGCTCATTCCTTGATGCCAAAATTGCTAACACTTCACATCAGCCAGCGTACCTTTCAGCAGAATCCGATTGAATTTAGGGCTAGAGGTTCTTTAAGTGATCTATGCACTGTTCACCCAGGGATTCCCTTGCATTGATCTGGAAAGGCAAGCAATTTGTTTCCATAATTTATCTTGAGTACGTCTGAGTCCTTTAAAAGCATTTGCATTCAGCACAACTAGTGGTTTCTGATCTTTTATCAGTTGGACAGATAAATTTACATGAGCTTCTATATATACACAAGACTTTAGCCAGAACCTTTAAACGTGGGCTGCTCCTTTAAGAATAAATGCTAAATTAGACTTACATGGGTGGAGTCATTTTACTCTTTTTAATAACTGTGCATAAAACCAGATTATACCATGCTCAGATTGCTAGTAAATGAGACCTCCTGCTCATTCCCTAGTCCCCAAGCCAAGCATAACAAAGACAGCTGAGCAGCAGGTCCTCTTTCCATTCATCCCTTCAGTGATCTCAATCTTTATGGACCCCCTCCTCTTCCTAGTATTGAATAAATATTATTTGATTCTCCATGCAAATAGACAACCCTGAGTCTTTCCTTGACAATAGCCACAGCACTGTGCAAAAAGGGAATGTCACCTCTGTTGACCTCTGGAGTCAGTTCATGCATTCACTTCATATGAAAGGCCCAACAAGCAGTGGAGTTAAAAAAAAAAAAAAAAAAATCTGAAAGCTCTTTAAGTCATGATTTAAAAGCAGATTTTAGGCTTCAAAATTTCATCAAGTTAGACCTGTGTTTGCAAACCTAGGTTCCAGTGCAGCAAAGCATTTAAGCCTGTGCTTACATTGAAACGTACTACAGTGGGAATCATGCACTTGGGGATTTTTTGCTGGATCAGGGCTTCAATTCACACATATAATTACTGATATTGTGGACACAAATCAGGACACTGAATGCACAAATAAACACCATTAACCCCTGGCAGGTACAATTACCTAGTTTGCAGATGTAATTGTGCATGGATTTTGTTCCTGCCATTGTTTGCTTAACTTGCTTAAAAACCAGGCCTGTTAGCTTTTAGTCTTTCTGTTTAATATTAATACATTATGTCACAGGATAAAGTCCTTATGACATAGATGGTAACTGTCGACCATTCAATTATATTGTTCCAAATCCTGACATCTCAATCAAAACTCCCATTTAGTTCACTGGGAGTAAGGACTGCAAGGTATTTAAGGTAATTTATATTTTCCATATACAGTGACAGTCTCCGCGAGGGTCACACTCCTTGCTTGGTAAATCTAATGGACATGTGGAGCAGACTGTGTGACGGTACATTTCATGGAAGAGAGAAGAATAATTGTCTGGTAACTCTCATGCCACAGGATGGTGGGGATTACGCCCCATTTCCCAAGGAAAAGGTTGCTTAGCCTGGTGTACTCAGCCCCTTCTGCACTTATTCCTAATGAGCTCTCATGAATGATTGCCAGTAGAGATGGAAGAAACTAACCAGCCATTCTCAACGCCTCCGACACCATCCTCTCCCCCACTCCCCTGCTAGTGCAAAGAAGTTCCCCATATGTTTTGAACACCACTCTGTGCTTCAGTGCTGCGTCGCCGTAAAGAACTCTGCTGGCTAGAGTGGCTCCTAGAGACAGGGAGTTAACCGAAGGGTTTAACATTCACACCTTTGGCCCCATCTTGCAGGATTTGCTTTCTATCCTTGTTTGTTGAGCTCCTGTATGACAGCTTCTCGCTTCTTCCCTCAGAGCCCTTCACTCACATGCCTGACAAAGCTGCCCCTAGCCCCTTCTGACATCCAGATTAGTCAATAGCTACAAGTAAAGACCCCAGCTTTGCTTTTCTGGAAGGGATTAGCGCGTTTCCAGAAGAATATCAACCCCGCAAGCCGTTCACTTTGCTCGGCTTCATGCACTCATATGTGTGCTGAGGCACACCACACACACACACACAAAAAAGTGGGGAGGGCAGATCACCTCACTACTTCCCAGCTTTATTCCTTTTCGCTTTTATCAGGGGGGAGGGAGGGGCAGTGTCTAAGCAGCAGCAGATTCTGCAGCTGGTGCAGCAGCTCACCATGCTGCAAGTCAGATGTTAATAATTATTTGGCTGTTTAGTGGGCAGAGAAAATGAAATTGAATTTACATGCACCACTACAGTGGCCTTTAAAAACCTTAGCATGAAAAATGCATGGCTGCCTGGGCATTATTTATTCAGCAATGGATAGAATTTTATGAAGATCCGACTCCTTGGTCAGGGCAGACAAATCTGGCAGAATTAAGCCTCATGTCTGTCAATCCACTAGCAGGTATGGGTGTGAGGGGGCAGGGCAGGAGGGGAAGCATTTCAGCATGTAAGACATAATGGCTTTGAAACACTAATCTTACTCTTGAATGATACCCAGGTTGTATATGCTTATGCATAAACATAGGCTGGCCTGGGAGTGTATCATATGAGATCCTTCACTCTAGGATCTTAAACTGGACTGACTCCCTATTGCTGAAGCCCTTTTACATGAAATATCTTTGCCAAGATTGAGCTTTTGCGCCTAGTAGCCTATTTGTTTCAGCTTTTCCCTTGGTGCATTCTAAAGGCTGTCCAGGTGGTATGTGTGCACAGTTGAGGATCTATGGTTACAAATGCCCCTAAAATGTCCCCCTCCCTCTCTCTCTTTTTCAGTTGCGACTCTTACATGAAAATAAAGTGCAGTCTCTGGTCCAGATGAGTTGTGAATGCTAATGAGGCAGGCACATCTCACACTTGATCTCAGACTAGTCTCAAACTGGTCTGATCCAGTATTAAGCAATACCCAGACCCTACCGTACATGCTCAGCCACTCCCCACAACACACACAGCCCCAGGCTTACCAAGATCCGTATTGAACAAAAATGTGCGCAAGTCACTGCTGTCTGACAGCGTGCACAGGTAGCAGTAAGACTGCATTTATATAGCACTGTCCAATTTCAAAGCGCCCTGTAAATTTTACCTAAACGCATTAGTTAACTCATGACTGAACATCTGGGCACTCTGTGGGTTGTGACGGGGCAAGGCCAGAGGGCTATAGGAAAGTGGTAAGGAACCAGTATGTTAGCCCCAGGCTAAACAAATCCCTGATACCTTATGGCAGTTGCTCCAGGTTAATCAAGACACCGGGGGCCAATTAAGAACTTTCCAGAAGGCAGGGAGGTTAATTGAGACACCTGCAGCCAATCAGGGGCTGGCTGAAACTAGTTAAAAGCCTCCCAGTGAGTCAGTGAGGGGCGCATGTCAGGAGCTGTGGAAGGAGGTTGCGTGTGAGGAGCTGAGAGCAAGAGGCACTAGGAGCTGAGAGCAAGAGGGCGTACTGCTGGAAGATCCTGTGGTGATGATAAAGAAGTGTTGGGAGGAGTCCATGGGGAAGTAGCCCAGGGAGATGTAGCTGTCGTGCAGTTGTTCCAGGAGGCACTCTAAACAGCTGCAATCCACAGGGCCCTGGGCTGGAACCCGGAGTAGAGGGTGGGCCCGGGTTCCCCCCAAAACTCCCAACTCCTGATCAGACACAGGAGGAGTTAACCTGGACTGTGGATTCTACTAGAGGGGAAGATCTCTGAGGCAAGCAGAATCCGCCAATAAGCGCAAGACCCACCGAGGTAGAGGAGGAACTTTGTCACAGGGTTTTCTTTTGCGAACGATGAATCTGAAATGCTGGGGGTCCTTTTCCTGTTGTGATGTGCAGGCTTTGAAAACAAGCAATCCTCATCCGTACAGTCAGAGCTGATTAGAAACTAGTATCAAGACATCCCACTAGAATTAGTGGCCAACCCTGCATCCTTTATACACTCATTTTTCCTGGGAGTGGGAGTTTCGGGTGTACAAGGAGTGCAGTCTGGGAATAAAAAGCAGTTGACTGATCATTGCTGTCTGATTGCACCACACTCCAAATCCCATAAAAGAGCATATCCCTCCCTCACAAGCTCCTTCTTGCACCCATCTTTTCCCTTAATCTTTAGCATTTTGAAGAGGAAAGATGAAGAAAGAGACACCCATGTTCAATTCCTAGCTCTGTCACAGACTTCCTGTGTGACCTTGGGCAAGTCACTTAGCCTCTCCTTGCTTCAGTTTCTTATCTGTACACCAGGGATACAGCACCTCCCTGTCTCACAAGGGTGTTATAAGGATAAATTCATTAAAAGATGGCGAGGTATCAGATATTACAGTAACGGGGGACATGCAAGTATCTTAGACAGTGGAAGTTTACCCCAACCAGATATCAGATACCTCAGTGATTGGGGCCATCCACATGTGATAGCGAGATAGATTGCTTATAACAATGTCATTTGTTTCCTTCTTTGGATCGTTACTTCTGCTCATTTTCTCTCATACTAATTGTCTTGCTAAACATCCTGTTATTTCCCTGAAGATCCTTTCATTAATGTGAAATGTGTATCTCTGCAGCAGCCAAACTCCAGCTCCCAATTGATCAGTCTGTCATCTCTAAGCAGTAAGGGAAATCCTAGCTGCAGTCTATGCATGTAAACAGCTACAAAACAGTGTGATATGGCTATTTTAACAATTACTGCATCATAAAGAGTGCACATAAAACAAGATCATCCAAAACCACAAGGAAGTAATGAGTATAGGCTGCTTTCTGACCTCCACCCCAAAGTCCCCAGGCAGGCCTGAGGAGGGACAACAGGTGTGACCAGGGAAACGATTAGAGGCGGAGGATCCTCCATAAACCCTAGCCCCAACCCATGAATACCCTGCCATCCTTACATAACTCACCTTCCCAGTTCCCAAGCAACAGCTGATGGATGTGGGATTGTGCTCTGGGCATCAGAGTTTGGGAAGGATTATTAATCATGTTTATTACAGTATTGACTAAGCACCACCCATAGGGGCCCCATTTGTGGTAGGCACTGTAGAGAGACAGAGTAGCCGACAATCCCTGCCGAGTCTACTTAGACTAGACAGAGCAGAGTGAACTATGTGAGGGTGGCAGAGGAAATCAGTTTTTGTTTGCTTGTTTTTAGGGTTATTTAATTAGGAGGGGATCAGCTAAATGGGAAGAAAGTGAAGGGAGAGGGGGCACTAAAGGAAAGGGGATGAAAGGAAAAGGGCAGAGAGAAGAGGGTTAAAAGGGCAGCAGGTGTGGAGTGAACTGAGGTGAAGAGATTGAGGGAGAAGGTTGGAGCAAACAGCCAATCAGCACAGCCCAGAGAATGTTCTCTGAATGCCCCAAGATTCCCATTTTGATTATTTCAAGTTACATTAACTAATTCTCAATTTTATGCACAGTTCAGTCTGTGGAGGAGGGGGAATATGTTGCTTAGAATGCATCCTACCCATCCAGCCCCTCTGCTCTCTGGCTTTCTTCCATGAGAACATTGGGCTTGGATGATATTGTACAGAAGAAAACAACTATACAGAAAGAAAACATCTCATATAATTTTTCCGCAATCCATGCTGTCTCCTACTTTACCATGAGTTTGTTTCCCTGGCAGTGGGTGGGAGGATATGGGAACCATAACTCTAATGGGCTTGCCCCTTTTGTGGCCTAGTGTTAGGACTCTACATAGTCCATGTAGGAGCCAAGAATTGAATTCCAGTCTCAGTTTGTACAGTAGGAGCTGGAAGGGAATTGTGCCTTGCATCTCTCAACAGCAAACCCTCTTGGGAGCAAAATTTGATCTGCTCCATAGGGAGTCCCAATGGAGGAATTCACCAGAACGATACTAGCAACGACAAGGGACTTCAAGAAATGAGATAAGGGATTAAAAAGGGGGGTTTCATGGATCTCCATGAAAGGATATAGGAAAAAAGGAAGTCCCCTGACACACAACCCCGCTCCAAGCAAGGTGTTCAGATGAGATACAGGCTTTATCAGATTAATACATTCTTATGCATGTACTATGTCAGTAGGATATTTCTTTCCCCTCCCTTTTGAATGCAGTAAATGTACCACCTACATCATACAAAATACAGTAGTACCTCAGTGCGCAGTAATGCTGCAGGAGCAATCTACTCTTAAGCTTGCTGGAAAATTGCTGCTTGCTGTAATGTTACCCAGGGGAGCAGTGCTCACTAATATTTGTTTAAGACAAACCGGTGAACACAAAGTAATGACCTTGTCCACTTTGTGCATTGCAGGATGCTCACTACAGTGTTGGGTAAAATAGATTCTCCACCCAGCAGGGCAGAAGGTTTCTCTGCTACAGAATTAGGGATCATAATATAGTTTAAAAAAAATGGAGAGGTGAACAAAAACTAATATGTACAATGAGAGTAGACTAGACTACCCTATCGGCAGTCGGTACCCCTCTGGGATGGAGCATGTTTCCTGCTGCTTTATATAGATGTTTACATAAATCTTGTCAGTCAAAACATAGGCTTTTTTTAAAAGAAAGAAACATGATCATATGTTAATTTCAGAAAAGGGGTGTGTGCCAGTAGGGAACCCAGTCATATGAAATGCCAAGTGACTTCAACGCCCAGTAAAATCAACACAGGTTGAAGGCACTTAGCACTTTGGAGATCAAGATCTAGATGCCCCTTGGAAAAAGTTCAGAGAGAACTAAGGACATAGGAAAACCCAGGGGAAGGAGCTGGTGGCATTGGCAGTCAAGCCTGGTATAAAGAGCCACCAGCTGACTTGTCTGGCTCATAACTGTGGCTGTATTAATATAGCAGGGAAAAAAATCCCCAGTACCTAGTAACATCTCCTATAGTGCTGAAATATCACTAGGAGTCTGGCTTTCATTGTCTGTCTTCTGGTTCACAAACGTGTATTTGGTGAAGGTGATGTGTCACACATATGTAGGCAATTTATACTCTTCCATGGAAATTGCACAAAACACTGGTCTCTCATTTTATACAGCTGCAAACCACCTAGAGTACTAGTCTATGTAAACAAAAAGTGACCTTCAGCAAACCTTTATTTCTTGTCATTTTTCTCTGTAACGAAAGAATGTCCATAAGAGGAAGAGGAAGTTCATAGGGAAGGACATGTGATCTCATTAGCGCTGCTTTGGCATTCTCCTATTTTTCTGATATTTATGTGTCAACGCCCAACTGCTGTTCTGCACCAACTTTCAACTCCACTGGTACCATCTCACTCAAGGATGAGTTTTCCGAACATATGCATCCATATTGCATTGTGAAAGCTTCCAGAAGGTGGCATAATAGGGTCTGACCAAAGTTATTTGCCACAATACCCACGCTAAGCTACATCAGATCACCCAGAACAGTGAGAGATTTCATAGAGAGAGATTTTCTGGTGTTGGCTGGGATTTAGAGGGTTTGGCCTCCTAGTTATGGTAGGGGTGGTTGCAGCCATAACCATCCTTCTTCTAGGAGCAAAAGAGACCTGTCTGGTAAATGGCCTGTATTTTTGCCTTGATAGCCACAATTAAATACTGTTTCCAGCCAGGCAAAAATACCAGTAATTTACGTAATTTCCATTTCTCAAGCACTCCGAACCAGTTTCCACCATCTTAATGCAAAAGTGGGGCAATCCTGAAATTCTTACTCATAGCTAATATCTGTCACTCTTACTCATTATGTAGCACCTTATGCTGTAAGTAGCCCCTGATCGATTTCGATGAGAGTAACCTACTACTCAGTGTGAGTAATGGTGGCAGAATCCAGCCCTTGGTAATTACTCCTGCAAAGTAAAAACTGAATAAGAATTTCTATGTTCTTACTAATGTTTGTAAAATGTTTTGAGAGCCTAGAATGGAAGGTACTTTGCAGTGAAACAGTTAATACCCTGCATAAGTTCTTGCAACATTGCTGCTGGTAGCCATGTGACAATGAATGTCCCTTCCCCCCCCACACTCCACGTTTTTCTGTAAAAAGTATGGCTTGCTGGATCCTAGATTATCTGAGTTCAGTTGTAAGGAATATCTTAAGACTTGCTGCAGGCATGAAGAAGTATAGTAGAATATAATGCAGAATCCTTTGTCACTGGCTTTACATTTATCATTCGTCAGCCACAGTTTGGAGATGCATGGAAAAAATTAAAATCACTCTCCTTGAAAAAGGTGTTTGTTGAAATAATTGGGTATTGTTATTCCCAGAACATATTGTCATGTTCATGGTTATCAAAAAAGGTTCCATGAAACTGACATACATATATGCTGCCTTTACATTGGACTTCCATTTCTTGACTAATTATTTGGGTTAAATATTTCTCTGTGTCACACTGAATACAGAAAATCATCTCTAAGCATCTCTCTCTCTCGAATATTGCAAGAAGGCCTGGATCCACAAAATCCTTTCATGCCTCAGGTCACTTTCATGGACTGGAAGCATCCAATGCTGTACCTGTAGGCCATTTGGTGCATGATAGAGTTGCATTTTATTAATTTTTATCTTCTGTAACAGAGTCAACAAAACCAACCCCTTGTGGAATTGTCATATTGGTCTGCATTTCTATAGCACCTTCCTAATGAAGATCTCAAAACTACCATTAAAGAGTGAAGCTGTGCTACCCTCCTTTGAGGTAAATAAGTATTATCCCCATTTTACAGACGGGGAAACTGAGACCTAGTTAAGTGGCTTGCCGAAAATCTCACAGGAATTTTGTTGAAGTGGCAGGAATAAAATGAAATCAGTATAACCCAGACCTCCTGATTCTCAGTCCACTGGTTTAACCACAAAGCCATCTCTCCTGCCCATAGAGAGAGATGCATTGCTGTACTGATCACATGGCACAGGAAAAAAGAGAACAATGTAAGGGCCATAAGCTGTCCCCAAACTATGCATTGGTAACCCATATGTTGGAGCTCACCCTGATAAGGGAACTATGTAGCTGCAAAAACGGACCTTCTGTACTTGGCAAATGCACGTTTTTGTAATGTAAGGAAAACCTAATCAGCTTTAATTTGTTTACTTTATTTATTTAAAGAGCTGCTCTACCTTTGCTGCCCTGGAGATCTCAGGCACTAGAAAGCAATGGCTTTCTGTCAGTCCAACGGAGACTGTTATTCCAACTCTATGTAATTAAGAGCTTGTTTATTTCACAGCAACTGGACTCAATCTATTGGACTTTAATTTCAAAGATCTTCCTTATGTGTCCACTTCTTGCTACTCTTCAATTAAGCCTTTATGCTCACTCTTGCAGGCTCTATAATTGACCATGATTTTAGTTATGTGGCCCAAACCAAAGGGTGCATGACTGTGTTATCGAGGTCAATTATCTTGTGCTAGAGTTCTCCAGTTAAGTCAGTCATTGCTGTTAGAACATGCCATTAAACAAGGGCTTATTCTCAGCTAACATTGTTTTAGCGGCACTTTTTCTGAAAGCAGTACTAACAGATGATCAGCGTCAAAGAGGTCTGCAGGGTCGCAAACAGAGTAAAGATAGCCAAACCTCTTAGCAGGTGTCTAATAAGAATTCAGTGGAAACATATTTATTGAGGGATTTTGTTTTTATCATCATAACTGGCCCTTCTACAGTACCTTTAATCCAAAGATCTCACCGTTTTGCAATATTTAATTAAATCTCCCAACATCCTACTGAACTATTATATCCATTTCACTGGTAGGTAAACTGAGACATGGGGAGGTTAAGTGACTTGCTCAAGGCCAACCAGAAAGTTAATGGCAAAGGATCATAAAAATAGGAGATGGGAAAATGTCTGAGATCACTCGGTCCATCTCCCCACCAATGCAAAATTGTTCCCCGAAGTCAATCATCAAACATTTGTACAGTATTTTTTTTTAATCCCAAGTATTAGGATAACTTTAGTATGATGGCAAATGAGAAACCAAATCAGTAACGTTGAATTATATCTAAAAGGTGCTAGAAAAAGAAAAGATTTCTATAAACAAGGGAAATTGTATCAGGTGGAGAAATTAAGGAACATTTTGATCTGAGAAAGAAATTCTACATGCTACAAAACAAAGTTTTTCACAGCTGACGAGGGATTCTGAATTTCATATGGTTTTAAACAGCTCAGGTTTGTCAAGGAGCTGGCAAGCTGCTGTGAACCTTTCAACTAACACAATCCTAAACTAGATGTGTTGCACACTTGCTTTCAGCCTGCTATCTCTTTCTATGACCAGAAAACGTGCACAGGATACAACATTTATGGGTGGGCCTGAGCAAAAACTCAGGATCTAAATATCCCTGATCTTTCAAGATGGTTATAATCTGAACCTACATCCAAATTTTGTGAAATGGCCCCTAAATCCCTAGAATAGGGGTATCATAGAATCTCAGGGTTGGAAGGGACCTTAGGAGGTCATCTAGTCCAACCCCCTGCTCAAAGCAGGACCAATCCCCAATTTTTGCCCCAGATCCCTAAATGGCCCCCTCAAGGATTGAACTCACAACCCTGGGTTTAGCAGGCCAATGCTCAAACCACTGAGCTATCCCTCCCACATTTGGGTAACCAAAGCCCCAGGTCTAAATATATGGGGCATTCAAAATATGGGGATTTTGATGGACAGGAATGAATCACTACCTACCGATGCACTGACTTTCAATTGGAGTTGGGTGCATAACTCCCCTTATCATCATTATCAGGGCAAATTCCAAAAGGATTAAGTGCCACCCGGATGAATCTCTGGCTAGGTCCTTAAGATGGTCAGGCTGTATATTCAGTTTATGGTCCATCACTAGCAATCTTATTATACCACCGAAGCTTTTGGTGCCCATGTGACTGTCAGTCACATAGCAGTATTCCCTGATACACACTTCGGAGTTTATTGACCTTCTGTTCTAATATGTCCATATTAAGAAAGTTGCCAAAACCAACTCTGTGCTGATGGAGGTGGTCACTGGGTTCAGCTTCCAAAATCCTTATTTCTGATTTTGTCCCTCACTGGATATGGAGCAGCTGACAAATTAAACAAGAACCGGAAACATCGATCCAGGGTTCTTCAGCATCCATGTTTCACTTCCCTGTAACAGAGTTGATATAAACGTGATTCTATAGAACTGCAGCTATGTAGCACGCTTGATGTCACAAAGTCTCCACAGAGGCCACTGAAAGGCCTGAAACATGGCAGCAGCTGCTGCTATAAAAGCATCCACCTCTTTCAAGCATGCTCCAGCACTGTCTATGACGATGCCCAGATATTTGACAGTTGCCATCTGTTCAATGTCCCATCTGGATGGGTTAATATTGAACTGGTTGTACTCTGGAACTGGAGGCTGCTTGATGGTAATGGCCGGGGGTTCAGTTTTATCCTGATTAATAACCAAACCAGTGCATGCTGTTTCTTGCCCAGCCAGATCGGCCATCAGCTTCAGTGATCCACCAAACTGAGCCAACATGACAATGCCATCCGTGTATTAGAGACACAGCCTGGCCAAACTCCCATGGAGATACACAACATGATTTCCTATCTGCCATCAACTCTAAGGCAGCTTTCCATTCCATTACAGAGCTAGAGTGTCATGAAATGATCTTCCCATTGACACAACTGATCTTGCAGACACTGGTTGATGCTGCCATCCCAATTCTTTACTGGAGAAGCTGGTGCCACCTTTCCCTAAAAACAACATGAAGTTGGATATAAGACACAGAGAACATGCTTGCCAGCAGCCTTTTCTAAACTGACTGGCTGAGTCGACCATCAGGTTCCTTATTTTTTTGTCCAAAGTCAAACCCATTCAGCCTTTAGACTCAGACTGTAGCCTTGTTTTGTTCTTAGTTTCATTGCTGAGAGTGTCTTCTCATTGATCCACAAATGGCATCTGAAGGGCTGATGTCCTGTCACTGAGCTGGCTGTGGTCAGCACTCATTACTTGAAACACCACCAGTCCACATCAGAGTCAGAGGGAGTGAGACTTAAGCCTCTAATGGTTTGATGGCCTTAAGCAATTCAGAATGGAAAGGTCTCCGATAGCTTTATTGTTTCAGCTCATGAACTGGCTGTCTTCAAAGTTATAGGTTCACTTTTGTCAAAAAAAGATGGTGGTCAGTGTCAAGTTCAGCACCTCTTGGAACTGTATAACTGTTGATCGAGTTATAGATGCTTCTGTTACATATTAACAATGAACCATTAACATATGCCACATTGTTGTGTGTGCCCAAGGAATGCTGTTGGATATCTGTTTGGAGCACTTGCACAAAACAAATGTGTTTCACTTTCAACAGCATTTTCCTGTCCTCTGAAACACTACTTGGACTTCTAATAAATCACACGCATAAAAAGCCACCAGTGGAAAATGTGTCTGTTCTCATTTACATTGTATAATACAGTCACATTTTAAAGGCAAGATAAAGAAATTGTACTAGTGTGTCAAGACTGAACCTGGTAATGGAGTCAGAAAATAATCACCATTTAAGAGAGAAATAGTTCAAATTTCAGGTGAAAATGGGTTCCTGATTATGAGCTGAAAGTCTATCCATTATCTGGAATCTGCAGAGGATTCAATGGGAAAGCTATTGTTGCATTTCCTTTATACTTGCTGGCATTCGATTTCACTTTGTATGCTTCTTTGACATTAATATATTGATGTTTACATCACTACTATGCATAGATGCCAGAACTGGTAATGGGAAGAGAGAGTAGAATGCAACTAACACCAAAATTAGGAGGGAAAAAAAGTCCTTGAGGAGATTTATAGCTCCCAATTACTCACTGATGTGATGTGGTTTTCTACTGTTTGGGAATTCAATCTTACTTTTAAACAGCTCTGATCAGAGAGTGATCTAAGATGTTTAGATCTTGATTAAAACATTCGGCCTGTCCTTTCTTTTTAAATTTCCCTGAAGTAAATATTTGTGTTTGGGAGAGGTCAGGGATTGGTAGGGTTAGAAAGTGGCATCCTTCAATCAAAGACAGCATTTTTGACATGGTGACGCCATTTTCTTTTAAGGAGATGAAGGGTAATTCAGTTTCTGTACAAACTGGATTCAAACCATCCTCTAGTTCTCAGACTGCCCACCAGCCCTAATGGAGCATGATAGCTTCACAATCAAGCTAGAGTCCCCTGCTGACTGAACTCGACCAAATTCATTTTATTTATAACCTCAGGTTGGACTCCAAATTGGGTCCCAAAGGGATAAAGCCAACCCTTTCTTAATGAATAGCAATGATGAATATAAAGAGCACATTCAGTACCACTGCATGGATAGGTATTGGGAGAGACTATCAGTCAGTGGTCACAAGGGTACTGAGAGAAAGAGCGTAAAACACTGCAACACTGACTTGAAAACTGCTGTCACGTTACCTGGATTTCTGGATCCTGACTTGTGCCAATATGCTCTCCCCACTGCTCGGAGACTGTCAAAATGGAGTAAATACAAAAAGAATGCCCTGAAGATACTTCACACCTTCATCTTTCAACTGGCCTCCTCCATAACCTCTCTGAGGGGGCTGACTAAGTTCTAGAGCAGGCCTTTTCACACCTCAGAATCCGCTGGCAGAGAAGAGAAGGGATGATGGCACACATTCATTTCCTAAATTCTAATATCCCACTGAACCACCTACATAGAAAATGCTGAGGTGTCTTAAGCCTGACAGGGCTAGCACACAAATAGAGAGGGAATCTGAAACCTTCGACCTTCTATGTACACTGCAGTTTCCCTGATCTCATTAGAACCAATCCACTCTCCAAAAAGAAAAATCAAACAAAGAAGAATTCAACAAGCCCTTTAGGTTTATTTGTTTCCTGTCTTCCAGCACACCCATAGGTCAGCCACTACAATAGCCAAATTAAAAACACAGATTTATGAAGGCATAGATTTTAGGGATGGAAGGGACCATTAAGATCATCTAATTTGACCTCCTGCATAGGACAGGCCATAAAATTTCACCCCCGGATTTGTGTATAGATCCCAGCTTTCTGTGGTTGAATAGTATTACTGTTTGTTTGCTTATTCATATTGTGGCAACGTCTGGGGGCGCCATTCATGGATTAGGATTCCATTGTGCTAAACCCTGAATGAACAAACAACAAAAAGATGGCTCCAAAGAGTTTACAATCTAAGCCTAAAATGAAAAAGAACACAAATAGAGTGAGGGTGTTTTTGTTTGTTTGTTTTACAGAACATAATCTGGATTTAAAGGCTCCAAATGCTGGAGAATTTATCACATCCCTTGGTAACTTGTTCCAATGGTAAATTATCCTTGCTGTTAAAAAAAAGTATCTTAATTTCTAATTATATCTTTGCTGAATTAAACTTCCAGCCATGTTATGCCTCTCGTATTAAAAATCCTCTAGTATCAAATCTTCTCCCTATATAGGCACTTATAGATCATGATTAAATTGCCTCTTTACCTTTTCCATAAACTTAACTGAAAACCCATAACATCAATAAAGGTCCAAAAAAGTACCATTTCCTGGTGACTCTGATTTTCCATAGAATCTTCTTTTTCTCAGGAACAAATTAAGTGCTCTGCTTGCTTGCTTCCTTTGATTCCTTCCCGCTTTTTCTAAGGAAAATGTATTTTAAAGAAAATGCTCTGTGCCGTCTTTGGAGAAGCTCATTTTCAAGCAAGGTTGGTTTCATGATAAATCAGAACACTTGAAAGTACTCAAAAAGGTGCACCACAAATCCCTTGGACTGAACTCAAAACATATCTGGTTAATGACAAATGAAATAAAATAGAGAGGGATATATGGATTACAAGATACCCTACATATTATAGAGGAAGGATGATCCTGTGGTTGAAGCACAAAATTGGGAGATTTGGATTCTGTCTTTAACTGCTGCAGATTTAGTGTCTGATAATGAAAAATTCATTTCAACATTCCGTACTTCAGTTTACCCATTTGGAAATTGGAGATAAAATCCTCCCCGAATGAGTGTTGTGAGGATGAATTAATTAACTAGTATTGGCAAAGTACTTTGAGATCTTCAAGTGGAAAGTGCTATAAAAAGAATAGTTACCACATTGATCCATAATAGATAGTTCTATCCACCCATTCTGCTGTCATCACTCACAAAGTTCTCTCTTCTTCTTCTTCCCCTCTGTTTCCCATTTGCTGCTAGCAATACTTCAATACAATGGGCCAGATTCTGACCTCACATACAACAGTTTTACCCTGGCAGATTTCTCCCAATATAAGTAAGATGGGTCAGAATCAGGGCCAATGTCCCTGAAGAGAATACTGAGCTTTACAATATGACAGAGCTGACAGACTTTATCTCCCCTTTCTGATACTGAGTCAGGCACTGGAAAGTATTTACTCTGTTTTGCCTGTTGAGAACTCTGCAAAATCTCCTTTTTCTGTTCTTATTAAGGGCAATGCCAGGCCATTAAACGTGAGATATTCTTGCCTCTATGGAATCCTAGGCTAAATGTGCAGCACCATCTTAGTGTTCACCCACAGTTATTCCTCATGGCTGAATGAAAAAGCTTCCATTCCCAAGACAACTAACAAAGTCCAGAACATTGTCTTTTCCCCTGAGATGATTCACCTGCTCTAAAACCTAGAATACATTTAATTGGCATCTTAGAGATAGTGGAGTTAACTAGAAGCTACTTACTGAGTCATTCCACTGACAGTCATACATCTCATTGACCAAATAGTCCATGACAACTAACACTACAGGAAGAGTCCTTGGCTTGAATGTAGGACAATATAAGCTCACCGTGCAACAACATTTTGTTTCTTACGTCCCTCTGAGTGCCTACGATTTCCTATGGATGCTACCTTAATTATATTTTCTTCTAAAGTCTCTTACCTCAATAAGTGCAACTCCACAAAGAAACATACACAATAGTTTTAGCGGCAGATCGAGGACCAAGTCACCATTGATTTGCCCCGCACTATGTGTAGTCATTTACTCCAGCATGAATTAATGCAAGGTGGGTGTAAAATGCCATCAAATTATTTAATCTGCACCACTGTAAATGACTACACAGGTGCAGTGCAATGGTGGATTAGACCAGAAAGTCAGGGTCTATGCCCTTATCTGACATCAACTTCCTCTATGAACTTGGGGCAAGTCATTGTCAAAGTACATGCACAAAAGCATGCACCCCTCAGTGCCATTCACTACATGTCTGAGGTGCACATTTGCTTTGCAGATTTGCACATGTACATGTCAAGATATGTGCAGCACGGAATTATGCATCTGGCTTAGGCACTTAACCAAGTGGAAGAGGTCTCGGGGGAACCCCAGCACTTAGCATACTCAGTTCCAGCATGTACGCTTTTAAATATATAATCAACTTTATTGTGCCTCAGTCTTCCTATCCATAAAGTGGGATAACAACGGCCCCTCTACAAGGCAAAGGGTTGTGAGATTTAAATAATCAATAGTCTTCCAAAGCCTTCTGTATTTAATTTTGATGAGGTTCCTAAGACCCAAGCCTACAGCTTTTATGAGATAAACAGGAATTTAGATAAAAGAGTCAACAGTCTGATCAGCAATAGAGTTAGTTTGTTCATTTTAAACAGAATTTTTTCCTATTATTCTTTCAACTCTGGTCAGAGGCATGATATGAAATGGTATCTAGATAATAACTCTGAATAGGTGGAGAATATCAATTTCAGCATCTCAGGTACAGTAGCTGTTGAGCCTCATCATATTCCCAACGGCTATGTGTCATGATCTCTAGAGCTGGTACTAAATCCCATCATTAAGTGCTCAACATAAACTCACAGGCGTTTTCAGATTTTGAGTTCCTAGCTCTGCAGATAATTACTTAGAGTAACTTGTTCATTGTATTTATTGGTTGGCTGGTTTTCCTTTGACCTCCCAACTCTTAAGTCTCTAACACAAATTCCTCCAAAAAACACGAAACAAATCTCTCCTGATCTTCCACTGTCATTATCATGCACTGCCACAGGGCAAGCTGCAGGCCCCTGACAAAATAATACATGAATTTCAAGTATATATTTTCAGTGCAAAAGTAACAGAAATCTACTTCTTGGTGAAGACCGCAGAACTTCATATTTCCCTGTCCCTTATATCCGTGGTTCTCAAACTTTTGTACTGGTGACCCCTTTCACATAGCAAGCTCCTGAGTGCAACCCTCTCCCCTGCCCCCTATAAATTAAAAACACTTTTTATATATTTAACACCATTATAAATGCTGGATGCAAAGCAGAGTTTGGGTGGAGGCTGACAGCTCACGACCCCCCATGTAATAAACTCACAGCCCCCTAAGGGGTCCCTACCCCTAGTTTGAGAACCCCTGCCTTATATAGCATGGAGCTTTGATTGACTAACCAGAGAATTTATACACACACATACTCGCATATATTACTTCTGCAGCTCTGACTTCTCTCTTGTATTCAGAAAATGTATAACTAAGTAGCCCAACTAACGTCAGTGGAATTACTCAAGTGCTTAAAATTACGCACACACTTAAGTAATTTACTGGATCCGAGCATAAATTGGGAAGACTTGAAGACATCCCTAAACATTTGACAAATTCTTGCAATAATCTAAGAAGGCTTAAAACAAGTTCTAGGAACTTCTGGTCACTCAGCACTGGTTCCTTCTATTCTTGCTAATGTGTTCCTTGCTGAGGACACCGCTTATGATTAATAGACACAGTGGGATAAAAATCATTGTTTGCAGGAGTTCTACATAGAACTCTATACGTACAGAACTGGAAACTTAGTTCAGTTCTGTATTTCAGCTATTTCCCATACTCAGGCAGAGATCCCTGGAAAATGTCTCTATTAACACGAACAAAAACCACCAACTTTTATCTAGAGCTTTTCATCTCACAGTACATCTCACAGCGAGGTTAGTATCATTATCCCCATTTTACAGATGGGGAAAACTGTGGAGCAGAATGGTGAAGAGACTGGGAATAGAGCCCAGTCTTCGGAGTCCAGTGCTGTATTAGCCTGGTCTGCTCAGGAAAGTTGTTACCGGTCTCTCGGTTTACTATAATCTCTGAATTGCTCATGCTGTGCCTCACTGGACTGTTGAGCCTGGCAGGAGACTGTTAAAGCTTTGCCACTTAGCTTCATTCACTGCGGGACTGATTATTTATATCACATCTGTCTTAAAAAGGAGAGAGAAACAGTATCACCAGCAGAATGGCTGAAACTGGTCTGGCCCATTATTGCAATGCACAAGTGCTCCCATTCAGGCAAACACTTAATCAAATGCTTAAATCCATTCCTCGTCAGAGAAGCAAAAGGTTTACTTTGAAGTCAGTGGGAGTTGCACACATATTTAAAGTTAAGCATGTGCTTAAGTGTTTTGCTGAATAGGGATGATTTCGTGAATTGCAACCCAGGGTTTGTGGGAGTCTCTGCAGGAAGGGAAGCCGGGAGGAAAGCTAACAACAGTGAGAAATCTGCAAAAGGGGGAGTCTGGGGAATAGATAGGGTAAGGAACGCATGCAAAGCTGAAAGCTGGCATAAAAAGACCTACATTTAAAAAGGAGGGAGAAAGTGTCTGGGGATTGCAGAATTAAAATTAAGACATGAGCCCTGTAAGCTGGAGAAAGGGGATTGGGACATGAAAAGCAAAGGCACTATTTTTCTCTTTTCTTAAGTGTGAGTTTAATTCCCCAATCAGTCAGAACAGGCTTGTAATCTACAACCTGCTTCTTGTTTGTTTCCTTAACTTGCAAATGGAAATGGGTTTTTATTATTGTTATTTATTAAAAGTAACTGTTCTTTGTGGGAGCACAACAAGCCTCTTCTCCTCTTATCGCTTCTCCTTCATGCTCTGGCCATGTGTGATGAATGCTAATGAGATCAGACTTTTTCAACCCCTAGGCAGCCATGCTTTTGGCATCACAACAGTACACCCAAGCTGTAGCTCTTTGAAATACTATACTAAGTGGGATACCTCATTACCCATAATGTATTTTGACAGTATCAAGTCAGGTATCAACACCCATCTACATCTAATATGCAGCATTCATAGATGGGCAGTATGTGTTCCATTCGGAGTCTGTGTACCTCCTGTTCTTTCAAATCAAAGTAGAGGTTAAGGAAAAATAGTATCAGACAGGAAGTATTAATGCTCTGTAACACCTTACAGGGTTCATATATTCCATGCCAGAACATATTGGGGTAACTATTTCATACCATATCTACATTGTTGCAGGAATGGTACATTCACATGTGTTAATACAAGTTACAGGAATAGCCAATGTAATACAGCAACACATGCTACCGGATTCATATACTTCATGCTATAATACATTTCAAGGTAGTATATTCCATGGGGCAATGCAAGTTGCAAGGATAGTACGTTCTATGCTATGGCAGATGACAGAGATAGTACAGTCCATGCTATACTGTAGCATGCTTCTCAGCTGTCCTTCATTACAAGGAGTAGCTGCAATTTACAACTCAAATTCCCCACGCACATGCACTATTGATTCACTTTTTATTACTGTAGGTTTCTGACATCAGAAACATTAAGTGAGGTAGAGAAAAAAATATTTATGGTAAAAAAAAAAAAAAAAAAAAAAAAAAAAAAAAAACCTGCCAGCCTTCCAAGTTTCCTACACTGCTAATATGCATTTTCTTCTGGCTGCTTTTCATATCTAAAGGCCATGACTGCTAGACTGTCCTCTCCAGGGGATTTGACACCTCTGGCTACTTCAAAAACTCAAAGGGCAACGTATTTACTGGTCAAGGGATCCACAGATCGCTGATTAGCAGATTTCCTTTATCCCTGTGAATAGCCCTAAGGAGAAGGATGTTCCTGGACACAGCAGATGAAATTGACCCTGTGCTGAGGGCTGAAGAGTGAGGATAGGGTCTTGCTAACTGAGGGGAGGAAGCAGAAAATGGGGGGGAGGGGGCTCCAAGGGCTCAAAAGAGCGCAGAGCAGAGCGTGTTTCAGGGAGCTTTTACAGGCTGAGCAAATTACAGATTAGTTGTGCTGGGAGGTTTGGGCATGAAATAGAGGCAGCTCCCTGTAGACAGGGAGTTATGCATGAGCTTCTAGTTGATAGGCTGAAGGCTGGAGAGCACAGGTGGTGTAACAGCAAGGGAGCTCAGTGTAATCAGTTATTAGTCAAAGACCCCTGCCACAGAGCAGACTGCAATGCTGCAGTCAGTGAACTGCCAGCAGAAAACGGGCTGGGACACGGCAGGGTATCCAGGCAAAAACTGAACACCCAAGAAATCTGAAAGAACATGGTATCTTAATATTTGATGATGAGCTGCAGGTCCTGTGCCTTCGTGTTCGAAAGAGCAAAACCCAATCAGCAAATGGGGATTGGCAGGGGGCCCACACTGAACAAGGAGACTTTCCCAAAAGAATCCTGGTCTCTGGGTCTCTCCACCTCTTATACCTCAAAGTCTTGATGCGGGCTGCCTGGCTCCTGCACCAACCACCTGCCGAGGGAAGGAGCGGAGAAGAGCGAGGAACAGCACCTCTCTAAAATGTGTCAGTCAGCAGCCAAGAATTTAATGACTTGCCTTAACAAGAGTCTATTTCACGTCTTGTTCCCTTTGATTTCTTCCCTCGTTTAAAAGAATCAGTTTCACCTTGTTTGCATGTGTTAACTCCCTTAGAGGCCCACGTGCCCTAACATGCCCAGATTGTCCCTTTCTGAAGGGTTCCCCCCAGGACTGGTCACACAGGCTCATCTCCCCCAGCTGCAGCATTGCATTCTGCTAAGATGTCATTGCATTCCAATAGCTCACATTTTATACACGGAAGGATCCTGATGATTCAAATCGCTCAGATGACACCAAGTCTGATTGACTCATTAAGCAATTGGATAAGTAGGAGTTAAGCAACAGGGCTATACTAGAAGAGACAATGGGTCAGTCGGGGGGAGGGATAGCTCAGTGGTTTGAGCATTGGCCTGCTAAACCTAGGGTTGTAAATTCAATCCTTGAGGGGGCCATTTAGGGATTGGGGCAAAAATTGGGGATTGGTCCTGCTTTGAGCAGGGGGTTGGACTAGATGACCTCCTAAGGTCCCTTCCAACCCTGAGATTCTATGATTAGAAAAGGAGGTTCCAATCACTGGGAATCTATCAGAGTATCTTTCTTACCACAGTATCCACTAACTGTGGGTGAAACCTTGCACTCATCACAGAAAGTCATGCATAGTAGTACCATCCATTCATGTGATCAAGAGTCACCCTGCCAGAGGTGCTTAGGACAGATCAGGGCAAGCCAGGGGCCTGCCAATGCATCACCAAATGCATTTTGTGCCTCCTTAATAAAGGAGATCTCAGCCTTCCCCTGCAGTCTTGTAACACACCGTGTACATAACCTATATGTGCGTGTCAATGCGGAATATCTTCTAATGCTGCTGATCTCTCAGTTAAGGTTTTGCGCTATAGTCTGAAAGAGATGAATGTGTTGTGTGCAGTGTGTTTCCTTCTCCACTGGAGACAAAAGGACATTCCTTGGAGATGCCCACAGTCTGACACTGACTATGGAAATGTGCTGACTGTGCATTAGAGTATGATTAAGAGGCAGCCCTTAATTTGGCATTTCCTTGCTTGGCAGGATTTGCACTGTGGGAATATCACCTTTAAACAACTTCAGCGGGTTTCAAATGAAGTTTTTGCTAATGGGAATATACATGTGAAAGCTCTTGGTAACAGCTGCTCTAACAGGACTTTGCTTTGGTAGCACTGATGGCATTTGATTTCTATTGTACAGCTCAAACGACGCAGAGGGTACAGCAACGGCAGCTTGGAAGAGGGAGCATTGGCTGCCATGCCTTTGGCATGTTACACTATATTTCTCCCCCTGCACTGTGCAGCAGGAAGAAGCATGAAGGCCTTCGTCAGTTACCAACCCCCTCGGTTTCTCTTTAGCCTGCTGTGCTAAGCTACCGTGACAGAGCATTTCACTCTCTAACAGGTTCTTTCCTGGCTAATCAAACATGTAGCTTGGCCCTGAACCCCGTTTCTGTTCCAAACACTTAGAGCTGGGAAATAGAATAACTACATGAATAGACAAGAATGTGTCTGAAAAGCTGGCCTGGTTCTTTGATGGAATAGTTAGTTGCAGACTAGATGGAAATGGTTGCAGAGATCTGCTGGAGGCCACAATAGTTGATTCCTGGTTAAGTACAGCATCATTCCTTAACTACCCACCCTTGAGACAGAGGATTGCAAGAGGAGGAGTCAATGTGGTTCATCCCGTGGCTCATATGGGCTATCTGTGGTCCATACAGAGCACCTGCTACATTCAACACAGAGCTTTTTGGTTGGCAGCCCCCACAGATCAGACAGCAATTCCAAAGGGAAGGGCGCTAAAAGTTCTGAAAGCCTGATACAGGAACTGATTAAACATCTAGCTCCAAAAGCATGGTGCACACAGCCAGTGAAGCCATTGTAAAGGGATGGGAATAACGGTCCCCAATAACAGCTCTCCTTCTCCAAGGACCTGTTCTCTCTTGCTGTCTCCCAATTTGTGGGTTGTGCTTAAAAGTGCAAAAAGGGGGTGAGAGCTTCAGGATTACGGTAGCGACCAGTGCATGACTGATGATCTGGAGACTATAGCATGTGCATGAAGTCGAAGGATGCGTGGGGATTAAATAGAATCGCACTATGCCAGGGGATGGGTCTGTGACAGAGTCTGGTTCTGAGTCTGTACTTCCCCTAATGCAGGGCTCCATTACATAGACTGGACTAGGCTGTAAAGCTTTCCTAAAGTTCAGGGGTCCTCAAAAGGGATTGGATTCAGTGTTCTGGTCGTGATGCTAGTCTCTGGATCAGAGTTTGAACACCCCCAATGTTCAAGGGAAGTTGGGTTTGAGATCTGGCTGTTTTCAAACATTTATTTGAACTTGGTGAATGCAGTGGGTTTGATTCAGAAGGCCTCACTCCTGGGAAGGCTTTTTTTGGGCTTTGATCCATGTGGAGTTTTCATCCTGTGAGTTTCATTTTGAACTTTAAATGAACCCAAATAAGCAAAGTGTAACTCAGACAAAGCAGCCACCTTTGTCCTGGTTTCTGGTTGAAAGTAGAAACTTCTAACACCCCAACATTTGGGGATGATCAGCTCCAGGGTTTTGGTTAAAGAAACGAGCCATTTGCAAAATTCAGATCTAGAGCATAATTTGTATTGTGAACTCCTCCCCAGCTGTGGCTTAATCTGAAGTTTTGATCTGGCCTCACATGTAGTTGACAGCACTATGCGAAATCAATTCAGTCTTATATATTATCCACTTGACTGGAACCTATGAATTATCCCAAATTCACTGTAAATTCATCCCAGTGTCACTAAAAACGCAGCCTTCATTCACCACTTTCCTTTTTCTCTAAGGTGCCACAAATATTTTTCTCACTTTCCTTTACTTTCAGGTTTCTAATGAATTCCAAAAAGTAGGGACAGGGTACAAAGATGACATGCCTGTCTGAGGGTGTGTGCATGATCCCTTCATCTCTCACAGCACTTAGATTTTCAAGTGTTCTTCAGCATCCTTCATATGGGGCTAATGCATTCCACCAGCACACAAAAATAAAATAATTGAATAGCCACTTTTTTAAAGCCGTACCAAGTTCATCACTTAACATCACTTTTCATCATAATCTAATCACCACAGAGCAAGGAAAATCATCATACGGGAATGTGCTTGTCTCCCTCAATAAACCAGTGATTATTCAGACAATAACTAGGTTTATGCTCTTCATTTCTTAAAATGTATGGAGTCTTATGAAGATACGCTGCAGACGGGATTCTTTATATTGGCTTCTGGATACTAAAATAAGTGATGGGAGCATTAGAAAAGCCTAAGAGATGTTCGTTTGAAAATAAATGTAAAAAAGTCTTAATGATTTTCACTCTGCGGAAGGAAACGGAAATGTTAGATTATTTATCAGATTAAAGGTGCATTGCTCATTCCATTTTGTTACATCCTGGTCCTGTATGTAATGCCATAGCTGGAACTTAAATACCAAGACAGCCAACATTTTTGCTTTGATTTTTATTTTTAAGTTAGCATTGCCACTCTACAGCCAAATGGCCATTATTCCATTGCTCATTCTTGGAAACTCAGTTCCAAACATAGAACCAGATCCTTAGATGGTGTAAATCAGAGTAGCTCCATTGACTCTAACAAAGCTACATCAACGGATACCAGCTGAGCATCTGGGCCTGAATCTCTAGCATGTTGTAATAGGAAAAATATATAGTTCATCCCCACATGGATGACAAAATGTCCATTAATGAAGAGACAGAGCAAATCCGAATGACATCTGCACACACATTGCAGGAGACAGATGCATGCTGTAGCATTTCATGCAAACAGATGTGTTCACTGAATGCACCAAGAGTGCCTGAACATCTTATAAGAAAATAAAGATGTCAGGAAAGAAAACCAATTTCCTCCATGATCCAGTTGCCCTCCCAACTATTCGTCACACCTCCAGATTTAAGAGTACACATACAAAGACCACTCATGCAGCAGAGGTTCTGGTTGTGTGAGGATAAAGTGATTCTGAGGGGGTAACAGAAAAATACTTCCATGGCACAAACAATACATCATTTATGAATTGCTGATAACTAAAATGTAGGGTTAAGTCCTTCTGACCTCACTCTGGTGAAACTGCCATTGACATCAATGGGGAGTTTTGCCAAGATGATCTGATCTATAATTATGATGGAGGCATAGTAATGACTTCATAATTAGTCCCAAGTAGAGATCTTGGTGCACTGGAGCTGAATCCCCTTTGAAATACAGGGGAGTCCAGACTAGGTAAGAATGTCATAACCTGCACCGGGGCCAGCTCCAGGCACCAGATGACAAAGCACGTGCCTGGGGCAGCGCCCTGTAAGGGGCGGCAGTCAGGGGATTCTGGGGCGGCCGTTTTGGGGGGTTTTTTTTGCACTTTGGCAATTCGTCAGTGGCCATTTTTTGTTTGTTTTTTGCTTGGGGCGGCTGAAAAGCTGGAGCCGGCCCTGACCTGCACCAATCTTAGCAATGAGTGTTGGGGACAATGGGATGAAATCAGGGAAGGACAAGATGTCCTTCTGCTTAAGGCCCTGGATTAGGAGTCAGGAGATCTGGCTTCAATTCTTGCCTCCATCACAAAGTTCCTGCATGAGTTGGAACAAATCACTTAACTTCTTTGTGCTTAAGTTCACCATTTTCAAAATAGGGATAAGATCTCCTTTCCTCTGCCCTTTGTCTGTCTCTTTCGTTTAGACTGTAAACTTATTGGCTTATGTGTTTGTACAGCATCAGCTAACACAAAAGAGCTTGACAAGTTTCTAAGGGCTACTATAATATAAAAATAAATTAATTAAATAATACATAATAATAATAACCACCAATTTTAATAGAGTTCCTGTATTTTCTGCTAAAGGCTCATTTGATATTCCATAATCAGCCTTGGCTTTTTTATTGTCTTTAAGAGAGGACCTAGCAGGGACTTAACGCCTTACTTGCTGGAAAACAAGCAAAGCCTCTGGACCTTTTCAAAGGACTGAACCAGAACATCCTAAAAACTCTGGGGAAAGTCGTAATTTGGATACAGGTCAGGATCTGAACCTCATGACTTGGATCCATGGCGGCCAGAGAGACTGCCTAAGGAAAGTCCTTTAGCCCACTTTAAAACATTCACAATAAATCTCTTTTCGGCTGGACATTTCTGTAATACGTTGTTGCAGAATGTCCCCGTAATAGCTGCAGGCAGCTTGTGCCATCTCCGTGACCCTGTGCAGCAATGGTGTGCAAACTGTGAATGCTTGGAATGACTTTGCATTCTTACAGTGTGGTTGGTATCATAGAATCATAGAATATCAGGGTTGGAAGGGACCTTAGGAGGTCATCTAGTTCAACCCCCTGCTCAAGGACCAATCCCCAATTTTTGCCCCAGATCCTTAAATGGCCCCCTCAAGGATTGAACTCACAACCCGGGGTTTAGCAGACCAATGCTCAAACCACTGAGCTATCCCTCCCCCCTGGTAGGAAGGGGCAAGGGGGAAATATCAGCAAGAGGCAATGCAAACTAAAGTGGGGTGGGGAAGAAGATTGGGAAACGAGCTTGGGAAAGGATAAATGAGGGGCAATCCCTACTTGCATGGCGGGAGGCAAAATATATAGTAATAAGTCAGGCCACAATGGGAACCTAGTGGCTTATGGACTCATGCCCTGTTTCCTGTTTGTACTCAGACACATTGCTATGGGGAAGTTCTCCTCTAGGGCTCGTGGAAGTAGACTATAGTGTTGCTACAGGGTGCCTGTGCACTGGAATAGCACCTACCTCAGCCACTGAGCAGCTAGAGATGCCACATCACTTATCTGCATAGGGTACCATGATATCAACAGAATGCCTCAGGTGGAACTATGGCTATGTGTTGCAATGCAAAGTTGGGCTCCTTTACAATTTCAACAAGCTACTTTTATTTCAATTTAACTGACATTATTATTATTACAATAATGCCAAGAAGGCCCAATGGAGATCAGAGCTCTCTTGGGCTAGGCACTGTATATACACATAGTAAGAGACAGTCCCCAACTCAATCTAAATAGACAGGACAAAGGATGGGAGAATTTCTCTTTTCTTTCAATATTTTCATGCAAAGTGAACCTAGCATAAATTTAAGTTTTCTAGTGAACAATCAAAATCAGAGAAAGCCAGCAGATGCTTTCTTCCTGCCTTGTGCAGTTATTCTATGCAAGTATTCTAAACAGCATATGTGAAATACTTCCAAAGGGTTTTCTGGGACATCACACATCCTAGACTTATTTGGACTTGGCAGGAACCAAACAAAAAGGAAGAAAAAATCTCTAGAAGGTTAATAAAATTTCAGAAGGTAGGGGAAAAAAAGATTTCACAGCGGTATTGTGTGAGAGAGAGTAAACTCATTTGCTATTCTCAGTTCTTATTTTAATGCACCAGATTTATGTTAGACATGGCTGAATGTATAGCCCTTTTGTCTATCAGGTACTTTGAGCTTTTAATATGCAAGGGGTCCTACGATCTGTCAATTACCTTGTAAGGCTATTTCTCTATAAGAATTATTTATAATGTCAAAATTAGTACTATGGGACCCCCATTATGTGTGTTTTAGCATCTCCTCTGCTCCTACCAGCTTCACTGGAAGTTTAAGACCCTCAGTTCCTAGCAGAATACACTCAGCACCTCTCAGGATTGGGTGTTCTAAAGAAAACAATCAAAGTGACCATGAGATAAACCCATATGGTCCTAGTTCAGCATCCTGAAAGTTGAAGGGGAATGGTTTACATTTTCATTTTGAAATTCCAAGCACCACGGTTAACTTTGATGCTTGGTGTCTTTGCAAGTACAATCCTGGTGCTTTGCTCTGATGGGCTGGACAGATTGTAGCAACTGAACTGAGGATCATCTGGTTTCTTTCTAACAGAGAAATTGTCATGAGCAGGAAGAGGGTTAGAGTGAATTATATTTCACTAAGGGAGGATATTGTTCAAAGGCCCTGTCCACACTAGATGAAAAGGCACCACAACAAACCATTGCTTAGAATGCTTTGAGCTTACAATGCTTCTACAATACCTTCCCTTCATACAGCAACTGTTTTATAAGCACTGGTTGGCTGTTTTATAAGCACCGGTTGGCTGCAATGAAGTCTTCCACTCAAGTCTTTCTGAGATGTTCATCTCAAGTCTTGCGGTGCTCTCCTATACTGTATACCAGAAGCCAAAAGCATGGCAGCTGCTCTGGTTCAGACAGTATTCATTCCTCCTAAGTTCATCCCAGAATGGGATGTCTCAAATTTAGAATCTATCCAAAAGCCCCTGTTCATTACAACAATGCTGGGTAGCTGCTCCCAGAGTCTCAGAGTGCATGGCTGTAAAGTAAAGGGTTTTTTTCTCCTTCTGATAATAGCTCATCTAAATTAAATAGCCTCTTAGAATTGGTATGGCAACTTCCACCTTTTCTGTGTGTATATATGCATCTTACTTCTGTGTGTTCCATTCCATGCATCCGATGAAGTGGGCTATAGCCTACGAAAGCTTATGCTGAAATACATTTGTTAGTCTCTAAGGTGCCACAAGTACTCCTGTTCTTTTTCCAGAAAAACTGTTTCTACATGGATGAAATCAACCATTTCAAGGACAACGCGACAATCAATCATTTCCTCAGAGGTAACAGTTTTTCAGTACGACACACAGGTGTTCTAAGCAGTGAGTTGTGCCGTCCGACTGATGGAGAGATGGGACACTCTAAATGTCAACTATGTCCGTTAATTTTGTTTCAGATCCTCTCCACTTTTGTTACAGCTGTGTTAGAAGTTCTGTTATTTATTAGGCCTGATAGTCAGGAAACTTGAGTTCTATTCCCAGTTCCGCCTTTGTCCTGCTGTGCGACGCTGGGCAAGTTACTTAAATTGTCTCAGTTTCCCTCCCCATCTTTGTCTTGGACGTTTAGACTAAGCACTTTGGGGCAGGGAATCTCTATTAATGTGTGTTTGCACAGTGCCTAGCCCAGTGGGACCCCAATCCTGGTTGGGGCCTCTAGGTGCTGTCATAATACAAACAAGCACAAATATCAGTGTCATAGAATCATAGAATATCAGGGTTGGAAGGGACCTTAGGAAGTCATCTAGTCCAACCCCCTGCTCAAAGCAGGACCAATCCCCAATTTTTGCCCCAGATCCCCAAATGGCCCCCTCAAGGATTGAACTCACAACCCTGGGTTTAGCAGGCCAATGCTCAAACCACTGAGCTATCCCTCCCCGCCCCCCCCCCAAAAACAACCCCATCTCCTGCCTGTCCCTCCCCAACCTCTCTGGGGCATGCAGCACCTTTCAGGGAGTGAGCAGCCTCTGTGCTTCCCTGAGCACAAGAGCTGCCACCATGGCTGGGTCTTAGGCAGGATGCATAATGGGGAGCTGAAGGCTTCTTGTGCTTCTCCCACCACGGCTTACCTGTACTTGGATCAGACCGAACTTGGCCCAAAGAGATCTTTACATACTTATGAATCTCAGCCACCTCGGGGTTTTCACTGGTCTCAGTTAATAACAAATAATTTTGTTACTCTGTTGCTTTTGCTTGCATTTCAGACTGCCCGTGGCTGCAGCTGGGAAATATGGAGTAAAGAAAGACGTCTACAGGGGAGTTCCTAGGGGCAGTTTATCTGTGCACCCTGTGCAACTGTCTTCCCAGTCACCAAACACGCAGGCCCTTACAGACAAGTCTGGACTGTTTCCTGGGATCCCCTTTGCATCACCCACGACTGGCAGAGGCAGCAATGCTTTCTCCACAACCCTCTGACACTGTTGCTCTGAAACATTCTGCTGCTTCCCAGATCTCCGCGTCACTTCTGGTCCCACACCGCTGTCCTGACTGCATGTATGTTATCATGCTAGGTGAGGCTCAACACAGCACTAAAGTGGTTTGCTTCAGGTCTGGAGCTCTATCCCGGCTCCCATTTCCTTACAGTGAGCTTCACCAGGGTAGCTATTTTTCTGACCTGATTTACCCCTCCTCTGCTCTCACGCAGCTAGAAACCATCTTCTCCTTGCCTCTAAGTAATTAGATTTTGTGCATCGGTATCACCTATCCTGTGAGCATCTCAAAGCATTTTACAAACTATACTTAACTAATCCCCAAAGAACCCTTGTTAAATTAGGAGAATCCACTCATTTCAGTGTTGATCATCTGAATTAGGGGACTGATTCTGCAAAGCATTTAAACATGGGTTAAACGGACTCCAGAGTGACGTAAGCACAGGGTTAAGCGCTTTGTTGAATCAGGGCCAAAAGACGACACCTTTTTTTAAAATGATCTTTTTATTTAAATAGTGACAAGACAGACGAAACGGAGTAAATTATATAATATTTTATACAGAAATAAAAATAATCCCACATTTCATCTTAATTTCTTATTCCTTTAGAAATCAGCCTCGAGATCTCGGTCACTCAGCTTTTGAGGTGGCTGGGCTACTTTGACTTATTTTTAATGTTTTGTGTGGTGTTGTTTATTGTACAATGCTTAGATGCTGCATGACAGGCATCCTAAAATGATGTGAAATAAGTGTAAGAATCTGTGCCTTGGTCCTTTATTTAACAAGTGGCTAAACACCACTTAAACAACATGACACTATCCAAACAGGTCTTTGCGAAGTGGAATTTGTTAGTGCTGTCCCAAGAGAGTAACAGTCATTACCATTCACAATTATTTAGGTTAAATCAGTTCCCAGAGAAAATCCTAATGAAGGAGCCAGATCTATTAAACCATGTACACATTATCACTATGTAACCCTTCTGCCAGGATGAGTTGACAGCAGCAAGGGCCAGGTTCAGTACATAGGAGTTCCCTTCTCAACAATGCAATGCAAAACCGGCTCAAGCCCCCACCCAGTAACCTGGGAAAATCTTATACACACCCCTGGGCGCCTCAAAGAGGCAATACTTCCCCTCTCGCAAGCACAGAGCCTCAGTGTAACAGAAATCTTTAATAGCAGCAGGTAAACGATACCAGCCTTAAATTGGGAAAACACCGCAACTAGGATCTATAAGCCAAACTGTGAGCAAGACCCACCCCAGCCAATTGGGCCATGCCCTGTCCCTTGGGTTCTTGAGTCCAGCAACCCAAACGTCACCCAAAGTCCCCAAAAGTCCACGAACCCAAAAGTCCAGTCCCAGAGTTCAAAAGTTCATCTGCAGGGTGCCACACGCCACCCGCCTGGGCGGCAATGGGAAGGGGCGGGGGGTAAGGGGCATCTTACGTGGCGTGAAGATGATTGCCTCACTCCTCCGTGGGGCTCCACTCTGCTCCGCCAGCCGTCTCGCAAGCCGCTACCGCTGTCCCCACGAACTGCTGTCCCACCAACAGCACCGCTCCACCAGCCGTCCTGCAAGCTGCTCCAACTGCAACCACGAACTGCTCCGCTCTGCCAGCAGCACCACACCGACTGTCCTCACGAACTGCTCTGCTTTGCCAGCAGCACCACACCATCAGCTGTCTTGTCAACTGCTCCACCAGCCACTTATCTTCAGGCTCCCCCACTACTTAACACAGTGCTCAGTGATTTCAGCTTAGTGATTTCAGCTCAGAAGGCTGTTAGCACTTTAGTGATTTCAGCTTGTAGTTTAGGGGAGCCCTAGTGCTCAGTTGCACTATTAGCCCAGAGTGATTTCAATTCAGCAGTCTGAAACCAGACTCTCAAGGAACTCAACATTAGCTCTGATATTCCACAGTGGAGAGAGGCAGAGATGCTGCAATTGGTGTCTCAGACCCTCACAAGGGTCTTACACCACCAGGTATTATGCTTGATCTTAGCCAAAAGGCCGAGAAGCAATCCCCTGTCCCCAGCCTCTCTCAATTCACTGGGCTTTGGAACCCATGTCCCTTGGCTGGCGAGTGTTGTTTAGTTCATGGCAAGTTCCCCTTTAACATGACAAAAGGCCAAGTACAGTTCCACTGGCCATGATTTACATAAGCAGTATAACAGTTTATTCTTCCTGCCCCAGTAACAGAAATTCCTGCCCCAATACAGCAAACTGAGGATCCTACAGCAGCCCAAAATGCCCATTTGGGCCACTATGGTTCGTACCAGGCAGGGTGGGTGTGCCTATGCAAATTGGATCAGCCCCTGGAGTGCTTTGCCATGACTCACCACCAGATGTCAGGGTGGAGCTCATCCTGACTCTGCTTACAACTATACTCAGGTTACAAATGGGGAAACAAAGGCACAGGCAGTTTGAGTGGTCTGGTAATGTTCACACTGCAAATCAGTGGCAGAGACTGAAATGGAATCAGGATTCCTGGGTTCTCAGTCCCTTGTTCTAATCCAAGGGTGGCCAACCTGAGCCTGAGAAGGAGCCAGAATTTACCAATGTACATTGCCAAAGAGCCACAGTAATATATCAGTAGCCTCCCTTTCTCTCCCCAGCACCTCTCACCCACCGGCAGCCCCGCCAATCAGCACCTCTCCCTCCCTATTAGCTTTTTTGTGGCATGCAGGAGGCTCTGGGGGGGAAGGAGCAAGGGCACGGCAGGCTCAGGGGAGGGGCTGGGAAGGGGTGGAGTGGGGGCAGGGCCTGTGGCAGAGCCAGGGGTTGAGCAGTGAGCACCCCCCAGCACATTGGGAAAATTGTCACCTGTAGCTCCAGCCCCAGAGTCGGTGCCTATACAAGGAGCCGCATCTTATCTTCTGAAGAGTCGCATGTGGCTCCGGAGCCACAGGTTGGCCACCCCTGTTCTAATCACTAGATGCACTGCTATGAAATGCATGTACATACGCTTTCCTATTTTTATCATCTTATTATGGTATTCATTATACTAGTCCCCATGCCAATCACTTAAAAGTGTATTCATCCAAGACTATTTGGGAACTATTTAAATGGTACAATTATGATGAATGGGCAGGGGGGTTAATTCTTTTTGTTCACCATAAAATAAAAATATAACAATTCTACTTTATGTTTATGTAATATTAATGTTATAGATTTGAACCAGAAGACATCGGGAAAAGCAAATATGTAGGTTTTGTGGGAATAATTTTCCCCCGTTGCCCATTTGTGATAATCCCACTTTCCAGAATAGCTACTAATGCCTGATTTTCAAAGACCAGAAGGCCAGTGCCATGCTCAAAAATGCACATCTCACTTGCTAGTGCAATTAGTGCAGCACACATCCAAATCCATATTTAGCAGCCCATTAGATGTGAACAAATACCTGATTTATAACTACAAATCCAATAACTGTGCATGCAAATTACGTGTACAATATCAGTGCATGTTGCCCAGACTTCCCAACACAATGCATTTTTATTCTGAAAAGTAACTACACAAATGGGTCCCTGCATAAGTTAGGAGATGTACAGGGAATAGTGTGGATAAATAAGGGTTTTATCTACACACGGACACTCGGGAAAACTAATCCAAATTAACTAAAGGTGAATTAATCCAAATTAATCAAAATGAATTAAACTAAGCCAAAGAAAGGCCACTTTAAATCTGAATGAGTGTCCACGCTGGAAGTTAATTCAGTTTAAGTAATCCACTTTAAATTCACATCTTTATTTATTTCAGATTAACTTTCCTAAGTATCCCTGTGTAGACAAGCCCGAAATATTGACCAGCTACCTCATTTACTGTGCACCATGCACCCTGCGCACTGAATGAGATAGTGCAGGGGGGAAATAGAACGCAATCAGAGGCTGTATTCTGTATAGGCAGTAAGTAGAGGGCACAGTAGGGATTGTACAGGATCTTATCTTGGGCACTTGAGGGCTTTACTTAGCATCCTTATTGAGCTTCCACACAGCTGTGTCGTACTGAGTACAGGATATAGCACGTGCAGTGCTGGTGTTTGACTATAGCATGGAGGAGTAGGATGGTCTTGTGGCTAAGGCACTAGTCTGGGACTGAAGAGATCGGTGTTCAGTTCATGACTTTGCAATAGACTTTCTACATAACTTTGCACAAGTCACTTAACCCTTCTGTGTCTCAGCTCTCCATCTTCAAATGGTTATAATAGGACTTCCTTTGTCTGTCTATTAATCATAGAATCATAGAATCTCAGGGTTGGAAGGGACCTCAGGAGGTCATCTAGTGCAACCCCCTGCTCAAAGCAGGACCAACCCCAACTAAATCATCCGAGCCAGGGCTTTGTCAAGCCTGACCTTAAAAACCTCTAAGGAAGGAGATTCCACCACCTCCCTAGGTAACCTATTCCAGTGCTTCACCACCCTATTAAGACTGTAAGCGCTTTGGGTCAGCCAGTCACTGTGTGAGTGTGAGTGATCTGGATCAGGGCATAGGTGCTGAAACTAGGGGTGCAGCAGTGGTTTTCCATCATATACAAGGTTTACAGTTTGGTTCAAAGGCTCTCAGCACCCCCACTATATAAATTGTTCCAGTATCACTGAGTCAGGGTCTCCAGCTGCTACCATAATGTAATGTTTTTTTTCATTTCCTGGGGTGGGTTCTGAGTGTGTTTTTCCATAGCTGTAAATCATGGATATATTTTGTCCCTTGTATGTATGCGACAAACCTTTCAATTTCACGTGAGCGATTTGGAGGATTAGATGCGAGTTGTGGCACACTTCTTCTCTCCTTTAAGTTTCAACTTCGGTGGCCATTTTACTGCAGCATGTGTTGCAGCACCCCCATAGCTTTTCCGTGGGGTGATTCCATCAGGTATGGATGGGCTACAATAGCACCTCCAGAGACAAGGCCACTTGAAGCCGATTTCTTTGTCAGCCTCAAAGGCAGAGCCAGTCTTGGGCAGGAAGCCCCTTGCTTTCTTTGGCAATGGATACGGCCTGGCTGCCTTTTCTAGTTCTCTGCTGCACCAGAGTCACAGCACAGAGCTCAATGGAATGGGCTTCCTTCCTCCATAACCCTTGTGACCCACTGAATCAGTCGGCTATGCTGGGAGAGAAATACTGTATGCATATAGTCTAATTGGAAAAGACAGCGGTCCAAGTGCATTTGGAGACTCCTGTAGTTAACAGCAGCACAAATGGTCTTTAATATCCTGTATAGCATTTTGATTAACAGCTGGAAGACATTAAGTCTTATATCAGTCATGTGGCACATCAACTAAGAACAAAGGCAACAACAAAAAAATCTTTCACTCATTTCTAAACCCCTCTGGGGATGGGTGGAAGTGTTAAACTTGTCTGAACTTGGAAAAAGTGATGTGAAAAGGATACGGTCAAAGTAGCTTCCTCAATTTTAAAATCCTATTTTTTCCCCACTGTTCATACTGATCTTTAGGAAGCTTCAGACTGAAAATGAAAGCTTCTTACCCAAAGGTTTATTCCATCTCTCAGTTATTACAGCAGCGCTAGTGAAGGCTAAACTGCACACAGTTTTGTTATTGTAGAACTGTTCATGAATACTTGGCTACTTGAACTGGGATTATTTTCCCTCAGGAATGAAACTTGGGATGCTGGACTCAAAAGTCACATGAATTTAGCAAACAGATTACAAGATCAGGGGAAACAAGATCATTTTTCAGGCCTCATCAATGTTCCTTTAAATAAACAAGATCCACTCTAATCTTTAGAGCATCACAGATTTAAACGTAAACGTTAGTATAATTGGCATGGGATAAAAATGTCCATTCCAGTATCTCTCTCATTGATATGTGGACAAAATATAGATACTGGCAGCAGAAAATATATTAATGGTCACTAGAAATACAGTTACTCTTTATTCTATGCCTCACTAAATTAGATCATTTTCTTTTAGTTTGCTCAGCTGCCAGAGTGGGAAAATTGCTGAAAATGGACAAGACTATTAAAGAGAGTTATAACCGGCATAAACAGTTCCCGTTCTCTCCAAGAAAGAAATACAATTGAGTAGCATTAAAATAATAGCTCTTACTACAGTCTAGTGAAGAAACTGTTCAGAGTTTACACTGTAATTTGGAAAACCTGCAGGTGACTATAAGAATGCAGAGTCAAGGTAAAAAAAACAACAAAACAAAACATAGTGATGTGAATTATTAAAACATATAGGGCCAGATCCTCTATTGATGCATGGCCTATTATGTCTGTGTGATGTAGATTGCTATAGATGTGGTGGAAGAGACAACTAGGTATGGAATGCAAGGTGGTACAAAAGTTTATCACCATGAATTGGGAATGGGTGTATTACTCGGTATTGGTGAGAAGGGCAGTTATTCAAAACTCAGGCTGATAATACCTTTATACCACCTTACTCCATCATGTATCTTGGATATGCTACCTATCCAAGATACATGGATCTTCTGTTTTTACAGAAAAACAAATTTGAAAAATGTTTTAGAGAGTTAAAAATATTCTTGGTACTATTTATTTTTATCCCTGCATCTGTAAAGCCAGGTTTCTTCATTCCCACGAGCACAGTCACACGGGGCTCAGAGGGAGCCATTGAGACATCTAACAAAGATTTAAAATAAACTCTGTTCTAAAGACATCATGAGTGAAATGGTGGCCACACTGAAGTCAATAGGAGTTTTGTCAGAGAGTTCAGTGGGGCCAGGACTTCACTCCCTGACAAAAGACCATGATTTTGGGCCCTTCCAGGGTTAGAAGGGAATGCTGTGTGTTCCACGGGGAAGCTGAGAATATTCTTGGGATAAAGCTACTGGGTTTGATTTTCAAAAGAGCTCAGCTCCCATTTAGAACCTGGCCCCATTAGTGGATGCTGACCTCTTTTGAAAATCTGGCCACCCATTTCCAGACCCTGGAGGGCTGAGAGATCACAAGCTTTAAAGCCAGGATGATTTTTTTCTGTATCACAAAAAGGTGCCATTGGTGCAGGGCTAAACCCTAGCCAAGTCCTCCTTGCAGCCTTGCTCATGAAGGTAAATCAATTTGAGCAGGCCTGTAAATGGGATTATACGGAGTGTGAAATGAACGTCCTTCCCAAACTAGTTGTAGAGAAACACAGTAGCTGTATCTGTTCATCTCAGGAAACTTTATGTGCTAATTCCACATGGAGCATGAGACAGCAAACAGCTGATCTGAAAGGCTTGTCTTTCAACCCTCCTAGAAATTGCCAGACCAAATTTAAATTGCAAAAATGAGAACACAACACCATGGGTATTGTCTCTTCAAAGCATTGGGCACCAGAGCTCCATTCCCTTCTATATGCCTCACCAGTCCTAATTTTTTCATTACAGCAGTCTCAAGGTAGGATTACTTTTGGAGAAATTTGATAGCCTTGGTGTGCCCTGCATTAAGGGGATCAGATACTAACATCCTCTTGTTTCTGAATAGAGCCATTTGTCAGCAGATGCTCACAGTCATTCTAGGTTATATAGTAGCTGGTGCTTTTTATAGTACAGATCCAGTCAACTGATAATTAATCCAATAATGCCTATACATCTCCTGTTATCTCACAGTAACACGCAACCTGAGCAGTGAACTGGGAGGTTTGTTAACCGTACATTGTCTTTATAGTTGCCACAAAAGCTTTAGTGAACGTTGTAACGATGCTGGTTCTCGCGGGACCTAACTGAGAGTGCCAGTTCAGGACAAATTGCTTCAAGCAGGGCAATTACAGCCCAAGGCTGGGGTTTTTCCACCTCTAAGGCAAACCAAACCAGCCAGAGGAGACTTTGGTTTTACCCCACTGGCTAACCACAAGTCACACAAGCAATCCCCTTAGACACTCCAGTTTCCCAGTCTCACCACCAGTGCCACTCGTTATGGGGACAACTGGTCATGAAAACCAATGCCCCAGTAAAAGAAAAAAGGTCCTCCCGATCCCAATGGACCAAGCCCCCAGATCCAGGTCAATATACAAATCAGATCTTACCCACAAATCACGCTGTTGCCAATCCTTCAGAATCTAAAATCTAAAGGTTTATTCATAAAAGGAAAAAAGGTATAGGTGAGAGCTAATTGGTTAAAAGGAATCAATTACATACAGTAATGGCAAAGTTCTTGGTTCAGGATTGCGGCAGATGGAATAAGCTGCAGGTTCAAATCAAGTCTCTGGAGTACATCCACAGCTGGGATGGGTCCTTCAGTCCTTTGTTCAGAGCTTCCATTTGTAGAAAGGTTCCTCCAGAGGTAAGAAGCAGGAATGAAGACAAAATGGAGATGAGGCAGCTGCCTTTTATAGTTTCTTCCAGGTGTAAAGACACCTCTTTGTCCTTACTGTGGAAAATCACAGCAAAATGGAGTCTGGAGTCACATGGGCAAAGTCCCTGCATATCTTGTTAAGTCACAGGCGTGTCTGCCTTCTCTTAATGGGTCCATTGTATCGCTAATGGTCCTTAATGGGCCATCCAGCGGGCCTGGCAGAGCAGATAGCTTGTCCTGGGTCCCAGAAGCCTAGCCCCAGTTTGAAATACAGACAGTGTAAAGCCAATATTCATAACTTCAACTACAAAACTGATACATACATATAAATGACATAATCATAACCAGCCAAGCATAACCTGGTCTTAGACACCTCATTTGACCCCCTTTATATAAGATTTGGTGCCACTACAGGACCTTGGTTTCAACCATGATCTATATGGTCCCAGTTATTGTCAATAACGTCACAAACGTCACTAAGTCTCTTTCCAACCAAAACTGGATTTAAACTGGGGGTGAAATTCTAAGCAGTCAAATAAAAAGAAACGGCCCTTTTATTAGAAAGATGGGTTTTGTAACTACTCCTCCTGCAGGTGCTATTCCCAGAAACATAGAATCCAAGAGAGAGATGGCTTCTTTGGAGGAGAGCTCCCCAAATGAGAGCATAAGCTCCATCCCTTCCCTTCTTATCCTAAGGTGGGAGTAGAGTTGGGACTCCAGGACTTAGAATGCAGCCTACATATCTTAATGAAAGTCACTGATCGGTCCATCAGCCCTCACAGAGAGAGCGCTGATCAAAACATGTCAGACGCGTTGTTCTAGCCAGTCCTCCAACTACCCGCTGGCCAAGCTGTCAGTAGCACCGGACACCTGATTGACATAGCACACAGCAGCCTAGAACTCCTGAGCGATCTGCCAACTGCAGCCTCCCAAGCAGCTGGGATTACAGGCACACGCCACCACACCGGGCCTTAATCAAAGTACTGAAAATAAACAGTAGGCTGGGTCCTAGGCCCAGCACTGAGTGAGGTCTTTGCACAGAGCACATTTTAGGCCAGATCCTCAGCTGGTATAACTGGCATAGCCCCATCTGGCCCTATGCAAGCTGACAAGCATACTCCCCTTCCAGGTGAGGGTGCTCAGCACCTCTCAGGATCATTTGTCCCAGAGGTGGAAGGGCCTTGTTTTCTCCACAGATTCTAGGCTTTTGCTTCCTCATTTCCATATCTCTGACGGAATTCGCAACTGGCTGGAGTGTCTATTTGCTTTTGAATCATGTTATTTGCCTTGAGCTACTTGGGTTATTACAAAACACCAATACAGAAAAAGAAAATAAAGAACAGACCTTAGAAACAAGTGGAAATGGTTTCTGCCTGGGCAAATGAACACATGCTGTAAACAGAAAAAAAGGACTATTTCATCTCAATTACAATGCTCTTCTTTCTAGTGGAAGCTGAATCTAATGGTTTTCAAACAGTCCAGAGATGAGAATTCAAACTGGAATTTGATATCACGCACTAGCATCCTGCAGGCAATATGCTATAGATGCTGTAGTAAAAATAACACAGATCTTCCACCAGCAGTGAAAGAGACTCTGCACATGCCCCTCTCCCCACGCCCATTGCAATTGACTCAGTTCATGAAGTTCATATTGGCCCACTGCTGAGTACGTCCTGCAGCCCCCTGGAAATAAGCAGTGCTCCCTCAGAGGGTTAACCTTTCATTTACATTTCCCTTTCCACCCCAGATGTCCTTTCTTCATCAGACCACAGTAAAGCATGCGGCATCAGACCCTGTCACTGAAGTTACTGTGATACCTTTTATTCACACAGAATGTATATCCCTGACACAAAATGTGTTACATACACAAATAATCATGAATCCCCATCCAGCACTTTAACAACAAGATCAAACTTTCCCCCCGACTTCTACTCAATTATATGCTGCAAAAGACTCTCTGCAAATAATGAAGCTGTTTTCATTTAGTCCCTATACAAGTTGTTATGGATAGACTCTCACTACTGAAAACAACAGTAATACCCACAGCAGATAAATCCAACATAAAAGGGCAGCCCTGATACAATCTAATTGAAGATTTTGGTTTTGCCTTCTGGTTTTAAATGCACACCAGACGGTAAATTGACTTGTTTTAAATGCATTCCTAAATCCATACTGCAGAAACTTTCCTTATTCATTACATTTTATACAGTAGAAGGAAAAGTGCAACTGACATTAAGCAATCAAATATTTGCCAGTTAAATATTAATGTTATTTAACATCAAGGAACTTTGCAAAATTTAGAAGTGTTTTAAGGAAGACTTTGTTCACACTTGCAGGTTAGATCAATCAGATAACCGGCATTCCAACAATCTTAAGACATCACCTTCGCCAGTCACACTTGAGCTATCACACACATGAGTTTCTTCCAATCACTAATTCATACTTTTTAACTCATGAATTCATACCAGGTTAGGGAGATCAAACAACAAACCCATTTTTGAAAGATAATGAATATATAACCCCTCTGCCACCTGTTGTCGGCAGCAAAAAGTGCCAGGTTCAATTATCTAGGGGTTCCTTCTGAAAACACCACCAGCTTGTGCCCCATCCAGAAACCTGGGAAAAATAACTTAGCTCTCCTCCACACACTTGATAAGCAATACTTCCCCCTCACAAGCACTGAAAGTCCAAAACAAATAACTTCATGGGAGGTGGGGGAGAGGGGAGAAGGCACAGAATAAAATTGGGAAAGACAGCAATTAATAAACCAGAAATATCTATTAGAGAAGACTCCCCCAAGGGTGTCTTGTCAATAGTCTTCACTTCCACCCCTCTCTCATGGCTGTGAGTGGCTACTGAAGCAATACATTCTCACATTAACCACTTCTTCCACTCTTACTCCCCACTCACAGTTTGTTGTCCAGGGTTGACTGAGTCCAAACCTCGGGCAGCCCCATCTCCAGCCTGCAAGGTTAGCTTGCTCCAGGAGCTCTTATCACCTGACCCAGCTCAAGTGATTTCATTGTTGGTAAGGGAGGCCTTCACCAGAATCCCTCAAGCTAGGCAGCTGATGCTGCTTCAGCCCAAACCACCTCAGCAACATGACTCAGCTTGAAACTCTCTCTTTGTTGTATATCACTTCACTCCATCTACTGCCATGCTCCCCTAAGTCCTCAAAGAAAAACTAATAGCATATCTAACCCTTAGCAGCATTCTTGCCTATAGAGAAACTCACCTTACAGCCAACCACCACCAATTTTTACCTCTTTATAGTTTTGCCCAGGCTTCTCTACCTATCTGAGCCAGACTGCAGTTTTGCTCAGAGCGACCCCTCACCCTGGGCATGTTGGGTGCAGTTCTTTTATCCTTTCATTACCCAGCAGGGATAATAATGTTTTAATGCTCCCAAACGTAAAACTTAACTGAATTTTCACCAGAATTCCCCAAACTGTCACATCACAGATATGCAAATGAGGCCTGGCCCATTCAGCCATTTCCACTTGGCAACAGACAGCTCCCTTCCCTATGGGCCTACTGACCATCTGAGTTCTCAAGCAGCTCCGTGCTGCTTTTCTCACTGTGCACCAAGAGGTGTCACTAGGAGCGCCTTACTCTCTAGGGCTTCAAGCCACAGGGCTTATGTAGTCAAAGAACCTCTGTCAGGCTGCTCTTACTTATGCTTCTTGTCAATATCCCCAAGGGTAACCAGGACACAGCCATAATGGCAATTGGGGCTCTCCAGGGAGTGGGGAACACCAGACACATACCCTGTCCTCACACAGGAGCCACTACAATGATTCTGCACTGGGGAGAGCTTCCAGAGGCTGGAGAGCCAGCTCTGGGGCACCCAGGGCCGGCTCCAGGCACCAGCTTTCCAAGCTGGTGCTTGGGGCGGCAGGCAAGAATGGGGTGGCAGTCTGAGTCCTGTGGTGGCAATTCGGCGGCAGGTCCGCTCTTCCCGCTGCCAAATTACCGCCACAGGGCTCGGACTGCTGCCCCATTCTCGCCTGCCGTGGCGGCAATGGGGCGGCAGGTCCGCCGCTCTTCCCTTGCCGCTGCGGGGCCCTGCAACGTCTGTGTGCGTCGGGGGCGGGGCCCCGCCACGTCTGTGTGCATCGGGGGCGGGGCTGCGGTGACTGCTTGGGGCGGCGAAATGGTTAGAGTCGCTCCTGGGGGCAGCTTAGTGCTGGTGAAGCGGTGCACAGTTGCCTTAATACAGGGGCATCTCTAGCCCTATAGAAGTGTCATTTAGGAGCCTAAATGTGGACCTGGGCACCCTGATTTAAGTTCTCAAATCTGCAAGTTGGCCCCTCAGGGCACTGAAAGTGGAACAAAAATAGCACCATAAAATACAAACAGCAACCAAATAGGCCTGCACCCAGTGTATCAGGCTATTCCTTTGCATTGTATAACTATACCATTCAGTATATTTATTTCTGACTTAGGACTGCTAGACACACACACACACTTCCAGAATCAATACAGCGTTAACCACCCAAGACTTACCGAGAGCAGCAGTGTTTCCGGCTTTGTAGCGGTAAAGGTTTGTGTGTAATTGTTTCTAAGTAGGTGCAGTAAAAAGACCATTTGTTTTGTTGAATTGGAATTCTCAGTAGACAGGTTCCGCTTGGTTTTCAATTGCTTTCTCTCTTCTCCTTCCCCAACTACCCAAATTCACCCTCCTTGTTTCAAGGCAGTTTTAAGGAGCTATTGCTGCAGTCGTTTTATTGTATGCAGCAGAAGGCAGGCAGATTTAAATACACTTGGGTAGGGGTTGTCACTCATATTACCCACAGTCTTCCATAGGGCTGGCAGGGTTGTTTACACAGGTTTTCCTAATGGCAGAGGTTATTGTTGGTGGGGGAGGGTTTTGGGGTGGAAGGAGGAGGAGAGAACTGTGGATTGCTGACTTAGGCAACATAGGACTCCAGATTCTTAGCACTTCCTATATGTAATGCCCACAGACCCCTGTCATTGGTGGGTGGGATCGAACCTAGGGCCTCTGCAACTTAATGCATGAGCATCTACTGCATGAGCTAAATGCCATATAGCCCTTAGCTGAGGCTGTAGAGCAGACTCATTAATCTCTCTCTAAGTGGTCTTGGTGCCACTAGATGGGACAGAACACCACACCCAGGAGGTGGGTGAGTTACATATTGTCCTTGTCATAAAACCTTAGAAATTAGAGCGTGGAGTAGAGGAGAGGAGACCATTCTGTCAGCTCAGCCAGATCATGCGGGGTTGATCCTCAGAACCTACCTCTCTCTCACACACGCGCACACAGCCAACCCCTCACTTCACCGTGTGTCATTGTGAGTTCATGGTATATTGTTTCTTTTCAGATGGCTGTCACCATGTTATATGTACCACAAGGCAGAAGGCAGGTTTAGTAGATCTTCCGAACATTGGGCTCCAGCCCTTGGTGGGATCCCAATAAACAGCTACTAGTAAAGGGGCAATCTTTACTAGGGCTAGGAAACAAAGGGTAATATTACCCTAGGAACAAAGGTTGAGTGGGTAGTTATTGAACGTACAGAATAATTCCTCATTAAGCCCCTGGATAGGATGTCCAATAGGAAAGTACAAAGCTGCCATTGTTCTTAAGGGTGCCACTTCAAGTCCACCCCTCTCTGTGGGGGGGAACATTAAGCCTTAGGCATAGGTTTGGATCTGCCTCAGGAGTCATGGGTCTCCCTGTTGTCTGTCAGCCTCTCATCTGCCTTGTGGGCCTACATCCTCCACTATACAGCCTGTGCTCCTTCTTTGGTCACAAACCAGAAGCCCCCACACCTCAGCCCCAGTGTCTTGCCAAGTGTAGCTCACGGGCTGCTGCCACCATCCTGCTGCTTACCGTACATACCCTGCCCTCTGTCACTTCCCCCTATGAAAAGGTCCTATAGAACTGAACAGGGAACAAAACAATTAGCTTTTATGAAAGCTACAATACAAACCTACTCAAATAATTAAAAAATATCTCTTCTGGCTATACATTTTTGAGCCACCCTAGAGAACTCTGTAAGAGGAGATACAATTTTTGGTTACATTCTATAGGATGGTCCAAAACACCTGTAGAAAAGGGTTTTTTTTTCTTATATTCTATAGGACTTTCCTATACACCTGTGTGTCATATTGTGCACACTGCTGGCCAGGCAATAATCTGGTCCCTGCCCCTCCTAAAATGACCCTATGTCCCAATTATTTCATTCCACTTTAAGGTGGCATCCAGTGATGCGCTACCAGGCTCACTACACTGCATTTTCTGGTGTTTTATTAATCTTCATAATGCTTTATGCATTTATTAACCCTCCTTATGAATCCTGTGAGGTAGATGAGAATAGTTATCTTGATACTTCACATAAGGAAACTGAGGCAGAGAAGTTAAAGGTAACATGGGGATTGAGTGTCATAACCAGGCTTAGAACTCAGAAGTTCCTGGATACAGTCCTGGGGTCAGGCCACCACACCAGGCCTCTTTCCTCAGCCCGCTTTGGTTTTAAGTCTCACAACAGAATTTTTCTTTGTCACAAGAAGAAAAAAAAGCGTTCATAGCTGTATTTAGTTTCTCCCTCATTATTGTCCAGAGTTGGGGGAATGCATCTTGCTGTTAATTACTGTCCTGCTGACTGATCTGGTGTTGCGAACTGGCTGCAACACCAAAGTACATGTGCTGTACAGTTTTGCTGGTTGAAATGCATTGTCAGACAATAGCATGCCAAAATAATTCCCAGCAACTCAAAACCAATTAGCAGACTACTCCATCTCCTCTGGCTCCTTTTATTTATTTACTTTAATAAACAAAGACAAATTGTTACAGGTAATTAAGCTCTGTGTATTCTAATCAGGTGGAATATTGCGTGGGGGGAGTGGGAGTAAGCAGCAAGGTAAATGTCATCTACCTTCTGAACTGATGCGTCAGTTCAGTTATTGTAAAGGCCTGGTTCTGATCTTAGTTACATTGTGTTTATGCTCCATTGACTTCAATGAAGCTTACTTCTGACTTACGGTGCAGTGACAACACAGTCAAGTCCAAGGTGTTTTAAGGAGGAGAAGGCAGAATATTGGATCCCCAACCATGCAACGGACTCAAAGCAAAAACTCCCTCAGCCTTGTTTTCTGGGATAAATTCTGTCTGCTGGCCCCCAGACTAAGAGAAACAGGTACAGCGCCCCCGTATGCAGAGAGACAAGGGGATAGATTTGGGGAGGATGCTGAGTCAATCAGCAACGTTTGCTCCCATCACTCTAGCATTGTACATTACTCCACCAACCACTGAGCAGAGCAGGGGCATGCAGACACCAATCCCTTCCATGACTGTGTGGTTCAATCCAGGATTTAGGAAGACCTTAGCACTGGGGTGAGCTGCACTTTGAAACAGATTTGCCTGCACAAAGCCCAGCCTCACATGATGGTTCAAAACATGAATTGACGGGGCATCTGCACGTTCAGCACCATGGCTCAGCTGGGGGCATTCCCGCCTGTGGAAGAGAATAATAATAAAAACAATACTTAGCACGTTCCATCTTCAAAGTCCTTTAAGTCTGCGAATAAATAAACCCTCTCTACCTCCCCTGTAAGGCAGAGGGGTGTTGGGAGACCTGTTTTACAGCTGGGGGGATGGAAACACATTTGCCCAAAGCCCCACAGCAAACCAGTTGGCAAAGGAAGGCTTATAACTCATGGGCTTGATGCTGATCTTACTCACACCAGCATAGTAACTACTGAGATCAGTGGTGTCACTCCATTGTAGAAATAGTGTGAGAAGAGAAACACGCCCATGGATTCCTAACCCCATGTAAACCACATTGGCTTTTGTGTTCAAGAACCACTAAAGACTCAGGCACATATTCCCTGTAGACATTCCATAACAAAATATGCAGGGAATAGGTGTCTCGGTACCAAGGTAATCGGCCAGTTAAATAGATTATAGATACCTATTTCGTGTTAAAACAGTCATACTTTACAGAGGCAGTGTTTTCTAGTGGATAGGGTTGTAAACTACAACTGCAGAGACCTGGCTTCTATTCCTGACTCTGCCACTGCCCTGGTGTGTGACCTTGGGCAATCACGTCCCCTTCTTGTGCTTAAGTTTCCCCTCATACCGCTGTCTTGTCTATTTAAAACGTCAGCTCTTTGGGGCAGGGACCTCTCTTACAATGTGTTTGTACAGCACCTAGCGCAGTGGGGCCCACCCTGACCTCAGCTGGGGCCTCTAGGTATTATTGTTACATATGGTAATATCATATATGGGGCCCCAGGGAATGAAACATTATAATGCCTGCTGCTATAAAATCAATACCATAAAAATAGGACTCCCTAAGTAACAAGAAATCCATTTCAGAGACTTGGCTATAGCAATCTGCAGATGGCCCAATATCCTTTAATATAATAATGGGGGTGGGTGTTTTCTTCAGAGGTCTCCTTCCAATTTTGCACATGCACATGCGCGTATGTGTGTGTGTGTGTGTGTGACAAATGGATCAGTAACAGACTGGCCAAATGCCCTTTCACACTTTATCCAAGGAAAGTAGGCCACCCTTAATTTATTTCTGTCTGACTAACTGATGGAATACTCCAGGGCTCCCAATCCTTCTGCGTTTTTAATGGGCCTCAATAAACTTCTTACAGAAGCAGCCCCTGATACCTACAAATATCAGCTGTTGCAAGGACCTGAATCCTTTATTTCTCTCTCCCCCCTTTGCCCTCTTCCCCTGCTCTGTCTGTCTGTCAAATTATTAATATTGCTCCAGATGAAAGTCAACCACCTTCTCCTTGGAACACAAATAATCCAAAATGTTACTGGAAATAGAAGAAGAAAAAAATATATATCCCTCTTAATATTATAGACCATCACCACTGGGCCACAGAGATTGAATTTGGAGAGGGGGAAAAAATCCACAAAACAATGGTGCAGCATAAAAAACAGACTATAGATATTTCCCCCCTTGTTTATTTAGTCTGAAGAGAAGAAAGTGGTGTGTCTTTTTAAAGGTTAGACCACACATTTTTAAACAAGCTCTTTGTTAACCCATGGTTGGGGGGAGGGTTAAATTAGATTTGCAGTTTTTGAAGCATAAGAATGAATGATATATTTCACAATCTGGTTTATTCATTTATTGGTTGAGCTCTGTTATATGATTTCTACTGTGCTACTTTATCAATTCACTATCAATTGAAACATTATGATGGTGACGAATGCTCGTTGATGTTTCATGGGGATATAACAGTATTGGGATCTGGGAGACCTGAGTGCTATTCCTAGCTCTACTACTTGCTGTGCGCCAGATTGTGATACTCTTAATCACAGCTAGTAGCACTTTGCTTTACACGTACATTGACTGACTTCAAAGGGGCTACTTGTGGCAGTAGTTATTTAGACTGTCAATCTTTTAGGGCAGGGACCATCTTTTTGTTCTGTGTTTGTACCACACCTAGCACAATGGGGTCCTTCCTGGTCCATGACTGGCACTCTTAGGAGCTACTGCAATACAAATAATAAATGATAATATCAGTGTGAGCAAAGGGATCCAAATCTGGCCTATGCTGAGCCTCAGTTTACCCACCTGTAAATGGGAATATCATCTATCCACTGTTGTAAGAACCTTGGATGACAGGGACTGTATTGGTACAAAACATTATTATCATTGGGCCAGAGCTTCAGCTGGCATAAGCTAATGTAGCTCCACTGAGCTATGACAATTTACACCAGCTAAGGATCTGGCCTACTATCGCCATACACTTAAACGATGGCATATGACAAGCATAAATAGTGTAAACCAGTGCTATCATGGTTTCCATGTATTGGCATATCTTAACTCTCCAACGATTATGAAAACTAATTTTAAAAAATGTCTTCTAAAGGATTCGCATGAAGTTTTTTGTCTACAAAAAACAAAATACTTTCCAAGTCGCTACCGATCTGAGGTAAAACACAGCTAACCAACACTGACTGCAGTGGCCAGGGATTGAAATATGGGAAAGAAACTGATGGTACTCTCATGCTCCATCCACAAGCCAAATTCCACCCACTTGAGATGGCAAAATGAAATGCCTTGCACAGCAGAGTGGGTTGATGGTGAACATGTGATCATGCATATTTTGTTGGGCTACTCAGGTGTGGTTCTCTCTCTGAGCAGGGTCCATATACACCCTTAAGCAGGGCTGGATTAAAGCCTAGACAGAACAGAGCTGTCAGGGTTCCCTCCCCACACTAAACTCTAGGGTAAAGACGTGGGGACCCGCATTCAGAGCCCCTAAGCTTATTTTTACCAGCTTAGGTTAAATCCCCCAAGGTACAAAATTCCCTGCACCCTGAGAAATGCTTCTTTCGCTGCCACCATCAAGTATCTAACAGGAATCCAGGAAAGGAATCACTTGAACTTCCCTCCCCCCCAAAATACCCCCTCAAGCCGTACACCCCCTTTCCTGGGGAAGCTTGAGAACAATCCAGTGATCTAAAAACCCACCCCCTGGGTTTTAACACCATAGAAAACAGTCAGCTTCTTAAAAGAAGGATTTTATTAAAAATAAAGAAGGTAAAATCATCTCTGTAAAATCAGGATGGTAACTATTTCACAGGGCACTATATTTCCAAACTCAGAGAGATTTCCCCCTCTGGACAAAACCTTAAAGTTACAGAAAACCATGAATAACCCCGCCCCCCCTTCTAACACAGGGAATACACCAAGCCAAAATTAAACAGAAATCTATGAGCTATGCTATCTAAACTTACTTCAGAAAAGGGAGGTTTGATTTTCTGCAGGTTCCTTCTGTCTTCCAAGATCACTCTGACTCAGACAAAAACACACACTAAAACCTTCCCCCCTCCCAAAGTTTGAAAGTATCTTGTCCCCTTATTGGTCAGATGCCAGCCAGGTCAGGTCTCAGTCTGGCTACCTGCATTTCTTAACCCTTTACTGGAAAGAGGATTTTATAGCACTGCATCAGACCCTCTCCCCCTTCCCTTCATATTTATGACAAGAGACCAGCTCCCGGAGTCATGTGCTGACATAACCTCAGTTTTCATTTAAAACAATAACAACAACAAAAGTTTCCAGCCATCATGGTTGCCAAGAAAAGCTTAAAACTAGACCTAAGTATCACGGATGCAGCAATGTCTTCATGAATCTGCAGACAGCCTTCAGCAGAGGCAGAAGCAGCAGCTACTACAGAAGCCATTTAGCCCCACATCAACAAACAGAGCCAACCTGACCCCAGCTGCTCTAAGGTGGTGGTGCTATCTGGTTGAGAGTCTTCGACATGCCACTTGGCTTTCTGGGATTGGCTCCCCCTTGGGGAGGCTCAGATGCTCCCCACACTCTGTGCCTCCTCTTTGGCTTCATGAGTCAGACTGAGAAAAAAAATGCACTTCTGGTACCAAAACGAGATGCAATTCACAGTAGATTATGCAGAGCTGTGACGCTCCCTCTCCTTTCTAACATCCTTTGATCAACAATGAAACAGTTAATAAAGTTGCTATTTAAAATATCATCATGAGGCATCTGAGTTGACCCCATTGAGATGGCCAGAGCAGTTCCCATCTCAGCGCTATTGTTTCTGGTGCTTTGCAGATGCCGACAGATATCTCTGCATTGGTTACACTTGCTTTACTTTTCCAAGGCTTTCTTGGAAATCATGCCAGCTAGAGACTTACTTTTCCTTTTAAACGAATGCTCAGGTTCTGGAGAACAAGATGGCAGACACAAAGTGTTGGGTCACTGCCCTGATGTGACCTGACCTAATTCAAACCCTCGGAGCGGTAACCTTGAATGGGAACTAATTGGGCCAAGTACTTGTAAGCCCTACTGTAAAAATAGCCTTTTCTTCCCAATGGATTACGGATCTTGTTCACACGACAAGCTGGTCCGTTAACCCTGCCAAATGCTATATTTATATTTCCAAAAGAGAAGCTGTTTCTAATCCATGTCCCATAGGGCATTTTTGACCCTTTGCATTTACTAATAATGGTCTTATGTTTATGTAATTGCCTTTCATCCCGAAGGACCCCAAAGTGTTTTAATAACGTGGCATACAAACTATACACAGAACTCACTTTTCCTACTGTTGAAATGCACCCATCACTGGGGTGAAACCCAGCAACCGTTTTCCACTGCACTGCAAGATTGTGCAATAGTTTAAGGCAGGACATGAAGTATAATATCATTTCCATCTGAAACTGCGAGGAGGATGTAATTACCTGAGTTGGTGGGTGTATGGGTTTTATCCTGGCTTTCTGTGAAAAGTGCCTTGAGATCTTTATGACCTTGGTTATATAGGTCACTCAAAAGACATCACAGCACCCACAAAGCATCCTAGACCAGTAGCTGAATACTCACTCTGGGGAAAGATTGCCACTGACTGAATAACCACCACCAGTTCCTGCAGGAGCAAGGTGTTCTTTGGAGGTCTTGCACCGAAGTACTTACCAGTGTCTGATGGGGTCTGGCAGGATGGCAGCACAAGCTGGTACGACTGATTGCCACAGCACAGTGCATGCATTGGCAGGCAGTGTTAATCCTCATTATTATAATGGATTTAAATTGTGTTAACATCTCAGAGCCCTAGTCATGAACCAGGACCCACACTGTGCTCCATGCTGTACAAACACAAAACAAACAGGGCTACAATGAGGCACATACAAATGAAAGCTTACTGTATAATGAACTTTACTAGACAGCCAGGTTTACTGTAGCTTCACAATTACCTACAGCGTGAACTCTGCTTTTTGAACCCTGTAAGTTTTGGAAGGTACCTGGCAGATTCTAATAGAATTTATTTTTCAATGACTTTTCACACCCAGGGCAAGGCAGATTGTGCTTGGAGACCAGTCCTTACATAATATACATGCAGGAAAGGGGTAATAATGTTATCATCATTCATAGATATCCTAGTAGAAGCCTCATCACTTGAGTAATTGAAAACTAGGTAAGAAAAAGGCTGTAAATAGTCTAAGAATGGCCACCTAAATCTTCAGGGTTTTCATTAGAGCACACACTATGGCCACTTGCATCTTTATAATGTAGTTCACATGGATTCTCCCACTCCAGATCCACAAGCCCCAGCCACTTGCGCTAATGAAGAATTTCTGTTAGCTGACTAGGTCCTACCACACACCTTTCACACAGCTGGGCAGTTCTCATTACATCTGTAGAAGGCAGTTATGCAGGTCCACCCTAGCCACTTCATTACAACAGAAAGGGATCCTTTTACTTACCACTGAAATGCAGTCATCTCTGCAGTGGACCAACAGGCACTGGCAAGGCAAAGATAGACTGAATGACCTACTGTAATAGGTTGTGCCTTTTCTATCTCCTTTGATTTTGCCATTAGTCTCAGTAGACTCAGTCTACTGTAGGACAAAAGCCTCTTCAGCACTAAGCCTGTCCATCCTGTTGAAGACTCCGGCCAGTGAGTGTGGGTTAGGACATAATGCTATTAACTGAGTTCATTTCCTTCCTGTACTTGAACCTGCAAAGGATTATTATTCCTGATAGTGTCACACGGATTTCTCATCAGTGACAGTCCTGAGTAAAGCAACATCCAACTTCTTTGGCAGAAGGATAATTTTACCATAACCTGTCTGCACACTCCCTGTCAGAAGCCCAAGCGGGGGTGGGGGAAATAAAAGGCCTCTTTGAAAGACACTTGCCCACAGCAGCAGGTGAGGTGAATACTAAGGAACTCTGACTTTATTACAGTCATGAAATGCAACTGAAAGGAACAGAATTCAGCATCACTGACAGTCCAAGGTATTTAAAAATTACTGAGGCCAAAAGTGGAATAGAGGATTTTTCCCTTGTCATTTTGTCTTTCCATTTTGCAAGAACAAAAATCTAGTATATAAGCAGTCTAATCCAGTTTGACTATAATACTTTGGGTGTTTTAAAAACAGTAAGCATATAAAGTGTGACTATGGACATTTCAGTGTAGGCCTTAGCATTGGGGATACTATGGCAAACTAGAAAAAGCTTTCCAGGGTAGATGTGCAAAACACAACAAACAAGAATAAGAAGGGTCTGTGGGAAATGTTCATTTTTAAAGGTACATCTGATTTTCCTCCACCTTTTCTGGTCTCCATGCAAGATACTGCAAACACCTTTTGCCATCAAATGAGGTACGTGTCTCTAAGTTCCCGCTGGAAAACAGTAACCAATAGCTTTCCCCAGTACTGCTGATGCAGCTACTTTCTTGTTTCTCCAGGAGAGAGTAGGAGCCCTGCTAGCCAAACTCTAGACACTTCAGAGGAAATTGGGCTTATGCTAAACCTGTGCCTACCTCCTGCTGATTGAGCCTGTGATCACTGGGGTCAGCATACAGCTGGCAGACTTGGCTGAAGGCCCACACAGAGGAAGCTTTTTGTTTGAGGATTCGACCCTTCCCCCAATAGTAGCCAGCAAGGTGCCTGGGGACATGGAGCAGAGAGGGCCTAGAAATGAGGTTGAGGGCTTTGTGTAGAAACCAACACAAAGAAAAGGAATAGTCAAATAGAAGAAGCAGCAGGAAGGGGAGTATATTGAGACACTGACTTAGCCAGGAGGCAATTAGTCCAGGTTTATAGTAATTGCAGTGTTACTCTGACAGCATCAGATATGCTGATAATATGCCCCAGGTAAATAACTGTGTGCGTAAATATGACAGTGGAGGTTACCATAAAGAATGAAAGTAGGCCTAGTCCTTTCATAGAAGGTCTTCCCCAGAACAAAGCATCCGTCTACAGAGACACTGGGTGTACACTAGGAACTTTGGACGTCATGAAGGGCAGCAAGCAGCGTGGAGCTGAGACAAGGAGAGCCCATTGACCATGGCTGAGCAAGCTGCTCTAACCAGCCCCTGAAAATAAAGGAGCGGCAGCTTTTCAAAATTTTGATTAAAACACAAGAGGATAGATGCTGCAATAGCAATCAAGTCTCTTTCCATTCCTGTGACTAAAATTAGTGGCTGAACTTGGAATTTATATTGCAGCTTGAACATAGACCATGGTAATCGTGTCAATGGCAATGAGCTGAAAGATTAAACTTTTAGCTGTAGTTGTCTTTTACTGTCCCATGTCTCCCTTGAGCCCTTTTTTGTTCAGTTCCATATACAATTTTGGTTCTTCGTTTATTAAATAAAAACTTTTTATCGCCACTGACTCAGTTATCCAATTATACCTTCCACCCTAGAATACAAATAATTTGATTCCTGGGCTTCTGATAAAGTAAACAGAGGACTAAGGTATTACCATGAGAGATGCAATAGAAATACCAGTCAAATTACAATGTGACTCAGTTTGGAAGCAGTTAATGCTTTTCACAGGTTCTCTGTGGTGACCTATAATACCAGTGATTCCTCTTCTACAGTGGCTCAATTTCACAACCCTGAGCCTTTTAAAAAGGGAAGTCATCCAGAGGTTTTATTGGAACATTATAAAGCATTTCACGAGCCTGCAGAAACTAGCAACTTTAAAGACCGTATCATTCCATTTCAAAGAGATGCTGAGTGAATTTAAGGAAATGTTTTTGCTAGATACCAAGCCACAAAGTGTGGCTATAGATCCAAAGTTCAGGGGTGTCCAGATTCAGGCTCCTGGTACAGTCCATCTCTAGTTTTTGTAATGTGTGTGTGTATGTATGGTTTCATGTACCATTCTCTTGTAACATTGCTAATTATTATTGAGCCCAATACAGCGGTACATACATAGACAACACTCTCACTGGTGTCCATGGAAGGGTAGCCAAAGTACACTACTGACAAAGTTTCCTTGAAAGATTCTACCAATCTGAGAAACGTTCTCCATACTTAAAATGGGGGTATTACCAGTCAAACCAGTAATATCTTTCAAAAGAGATTGTAATACCCTATCCTCAGTTCCCTCCTTTCTGTGTTTGGGGCAGAAATTAGAGGGACAGGGTGAGTGGGATAGAGGTTGTTTATGCTTTTGTGCTCTCCTTCCCTGAACTTGAGGCAGTTGGCAGCATACCCAGCCATGGTGTAAATTAGAGTAGCCACAGGGTTGCTCTAAGATATACTATGCTTCCCAGGGCCCAGCAGAGAATAGCCATAGCACAGTGTACTCTGGCCACAACCCTTCCTTGCTCCCCCCTTTCTATTCCCCACCTCCAGCCTATACTCCCCTGACTTGCCCCCTACGCTAAGATCAGGGATGGCATTGAACCCATATGCCAGCTCCATGCAGGCTGCAGCAGTCCTAGGTTATATTTCTGTCCTTTTATTTTGCCAGAGCAGTGAAAAGGGGGCCTTATGTAACTGAGAATCAGATGATCCAATACATGCACCCACTTTAAAGACAGCAGGGTTCAAGCTCCTCTTGTTTTGAAGGGGTTTTTTTTCAGCTGAAAAACAAGCAAACAAATAAATAAAAGTGTGTGAGGTTCCTCCATACCAGCAATAAATGCAAGTGAGTTCTGAATGACCTCTGAAGCCTCCAAACATGTCCATTTCCATCAATGCAGAGTAGACGTCTCTGCCACCACCACGCCCAGCAGTTCCGTGCACACAAACATTCCCACTGCTCCCTCTTCACAGCATGACAGCAGGACACAGACAAAAGAAACCCTTCAGGGCAGTTGAGACTCTCGGACACATCTAGCTTTATTTTTCCTGTCAGAAAAGTTCAAGAATTACACCAAAAAATACTTCAGTCTCTGCTACCTACTGACAAAACGCACACCACAAAATTATAAATTGTTCAGTCGTTTGTTGGAGTTTTGATTTTTCTGTGGTGAGGTTTGTACATTTCAAGTGAGAAATGAATTTACAGGTGAAATATGGACGGGGGAGGGTCAGACGATGGGGTTTGGCACTACACTTTTAGCTATACTATACAATTGCTTATCATGACTCCTGTCAGCTCAGTCCTGCCCCCATTTACACCAGGCTAGTCCCATTCAAACCCCTAGGAGCTGTGTGTGCATAATGAGGGACAAAACTCCGCCCAGCGGGTTTGGCTCCCAGTTTCTAGCCCGCAATACCCACAAATCTGATCAGCAGGCTTGGTGAAATGCAAACCTTAAACTCCAAACCCAAACATCTGTCTTGTCCTACTCCTGATGCTTATTCTTTTGAACTCAAGCTGAATGCGATCCCAAGTATTTTAACTGTCACGCTGCTATGTTTTGGGTGGCAGCTCTGGAAAAGAGAATTCCTTTTGCTCAAGTCTTACAAAGCAGACATGCTTGCTCAGATCAATTTACATGCTAGATACTGGGCTGTGTTTGAACACTGTACAGGGCTGGACTCAGCTTGGGGTTTGTTTTTACGTTCCCAGGTTTATAAGTCAACTTTGAACTTCAATAGCACTTTCTATCAACTCTCCAAATATTTTACACACCAGCAGACAAACCCTCACAATCCCCACATAAGTAGTGTCCATGAAATAAGGACAAGGGGAAAATGAGGCACAGAGGGGGCTTGATCCTTTAAGGTGCTAACCCTCTCCTGTGAGATGCTAAGCATCCTAGATTTACAATGAAGTTATTCGTTTCTTTGCTCTCCAAAGAAGTGCTCAGCATCTCAAAGGATCAGGCCCCATGTGACTTGCCCAAGATCACACAGGCAATCTGTGGCAGAACTGGGAATAGAGCCTGACTCCTGGTCCTGTGCTGAAGAGATTTAAACACAACAGCTTCCTTCTCCTGCTCTATGTCTAAATCACTTAATCCTGACAAACCCACTAAAGATCTCCAATACCATGACTGTGTATTCCAAATCCCTAGATCTTTCTGTTTTTAATTCAGGCCTCAGACTGCACACACATGCGTGTGTACTTCTCTAGCCACAAACGAGTGCTGATACCGTATTTTGTGCAGCTCAGTTTGCCAGTAGAAGGACCCTGCTTTGGCAAGTTTAACTGCCCAGTGACGTGATTTGTAAAAGACTTCCCCCTACCCCTGCATGTCAAACAAGGTATTCAAATGTTCTTCCATTGCATACTGCTCTAGAGTCACAACTTTCTACCAAAGATACAGTTTCTGGGAGATTCTCTTTGCTTGAGTCCATCCTCTCTGGCTGTTTTCTGAATTTGCTTTTTTTGTTTTTTTCATTTATTTTTCTAACAAATATTTAAGCAATGATTTTAAAAATATTTTTACATCGTAAGTTACAGTCAACATCAAACATGCCTTTGTACAAGAGCGTGGCCCGGTTACAAATCAACGAGAACAATGCACGAAAAGAAATATCAATTAAGATGACTCCTGCACTTGAGTTTCATTTCTTCTTCTCGTGCTGTTAGCACAGTGCCCTCTCTGAGGCAGAGCAATACTTCACAGACACGGTGTTGTTTCCCCGCTCCCAACACCTCCCGTCACCACTGAGTAGCTTTAATGGCCTTCTGTCTTGGCAGCCTTGGCTTCATGGTTTACCGATCCCGAAGAAAGCCAGGGCGATACAGACCGTGAGCTGGTTTGCTTCGCCATGCTGTAATGGCTTATGACAGTATAGAATCTGCCCCGGGAGTTGGAATCCTGTGCTGAGTAATAGGCATCCAGGGAGGCTGGGATACATCTCTTATGCTGGAGAGAGGGAAAAAGCAGGACACGTAAGTAGCAGGCACATTACTTAACATGTATTTTAAACTCCCAGTTCGGTCTCACGTGGATGACCGACTCATCTCACTGGTTCATAGCAATTGGGCCTTGTGTGCCAATGGAAACATATGTGCTACCTCCATTGACAAATAGCTTGGGGAATGCCCAGAAACATTAGATAGCACGGGGCACTGAGACAGGCTCAACAGATATCAGAACCTGCTGGAATTGGCAGCCCTAATTAAGCCTGGTTTCATTCTGTGAAACAGAACCAAAATTACAGAATGGGGCTCCTGCTGCTCTGGCATGGCACTGGAATGCACTAAGATCAGGAATCTGGCAGCGGTACTGGAAGAGGACGTTGGTTAGCTCACGAAGTGTTGGATTGACAGCCTGCAGACTGACGTTCTCTATTAATCCGCATAACAGATACAGGCCAGGCAGAAGCAATGTAAGTTTCTTATGTGCTACCCTGCTACTGTGCCTTATCTCTGACCTGCAGGAAGACCAGCCCTAGAGATGGGTGGCCAGTTCAGTCCCCATCGCCCTTTCTGTGCTTCTCCTCTGTGCTGAGGCTGCCAACTAGTCTCTACTGCTGTAATGTGGACCCTTGTCCACTAAGAACTGTACTGGGAAAACCAGTCTGCTTCGTATAGGCCACAGAAGAGCCAACAAACGGTAACAACCTTTGGTCCAGCCTGCTCAGATTGAGAGTGGTGACCTGGAGGTAAAGGGCCCCATTTATAATTAGCCTGCCCCTGAGCCATCCAGTTCTCCCCCTCTCCCCATTCTAGTGTGATTAAAGAGGAGCAAGACCAGAGCAGAACACTAAATCCAAAGTGCATGAACTCTGAGGAAATTCACATTCAGATCTGATTGTGAATTCAAAAGTCATGACTCATCTCCTCTCTGATTTTATGTACACTAAGAGAATAATTTACAACAAATAATATATCAACTAACCGAGCCTCTTTTCCTGTTCATGGAATATCACCAAGGAATTAGGACCTCTATGAATTTATTTGCTGTAAATAGTCAGTGACTTGTTTTGCAAACTTTTTTAATTCTGTGAACTGAGCAAACAGTTCTCAATGACTATCTGATATTCAAACTCTGCTGGTTAGCTATGATTGGTCAAGCAAGCCACATGGTTTTATTTCTGTTGCCCAGTTGGGTGAGGTGCAAAAGCATGCCTCTCAAATACTTGCACATGCAAATTTCAAAATCAGTATCAGTGGACGCTCGTGCATTCACCATTTAAATTTGCCTCGCGTGAACGTTTATGCTAGAAAAACTTAATCACTTGAATGTTTGTGGGAAGCAAACCCAAAACTCAGTTGTATTGCATTCATTACAAAATATGAGGGATTATTTAGGGACATTTGTCTGTGGCATTTACAGAGATCTAATCCTGACTATTACAATATAAAACGGTGTCCGATGGAAGCAGATGGAAGTTCACTTTTTCCAAAACACTGACCGCTTTTCAACACATTCTTGTAAATGCTCTGTTAGACTCTGACTATAAAGTCAATTGAATTGTCAGAGATGATAGAATCTATCTGGCTGGAATCTCTTACCTTATAAACAAATCCATCTGGGCAACTGTGATCATATGTAAAGGCTTTGTATACCACAAGAAAGACTATGCAGGCAAGGAACGCAAGAGCCAGACTTATGAGAATAGTGACCTACAAAAGAGGGAAATATTACTCTACATATGTTAAAATGACATATGAACAATCTCACAATTAAATGACATATATTAACAACCATTCTAATGGACTGCAGTCTTCACTCCCCTGTGCTGTACTTAACTAAGCGTAGTAATTGAATGAGTGCTACAGCCAATATCCCTGAAATTTGTCATGCTTTCCCCCCGCCCCGACCTAAGACCTTTGATGTTGCATTTGCTATGTTTAATTCCTTATACATTTCTAGATATTCGCTAGGCGATTTAGTGCTCTAAAAGGCTTTGTGTTCTCACACTCTGAGCTTGGCTTTTAATAGAAAGTATCTGCATACAGGCCCGCTGGTGTCAATCAGAGGTCACAAACTGGGGGAATATTCATTGTCTAACCAGCTGTAGCCAAGGTTGCCTCCTGGCCGTGGTAAGATCCTATTTTTTCCATTTACCAAGGGCAGGTGAGTGGGTAACAAGAATAAAGTCTCCGTGACACACTTTCCTTCTATGCCTTCGAAGTTACATTCAGCCTGATGTTATGTGGTTAAATTCTGCCTAGAGTTCAATGTGGGAGGGAAACAGGTGTCTTCTCCTACCATACATAGTTGCAGAATGGTGACCCAGCCCTTTGTTTTAAGAGCCAGGAAAAGGACCAGCTAACACGTCCATTACAGTGATGATCACAGGAAGTGTGCTCAGGCAGACTGAGGGTCTGGTGATGATCAGGCCAATGCTTCTCTTCCCCTTGTGAGGCTGCTGGCTCCTGGCTTGGTCACTGACGATAGCACACACAACGCTCCTCTTTGGACCCAACTCAGTGTTCCATTCCCCCATGCCTGAGTGTGCTACCCCACCCGAGCCATTCTGCTTGACTGGTGCAGTTCCATTTTCTCCAAACCACCCAGGTTCTCTTGAAATGGAGTTACCAGCTTCATTCAGAGGACCCAATCCTGCTGTCTTAAATCGGGCAAATCTCCCACTGAGACCTGGACTGACGAATCTGATGTGAGTTTCAAGTTTGTAATGAAACCCAAAATCAGGGGAATTTCTCGTGGTTTCAGGTTTCACTGTGAACTTCCAGCTCAGCAAGAGCACTGATCCCCCAAAGGTTTTGCTTATCCTAGCAGGTGATCAGCAGGTGGGCAGCAGAAAGCAAAACAAGGCTTCAGCACTGCAATCTGCCTTTGTGCTGCCAATACCCAGTTCTGTCACAGCTGTTGCATCATGCTGACTGGATTGGCATTAAAAAATAATCATCCTGGGGCTGAGATGTAGCCCACTGCACTACTATGGAGAGCAGAGTTCACATTCTTGCTCTGTGGGATGACAGGGGTGAGGAGCGCAATGAAGTTAAAGCTTAAAACTCCTGGGAGGCAGAGCGTTTATGGCCACTTCCCCCACCTGCTTGGCTGGCTGGAAAGGGCAGGAGCAGCTTCTCAAATGGGGCCTAATGCTTGTCCAAGGTTGCAGGGTCACTGCCTGCAGTGGTATGGGATTGTAAGGCTCTTGCTGGAGGAACAGATTCTGTGTTCTGTGAAGCAAGTGTGGGACCCTATGGTAAGGAAATTGCTGAAACAAAGGGTTAAGGCAGTAATTAGCTTTGTTCTGCCCTCCTGCTTACTACTATGGCAAAGGGAGACCCAGAGACATATTCAGATCTATTTCAGTGATGCAAGTTTTATACTTTATTATTATTTGGATTATAGGGCCCCCACTAATTATGCAAACCCATAGTATCTATTCCTAGAAGCTGCTCCCTTAACCTATTCACAGCAGCCTGGTGATGTTAAGAAAAGAGAAAATACAGAACTATTTGCCATGGCAAAGTAGGCAGAATTGCCAGGAAAGGTAGCTAGTCTACACAATAAAGCACAGGCATGAGCAATTCAGAATCTATGGTAGCACCATCCAGTTCAATTAAAAAAAAAAAAGCTGACTATTGGATCACACTGTATTTTGCTTTAATTCTCTCGCAGTTCTAAGGGTCGGTATGATAGGAATCCATACCTGGGCTCAGACAGGCTGTTGGAATTGCTTGCAAATCAGGAACAGATCTTCTGGCCTAGTAAATACTCCATGCGCCACATGGTGAGGTATATTCGCAAGCACACAGCGTCTGGTCCATTACTTATACTGAATGCTGCTATAGTAAACCTGGCAATGCCACCTACCATGGCCAAGCCATCCAAAGCTACATTTTCAATGGATGTTGTAAGGATGTTGAATGGAAAGAGGACAGCTAATGTCACATGTCCCCTGCTGAATCTAACTCCAGAAGGTCCACTCCAAATCAAAGGGGAGAGAGGGGAGGGAAAGAATACTCTCCTCTGCAGCGATTAATTAGGCCTTTGTTAAATTAGAGAGTTTTAGAATAAAATGTAGAGAGATAATGAGGCCAAGTAAGATGGAGGCTAGAGTGACTGTTTGATGACTCAAACACAAGGATTGCAGTGAATTCTGCAACCTTCGCTGGCATCATAATCTAGTTAAGCTCTAGCCCCCTCCAGAATGAACCTTTCAAACTAACCTTCCCCTTGAGGCCTGATGTGCTGAAAAAAAGGGTCACGTGAGCACAAGGTGTCTGCGGGGGCGAGATTCAGATACTTATTGCCAGCCCTAATCAAATATCACTTGCGGGGAATTCAGTACTGCACTGGGGGGCGGGAGCAGCTGTTGGTAGAAACGTAGCATATTTGCATGAAAAATACTACCCATCGCTATGAAGATGTTGGCTCCTTTACTATATGATGAACTGTAGGTGAATTTCAATGGGTATCTATTTGATATTTATATTCTGGTAGCCCAGAAGTTTTCAGCCTGGAGGAAACAGCCACCTGGACCTTTTCGTATCGCTAAAGAGGAGGGGGTCTGGGCTACATCCCAGCTAGAAGGAAGTGGGTGGGAAAGGAAGACGCAGCACAGAAAAGGTTGACATCCTAGTAGCCAATCAGGATCAGGGCCCCATTGTTCTACGTGCTGTGCAAACACAGAGGCAGGCATGGTCTCTGCCCGGAGCTTACTATCGAATCGGTTTAACCGGCTTTTTCAATTGCCTGTCAGAGTCTGCAGGTGCAATGTACAAGTGCTACTTTGAAATAAAAACACATCCAAATACATACTCAAGAGATGTGTATCCTGAGAAAAAACTCTCATCCACTAAAGATCTCCATCCCACCACTTTCCCCTCACCTCATGTTGGGGAAACATCACTCTTACAGCACATCCTGAAACATCACCCAATCCCAGCTCTGGCAAGCCAGGGCAGAAAAACTCCTCAGACAAGACACTGCCACCAGCCCCATCTCATTTAGGGTGACCAGACAACAAGTGTGAAAAATCGGGATGGGGGTGAGGGGTAATAGGAGCCTATAGAAGAAAAAGACGCCAAAATTGGGACTGTCCCTATAAAATCTGGACATCTGGTCACCCTAATCTCATTTACTACAGGAAATGATTAGATCGTGCACTTCTGATGATCACAACTGCCCGTGTATTGAGAGTGGGTAGTTTGATAATGATGGTGACTGAGCTCCCTTGGAAGTTGGCGAGATGGCAATAAGGCAAGACTTGTATGTTGCTATGCTAATATGAGTGTTTGGAGGGCAGCCCTTGGTGCTGGTTAGAAGTCCTGAGAATAAAGTGTTGAATTATATGGTGTTGTTGATCTGCCCTATTTACAGTGTATAGCACAGGAATCTTGCCAGGCCTGTTATTCTGGGTTGATTGGAGGGGACTGATGGGGGATCAGGGTAAGTGTAAGAGCAAAGAGGACACAAAGTTACACTGAATATGTGCATCAATACACCTAATACAACCATACTTGTCAAAAAAACAACCTGATGTTTCTACATAGCAAGAGGTTACTCATCCTCTGACCTATTTTTCAATTCCCACAACCTTCCCCCACCAGGGATATAGTATCATTCATTGGACTTTCACTACATCAAAGCCCATTCAGTCTCTGCCTCCCATGTCTACAGCACAATACCCTGCTTTTACAAGGCAGACCAACCAGGCTCTCTCGAGCCCAGTCCTAGTATGTGGGCTAATTTGCCACTTGAGAAGAGAATGGGAGTGGGGGGGATAGTCCCAAAACTGTGAGTTCATCATCTCCCAAGTCTAGAGACTAACATTGGAAATTGGCCATGAGGCTGGCAGAAGCAAAGTCCCACTCTAACCTTTTCCCACTGAGCCAGCTAAGGTGATCAAGTTACTTGTTTTTCTGCAGGGTGAAAGACCAATCTCAGTATCTGAGCTCTTTGGGGGCCACAGGTATGTCCCTTACACTGCTAAGTCCCATGTTAATGTACATGCTATATGAGCAATCATTAATAATCTGACATTACCAGGCCCTCTCCTCTCTGCCAATTGAGCCTCTCATGACCATAGGCTCTCCTTACACACGTTCTATTGTAGCAGCAAAATGCTAACACCCAATTCATAACCTCCTAGAACCAGGCAGTTGTACTAGCCTTTCCCTCCCTCACTTGTGTAAATGAGCCCACTTTCCTCTCTGCTGCAGTTTCATGCACTTGCGAAATTACAGCGTGACACAATATTATACATGAGGATACATAATGTAAAATTAATCTGGGATGAAATGTCACATAAGGTGTTAAAACCTAGGGGGAAAAGAGAAGAAAAATCCACTCACAGATATTTTGCCAAGCCTGAGCTAAGATCCAGCTCCCTAGTTACTCCAGAAAATACAAAGTTTCATTAACATTCAAATACCAAAGAATCACATCGCTGCAATAACTAATAAACCTCCACATTTTAAAAAAATGAATACCATGAACCTCGGCAGTCTCAAAGCAATATAAATACTCACTTAGGGGAAATAAAATGTACTGAGCTGACAAAACCTACGAGCACCACAGGCATGAATCTATCATGTGTGGCAGCAGGATTGGGCTAACGAAAGAAGTATTTGTCCAGCGGTGAAACAGTCTACACCAGTGGTTCTCAAAGCTGGTCTGCCGCTTGTTCAGGTAAAGCCCCGGGCGGGCCAGGCCGGTTTGTGTACCTGCCGCATCCGCAGGTTCGGCCGATCACGGCTGCCAATGGGGGCTGCAGGAAGGGAGGCCAGCACATCCCTCAGCCCGCGCCACTTCCCGCAGCTCTCATTGGTCTGGAGCGGCGAACCGCAGCCAGTGGGAGCCGCAATCGGCCAAACCTGCAGACACGGAAGGTACACAAACCGGCCCGGCCCACCCGGGGCTTTCCCTGAACAAGCGGCGGATCGGCTTTGAGAACCACTGGTCTATTATGGTCACTGCTTTTACAAAATTATGATAAATCTTGTGGAAAGTATGCCCTGTGAGGTCTCATTGGAAAATTCATAATCTAGTGACCATTAGTGTCCTGTTGAAATGAATCATGAGTGTAGATGAAGTTATGAGATTTTGCTACATGTTTGTTACTGAAATATTGTGAGGCTGGGAAACACCCACAGACTAGCCCCTCAGAGAGGACAAAAAAACTGTAAACACAGAGGCTTTACATGACAAACCTCACATAGTCCACAGGTGCAAGCAAAAATTTGCAATTCATAATGAAGGATGGTCAGCAACTCATGTACACCACGGGGCTGCCTAAACCCATGACACAGCATGGATTTTTCCAACACCTGGAGAAAAGTATAAATGAGGGATAGTGACATCACCATGGGGCCTCTCTCTCCGTCCCCATCTCAACACCTGGAAGCAAGATCATTTGGAAGACAAAGAAAAGTCTCGAATTGCGGGGGGTGAGGGGAGTGGTGATCCTAACTAGAAGGCTTTCTAGTTAGTATGAACTGTGAACTGAGAACTGCCTGCAATGTCCAGTAGGGTGAGAAAAACGGTTTGATTCAAATCTTGTTTAGCCTGATAAAGTTTAGGAGTTAGAATGCGTGTTTACTTTTTATTTCTTATGTAACCAACTCTAACCTTTATGCACCCCACTTATAATCGCTTAAAATCTATCTTTCGCTAGTTAATAAACTTATTTTGATGTTTAATCTCAACCAGTGAGTTTGTCTAAAGTGTTTGCGGGGTCTGCTGAGATTACAGAGGCTGGTGCATGTCCGCTACTTTTTGATGGAGTGGCGAACTAATTAATGAGCTTGCATTGATCAAGAAGGTCTTCAGCAGTGTAAGATGTACATTTCTGAGATGCAAGGCTGGGGGAATTTCCTGGGGTCTCCCTGTATTCAGTTCATGAGTGGCTTGGGAGAATATTCGTGTAACTTTGGGAATGCCTTCACATGCTAATTGCTGTGTGAGAACAAAGCCTAAAGAGGCTCCCTGTCACTAGCAGAGCAGTGTGAGAGGTATCTTGAGTCAGAGGATTAAGAGGGCACAGTAATTCCACAGTCCAGGTTGTACCCCAGGGTATGTCACACACCGCACATGTGTATCGTCAAAAATCTGTTGGGAAAGCGGTCCTTGGCAGGAGATCACTCTAATGGAATAGAAGTAGGAGAAAACAAAAACACACACACACACACACACACACTCTTTTCTCCTGGAAACTAAGGGCCCGATCCAAAGCCACTGAAATCAATGAAAGGATTCCCATCAACTTCAATAGGCTTTGGGTCAATGTCTAAATTCACTTTCGCCTTCCTCCCTTCCCAAATACAAAACAAATGCTTCATTTCCCCAAGATCCTGTGTAAAGCTAAAGTATCCCACTCCTCCAAATACAAACAAGCCGTTTTAGATTTTCATTGGGTTTACTGGAGTGAAATGATATCTAATGGTGGTGGTGTTTCTGGTAGCCTGGCTCTCATACCATGAATCTGAGCATCCTTTGTACTGTGTCTGGTCTCCATGGCTGGCTGCCCATGATTTTTCACCAAAAATTCCCTTTGGCCCTCTTTAGTCACAGTGAAAAGCCTTATTTAAAAGCAAAACCCAGAATAATACTGGATTTAAACAGCAGGTCATTCTGTTAATAACCAGTTACATTTCAAGATTTCTTACATTTTTATTCCTTGCCTTTTCCTCAGTGGCTTCTTTCATCTTTTGGCCCGATTTTCAGAAGTGCTAAGCTCCTGCAGTCCCTGAGGTCAACGGGAGCTGAGTGTGCTCAGCATCTCTGAAAATCAGGCTACTTATCCTTTGCTTTTCAATGGGGGTGGGCGTTTGAGAGTCATCCTGGCACCTTATATAGGCCCTTATTCTGCAGTGGTCTCTTGTGGATTGGCCCCTGGGCTGGTGCAGAACCCCACTGAAGGCAATGGGGCTCCAGCTGGGCACAGCTGTTCACCTGCATGGAGTTCATTGCATGATCAGGATCTTAGAGACGTAGGAAATTTGAGCTCACTGGAAATACCGAGTACGGGCCAAATCCTGCTTGTCTTAGTCCAGTGAGTAATTTCATGGAAATCGGTAGGATTACTAACATGTAGAGCTGTGCAGATATTCACAATGAAGAATTTGTTCAGACAATTTAGTTTTCTCGCCATATGGATTTCCCTCAAATGCATACACTGTTTAAATTGATCCAGCTAATATTTGTTGAATGTTGTTTTTACTCTATGGACTGGACACAGACTGTTCAGTACTACCATGTCACATCCAAGCTGTGTTAGAGTTACAGATTTTTCACATAAGTCATGTAACACTGATTGTGTTCCCGAATGGATGATTGTAACTCTTATAGAGACAAGGTGGGGGAGGTAATATCTGTTACTGGACCAACTTCTGTTGGTGAGAGAGACAAGCTTTCGAGCTTACACAGAGCTCCTCTTGTGACCTGAAGAAGAGCTCTATGTAAGTTTGAAAGCTTGTCTCTCTCACCAACAGAAGTTGATCCAATAAAAGGTATCACTCCCGCATAGGGTGACCAGACAGCAAATGTGAAAAATTGGGACAGGGGGTGGGGGGGGTAATAGGAGCCTATATAAGAAAAAGACCCAAAAATCGGGACTGTCCCTATAAAATCGGGACATCTGGTCACCCTACTCCCGCACCTTGTCTCTCTAATATCCTGGGACCGACACAGTTACAACACCACTGCATGCAGCTCTTATAGTCAGGTATCTAGTGTCAATGCTCCTGCTTCCCCATTTAAGTTTTGCTCTCATTTACTACACATTAATCTGAGTTTCAAATGCACTTTCTGAGACTATTTTCTTAGATCAGCATGAGTAGAGAAATAAAATAACTAATGGTACAGAGAAATTAAGCATTCATATTTAACCTTTGTCATAATAAAATATAAGGGGTTGTCCAGTGAAATGGAAAGGCTACAATTTTTAAACAACTACAATAAATTATTTTACCCAACATGTAAATACTTATAGAACTCACACCACTAGATATCACTGGTGTATGCTTAATAAGATTTGAAAAAGGATTAGACATTGATATGGATAATATCCACAATGGCATAAACTAGGATCAAGAAAATATAATGGGTAAAATAACATGTTTTAGGGCATAAACCAGTAATTAACCGTATTCAGATTGTTATATAATTGTCCATTATGGAGCTTCTTCCACCTTCCTCGGAAGCATCTGGTACTGGACACCAAAAGAGGATTCTGGTTTAAATGGACACTGATTTGATCTGTACGGAAAATCCTATGCTCCTTTAGCAAAATATGATCACATGGCTTAAATGTGGCTGAAGCAAATTCACTGTTAAATTTGAACAAAAATGTGCAGAAAAACTTATTCACTCATCTCCACTCGTGTGAGGAAGGTATGGCCTTTATTAACACCTGTTCTGCCATTTGATATACCTACCAAGAGAGCTTTTTTCTAAACCTTGCAAACAGATATCCTACTCCCTACACCTTTACAAATGTTCAGAATCTTGTGTTTACAAAAGACCAGAGATTAGTCAGATTAGGAAGGAGCCATTAACAGAAATTTGTTAGTCTCTAAGGTGCCACAAGTATTTCTTTCTTTCTTATTTTCTTTTTACCTATAGAATTAATCACCCTTTGAAGCATCACAGATAAATGTTGAACTTGAATTGATATGCAAACTAGATACCATCAACTCAGGATTAAATAGAGACTTGGAATGGCTTGGCCATTACGTTAATTGAATCTATTTCCCTTAAGTTAACGATCCTCATTCACACCTGTGTGTCAACTGTCCGCAATGGCCATCTTGTTTATCACTTCAAAGATTTTCCCCCCCTGCTGTTATGGTTCCTCTCAATTAATTAGCCTCTTAAGGTTGGTATAGGCACTTCCACCATATCATGTTTCTCTGACTGTATAAATATCTGTCCACTGTATGTTCCATTCCATGCATCCGATGAAGTGGGTTCTAACCCACGAAAGCTTATGCTGAAATAAATGTGTTAGTCTCTAAGGTGCCACAAGTATTTCTTTCTTTCTTATTTTCTTTTTGCTGACACAGACTAACACGGCTACTACACTGTAACAGATAAATGAGTTAACACCAGCATAGTGCTTTGTGTTGCTATGCAGCAGACCAGAATTCAGTTCCTGGGGAAAGATCAACATTCCTCCACGGAAGAGTCGCTGGAAGGGGGATAAGTGGGAAGGAAAATTCTGCAAGCTTTTCCTGGTACACTGGTAGCCATGGTGGGAATGATTTGGGAAAAGTGGATTTTGCAGGCTACCCGCCCTATTCTGTACCCTGCTCTGAATCTCTCTCTTCACATCCAGTTTGCCAGGGAATGAGGCCACCACAGAAGCATAGCGTTCAACTCTTCAAGACACTGAGTATATGACATTACTCAGCACTGGGCAATTAATGTGACATTTCACATGAAATCCCAGCAGTGAAAAGCTAATGGTTTTTTTTGAGAGTCTCCCTTTGTGCAAGAACAAAGAATCTATATAGAGGAACTTTCAGCACTTAGATCTGCAGGACTTCTGTCAAAGATAATTTTAACAGAAGGGGCATAATGCCAATAAAAAACAAGTCTCTTCCTATATGAGAGTTTTGGACAACTTAATGCCATTCCATTTGGAAACCTATGAAGTGAATTGACAACCTCGTTCACTGCACAAACACACACAAAAAATTGTTAATCAATTGTTACCAATCCCCAGAGCTTCTACTAGTCAGTAGGAAGTTTTTGGCTATGAAAGCATCTCGCTATAAACTCAGGATGATTTCATTAGAAGGATTTACAGTCAACGCTGAAAAATTTAGGAGACTAATTTTTTTCCTTCATCCCATAATTTTTTCAAGCCGATAATTAGATTTTAATACAACATCTATTCCAATCACGTAGAAACCACCTACTCCATGGCCAGCATTATGCTCTTGGTCACATGAGCTGAGCTGATCTGTAAGCAAAAACTGATCTGGCTGCATTTATCAGGATTTTTAAAAAGCTGCATTTTACTCCTGCTTTATATGAAGCCTCTGGGAAGGAAAGGAAGAAAGGATCAGCTAAAAAGATAAATAAGAAGAGAAACTATTGATTCTTCCTATTTGTTTGGGTGCTGTTTAGGAATATACAATTCGGTATACAGAATCAGACCTCTGTTCCAGCTGATCTGGTTCCAGCTCGTTCAAATAAGGGAAAAATCCCCCACAATGAATCTAACCAATTTTCAGTGCTATGGGGAAAATAGCCTTCTTGACCCCTATGGCAGTCAATTTATGTCATGAAACATAAGATTTGATTATCTTTACCTTCTCTTTGGTTTCTGTGAGCAGTGAGGACAAGGGGCTATGCACGAGGATGGGAAAATGTGCCATGTTTATTCCATCATTCTTCCACATCCCTTGAGATCCTGTGGAAGCACCTCAGCAAATGCTCCACAGAAATCAGGTTCCATAGGTCCTATGGGGTGGGGGCCAACAAAAGAGGAGGAGACTATGTCCATGACATTGTCCCCTAAAATAGCAAGTATATCTATTTGGAGCAGCATCAGCCGTCTCTGTACCAATTTTCCATCTCAGTCAAGTCCTCTCTGACTTCTTTCCTGGCCCCACCACTCTGGTTTCCAGAATCTCTAATGCTGCCTTACCTCTCTTTATTTTGTAATTTAAGAGCGAAGCACCCATCTACTGAGATATGTATTCCCACCAAGAACTGCCCATGCCCTGTGCCTGGTAATACGGTGAGCACAGCATGGGGTTTGGAACAAGACCGCCATGATTCCAAGCAATTTGTCAAATAATTAAATTATGTACACAATAACGAGCTGGCTCAATTACATTAGCTAGTCTCCATCACATAATATAATTTCTAGTGCCTATTTAGGCACTAATAGCCTCAGATCTTTTTAGATGTGCATGGTGCCAGCTGCGGTCTTCTTTGACATATTTCTGTGCCAAGTCAAAAGCCCTGAATGGAAAATATGTTGCTCAGTTTACAAGCCCGTTTTCTTATGGAACTTCTAAAATTCCATTTTCTATGGAGAGGCTTGAAATGCTGAATGCTAATTAATTTCCACTTTAATTATAAGGTTTTGCATTGAGTGCCTTAGAACTTTCCTCCTCTGTTACCCGAAAGAAATAGCTTGCTGCAGGTACATCAGACAGGAAATAACAGATTTTTTTCCTGCCAACAAAAATGAGTCCACTATTGTCTTTCTGACATCTTATCAACTCAGCAATGGCACCAAGATGCTGCAAATCCCACGGATGTGCAGAAGCTTATCAGTCACTGTTAGACGGTTTCAATCTTGGCCTTCCATATGGCTGAAGCACATAGTAACATATCCTACGCCATGTGTCAAGTGCCAAAGCTGATTTGCTAAGATACATGGTGACATTTGCAGAGGACAGGATGATTTCAATGCAAGCTACACAAGTGCACCCAAGGTCAGATTTACGGTTCTTAATGATCAAACAGTGAAGTTCTCCTCCTAAATTTAACTCTGTTTTCCAGTCTCAGATGCTGGTTGCTCAGGAATGCCAATTGTAATGACTTTATTTTCTGATCCAAATTCCCAATTAACACATGGCATACAGTTTTTATAAATGGACCTTCAGAAAAGGTGCTGAGCAAGAGTGGGAGTGACTTCTTTCTAAATCGCTAATCTGAGTAGATTATTCAATTAATGGACTATTGTACAAGGACACTTCCTTCCATTGCTGACCTTTCATTAGTGGCATCTTATAACATCCCATCATGTTGTGCAATGTCTCATCCACGACATTGCATTCCCTTTATTGTACGTGGGACTCGACTTTAGAAGCCTCAGCTCACCAAAGGCACTTTTAAATGCAATAGTGGGGACAAGAGAGACTGTGATGAGTCACCAACAAAATGTCTCTCTCCCAACCCTTTGACTGACAGAACTCAATCTCTCACTGGAAGCTCTCAAGAATTTAATCTTCTCTCTGGTTTCCCTGTTTATATTGTGTTGTATTGTGCATGGTGAAGCTGTCAGCAGCATTCATTTTACTGTAGACATGGAGGTCATACTCCCACTCATATACCCTCATTCACTGAGGACCCAAACCTATCTGGGATCTGCTAACATGAATAAGGGCTGCAGTATCAGGTCTATAAAACAGAATCACCATTTTCAATTTCAAACCCACTCGGAAAGGAGCTCCTCCCAGTTAGCACTTGAGGAATAGTAACAGAACAACATTAATTTGATCAGGTGGAAGAGTTTGATGAATACATAACCCACTGGTTAGTGTGTTTTACAGGTCCTCCTCTGTACACAATCCACAGAGGATCTTAGTCTGTTACTGCCCCATCAAGGGAATCTTACCTTTTTAGATCAAACTGTAGCAGCTCATACATTTAATTCTTGTGGTCCTTAGTTCAATCCCCAGTGTGTCAGCAGGGGGCGGCTCTAACAATTTTGCCACCCCAAGCAGAGGCGGCGGCCCCGCCCCCGACGCAGGCAGACGTAGCGGGGCCCCGACCCCTACGCCTGCCTGCGTCAGGGGCGGGGCCCTGCTACGTCTGCCTGCGTCGGGGGCGGGGCCCCGCCCCCGACGCAGGCAGTCCCAGTCCGCGGCAGCAAGGGGAGAGCGGCGGACCTGCCGCCCCATTGCCGCCGCAGCAGGTGAGAATGGGGCGGCAGTCCGAGTCCCGCGGCGGCAATTCGGCGGCGGGAAGAGCGGACCTGCCACCGAATTGCCACCGCGCACCACCGAATTGGAAAGCTGGTGCCTGGAGCCGGCCCTGTGTGTCAGCCAAGATGGTGGCTATCACATACAGAGGAAGAATGGTCTAGTGGTCAGGGCACTAGCCTAGGACTCTGCCATAGATGGCCTGTGTGATTTTGGTAAGTTACTTAGCCTCTCTGTGCCTCCGCTTCCCATCTGTAAAATGGGATCATAGTACTTCCTCACCAAACAGGGGTATTGGAGGTGCTCGGACACTACAGTGAAAGGGACCGTATACGTGCCTAAGATAGATGCATGTGCACAGCTAAACAGCACCTTGATGGTGTTGGGCTTTGGGATAACCCTATTGGATGTTAATTTTGTTCACCCCATAAAACACCATGATCCACTTCATAGAGGACTGGAAAGAACCAACATTGAACCTTTTAAAAGGGGAACATAGAGGACCTGGGGAATTATAGACCAGTCAGTCTAACTTCGATATCTGGAAAGATACTGGACCAAGCTATTAAACAATCAGTGTGTAAGCACCTACAGGACATAGGGTCATAAGTAAAAAGGAACATGGATTTGTCAAGAACAAATCATGCCAAACCAACCTAATTTCCTTCTTTGACAGGGATATTGGCCTAGTGGATGGGGGACAGCAGTAAATGTGATATATCTTGATTTTAGTAAGGCTTTTAACATAGTCCCACGTAACATTTTCATAAGCAAACTAAGGAAATGTGGTCTAGATGAAATTAGTATAAGGCGGGTGTAAAACTGGTTGAAAGATCATACTTAAAGAGACGTTTTATCAATGGCTCACTGTCAAACTGGGAGGATGTATCTAGTGGGTTCTGGAGGGGTCTGTCCTGACACTGGTACTATTCAATATTTTAATTAATGACTTGGATAATGGGATGGAGAATATGCTGACAACAGTCTTCAAATATGTTAAGGGCTGTTATAAAGAGGATGGCGATCAGTTATTCTCCTTGTCCACTGAAGGTAGGACAAGAAGTAATCATCTTAATTTGCAGAAAGGGGATTTAGGTTAGATATTAGGAAAAACTTTCTAACTATAAGGGTAGTTAAGCACTGGAATAGGCTTCCAACGGAGGTTGTGGGATCCCCGCTGTGGCAGGTTTTTAAGAATAGGTTGGACAAATACCTGTCAGGAATGGTCTAGGCTTACAAGATCTTGTGTCAGTGCAGGGGACTGGACTAGATGACCTCTTCAGCTCCCTTTCAGCCCAATGTGTCTATGATTTGATATTCGTAGGCAGTGTACAGATTGTCTAAGATACTGAGCACCTGCAACTCCCACTGGCCTAATAGAATTTTTGGGAGCTCCGCAATGCTGAAAACCAGGCCACAATCTGTAAATTTCTTGGTGACATTCAACAAAACTAAACTAAATAACTAAGGGCTGGTCTACACTAGCCCCCAAGTTCGAAGTAAGATACGCAACTTCAGCTACGTGAATAACGTAGCTGAAGTCGAAGTATCTTATTTTGAACTTAAAAGTACTTACCCCTGGTCCACACGGCGGTGCGCAGCCTCCCCCGTCGACTCCGCCTGCTCCGTTCGCAGAGCAGGATTACCAGCGTCGACGGGGGAGCACTTCCTGGTTCGATTTATCGCGTCTAGACAAGACGGGATAAATCGAACCCAGAAGATCGATCCGACGCCTCCGACACAGCGGGTAAGTGTAGACTAGCCCTAAGTGGGAAAGTCATGGGGACTGGGTTGACCCTGTGCTGCGTGGAGGTGTGCAGGGTAGGAAGATAACATAAGGAGCCTCCCCACAACAACCTGGCACACCCTGCACAAAGGGCAAGGGACAGTCACAGTTCTGGAGCTGGCCAACACTGCTGGGAGCAGGCATTTAATGACAGCCTCGCTTAGAAGAGTGCAGAGCTCTCTTGTTCCCGGGGAGAGAGAATGCCAGAGCTCTATGGGCCTTTTTGATGCTGGGGAAGTTCTCTAACTGGTTTTAAAACCTGATCAGCTACACTGATTTTTAAAATGGTTAGAGACAATAAAGCAGATTCTCTCCTGAGATTTGTGCAACTCAGAGATGCCAAGGGGCTGGATTCTATCCACAAATTGCCAGCAGAGAAGGCCCTACTCAGAGAGGAACTCCATACTGACACAAATGAGCCATATCCAAGCCTGGTGCCTCTGCCCCCACTCCTTTACAGGAGTAGGAGCACAATACGAGTTGTAGAGAGCCTGGGGGGGTGGGGGGAGCAGCAGAGATCCACTCCACCACCAATGGCAAATCTCAGAGCTGTGTGCTAGCACCTGCTCCCTGAGGCTGCCTCCTTCTCTCCTGCATAGAGTGAAGCTCTGGCACAGGACAGCATCTGCCCCACTCTTTAGACTCAGTTTAAGGTGCTCTGATCAGGTATCCTTAACTAGCTAAAAGCAGGCTATAACCAGTTTAAAAAAATTCCCCTAGTTTAAGTGAACCCTCTGAGGTATGATCCTTGCTTGATTGTGCCCCCGGGAGCAATGCACCTAGCACTACCCCTTATTTGAGGCGGTGTCTAAATGCCTCAAATTAGTTTAATCTGACTGCTCCACTGCGCCGTGCACCCTTTTTTTTTAGGTTGAGAATTTGCAACCTCACACAATTTACCTGCTGAAGCCATGTGTGGACAGTGCAATTACCTAAGCAGGGTTTGCAGCCTCAGTATTGCTTCACTGGGCTGAACCACAAAGTGATATTCTCCGAAGCTTCTTTTCCTGTTTATTTGTGCTCCCATCACTTTTCACATTTCCATTTTGCATGTAGCTCTGACATTTAGCACATCCTCCATAGCAACAGAGGGCTTGATTTAAAGATTTAAATATCCTTGGAACAATCGAGCTGTTACATTAAAATGCATGAGATGACTTCCCCCACCCCAAGCCAGTGGACTTTTCACTTGAAATGAAATCAAAGGCCACTCTTGCATATCTTAAAGCGCCTTTGTTTGGGGCGCCCTGGTGATTTAAAAAATCAATTGATCGTTTTTTTCTTTGAGAAGGCTGAGGTACTAAAATGCATTGCCATATCTGTATGTGTCATCGTGGGTCAGGAAATAAAACTAATAGAGCACCAGCATTCATGGTCCAATACACCCATTTCTCTCACAAAGCTATGCTTATTATGTGGGCACCTCACACTAGTACACAGTGTAGAGACATTCCTGCATTTGCTACAAATTGGCTGAGCCACAAATGCGTCCCCTGGGCAATAGGAGAATTTAAAGTTCTTTTCTTTTAAATGAGAAATTGACTAAGGTATTATTACTGTATTAAAACACAAATGTTACTTTTAAAAAATCTCAGCTGGTGTCTGCAAAGGAGCTTCACCAATTTACACCTACTGAGGATCTGGTCCAACATGTTTAATATGCCTGCAAGTGTTAACAGCGGGAGCTCAGTTCTATTCAATGCTCAGACAGCAGCCTGTGCTGCTTTATGATAAGTAGAATGAAATTGTACAGAAAAGATAGGGTGAAGTGTTTCCCTTGTCCAATTTTGAGCATTCTGAGGTTTGGATACAGCACTTGAAATGCACTTTGCGAGAGTTAACGAACTTTGCCTTGGCTTCAGGTCAGCAGAATCTCTGCCCCTTCCATTACGTTAGTTCTCGTTTGCTATAATAGTGAGAAAAAACCAAGCCAGCTTCAAACATATTTTATTCCACTCTAACTGCTGACAAGAAAATTACCCTACAAATAGGGGCCATAACCAAGAGAAGATACCAGAAGGAAATATTACATTTCGTTGTTAAAGATAAAGAGCCCCCATCTAATGGAATTATTCAAACTAAACTGAAGCTGCTATTACGTTGTACAATGTGTGTCCTGTGTGGGCTCCCATCCAGTCTCAGCAACCCTCGCCTTTAACATAAACCCATTCAGGAATTGTCCTGTATTTGAGATTTCCATTGTTTCTGCAGAACAAAAAATCAGGGAACCAAATCAGCAAACTCTTACTCATGCAGATAGCACTTACTCATGTGTGTAGTCCCACTGATCTCAATGGTTGTCAATTTAAATACATGTTGTCTGAACAGAAACTGCATTCTCCCCCACAAAATTCCGCTAGCAAACAAACAAAAACCCTTCAGCTAAATCTGCTCAGCTGATTAATTTGTTCATGTTTACTGAAAGCAAGAAATACATCTGAGGTATTTAAGTATTACTTTGGTACAAGAGAATTTATGTGCAGAATTTGGGTATGAAAATAAGGTATACGCCTGTGTTTGTTTGGGGTTTTACTTTTGATACTAGGACCTATGTATCTTTTGTCTGTAAGGTGGCCCCCAATTCTTTTTATCTAAGAATTCAGTCAAATCAAAATATGAAGACTCACATTCGTTGGGAGCCACCCCATCACAAAGAATATGCCAGAGGGAGCGAACAGGCAACCATCTAATTCCCCTCAGACAACACCATGTCAGATAGAGTAGAAGGGAGTCAGAGCCTGCTGGGGAAGGAGGTGTATCTGCAAAGACAGGGAGCTAAGTCTGGTAGTAGATGAGTACTCCCAAAGAACATGGATAAGCAGCGAAACCTTCTAACATTTCAAGTTTTTCACCTCAGATTAACAGAGAAACATCCTGAAGCTGAATAACACCCAGGACATTCTATACAGTTTGAGCAACCAGGAAAGCACATCATCACTACCTATGTTGGATGTACCCAAAGTAACAACAAGTTTTCAGTTCAGCTTGCATTTCACTCCTATCACACTCACTCCGGCTGTTCCCTTGTCTCCATGTTACCCATTCACCTCCACTTGTAACTCTTCATTTTGCCCCTTGCTCTCCTGGAACATAAAGAACATTAGAGCACCATGTGTAGTGTGCAGCCCGGAAATAATAACCCAGTTGCATTAACAATTATCACTAAAGTGAGAAAAATCTCTGTTTATTAGAGCACGTTCCCTCCCTGAAGCACCATTCGCATTAGTGAATGTAATATGATCTTTCAGCAGCATCCTGCATCTCAAAGATATCTGATACGTGATGTGGCAGTTGCTATGGTAACATTGTTATTATTATATTATTAATTATTATTATTATTATTATTATTATTATTAAAAAGAAGTAGGGAAAACTGCACAGCTCCCACACACAAGCTTTTCCCCCATGAGTAACTGCTGCCCTGTGGCAACTTAGTAATTAAAGGATCCTTTTATTTAAAAATACAGATCTACAGTGAATGGGTACAAGGACACACACCAGACCATTTTCTTTTAAGTGATTCATCTGTCTGCAGGTTAGTGAATGGAATATCAGCACAGAGCAGAGTCCTACAGGAAAATGTGGAAACGCAGTGCCTTACATGGAAGAGTGGGAGACAGGCACCCTGTGGGCAAGCATGGCAGAACAGCAACATATGGAGAAGCAGAGCACATTCATTCCCATCCTATGGAGAAGCACATGGAGAGCATGGCAGGTCAATATCTTAGTGGGAGTGTTGCAGAATAGAACAGCACCCGGAGGCAGGGGAGGTGGAAGAATGACGCACTTTGGGGGGGAGGGGGCAATGTGGGAGAACCACACCTATGAGGGAGCATGGCAGAGCAGAATTTCACAGGGGAGAACACTAGGGCACCATGCTTGGTATGTGCCCTTTTAAAAATGCGTGGATGGATGTGTAGCTGATCCATCCATCTGTCCATGTTACAATGCGACATGCAAAATGTTACAAAATCACCATACGAATCAAGGTGCAATAATTTGGACAACATGCCTCTGGCAGCCAAAAATTCAAACAGCAAATTCTTTACACCACGCAGTGTAAGAAACTCTTGGTGGCATCTCAGCAGATTTCAATCACAGAAATATATAAATAAAGATTCTGGACCCAAATGTGCCTCTACTAAAGTCAATGGCAAAACTCCCCCATTCACTCCAATAGGAGAATGAGCCAAGCACTCTTTCTTTCCTTAAGAAATGCAGTGCCTGCAAGATGAGTGTACTTGCACTGCAACATCTATCTGAGTAACCTCTTGGACACGGAGGGGCCAAATGTTCTGCTGGTGTAAGTAGATGAAACTCCTTTGATGTCAATGGAGCTGCACCCATTTATACTAGCAGAATGTTTGGCCCCTTCACCAATCCATAATATAAAGCCATTCTTAATTCTGAGACAAAGGCATTAAATATATGCACGCTTTTGATTAGCAAGAGATTATCACATCGTCTGCCTTGCAGGGTTTGGCTTGAGGCACCCAGGCTCTCTCCTCTGGAGGGAAAAGTTTGTATTGCAATTTACTTTTTAGTGAATCAACATGACTCAGAAATAGGCTCTGTGGTTTCATTTAGCTTCTTTGACTCTGGGTCAGAGGAAGCTCATTGCTTTGGTATGTGTATTGAGGTAACAGGCATATTTAAATGGGTTCCATTGCACTTTGGGAGCCTGCTGAAAAGTGAGTAGAATCGTTAATCCCACTGCATATTAGAAATACCTTCCTCCAAGCAATCTCTGGACCTTTTTTGATTTGGAGGGATAAGAAATGCATTGTGATTGCATTCTCAAAAGGAAAGGATTACACAGCCAGTGACTCTGAAAATGGATCTCGCTACCTTATAGCAAAGGGTGAAGTTTCCAATCTTGTTTAGTGAAGCAACGATCAATACGTGCAAATGATTTTCCAGCTAGATAAATTGCTCACAAGAAAACAACATCTGAAATATCTTAATTTCTCCCCTATCCATCCACTCTCAACCTTGTTCTGTTAGATACAAGAGTGTGGTTTTATTACTTCAATGTCCGGAGACCAATGAATTTAGCTTTCTCAAGAGGAGGATCCATAAAAAGCAAAGAAATGTGGAAGTCTTGCAATAGATGGTATCTACAGTCCATCACCACAACTGATGCACTAACCCACTCAGCTATGAAGGCCAGTGCTTCACAGCTTTTACGAAGTTTAGTGATTACTGAAGTTACACTGGTCACACAGTGAAATTACTTGCTTGTAATAAGGGAGAGAGGAGATGGGGTACAAACAGTAACTGAATCAGAGGCTTCTATATTAACTGGAAGGTTGAAAAGGTAGAAAGGTAAAGAGAACCACTGGAGACACTGCCCTTCCGAATAGTCAAAAATCTTCAAAGAATAATGTGCCTTGAAACCAGAAAAGCATTTGACGTGTCTTGAATTTGATAGAAAGATGCTAACATGGCCACTTCAGAATTACTGTACAATATTAGCACATCACCAGCTAGCTTGTTCTCAAAAGCCGTCATCTGAAATGTCATAGGCTATAGAAGAGGCGAGACTCACCTGATATACCTAGGCCTGGATCCATTCTGACTCTCCAGAAAGCAATACACTGTCTTGTCAGGGCCTTAAGGCACTTCTATGGTCATGAATTTAACTACCAGATCTTATCTACAGCAACATGGCTTTGTTACCTAACAAAGGGGATACTAATAAGCACAATCCTGACAGCATGGCAAATAATTGCTATGTATTTCAAAGTAATCATTATATCCTCAACCCACCCCTCGTTGATGGACCTGTCAGAGCTTGTGCAGGGTTGGGAATACCTCAATATCACAGAGTGAGAGGAAAACAGCCTAAGCCAGTTCAAAAACTTCCTAGAGAGGCACTCTATAAATGTATATCAGCCCAGAAGGGATAAGACACATAAACCACTGCCAACTGGCTTAGAAACATTTTGTCATTTCTTCTCTGGAGGGGCGAGGGATAAAATAGGGAAAGAAATTCCTTTTGTGTATAGACGGCTCTACCTTAATGCTATTTTAACATCATTTTCTTGTAACCGGTCTACACATAGCTATTTAAACATTTGTCAAACTATGGATGAGATGACTCATCTAGCTGAAGAATAAGCCTAATTGGTCAAAGTTCCAGGACACAGTGTACTGAGCTATAAAGAAACACACTCTCATATATTAGAAGTGACAAGCTGCAGAAACTATCTAAAATTCCAGGAAGAGGTACGACTGAAATAAGAATCATCGCCTGAGGACAGTTGCTGCTGTCAGACTTCATGATAATTAAAGAGATCAGATCTGTACGGTTCTAGATGGATGAAAGATACACATATATAAGCTTCGATTCTGACTTTGGCAGGCTCATGTTAGAGGGTTGTCTAATAATTTATTATCATCTTCAATAAACGATATCCAGTAAGGCAAAATAAAGGGCATCTGAGGATTCAACTGTCATGTACATAAGGTCCTGAAACTTCCCCAGAGAAGGAAAAAAGTTCTCTGTGATGTAACTACATGGCTCGGAGAAAATGAAAACCTTCAGAAAACCTCCTCCTTTCCCTGTGAACTTTCCTGTACCAAAGTGACCAAAGGCAGAGAGGAATTTAACACAGAGAAAGGAGTTGACACACTAGATCAGTGTTTCTCAAACGCGACCACTGTGACCATGTTACCGAAATATCGGGTTTACCTAGCTGAGAGCCAATAACAGCCAGACAGGGATAAGGAAAGAGGGTTACTTTATTTTGCAGAAAAAAGGAGAGTCTGTACCTTGGTACAGGACTCTAATTTACACAGAAATTACAGGTTTTTTATACACACTTAGACAAAGCCCTGGTTGTGTTAACATTTGATTGGTGGTTGCCAGACCTTGGATGTTTGCTATCTGGTTAGTAAAAACTGGTTTGGGACAGTGATTTATGCTGGGACAGCTCTTTCTGTGTAAAGCGAAGGGCGACTGTAAAAATTTAGGGTTTTGCGTAGGCGAGGCATTTACTTTCCCCTAGTGGCCTTTGGTTGCCATAGCTGCTGGTTGTTAAGGGGGGTTTATTGTACCTTATGATCAGTGTTTCTCAAATGCTACCACTGTGACCACACGTGGCCACAAGGGCCTTTCCTTGCGGCCACAGGCATCTGGGCTGTGATGGGGGGAGGGGGGCGCAAAGCACTGGCCCCTCTCCCAGGGCCACCAGCAGTGGCTGGGCCCTGCCCCCTTCCAGAGAGAAAAACTCTGGAGGTGCAGACAGCTGGTAAATTCCCCACTTTCCCGGGGTAGGGATGGCAGGCTTTGGTCACGAGTCTTTGGCCTCTGTCCACGCGGGGGCAGGCTCCGGTTCCAGGCTCCGGCCCCAGGCTCACCACCCCCAGCATCATCCCTGGGCCCCGCTTCCTGCCCACCTTTCTGTTCAGGACTTAAACTTGTCCCAGGGCTTGCTGAGGCTGAGTAAGTCTGCTGTGAAAAGGGATATTAACAAACATACAAATATCACTTTTCACAGAAGAAGACTTACCAGCTACCAAGTCTTAGAAGAAAAAACAGTGCAACCAAAAAAGCAAAAGAAGCGACAACAAAGACAAGAACATGCAAAGCACCTTATTTGTGTTTCTATTCTGTTTAGGTCCAGTAAAGAATAGAGACAACTGTAAATTATTTTTATTACTGAGTCTGAAAAAACCCTACATAAATAAATGACAATGATTTGGACATGTATCTGTGCATACTTCTTTGTTTTTCCTAAAGTTAATAAAGTATTTTAGGAAAAATTGTCAGCGCGGCCACCAGAAAGACTTGGTGGCTGCACTCTGAGTTCCACCAAAAATTTGTCGTGAGAACCCCTGCCCTAGATAAGGAACATTAACAGGCAGAAGGAGAAGCAGCAGCAGCAGCAGGTGGGTAACAATCATACACATAGAATCCCAGCAGCTTCTTTCCACTCATGGTTATTAATGATAGAGTCTCACTTTGCCTTATTATCACAACATTTATTTCTGGCTGAACTGATGATAACACTGCCCTTAGGGGGGGAAAGCAGGAAGCAAGACACCTCATTTCTTATCCTTTAAAGATGATGCCTGATTTACCGAGTGCCTAATCCAACAGTAAAATGACATGGACATGAGCATTAGGAGATCAATCTCCTGGTTACCTTCTTGCCTATCTCCTCACCTCCACCCCACTCACACACATCTGCTGCTGACCCACAGCTCGCTCACCTTCCCCACCCCATCCATCCTGTTGAAATCAATGGGCTGACTCATTTGGCCTAGGATACATATGGCCAGATTCTGCTCCAGTTTTACAACTGAGGATCTGGTTCACGTATATATAAATACTCTATTTTTAATTCGCCCATTAATGAGAACATGTGGATGATATTTCCAACACATCACTCGCTGGAATGCTGTACAGAGCAACTAGCCAGTAACAGAAAATGATGATCTCATTTATATGGTCTTTTTTAAAAAAGAAGAAGAAAAGCTTTTAAAAATGTAGCCAAAACTGAGATAATAAAAGTTAAGCATTTACTGTGCTTTCCTCTTACAGAAAGCAAATGCAAAATGATTTCATCAGTATCAGATAATAGACCTGCCTATAACCAGAGGGAGGTATTTTTAATAACTTTCCTAAAATATGCATCCATGTAAAAATGAAGCATAATAGAAAAAAAATCCAGTACAAAAGCAATAAAATATTATCTATTATCTCAGCTCATTTTGGTTAGGAAATAATACCACAAACCTAATACAATACGTGGAAGCCTCATGAAAAACAGGCGGGTAGAGATTTATAGTCTTATCCACTGAGTGATTAATAAGTGACAGTGAAAAGTACAGAATGAAAATCATATGGATTTAGGGGAAAGGAAATAGCTTTAAAAAGAAACCATTGCACTGGGTCCACAGCAACCCTTCAGTGCAGCAAAAGGAAAGCCAGTTTAGACATTTAAATTGATGTGTCTGACGTGGGCTTTGGTATCACAGTCTGCTTCCCCATGGCCAGTCTCTTGACCAGACTACTTACGCTATGTGTGGGGAAGAGGTCAAGAGCAGATAGCAAGGGGAGGAAAAGAGATGGACCAGAAATACAAAGATGAGAGCACAAAAGAAGGATCTGAGCTATAAAAGCAGGCTGGGGAGGGACTGAGTACTTGGAAAAATAAGAAACCCCATAACAGGAGAAGATGAAACAAGACTAATCACCAAGCGGACTATATTTTAACCATATATTATAATAAATCATGGGCCTCCAACCTGTGTAAAACAGAAGGATCAAATGTTCTTGGTTTCTTTTTAAATAACAGGGCCAGATCCTTGGATGAAATTAAAATCTGATCTTGCATTGTCTGTTTCCAGATTGAGGACTACAGGACTGAGCTCTAAATAGATGGTAGCACATAGTTACTTATGGTAATGACAACAATTCCATTTATTTGGTGCCTCTAGCACAGTGATTCTCAACCTCTTTACCACTGTGGGCTGCATATGTTGCCCACAATGTGTTATGTGGGCCGCATCCAATACTACCTGTATGGCCCTGAGGATGTCACATGGGCCGCAGCATTGTGCTGATTGGGCTGCAAGCAGCCCACAGGCCACAGGTTGAGAACCGCTGCTCTAGCACAATGCACATCTTGAAAATAGGCTGCTGTATTTTATTCCTCTGTAAAGCTGTTCCCAGATACAGTATCTAGTTCTACTGCTGGTTTGCAGAATGCACACACTGGGATATGTATGCTGTGGTTTCCATGACCCAGGATTTTAAACTCCTGAGCCCTGTTTAGACTAACATTGATACTGTTGCTGGGACCACTTCAGTGGCACCATTGGTGGAAAACGGGTATGAAAAGTTCTAGGCAATTGTGTCATTGATAATACCAATGCAGTAAAAATCAATAGCATGATATGGCCTCATGTAACTAACTGAGATCAAAGCACAACATGCCTCCTGAAAAAATGAGACCACTAACATTTATTCATAGACCACTTGAAAATGAGTCACGGATTTAAATGTCCCAGATCAAATCAATGGAGTCAGTTACCCAGGTGTGCTACTTGAATTGATTAAAAGCAGAAATTAAACAATTCAAAAGTGTTTTACAAAAATGCTGTTAAAAAATTGAACATTCGAGAAAGCTGAACCGTCAAGTCGTAAACTGCAATAAAGACCAATTAAACTGACTTGTATTGGATCATGTTTTTGTGTATTACATTTTGACATACCAGGGTGTCCAAAGTGATATTTGTCTCCTGAGGTAGTGAGCATAGCTGTAACAAAATTGTGCTTCTACTTGAAGTCTGCATTGTTCTTAGTTTCAGACTTTGCTGAGACACTCATGTTTCAGTGTCTTACGGAAACAAGTGCAATTGGGCAAAATAATGGACTGCAGAGAGTGCATGCGACGTAATATCCAGAAATCTACAGCAAGGAATTGAACAAAGTCTTACATTATTACAAGCCCAGTTCTAGCTTTTTAGGGACAAGGACTGTTGGACCAGACAAGTCTTCTCCCTTTCAGGCTAGATCCTGTTCCCATTTCAATCAATGACAAAATTGTAATTGGCCTTACTAGACACAGGATCAGACCTTATAAGATTGCATTCCATATTGTATATTGCTTAATCCAAATATTTCCTCACTTTTCTCTGAGCAGCTCTAATGTTTTTTGTGCCACATTTTGGGTCTGATTTTAGGAGGAGCTAAGCCTCCCCAATTCATCTGCAGTCAAGAAAAGTTGAGGGCACTCAATACCTCACCAGACGGGGCTCTTTTTTGGCTGCGAGTAGAGCTGGTTGGTAATTTTTTGACAGACATTTTTTTTCATTGGAAACTGACAATTCGCTGAAAGGGTCAGTTTCGACAAATTTCTCGGTTTATACAAATTTTGGGGGGAAAGTTTCAAAAGTGTTGAAACATTGAAATACTTTTTTTCGGTTTAAGGTGATTTGTTTCAAAATGTAAGCTAGTTATAGTTTTTTAAAGTATTAATTAAAAAGATAAAAATCGAAACAAAACATTTAGAAAATATAAAACCAAAATGTTTCAATTGACCTGAACCCAAAATATTTTGGGGTTGCCAGTTTGCAAAAAAATTTGAGATTTTGACATTTGGTCATGATTCAAGAGGGGAAAAATGTTTGAAATCTCAATTTTTCCCCCAGGACAGGAAAACTCTTTTTCTAGGCTATTTCTGCGTTCTTTCCTAAAATAACAGCCTAAATCTAGACCTACAGAAGAGCTCAGTGTAAGCCAAAAGTTTCTCTCTCTCACCAAGAGAAGTTGATCCAATAAAAGATTTTATCTCACCCACCTTGTCTCTCTAATATTCTGGGATCAACATGCTACTGTAGTAAGATGAGGCCCTGAAACATAAACCCTTGTATCAGAGGCCTGGTATGAGGCCTAAGGCCTGAGCTAAAGTAATGGTCAAGACTTTGCTAACATAAAGCAAAGTTAAGCTGTACGCCAAAGGCAGGCCCTGCTCACAGAAATTGGCAAGGAAAAGGCTGATGTTGCAAAAGTACACAAACCTAAAAGGTACCAGAACACTTGTACATTCCATACCACACCGGTAGCCGTCTGACAACAGCTACAACAACGCTGTAAAGCCTAATCCTTATAAAGGCAAAACTCTCTTTGACCCCACCGGTGGGTACAGGATTAAGTTTTGATATTTTCACTGTCACATTGTATCAGTTATTCTGCAATATATAAAGCTGACATCTTAAGGTAGTAGGCAATGACCATTTCTTACCTTTAATCTTTCTGTTACACCATCAGTGAAACTGACTGTGAATTCAGCAATTTTGGGCACCCTGAGTTTTCCTTTGTTCTTCTGGTCAGGCTGATATTCTGTTCTTGTTTTCACAATCACCTGAAAAATGTCAACGCTTTTAAGCTTTAAGTGCAAAGCGGCATTTTTGTTATCTTAAATAAATTGCTTTTCTATATGCCATTTCACTGGCTACTCTCAAATGTGTTACAAACATTAATACAATTTGAGAACTAGGTAAAACAGATCAGATTAGATAAAATAACTTCATCCATCACTGAAATGCAGACACCTCTGAGATGAAACATTAGCTATTTAGCTGCAGAACTACACAACAGTAAAGAATACCGCATTCAACTGAATCTGCAAAAGGCGTTCCAATGGACTATATATAATTACTTATGTTGTGCTAGGACATTGAGGTTATCACTTCTGCTCTTTAAGAGCTACAGGACCAAAGACATAACTTTTATATCCCACCCAAACGACAGAACTTGCAACAACACAGTCCATTATCCCCTCTAAAGCAAGAGCATAACTTATTAAGAGCCCAATTCTGTGAGGCGCTGAGCGCTCACAATTAGGCCCTGAGCCACCAATATCACTTTCCACCTTTTCTTGAAAAGTTCTGGCATAAAGTGCTGACCAATCCTGTTCCTATTTAGCTTTTAAGAATGATGAGACATAATCCAAGGTGCTATAGCTACAGGTTTTTAAAGGGACAATGTCAAATTAATAACACTGCAACTTTCAACTATGCTGAACCTATTTATAAATCTAGGAAGAATAACTAAATAAATAAAGTATTTTGTACTAAACCCACCAAAATAAACGTTACACACTGAACACATGAATATACCTAGAGTTGGCCAGTAGAAGACCAGACAGAGCCATACTCTGAAACCTGACAGCTATTGAGAGAAGATATCATCTCCATCCCTTAAAAAAAAAAAGAAACCTAAAACACTATTGGAGAGAGAAATGGTACATAAAGTTTCTAAAGGGAGGGCTTTCACAAAAAGGCAAAAGACACATATGAGGAACAAAATTCTGGAACTCTGAGAAACTTGGTAATTCAAAGTACAGGAATTTCTTGGCAATCCCTAAAAAGCTGTTGAAGAAAGTTGGCCAGTAATTGTATAATGAAGAATATCAAGCCTGATTTGGACCAGGAAGTGTCCCTAGGATTCTGCTTCTGCACTTGAAGCATGTGAAACTTGAAGAAGGAGGAAACCGCCCTGTGGGTTCAAATGCAAAGCACGTAACTAATAGCTAATATTTAAACCCTTGAATAATATCCCTTTCTATATTATTTGTTACAGTAGAAATCGCAACAGCCTTTAAAAGAGTCAGAAGAAGTGATTCAAACACATTTATATTAAAATAGCCTTTTAGAATATAGTGAGCCCAAACTAAGTCCTGGCAGCACTACACTAATATTGGTGAAGCAACACCAGGGGCCTGGCGGATTCGAAGTAACACTGCATCTTCTATGCAATGGAGAGTAGAGTAAGGGTCCAATCTTGTGTGGTCCTTACTCAGTTATCACTCAGGCATAACTCCCACAGAGCTGAGAATGCTCAAACCCATACCAGATTGGGCCCTAACTCTCCACTCTTCCTCTTCACCCTTTGTAAAGCCTGTACAGTAGATTATAGAGTAGTACCGATAAGCACCTGCACACCAGTGCTCGGAAAATACCTTTTGTTCTATTTTTAAACCAACCGTCCACAATACCCAGATCCCCTCTATTCTGCTGTTTCCAGCTGCGTATACTTTGTCATGTAATTGCAGACAGCAATGCAGAAGTAATGCAACAGGGTTCAGTTTCTTTCCACGGTGTCTGATTTGTTTCCAATGTAATCCCTTTGACTTCTTTCAAATTCCTTTCACTTGTTTCATGTAGATTTTGTGTGTAGATAAATTCCATAACAATAGGTAAGAGGGTTTTCCCTTATGCTCTGACAGTAGACCTCAATGTAGAGCTATAAAGCTAGAAAATAAAATATTAAAAACCTTACTTGTTTCTGTGTATAATTTATATTTTTTTCCTGCACATTTGTTATTCACCTTGGTTTTCTTACTCCCGGCTTTACTTCAACCTAGGACCTCTCCATAATAAGGGTTTAACTGTGCTAGCTAAAACCAGGAATCAAGTGTGATATTGAAAATAAATCTAGCCAGGCCCATACTACCTACCGAACAGTCCATTGCCCCATTTTGTAACAGTCTTTTCAGGAGGAGGGAGAAAAAAAATCCCAGTCCCCAATTATCAGAGAAACTACTTGAGCCCCCTTTGCTGGTTGCTCTAGCAGTTAAACCTTTGTGTGGGTGGGGCCCTAATTGCTCCACTGATCAGACTAATTCGCAGGAGTGTGATAGAGATGTAACAGAGGCATTTAGGACTGCTCTTCTATTACATACAATCTGATACATTCCTAAGGCCAAATATTTGCTCTCCAAAAGTATCTTGATTAGGCAGGTGGTGAAATGACTGGGCAGAAAAAAGATAGGCTGAGTGTGGATCCTATAATTGTAAGGGTAATCTCCCCACTCTATTCCTAAACAGCCATTCATAAAGCCAATGCAAGGGGTGCTGAGCGCTGAGCTGACGTTAACCCCTTGTTCACCAACTGCCCAGTCACAGGGGTAAAAAAATCACCCCGTTGGGGTTAGATTAGCAGTATCCAGCTATAGGAATAAGCTTCATTATTTTCATTCTGCCGGTTTAGAAATGGAGTGATTTTTGTTTATTCAAAATTCTTCGTGATTTTGTATATAATTTTTGTCAGTTGAACACACACACACTCTCTCTCTCTCTCTAAATGGCAGTAGACTCTCAGAATCTACGGCCGAATGGCTGCAGGACTACGTAATAATAAAAAAAATCCCCACATGGGGAACCTCCACAATCAATACAGTGATCAGAGATTATTTATGTTTACATGTCCTGGAAGCACTTCCATCATAAGAACAGGGTCCCATTGTTTGAATTAAAAATGAGGCATCATATATTTCACCAGTTATTTGTTATTTAACAGAGAAAACATAGAGGGCCTCATTCTCCCCTCACCCATTTTACACCAGTGTGACTCCACTGACTCCAACAGTTACTCCTAACTGACACCAGGAATAGAGAACTGGGCTCCAATGTGTATTTAATCTCAATACAAAATGAAGCAAAAAAAAATCCCAGGCTCCCTACTTGCCTCTTTCTGGTTTAGTTACAGTGGAAATGATCTGTTATGGGGAAGGCAACTTCCCTAGAGAGCATTGCCCTACACTGGGTTACCACTCTTTCCGGAGGTTTCTTAACTATGGCCCTTTGTGCATTTATAATAAAAAGCAATCATTCACTCAAAATCTCATTTAGCTAGAAAAATAAATGTCTTCACTGAGCCCCGTCAACATGCATTAGTCTCCCAAGCGATTCATAAAGCCACACTATCCTGTCTCTCATTTTTCCTTTGCACATGCCTCCCTATGTTCTCATCTCCTCCTGTCATTCTGGTCTTGACTTCAGTGAGATTCAGCATGGTCACAAGGGTCTGTGCTTGCAGATCAGCATTTTAGACTAAGGCTCAGGTATTTAGGCACTTAATTCCCACTTAAATCAATGGGAGTCAATGGGAGTTAGGCACCTAAGCTCCTTTGAGGCTCTGGGCTTAAGCTGTTTGGGGCAGATGATACATGTTTATCCATTTTGTAAAGCAACATGCACATTGATGTCATACTGAAAAATAATTTTCAGTCTATCAATCAGTGAGAACAGTTTAGCCTCTGTGATTGCTGAATAAGTACCATTTAACACTTGTCAGCCTTTGTGTGTGTTCACCTAGGTCCCGATCTAGCAAAGACTTACAAATGTGCTTAACTTCACACACTGTGTTCATCCCACCGAAATCTTGCAGAGTGTAGCTTTACTACTTTGTGACTCTTTCAAGCCCCGTACCCTAGGTGGAGTCTAGAAAAATGCCAACTCAGGGGATCTTCAGGCAAAATGATATTGCTGCTATAACTTGTTTACAAATTCCTTACTTCATTTCCCAGCCAGGCCCCACCTTTCATCTAAACAGGGACGATGCTGTTTATAGCAAAGGCAATAAAGAGGACAGAAATAAAGTATTCTGTGTTTGCTTCACTTCATGTCCATGGAAGAACTGTCCTGTGAATGCTGCTTCCAAAATGAAGTTTGTAAATAGGTTGTAAGACATTTTAGGAACAGGAGAAAGCTGCCTAATCCAACATGGAAGCACTTCTTTTTCTTTGGATCCCGTCTGCCACACCCCACCCCCTTCTCCAGAAACAAGTCTAGCTATCTCTTGCAGTCTTTAAGGCCCCACTCTAGCAAAGTACTTAAGCATGTGCTTACCACATATAAGTAGTCCTATTAATGTCAATGGGGTTACTCAAATGTCCAAAGTTAAACATATCCTTAAGTGCTTTGATGGACCAGAGCCTAAGACTATTGCTTCAGACACCTTCACTCAGTAATTTATAATAATAATGCTTAACAGGCCGGTCGTGCGCTTCATCCATAGAGCTTTACATAACAGCACATAAATCATTCTCCTTATCGTGCAGACTGGGAATCAGAAACAGAAAAGGGGAAGTGGTTTGCTGAGTCACACCAGCAAGTCAATGGTTGAGACAGGAATACAAACCAGCTCTCATGACTCTCAGGCCCATGCTCTACCTACTTGACTACACTGCTACTCAAAACACGCCATGTTCTCTTAGGTTCCCCCAGTATGGAAAGCTAAGTGGAGCTGAGCTCGGACAGTGGCACATTATGGGATAGCAATGGCTCCAAGGCACACTCCATCTGAGCACATGGAAGCCTTTGGTATGTTGTGGATTCAGGGACTAGGAAGTTAGACCAGGGAGACGGAGGCTTTCCACAACATGGCCTCCCCTTAATCCAATTGGGATACTCAGGGCCGGCTCCAGGCACTAGCAAAGGAAGCAGGTGCTTGGGGTGGCACATGTGAAGGGGTGGCATTCTGGCCATTCCTGGGGAGGCACATTTCAAGGGCCGCTTTTTTTTCCCCTTTCTTCGGTGGCAACTCTGGCCGCAGCTTTTTTTTTTTTTTTTTTTTGACTGCTTGGGGCAGCAAAAAAGCTAGAGCCGGCCCTGGGGATACTGCAGTGTAAGGTCACCCTCCACACATTGAAATAAAGGAGGATTTTATGGCAAGGGCATGGTGGAATTATGGCTACTGCCCACCATGGGTCACCAGCAGAGATTAAACCCAGGAACTCTCCTACTAAAAGCATGAACCTCTGCCTCTTGAGCTAAAGGAGCAAGTCCACTGGCTGGCAGCTGCAGCATCCTCATTAGCCTCTTATAAAGATCAGCCTCTAGAAGGGGACAGAGTGTCTCACTTGGGCAATATGAGTTACAGGTGCTAATGGGATCACAATTCCTAATGAAGCTATTCTGTGTGTGGTGGGGAAGGCTTGGAAGCAGTGCAGGGGGTACTGAGACTCCATGCCAATGATCCATCTCTCCAAAGATGGCCCAAGATCCATGGATATTCTCTGCAGATGTCAAGCAGTCTGTGGCTTCGGAAGGCCAAGTCTCCTGCCCATTCCAGAAGCAATAAATTCTGCTCCTCAAATGGGACATTATTTAGGAAATTCTGTGAGCTCAAACTCACTGATTTTCCAGGCCCTATTTCTATGTAGAGGACAAATGGCCATTATTCCATAGAAACCTTTGTGTAATTTAATTCATCTTAAATTCCCTGTTTACATCTCATTTCCTAATATTTGAATTATTTCCCCCTAATTTTTGACATTTTGACCAGTCCGAAAAATGTCACCTCTCAATTGCTTCAATAATCTGAAACCTCTGTTAGGTCACCTCAGTCTCTTCTCTTTTTCTCTGGTTTCCTACCACCTTTCACACCTTGTTCAAGCATTGCAATGTCTCCTGCACCTGCTCCTGTCCTGCAACACACAGCTCCTATAGACATCTCTGCCGTCCGCTTCTCCTACTCTTCTTCCTGCTACCCAGGTTCTGCCAAAATCTCCTTCCTAAATGACTCTTCTTTCTACTCTTGTCTTTGTACATCCTTTCAGGAAGCATACATGTTTGGATACTGTGCATGCATAATAATCACCCTCTCACTCTTCATTCAAATCCCTCCTTAAAACACATTTCTTCTGTGAGACCTATCAATAGTAACCCTCCGGAATGGGCTTTTATTAGGCCTTTAAAAGTGGTCAGACTGTAGGTAGGCATGAACCATATATGCCATGCTGTTCCATTTCCTGTAGGTGATATTCATCCTTGCATACAAGCAGAATTTTGGCTCATGAAGTCTTTTATTAAAACACTCACAGAGGTCTATATCTAAATGCACCTGCTGTATTGGGCCTAATCCTCATCCCACCGGAGTCAAAAGCAAAATTATCTTTGTTGGCAATGAGTCCAGAATCAAGCCCTTTGTGTGTAACGGTATGTTGGCTTTGGCAGATTATGGGTATATTGAGTTGAGGAACAACAGAACAGATGCTATGTGTGCATGTTAAAAACTATTACGTACATCCTGGGGGGAAATAAACAGCAGAGAGAATGTTGGGAATTCCAAATGTTCAATTGATGAAGGAGAAAGAAAGAAAGAAAGAAAGAAAGAAAGAAAGAAAGAAAGAAAGAAAGAAAGAAAATCATATTTAAAACCATTTGCTTTAAGCAGGAGCAGGGTAAATGTGAAATGTAACAAGGAAAAACATTACATTTATTATTGAAACTTTTAAAAATCTGATTTTCCTGTAAAAGGATGAAGTAGGAGATTCAGAAAATGAACTGATATGCATTCCAAGTCTTTTCTTTGCCTGGCTAAATGTAATATCATTTATTGCCACTTTATATTTGTGCTTAAGCTCTGCATTTTCCCCAAAGAAATGAGTAATAATATTTAACATAACTGGCATTGCGAAAACTTTAAATTATTCGTTTAGAATAGGACACACAGCCCTCATGTAATTCCCACTTCACTGCCAAGGCTCAAAATATATTACAGTTCAGGTGGTGCAAAATGCAAATCATGAAAATTTAAAATACTACTTCCCAGGATTATTAATAATGGAGAGTCTCTCACTCTGAGAGGCCTTGGTATTGGCAGGACAAATACATAAAATGTACTGCTCCTGCCAAGGAGAAAGGTTTCTTCCAGCATCAGAGCTGACCTATGTAGTCCCACAAAACCATGATACCCCTTCAATTTGGGAGGGAAAGAAATTCATGAAGTTATGGATTGTAGGCCAGAAGGGATGATTAGATCATCAAATCTGACCTCCTGTGTCACACAGGCCATAAAATTCCATCCAGTTAGCCCTGTATTGAGCCCAATAACTTGTGTTTGGCTAATGCATCCAGTCTTGGTATGAACAAGATTGGGTGCCCAAATCCCCTCATCAGCTTTGAAAATAGCCTCAATTTCCTGCAAGCTGTGCACAATGACCTGAGTTCAGGGCCAGCCTTACAACTTGTAGTGCCCTACATGAACATAACGAGTACCCTAGGTAAGCTCAGGAAGGAGAGCTTTTAGCAGATGAGCTTACTAACCAAAGAGGTTTTTCAGGACGTCACTTAAAGGAAAGATGCCAAAACATATCCTTCTCTGTTACACTGGCAACAGAGCAGTGATTAATGGCACTGATGGGCTAACATAGGAAGGCAGAGGTCTAGAACACTGCTCCTTGTGGTTAAAAATAAGCAGCAACTGATTTACACTTAAGAAGAGAGCAGTGACTTTTTGTCTGTTGATGCACAAGCCCCCACCGCACATTAGTTTTGACCCCTTTGACCACTCATTTAAGAGGCATCAAACGCCAGCCTGGCTCGTGTTCTTACTCTCAGAAGCCATAATCCACAGCTGGCAGGACTGTGTCTGTTACAGACAGAAAGTAAAATTCCCTTTAAAATAAAATCGAAAACATTCCTGCTCCTTGATTGCAAAACAAATTCTAACATAGGCCAACCCAAGGTCCTTCCTCAGGCTCAATGTCTCACTGAAGTCAGTGAGAGTTTTGCTTGCACAAACACTGAGTAAGGTGAAATTCACCCTTACCACTTAACCCCCTCTCTTTTCCTTAGGTTCGGCTGATTAATAGGGCCTTACAAAGGCCCTCTGCCATGGAGTGACTTTCACCCTTCAGGATTTGTCCTATAAATAATAAAGTAACGGGGATTTTTAGCCCCATCTCCTTTTTTTTAACAGATTTTCTGTTACTGCTAACTCCTGCTCTAATACACCTAAAAGCTGTCTCAAGGTCCATAGAAGTCAATAATATTGATTCCAATGGGTTTTGTATCAGGGCCTTTGGCCAGTGCTCCAGCCCTCAGGGTAGGACCAGAGACATAGGGGTATGAGCCACAACTAACAAGTGTGGTAGCTACATGTGCATGGAGATGAATACACATTATTGGCACATTCATTTAAACAGAAAGATTGCCTGGGAATCCATTTAGACCAATACATTACAATGGGTTTTCATCAACAGACAATTGTAATATGGTAATCATCAGAGTTTTCATTATCAATCCATCAGTTTTAATCTTGATTTTTAATTTTACAGGTGGTAGCCATTACCTGAGTGATTTAAACCCCACGCTGTATGGCAATTAGTGTCTGAACCTGACTGGCTGCTTTGTGGTAGCATCAAAATGAGTTGCTCTTATGCATCCTTGATTTCCCCTGGAGCCTCTCAGACATTTCTGATAAATCATGTTAATCCTTTTTAGTTATTTTTTATTAATTTTCAGATTGTTTATCAGAACTAGAGGTAAAGAGCCATTTCATCCTCTCATTTACACCAGTTCAGATCAGTATCACGTTATTGATCTCAGTTATGTTACTCTTACTTGACACTGGTGCATTGACACTGGCACAAGTGGAAGGAGAATCAAGCCATTATCCCTATTTTGGCATGGTTCTGGTTTCTGCCAACATGTGTCAATTTATTCGGTTCTGATACATACATATATATATATTTGGTTCTTTATTTATAGAAAATAAACAATAATCTGTTTATATGTATATAAAATATATGTAAACACACATATATAAATACGTAACATATGTGTGTATATTAGAAATATATGAACACACATTGCTATGTATTTTCTATATATAATTTTGCTGTTATCATTATCCCATGAGATTTAATCCTTCACTCTCTCTTTTGTATCAACATGGCATTTATCGCTGTGGTATCTAAGCACCACATGCAGCAAGCCTTTTTTCCTTTCATAAGGAGCAGTGCCAGTGGAATCTCTTGGACATTTGATCTCATTGTGAATGTCCTAATGGTATCACACATTATCTCCTTGTAACATTATTGACGTATATCAACACTGTGTATAAACAGACAAAATGATTTCATAGTACATACAGTACCTTAAAAAAACAGCTGATAAACACTATCCAATCACTGGTACCCATTTTTGAACATTTTAGTGCAGTACTTAAATTCTGTGAGTGTTGATTGGCTAGGAGAAAAAGCTGCTCTCTCAAAGAAGCCAACAGGGGAAAAAGAATACATGGAATGACCCATTACCACATTTTCTATAGGGGAATTCAGTTGTTCTAGTCAGATAAATCAAATTGAATTAAAATCAAATGGACCTTGAAAGGCCACAGTTAAGAAAACAAATCTTGATTTGTGTAATTAAAATTAGATACCCTTCAACTTTTGTTTATTACACAAGCATCATCTCATCACTTTCAATGCAGGTGCAGACTCACTTGGTCACATGATGCCTTTTATTGTTAAGATGCATTTTAAGCTTTTTCCTATTTAATTTTAATGCCATTTTTAGAAAAAATATATTAAAACTTTTCCCAACCTGCAGTCATGAGGAAACATTTTCTGGTTTGCATGTGTCAGTCTGTTGTGATTAAAAAAAAAAGCACCAACAAAGAAAACCCTTTTTTATTGTGTTGCATTGATAAGGTAGAAGGATTGCATTTTAATGTCTGTTACAGCCCAATAATGGAACAGGGCAGTGAAGAGCAGAGACCTGGTTGCTCTCTATGAGGTATTTTTGTGTTTGTTTGCGGTGGGAGGTTACCTTTTCCGGAGCTGGGAACTGCAGGTGATTTACTTCCAAGGGTGTGATCAAAGGAACTGTCTGAAAACCATCTTCACTGGATGGTTGTTTGCTGTTCTTGTCACTCAAATTACTCCCCAGCTTCACCATTCTTGGACCTCACTTTCCAGACCTAAAACAAATCAAGATGACTGATGTTACAAGGGGATGGGGATGGGTGAGGGGAGGAAGGGGAAAGGAGATGGAGAAGAGGATTCTGCCTTACACTGCTTTGTTGAATTCTGCAAATCAGTCATTGCTCATTTGGGCTTTTTTACTGGCTTGCTAGAACAAAGTGTATCAAATCTGGAACAACTTCGCTTTAAGGTACATTAAACAAATAAAAACTCCTCAAAAGGCCCACAGTGAGTCCAAATAAAACCTCTCACAATCCCACTAACACAGCAAATATTGTTGCAGATCAGAACCGTGTTGCAAAAAGCCCTCGTACAGAAGCCAAACGCATCCCCTGCTGTAAATCCACTGACGCCTGCGGACTTCTACCAGGGCTAAACTTGGCCCAGTATTTTTTTTCATCACATACAGTGTTTTAACCCTTCGGTGTCTGGAGCTATGAAAACCCTTGTTAGCCGACAACATTAAAAAGCGCACAGAAAAGAATGCTGCTGAAACTGGCATGTCTCCCCCTGTCCTGTGGTTACGCAGATGCTGGGGCTGCTGTTACAGGCTGGACGCTGCTCTCCTATAGGCTATTTTTGTTTAAAGAGGACAACATATGACTATGAGAATGGGTTTCTGGTTTCCAATCTAACCCCCCACGCTTGATCCCCTGCCAGAGCGGGACAAGCACCCCCCAAAATGTGGCACACTGCGACTCAGGCTCAGCTCTCATTGTCTGCTGTTGGTGGTGAAGCTACACAGGCACACAGGGGTATTGTACAACACACACACACACCACGCCAGCAACAAACCCCCCCCCCCTCCCCTCCCGCATACACACACACCATAGCCACACATCTCCCTGTACTTACTGCAAACCACGCTTTCCTGGGGCGGGTCCGGCCGAGCCGTGCAGGACTGGGTTTTTCCTAGCGCGGGAAGGTGGTGCTGAAGGGACAGCGCTTCGGTCTGCAGACGCCTGGCTCCAAACGCTACTGACGGCGACGCGGGGAGTGGAGGGCTGAGGGCAGCGCCAGGCTGCAGCGCGCGCGCGCGCGCGCGTGCACACACACACACACCCCCCCCCCCCCCCCCCCCCCAATACTAGGGTAGCGGCTTCCCTGTGGAATCTGGCACCACCTGCTGTTTCAGTGCCGGGCCACAAGTGCTGCAGAAAAAAATCCACTAGAGTCACAGGGCGGCCGGGAAAGCGCCTACCCAGCACCGCCCCCTGGAGCCTGCTCAGGGAATGAAAGGCGAGTGTTCAGCTACGAGCAGGAGCAAGGATTCCAGTTTGTGCCCTGATGTGGGCGCGGCGGGACCTGAGCCCGGAAACTGCTGTTTGTGGAACTGTGATTTCATTTCTAGTACGCCTACAATAAGGAGTTTTCCTAGACGGGGCCAAATCCTGAAGCCCTCACGCCAGACTTAATTAGGGGAACCTTCTCTTGGCCCCAAGTAGTAAATCTTGAGTGAAGGTTGCAGGATTTAGCCCCCTAAAGAAACAAGAAGGGGACTGGCTGCCTCACGGAGTTCGTGCTGGGATGCAGTTCCTCTCAGGTCCTAGTGCTTGGATCAGATCCAGTCAGGCTGGTACTGAGTGAAAGTGACAGCTACCGCTGGCCTTTCCGTGGCCCTTTTGTGAAATGAGATGATGGGAGGCCTCCTTCAGCTTCCAGAGGGCAAGTTTCTATATTGCATAACCACCACCTCATTTGTACTCACAGGCACAAAGGCTGAGAACTGACTGAGCTCAGACACTGAACTCCAGCTAACAACATTTCAAATACACCCATCACCGCAATATTTAGATCATAAGTGGCCTTTGTAGGACAGGGCTGAAGCACTTTGCTTAGGAGTAGAGAGTAACATGGGGCAATCTAACCCTGTTAAAGGACATGCCCTATCTGACTGATTATAAATATAAAGCTTTGTCTCTAGGGCTCTCAATCTGGCATCTTTTACAAATACTAAATGTACTTCTAAAAGGTGTGAACTGTTTGTGTAAACAAGGCCTTTTGGAGCCCAGTTGTGACAAAGCTGATACCTTGGCACAGGCAAGACAAAGTCTTTCATTACAGTTCTGTGAGTTCATTCCAAGTGCTAAGTATGGCTGTTGAGTTTGGGACAAGGAGCTAGGAGGGAGGGGGCAGAGGGGCACAAACCCTGAAATTGGGACAAGGAGCCAGTAGGTCAGGGAACGGTCCAGGAGGGGTCCAACTGGAGGCCAACGGAGAGAGACAAATCTGATGAAAAGCCAGGAGGGGACAAATGAGACTGGCTGGGCAAGGACACTGGGACAAAGAGCTGGTTAGGGCAACTGGGAAGGAGTCTGGGACTGGAAAGCTGTGGGGAGATTGAAATTGAGGCAGAGAGTATGTAGGGGAGAGACTAAGACTTGCTGAGCAAGGAGGTGCAGACTAGGGTGAGTAGTCCAAGGAGTGAAGACCATGGCCAGCTAGGTGAAGAGACTGGGACTGAGATGAGGAGTCAGGTGTGGTGAAAAAGAGAGGATTGGAACAGGGACCAGGTTGGAGGGGAGTGGGCAGAAAAGGGAATGCTTAGGAGGAAAGGAGAGAAGATCGATGTCCACTACAGCACTCTGCTTTCCAAACTCTGAAATGAAATCCAAATTCCTGAGTTTCACTATTCTTCTGCTCTTTCACTATTCTTCTGCACTATTCTTCTGCTCTGTGAAACCCAGTGGCAATGTCCCATTTGCATCTAGTTCTGGTTCATACAGAGGATGACAACATACTATTGCTATCAGCTACTCCATTAGCTCAAGAGTCAGAAGTCTACATGGTGGATCTAAAAGTTCCAAACCTACCGATGGCCCATGTGGCAGTCAATAAGATGCCACATGATGGATTTTCTGTTTTTCTGTTTGCTTTTATTAAAAAACAAAACAAAACCCAAACAGGAAATTATGCACACATAACCCTACATTAAAATAACATTATTAAGGTTGCAAAGTCAAGCACTCATAAGTTAGGGTCTACCAAATTCACGGCTGTGACAAGTGCATCATGAACTGTGAAATCTGGTCTCCAGCCATCCAGCTGTGGAGGCAGAGTGGAGAATGGCGGCTGGTGCCCAGCTCTGAAGGCAGCGCCACCCACCAGCAGCAGTGGAGAAGTAAGGGTGGCAATGACATGACCTCCTAATAGGCTTGCAACTCCCTTTTGGGTCAAGGCCCCTATTTTGAATAATGTTGAGAAATCACATATTTTTTTGAGGTTGGTCACAGCATAAATAGCAAAATTTGTGGCTGTGTAACACATCCGCGAAATATGCTATTTACGTCGTGACCAACCTGGGAAAATTGTGTGAGTTCTCAGCAATTTAAGTAGACCCCTACTCCTCAGTTAGGAAACATCAGAGTTAGGTTGTCGGTGCAACCCCAGTTCAGCCCCTTTGTGCATATGCATTATGATGCAGTTCTAAATACATAATCATATCTGTTTTTTCCACAGGATGTCCACCTAATTCAGTGCACAAGATGGACCTGCTTTGGGGATGAATCAGGGTTATCTAGTGAAGGAGACTGGGGTCTATGAGACCCCTTCATTTGTGGCAGAAGTTGGAAGGTACATAGTGAATAAGGCAGATTGCAGAAAGAGAAAAGACAGTGTAATAAGTAAAGCAACTTGAATGCTTCCCTGGAGAATTGGATTCTGTTCCTGTCTGTGCCACAGTGTTCCTGTGTGAATTTAGTTAAGTCACTTAAATCAAACTTCTTAGAGGTGGTCACTAACTGTATTTCCTTCATTTCCTTGTGACTTTGGCTCCATTAGCCAGAAGTATTGAGAACTCACAGCTGCAGCTGGTCTGTGGGAGGCGGGGAGCTGCTTCAAACAGATGAAGTGCTATATAATGCTCTAAGTATTTTGAAAAATCAGGTCCTAGGGTGTCTCAAATTAGACACCCAAAATAGTGAATACTTTTTACCTTAATCTCTCTTCACCTCAGGTCCCCATCTATAAAATGAGGATAATAATACCTCCTCCTCTCACAGCATTTTGTGAAGATAAACTGTTTGTGAAGCACTCAGAAACTATAGTGGTAAGTACCACTGACAAGCCCATGAGAAAGTTAATAATTTTGTCTTCAGAACGGGGTTTAAATAGTGTGCATGAACAAGGCATGGGGCAAAAGGAAAAAAATTTCTCATGCTCAGAGATTATGCTCCTTTTTTGACCTAGTAATAAGAGTTATACTTTTAAAAAAATGAATTGGCCATTTCTTTTCTTTCATTTTGAGTTCATGTTAAATCCTGACTATTTTGCGTATCTGGGCCTTATCCAAAGCCCACTGAAATTTTTCTCCAGACCTAAACATATAAGAAGATACCTTGTATCTCATTATATTACTAAAGATGCTTAGTGCAATTATCTGTTGCTGAGTACACGCTGGAATTATACAGCTCCTTTACCAGCCTGATGACTATGTCACTCCAGGAACTCAAGTGAATGGTTATGAAACAATGTAATCACTTTGTGCCAACTTTTGTGCACTTCTACTATGAGAAGCAATTCCTTTAAAATGGCATCATGGCTTTCCATGTTTAGTGTGTGTCAGTGATTTCCAGATTAAGAATACTATGAAATAAATGGATGTTTTTCTATCAGGCTTGCAAATCCACCCTGTGATCTCAAAGTCAAACCTCTCTTTCACATATATCAGCAGAGGTGCAGGAACTAGGGGTATGGCAGAACTCCCGGCTTGAAGTGGTTTCCATCATATAAAGGGTTTACAGTTTGGTTCAATGGCTCTCAGCATCCCCACTATATAAAGTGTTCCATTCCGGCACCATTGTATATCAACACCAGTAAAGATCCTGCAAGCCAAAATATGTGCTCAGTGACACCTGAGCAGCCCCACTGCCTTCAAATGATGTCATTAGTAACATTTGTGCAAATCTATGCCTTTCAAATTGTGCCTTCCGCACCACCTCTGCAAACCCATTGAGACTGTGCTTGTGCTATGAAGAATGCAGATACAAAAATGGGACCTGCTTACTCAGCATATTGACTCTCTTTATATATTCAGACTTATTTTAGTATTAAAATATTTTTCCTGATTGTTACTCCCATTACCCCTTCAGGGCCAACACAGATAAGGGGCAGCACACTGCACTCCACTCCTTCTTGTGCATTTACCAATAGTACTGTTTATTAAATTCCATGAAGTTATACCTTGCAATACCATAGGTAACTAACTGGAACTAAATAAAGAATTATGTTGAGGATACATGAGACAGAATAGAACCCCTTATTTTGCCTTAGCTCTCTAGGACTGACAGCTGTAAAAAATCTTTGACACTAAAAATAAGCAGATATGGTTGTGAATATACACAGGGAATGCATCTAATGAAATTCCACATTGCCATCACCTGAAAAATGTGGCAACCTGATAAAGGGAAATTGCCTTGTAAAGGAAATTTTGCAGAGAAAATCCCTGTGGCTACTTTAGAAAGTGTAAAAACAACGAGGATACCACTCTGAAACCTTTAGAAAGTGTAAAAGTCCCATTTTCATTTGAAAATGTTTCTTTGAAAATCGCCAACTCTGATCTTCACAAATAGATATGAAATAGCAGTAATAAGCTTATAAAACTGGGTGCTTCATAGAAAATTGACATTTTAAAGCTGTCAGCAAGATCCAAAGAGAGAGACATCATTAAGGCAGTGTAAGGGAAAGCAAACTGAAAACAACAAAGCGAACAGTAACTTACAGATTTTACTACAGAGTGAATACAATGTCTAACATTTCTACCCACACAAAGCAGATCAATGACTGGCAATAAGAGAAAGCAGCAATATGATCAACAGAAAATTCCATGGGTACATCAAGACAATTCTTCCGTCAACAGAAAATGTGCCCCTTTTTATTCCTTTAATAAGAGACCCAGAGTCTATTGTTTTCTACTTCCAGCTAAACAAATCAGAATAGAATTACTACTTTCATTACCAGTTAACAGTAAAGAGGCCTAAGATTTGTAACTGGGTCTCAGATGAAGCATTTCACTAAATTTTTAATTTCTGCAACTTGTCAACAAGTTTGTGATAGCTACAAAATAGACCAACTTCTACATAGTTTAAGAGTCCCAAGTTATAAATCATTCTACTCTCAATCTTTTTCTTATAAAATTACTATCTCCATCTTCCCCCATGGTCTATGATATATTAATATTTAAGCACATTTTCTCATCTTTCATTAAATATATTTAATGCACAAATGCATTTTCTTCACAGTTGTGCACACTACTTTATGTAGCAACATTATTTCCATCAAATATATATTGGAAATCTGGGAGCACAAGAAACAAATAGAAGAATTTGGAGGTGTGTGGACAGGCAACAGGAATTACTGAGAGGGAAAGGAAAAACTACTGTAGCACTTTGAGAGCTGAGGAACCACAATTCTGCATGCCAAGGATAGTATCTTGAAAATGTAGAGCAACTTCAGACAAACCAGAACATGACAGTTCATAGGGAAAAATGAGAACATTCTGCTGAATTATTAGTTTTGTTTTTAAATCATCCACACAGAATAATTTTGAAAGGGATTCAAGAGGCTAAGTGAAACAAGGTGAGAAGTACAGAACTTCTGGAGGCAGAATAGGCCAAATGTATCCCTTCCTTGTTCTGATTCCACTGAAGTCAACAGATTTACACCAGGTATGGAATTGGCCCTCTATCTGAAATAAGTGGTAATGCAGTATGTAAGCAAAATAATAATCCCAGAATAGTTGAATGTTTCTGCTAAAATGATCTCATCGACCACAGATGTTATAAAAGGAAAAAGCTTCACTAAAAGATTCTTCCCTACTGCACATTTCCCACTGTTTTGTCCAGTCTAGTGTAACCGTTCCAAGTGATGGGGCTTCTACCATTTTCCTTGGGAGCTTATTCCACAGCCTACTTGGTTTTACAATCAGGAAGACTTACTTTGTAATTAATTTAAGGGACACCACTAATTTAAATGCAGTGTAACAAGTAAAGTAAAAAAGTAAACATCCATGTTTTTAAGTAAGGCTTCTCTAGTGATGGTCCCAACTATGGAGCATTTCATCTAGCATGCAAAATTATAGCAACAGTGCTGACTTCTTGTCACACACATAATGACACCAAGGAAAAACACAAAGCAGAAATAAAAGCAATTTTAAATGTTCATTTATTATTAACTTTAAAATACAGATGACAACATTCTGGAGGAGAAGCAGCATTTCTCAGTGTTTTGATGAACCTTTGAGCAACAGTTCTGTTCTTGCAATCTTTCTCCATTATTTGTCTGTACAACAATGCCAAATGTGCTGTAATTTCCACACTTTCATAGTTAAAATAATTTATTCTCATCATGAATGCCAATAACATGGACAAATCAGCCATGTTCATAATCAACCCAGCAACATCCACAATTGAGCAAAACCACTTATCTTACTCAGACACACTTGGAGCAATACCACAGAGCATCTCATTGACATGCCACATACACTGTGGAAGAAGCAAAAGGGTTCAGTTCTAAGAAGTGCTGAAATCAATTTGAGGTGAAAGCACTCAGAATTTCTCGGGCCTCAGGAGGCACTCTGAATCTCTCAGGATCAAGGCAAAATAATTCCCTTTTCCTCAGAGGTCTCCTTATCTTTTGCCACTGCCAAACAAAAATGTAAACACATGTATTGATTTTTAAAGACTACAATGGCAGTAGTAAAACTGTCATACGTGCATTATCTTCATCAGCTCTAATCTCCATGGCACTGTCACCAACTGATTAGTGATTGCTTGTGAATACTTATGGAAAAATCTCACTAGGTTTAATGCTCTTCCAGAGATTTTTCTCTTTTCCCCAGAATATAAGCTTCCATTTAAAAACAGTTTCATTTGCTATTATGGTTTGGTGCAAAACCTATTCTGCTCAACAAATCAAGGCAATGTTGTCTTGGTTACTGTGCAACCAGTATCCTACCATCATAGTTACATAAATACTTATGCAATTACAATACTAGCCAAAATACAAACTTTGTTTATGTCATTGCAAATATATTTATAAGACCTATAAATAGTTGGATCCTGTTTTCTTTCATACTTACAGGACCTACTGTACCCATACACAAAAAATTACATACACTGCTAAATCAGCTTTAAGCCACCTCCCAAAGGAGCAAAAAAACTCAATCGCCTGCTAAACTAGAGGTCATACAAAATGTACTAGAAGCCTTGAGGATATACTTAAAAGCTAAAACAGGGAGGTTGCCTACTGGAGGTTTCCCTAAATGCACAGTTCACTGTATATTAATGTTCAGTGTAGCTGAAGATCACCTTGCTATTCTAGTCAAGCTCTGCCTAACATTGCAAGCTCTGCTCACAGTCCTAAAGTCTGCTCAAAATCCCGTAACAGCTGAATGCTTCTGCTGAAATAATCAGCAAACAGCTAACAATGTTAATTTTAAATTAACATCATTATGGCTAAGTGTTAATATCTTGACTGGGTTTCAGCCTGTAGAATCATGTATGGAGGTGCAGAGGAATCCTGCTGACTGACCCTAGTAGCCAGAACAGACATGTACCATTAACTTCACTCAGGAATGCAAAAGACGGATCCATTGCTCTGTAACTATTGTAATCACTCGCACAAGTGTAAATTGAATGAAAAGGGGTACCTGCTCAGATCAATCCCTGAATAATACCACCTTAAGACAAATCACTAACTTTTACAAAGCATCAGGCTTCTCGATACACAAATATGGATAATTACCCATAATTTCATATATCGCCTTGCACTGCGCACATGCCAATCTAGATTTCTTATTAAAAAGTCAAAGTAACTGATTTGTAGTTTGAAAAGAAAACTGAAAAATACTATTCCTACCTGGAAACAACAAGATGAAATGGTATTTGCTTCTCTTTTCTGGGGTAACTGTTAAGGGATCTCAGGGGAGGGTCATTTGATTGCTGAACTCTGATGCATATGATCTGCTGCCCTGAGGTTTCACTGTTTATTCCTTGTTCCTTTTAATTAATCAATTTTAAGTAATTTATTTCTTGTGGGTGACAACTCTTTTTTCTTGTTGAAGATGTCATTTGCCTGGTTCACATGGGTATGTTATTAATCAACACAATACACATTTTCTCATCTACAGTTTACGTTTAGCACTTCAAATTAAGAACATAAAATACTATAACTGGAATATTGTTCACTGTGCGTTAGGTGTTTGAGTTGATATTCCTGGTGTGGATTGCACTTTGCATAGGGTCTACATACTGGAGCTGATTCCTCTTTCAGACTTGTTTTTCAGAAGTGTAACTCCTTTGATTTCAGTAGAATTACTCCTGTTTCATAGAATCATAGAATCTCAGGGTTGGAAGGGACCTCAGGAGGTCATCTAGTCCAACCCCCTGCTCAAAGCAGGACCAAACCCAATTAGATCATCCCAGCCAGGGCTTTGTCAAGCCTGACCTTAAAAACATCTAAGGAAGGAGATTCCACCACCTCCCTAGGTAACCCATTCCAGTGCTTCACCACCCTACTAGTGAAAAAGTTTTTCCTAATATCCAACCTAAATGGATACACCAGTGTATTTGAAATCAGGCCACTATTGTCAGAAACCAGACTTCATTACTACGCCAATACCGGGCCCTATTCAGCACTGCCTTGCAATTCCTCTGTCTGTGCTAGCCAAACTGACACAAGAGGCTGTAGAACAAGCATAAAGTGCCCTAGAGAATACCCTCAGTGCAAGGGTGTCAGGGTTCCCTCCCGCCTCTAAACTCTAGGGTAAAGACGTGGGGACCCGCATTCAGAGCCCCTAAGCTTATTTTTTACCAGCTTAGGTTAAATCCCCCAAGGTACAAAATTCCCTGCACCCTGAGAAATGCTTCTTGCTGCCACCATCAAGTATCTAACAGGAATCCAGGAAAGGAATCACTTGAACTTCCCTCCCCCCCAAAATACCCCCTCAAGCCGTACACCCCCTTTCCTGGGGAAGCTTGAGAACAATCTCCCAACCAATTGGTTATACAATGATCTAAAAACCCACCCCCTGGGTTTTAACACCATGAAAACAGTCAGCTTCTTAAAAGAAGGATTTTATTAAAAATAAAGACGGTAAAATCATCTCTGTAAAAATCAGGATGGTAACTATTTCACAGGGCACTATATTTCCAAACTCAGAGAGATTTCCCCCTCTGGACAAAGCCTTAAAGTTACAGAAAACCATGAATAACCCCCACCCACCCTTGCCCCTTCTAACACAGGGAATACACCAAGCCGAAATTAAACAGAAATCGATGCGCTATGCTATCTAAACTTACTTCAGAAAAGGGAGGTTTGATTTTCTGCAGGTTCCTTCTGTCTTCCAAGATCACTCTGACTCAGACAAAGATACACACAAAAACCTCCCCCTCCCAAAGTTTGAAAGTATCTTGTCCCCTTATTGGTCAGATGCCAGCCAGGTCAGGTGTCAGTCTGGCTACCTGCATTTCTTAACCCTTTACTGGAAAGAGGATTTTATAGCACTGCATCAGATCCTCTCCCCCTTCCCTTCATATTTAGGACACGCCCCCCAAATCACCAATAGTGTGAAACACTGGCTGTGATTTCTTCCTGGAGCTCTAAAAGAAAACAAAAGTAATAAGACACATGAATCTCCAAATATACTAATAACTGGATAAAGACTAACAATATTGTCCACATTGAAAGGACGATTTTAACCAGTTGGTTCGGGGAAACTTTCACAGGAGAGTGCATCAGCCACTTTGTTAGAAGCTCCTGAAATGTGTTGTATTTCAAAATCAAAATCTTGGAGAGCTAAACTCCATCGAAGGAGTTTTTTGTTATTTCCCTTGGCGGTATTAAGCCACTGTAGTGCAGCATGGTCGGTTTGCAGGTGGAAACACCGTCCCCAAACGTATGGGCGTAGCTTTTCCAGAGCGTAGACAATGGCGTAACATTCCTTCTCACTGATTGACCAGTGGTTTTCCCTCTCAGACAGCTTCTTGCTGAGAAACACGACAGGATGGAATTCTTGATCTGGTCCTTCCTGCATTAAGACTGCTCCCACACCATGCTCGGACGCATCTGTGGTTACTAGGAACGGTTATCAAAGTCCGGGGCCCTTAGCACAGGGTCAGACATGAGTGTTGCTTTAAGCTGGTTAAAGGCCTTCCGACACTCATCGGTCCACTGAACTGCATTTGGCTGGTTCTTTCTGGTTAGGTCAGTTAGAGGGGCGGCGATTTGGCTGTAGTGCGGTACAAATCGCCTGTAATATCCGGCCAAGCCTAAGAAAGATTGGACCTGTTTCTTTGACTTTGGGACAGGCCACTTTTGGATGGCCTCCACCTTGGCCTGTAGGGGGTTAATAGTTCCTTGACCCACCTGGTGTCCAAGGTAAGTCACTCTGTTGAGGCCTATTTGACACTTTTTAGCCTTAACAGTTAGTCCTGCCTCTCGTACGCGCTCGAAGACCTTCTGGAGATGCTCCAGGTGTTCGGCCCATGAGTCAGAAAATATGGCCACATCGTCAAGATAGGCAACTGCCGATTCTCCCAATCCCGTTAGGAGACTATCTACCAGTTTCTGGAATGTGGCAGGTGCATTCCGCAGCCCAAAAGGGAGTACATTAAATTCATACAGCCCAACATGGGTGATGAAGGCTGACTTTTCCTTGGCGGATTCATCTAGCGGTACCTGCCAGTACCCCTTGGTTAAGTCTAAGGTGGAGATGAACTGGGCACGTCCCAGTTTCTCCAATAGTTCATCTGTGCGAGGCATTGGATAGTTGTCTGGGCAAGTCACAGCATTTAGCGTACGGTAGTCCACGCAAAAGCGTATTTCCCCATCTGGTTTGGGGACTAGAACCACGGGAGAGGCCCATGCACTGCTAGAGGGATGGATTATACCCATCTGTAGCATGTCTTGAACCTCCTGTTCTATAGCAGTTTTGGCGTGAGGGGCCACTCGGTAAGGTCGGGCTCTAATTGGGTGGGCATTACCTGTGTCAATGGAGTGGTATGCCCGTTCGGTCAGTCCTGGGGTGGCTGAGAACATCGGTGCGAATTTAGTGCACAGCTCCTGGATTTGCTGGCGCTGCATACGTCCGAGGATCATTGAGAGGTTCACCTCTTCCACGCCACTGTCATTTTTCCCTTCATAGTAGACACCTTCAGGCCACTCAGCGTCTTCTGCTCCCTGGGCAGTAAACTTACAAACCTTCAATTCTCGGGGGGAAAAAGGCTTTAGAGAATTAACATGGTACACTTTAGGCTTGAGAGTTGTGGTGGGGAATGCTATGAGATAGTTCACAGCTCCCAGGCGTTCTTGGACCGTAAATGGCCCTTCCCATGACGCTTCCATTTTATGGGCCTGGAGCGCCTTCAAGACCATGACTTGGTCCCCTACTTTAAAGGAACGCTCTCTGGCATGTTTATCATACCAGGCCTTTTGCTCTTCCTGAGCCCCTTTTAGGTTTTCTCTAGCAAGGGCTAAAGAGTCTCGGAGGGTGTTTTGTAGGTTGCTTACAAAGTCCAGAATGTTAGTTCCCGAAGAAGGCGTAAAGCCCTCCCATTGCTGTTTCACCAGCTGTAATGGCCCTTTAACCTCGCGGCCATACACAAGTTCAAATGGTGAAAACCCTAAACTGGGATGTGGTACAGCCCTGTAGGCAAAGAGCAACTGCTGTAACACTAGGTCCCAATCGTTGGAGTGCTGATTTACGAATTTACGTATCATGGCTCCCAAAGTTCCATTAAACTTCTCCACCAGACCATTTGTTTGATGGTGGTAAGGGGTGGCAACCAAGTGGTTCACCCCATGAGCTTCCCACAGGCTTTTCATGCTCCCTGCCAGGAAATTAGTTCCCGAATCAGTAAGGATGTCGGCGGGCCAACCTACCCTGGCAAAAATCTCTGTTAATGCCTGGCATACACTTTTAGCCTGGGTGTTGCTCAGCGCTACTGCTTCTGGCCATCGGGTGGCAAAATCCATGAAAGTCAGTATGTACTGCTTTCCTCTGGGTGTCTTTTTCAGGAAAGGACCCAGAATATCCACAGCTACCCGCTGAAATGGAACTTCAATTATGGGGAGTGGCTGGAGAGGGGCTTTGACCTGGTCTTGGGGCTTTCCCACTCTTTGGCACACCTCACAAGACCGGACATAGGTAGAAACATCCTTGCCCATTCCCTCCCAGTGGAATGACCTCCCCAAACGGTCTTTGGTTCTGTCCACCCCAGCATGACCACTAGGATGATCGTGGGCTAAGCTCAAGAGCTTTAGCCGGTACTTAGTCGGAACCACCGTCTCTGAGGACGCCAGTCTTCCTGGTGTCCACCAGAAAGAGTCTCCTTATATAGAAGTCCTTTTTCTATAACAAACCGGGATCGATTAGAAGAGCTGAGAGGCAGTGGGGTGCTCCGTCCCACTGTCCAAGCTCTCTGTAGGCTTTCATCTGCTTCCTGCTCGGCTTGGAACTGTTCCCTAGATGCTGGAGACATCAGTTCCTCACTGGGTTGTGGACCTGGCCTGGGTCCCTCTGGAAGTGATGCAGGTGATGGGGTTGTTTCCGTTGACTGTGAACCGCTCTCCGCTGGTGCACAATGTGGTAATTCAGGCTCTGGCTGAGCCTCTTGTATGGAGTTATCGGCTGCTGCTGCCATTGCAGGCTTGGTAGTGCCCTCTGGTGTTGGCACTGTAGATGGGGTTGCAAGCACTGGACTCAGTGCTGGCAATGGTTCTGGTGCTGGTTGCTTTGCCAGTTCCGGTTCCGAAACTGGCTTTGGTTGGGGTTCTGCGACTGGATCTATGACGGCTGTTGCAGTCGTTGGCAGGGTATCCGGTTCCACCACCTCTATCTGGGTCTCTGGTAGTACAGATGGGTTTCTGGTGGAAGTCTCAGGAACAGAGCTAGGTGTGACAGCTTGCTTAGCCTGGCTGCGGGTGACCATTCCCACCCTCTTGGCTAGTTTCACCCAGTTTGTCAAGTCTTCCCCTACCAACATGGGAATGGGATAATCATCATAGACTGCAAAAGTCCAATTTCCTGACCAGCCCTTGTACTGGACAGGCAACACGGCTGTAGGTAAATCAAAAGATTTGGACTTGAAGGGTTGAATCGTCACTTGCGCCTCTGGGTTGATTAAGCTGGGGTCCACTAAGGATTTGTGGATAGCCGACACTTGTGCTCCAGTGTCCCTCCACGCTGTAACCTTCTTTCTGCCCACACTCACCGTTTCCCTTCGTTCCAAGGGTATCTGGGAGGCATCTGGGCCTGAGGACCTTTGGTGTGACCCCGGTGCAATGAACTGTATTCTGTTGGGGTTCTTGGGGCAGTTGGCCTTCACATGCCCCAATTCGTTACATTTGAAACATCGCCCAGCTGACTGGTCAGTGGGGCGAGGTGGGTTGCTGGAGAATGGGGTGGTGGGGCAATAAGGGGTCTGGGTTTTTCCTTGTGGGGCCTTGGGCTGCTCCTGGTGAGGGGGTGTGGTCTCGGTTTTTCCTTTCTGGTATCTCCCCAAACTATGACCAGGGTTGTTCCTCTCTGCTTCCTGCACCCCTTGTGTGCCAAATTTCCTTGCCCCTCTGCTGATCTGGGACTGTTCGTATTGATCAGCATAAGCAGCAAGGCTGTCTGCTGAGTCCATTTTCTTATCCCATAAACACTGTCTTATATCATCCTTGGACATATTCAGGAATTGTTCCTGAGCCATCAAATCACACACTCCTTCAAAGCTAGTAACATTCCTTCCCTTGACCCATTTTTTTAACAGCTCCTTTATCCGGTTTACATAAGCTACATTACTTAGTCCAGGACCTCGGATAAGGGTTCGAAATTTTACTCGGTAAGTTTCAGGTGTAACTTGAAATTGTTTTAAAACCAAATCCTTGAATTTCTCATAGTCAGAAGCCTCATCAATAGGCATGTCATTGAATATGTCCAGAGCACTTCCAGTCAACTTTGCTACCAATAGGGTCATTTTGTGATCATCAGGAATGTGATGGAGATTGCATAGTCTCTCAAAGGTGAGAAAACATTCAGCAATATCACGGGATTCATCATATGGTGGACATAGTCGCTCCCATTTGTGGGTTGTTGGGGAAGGATTATTAGTGTTATCCGGTAGATTCCGCTCCACCCTGGTCTTCTCCATCTCTAGGGCATGCTTCCTCTCTCTCTCCTTCTCCTCCTCAGCATGCTTCCTCTCCTCCTCAGCATGCTTCCTCTCTCTCTCTCCTTCTCCTCCTCAGCATGCTTCCTCTCTCTCTCCTTCTCCTCCATAGCATACTTCCTCTCTCTTTCTTTCTCCTCCTCAGCATGCTTCCTCTCTTCCTCAGCATGCTTCCTCTCTCTTTCTCTCTCTTCCATCTCCATCTGTTTAAGTTGTAGCAGTCTTGCATGTTTCTTCTCCTCCTCATCAGCTTGTAGCCAGGCTATCTCAAGTTTAATAGCTGCTTCACTGGCAGTCATCTTAGCCTTTCTGTTTTTAATCTGTCTTAACCTGATAGAGTTAGAAAAGAAAAAAAAACTTGCTTGGGTATTCCCTGTAGGGGTTAACTACCTACTTTCATATGTAGATACTCTAGCTCCTAGCAGCTTAACCCCTCCCCCCTCCCTGCTTCCAGCAGCACAGGGAAGAGTCAGAGAGAAGAAAAAAAATTCTAAACTCCCTGTGTCTGGTTCAAAAAAAATCTCTGGTTCAATATATCCCACTGCTCTGCCACCATGTCAGGGTTCCCTCCCCCCTCTAAACTCTAGGGTAAAGACGTGGGGACCCGCATTCAGAGCCCCTAAGCTTATTTTTTACCAGCTTAGGTTAAATCCCCCAAGGTACAAAATTCCCTGCACCCTGAGAAATGCTTCTTGCTGCCACCATCAAGTATTTAACAGGAATCCAGGAAAGGAATCACTTGAACTTCCCTCCCCCCCAAAATACCCCCTCAAGCCGTACACCCCCTTTCCTGGGGAAGCTTGAGAACAATCTCCCAACCAATTGGTTATACAATGATCTAAAAACCCACCCCCTGGGTTTTAACACCATGAAAACAGTCAGCTTCTTAAAAGAAGGATTTTATTAAAAATAAAGACGGTAAAATCATCTCTGTAAAAATCAGGATGGTAACTATTTCACAGGGCACTATATTTCCAAACTCAGAGAGATTTCCCCCTCTGGACAAAGCCTTAAAGTTACAGAAAACCATGAATAACCCCCACCCACCCTTGCCCCTTCTAACACAGGGAATACACCAAGCCGAAATTAAACAGAAATCGATGCGCTATGCTATCTAAACTTACTTCAGAAAAGGGAGGTTTGATTTTCTGCAGGTTCCTTCTGTCTTCCAAGATCACTCTGACTCAGACAAAGATACACACAAAAACCTCCCCCTCCCAAAGTTTGAAAGTATCTTGTCCCCTTATTGGTCAGATGCCAGCCAGGTCAGGTGTCAGTCTGGCTACCTGCATTTCTTAACCCTTTACTGGAAAGAGGATTTTATAGCACTGCATCAGATCCTCTCGCCCTTCCCTTCATATTTATGACAAAGGGTATACCCAACTACCACCCTGGGCATAAGGGGCATTCTAGAGTGATCTGGGAATGGAGTGGAGGCAGGGCACAGGCATGCCAGAGAAGGATGAGAGGTGGATCAGAGATGGGAGAGGCCATGGCTAACCTGAACCCAGGCTGTTTAGTATCCTGTAAAGATCCACAGAAGCCACACTAAAACTGGGATACAATACTGGGTGCTAAACTAGCTCACCCCAACAGCCCCTGAATAGGGCATGTTCAAACTACCTTCCCCCGGTCGCTGCACTGACACCTGTGCCAGCAAAAGGCTCAATCTATTTCATTGGGTCTTATTCTCCCCAACCATGCACCTTGTGTAGTCATTTACACATGTGCACAGTGAGTGCAATATGGGGGTAACATATTACCAAACAACAATGGCAGCTATTTACACCCATTTCAGGCAGGCATAAATGACTACACAAAGCACAAAATAGTGAAGAATCGGGTTCATTGTTATGTAGTGTAATTTCTTCCTCTTAAAGTCAATTTAGCACAGCTGTGGAGAGTGAAGTCTATATTTATTATCCAAAGAACATGAATAGCATGGGCATTCTTCCTTCACATTACCAGGCTAATATATTTGTCTCCTCCCCAAGAAAGATCAATAGTAGGTGAAGATCATAAAGGTGAAAGAGTGGTTTAATCTCCATGGCCCATTCAGTGTATGCCACTAAGGATGCTAACTATTAGTAGTGGTTTACTCAGAAATAACAACTCTAGAGCTCACAATCTGGGATTTACATACATTAAAGAAGCTTCGGACAGCTTTTCATATTGTCAAAACTGCACAAATAGAATGACCAACCCATAAACAATAAAAAAAATCTGACCCTACATATCTATTAAGCAAATAGAGAGACAAGATGGGTGAGGTAATATCTTTTATTGGACCAACTTCTGTTGGTGAGAGAGGAAAGCTTTCAAGCTCTGTATAAGCTCAAAAGCTTGCCTCTCTCACCAACAGAAGTTGGTACAATAAAAGGTATTACCTCACCCACCTTGTCTCGCTAATATCCTGGTATCAACACAGCTACACCACTGCGTATTAAGCAAATATCAAGGGACTTACAAACTTTTACTCTTCTTGAAAAAATGATCATGTTCTTATCTGAATATTTTTCTTTTCCAAAGCTGAAATGTCAACTATTTTGAGTAACAATAAAATATTATTCCACAACAAATCACTGTTCATAATGAGAACTTTAATGCCAGAGTACTCAATCAAAAAGGTACAGTCTAGTTATTTACTTGCAGTTTATCATTAGGAAAACTGAGCTTAAACCCTCCCAAGTGCTTTGCTGCTTGATGATACAACCACTAGCATGTTATTAAAGCTCAACGCTGCTGAAATTCTAGTAATTATATCTGCAAATGCTGAGACATTTTGAAATGAAAAACTGTTCTTTCATAAGAACAAGAAAGGTCTAAGAATGACAGATAAATGTTTTCTCTATAGAGAGGAAATACACACACAGAAAAATTATTTTTGCGATCTCCTTGTTTCATTTACACAATTCACCAATTAAAAAGGTTTCAACGGTCAATCAAAACTCCAAGTTTAAGGTTTTATAACACAAGAAAATCACCTCATGTTACTATTAAGGGCACCCAGATAAACAATACGTTTTGACTATGAAACTATCATTATGCGCCTGATGATGAATGATGAGGCAGAGAGGATTCACCTGGATTCTTATTTGAAATAATTGCTGAGATTCATGTATCAATGGATGAATCAATAGAATGAAAGTGGTTCATTCATTTTAGACAGATATCTTGTATGAAATTTTATTTTACTAAACACACGTTTGTTAACAATTCTGACAAGCTGCTAATTATACAACATATATATTCATAAAATAATTAACAAAATATTACTATTCTTTTGAATGCAAACCATCACACTATAATGTTCATTAAAAAGCCTTCAAAAATTAACAATGACTAAGTGATGTATTATGCTTAATAAGGATTTCAACAAAACAATACTCTGTAACTGAAAAGTTTAATTGAACCCATTTAATTGAACTACATTAAAATGTAGCTCTCAAGCTAAAATAGTAGACAGAAACTCTATAGACTCTGATCCAACGCTCATTGAAATAATTTTTAGTCTTTTCATTAATGTCAAATGGGTGCTAGATCAGATCTAAAATGAACACTAATTCAATGCAACACTTGAAACTGAATCTTCATTTACTTCTTTGCTACACCCATCCAAAGATGGACTCATCCTAAAGAAAAAAAAGATGACAAAACTGAAGCAATTTCTATTAATATAACTAATCTAACTGTTGCATGTATTTTTATATAGTACATGACAAAAGGCTAAAGGCTTTATTCAGATTCCTTTAATTTAGACCTGAGAATTCTAAAAATGCTGCAGTTCATAAAGAGACTTATAACATACATATTGGTTCTGATCCCTAGCCCCATTAAGTCTCATTTGCTATGCTCCAGCAGCACAAAGCAGATTTAAATATGGTTTAAGTGGCCTGCTGAGGTCTCCCCTGCTATTAAAATCTTCCAGTGCTATATAACCTACATAGCTGTCCCTATACTTCACTCTTTCACAGCCCCCAAACTAGGGGTTGTGTTTGGGGAAACATAGCATGGCTGGAGTGCTGCTGTGCTCCTGTAATCATTGGCTACTGGAATGGCCCCTTGAAGCTATTACAGACAGATGCAAATTAGAACAACTCTGAGGCTGCTCAAAGTTGCAGCACAGCCAAACTGACCTCTGGGCATTCCCAGGATTAAGAATGGATTATTAGAGGGGTGTAATGATATGGATAAAGTCATTGTGCACCCCCTCCAGTCAGATCCTGCACTACACACAGCTAAATTAGACCAATGGTCTAGTCCACTGTGTTTAGAATTATATCTATTTAACCGATGGCCCGAACATTATGACTAAAATAAACATACATTTTTATATGACACTGCACTTATGTTATTCAGAATACTGATACTACATACGATGGCATTTGAGAATGTTTAACTTTTATATTTATATACCAGATAACTCATTGAAGAGACATCTCATATTAATTTAGTGAGCCTAAATATGTAAAACAAAATAATTCCAAACCGTCTACAATTCTGGTCTCTGCACTTCAATTATCTATTTACAAATATGTGCTTCAGCAGATCTTTAAAAGTACAATGACCCATATTTATTAAACATGTTATAGCTAACTCTTTATTGGTGCACTAAAGGAGAAAGAGCTCAATGAAACCTTTCCCATGCTCCTGCACAGGCGCCTCTATAAACAGCATCAGAGAGCTGGGAGGCTGCAAGCACCACCAGCAAACTAGAAATCCCAGAGAGGGTTTGAGCAGAATGGGTCACAGCCATTGTAAACCACACACACTGGCAGAAATGAACACAGGCAGTAAAAGGTATCGCAAGAGCTGCTTCCCAGAATTTCAGAGGTATAAAGCACTGCTGCCGATGGGGCTGATGCTCGTACTCCTCTTCCCAAGCATGGTTTAGACCCTTAAAAGCCATATTTGAGCTTTATATTTAATATAGACTACAGTATTTTATTAAAATGTCATGCTTTTGTATCTTTTAACATTATCTTTATGCATATATTTTTGATTTTACTAAAAACTTATTTTGCCATTTGAACTTATTTGGCGTTTAACTGACTACTTACTCTATCCATGCAGGAAGCCTCATTCTGTGAGCTTTGGTTCACATTACTGCCTGTGGAAGAATACAATGTGTAGGCACAGTGACATCATTTTCATTTGTACTGTATCTGACTTTGATTGCGAGTTTTCCACTGAAGAAATATGTAGCATTAAAACTGCAACAGACTTTCATCTTTCAATAAAACTATCCACAGAGATAATAAAATGCAAAAATAATTTGCTAGTTGTATTAATCTAGTCTTAAAAATTGTAAAGCAAAACTGAAGCTAGTTGATTCAGAGTTATTTCAATGTATTTTTGCTACTTGTTTAATGAAAAATTTAGATCAATAGGAGACTTATCACCTTGAGGCAATATTGTGCAAAATCTGCTAGCTAAAAAGGAGGTATTAGGGTTAAGGAATTTCAGCTAAATAAGGCTTAATGAGAATCACAATTAAAGCTTAAGAAAAACAAGTTGCAATTAGGATTGAGGATAGAATAAAGTTTGTTTCAATGGATGCAAATTATACCTAAAGATAAATTATGTTATCTAACCCCGGATGATAAAAGAGACAGGTAACTGAAAACACAGGTGAGAAGTAAACAGCCCATGTCCATTCATTTCTGAAATAAACACAAGCCTCTTGGGAAAACTCATAGCACCACCCCCTTCACAAATGGAAAACTAAATTAGCAGCCATAATTTTAAAAGGCTCTAAATCCAAGAAGAGAATGTATCCCAAACAATAACAAAGCTCTCTGGTTTGTTGCCAGACCTTGAGGGAATTGCCTTGGATCTTTCTTTAACATATGACTGCCTCCCAAAGCTCTACTACATGCTCAATTTTTCCTTCTCCCTGGTTATATAAGACATCGTTAAAAAAAATTAAACTAGGAAAGTTATTTTTCTTGTATAAGTGCCAAATCCTTCGGCCCAAATTAGGGCAGTGCAAATAAACCCCCACAATGATTCAGGTGTGCAAGGAGGGACAAGGTGTGGAAAAGCTATGTATGGGGTCCACAGCTTTCACATGCTGAGGAGCACAGCTTTACAGTGGCCTCGATGGCAAGTGTACAGAAGAAGATTGTGGAGAGGTCACAGACATGGCCAGTGGAACAACAATAAATATCTTCCAGCCAAACCCCCTCCCACAGAAAGGGAATGCAAAGGCCTGAAAAAAGGATTCTATACCTGACCTGTCAAACTCCCATATTCAATGCCCACTTACATAGGTTTGCAAAGAGGAGAGACAGTGGGCATAAGTTAAATACAATCCTACAGTTGTATATTTATTGTGAATATTCTATTAATGCAAACAAGTAAGCAGACACATCAATAAGTCTTACCACATAAATGGTAAGGCAGCATTTTATATTGAGTACTGTCTTATGAACATTTTGGAACCATATATGTGTAAAATTCATATAGATAAAATATACAAAGGTTCACCAACAGAAGCCACTAACAGTGGCTTACAACTATTTTAGTATATATCCTGTCCTCACAGCATGAGAAAAACTTTTATTAATACAAATGTGAGCTAAGCAGACACACTGAGAGAATATGCCACTTTTAATTTAACTGATAATATTTAATGGATTGGTAAATTCTCTTTCCTAAAACTAATCAAATTGCCAAGCCAGAAATTCCAATTTTGTTTGTAAGCATATACTGTGTATTACCTTAAATTGTAATAGCAGCTACAACTCTAATTGAAGTTGCATCTATTCAGTGTGTCAGCTTTAATTCCTGAGTCATTTTCCACTAATGGAATATCTGTGGTCAGGCCACAACTTGAGGATGAATTTTTGTTAGTTATATTAGGTTACAATTCACATTTGTGGGAACTAATTTATTTATGAGTTACATGAAATCAAACTATTTCCAATTTTATACTGCAGGTGAAAAAAATTATTCATCTTCAAGTATTTTACATGGTCAGAAAAATGTGCAGACTGCACTTGCTTTTACATTCATGTCTTTCGTATTCTACAGTGTAGTAAAGAGCTAGTGCCACCACCCCTTTCCAATTACACACACTTACTACAAGACTCTCAATGGAACCAGAGGGCAGTTCAAACACAGGTAACAATGACCAAGTATGCAATAAAATCCATAATTTGTGAGTTGTGAAAGCATATCACCCAAAAATAATTTAATGGACCCCAAATCTGGAGCTCTTAAGTCAATGCATATGTATTAAGAACCTATTTGTATTCTCTACTGCAGGCCTGCACAACATGCGGCCCACGGAGACTCACTGTGCGGCCGCGGGGGGTGGGAGGGGTAGGGGGGCCGTAAAGCAAAAATAAATAAATAAATAAATAAATGTTTTTGGCTCAACAACTTTGGGGGGCGGGAGAGGGTTGTTGTTTTTTTTCCGGCCCTCGGAGTAATATGGCCCTCACCGCTTTACGAGTTGTGCAGGCCTGCTCTAATATAATACGTTATTGGTTCATTACCTACCTTCAGTATTAAACTGACTGCAAGTCAACAGTCTGCCTCTAAACTTTTCATTTTCTTCAAGCATTTTTGAAATTACTTTCAACACTCCATGAAAGACTTCAGACTAAAAATAAAGCAAGAACATTCTCAATGAAGTGTCAAAAAATTTGTTTTAAAAATCTCCTCTTAAATAGGATTTTGAATTTTCCAGCGCTGAACATTCAAGGGTACTCAATCTGTTTTGTTTGCAACTCTAGTAATTGACTAGATGTATGAACATAAACCACATTTATTTTACAAGTCTAAAATCAGTGTTTGGATTATTCCTCTGTATTTTTCATTCACCTTCTTCCCTGGATCTCTCATTACCCAGCACCTGTGATCCTGTACTTCCAGAGAAGGAGAACTGGATGTGACTCCTTCTGGGGCCATTAAAGTCTCTTCAGTGTCAGCCAGAAGGGGAATACATGAGAGAGATGCAAGATGATCCTTTTCCCCAGGGGTCAAGCACATTCCCTTCCAGTCCCTTGCCTGCAGTACAATTTAGACCCAACACTCAGATTTCAGCATGGCAATGACCTGACCTGTTCTGATATATAAATATTAATTACTTTTATGTTATCTACTGACCTTTTCAGTTGAAAAACGTATAAAATTCCCTCTGTAACTGGCACATTTCAAAGTGGCATCATAACAAATACCAAAACTGAAGCACTAACAAATTTAGGTATGCTAATACATCAAAAATAGGAGATTACAGGATCTACATTGCTATAACATGCCAAAGTTATGGTGATATTTGGACCACCCACTGTGAAACTGGTTTAAATCTAATAATTCCTTCTTCATCGAGCTTTAGTGCTAAAATGTAAAATACATTCCTTGTTCTTCTTGGAGACTATTTAATGAACTAGAAGAGACAGTGTAGCAAGTGTTAGCTGCACCTCTGAAGTCAGTTTTCTCCTTGTTTTAAATCATGTATCGGTGACATTACTGTATTATATTATAGCTGGTTACTTGGACCTCACATATGATAAATCTCATGAGATACCATTTTAAAAAATGTGTCTTTTTAACTTCAAGCATTGTGTGAACTATTCAACAGTACCAGACATTTGTGACACAGAATGTAATTTTGTATTTCTACTAATATAATATTAATAGCCAAATGTTGTTCTCACTTATCTGTTCCCTAAGCAACCCCTATTACCTAAAATATATAAGTAGGGACAGAATTTGGCCTTTATGGGCTTAATCCAGCAAGGTGTGGTGCATTCTGACCCTGACCCAGTAAAGCATTGCTGGGTCAGGGCCATTTAAATCAAAGGAACTACTGGTGTTCAAGTTAAGCACATGCTGAAGAGCTTTGCTGGACTGGGGCCAGAATTCTCAGATATTGCAGATTCAAACTCTAAAGGGGTGAAGATAATACTATTTTTCATTCCTACAAGTGAAAATTCCTATAACACTAGAGTATTGTTTCATCCTTTTATATTTGTCAAACCTACTCTTTCTTACACACATATACAGTGCAAGCAGGAGTTTATCTTCTAAAATGCCAATGCTTTTGTTCATTTTAGTCCCATATTTTATACCTTTTCCTTTTTCCGTTTTGTTACTTTATTAACAACTTTAGACGTGAAAGGGAATCCAAACTTATCAGCCTGATTGATTTGAAGACCACCTAAAAGAAAAATTAAAATGAAAGAGCTTGAATGTATCAAACTAGTGAGGATTCTCCATCCTTCCATGTTAAACAGTATTCATTTCAGGCACTGGCAGACTGTGAGATATCAGACTTTCATATCACATAATTCTGATTGTCACCTTGTTTTTTCTTCCATTACAATTATTAGAATCTGATATCTCAAACTGCTTAAGATAGAGATTAATGCTCTGTAACAATTGAAAATGTAGACATTAGGCATTCAGGTGACATACGATTGGTTTCTAGTTTTCATTTTTACTGATAGTATCCACTAGAATCCTGTTTGAGGTGAAATGAAGATGGTAATCAGTACTGTGATACTGAAGTCTGATATCTCACTTGCTCCTAGTACTAAAACTATTTTGGCAAACCAGTACAAATATACTCAATGAAGATGTCACCTTTGTACTCAACCTAATTTGAGCTTTCTCACAAATTCTATTAACTGCTCTTACTGGTGAGAAATAATAGAAAATAATTGACTAGATAATAAACCAGTAGAACTGTTGTCTTTATTTCTGAAATACAAATTAATGGATAATCTGGATCTATCATCCTTAAAGATTTTTTAAAAATGTTTACAAGGACATTGTAAAACTTCCTGGGGTTAACAGTTCTGTAAAATTAAGAAAAAGCCTCCCAGTTCTCCCCAGAATCTCCTTCAATGCCCAGGCTCTCATCTTGAGAGCTGAGACAAGTTCTCAATTTTCATTCCATTTTATTTTGTTCAGCAAAACTGACCTTTTTAGCAACACATCAGGAAAAAGAACGAGGAGTACTTGTGGCACCTTAGAGACTAACACATTTATTTGGGCATAAACTTTTGTGGGCTAGAACCCACTTCATCAGATGCATAGAGTGGAACATACAGTAGGAAGAGATATACAGAGAACATGAAAAGATGGGGGTTGCCATACCAACTCTAAGAGACGGATCAATCAATTATTATCAGCAGGAGAAAAAAAAACTTTTGTAGTGATAATCAGGATGGCCCATTTCAAACAGTTGACAAGAAGATGTGAGTAACAGCAGAGGGAAACTTAGCATGGGGAAGTAGATTTCAATTTATGTAATGACCCAGCCACTCCCAGTCTTTATTTAAGCCTAATTTAATGGTATCCAGTTTGCAAATTAATTCCAGTTCAGCAGTTTCTCATTGGAGTCTGTTTTTGAAGTTTTTTTTGTTGAAGAATTGCCACTTTTAGGTCTGTTACTGAGTGACCAGAGTGATTGAAATGTTCTCCTACTGGTTTTTGAATGTTATGATTCCTGATGTCAGATTTGTGTCCATTTATTTTTTTGCATACTGTCCAGTTTGGCCAATGTACATGGCAGAAGGGCATTACTGGCACATGATGGCACATATCACATTGATAGATGTGCAGGCGAGCGAGCCCCTGATGGCGTGGCTGATGTGATTAAGTACTATAATGGTGTCACTTAAATACATATGTGGGCAGAGTTGGCACCGAGCTTTGTTGCAAGGATAGGTTCCCGGGTTAGTGTTTTTGTTGTGTGGTTGCTGGTATTTGCTTCAGGTTGGGGGGCTGTCTGTAAGCGAGGACTGACCTGTCTCCCAAGATCTGTGAGAGTGAGGGATCGTCCTTCAGGATAGGTTGTAGATCTCTGATGATGCGCTGGAGAGGTTTTAGTTGGATACTGAAGGTGATGGCTAGTAGTGTTCTGTTACTTTCTTTGTTGGGCCTGTCCTGTAGTAGGTGACTTCTAGGTACTCTTCTGGCTCTGTCAATCTGTTACTCACACCTTCTTGTCACCTGTTTGAAATGGGCCATCCTGATTATCACTACAAAAGTTTTTTTTTCTCCTGCTGATAATAATTGATTTGGTATGGCAACCCCCATCTTTTCATGTTCTCTGTATATCTATCTATCTTCCTACTTTATGTTCCACTCTACGCATCTGATGAAGTGGGTTCTAGCCCACAAAAGCTTATGCCCAAATAAATGTGTGTCAGTCTCTAAGGTGCCACAAGTACTCCTCGTTCTTTTTGCGGATCCAGACTAACACGACTACCACTCTGAAACATCAGGAAAAGTTCTGAAAGTGAAAAACTTTTTTTTTTAAAAAAAGGCAAATAAAGGGATATCTATCTTCATCTCATTTGGGCCCAGACACAAAGAAAAATAACACTGAGACATGCATGGCCGTGAGTTTGAGTATTCCAACAGCACTATTCCATCTGGGGTCTACCAGGCAAGGTCGGAGAGGATCCAGGAGCTGAAGACAGATTACACCAACTCCTAGGGACGGATTTCAGTGACTCTGGTCCCCATTCCGCTGGGTGAGGCATGTGGAGGGCTGAACAGTGAGAGGCCAAAGCTGCCTTCACCCCTGACGGTGCGGGAGCTTCGCGATTCACCAGTGCATGGGGCTGGAAGCGCTTTTGGGGGTTTGTCACTTTCCATTCGCCTGCCAAGAACGTTATTCTCCCTCCCACCCCCACCAAGGCGCAGGGTGAGGGTCCCTCAGCGCGTGCGGAAGGGCGGTTACCAGCCACGCAACGGGGTGGGGGGGACGCTGGCACCTCCCGGCTCAGCCAAAGAGCCAGACGCGAGGAGGTGATGATTACCCTCGAGTCAGCCCGTGTCTGGGCCCCTAGGGGACAGCCCACAGGGCAGCGCCGCCGACTGGGCACCTGCGCTCAGCCCGTCCCTTCTGCAGGGTGGCGCGTACCGTATCGCTGGCTGGCTGGGGGCGCGAGGGCAGGGCTGCCGGCTGCCTGCGCGCTGCCGCCGGCTCTGCTCTGTGCGCGCCGCAGCCCCGGCCCGCTCTCCCGGAGATTGGGGGCTCCCCCTGCCTGGCCACCCTGGCTCGGTCCCTGGGCGGCAGCGCACGACCCAGCTCGCTCGGGACCGGTGCCAGGCGGGACTGGGAACCAGGGGCTTCCGCGACCTTCCCTAGGAACCGCCTCCGCCTCGCCCCTCAGCCCCACACCAGCCGCCCCCCGCCTCCGGCTCAAACCGGAAGTAGAGGGCATCTCTCGCTCTACGACACCGGAAGCCTCACGGCGCCTGTGGCCGGGGGGCCCGGCGCCATATTGGATCACGGAGCCGCAGCGGTGGCTGCCGAAGCTGTTCACGTAAACTATCCGCATGCGCTGCCGGCCAGAACGGGGCTTCATCCTGGAGGCAGCTTGAGGGCTACTGAGGCGGGGGCGCTCGCTCGTCGCACGCGCGGCTCGGGGACGGTTCTAGGCCAAACCAACCGAGAAGGGCGTGCGAGAGACCCTTAGCGGGAGAGAGACCCGCTTGGAAGAGCCCACTGGGGTTGGGAGGGAGACCTGTTTGGGAGAGCCCACTTGGATTGGGAGAGAGAGACCATTGGGATATTGGGGGAGAGGCCGATGGGAAGGGAGTGACTCGTTTAGAAGAACCCATTGGGATTGGGGGGGAGAGGCCGATGGGAAGGGAGTGACTCGTTTAGAAGAACCCATTGGGATTGGGGGGGAGAGGCCGATGGGAAGGGAGTGACTCGTTTAGAAGAACCCATTGGGAATTGCGGGGGGGGGGAGACCGTTGAGACTGGGAGAGGAAGTGTAGTGTCCCATTCAGAGGGGGGAGCTGGAATCCTGGGGAGTCCATTACAAATTGAGGGGTGGCCCTGGGAAAGCCCATTCACATGGGGAGGGAGAGTCAGGTAGCTATACTGTGCACTTGCCTGTGGTTCTACAGCTGCTTCCTGGGCTGAGCCAGGTCTCCGCTCTGTGTCCTGCAGCAGGTGGCAGTAGGACATGGTGAACTGGAGTCTATATTGTGTTACTGGGGGGACTGGACAATCAGCTTCTCCCTCGTATACAGGACACACTGTTCCAAGTTCTGTGCTATGGCTTGCCGAGTTACAAGACAATAAACCATTTTCTTAACTGTATGTGGGTAACAAGTTTGTTAGCATGGAATAACAGGTCGCTGTTGAATCACGGTGACTAAGGGCAGAATTCAGTACAAGCAGTATTGCAAAACTGCCATGAAAACTTGACAGAGCAGCAACAAAATCCACTCACCCACCTTTGCCATGATGCTGCTGTTGATGGAAAAACTAGACATAATTTACTCACTTGTCAAAATATTGCCCACCCTGCTAGAATCAGATTCTGTGAGGTTGAATCTGATCCATGTTATTTAAGGCTTTGTTCAAAGTTTATCACCACCTCCAGTCTCGTTCTTATGTTACCACCACCTGGAGACATACTGATTTATTTTATGTATATATTTTGATTTATAACAGTATCAGCTGACATCTTTTTGCTGTGGGTGCTTTTATAGAACGTTAAAATTCATCAGTATAATACAATAAACTTGACCTTAGCCTGCTGTGATTGTTAATTAGTGCAATGTTTTCACTTGCCCTAGCTACAAGTGGAAATACAGATTTAACCTGTGTGTGTAGATTCCTGCCCAAATTTGTGTTTTAAATTGTGGTGTTCCCAGTGCAACCATGTCAAAAGGTTGCATGATGCAGTATTGAGAAGATTCCCATTCGATTCTGAATCTGTTACAATTGAAAATGTTCTAATATGCAGATGTGGGTTTTGCCACTTATCAGACTTTTCCAGAACAGATGGGATTTTCAACAGCACATAAAAAGCACAATCCCATTGATGTTTGCTTAGTCATGTAAGCATTTTGAAAATACCAATGAATATTATTTCTTAGACAGTTGAGGCATTTAATTGATCACAAGAACAAAAAAATTAGAAGTTAAACTGAACAAATATTGCGTAAACTCTTCCCATAGTATTTTTAATGTGACATGAGACTTATAATGTAAAATATGTTGAAAATGTATTAGTTTTTCTTGCAGCCTGATCCAAGGCCCAGTGAAATTAAAGGTCATTACATTGACTTCAGTGGATTTTGAATGAAGCCTATGACTCCTAAGTTTAAAAAGCCATTTTAATAGCACCTGGACTGTTAAAATAAACAGTGCAGTTGAAAGGAAAGTGTTTGTCAAAAATATTCCACAAGATGGCAGCCTTACCTATGTAAAAGACACCATTTAAATTAAATCAGCGTTGCTGTGGGAACCAGGGGATGAAATAATTAAAGACAATAAATCCTTCCCCAAGGTACCCAGGATTTTCTGCTATTTTATACATTGTAGATAAAGGGAATTTTGTGCATGTGCATGAAAAAGAGGAAACAACTTGTGGAAACAGCCTATTTTGCCAAAAATAGTATTTATTTTCCCATGTTAAATGCGGTTATTATGGCCTCCAGATACACATACAATAAAAATGAGATAATGTGAATGCAGTACAATTATCAGCTGAACTACTATCAATGAATTAAAAAAAATACCTCCCCATCATGTCAAACAAAGACAGGTAGGGCTAGTAAAGTTCCTGATGAGTAAACAAACGTGAGTTCTATCAATTCCAGATTTGAGGGCTGCTCCATTAAGAATGCTCCAATCTCAGAGTGCAAATAGAAGACTGTCTGGTGAGAGAGTATAAGGAGGGATTCTGAGATACAAAGGTCCCAAGCCATGGAAGCAGGCATTTCTCCCAACCGATAAACAGTAGCACCCATTTTGATTATAGAACTGTTTTACACTTAACATGAAAACTTGATGATGCATATTTCTGCCTATGAGTTCAGTTTGCCAGCTGGCACTCAACAACCCTCCTATAGTCCCTTCATCCCCGAGCTCTGTGGATGACAGTTATAAGAGGCTTGCCAAATGGATGGTATGGTCAGCATCTGTGATTTATGCTGTTCTTTCATTCTTCACTGATTCCAATGCATATCCTTCATGTGACAAGTTCTATCCATCCTTCCCACCAACATGTTGCCAGAAGCAAACTTGATTTTGATAGAAACCTCAATCCAGCACCCCATTTTGCATCTGCTGTTATTTGCAGGCAAAATTGATGCCATATAAAGTCTTTACAGTTTTGCCGGTGCAAAATGGGAGTATGCTTCCCAATATCTCTAAAAGTGAGAAAACTAACCTGTTTTTAGATATTCAGAATTCAGATCGCCTCCTTCACAAGGGGCTTTGATGTTAGTGTTTAGTTCTTAACTATTGTTTTTCCTTCCTAAATTTCTAGTACAGCATAGGTTTTCACTAACCTTTTTGCTAATATATATGGGAGCAGTGCAAACTCCTGTGTTTTGTGATCACTATTTCTCAGCTAAAAAATTTCAGTGAAATAATTTCCATCTAATCATTTACCATTTTGTTTGTGGGGAAGGCCATCCCCATAGCTGAGATTACGGGATCTTTCTTCTGCAGGAGTCATAGCTGTGTGGAGTTGTTTAGCACATGCATGCAAACTGCAGCCATGCTGGACTCCATGTAGCGTGATGGCTGCATCCAGCTGTGAGAGAGTTGCTCTGGTAAGCTCTTTCACCCTCTTTTAGTTGGAGGCCGCATTATCAACTCAGCTGAAGTGGCATCAGAGCAGAGCTGAGTGCTTTTTATAAGCATCAGTGATGCAGCTGTGCTTAGGGTCTAACGCTTAGTCTTGCAGCCACTTAGAGAGAATAGCAATAGCCACACTATTTTTGAGCTTGGTCAGTGGTCTTGGTCTAATAGTTATTTCTATAGGAGCAAATGTAAGAAAGTGTTTTATCAACCCATATAACACAGGAAATTTATATCTGCATAGAATCGTAGGACTGGAAGGAACCTCGAGAGGTCATCTAGTCCAGTCCCCTTCACTCATGGCAGAACTAAGTATTATCTAGACCAGCGGTTCTCAAACTGGATCGTGACCCCAAAGTAGGTCGTGACCCCATTTTAATGAAGTCACCAGGGCTGGCTTAGAATTGCTCTGGCCTGGGACCAAAGCCTGAGGGCTTCAGCCCTGGGCATCAGGGCTCAGGGACCCTGCCTGGGGCTGAAGCCCTTGGGCTTCAGCTTTGGCCCTCCCCACCAGGAGCTCGGGCTGGCTCAGGCTTCAGTTCCTCCTTCTGGGGTTGTGTAGTAATTTTTATTGTCCAAAGGGGGTCACAGCGCAATGAAGTTTGAGAGCCCCTGATCTAAACCGTCCCGGACAGGTGCTGGTCTAACCTGCACTTAAAAATCTCCAATGATGGGAGATTTCACTCCCTAGGCAATATTGTCTCATTTGTTCCCCTGTAATCCCTCGTGCTCTCTATCCATCTGCTCTCTCGTCTTAGATTTAAATTGTAAGATCATTGCGGGCAGGGACTGCATGTTTATATGGACCCTAGCATGATGGGGTCCTAGTCCAGTACTAGGGCTCCTAGGCACTTCAGTAATACAAATGATAATGTTATACACAGATTCTGGAGAATCTGTTTTCATTTTTTTAAAGTAAGTTTCTAGCACACGGTTGTGAAGAAAGCCTTCCCTATAGGAACCAAGTGTAAACCAGTGCAGTGTTGTCAGTCTAAAACATCAGTTTTGAGAGGTGAGAACACACCCATGCTCACACACACACCCTTTCTGGTTTATCTTGTTACAGCATGAACGAACGTCTTTTCTACATGCAAAAGTTGTACTGTTTTAACTATACCAGATAAAGCAGTACAAACTCCTAGTGCAGATGCAGTTATGTTTTATATTAGGTTTCAGTGTAGTAGCCGTGTTAGTCTGTGTCAGCAAAATGAAAATAAGAAAGAAAAACTTGTAGCACCTTAGAGACTGACAAATTTATTTCAGCATAAGCTTTCGTGGGTTAGTACCCACTTCATCGGATGCATCCGATGCATCCGATGAAGTGGGTACTAACCCACGAAAGCTTATGCTGAAATAAATTTGTTAGTCTCTAAGGTGCTACAAGTTTTTCTTTCTTATTTTCATGTTTTATATTGGTATAGCATTCCCATATGGGAAGGGGAATGATCTATTCCAGTATAAGGCACCTTTATACCAATATAACTGCATCCACACTAGGGGGGCTACTGGTATCAGTTAAAAAGAAATATCACACCCCTAACCAAAATAGCTGCACTGCTACAAAATGGTGTGTAGACAAGGCCTTCAGCCTAATAAACACACTGATACTCACGCTTGCCTCTTTCACTGCCAATCACGGGACAGGGGAAAGGGCAGCTGTGAATCCAAGGGGTCAGGAATTAGGAGTTGCTGTGGGAAAGGAAAAGCAATGGGTATAAAAGAAAGACAATAGAAAAGAAAGGGGGGAAATGATAGAGAAAGAAAAGAAACAAAGGGCAGAACTAGCAGCTGGCCTAAGGGAGGTAAGGGTATATTTTCTCACTAAGTGATGCTGAACATGACAGAAAGGTACTGAACAAATAGTAAAAAACAAAGTTTATTTAGTACATAAAAGCCTGAACTTCTCTGGATCTTTTTGCAAATCTCCCATTAAATGAGTGGGCCCATGGACTATAATCAAAACTGGAATTCAGCCCTCACCTCACAAGAAGTTTAACACCTCTGGTTTAGAAATTTATGCGTAGGCTTGGAGGGATTAGATTATTGGTAAATGTCAATTTCACCATACACAAACTGACAAGAAATATTTCCAATCGCTAATCTAAACATACAGATAGGCAAAGAAAAATGCTGCTTGAAAACTTAGTTTGATTTAAGGCTATTTATTTACTTTATTCTGTCATATGATGTTGACAGTGTGTGTTTTAATGGTTATAAAGCTTTAACTTTTTGAATCGCAGTATCTACTGTCATTAAATAACTGTCCAGCCCTCCATACATTTTTCACAACTGTGGAAATTTAAATCAATAAAAATTGGAAAAATGCTTTAAAATATCCATTGAAATTTAAAAAAAGATCAAGTTCTGCCCAGCCTACCTATCAGTAATAGAACAAGTGAAGAATACCAAAGTAAAGTGAAACCTCAGGGGAATTTAGATAGACAAAACGATCACCAAAACTGAATATATCTAAGGCAGTGTTTCTCGAAGTTTTTGATACCAGGAACCAGCTTGCTGCCTTCCTAAACTGTCAGGGAGCTCTCAGGGTCCACAGCCCAGTCATTGAGAAACACTGATCTAGGGCACCAGGGTTAACAGTTTTAGGGACATAGTTGTGGGTCCATTAGTTAGAGTAGAAGACGGAGTCAGGACTACAGTTCTGTTCCCAATTTTGTCATAGACTTGGACACACCTTGGATAAAGTACTAGTATTTAACCTCTCTCTGCTTTAGTTTCCTAATTTCCAAAGTGAGGATAATGATGCTTTCCCCCCATTTACATCTGCAGGGGCTGGAATGCTAAGTTTTATTACTGTTTGTCTTGAAATAATGTGATGAGATCTTCAGTGATCTCACAAGTGGTAAAATTTATTTTTACATGAGGCACAACACTGCACTGCTCTTCTTACCCATATGCTGGGGACAGTGCTTGGGTATAGATTCAGAATGTGAATCGCTAAACCACCAGCACTACATTTGGCAGTATACTGGGTTTTCCAGGGCCTTCTGGTTCAATTACCGAAAGTCTGAGTTTTCTTAGCTTGTGAGATCTAACATGATCACAGCCCAAAATTTGGCTGCTGGCTAATGCATTGATGGCACAGGTCTCTATACAACATCTGAGTGGATATGTGAGATGATTTCATTTGATTACAGTAATAAATATCAGTGAGTACACTTATTCCTCAGCACATCCACCTTGTTGAACCATGAATGGTCTTCCCAGTACTGTTTCAAATCCTTACAGTCACATATTTCTCAGATGATGTAAGGATGGTGTCAAAAGAGAACAACAGAGTGGAGCATCTGTCTCGGGAGCTAGCTCTGCAAAGAAAATTATAGCAATCGCCACTTTGTTCTGCCATCAGCATCTAGTCAAAAAGACATCCCCCTGAAAAACCAACCTTTGAGCAAATTTTCTTGCTATTGATTGGAGAACTGAGTTGATTCTGCCAATGTGTACAGAGCAGCATCTGCCTGTGAACAGCTGGTCCTGCTGAAGCAAAGCTGGGGGCAATTCTATGCTGCTTATACTATGAACACTCCTAGAAGTGCCACATGTACAGTGAGCACTGCAAAACTAAAATTTGAGTTTCAAATAGAAATCCAATAAAAGGACATTTTTAGGCCCCAATCCAAGAAAGCACTTAAAAGCATATTTACCTATCCATCTACAGGAGAGCACTTAAGCACATGCTTAAAATTAAGTACTGTCCTGACCCTTTGTCGCTTGTCCTGAATAAAGGTGCTTTTAAACCAGAGCCTTCATTATTTCTAACAGGGTATATATCACAAAGCAAACTAGTTTATATGACTCAGCAGAAGATTGGGATGATTTGGATTAAGTGAACATCTGAAAACTGTCTTGGAATGGGACAACTTTTAAATGCATTACAAGGTATGTGAATTCATACCTTTCAGAGATAACAAAACTACATCACAGTTAATGTGACCCAGTATGTGAACAGCCACAGCTCTGTATATATTGACAGTATCATTCTGCCATCTAAGTAGTTTCACCATTCTTCACTCATAACTCCACCTGAAAAGCAATCTGACCCATTCCACCATGTGGAAATGCCCAGTGATAGATTTTTATTATATAGAAGTCTAAGAAGGGAACACTGCAGCAACAAAATTCATACAGTTTTAATGCAAAGGGAAAAAATGCATGTTCACAAAGTTCTGATAATGAATAGATTGGTATTCGACATTGCCTAGCAAATATAGAATGTAGACGGGATGGTTAAGGAACTGGTAATGAAACATGGAGCCTTTCTGCTCTTAGATACTGTGGCAAATTGCCGGCACTACTATGATGGGTCCCGCGCTCTCTCTTCTTGTGGGGGGGTTTCAGGGTGTCATTTCTTGCCCCTCAACTGGGGTATCAGGTTTCCCACTAGTATCCCAGAGATGGGGAGTGGAGAGGGAGGGACCCGGCCCACCCTCTACTCCGAGTCCCAGCCCTGGGGCCCTAGGATAGCGGGTAAACCACTTGTACTAGTGATACTTTCCCCTGGGCTACTTCCCTCTCCTGCCCCTCAGCTTGTGGGGCTTACTGCCTTCCCTCTGCACAAGCCAGGTGTCCCTTTACCTAGGATCTTGGTCTTCTTAGCCCGCCGCAGCACTTCTCCAAACTCTCCTCTGCTTTCCTCCAAACTACTCTGTTCCACCACCAAACCACTCTGCTCCAACTCCTCCAAACCACCACTCTGATTGAAGCAGGGGGTTTTTATAGGTGACTGGCTTCAGGTGCTCTAATTGACTTCAGCTACTCTAATTGGCTTCAGGTGCTTTAATTAATCTGTAGCAAACTTTCTTCCCTTTACAAGGAATAAGGGCTCCCATTAGCCTGGGGCTTACAATACCCATTCAAATCTCAGGTAGTCAGTTGCTACCAAAAATTTTTACTCTGATAATTTTTAATGATCACATGTGAAGTGAGTTGATAGTCTCACTCCATTTCCAAATGGAGGGGTAAACACTTCACAGAGCCACCACCACAATGGCTTCCTTGTTAACAGTTCCAACTAAAAGTCCAGCCATTAAGTAGGCATGAAGCCTGAAATACCCTTAGAGGTTGTGCCTCCAGGGCGGCCCTTAGACATGTTGGTTATACACCCACTAGCTGTGTTATTCTGGATCTGCTCTGTGGCCAGAGAACTTCAATCTCACAGTTTATCAAGCCAGTATCTGTCACGACCACTGAAATAACTTTTTAAAAAAATCAACCTGTGTTTTGTCAGAAAACAAACATCTATTTTCATGTTTTGCATTGACAGCTAAAGAGGCCCACTGGAAGTTTGCCCTCTTATTTTAACATATTCGAACCAGTATCATAAATTTAGGCCTGCATCTTAGTAGAATTCTACCATAAAGCCAGCAGGGGGGCACAAAATTATCATCAATTCCATAGCCATGGTGGGTACTGGGGTTTCTCTATCTCCTCAGTGAGGGATTTAAATTTTTTTTTAAAAAAATTAGAATCCAGAGGACTTCTCCAAGCAAAAATAGGTACATAAGCTACAATTTGTCTTGAAAGCAGGTGATATTTGACAGCATTAAAGAGTGTTTAGAGTTTCAGTTAGATTCTCTCCAGAACCACCTCTAAATGGGAATTTAGGATGCAATCTATTTAAATAATCAATTCAGTCTTTTTTCAAATTAAATTTCTACAACCGAAGACAGCTGCATGTATATTCTCACCCTGGAGACTGCTGTTTTGATATCTATATTCACACACACACTTTATTTTACACATTGGAAGAAATGTCAGTGTTTTTCCCTCATCTGTCCTTTCTATTTGTCTTTGATTTCCAGTAGGGAAGCAGTGTGCTTTTTGGACTGTGGTCTGAGCAGGCTTTCATAGCACTGAATAAATAGCGGCTGAAGAATCATGACAGACATTTGCTAAACAGTTTCTTCTGAGCAATCAGTCTGGCAGCAAAGAGAGTCCTTTTAAAGTATACCATTTGATGAAAATCTACACTATAGGTTTGTCTTTTCTCTAAAATGAATCTCTCTCAACTGACGTGAAAAATATCAGCTCAGTCAGTGAACGTGGTATCCCAGAGAAAAATGCGATTTATTGTTGTGTGTTCAATGAACAGTTTGTTCGAAGGAAAATACTTACCAAAGATTTATGTGCAGAGGTGGTGTTGGAGTTCTACCTATCATCACATGCATCTCCACCTTCTAATGCCTGCCCGTGATATTTCATTTGAATTGTTTCAGGACAGAATCAGTTTCAAAAGGACCTTGATATATCTGCTTCCCTAGAAAGCTGCTTTAAGCAAGTCAACTTCAGCAACAGACACACACTAGCAAAAGCAACAACTTTCATTTTGCATCGTGTATGACCTTTGGGCAGTCACTTCAACTCATTGTGCCAGCTTCCTTATAATAGAGGTTATAGTGCTTATGTACCACACCTGAGTGCCATGAGGTTTAGTTCATTAAGTTTATAAAGTAACTTGAAATGCTCGGCTAAAGACAAAGTTTATTAATATCACAACTAAAATATACCCCCCCCCGCCCACAAAGCCAGTTTAGTTCAGTGTTTCCATTCTAGTAAATAACTTTTTGCTTATGGCTTTTCCATATGAATTCCTATGAATCGGGTGCTATTTGGGAAGGAAGACTATTGATACAGCATCAGAAGATAGCAGAAGTCCACATTCAGGGACTAAGCTTCCTTTATGCTCATAATACTTTTTTTTTTTTAAAAATCACTTGCAAATAAAGCATCTCTCCCCCCACCCATTTTCTAAAAGGTTGTTTTCTCTTGAAAGTGGGTGTTAGGCTGGTGTGCTAACAACTTTTTTTTTTGGACGTCAAACCACCTCTAATCCATAACAAAACAGTAACAGAAGGAAAGGAGCTATTACTAATACTTATGTAAAGAGTCAAGTCACATGCCAGAGAACGGTTGATGCTGTCTGGGACTATTTGGCTGGCACAAAATGCTGTAATGAGGAATTCATTACTGAGGAGACATTCACATTTTTCTGTAAATTTGTGCTTACGACCCAATTAGACTGCTGACCGTTGTCTTTAAAATATCTGTTTTGAGGGGACGGGTGACAAGCCAGTTAGTTGAAGGACTCTCAGTATTAAGTCTATTAATGAAAACTTTGCTTAAACAGGACATTGTTTAAAAGCATTAACTTTTCACTATTTACACAGCTTCTGAAGCCAATGTGAGTAGACCTCAATCCTGTAGGGTGTTGAGCCAATGGAAATTAAAGTTGCCCAGTACCTCATACGAGATGCTCAGCACTTGGCAGGATAGATCCTCTTAAATTGAAACCTATGTTCCTAGATCAGGGGTAGGCAACCTATGGCATGGGTGCCAAAGGCGACACGCGAGCTGATTTTCAGTGGCACTCACACTACCTAGGTCCTGGCCACCGGTCTGGGGGGGGGCTGTCCATTTTAATTTCATTTAAAGTGAAGCTTCTTAAACATTTTTAAAACCTTATTTACTTTACATACAACAATAGTTTAGTTATATATTAAAGACTTATAGAACGAGACCTTCTAAAAACTTAAAATGTATTACTGGCACGCGAAACCTTAAATTAGGAGTGAATAAATGAAGACTCGGCACACCACTTCTGAAAGGTTGCCGACCCCTGACCTAGATCATGGTATAGGAAATTAATTGCTCAGATTTACATGCAGTGAGTAGGATTGTGGGGAACAGCTATCACAAAAGGCATGGATTTGATTCTTTCACTGGCAAAATATTCTCTACTATTTTTGAGAGTTTCTATATTTTCTTGGGAGACATGCACACATATTCAATGCATGGTTCCACCAGGTGGAAAGCAGCTTCCTTACCGGATAATTCAGATTCTCTACAGTTTGGATATTCTTAGCACAGTAAGAATGCTTAAGCTATTTGGGGGATCCAGGGTGCTGAAGTGGTGCCAATTAAAATCCCTTGTGAGGCTCCTTCAGTGTTCCTTGTGAGATAGAGATAACTGAAGCTACAGCCCTACATGTCTAAATTTTAGGACAGGTCTACACTATGGGGGGGAAGTCAATCTAAGCTACACAATTTGAGTTACCTTAGTAGTGTAACTCAAGTCGACATGGCTTAGATTTGCTTACCGTGGGGTCCACACTTCTCTATGTTAATGGGAGACGCTCTCCTGTTGACTCCCCTTACTCGTCTTGTTCCGGTGGAGTACCGGAGTAAATGGGAGCGATCTGCGGTCAATTTAGCGGGTCTTCACTAGATCCGCTAAATCGACCCCCGGTGGATCAATCGCCGCAGCGTAGATCCACCGGTAAGTGGAGACAAGCCCTTAGTGTCAAACAGTTTCCAGTGTAAAGCCTCTTAACAGAGTTGTCTAAAGCTTTTTATAAAAAGCTTTAGTCTTTTTCCCCTCAAGGAGCTTCAAAGTGTGAGATGTTGAGGTGAATCTACAAGGGCCTTTGTCTGTCCATTCCATGCTTGGCTCTAGCCCAGATTTGGCCAAGCCTTTTTGACATGGTCCGCACAGTCACTTCTGAGGCTCTGCATTGCCAATGGCTCAGGGCTGTTCTCCTCATTAGATGTGTTGCCTGCCCAGTTATGTTTAATTCTCTGCCAACATTCCATTATTTCTGCTTTGTCCTGGGCTTGTCTTTGTCCCTGTTAATTACTAGCAGAAGGGCAGCAAGTGGAAGCAGGAGATTGAACATTTGGCTACTACTCTTTGGCCTGGTTGACATGCTGAAGACCGCACAAATAAAAATAGACACGGAGGTGCTGAGTCTGCTTGAGGGTCACTGCAAAGTCACATGAAATTCCAGCCAGTGATCTCAGACCTCCACAAGCATCGAATTCACAAAATATAACCAGTATTCAGCTCTCAAGACTGTTCTCACAGCACACTATTAGAGGATAACCTGATCCAAAATCTCTAACACCTGCAGTCATCCTCAGGTAATGCTCCAAATTTATGTGCTTAATTCTGTAGTATTGAGCAGCCTCTACTCATGCTGATTTCACTGAGGGCACCAGCAGTTTTTACCACCCTATAGCATCAAGCTCTAAGTCCACAGAAGTTTTGACTTGAGTAGGGACTGCAGGATTTGGCCCTAACGATGTAGCACATTGTATATCCAGACATGTCTGTACACTCCATCAAAAATCACATTCCAGGCCCCACAGGGCTTCAACCAGCCAAACAGTATTTCCACAAATGGCTGCTGCTTTTAGTGTTTTAAAATAAAAAGGTTAAGAAGAAATTTGAATTAAAAGTTTTATTCATTCAACATCTCACATTACAAATATTTAAAAATTATATGCATACTGGTATAAATAGTCATTTGCAAACTATTTAATAACATTAATTTTCCACTAGCACTTCAACAAATGAACTCTTTAAAAAAAGTAACTTGTGTTATATAACTTAGAGTAGAACATACAAAAATATGAACTTAAATGTGAAAATTACTTTAATAAAAAATGAATTACCCTTATTTAAAATGCTATAATAAATACTACAACCTCCCCATACACAGTAAAAACTATATGGAAATTCAGCCAAGTAGTACAATTAACTGACATACTTAAATAACTTTTCCTTCTGATAATATGAGCAATACATTGGGGGGAAAACATATTAGGGATTAGTAAAAACTAGACACCCACTTGCTAAAAGTTTCACGTCCAAAAAATATAACAAAAAATCTGATGAAAATTATAAAAACTAATTATACTTTAAAATTTAAAAATATAAAAAATAAAACAGTTGAATACAATATTGTCCCAATTCTTACAATGCTATCAATCACAGTAGCTTTAAAATAAGATAATAAAATAAAGCAAATGACCAAACCTCTTTTATTCCTTTTTTTAAAAATAATCTCAAATTTACATTAGTAGAAAGATTGATTTCTGATTCTTTTCTTTAGAAACACCAGCAAGAAAGAGGATTTACTAGAACAGTAGAAAATGACATTTTTAAATGTCTGCAATTAAAAACAAAGAATTACACTGCAAAGATCTTCCAGAAGTCTGAAATAAGTATTGCACATAACTTGAAGTTAACTTGCCACAATTCATCACATTCAAGTTTTAAATCACCTTTTAACAGAAGGTTTTAACTCTTCAAAAACAAAAGGGGTGAATTATCAAGTCTTTCCAACAGCATCCTTATAAAACGCTAGATTCATTCACTGCAAGTTTTAAATTTGCATTCTGCAGAGGTCTGTGTATGGAGAAGTATATACTATACCAAAAAGCACGGGGCAGTGGGGGTCCTTTACATATAAAGTAATCAGAAACACTTTATTTTACACTGCAAAAATAACCATGTAATTACTCTGTAACTACACTGTAAATACATGGCCAGTGCCATGCTAGCATGATAGAACTACAGGCTTAACCCTTTTGCAAACTGAAGTGATACCCTAAGATTTGTAAACTAATTGCATGTTAATTATGTTTGGAGTGACATGGTAACTCCAACTACAAATCCCATGTAATCGGAAGGACATGTAATCACTATCTAAGTACAGAGTAATGTATGTAATTGTTTATGCCCTGTAAATTGAAGTGTAACCAAATAATCTGTAAACACGCTTGTCACACAATCACAAGTGAATATTAGTAGAATAACAATTTCTTACATTAGTCATGCATACTAACATTACATGCCTGCCACATAGCAGGCTTGCTTTTATTTCTTTAAATATAATTTAAAAGAGCAGACACCTTTCTGCATCAAACACCTAACATCAATTTGTTATTAATATTAAAAATGGCTAAACATTCACCAAAAACATCTGCATTTGTGTATAATTTTTAAAAACTTAGTAAGAAGCGGTAGACAATTTTGATGTTACTTTACTTTTAAATTTCTACACTACATTTATGCATTTAATTTTTGAGGGTCTAAAGACTGTCATTTGTCACTGTCATGCTTTTTTTCTTCTTTAATTCTCAACTTTACATATACTATTTCTTAAATTATATGTACACCAAATACATGGTGCTGGGCTAAGATGTTTAAGCAACATGCTTTCTTTTCTCTGCAGATTCTAAAATAGCATTGCCAGTGCACAACATCCATAATTCAAAATGTATGCAGAGCACTGAAATGTATAAAAAGCAGAATATAAGAAAATAAAATTTATTAAAATTATTTATATTAAAAAATGAAGTATATGAAGATCTCTCAGTAATAAAAGTACAAAAAGCTACTCTTTGCAATATGAAAAATTGAGGTATTGCATAAAGAGATATCCCGTCAGTGAAAAGTGTGCCTAAAAATGCTCACTGTTGGAAAAACAAGATATACAAAAGTAGTGCATAACAAATATACATTATGTGCATGACAAAATAAGTTAGCTACAAAAACACTGTACCGAAATTCAGCAGGTCATGTACAAAGGGAAAATTATTATTCAAAGCTAGTTCTCAAACAGTGTTATTTCTTGTAATGGTAACCCATCTCACCTGTTTACTGGGCAGGATCGGCACAATAGCACACCCCAAGCCACCTAACAAGCATTAAAAAAATTAAAAGGAACATTCCAACTATAATTATGGACTTCAGAGAAAAAAAAGTCCCTGACAATCTACACAAGAGCACTCTCCATTTGCATTACTGTTGTCAATATTTTCAGGGATTTCATTAAAAGCAGCTCCCTTTCTTTACTTGACTAGTAGACAGCAAATGTCTCCATTTTGACCTTTGGAACTTAATAAGGTATGGTTCATTAAAGCCTGTATTGAAAATAAAAACTGCTTCTCATAAAGATAATCTTGAGGGTTAGCGGGCTCACAGAGTAGATGTTTTCTGCAGCGCTGAGGCAAATCTTTGGTTTGAGAGAATCTAGGATGGTACCATGCTAGTCAGACAGTTTAGAAGATTGCCATTGGATTGGTTTGTTTTGCACACTGCTACACAATCATTTTAAAAGTTGAACAAGGCATTAGTTAAAATCAAGTTTGGAAGTCGATGCCCCTTCCAGGGCATCAAGAGACTATTTCAAACAAAACCCCCACCTCACCCCTAATCATTCAGTTATCTATCACGTATTGTGTTAATGCTTCTCAAGCTGGAGTTTATTTATAATAAAGCATGCATTAACTTAGCAAAGTTGGCACTTCAGACACCTGTAATTCTTTATTTCCCCATGCTAAGTTCTGAAGAAAAGGATTCTTAGTTAGGATTCTCTCTACAGGAAGAGTAAGATAGGCATATGCCTCTTTGCACAGATTTACACACTTATTAGTTCAGCAAACAGTGCAAAACAGACTTAGAGACTACTTAGCTTTGTCCTATTTATGCTTACTACCTTATAGCTAGCTAAGTTAGAGGATATTAAAACTGACTTTACATCCAAGAGTAAAACCAATTAGCAGCCAATTTTTAGTCTGTGATACAGTGGCATACCAGAACTTAGATAAAATCAGTGATATCCTTGAGGTATCTTATTTTTCATGTCAAAATGGAGAGCAAAGGCTGGCCCCTGATGAACGTTAGTATATTAGGATATAGAATTATATATAACCATCAAAAATAAAATCTATACATTTGTCCTTCAGGAGAGGAAATGCCAGTTTACTAAGTTGTTATTACTCTAGCTTTGGTAGGATTTCTAGGGCCGCAACCAGACAATTGAGTTCTCTCTCTTTTTAATGAAAAGTAATAAGTGCACTCCCCCCCCCACCACCACCACACTCAGTAGTAATTTTACCCAACTTTTATATTTGGGAACCTTTAAAAGGTAATTGTTTTGATAAAATATACTAAGCTCTGCCTATTTGATTAGTACTTTGGATGTGGTTGGAAGTCGGAGACATGGTGAGATATATCCTGTGTTAAAAACTCAACCTCAAAATGCTTAAGATAAGTAAAAATAATTGTTATAATGCTGCTTCAACCTTGCTCATGCATTTTTGTTGCTTTAAACATGCTCTTTCCTAGGTAGTTGCTAGCTTCTTCCATTGCTGTAAAATTTAACAGTAAGAAAAGGCAAAAAAACAGGCTTCCCTTGGCGGGGCGAAGGAGGGGAGTGTCAGAACAGACTGATAGTGTTATTGTTGCATGGTTATTTTAATAAAAGTATTCTTAAGTTTTTTATTAACAATAATTTAATTAAAAAAACAAAATACTCTATTTCATTTCTCTTTTCTTAACATTTTCTCTCTCCTCTATGAAAATGTTGCATGAAGTAAGTATCCTCTTGATATCAAAGACAAGAGGATGTAACTTACATGCAAACATGTTATCAATACGAAAAGGAGTTCCCAATACAGTTTTCAATGACAAGATTCTACAAAATACCCATATTATAGGTCATTCTTTCATTATGCTATTGTTAAATTACAGACTACTACAAAAGGACATGCTATCTTGAATAAGGGGGATGGTGGGGAAGGGATCAGGATAACAGAAGAGTGCACTTATTTTGAGGCCTGCATATGAGCACTGCAGTAATCTTTTAGTTCCAGCGGAATGAAATATGTCTTGGGCGATCTCCTCCCTCCTTCACCAGGGGCTTGTGGAATTCCCTGCCAGCGCGTGAATGGATAGCAGCCCAGCAATATTCACAGTAATACTGCAGACAGGTAACATTAGCACAGAAAAATGGAGCAAATTTTCCACCACAACGGGCACCCTGACATTCATCACACAGCTGATCATCCAAGACATATGGCTTAACTTCCACCTGCATTCAAAAAAACAAGTAAGTTTACAATACTTGGTAACTGTGCAGGTGATACTCTCAATGTATGCTATTATTTATATTGTGGCAGGACCTCGATGCCCTAATCAAGGTTCTGTGGTGGTAGGTACTGCACACACACACACACACACACACACACACACACACACACTTACTTCTCATTGCAGGCATCAAAGACTGACAAATAATAAATATAGGTTCTTTCAGTTTTGTTTGTTGAAAGAACAATCCTTCCCCCTTTTTACATTTGTTCGGGATTCAGTAGTTTGTGCTTTTTTGTTTTTGGCTGAGTGTCAGTTTAAGAAAGGAACTAGCTGCTGAAAATCAATGTTGCACAAGCAGTTGTCAGCACAAGGGTGAACCAACTTGTTTTGTTCCAGAACTTGTGTGAACAGATTCATATTAAACGAGGAGGCTGGGGATTTATTTTAAATATAGTTACAGGCATTATTGTTCACAAAATTCCCTTTCAGCCAGGAACATAAATTCACACAACATTAAAATTGCAGCTTAAGCACTCAAACATTTGAAAAGTCCAAAGTCCACATTTCCACTTATTTGCAAGTTTCATTCACACCTTTAAGAAAAAATGCTACATTTAGTGTTTCATCTTCCTCTGGTACTTCAACTTAGTCCAGTCAGCTGTAGATGTAACTGATCTACTTGTTTACTATTAGTGAGACTAGAACAGGATAGATTACACAATACAACTATACAACTGACATAAAGGACAAGATTCTGAGCAGTAATCTAGCCCCTATGTGCAACTCTGGCACAGGAAAAAAGCCAGAAAGCACACAGATCTTCCTAGCTAAGGATTCTCTTGGTATGGAAAAGCAGCAAAAAGTCCTGTGGCACCTTATAGACTAACAGACGTATTGGAGCATAAGCTTTCGTGGGTGAATACCCACTTCTTCAGATGCATGGGTAGATGCATCTGAAGAAGTGGGTATTCACCCACGAAAGCTTATGCTCCAATACGTCTGTTAGTCTATAAGGTGCCACAGGACTCTTTGCCGCTTTTACAGATCCAGACTAACATGGCTACCCCTCTCATTCTTGGTATGGAAGAGTTCTGATCACTGTTCACATAGTTCCCATGCCAATCCCTACATAGGAAACAAGGCGGGGTAGGGAGAGGAGCATGGTCAGAGCACGCTACTCTTGCAATTCCCAGCTAAAGACGACCTACTGGGGACCCACCAGCTGGCATATTTTGTGGCAGCATAGAGAGGCTGCTCTAAAGTACAGTAGGGACTGGGCCAAGACAGAATAGGCCCCAGATTCAGAGAGCTGCATCCAGCTCTATTGTGATTCCTCCTCTCACCTGCATCCAAAGGAAACCAGTCACCACTGAGAATCTCTAACTAGCCAGCAGAACTGCCAGCTTCATTTTGAGAAAGTAGTACAAGTGAGCACAGAGCCAACAAGCTCCCTTTTGAAGATGTGAAGGGAGGATGTGAACTGATGTCAGCTGTATTCTTGCCACCCTCATTGTTAAACACAGAAAGCTGGGGAAGAAAATCCTATTGACACTTTGTAGCTTCCTTTTTCTGAAGTGAAGGAGTAATGGGGAGAACCTTTCCAGGTTCCAAGAGAAGGTCAAAAATACGCAATCAGTGCAACTCTGTACTGTATATCTGGAAGAATATGAATGTTTTGATGCTGATCTCTGAAGTCTAACAGTGCTTAGTTTTATTTAGTAACAATAACATTCAGCATTTATTTACCGTTTGCAAATTCAAAGTGTTCTTCTAGTGAATCCTCCCAGCATCTATTATCATCCCCCCATTTCTCTTTAATCACAAATGGAGAAACTGAGGTGATAGGATTGTGCAATCAGGTCTTACTCATAATAGCAAGGACTTACTTAGATGAACAGTCCCACTGGCTTCAGTGGGACTATTCACCCATATGCTTGCTCACTTATGCAAGCAGAGGTTGCACAACTGGGCCATATCAGAGCTAAGATTAGGACAAAGGAGTTCCTGATTCCCAGTGTCATGCTCAAATCACTGGGAAACTACCTACCACCTGTCTGCACAGACTTTGAGCCCAGAGTGGAAGTAAAATTATAAGAGCAGTTCTGTCATCCAATGGTAATGAGAGACTGCTGGAGTTTTAGGGAAAGTTTTTCAAAGAGAAAATGAGAGACTACACAATTGCAGAAAGAAAAACCTGAGATGTAGCACTAAATGGAGCAAAGAGTGGCAGTAACAACCTGAAAGCCTGTTTCATTTATAGTCCAGAACACTGAAGCCTTTCAGACCAAACTGGGTTTCTTACATGTGAAGCAGACACAACAGGCAGAGGTGCACACAGTGTTGATACAACTGGCACACTAATTTCAGGTATATCAGAGTGAGGACAACTGTGCTCCTTCTTTAATTGTCTCTTCTTTAAAGTTAACTTGACATGACAAAATACTGAAAACTGCTAAGGCAGGTGGAGAGGGTTGTTATGAGGCTATACCAGAATATTTATAGTATGCTGTACAATGCACTCTTATGATGCTCTTTTGGGAACATTCCCAAAATTTCCTGCCTCAGCAGTCATCTACTGGGGTCAGGAAGGGATTTTTCTCCCCTTAATGTATTTTTGCTGTTGTTGGGTGGGGTGATTTTTTTGTGGTTCTCCTTCCTCTGAAGCATCAGAGATGGTCACCGCTGGAGATGGGACCCTGGATGGGGTAGGTCAGTGCTCTGAGGTGGCACTGAGCAGTCTCTCTCTCAGGTGCTTGGCTAGCTGGTTCTAGCTCACATGTTCAAGATCTAACTGACTGCCATATGTGGGGTCAGGAAGGAATTTCCCCCAGATCAGATTCAAAGTGACCTTAGAGGGATTTTGCCTTCCCCCGACACATGGGTCACTTGCCAGGATTATGTGACTATATGCCACTTAATTCCCTACCACTGCAGGAGCCTCTGGCATTGGTGCACCTCAGACCCTCCTATTCTTTGCCTGTGGTACATAACCAGTCTAGTCTCCTGTGGGCTGTAACACTTTGGTCTAATTTCAGTTTCTGAGGTTAGTGTGCAGGTGCTGGGTGGTTTCAGTGGCCGAGGTTATACAGGAGGTCAGACTAGATGATCTGGTGGTCCCTTCTGGCCTCTATGACCACTCACACACTCTCACACACTCTCACACACTCTCACACACACACACACACACACACACGCCCCCCCCCAACAGATTTGGCCTATCCTTTCTGCTGGTGCACAGTGAAGGTGGGGAAAGAGCAAGAACTGCTCCCTCTTTCAAGAATGCTTCAGTCCATCCCTTTGCCCCAGCCTTCAGAGTCAGACAGCCTCAGAGTGGGAGTATTCTATACCCCTGTGAAGGTATGGCAGCTGGCACGATCCCCCTACGTGCCAGGGAGTTCAAGGAGGAATTTTACATCTAGGTTACCTCCCAGTGCACCATGGGCTGCGACTGCTCCTTTTTCTGGGCTGTGCTTACATGGCACAATCTAAATCTAAGCATGCAGTAAGCCTGTATGCAATATTTATAGTCTTCACAATGAAACACTTATATTTACATGAAAACAAGACATTTCTAGAGAAGACACTGAACAAACAAAATGTGCTTTAGCTCTTACCCGTTTATCTATCTCTCCATGCTGCAGCTGAACAAAGCGAGCACTGATAGCAGCTATGTAACTTTGTTGATTAGAAAATGCAACCCGCCCAGCTCCTTTTGGGTATTTCAGCTCAGGATCGGTGTCAATTCCAGCATAGCATACCCCTCCATACAGTCGGTCCATTATCATTGCAAGCTCCACTAAAGCAGAAAACAAACACACAGTTAGGTAGATTTTTATTTTCTAAATCCCCTTTCTACCATTCTAAGCATTGAATATGCATGTTTATTTGTACTCCTGTCTCTAGCTACAGTTACATAGCATCAGCAATACTTACATTTTTCAAACACTAAATATCTCTATCTATCTCTGTCTATCTATATCTGTTTTTCTCCTGAGATGTCCTGCTGAAACAACTCCCAGTATTCTCCCAAAGCAGTAAGACTGATTTTACAACGTGCTAGAATTAACATGCCAAAGGCTGCAGCACATGTACTATACCTGCTCGTAATGGCCGAGGAACACCTCCAACAAAAATAGTTTTTCGTGGATCAAGAGGCTGCGAACCATCCATCACGAAGTCACTATCACTGAGATTCCAAGGCCTGATCTGAACCTATGGCCAGAAAACAAACTTTTTTACTGTTCCTTATTCAGATTAAGGGTTGAGGTAAGTATTTTAGCAATATCAACTCTCAGTTACAATGTAGCCTCCCCGATGGTAAAAACTTTAAAACGGTATCAATGACTATACTTTGAACTCACTTTCAAACTGTACATCAACTACCAATTAGGAGTTAATGCCAATATGCTCTTAATCGTCACCTAAGCAGATCAGATTTCACCTTGTTATTTAACTGGTAGGAGATATACAAGTTCTTCCTGTTAATGTGATGCATTATCACAATCCATTCATGCTATATAAACTTTATAAATACACATATCCATGATATTTGTGTTGTTCTGACAGAGTAAGCGGTACTGTAGACATCAGGCTAATCACTATCTCAATAACAGGTTCAAGCATGCAAGGCTATGCGTAGTTTATTTACTAAGCAACAATGGCTGCCGACTAGGGTGACCAGACAGCAAGTGAGAAAAATCGGGACGGGGGTAGGGAGTAATAGGAGCCTATATAAGAAAAAGACCCAAAAATCGGGACTGTCCCTATAAAATCGGGACATCTGGTCACCCTACTGCCGACAGAGGGTCTTGATCCAGAGCCCTCTGAAAAGAGTGGGAATCACTATGCTTTGGATCAGGCCCATAGTCACTTCAGTACCAGTACATAATGCATAACCAAACCATCCTCTTTGGACACTAATCTGTTTCACTGAAGTCTGCAAAGATGCATGACATCTGCAGTGCACAATTTATAGCCTTATTTTATACCAACTCTAAAATACTTTAAAATGTTACCTACCGGTTTGTCTTTGATGGTGGGGCTGGAGACACAAAGGTAGAGTTTTCCATCCTCTTCAATACACGCATCAATCAGAGCCTGTACAGAGCTTTCATCTTGGAACAGCAAGAACGCATATCCTATGTAAGAGAACAAGATGATTTGCTAGATTTCTGATGAGATTCGGTTTTCTATAGTTTATCATATTTAGTGTCATTATTTAGGGCCAGACTATGCATTGATCCCACATGATTACACAGCAACGTAAGAGGGATTAACAGTAAGACACCCCCCCCCCCCCCCCCAACACACACAAACGCTCCCCTGTGCAGCCTCCCAGCATGCCTCCAAAAGCAGGAGGGAAAACAAGAACTATGTGCTCAATACTCTCTCCTCCCTATCCCTGTCGCACTGGTGGGGAGGAAGCAAGCAAAGAGGTGGAAACAGATAGAGCCTAGGCTCCATCCTGCCAGCACAGGTGAGTTGTGAACGTAAGGTACAATTTCTTTTTTGGGCTGCTTAGCTCTGCATTCCCCTTACACAGAGCTAGTCTTTAACATTTTGCATATGATGTAGTAAATAAGAGGTCAGGCAGAGTAAAGAACAGAGAAATGAGAGAAAGGAGGCAGAGAAAGAAAGGGGAGTCAGACAGAAAGTGAAGTAAGAGTAATTATTTTAAATGTGTATTATCATGCACTGCTCTGCAGTCCACCTACTTGCAACATCCTGCAGGATTTGAGTTGCATCATGATTTTAGGGGATATTTTCAGCATGGTATGGGGGGTGGGGCAGTGAACATGAAGATATTTTACATAATGAAAGTTACACTTCAAATCCTTACACTGAAAATACAGTCACTGGTTCTGCAATGGTTCTTAACATAATGATGTTAACATCATGGTAATTACCTTTAGGAGGAAAATAGGATTTGCTTTCTGCCTTGTGCGGCCAATCCACAATCAAAGGACCAAAGCGACGAAAGCTAGCCGTGATCTCATCTGAGGGATGAGGAACAGGGGGATAAAAAGGAGCATGAACAGAAGTTAAAACCCACTGAACATAAAACCCTGGAGAATCTGGATTTCAGGTAATTGGTAATATTTTTTCCTAACCTATAAACAAATATCAGACTGCTGATAAGGTTTACTGAGGGAAGGGGAATCTTCATGACAAGTCAGAACATACATTAAATAGTGAGGAAAACAGTTCAAAGATCAAGGTTTTGTCTCTTTATTAACGGTTACAAATGAAGGCTTGCAGTCCACTAAGTCACAGGAATGAAATCAATAAATCTAAATAGCTACTATATCCTAGCTTCAGGCATTCTCCCACAAAGAGTTCAAAGTCCGAATCCTTGACTGACTGCTTAGCAGTAAGTTCTGCCAATCTGCCGTGCAATCACAAACAGTTTGGAGAAAAGGAAAGGGAATATCACAAGGCCCAGTCAAGCCTGTTCACATCACATGCTTGTGCCACATCTGCCGCATTATCTGAGTTTGACCTCAGACTAACTTACAGTAATGCTTGCAGTTATGTAATAGCTATAAGAAAAAAAATGCAGAGAACACATACAGTAGTGTAACAGGAAGCAATTGCAGCACCCATTTCAAATCCTCCTTCCACTTCAACATTCCACTAAGATAATTTATATTTGCTAGTCCTGTAAAAATGTTCCACTAATTATGGCATTCTTCTTTGAGTAATTTTCTCCCCTCAGTAGAATGGTTGCTAGTAATAAGAAGCTTCTGAACAAGAAACACCTGTGTACAAAGCTCAAGAGTAAAATTTCCTATTACAGAAGAGGCATCTGCAAGTTTTAAGTAGACTACATTAGCACCTAGGTGCTACAATATATTAAAAATACATAGACAAATGTTTTCCTGGTTTTGTCATTCATTCCTTCATCACACTAAGCAATTTTTTCCATAGATATTACAAGGTAACTTCTTGCATTTCCCCCATTTTCTGTTCTTTTATTGATCTCTTCCCTCAAAGACATTACAACAATCTTCCCTCTTTGGGGCTGGTCACTGACAATTTTGTACAGAGAAGTAGAGACACAGAGGGCAGCGCAACAGTGCTTTGCAGGAGTCCCAGACTCTCCTACCCTGGGAGAGAGAGTTCTTGTGACTGCAGGACTGATTTCCATCAGCTATTTTTATTATATTATGTATCATATATTTATAATTAGTGTTGGGGGGATCCCTTCCCCCCCCCATCTTAAATTGTTAAAAACCTGGAAAAGGGTCACCAATTTTGTGCTTTTCAATCTGGCCAACACAATTTTTTTTAAAATGATATTTCTAGTGGAACAAAAGTTGACAAACTTCGGTATTGTCAGTGTTCTTTGTTTGTGCCCAAGGGTCATCAGGAACGTATATTGCGATGGAAATGTGTCAGGGTTACATGCTGATGAGTCCACCACTTTGTAGGCATACTTAAAATTGGTCTCCGTTCTGGACAGCACTTAAACATGTGCCTAATTTTAAAGTATATTCTTAAGTGTTCTCCTGAATTGGGACCAGAGGGACTTTAAAAATTGTCAGTGGTGAGATGGATTTAAATTAGATCTATATGGATTGTGATCCTTATTCTAGTTCATTTTCTGGGGATTGATGGGGGGAAAGAAGGACATAACACAGATCATGTCTTGAGGGAACGGACTTATCCTTTCCGCATAGGTTGAACAAAGGCAACACAATTATGGTAAGTCCAGTCCTTCACAAAATGAACTGTTCACATGCCCATGTGGTTTCATAAGATCAAAAGAAATTTTTTTAAAAAAGCCATTACCTGGGAATAAAGAACATTCCCCAAGAATGTTCTATTGTAAATGTTATGTTAAATTTGACCATTTAATTGCTAAAAGCATACACCATGGTAACCATGGTGAAAGTAAGCTTGTGTTTGACAGGGATGTCAGACTGTCATATCACAGTGATTTACAGTGCAAGATATTACAACCTTTTTGACTAAAATACAACAAGTTGAGATTAAAATAATGTATGGTTAAGAAAAATCCACAGAATATTAACTTTCTGAATTGCAGCTTCCACTGTGCTTTAACTACAGCCCCTCTCGTGCTTAGACATCACGAGAGATAGGGTTCCTTTGTCAGAGGGGGCTCTGTAACACAAAGGCTATGACTACACTAGCGAGTTTACAGCGGCACAGCTGTACCAATGCAGCTGTGCCACTGAGATCTCTTGTGTAGCCGCTCTATGCCGATGGAAGAGAGCTCTCCAATAGAGATAATTTAATCACTCCCAACAAGCGGCAGCAGTTATGTCAGTGGGAGACCTTCTCCCATGGATAGCACTGTGCACACCACCACTTACGCTGGCATAATTTATGTTGCTCAGGGGGGTGGTTTTTTCACACCCCTGAGCGACACGTTTTGCAGACATAAGTAGTAGTGTAGACATGGCCTTAGTGCTGCTGCATATCATGGGTGTTTCTTTACACAAACACTGCAGTGTCCCTCAACCCCCCAATATTCATGTTGAATTCACCAAACATTTTTGGCTTCTCACCAAAATTAAGTGCCTCTGCACTGATTCCTGACTCACTTCTTACCATCCACTGGGCTGACAGGCTACCACTGGACATAACTGCTGTCAAAAGCTGCCACTGAGTAGAGCAACACTTTACATAAGGAGCTGAATGAAGAGCCAAAACTAGCTGGGATTGTACAAACCTAATAAAACTACTGGTAATATTACTCCTACTCTTAAGATTCTGAAGCTCATTAGAAGAATATTTTAAAATGAGTGTGGGTTTCGTGAGGAAGAGGAATAAATTAATTCCTTATCTTCCAGCTGTATTTCAGTTTGAAACATATGATCCAAGTGATTTAATATTCAAACACCAATTCAATGTTGCATGTTTTCACGTTTAAAAAAAAAAAAATCTAGCTCCCAAAGCAACAGATAAGTGGACTTATAAGATCTAAAGTTTTACATAGTTTTGTTTTTGAGTTCAATTATGTAACAACAACAAAAATCTACTTATTGTGAAAGTGCAATTTACAAAAAGAGATTGCACTACAGTACTTGTATAAGGTGAATTAAAAAATAGTATTTCTTTTGTTTTTTAAAGTGCAAATGTTCGTAATAAAAAAATATAAAGTTAGCACTACACTTTGTATTCTGTGTTGTAATTAAAAAAATCAATATATTTGAAAATGTACAAAAACATCCAAAATAATTAAATTTCAATTGGTATTCCAATATTGTTTAACAGTGTGATTAAAACTGCGATTAATCGCAATTACTTTTTTTCAATCACGATTAATTTTTTGAGTTAATCGTGTGAATTAACTGCGATTAATCTACAGCCCTAATAGAAACTAATTTATTTCTGTCATAAGATTTGTATTTTCTCAGTGCTGAAAGATTTTGATTTAGATTAGATACAACAGCCTTAAGCATTTGAGGCATTGCATCCATCTGTCAAGACCACAGCTGCTGACCAAAGAACATTTCTATGATAATCTCATAAACATGAAGGTCTTAGCAAGGCCAGCTCCCTAAAACAGATCTGCCGATTTTTATGGTCTAGGTCTGGGCTATATACAACTAAAAGGAGGGGCTGGCGAAAGAACAGACTTATCACACAAATGTTATAGCACATTAAGTCCTCATTCTCAAATTCATAAATGAAGTACTATTCCTTGTTAAAGAGCTCATATTTTTATCTTTCAGTAACAAAGCAGTTGTAGAGAAAGGGCTAATGGGAACAGCAGGTGTTCAGTGCCGCTCAGGATCTGGCCAACAATTTGTAAAAAATCTATTATAATTATTCTTTAGCTTGTTAACAGGGTCCACTCTACAGTTTATCATTAAATCAACATGGGTTGTTCTGACTGAGCTTGTTTCTGAAAATACCTTCATCAATATCTGGTGGCAGTCCACCTACGAACACCTTGCGGGAATACCGTTCCACTCTTTCTCCATTTTGGTGAGAGAAGCAGTGTGGTGATCCTAAGCCACTATGAAGAGTCTGATCCCCACGTCCATCATCCAAGAACCCGTCTTCCATTGGAAACAGTGAAGACTGACCTAGAAAAAAAAGAAGGGAAAAAACCCCATACTAATAGGACAAAACATACCATTTAAATATTGTTAAAGAAATAATGTTCTATATTAGCAGTACGGCTTCTTGTATTCTTCCCCTTTAATGAGTAATGGGAAGACTAAACATGATCATTTTGATATTCTGTTTATTTCATTTAACCTTACCATTTCTAGTTTTACAACAATCCAAACACCTTGTTAATTACACAACTACAGAAAGAGACAGTATCTTTTATTATAGAAAATTTGTAACAAAACAGCATTTAATAAGGACCTGAAAATCGACAATCTTCATAGCTAGAACTCATCTTAGCTCATTTTTGAGAAGTTTTGCAATTGCTATTGCCTAATTCTGCTGCCTGTTTTTTATGTAAGTCATATTTTTAAAAGACTTGCCACAGAAAGAAACATTATATAACCATAATAATTACTTTGTAGGGACTATCCTGATTGTATATACATAACTAAAAATCTAGAACGCATACCATTTCTCAAATAACTTCTTACATGCACAAGGTAATTAAATCACAAACCATACACTTGTAGATAACAAGAACACTTTGATAAAAGCAGTAAGACCCACTGTAATTTCCTGTGAATGACGTCTGAAGACTCATTTAAGTAATATGTCATTCTTGGAGCAGATCAACTTTACTGAGATACTATACAAGAAGATTCGTTCATTAACTCGTTTTCTAACACGTTGCAAGCATTCTTCCTCTATTGAGACAGTCACATGGCCTTTTGCTGTAACATTTTTTGTGCATATTCCTTTAGTAAAGATCTTTGACTTACAAATGCAGTTGTATAACACAATACATATGAATGCACACAAACTGATCCCTGCAATATTACTACTCCTTATTACAACATACAATAACTAGAGTCAAAACATATGTTGGCCAGTCCTCTACTAACACACACATTGGAAAAGCAAGCAAATACATGTGAGGTATGTTAAGGCTTCTAGAATAATTTTGCATTTGCCTATAGTTTGCTATATGGGGACGATGTTTCAGAATTCACTACACTCTATAAAAATGGTTATCAGTGGGATTAATTTATCTTCTTTTGTTATCCTTCATTTGGAACGTCAAATAGGTTACATACATTTACTTGATTTTAAATTAAATCAAATTTTTTAGAGACTGCAGATTTGACCACCTCTGAAATTCGGACATTTTCTATGTAAAGTCCAAGTCTAATAGAGATCACACTTTACCAATTTTCTTCCTTAATCTACGGAATTAATACATTCAGAAAATTGAAGAACTCAATACTGACCAAGTCTTAGTTTCAGTATTCAACAATCTATTTTTTTTAAAAAGTCTTTTACTCAAGGAACCCTTTGAAAACTGACAAAATGGAATCACACCCACTTTTATGATTAAGTTTCTACCATTATAGCTTTCAAGGCTTTACAGTGGTTTTTTTCCTTATCTGGTGCATTATCCATTTTCATTTGTCTTGTCTATTATGACCCAAATCCTGCAGACAATTTTGCATGTGAGTAACTTTGAATATCTAGGTAGCCACGATGAACACAACTGAACACCAATATGCATAAACTTACTGAGTATGCATGTTTACAGAATCCGGGCCTTCGACTATAAACCCAATGGGACAGAGCCCATATTCAGGGCCCAATACAACTGTCAGCACTCAAATACACGTAATAGTAGGAATCACTTCTACCGAGTTGTCATTCATAAATACAGGAGGAAAACAACAACATTTTAGCTCTCCCAAGTAGTAATTCATGTAGATGACACTTAGCTATAGGATTATGCTAATCTCAACCTAGGTACAGTAGTACTATTCTCGGGAGATATTTCATTCAGTTAAAATGTTTACCACAGCATGCAGATAAACTAATTAAGTAAGCTTGGGTTAAAGTGATGGTTTAAAATCTTATCTTTTTAGGTTGCTTTCTAATAACCGCTTAGTGTGCCATGAGACATTGTCAACATTAGAAAATTAAAGAGGAATATTGTTACCTCGCCTTCTCCCATATGTCCTTGCTGCATGTTAAATGAGAAAGAAAACAGCCTTTCAAACATTGTTATAAGGACCAAAAGATCTAGTTTCATCTCCTTTATACTAGCTCAGTGGTTCTCAAGCCTTTCCATACTGCAGACCACTTAAAATGGTGTCCACAAGATTATGGCCACCCACCCGCCCCCAAATCCCACTCCTTCCCTGCACCACTTTGTTGTTTGGTTACACAAATTAACATTACATCTGCAAAGGAGATAAGCATAGTAAAGAAACTTGCTTTTTTAATGCAATGATTTTAGCTTCTGGGTTACATCCTTATTTAGTATGTGTGCTCTTTACTGCTCTCCCTGGATGTATGACTTTATTAGTAATGGATCACCCCTCATTGTACTAGGCACTAAAGTTACTTGACATTGATTCTGCCATTCTGTGTGTTCCCACCCCTCCAATTTTAGTGCCTCCTAAATTTGATCATGTTAAATGTACAGTAAAACTCTTGATAAAGACATACAGGATACAAAAAGGTGCCTGAATTCTTATTTTTTTAAGTTAAGGTTGCCAAAAAGCCAGCACAAACCCTAAGAGAGTCCTTGATTAACTTATTACTAACAGGAAGCTTTACAGCTGCAAGACTGACAGTCACAGTGAAGCGTAACAGCTTTGTAGGCCACTGCCCTCTGTTCACTTCCAGAGATCTATGGACCACAGTTCAAGAACCTTATGCACTCCCTTATTAAAACTGAGGTATATACATGGTAGTTACAGCTACTGTGCTTCCTCCACTTTTTGTGCGCCTTTTTGGGATGAAGGTGGAGAACATTCTACTGCCAAAATAATTAAGATGATCTCTACATCTATCATAACATCCCCAATAACTCATTCCCCACTTAAAATTACACTTAAAAATAATAATGTAGTCCAAATCCCCAAAAGATAGGAAAACAACTCTGTTCCAAAATCTGAATTTCCTCAAGAGTACTATAAAAAGTTCTGAATACATCACCAGTTTTATTTTTTTCCTCATTCCAAATTCATCTTGCAGACCCACAAGTAGCTACAGCATCTAAATGTTTTAAACCCACTACAAATCATGGGTATTTAACCCATGTGCAAGAAAGCATATTGATCCAGTTTACTTAGGTGTTTATTTTACATTTACTTCACTGATCCTTTTCTGATGGGGACATTCGACACACATAATCCCAATGAGAAAGTATAGCTAAGCACTGGACCTCAGTTGAGAATATAGCCACAAGTGCTTGGCACATATATTTCCTGCTATAAGTAGTAGCTTACATTTTGGGGTCTTTACAAGTATAATTTCCATATAGTAATTAATACTGCTTTTTTGAAGTAAGAAATCTAAGGTGCTTTTATAGTTCCCAAATGAGTGAAAAGCTATTATAAGCTTTTTTCCATGCAATGACCTTGCCAGTTGCTTTGCATATTGGACAGAGAGCTCAGAAACTTTTGTGCATTTAAGAACCTAAAGTGGTTTCAAAGTGTGCCCTGTCTATAAAACCATAAAATCCTGTCATCTGTAAATTGCTAACAAATCCAAAACATACACAAACTCACTTATCTGGTGTACTGACTCCTGAAAACTAGCTATTCAACATAGGCCCTTCTCAGGAATTACAGCTAAGTCAGGCCTGCACAACATGCGGCCCGGGGGCCGCATGCGGCCCACGTGGGCTCACTGTGCGGCCCGCGAGGGGGTGAGTAGGTGGGCTCACCGTGCGGCCCAAAATCTGGGAGTGTGTCCGTTGGTCCTTTTTGCTGCTTGTCTCTGGGCTGGGGGTTGTCCCAATGCTGCAAAGAGGGTGTTCCCAAAGGAAGGTGCTTGCTTCTAACCCCCGAGGCCGTCAGTATGTCTGCTCTTCTCTAGTCAGACCACTTGACAAGTTTGATTGTCCTTGGTCTGGTTCCCATCCCCTCTCCCAGGGTTGCAGCTGTCTGGAGGTGCTGCCTTCCACGCCTTCCTCGTTCACACCTCATTCATTCAACAGGGCAATTGAATACAAAGTGGGGGGAAGAGCTTATTCTACTTCTAGCAAAAAAGACATTTTTCTTTTACCTTAATTATACTACCTTAGGGGCCCGCTATAACATATTACCAACGTTCAATACAAAGTCATATAAAAGTTATACAAAAATGCATAATGCAGAGATTTATCTACAACTGCACTAACTGACTATTGTGTGCAGTAATATAGTGACCCCCGGGTGGGTGAAGAGGGGTGCGATGGTGGGGCCGAGCGGGGAGGGGGTGGGTCCTATTTTACTGCTGTGATCTGATCACCCTATGCGTGCTGTTTCTTTCCCCCTCTACAGGCTCCCACACCCCAGCGCTGGGGAAGGAGGGGTTGTTTCTGTGGGGCGGGCGGCACGGGGGCGGGGGTGTTTCCGCGGGGCCAGGGGGTTTCGGCCCTCGGCTGTTTTCTATGGAGTAATATGGCCCTCGCGGCTTTACGAGTTGTGCAGGCCTGGCTTAAGTGATACAGCGATGTAAGTCAGCAGACTCCTTGCTGCTTCACCACCTGTATCATTACAAGCCATGTTTTCTCAGCATTACCAGTATAAAAATGAAGCCCAGCAACTAGCTGTTGGCATTTCCAGTAGAGATTATTGTTCAGCAGATTTTGAGACCCAACAGTATTTCTGAGACAGCAAGACCCCCACCCCAAAAAATAAAATAAAAATTAAAAAGGAAATACAAGATAGAGTGGATTAGATTAAATAAATGTATTTCTGACATTTCAAAATATTCCTTAGAAGTCACAGATTTTATTTTGTAAAGAATATCCCAATGAAATGCAAACACAAACCATGTCTGCCTGTTGGGTTCAGAGCTCATCACGTCCCAGTATTTTGTGCACTTTTTGGGATGTTTGGGGGAAGTGCTGTGTTTTGGGGAGGCTGAAGAAATGCCTGACTAAAACTTACTAAAACCTTATTTGGTACATGACTTTCATTATTTGAATTAGAGAAATCTGTGCTTTGCAACTGTACTAGCTAAGATTCAGCTCAAATAAAGCCTTCTTTAAGGAAACAGTTACCAGTGGTGCAAAGTCCGTCTCCTAGTTCTTTGATAAAAGGAGGTCTATATAGTTAGTACTAAAAATTAAGACCACTTCAGTGTTACTTTGTACAGATTCCTCTTCACTGATTGATTACCCCTAGTTTTGCTTGAATTCCTCTAAAATGTTTTAAGTTAAAACATCAAGGGCTTGGCTCATACCCAAGAAAACTGAGTGAAGACTGAAACTTCCTTAACTCACTTCATTTTGCCAGAAAATTGCAATATACTGTTATATTGCATGTAAGGGCACCCACTGCTCTGAATAAGAGGGCCGTAACATCTGTATCACCTAGACCAGTGGTCTCCAAACTTTTTATGTCACCATTACCTGTAATGTAATCTGTCTCTCTCACCTGGGCCACGGCCAGGACTGCAAGATGGGGCCTCGGCTGAGGCTGGAGTGGATCTGGGTGGCGTTCCCAGGCCAGGAGCGGAGCCCGGGCTGCGGCCAGGACCGCGAGATGGGGCCTAGACTGGAGACGGAGCAGAGCTGGGCGGCGCTCCCTCCTGGGACCATGAAATGGGGCCTCTGCTGGGGGTGGAGCTGGCAGTGGGAGTGGAGCCAAGGCTGGGAGCTGCAGGCAGGCTGGGAGCTGCAGGCAGGCTGGGGCCATGGCCAGGAGTGGAGTCAGGTGGCATTCCATCCCTGCCCCATGTGGGGGCTGGCTTGGGGCCTCGCCGCACCTCCCCCTCCCCCGAATGTTCCTCCACGCCCCCCATGGGGAGCAAGCACTACAGTTTGGGGACCACTGAGCTAGTTAATATTTTTTTACTGTTAATATTAGCCCAGGAAAAAATTTCCCAAGAAAGTATGGGGTGAGCAACTTAGTCTAAACCCAGTCATTTCTGTTCTTCTGCCCCCTCAATGTTCCCTACACATCTCCCTTCAATTTGAGTACAGCATGATTTTTGAACGTCCTCATCTTCAGGGCACTCCTCAATTAGTCCATTTAGATCCTTGCCTCCTCATATATCTCCCATCTCCACTCCCTTAATCCTATGTGAGACTTTTACTGGTTCCTCTGGTCTACTGGTATCTCAATGCCATCTGTCATGGCTAGTATAGTCTCCCTAATAACATGTGTCAAGCTCCTTCCATCTTCTTTTAGAAGCTCCAAAAAGATGAGTATGTAGTATTACATTAATATGCTCAGCCCTGTAGAAGACACACAGATAGTCCTTGCCTCAGAGAGCTCACAATCTAGAAGACAGACCTAAAGGAAAAGATACACTGAAGAATCTAGATAAAAGGGTCACCTTTAAAGTTCCTTAAATCCCAAACTTGCAACAAACACTGTGCAGGAGAAGCCCTGAGCCCATGCAGAGCCCCTCTATTGTCGTGGGGCTCCTCATAAATATCCACTCATCTGGAACAACTTGCAGGATTGGGGCCCTAATGAATTTGGTTTTATGTGTGGGCTGAATGAGGACTTGAATGAGAAGGCTGGCAGCCTAGCCTTGGGAGGCTGTTCCATGCAAAAGAGGCAACATGTAAGATAGCACAAAGATGTGAGTTAGACTGACACACAAGCTCCATTCAGCATGCCCATCTCACTGATCACACACCACCCTGTCTGCCTAACACTACATCTACACTAGGAAAACAAAATACATATATTTGTATACCCATCCGGAGGGGGCAGCCTAAGGTTTACATCGACCAACATACGTTTAAAAAAATCACAACTGCCTCGTCTACATTAGGATTTTAATAAGTGTCAGCTGGCATGTTAAAAAAAAACCCACCACCTTATTTTGTAGCCAAGACCTAAACGACACTTTTCTATCTTGTAGAGTACTGTACCCATGTATGCCTTCAGTATGGAAGCTCCTTAAGACAGCCATTCTATTCTTTGCCTAGCACACCAACCAACATAAGGCACTTGCCACTTTCTACTATATGTTGATCCATAATACACTTTCTTTTTTCATTTTTCAGTTTTAACATTGAAATAAACCAACTTCATTAGTAAGTTTCTAGTTAATTTGAGGTCTTCACGCACTAGGATAATGCTGAGGCTGCAAAGAAATGTTTATTTTAAAAATAAAAAGGATAAACATTCCCATTGAGCTTAGATTTATAATCAAGTTTTTACACAACCTGACTACAGTGACAAATGTGACCCAACAGCATCCGTTTAACAAGAATCATTTCTATTACTAAGAAAAATAAAAGGTCATAAGTATATATTACCAGGGGAGGGGTTGGTATTCACTCTCAGCCTGTATTAGAGATTGGTCTGACACTTTATTCTGGCCCTAACAGCTTCGAATTTTGAAGTAGCTCTGAATCAAATCTGAACCTGCTGATGCAGAACCAGGGAAACAGGGATAGTTACAGAAAACAGTAACTCCCAAAATGCAGGGTGAAAAAAAATAAATGATTACAAAAAAATCTGATTTTTTATTTAAATCAGATTTTTTTAATAAAATGCTTTTTGAGGAATAAACCTTCTAAAGATAGATACATTATAGCTCAGATCTCATATCATGGAATAGGGATTACAAATTCTAATTCTATAGCATGAGACACTATATTCATGTAATGTTTAAGAAAAGTTTTGTAAATGAATTCCAATAGTTCATGAATTAGGGATCAAATTTTATGAGATTCCAGGGGCTTGTGTACAGATTTAGGTTAATCTTTCTATCTACCCAATGGGACTCAGTGCTCCGTCTAGATGATACCATTCGAGATGCTTAGTTTTGCAGTTCTCAAACTGTGGATTTGTGTCTCCAGAAATAACATGCTTTTTAACAGCAAAAATGTTGAAGACAGACAGACCTTTCTGAGCGTAGTCTTCATTGATTTGAGATCTACCATACCATTCTCTCACTAGAAGGGAAAACCTATAATGGCAGCAGGCCGTAAAAGAGACCCAGTTTGGGAATATTTTAATGAAGTTCCTCCTCTACCTGTGGGTAAGACAGGCATGCATGCAAACAGTGTAACAAAGAAATGCAAGACCCAAATGAAACAACATCATGAGAAGTATTCCTTCTCAGGAGGAAGCTGCGTTGATGATGATGATGAAAGGAACATGTCTGAAAATGCAGGATCTTCAGTTTGGTAAACTTTTTATTTCATACTTCTTTCTTAAGGACTGCCGGTCTTCCTTCCGGACTATTCTTGAATTCTCATGTTTGAGTAAAAAATATAGTTGTTACTCTATGGTACTATAATTTTAGATGCAGTTGTGATAAAAAAATAAATAGCTGAAATAGTCAGATCTTTCTTTTACAATTTCACCTTTAAAGTAGTACTGAGTGTCAATGAATGCAATGAATACTACAAATGAGCAGTATGGTAATAATAATTAAATAACTGCATTGACTTATTTTGTTTAGGAGAATCCATTCTCAACATACAGGATTCTGAAGACTAACCACCTTCAAGATCACCATCATTTTCTATAGTTTCAGCGTTATCTGCCAATGATAAGTGTTTCAGTCACATAGCCACAGTATACCACCTGTAGCAAAAAGAAAAAAAAATCTCCATCATCCAGAAACAACCATAGGTAAGTTTGTGATAAGAATCAACAGATTACAAAAAGAGGTAATTGATGAAAAAATTGCCCGGTTTGTTTATGCAACAAACTCCTTTCCGTATGATCGAGAACCCACACTTCATTAACCTGGTTCAGTCATTAGGACCAGGATACAATCCACCCAACAGAGCAGATGTCACAGGCAAATTGCTGGATAAAGTGTATGAAAGAGAAACTGAGCAATGTGCAAAAGGTTCAGAAGGTAAAATTGTTAACCTGGAGTCTTGATGGGTGGAGCAATGTCCACAATGATCCTGTTGTACGTGCTTGTGTGACAGAAGAAGGGAATGTCTTCCTTACAGAAACAATTGATACATCAGGAAATGTACACAGCAGAATACTTACAAGAAGTAGCAGTAAAAGCTATAACAAACTGAAAAAAAAATTCAAATGTCTAGTACGCATCTTGGTCACAGACAATGCTACAAATGTATCCAAGATGAGAAGAAATTATTTAGGAGAGTGAAAACAGTCCCAAGCTAATAACATATGGTTGCAGTGCTCATTTGAGCCAAAGACTTCAGTGTTCCAGAAATAAAGGCTAATGTTGTTGAAATTGTAAAATACTTCTGTAACCACCACTTTGCAGCAGCTCCTCTGAAAAAAGTGGGAGGAACCAAGCGAACTCTCCCACAAGATGTGCGATGGAACTCAGTAGTGGACTGGTTTGAGCACTATATCAAGAGCTGGTCTAATCTGATGACAGTTTGTGAACAAAATCATGAAAAAATAGATGGCCCTGTCACAGCCAAAGTTCTCAACATTGGGCTTAAGAGAAATGTTGAACACACGAGTACCCTGAAGCCTATTTCTGTAGCCCTGAACAAAATGCAGGGACGTAGCTGTTTTATTGCTGCCGCTGTTGAAATTTGGAAGGAACTGAGTAAGATCTTTAAAAAAAAAAAAAGAAATATGCAATGACAGTTAAATTACAAGCATTAAAAAAAAAAAATGGGACAAGCACTATCTCTAGCTCACTTTCTTGCAAATATTCTCAATAACTCGGTACCAGGGTCAAACCTTAACTGCTGAAGAAGAGCTGGCTATGACATGCACATCCAGCAATCATCCCTTCATAATGCCAGCTATAATAAACTTCAGAACTAAGGGTGAACCATTCAGGAAATATATGTTTGATGATGTTTTAAAGAAAGTCACACCAGTGAACTGGTGGAAGTCACTTAAGCACTTGGATTCAGAGACTGTTGAAGTGATAATCTCACTTTTAACAGCAGTAACTTCTTCTGCCAGTGTAGAAAGAATATTTTCTTCCTTTGGACTAATTCATTCCAAATTGAGAAATCCTTTGGGACCTGAAAAAGCAGGAAAGCTTGCTTTTCTTTTCCAGGTTATGAACCAACAGGAAAATGAAGGTGAAGACGACAGTTAGCTACAGAAGCCAATTTTTTAAGTTTCGCGTGTTGACCTGGCTGACGTAGTCCATTTAATTTTTGTTTTTTAAATATTTCATGTAACTATTTTAGTTAAAAACAATTTTAACAAAAACAAACCGGATTTTAAAAAACTTGAATGTTTAACTACATTCAAAAATTCATATGCTTGTTTTGTGAAAATATTGTATGTTTGCTGTTGAAGAAAAAAATCCAGAATACATAACGCTGTTGCTTTAGTTAAATAAAACCACTTAAATGTCTGTCTAGTGATGTTCTCCTCCTAATACAGCATGGCAAGAAAATCCTCCTAATATTAACGATTAACCTGTTGAATTGGAGATATTTATGAAGTCATTGAGAGGTGAACTATCTGCTTCAATTACCTTTGGTAAATCAAATAAACAATCATTCATTTTCTGACATAGCTGTAAAACTAATATGAAAACTTTTCAAAATAAATCACTTAAAAAATGTATAGTGCGAATCTTCTAAAAATGAAACCTACAGCTATCTCTGAGTTGTGAAGAATATGTATTAAGGTTATAACAATCAACAAGTATGCCCTTTTATGTAGAAATCCATGATTAAATTGAGTCATCCTGACTAGTGATTTAAATCAATCAATTTGATTTAAATCAAATCCGCCCTGCCAAAACATAAGGATTTTGCAAATGGTGCCCCCATGATTTATTTTTATAATGAGCAAATAAATATATAATCAAAAGACACAGATATGAAGTGTATTATGCAAAGACTAAACAACCAGGGTTCAGAAACAGCTGGGGTAGGCAACCTATGGCATGAGTGCCAAAGGCGGCACGCGAGCTGATTTTCAGTGGCACTCACACTGCCTGGGTCCTGGCCATCAGTCGAGGGGGGATCTGCATTTTAATTTAATTTTAAATGAAGCTTCTTAAACATTTTAAAAACCTTATTTACTTTACATACAACAATAGCTTAGTTATATATTATAGAAAGAGACCTGCTAAAAATGTTAAAAATGTATTACCGGCACGCAAAACCTTAAATTAGAGTGAATAAATGAAGACTCGGCACACCACTTCTGAAAGGTTGCCGACTCCTGGCCTAGAGGCACCCCTCTGAAGCCTTGTTCTCCTGAATCTAAGCTTTCATTTAAAAAAAAAAAAAAAAAAAAAAAAAAAAAAAAAAAAAAAGGTCTCTAAGCTGTTATTATGAAGAAGTTCTCTGTTTATAGTTTTTAGGTAATTGGATACAGATATGCCCGTGTGAATTTGCAAAGAGCCTGGAACAACAGCTCAGAGAAGTGTGAACTGCCCCATCCATCTCACTAAGGAATTAAATTACTATCACTGGACATCTGAGTTAAGTGTCAACATTGTTAATCGTTTTATTCCTCATGTAAGAAAGGAGAGAGAGGATCACAGATCTGGAGTTTACTGAGGACATGTCATTTTGGTGCCACCAGTGGGTAACATCTGGGATATACCACCACTCCTTCTCCTTAAATCAAAGAGCAAAGTCCAAGGAACCTATACCAGAATCCACAGGCATATTGTAAATTCTATGGCCTGAAGGAACCACTGACCTAGTCGGACGTCCTGCTTGACACAAACCATAGAACTGCCCCAAAATAATTACTGTTTGAACTCGAGTATATCTTTTACACAAACATCCAGTCTTGATTTTAAAATGCTGGTGATGGAGAATCCACCACAAGCCTTGGTAAATTGTTCCAATGGTTAAATTACCCTCATTGTTATAGATTTATGCCCCATTTCCAGTCTGAATTGGTCTGTCTTCAACTTCCAGACTCTGGATCTTGCTATAGCTTTGACTGTTAGATTGAAGAACACATCAGATATTTTCCCCAAGTAGGTATTTATAAACTGATCAGATTATCCCTTAGCCCTCTTTTTGTCCAGTTAAACAGGCTGAGCTCCTTGACTATCACTATAAGGCATGTTTCCAATACTTTAATCATTCTCTCTTCTGAAGCCCCATCAAGGAGGAGCAAAGCTCAAAGACCCCAGTGGAGCTCAGAAAGCACACACAATCTGAACATCTGTACAATCGACAATGAGTGGTGACTAATTTTGGCAACTCAAATGGGAGTTTATTTGTAGGTAAGAGTATGGAAAAGTAACACCACTTCCCTGCCACATGACCCCAAAAACAAGGACCCCCAAAACCTGCTTATTACCTTCCTATACTACCTAGAACCACTGCTGAAATCTCAGAAGCTGGAAAGCTTGTATTTCAAGGCCAACCTACATATGCTTAGTACTATACTACTACACTATACTGAGCACTATACTAAACTGAACATTTAGTGCTATGCTGTTAGTACAGGCCCTAAAATTCAATATTTGAGAGTGACCAAGTTGGGCTGCCCAAATGACTCATAGTTTGTAAGTTCTCTCTAATGTAGTGATATTTTTCTACTAATTTCTCGACAAATAAAAATTTGATGTTACACTGAAGTGTTTGAATCTGTCCTTTATTATACAAGACATGTCATAGAATCATAGAATATCAGGGTTGGAAGGGACCTTAGGAGGTCATCTAGTCCAACCCCCTGCTCAAAGCAGGACCAATCCCCAATTTTTGCCCCATATCCCCAAATGGCCCCCTCAAGGATTGAACTCACAACCCTGGGTTTAGCAGGCTAATGCTCAAACCACTGAGCTATCCCTCCTCCCCCTCCCCAAGTATCAGGTTGCACCACTTCCAGGTGAAAGCCTGGGGACAGAAGATCACTCAAAAAGAACAAGGACCCATCCCAAAATTAGCCGTCATTTAAAAAATATTAGAGGTGTGAACAAGCTTTAGAACTGAGAGTCAAAGCAGGGGATAGGAAGGTTGCCTCTAGAAAAAATATATTCTACATTTATTTCAATTAGCTTTCACAGTTACTTCTCTGAATAGTATTTTTTTTCCCCCCAAGATATGAAGATTCACTGCATTGGCTGAACAGTTTGTTTTCCACAAGGATCTTCTTGTTGTTGGACTTGGGCACTGACTGATTACCCAGAAAAGCTGAAGTGTGCTAAAATGACTAGACTCTTATTTCTATTTAACGTATCGGTTAGTTTCTGAGGAAGATGATTACAATCTGAGAGCCATATTCTACCACTCATTCAAGTTGTACAGCCGTTTACTCCATGAGTAGTTCTATTATCTTTAAAAAGCCAGATTATGATGATATTCCTACTCGTGTTAAATAGTAACTCACACCATGAGGAGTTCCACAGAAGTCAAGAGGCAACTTGTGAAGTAAAGTACTAGCCAGTGGAAGTAAGATTTCCACTGATTAGAGAATTATTTAATTCACAATATCTACATTCAAATTACTCATCAAATAAGAGGCAACCACTTCCTTTTTATACAGCACTGTGTATGTCAGCTGAAAGTTCCTGTCTTGGTCTATATACACGTTTTTTAAAACAGACAACCACATACAGCTTAAAACCAGAAGATCCCTTTTAATTACACAATCAAAAATGAATAATTAGCACAGAAGTTGCTGTGAAAGACACATATGTATCCCTCAGTGATATTTTGCTATCCATACAGAAAATAGCTTTTTAATGCCTCAAGATGTGATGAATACATCCTGATCTACTATGAATTCTTGTTTTTGCTCTCTAAATGCATATTCTATGTACTGCAGCGTCACTGAAAACAATACATTCGCTGGGCTGGGAAGTTACAGAGCAAGTCACCACTTTGCTGAGACTTGAGCATTAAGCTGCTGGGAGTCAGCCCTGGCTCCCACCACCAGCCAGAGCAGGCTTCCGGATGGGAGTCAGGCCAGGGCTGGGGAGAGCTGCGGGGCTGATCTATTGGCAGCCCAGCACTCCAAGGGGGGCTCAGGTAGGAGTCACTGTTAACAGGTGGCTCTGAAGACTCCCTTAAAGCTGGCATGAGAAACAGCAAGCATGAGTCAGATAAGACTGAACTTATTTAGGAGATATTAATGTTGCAAGTTTAAGTATTTTAACTTGAGCTCAGTTTACTACTAGGAAACCAGAAGTTTACTACTTCTGAGGAAAAAGATTGGGATAAGGAGTCCAATCTTTCTGAAATGGTGAGAGAAGGGGATTCTGCTTATGGAAGCAAAAACACACCCATGGAAACAGGTATGCTGCTATACCAGCCCACCTTAGCTCAAGGCTAAAAGCAAGCTGCAAAATACTGTGGCCAACCTAGTATTAATGTACTTCTTGACGTGCCATGTTTATAAAATATTGCTTTATTTTTGTAATGACAGGATCATGCAGTGTGACCAATGAAGTTATTCTGAGTATTTGTATATTCCATTATAACAATATTTGAAGTTATTCTGGATATTTGTAGCAGCCACTCATATTCCAAGTCAGATATTCATGTGTACACATACATAGGCATGCTCAAACTGGGATTGTCATGAAAGTTACACTTTCACATACATTCATGCACCTATCTGATAAAATGGGCATTACAACAGAATGCTTGTTTAGATGAAATTTTAAATCAGATTTAGGATAGAAAATTTCATAAGTTGTCATAAGGCAAAATGAAAATGTTATTTTCATGCATTCCTAGGTTTTTGTTCTTAAATTAGAAGACTGGAGGACTTAGTCTGAATAGTGATGCCAAGCACATGACATACTAAAAGGGAACACGTAGGAGACTTTACATGACTTGGATTTCTCATACAAGTCTTCAAACTTAGGACATTGGAGAAAGATGTGCATATTGTTTTGTAAAATAAATACTGGCATCAAATTCTAAGAATATGAGAAAACCCATGTATACCTATAGGAAACTCAGATAATATGAAGCACTATATGCAACTCCAAAAAAGTACCATAAATACAAAAGTAGGGCTTGTTTGACTCAGAATAAACAGCAGATTTCCCTTCAGATATACTGCTGTTGATCCTGCAGAATCCTAGGAGAAAAAAGGTGTTTTGAAATTTCTCTCTTTTGTTTTATTATGGAAGACCACGGTACAATATTATAATCACTGTGGAGACAGGCAACACCCTGATTGAGTAGCTCTTGGGATTAAGATATTTCTGGATATTTTTCCTATGGAAAGTTGAATGCAGCTTCAGTAACTCCTCACTTAACATCCCCCCGCTTAACATTTCAAAGTTACATCGCTGCTCCATTAGGTAACATGCTCGTTTAAAGTTGTACAATGCTCCCTTATAACATTGTTTGGCTGCCTGCTCTGTCCACTGCTTGCAGGGTTCTGTGGAAGAGTAGCAACTTTACAACGGAGCATTGCACAAGTTCCTCTTCTCCGGCTCCTCTCCCTCCCTCCTAGCACTTCCCCCCAGTGCTTAGGACTTTCTGGGAGGGAGAGAGGGAACAGGGAAGGGCCACGTCTCCGCTCCTCCCTCTCCCTCCCAGAAAGTCCTAAGCGCCGCCAAACAGCAGGGAAGTGCTGGGAGGGAGGGACGGGGACGCGGTATGCTCCGGGGAGGAGGTGGAGTGGGGGTGGGAAGAGGCGGGCCTGAAGTGGAGCTGGGATGGGAAGAGGCGGGCCTGGAGCATCCCCCAGCCTGTTCTTCTGGAGGAAAGCTGCCGTTGCTGCTGCACAATGTGCTTCCTAGTGTCCTTGCCTGCCTCATTGTCTGCAGCGGGCTGTGCCTGTGTGGGGCAAGCCAGGGGCACCTCCCAACCACAGTTCAGTACTGTACATGCCTTTTGGCTGCCCCCCCCACCAAATTTCCTTGGTACCTAACCCCCCCCCCCCCACCACCACCACCACCTCCACCCCACACACACTTGCATTAAATCTTATGGGAAAATTGGGTTCGTTTAACATCGTTTCACTTAAAGTTGCATTTTTCAGGAATATAACTACAATGTTAAGTGAGGAGTTACTGTAATTAGATGAATCTACACAATAACACATGGACTGCCTCTTGCACTTGTCAACTGTTGGGAATGGGCTACATCCACCTTAACTGAATTGGCCTCGCTAGCACTGACCCTTCACTTGGTAAGGCAACTCCTATCTTTTCATGTGCTGTATATTTATACCCGCTTACCTTATTTTCCACTCCATGCATCTGATGAAGTGGGTTATATCCCATGAAAGCTTATACCCAAATAAATTTGTTAGTCTCGAAGGTGCCACAAGTACTCCCCATTTTTACTACCCATTCATATACATTGAAGAGGAAATGCCAGGTCATATGTTTGTGGTTTGAATGGAATAAATGGGCATGAGCTTCTGAACACCTCCAAATTTAAGGAAGACTGTGCCACAAGCTTTAATCAGATCCCTTCCTAGATCTTTCTTGAGGTAAGCATGCTGGAGATCAAACTTGTACAGGTATTATAAAACCAATGTGTTAAGCACACAACATAATATTGTAATAAAGTTTCTGGTATTTTTTTTATAGTACTAGAGCAAGGGCCTTATTTGGATGATTTTAAATTCAACGTTATCACCACACTATAGTCTATTTTATATTTCAACATTAAGCAACCTCTGTCTTTCAAATCCCTGCTGAATATAAACTTCTTCCACAAAGCCTGTCAAGGTTGATCCTTCTGAAAACATCAGCACTGTCTCACATGGTTTTCTACCAGTATATGCTGAATTGTTTGTTTGAATTAGATTGGCTCTGTGGAGTAGGGAAAGGGATCCTTATTGTTTGTTTGGCACAGACCATAACAATGGCATTTTAATAATATTTTCTAATGAAGATCTTTGGACATAAATTTTTGGGAAAACCTTATAGTTTCCCAATTAATGTTAAATATGTTAATGATCTGGAAAACTGAAGTTGAAATAAGTGGCTCTCATTTGTTAGGGCTTTAATCTGCCTATTCAAAGTTTTTCAATACTGAGCAGATTTTGTAATGTTATATTTCAGTATATCATTGGGATCTAAGCAGAGAGAAATAAATGTCTTAGCCATTTATATAAATGAATCTACCATTTATTCCACCCCCCCCCCCCAACACCACATTACTAGCATTATGGCATCCTGCTTCTTGATATTAAAATGTGATTTTATGGACTGAACCCCAAAAGATGATCTGCATGCACTGCAGTCACCACACAACTACCAGAGATTATGAGCCAAATCTTGGTCACATTGACTACCATGGGACTAGGCTATAATTCACTTTACACTGTCCTTTGGTTTCAAACTGAGGTGTGCACTTCAATACTCTTCTGAAATTCCATCTCCAGTTTTTAAATCTGCTGTACATCCTAAACACATAATGTAGCATGTTATCCGAAGCGTACCACTATCATTTCACAATTTGTGACATTATACCAGTTATTTCAATTGACTGAAGGGGAACATAATTTCAAGTAGATCTTATCTTTACACTTCCTTGGTGGTTCCAAGTGATAAAAATCAATTAACACATATTGGCAGAATGCTACAAATTCTCAGATTTGAATGGGTTAGATGATGTGAAGGTGAAGTGTTATTGCTATATCCACTTTTTCTTAAATACAGAGATTCGAGGGGTTGGGTTTATGACAGTGGGGAGAGGAGAAAAAGATTATCACACCTTTTAGAACAGATATATGCACTTATTTAAAAATGGTTTAATAATTGAGAATATGATCTACAGCAGGGGTGGGCAAACTTTTTGGTTCAAGGGCCACAACTGGGTATGGAAATTGTATGGCGGGCCATGAATGCTCACAAAATTGGGGTTGGGGTTCAGGAGGGGGTGAGGGCTCTGGCTGGGGGTGTGGGATATGGGGTGGGGCCAGAAAAGAGGAGTTCAGGGTGTGGGAGGGGGTTCTGGGATGGGGTGTGGGGGAGGGGAGGTTGAGGGCTTCGGCAGGGGGTGCAGGTTCTAGGGTAGGGCTGGGGATGAGGCGTTTGGGGTGCAGGAGGATGCTCGGGATTAGGAAGGTGGTTTCAGAGGGCAGGAGGGGGGCTCAGGGCTGGAGTAGGGGAACAGGAGGGGATTAGGGGTGTAGGCTCTGAGCGGCGCTTACCTCAAGCAGCTCCCGGAAGCAATGGCATGTCCCACCATGGGCTCTGGCGCGGCCAGGAAGCTCTGCGCACTGCCCTGTCTGCAGACACCGCCCCTGCAGCAGCCAATGGGAGCTGCAGGGGTGGTGCCTGCGGATAAGGCAGAGCCCCTTAGCTGCCCCTAAATGTAGGAGCTGGAAGGGGGCCATGCCGCTGCTTCCAGGAGCCGCAGTGCACAGAGCGGCCCTCGACCCCGCTCCCCGGCTGAAGCAGGGCAAGCCCCAGACCCCACTCCCCAGTGGTAGCTCGAGGGCAGGATTAAATTGGCTGGCAGGGCAGATGTGGCCCCCGGGCCGTAGTTTGCCCATCCCTGATCTACAGTCAGCTGGCAAAAGTGGTGCTATATGAAACAGACAGACTTTCTGGCCAAAGGGAAGGAGCAAGTAGGACTTCACACACTACAGGTCCTCTTGGTGGAATACTTTTTTCCAAGGGATTATTCTAATCTGCAATTTATTTTGCTAAACTGTTTGTGGATGAGAAAAGAAAAGGCATTTGGAAAAGCTGTAAAGCCCCTTCCCAAACGTCCCATTCATACTCCTAGATCACATTCACTATTCCTGGAGTCTTTATATAAGCATTTCTCTGCAAGCAGATGCTGGTCTATTCCCATACTAACAGCTAAACAATTTAAATAGATGGGCAGGCGGAACCCTTCCTATGATTTAATGAATAACTTGAAGTGCAATTCATGCACATGATTCACAGCAAGAGCTGGATTTATGTTGGCATGTACTAGCATGCTGCAGGATTTAAACTAGCATGGATTTTTTATTGTTAATTTTAATAGGTTCAAATACACTTTTGTCTGCGGAAGGAATGCTCACAGGGCAGTTTGGAATTTTACATGAGGTTTTTGTGTTTTTTACAGCTTCCTCTTATTTCACTCCCAAAGCAACAAGTAAATGGTAGTCCCAGCAAAAGCAGCAGCAAACATACCACAGCTGTTTGCTGTCGAAGCTTCCCCATTTCTCATTTTCACAACAACGAGCAACGACAAGAGGGCTGTTATTTTACAAGCAGTAATTCATGTAGAAACTGGCTGTACCACACATTCCTCATCACATGTAAATTGCACCACAAAACTGAAATAATATTTTTTTTAAAGAGAGAGACTCTCCTCTTGCGCTGTCAAGGTTTTGAATGATTGCCTGCATGGAAGACAGGCTTGGATACCACTACAATTTTCCCAATTTAATTCTACTGAGGACAAGCATGATACCCTGTTGAGGTCTTTCTTTTCACAAACTGCAGTTTTTACCCAGTACAGGGGTTTATCTGCCCAAACCTTTGTCTTGTAACACTTACCACAGCTTGGAAACTTCCATGAAACATTACTACTCTTAAACGTTACTGGGACAAGGTTTTATACCCAACTTAAATATCTTAACTTATTTGATCAAAAATTCCACATGTTCCAAGGACCAAATCACTTTTACAAATACCTACATGGCCTCATTATTGTCAGCGGAATTTCAAGAGTATAAGCCCAATCGAATTTGTCTCCATATTTCTATGGCCTACTTTACAAAGGTGCTGAGCATCTGCATCTCACTGACTTCAACTGGAGATGTGGGTGCTCCACACATCTGGAAGTCAAGTCGTCGGTGGTAGATTTAATAAAACACAGCATTACAGCTAATCAACTTGTATTCTAAAACAATTAAACAAACCACACTAGGATGATACCTATTTCTTAATATGTCATTTAAAATTTAAACTGCATGTTCATATTCATCTAATTAAAAATTATCTTAGCTTTATAGCTAATGTCCGCAATGGCTAAAAAATTAAGTTTGGCACTACACATGCTCAAATTCTAGGTTTGAATTTTCTGGAATCTTAAAATTACAAGAGATCATAAATAAATGAACCATATGTAAGATTTCAGTCTGCTGAATAGTAACTCCTTTGCATAGAAACACAGATCACCCATTACTGAAGTTATATTTATATGGTCTTTCTAAGAGCGCTATCAGAATTAGTTTACACTATATTTTTAGAGATAAGAAGCGTAGCCATAAAAAGATGCCAGCAGATTTTGCCATTGGTTTAACTGTATACATGCTGTTGGCTTTAAGAAGTGGAATACTGGCCCAGATTCATCAAAGTACACATGATTTTCTTTTTAAATTAAATTAAAAGATTATATTGGTTTGCAAGCATTTGTATAATTAAACAGACCCCAATGTCACTAAAACTGTTAAATTTCTAAAGCAGATACCAGAGTTCTCAAATCATGACTCAAAACACAACAAAAGGTGACCTGATAAGTGTATTTGCACTAATGCGTAAGTTTGTTTATTCTTTCACTAAGGATACGTCTATACTTACGCGTCGCGTCGGAGGAGTCCAATTGATCTTCTGGGTTCGATTTATCGCGTCTTGTCTAGACGCGATAAATCGAACCAGGAAGTGCTCCCCCGTCGACGCTTGTAATCCTACTCCGCGAACGGAGTAGGCGGAGTCGACGGGGGAGCCTGTGCGCTGCATATGGACCCCGGGTAAGTACCTTTTCATTCGAACTAAGATACTTCGACTTCAGCTACGTTATTCACGTAGCTGAAGTTGCGTATCTTAGTTCGAATTGGGGGGTTAGTGTAGACCAGCCCTTAGGCAGAGAAGAGAACTTGTAGGAAATGTAAGCATCTCAACAAGCAATGATTTTAGCCAGTTATCCTCTGACCAACATCACAGGCATGCGGTCTCAAAACATCACTACTGATTCCTGCTTCCTTTTTAAAATCCTAGGAAATGTATTAAAAAAACATTATTTAGGTTGCAAAGTCAGGAATTCAAAAGTAAGGAAGCACACATTTATAGTTGCATTTGCACAAGGGGGGCAAGTTAAGGTTGCACAGGTATTATGATGCAGTCTTTAATTACATGATCATCACATAAAGTCGGGGGGGGGGGGGGGGGGGAAATTGTGCAGAGAATTAGGTAGCCAGAAGCCCCTATGTATACTATGTGAACAGCCTCCTATACTATAATCAACTATTTGGGGGAGCTAATTTGCTCCCCTATGCATCCTTGCTTCCACCCTAGAGGCCAAGAATCAACTCCACATTACAATGTCCAACCCTCCGAAGCAGAAAGACCTGTGTTCCCGGGTGACAATTCACTGCACTACTTGGCCAACCTTATATGACAGTTTAAGTACAAATAGGTGAAGACCTATCTAGGTGTTGGCATATAGGGTCAAGAGAAAACATTGTGAAAAAGCTTGCTATTTTATCATTACTAGGGCCCTACCAAATTCATAACCCATTTTGGTCAATTTCACGGTCATAGGATTTAAAAAATCCTAAATTTCAGGAAAAATCATGGGCGGGGGGGGGGGGGGGAAGGGTTGTAATAGTAGGGGTCCTGACACAAAAAGGAGTTGAGTGTGTGTGTGGGGGGGAGTGTTGTGTACTGCTACCCTTACTTCTGCACTGCTGCTGTCATTGGCGATACCTTCAGAGCTGGGCGGCTGGAAGGTGACAGCTGCTGGCCGGGAGCCCAGCTCTGAAGGCAGAGATGTCGCCAGCAGCAGCACAGAAGGATGGCATGGTATGGTATCGCCAACCTTACTTCCGTGCTGCTGCCTTCAAAGCTGGGCCCTTGGTCAGCAGCTGCCACTCTCCGGCCACCCAGCTCTGAAAGCAACGCAGAAGTAAGGGTGGCAATACCACGACCCTCCTAAAATAACCTTGCAACCCCCTTTTGAGCCAGGACCACCAGTTTGAGAAACACTGGTGTTTCCCAGCGAAATCTGCATAGTAGATTTCTGCATAGTAGAAACTCGTCAAGAAATTAAGGTAAGAAAATGAAAGACACACACATTTGGCACAAGCCAAACAAAACTCTGAATGTCAGAGGCAAAATGCCGACACATGGGGGGAGGGGAGGGGAAATAAACTCAAATTAATACTTCATCCAAAGTGATCTACTGTACCTCAAAAACTGTATTTTTTAGCATCAAACACCACTCAGGAATCAACTTAGCATAAAAGGAAATTTACTCTTACAATTACTATAGTGTTTTTAAACATTAACCAAAATTTAACTCCTACATTTTCAGACTGTTAATGAATCAGGATCATAACTCAGTTCAAGTTATGTCTGCTAAATACAAAACAATATTACTCAAAGGTAACATCTTAAATGTCAGATTCCTGGGGGTTTTAAACTGGTCATGGGGTCATGCAGTGACACTGTGGAAATGAGGCTCAGATACCACTGTGATGGCTAGTCTTTAAAAACCTAACAATATCTGGTGCCTAATCTGAGATACCATGAAAGAGTCTGATCTTCAGAGGGTGCGGCTCACCATTTTCTGAAATCTGTTCCTTATATGTTGTCTCAAGTTAAGCACTCAAAATCATTGTCACTTCTGAAAGTCTTGACCTAGGTCAGACCCCATGGGTTTTCCCAGAGCATCTTGTCTTCTAGTCCACATGACTATCTTTTAGACTAAGGGACAATTTCCGAGTTAATTTACACCAATGTAGACTCAGAGTTAACTCCACGGTTATATCATTATAAATGAGAGTAGAATTTGGCCCTGTTTTCTCTGGAGACAAATGTCTCAGTCTGTGCTGGCACTAAACAAAGGTAATCACTACATAAATTAAAGATCAGTTTTAACCTTAAATGTTTTTTTCTGTCCAGAATTAGAATATGGGGAAGATGACCCTTTAAACTGTTCTCCTGACCTGAAGAAGAGCTCTCTGTAAACTTGAAAACTTGTCTTTCACCAACAGAAGTTGATCCAATAAGAGATATTACCTCACCCACCTCCTCTCTCTAATCTCCTGTACGTTTTATAGTTTAGTGGGAGATGCCAGTTTTGCATGTGTGTTATGAGTGAGACTTACATTATGCAAAAAAAAAAATATATCAAAAAAAAAAATCATGGGGCTTGCACGTGACTTCCAGACTCCAGCCATTTTTAAAAGCGCCTCCATTTTTACGTAAGGTTTTACATTACATAAACTGACATGATAGCAATCCACAATCCGGCATGCAACCAGGAAGTACAAAACAAATGCTCACCTTTAAACAAAGACTTCAAAAAGGTTTGTGCTTTAAGTAGCGTTACAGTGAGCTATTCACTACACATACAAGCCAACGTGAGCGCCCCCACCCATACTCCAACAGGAATCTTCTGAGGTGGCAGCAGTTTGAAAGTAAGCCAGAGAGAGCAGGCTAATGTTACCTTTGCAGTTTCATTATTAAGCATCGCAGTGACTGCACGGGACACCACAGCCCCACAAATGCACCCTCTTCCTGCCCCCCAAGAGAGAAGTTACCTTGTGCTGTACAATCTTCATACGCAAATTAGGATTGCTCCTTGTATTACAGGCACTTAAGAAAATAGCAGCAACACAAACACAACAGAACTGGCACCGAAAGAAACAAGTATTTGGGACATACCATAACATCAGTAACTGCTGGGGGAGTCAAGAACATTTGCTTCCTTCCTACACTCCCCACCAAGTCTTTGCCCCCTCCCACTCCTACCACCACACACACACACAAAACCCTTTGCTTTCAAATAAACTGTATTTCAGGGTACTGTAACACTATACAAGCTACTCCAATTCTTTCTGGAATTAAAATGTGCCCTCACCTGCAGTTCACAGTACTTGGTATCATCCACCCAGCTCAGGAGACTGAGCACTTTCCAGAAAGTCAAGCAAGCAAGCCCTAAGTAATCTTTCAGTTTATTTCTTCATAGAAATTTAAGGGTAATGACTTTACACACTGTAGGCTCACAAAGTGTGAGTGGCGTGCGTTTGGTTTTTTGTTATTTTGTTTTTTAAGTGTACACCAGTGAGTTTCACCCGCTTCATGCATATTTTTCCAGAGCTGATCTGATGCATAACCAATTTTTTCTTGCTAAAACTATCAATGCCATTTCTATTTTTTCCTACATATGGTACATCATGCTAAGTATCTCTTCAGTGCAAATCTACCCCGAGTTCAGAATGAGACCAAATACCCTGACAGCTAGCCACATCAAGACAAAAGTTCACTTGCCATCATCAATCTTTCTATTTTTAAATCTACAATAATTCGAAATTAGGCCAAATTGCAAAATTTGGAGCTGGGTTTAGTTATCCTTCTCCTTTTTCACCACCCTGCAAAAATGCTCTAAGGAGTTCATCTCAGATCTGTTTAGGAGCTCAAAACAAATTCCCTATTGATTTCTAAGTCTTAGGGCAGTTTATATACCGGTCATGCCTATGTGACTGCCAGGCTCAAAGAAGGACCAAGAACAATCAATATGTTAAACCAGTGTCAAGAAGCAAAAGTCCTTGCGCTCTCCGTTTTAGTCTTTCATTTACCGCAGTACCAACATTATTTCTTCCACCTGTCTGCTCTGTTCTTCCTGCTTGCTATGAATTTTGAGTTACTCCATATTTAAAAAAGTGAAATGATCACAATCTAAGGTGATTCAGGGTTTGTTTTTTAAATGGAACAGTGGTCAAAAATTGGCCCGATAATAGGCATAAGATTCATGAAAGCCAAGACCTGATGACTGGTCATTACTTTTCCTTTATTAGTTTAAAGCCAAACCTCCGGCGTGGCCTTGATTTCTGTTAGTGTGTGTCTGTTTATTTCATTTTGTTAAAAACCAAACAAAAAGATTATTTTTAAGAGATTATAATTAAGCTCTTTTTAAATTAAAGGCTCTGGGAAAGAGCCAATAAGATATACAGGAGAGGTTGGGGAACACCCACCCACCCACAATATATATACACCCACACACAAGTTACAGAAATAAACATGTTGTAAACTAGAAATACCTAAAGGCTTGAAAATAATTTAAGGACTAGGCCAACTGATGAGTTAGTACATTAGCAACATTTGGCAAGAGTACAAATCCTTGATGGTCACAAATGAAGAGTCTGGCAGTAGCATCCTAACCCCTTTGCAATGGACAATTATAGGACTGGAACCCTTTGTTCCCAGGTCAGGATTGGCAGAGTCATGGTGAGGAGAAACCAATGTAACATCAGGTGTAGCCTGTTTCTTAACACGTCTATTAGACGCTAACTTATAGGTATTACATTCACTTCCATTTTAAAAGTTAGTAATTCATCTGCTTGTAATCTAAATTATATTATTAACTCAGAAATCCCATGGTTCTTCATTTTTACTATGACAAAGTGAACTTGCAGGATGACCACCAGTGACTACAGGTTGCAGTCATTTAATGCATAACTCACAAGTACTTCCTAATTATGGTTAGGACAAACTGGGCCAGCGTACAACACAATGAGGGGAAGAGGCTGTTAGTTTTTCAGCATTTCATATTAAATTTTATGTATTTAAGTTTCAAATGAGTAATGATCTTTTTTTTCTGTAAATTGCTCAGAGAAGAGGGTGCACAGATTGGATTATCAGTCCAGCTTTTTTATAAAAAATTGACAGGACAGGCGTTTTGCAACTCTTTCATCCAAACTAATATCTAATACAAAAGACTTCACTGATTATAAAGCTATACTGAGCGCAGGTCTTAACACATGGGTCTGAATACCCTCAGGATCCCAGAAGGGTACTGTGTAGCACTCCCAACGTAAAACAAGGGAGGAAAGGAGGAGTTGGTTTTGGATATTAAGTTTAACATCCCTGCTCAGCATAAAAATATGTATACTTCTGTTTTTGTAGACCCCTTTAGGATGTTGACAAAAATTAAACCTCAGGTTTTTTACTAATTATGCATGGTCACTCACTTATCTGGCCAGAACTATAGCCTTATATATTGTTATTAGTTGCTATTTATATTACCGTGGCATCTATAGACCTCAACCAGGATTGGGGACCATTGCGCCCTCATTGACACATGACCATGTCACCAATTATCTGAGCATATCTCTGAGGAGTCAGATAGGATGTCGCAAAAACAAACCACAGTCCAAACACTACACAAGAAAATGCCAGTTAATTTCTTCCTTTCTAAGCATTCAGAAAAATCTCTGTACAAGTCATTCCAACCCTTTGACACACATCTTTTCCACAGGATCATTGTGGATCATCACCCATTTTTAAAAATCTAGTAGTTTTTCACGACTTGAAGAGGCTGATGATTGTTCTAGAAATATCACTACATGTAGCAGTTAACTCAAAGTAATCCATTTTGAGAAACATCAGGTCTTTGAATTCCATTTTTATCAGGTTGCCTTCCCCCTCTCCAATTTTCAGGCAATGTGCATACCATCTTCATATCTGCCTCCCCGCCCGCCCCCATATACCCAATCCTTTTCAGTTTTAGTCTACTCACTCTATCCAAAGCCTAGCTTTTTCTCACCCTAGCCATCATCAGCCTAATTTTTCCCATGTATCTCTCATGCAGCTTTAGAGCTGATTCACATGTTTTCCTTTGGCTTTTTGGACTCTTTTACAACAGTGCTTTGCAGTGCTGGAAGCATGTGCGTCAGCCTGCTCCTTTAATCCCTTTCACTTTGCACCACTTCCAGGCAATAAGCACCACTCCCATAGCCTGGAAAGAACAGAGGTACATGATAGTCACTAAAGCAGCAAGTCTGCCACTACACAGCATTTAAAGACATTTCATTCTAGATGAAAGAAGCAAATATTTAGTCAGCCGTAGAGTGTTATACCAATGCTTAAACTGCAATCTGGAAGACTGAGATTCAAAAATCAGTCTCCGGATCTCCGGCTCAGCTGAAGGCCGAGTACAATATAAAGAAGATGCAATTAGTCTCTAGGGAAAGGCTTCTGCAGATTGTCATTGGCTATGCAGAAGTCAGCACGCTCACTCTTGTGGATAAAAATAACAACATACTGAAATGGCAGCTGTTCAGGAAAGGAAATGGGGATAGGATTCAAGGGGAGAAAAAAAATGAAACAGCCACAAATAAAAATATTCTTTATCACATTTTACAAAATCGCATCAGGATTTTAATAGTGAATCAATGCTATTTTCAAAATGCCTCTCGAGGATCCACCAAAAAACCCAGAAAACACTGCCTTGTTTGTATGCTTATTATCGCAAGCAATCCAAGAACAATTGTTACACTTATTCATAAAGAAACCCAAGATTAGTAAATGTAAGACTTAATCACTAAGTAGTCAGAGAGAGAATAGATTTTGTTTAGTTTTACTGATGGTTATGCTGTAGACTTCAAAACCAAAAAACTACCACTATTCTGTACATCCCAATATTAAGTCAGGCCACCACTTAAACATTCAGGGGTTTCCATCAAAGCCTTAAGAGACAATGGGCCCAACACTATGATTCCCAATCCCTAAACATCTTTTACCCCAGTTCTGAATTGGTTTGAAGATTTTAAAAGGCTCACTTGGTGATTTTTATATTTTTCCTTATTTCTGGAGTTCATTATGCTATGAAAGGAAGAAGTAACCTGATTTAGAATACTGACACTTAAGTCCTTCTTACATTTTATCAAAGAGTCAGAAGTTAGCAATGAGACCTATTAGATCACCTGGTCCATCTCCCTGCCAATCCCAGATTTTTTCCTACAGTACGTTTTCTAGCGCTCTGTCCAGTCTATTTTTAAAGTCTCAAGCAATGGAACTTCCATCACTTCACATGGAAGGCCAATCCAAATTAGTTTAAAAACACTGCCCATGAAAAGTAACCCATATAAAAACAAACTACGTAACTATTTGTATGGATCAACTTACATAACTGCAGGTATTAAAATAGGACAGCAAGACTATAAAATGACAACCACAAGTTGTCATATTTTAAAATTCTTACCTTCTGCTGATGCTTTTAAACATATTCAAGCTAATTATTTTTAAAAAGGCACATTCCTTAAAATACTACAGCAAATAAACCACTGCACAAGCCTGCTAAGCTATAATAGCAGAGAACAGGGATTTATGTACCACTAGTTTCATGTAAGTAACTTGAAAACGTAGCCCAGGAAATCCTACTTTAAAATGGAGTACTTACGGTAAGAAATTAAAAATAAAAGCATTGTCAAGGCAAGTATATTTGTAGGGCTATTAACCTTAAAAACATAAAAAAAAGAGTCTTATAGTTTAGAGTAATATATGTCAAGCACCTAACAAAAATACGGTAGAAAATTTCCCAGAATATCATCTGATTGATGTTGCTGTGTTCTGATTATGCAACAATACACAGAGCTTTAGACCAAATAGATGATTGTGCACTGGGGATTAACAAATCAAGCTCAAGCAATAATTAGTATGCATCAGAAATATACACTATTCTTTGCTTACATTTATTCCACTCTTGAACACTTTTCACTTTAAAGTAAAGAACCATTTGAAAACCAAAGGACTTTTTCAGAGCAGTTAAACCAATCACAGTACTGTACAATACTGCCCTTAATTACTGAACATGACAATATAGTAACCTTATTTTGTTAGAAAACTAAATTTCCCTTAAAGTTTAGTTTGGTCTGCAGCCACATCACCGTGAGCTTGTCAGATTTAATCAGCTAAAAATTGGATTGGGCCCACCTAATAGCTGGATGAAAGGCCTAAAGCAAATTCCAGGTGCTCAATTTATGTGGGACTCTTGACTTAGTATTGAGCTAAGGCTCCATTATAATGCTAAGGTATACACAGGGTACTGCACTCTGATGGCATGGGGGGGGGGGGGGGGGACAAAAAAACAAGGCCCTTACAACTTGCGGTTATTAAAGAGTAGCAAACTTTAAGGATTGTCCTGGAGTACCCAGGAATTAAAGATTAATCTTTAATTAAAGATTACGTCATGTAATGAAACCTCCAGGAATACATCCAACCAAAACTGGCAACTCTATTAAAGAGCCAATGGCACTGGCACCCTTCTCCCCACGGGGAAAGGGTTTTGTTTTTATTTTTAAACTCAGTGGGAGTTTTGCCTACTTAGAACTCCCTTGTAGTTTCAGTTGGAAAGTTATTTCCTGCACTAAATTGTCATGCAGCTGCATTTCGCCCTAGACCTGGATGCATGAACTTTTAGTATACATGTTAAGTACTTTGAGATTGTACTAGATGAGAAGCACTATTAAAATATAAGTCACTTTCATTAATAACACAAACCTTGGTGTTAGGGAAAATTTATTTTTAAAGACTACCATAAATCTGTTTTAGTGGCCTCAGGTCAATAACAAAAATGAGCAAAAACCTTGAAGTGTATAAATAAGAGTAGTCAGACAACTGTAACCCTGAGACTGAAATTGTAAGATTAGTGTTTAGCACTGACCTGCAATGAACTAAACTTCAGGGTTTTATAGCATGTACTGTTTCTATTAAACAATATATCAATGTAAAACCTATGTGTATTAAAAGCATTTTCAGAAGAGAGTTGTTTCTTTAGTCGACATTTTCAGAGCACTTTCATGGGAAGCTTAAAACTCATTTATTTTTAATCTCTCACTTTCAAAGTATACTGCTCCTATATATTTAAGTATTTCTCATTCCTGAGAGACAGCAGAAGCCTGTTCAATCTTTACTCTGGAGAAAGTACTGCATCAGGAGAATCTTGTAATTCAAAAGGGAAACGGACATAATTATGCAAGTGTGTGGCATAGTCAAGGGAAAGATTACTTGAGACAGAGTTGTGATGAAATAGTTTCGTACTCATATTAGACACTGGGTTAGTTAAATAAGTACCAAAGACGTATTTTTGCAGAGACAGAAGAGCACATGTGGCTGAAGAGGAAAAACACTGTCAAGTAGGTAGGTTTGTTTTACCTATCTGAATAAGATTACAGAAACTCGGAATTTAATTTTTACATGCTGCGTGTTTAAAAAAATTCAACATAATTCAAGCCACTTATTACACAAAAGAATGCTTTGTGTTTCCATTTCATAGTGTCCTTGATCAAAACATTAGACACACACAGGTGCTCATGTGCATTGATACCTTCGTCTCTTGACAGAGCAGGACAATGAGGCCTAGATGAGTTGCCCAGCATGCATTATGCAAATGAAACCTTCGTTGTTCTAACAAAACACAAGTTTTGTATCCTGCCCAAGCACATCATCCTAATTATTTACTGCAGGAAACAATCGCTTTCTAAATTTACCTTTCAGTGAATCATTTTCAGCTCTCATTATGTCAATCAGCGAGTTCTCCAGTGAATGCATGTCAAAAGTTCTTGCGCGATCCTGCAAGTAAACAGAAACAAAGTCAGTTTAGACAACAAAATGCTATCCAAGGCTACCTCAAATATGTAGAAGCTTCAACTCCACCCTATGTCATTAGATCAGAATTAAACATATACAATGAAATTATATTTAAAACAAAACTACAGGACTCTTGGGCTTTTATTGAGTAACAGTAAATTCAGTTTTGCATTAGCAACACCATGAACAAAATACCTGAAAACAAATGAAACTACAGTTTTACTCCTAAAAAGGCTCATTGCAATAAGTAGTTTTAAAAACATTTAATTAAAATGAGAGACTGCATTAAAGCTCACTGCAAAAGCAATCTCTCTCTCTTTTTTAAATGTTTATCATACTGACATTGAGCATTTATTTTGCCAGCCATAGAAATTCAGTCAGAACCGATACTGTTAAGAGGCCAAGAAAATTTGGGTTGCTTTATGTTTGTTTTAAGAAAGAAAAGTAACATAAGATAGGAGTGTTCAGGTATATTTAGAGTTGGCTGGAAAATGGAAAAACAAATGACATACAAAAGTTTGTTTTCCTTTTTCATCAATTTAGTTTCCATTGAAGTTTTCAGGCCAGCTGAAGTCTGGAGGCTGAACTACTCCAAAACTTTATTTGCTAAGCTTAATATTCTCCACCCTCAAATAAATCCTGTTTGAAACAATGAAACAAATGGCAATTTAAGGCCCCAGTTCAGGAAAGCATCCTTGTTAAGGAAAACACTTACCAGTGTAAAGTATGCCATTACAATACAATCAATGTATGTTAATCCAGTGCTATACAGTTATCAGTCATTTCAGAGTCTGCACAATTAAAATTGAAGTTCGTGGAATTCCATTTACTGCAAATATTGGTACCAAACAACCTAGTTTTTTGGTAAAAAGTTAACATTTTGTTCTTTAAAATTTCACTCTTTAGACCCAGACCTTTGCAATTTTAAACACTTAAAAACAAAGCACTAGACAAACTTTAGACACAAGTTGACTTGTATACATTACCATCACATCATCTTGATCCATTTGAAGTAAATTTACCAAGGATTTCTCCTTAGCGTTACCCTTTAGCATATTTCATAGGTCACCCTTTCTTGACTAAAACAGCCAATGCTCAACTGAAGAGAAGATCAAAGCTCACATATGTCTGTCAAAGCCACCTATCTGGTTATCCAAGTTAAAAGTAATGTATTGCATTAACGCAGTACTAGGTTTACAAACCAACACCAAACACTTTGGCCAAGCGTTATGGTTCTCAGTTTCTTGACTTTAGGGTCTATATTTAACTTTCATGTTTCAAGAATACAGTCTTGCAAAATTACAAGCGTTCACTAGTCCAGGCACAACATATATTGCTTTCCATGATGAAATAATTTAGTCATCCACCCAAAAAAGTTTCCCCACAACCACCCCCCTCCCAGGGAAACAGGCAAGTAGAATTTTGCTAAACTGCATCAACAGGCATTGCATTTAATTTGTGTGTTCAAAAAGGAGACCAGCTCTAATCCCAGGTGTTACGTTTTGTTCATTTTCCAAGAGAGATTCACCTTTAAACCAAGACCAAGTGTGGAAAGTTTCTGCCCATAAGGAAACAAGAAAAGTTATAAGCAACTCTAGACAGGAGATTAGAGTGAACTTGTATACAACTATATCAATTACCACCCACCAATGTGGGGGTTTAGTTTCTCTCTACATCTAGATGTGAAGCTAAAATTTTGCAAGGTAAGTAGAGCCAGATTTGCTCAGTATTTAAGTATCTGGGTGAGAAATTAAAAAAACCTGCATAAAATGGTACTCTATGTTCAATAACTGATACTTTCATTTGTCTCAATATTGAAATATTGCTGCCGTTTTGGCTGGGCGCTGTATTGCAGGAGAGTCATCTTTAAATGAGAAACTGGTCATGGCCATTTGTTGTGGTATTTTAAGAGTAGAAGTGGTTGGCTCTGGTGTCCTAGCCTAATTCCTATTTAGGAAGTCACATCCCTACCAAAAACAAAATTTTAACTGAGAATTCATTTTTCACTTCCCCCTTAAAAAAACCCCCAAAACCCACAACCTTGTGTGTTGCTGCCACAGAATGGTTCAAGTACTCCTCTCCAGAGGCAGCTCATTACAGTAGCATTTAGATGATCCTTAAAGAAAGTTTGGCAGAAAGGTGAAGTTAGCTGTACTCCGGTCACTAACAAGAGAAACATTTACCATACTAATATGTCCAAAATTCAATTTGCTGTGTATCTGCCTCATCTTTTCACAGTGTTTATTTCTCACTAACCTGTATTAGGTTAGAGCACACGTATCTACCAATAAAGTATTAGAGAACACACGTATCTACCAAAAAAATACTAGTTTAGGAACATTTGGTTCCTTACACCTTCTTCCTCCAGCTTCGCATTTGTTTCTTCTCCCACTTGTTTCTTTCTTCACTGGTTCTTTTAGTTTCTTGATTTTGTATTTTTGTCCCTGGTCCCTATCGATTTCAAAGTCTAGTGATAATTCTAACTCCAAGCTCTGGTCTGCACTACAAATTTATGTTGGTATAACTACATCACTCAAGGATATAGAAAATCCACACCCATGAGTGACAGAGTTATACTGACCTAACTCCTGGTGCAGACAGTGCCATGTCATCAGGAGGGCTTCTCCCAGCCCTTCTTCCTCTCGGGGATGTGGAGTACCTACGCTGACAGGAAAAGCTTTCCCGTCGGCATAGATAGCGTCTTCACTAAGCACTACAGCAGTGCAGCGACACTGGTACAGTTGTGCCACTGCAGCACTGTAAGTGTAGATAAGCCTTGAATTTCAATGAAATCCATTTGAATAGTTTACGTAGGTAAAAAGGGTGTTCCTTATCTTAATTGACTTTAATGGGAATAGGTATAATCCATGCAAGTCAGAAATGAATAAAGGCAGACATTATCTCTAAATTTTCAAAGTGTCTGTATTGTTTCCATCCAGGACTGTTTTTTTATTTTATTTTTTTTTGCAGGGGGGTGGGGGGGGTGCTTTTGTTTTTAAAGATATTATAGCACTTTCCAATCTCTCAACATTTCTCACTATGTATTTCTTTCTGTTCTGTACCTTATTTTGTGTTTTGAATCTCTCTTCAGCAATAGATCTAGAACTCCGCCTCACCAATATTGAAGCAGCTGGAAACTCCAACTTGTGTGCATCTGCCACTGCTCCTATCTCACAACAGGGGGAGCATGGAATTTCAGGAGCTTGCAGACCCTTCAGCTGCCATGCGGTCAATGACATCTCAATTATCTGGCAAACATTTAATGGGAAGAATACTGCCAGGCAGCCCCTGTATGTTATTTTGTATGCAATGCTGCCAACAAACCATAGGGTTGGCCCCAAAATAACTTCTCTCCCCTAAATTTTTAGTGTTGTGCTGAGATTAAGTTATATTAATGAATGTCACAGAGAGAGATTAGCATTCATCAATTGGAATGTGAGTAGGGGGGGGGGGGAAGCAGTGTTTGGCATTCAGAATAGAGGCAGTATTTAAACATATATAAGGGAGAAGAAAGATGGAATAAACTGGAAATTCCCTCAAAGGGACAACTAGATTCTTTAATGGAAATTTTTCCTGAGCGTGCTCACTTTCTACCTGTTCCATTTTTAATGACATGCCCAATTTATTCTCGCCCTTTATGATACATGAATTTCTAATGTTTTATAAGCTCAGCCTCCCAAGGTTCCCCACCTGCAGTTCTAAACCATGCTCATCTTGATTACCAAATAAAGTTACATGGCTGTGTTCCCATTGGTAGCCACCATTAATGGAACATTCACAATGGAAGGGTGCAGACCATTATAAAACATTCAGAGCCTCATCCTCTCCACCCTCTTGTGGTTCCAGTCATACCAAGATGATGGAAGAGTCCGGATGATACAAAATGCTGAATACCAAGAGGCCCCTATCCGCCACATTCAGTCATATGTCTTGATGAGATTTCTAAACAATCTAGAGCAGGCCTGCACAACATGCGGCCTGCGTGGGCTCACTGTACAGCCCGCGAGGGGGTGAGTAGGTGAGCTCACTGTGCGGCCCAAAATCTGGGACTGTGTCCGCTGGTCCTTTTTGCTGCTTGTCTCTGGGCTGGGGGTTGTCCCAATGCTGCAAAGAGGGTGTTCCCAAAGGAAGGTACTTGCTTCTAACCCCAGAGGCCGTCAGTATGTCTGCTCTTCTCTAGTCAGACCACTTGACAAGTTTGATTGTCCTTGGTCTGGTTCCCATCCCCTCTCCCAGGGTTGCAGCTGTCTGGAGGTGCTGCCTTCCAGGCCTTCCTCATTCACACCTCATTCATTCAACAGGGCAACTGAATACAAAGTGGGGGGAAGATCTTATTCTACTTCTAGCAAAAAGACCTTTTTCTTTTACCTTAATTATACTACCTTAGGGGCCCGCTATAACATATTACCAAGGTTCAAAACAAAGTCATATAAAAGTTATACAAAAACGCACAATGCAGAGATTTATCTACAACTGCATTGATTGACTGTTGTGTGCAGTAATATAGTGACCCCGGGGGGGTGGGGGGTGAAGAGGGTTGTGATGGTGGGGCTGAGCGGGGATGGGGCGGGTCCTATTTTACTGCTGTGATCTGATCACCCTATGCGTGCTCTTTTTCCCCCCCTCTACAGACTTCCACACCCCAGCACTGGGGAAGGAGGGAATGTTTCTGCGGGGCGGGCGGTGCTGGGGGTGGGGGGGGTGTGTTTCTGCGGGGCTGGGGGGTTTCGGCCCTCAGATGTTTTCTTTGGAGTAATGTGGCCCTCGCCGCTTTATGAGTTGTGCAGGCCTGATCTAGAGCATTCTCAATATATAACTGATAAACATGTTTTTTCTCAGGCCTGAGGGAAGGCCTAATGGCCTAGTCAGCTTGAGGCACTGAGTTGCCTCAGCCTCAATCCTGGGAAAACACAAGTCTTGCTACTGGGAAGTTTGAAAAAATTTGCTCCTAAGGGTCCCGGCTTATTGAGGGCATTCATTAAAAGGCCACAAACCAAGTTAATATGCATCTTAGCATCATGTCCCTTCCACACAGCACAACTTATTAGTGAAAGAGTAGAAGCTAGACCAATAGTCTACTCTAGCTATCATAATCTTTCTAAGTTGCTCAGTTACTATGGTGGCAAGCCCAGTACAAATACTTTATTTCATGACATCTGATGCTATTTTCCAATTGCAGAATTTAAGCAGACTATGTCCCTATTTGTACCATGACACACTCACAACAGCAACCCATGTTTTCTGAGTGCTATTTAATTGCAATTCCCTTTCAGCACAGCTTCTCTATCACCTGTAAAACATTCAAAATGCAGCATGTCATTCAGTTTGCACAATTATGAGCATTTTGTCCACCCTGTATTATGTATTATTTACATTGGGCAATATAGACTAGCCTAGAAATACCCATAGCACCTTGAACCCAGAGGGCAGTAACAAGGCATAAAATTAGAAAAGAACATCTATCCCTGAAGTGGATAGAGCAAATATTTTATTTATTTACTTATTTACTTTTTGGAACTACTGAGTGAATCCCAGTACAGTACTTTGTTTATTCAATCAATTCTAGATGGTGCCTATTCTGAAAACAACAGATATAGGGCTCCCAGATTCCTGAACAAAGACCTAAATCTGCGCTGACTACCCTGAAACCTCATCAATTTCAGTGAGCTTGCAGTGTTTACATCAGCAAATTTGGTTCACTGTGCAGAGAAGTCCATTAACAATTTGACAGGCTAAGTATCATGATAGTACAATGGCCTGAAGAGAGACAAGCATCATGAACACATTTTTATTTTTAGTAGAATTTTTCTATTAATGTAAGATATTTGATCCTGAATTACTTAAAAAGAAAAGAAACTGCACCAGTTTTGCTCGGTGCAGTGTTCTAAAGGTTTACATGGTGATCAGCAAACAAACAAGGAAGTAAATATTAACCTCTGATTTTTAACTCAGTAACCAAATATGGGGGAAAGTTGGTCTTTGTGAAGCATGTGAATTTTCACTATGCTGTACTCAGCAAAAATGAGTGCAGTTCTTCTTTCAAGCATACAGTGGAGAGGGGGATTCATCTCAAAGCGTGGTGTTGTTTTCTAAATGGCCCACTGACAGTGGCCCCAAGGGAGTCATACCAGTGATCTGTGTGTAATAAATATATGAATGAGAAAGAAGGGATATAGGGATAATGATCACCCAAAAGAAAGTAAAATGTCGATATAGCTATAACAAAATAAGTTTTCTGGTGGTTGATATTGCTTACCTAAATTGATCAAAAGAAGAACTTTGCATTTCAAGAGTTTGTATTAGGGTATCTGAACTTTTGCTTTGTAAGAGGGCTCAAAGGGCAAACACATTTACCTTTGGCAAAAAAGGACTTTGAGAAACAAGAACCTAATGAGAATCAAATTATAGCCCCAATACAAGAGGCTGTTTTTAAGATATTATCAACATTTACAGGCTGTAAGAAATAGTGGAATTTATATAAAACAGCATTGCTTAGAAGACTAACTATATTACCTTTATATTTAGCAGGCCACACCCAATTAATAGAGAGCTGATATTCTATACCAGTGAACTTTATGCAAAAGTCTGGCCAAATCACTCTAAAAAGGAAATGGAATTGCTGGTCTGTTTCCTTCATGCTACCTAGAAATAATTTCAAAATACATACAGTAGCCATGATAATGTGATCTAGTGGTTACGGACGGAGAGATGAACTCCGGGATTCTAGTCTTAACTCTCCCACTGACTCATGTGAATTTGCATAAATCACTGAACCTCTGTGCTCCATGTTCTCCCCACACATCTGTAAAGAATATTTTAAAATACTTTGGGATCTGTGGTTGACAGCTACTATGCAAGGACAAAGTTTAAAATGGAGATGCTTATAAGTAGGAAACCATTAAGTCATACAAATCAGATTCCATAAGATCCATCTTCTTCCCTACTTGAAGTCCAAAGGAACCCATTCCAGAATAAAAACAGGATAAATTATGTATAGTATATATTTTGATACTATATGCACTGGAAGTTGAACATGAAAACTTGATGCCATGGAAGAGAATGTTCAGCATGGACCTGAACCAAAACCTTAGATCTAAATTCTCCTGAGTTTCACAGACAGTTGATCTGGATTCAACCACTGCAGTACAGACCTAACTACATCTAATCTGTACCCATGCCATCAGTATCACCTGACCAATTAAGACTCCAGAAACAGAGTTTCTATTCAATCTTCCCAAGATGAGGCAATCACAATGATAGTCTGCCAATACTATGAAAGCCAAACAGTATAAAATCAAAGCCTGCCTGGGTGTGACAATTTGCTTGTAGCAAAGGCTGTGCCTAATATTACAAAATGTGAATTCTTTGAAGAGTCAGGCATCTATAATGATGCAAAGTAAACTGTTGATTTAAGCAATTTATTGAAGATGATTAAGCAGTATTTATGGGGCAAGCATAATTGCATACATCATACTTTAAAACTGGAGACTATCAATTCTATTCAATGTATATTGTTTAGTTCTTTGGAGAACCTTCCTTTGCAGAATTGCTGCATACTATAGTTGTAGAAAGATTGCATCTAATTCTTATTCGCTGTATGTGCTTTGGAGGTTTGAAGCTTTCTGAAAACTTGTCCTAGTTCCCATAATTTAAAAAACTGGTGTCATAGCTATAAAGTAAATATAAACAGGATTTGGTTTATAATAGTAAATTTCTGTGTGTTCACCTTTATAGTTTCTAGTACCTCTACATTCAGAGTCCCTAACACTTAGGGCTGGTCTACACTAGCCCCCAAGTTCGAACTATGACACGCGACTTCAGCTACGTGAATAACATAGCTGAAGTCGAAATATCTTATTTCGAACTTCAAAGTACTTACCCCTGGTCCACACGGCAGCACGCAGGCTCCCCTGTCGACTCCGCCTGCTCTGTTCGCAGAGCAGGATTACCAGTGTCGACGGGGGAGCACTTCCTGGTTCGATTTATCGCGTCTAGACAAGACGCGATAAATTGAACCCAGAAGATCGATCCGACGCAGCGGGTAAGTGTAGACTAGCCCTTAGTCAAGTGTCTTGGTAGCCTTGAGCACTGGATATGAATTCCACATTTTTATTTCATTGTGAAGTAGAACGATGAAGCTACTATATTCACCCCACCCAGTCCTCCCTGTAAGTGGTGTCTTCCAACTCCCAATCCAGTAACCACTGAATTAACAAGGCACTGAACAAACAGGTTTTTCCTGAACGGATGTTGCTGTAGGCTGCCCTGATCATTTTGTATAGCTTCACCAGGAAGAGTAAGATGAAAGCTGGAAAACTCAAGTGAATCAAAAGTGCTCACTCCCACAAAAGCTCTTATGCTCTGTCAAACTGAAAGTTTTTAAATATTAAGAAGAATCACTGTCCTGTCTATAAATTTCAAATAACATGCCTGAGCCCACTTCTGCTGCACATAAACCTCTTTATGCATCTACTACTGTACACTACCCAATGTTCTCTGCTCCTTGCTGCCCTGCTGTGTATGCAATTCATTTTCAAAGCAAAATGCTTAATAAGATTCCTTCTTTTAATCTTAGGAAACATAATTCAAATAGCTTCCTAACAAAGGCCCCCTTTTTAAAAAATCCCTGAGGTCAGAAATATGCAGGAGGGCTGAAGCCTAAATACAAATGTCAGTAGTAAGTTTATAAAACAAGAACAGTGTTAACTTCCACAGTACTTAAACTGTGTATGTCATACCACATTAGAGTGCTTTTAATTCCACAGACCAATAGCTAAATCAGTAGGGTGATGGCATACAAAACACTAGTTAGTATGCAGTGGATATAGTTATAGAAAATGGCTGGCAGGTATTTAAAAAACCCAAATAAATATATTTTCATCTAAAATGATAACTTAAAGCTTTATGGAATAAAACCTACTGATGGAATAAAAGTAAACTTTTTCTATAAAACAGATTGCCTCATCATTTTATGCAGCCAGATCTCAGTCTCTCGAGAGGCTCCTTCAGAACAAGAAGAAAATATAAATCAAAATCCTGAAGTGAGCAAAGTAAAGACCATTAGCAAAATCCCTTTATGATGAAAGGTCGACAAATGCATGTAACAGAGAATATTTTTAGTTCTAAAATGTTTTATGATTGGGATTGTTTTAATACATTTATCAATATGGTCAGGATTTTTGTGTACAAACAGATTACAGAAGGGAGTTCTAATTTTACACTACAGTAGTCATGTGTGTGTTTTCACAAACATTCCACGTCTACCTTGGGGAATAGAAAGCCCCCTTGGCACAGAACCTCCATAGATTGGGATGGGGTTAAATGTCTGGAGGCCTTTCTCTGGGGAGAAAAAAAAAACATTTTGAGCAAGTGAATTCAGTGAACTGCCCACAAGTATAAAATTCTATGAAATTTTTATTTTCATGTCCTAGTCTAAGAAGCTATGCAGAAATTTGTCTGAGTACTTTCTACAGAAAGCTGAGCACTACTGCTCAACTTGTTAGTGTCTTCAAGGACTGATTCTACAAACATCCTCACATGTTTGAAGATGAAAGCTTGAAACCTGGAAATGCCTGTCAAAGCAAGATTTATATATTGCATAACAGGCAGGGTGTTCCAATCTTTTAAAAAGTGCAAGTATGTAGCAAGAGGAAAGTCTATACAATCCTGGGGACAATGCTGCACTGCAGCTCAATTACTGACAATTCACCATCCCATTGAGCTGCTAAACTTTCAGTGTCGCAGGGAGGAAAATAGGAAGCAATTGTTTTTTGAAAATCCCTCATGTTACAAGGTAGGTCCACTCACTCATTTGGTCAGATGTCTATCAAAGGCTACTATAACTAAGAACCTACCATTTCCCTTTTCAAGAGCACAGTTTATTCTTTTGAAAACTAGCAACTTTTCAAATGAGAGGTCAAAGAAGGATGACAAATCGAGGCTTTGCTCTTTTGAAACAGATCTTTTATAAGTCTGAATTCTGGAAAAAAAAAAGGAATTAGTTAATTTAACAGATTTTACTGCTTTAATTGAGAGGAAGCTTTGTATAGTAGTAAAAGCACAAGATGAGGAGTTTTGTTTACTGCTCTGCCAGCTGATTTTGGGCAAGTCACTCAACCTCTTGTGCCTTGGATTCCCCAACTGTAAGAAGAGGATCTTGTCTACTCCCAAGTTGTGCTCTGAGATTTTGAGACCCTCAAACTAGGGTGACCAGATGTCCCAATTTTATAGGGACAGTCCTGATTTTTGGGTCTTTTTTCTTGAATAGGCTCCTATTGCCTCCCACTCCAGTCCCAATTTTTCACATTTACTGTCTGGTCACCCTACCTCAAACGAACAGTACTACGAGGCATCACAAACACCAAACCAATTTATACATGGCTATCACAATACTGAATGAGCTACCTTCACTGTTCCAAAAATATCAAGCGAATCAACACAGAAAATCATCCCTATTAGGGATTTTTGTCTCATGGCAAATCACTGAGTCATGAGGCAGAAACAATTAAAATCAACATTTGTTCATGTAAGTTATTTACACAGACATATGCAACACTCGTCAATAAAAAATGAGCATTTAGGTACGGCTGCTATAGGATCTCTGCCAGAAGATATGCTCCAATATGTACTTTTGTCTTTCACTAAGCTTTTGAGTAAAGATACCTTTTCTAAAAATCACATTCTCAAACATTTGTTCTTCCATACTCTTGCATTCTAAATAAAATAATTCTCATAATATGAGGGCAACACTCATGAACAGATTTAAATAAGAAAATAAATGTTAAATGAAAGGGGGAACCAGGAACAGACAGTTAATCAAATACCCCCATTCTGTTTCAGCAGCAAAAGTAGCTTTTGGTACCATACTAAATATGGATCTAAGAAGATTCCAGTAATGAAAGTCTCAGACAAAACATGATTGCCTCCTCAAGGACACTTCATATATGTGCAACTACATACATGTATTCCATCATAAGCAAAAATCCTCATGACTGATTTGAGTCAATAATACAATCTGAACCCTACCTCTAGCACAACAAAAACCTATGGCCACATTTTATATAATTCCCCCCGCCCCCAGTGTTCTCAGAACTGAAGTCACTTTTTAAAATGATCACAAAGGTATTAAGGATTTCACACCACAAAAGTTATAAAAAGCAATTACCCAAAATGGTCTGGAAAATCATCAACATCTTTTCTGGATCTGTAGTGCTGGAGTCCTGTTTTGCTGCCCTGCCCTTTTCTTGTTCATCACAGACATAAGTGATAGTAAGAGCCTGGAAAGCATTTCACTCCAACACTTTCCTTTTCCTGGCATGAAGAAGTGTCAGACATGGTCTTGACATGTATACCTTCATCTTACTGTTTACGTAAACAGACACCAGTATGCTACGTAGAAATTATATTTAGCCATGATAAAATATCAGACATTTTGAGATTTAGAACATAATACAAAAGCCACACTCAGGAATCACTTAGCTTTGTTAATTTCCTTGATACCAAAAGGAGCACATTTCTATCAGTACATATACATTTGGGCCTTAAATGCAGCATCAAGGACACACTTGATCTCATTCTGTCACTTTGTACATCAGCTACGTGTCAGGGTACAGAATGAATTAAACAACAAGCCAAGTCTTGCTGCAGTGAGGCTGAAAAAAGACCAACTCCAGCTGTGTCCCTTTGCTAATGGTCGGAGTGTATAAATTTGGTATACTGGACACCAGTTCTTTATATTATTTCCAACTCTTAAAATGAAGATCTATTATTGCTATGCATTCCAAGGTTATGCAGACTCTACTTGATGTTTAACTGCTAGTGGTTCTGCAGTAAAAAGAAATCCTTATTGAAAGGTATTGCCAGCAGCTGCTGCTGTTTTCAGAAGGCTGCATAGGCCCTATAAACCAAACAAACTGAATAATTTACCAAGGTGAAATGAATTGGTCCTCTCTCTGATTCTACAAGGTCATTATAAAATATATTTAGATCTCTTTGGGGTTGTAGTTACCATGACAAATGTTCTGAGGTTCTTCTAATCTACTGATCTTTCATCCCCAAATTACTTAAAAGTAGGTCACCCTGCTTCTTACACCATGGCTAGAAATACTGCAATCATTTTGCAATCTTTACTTTTGCCCTTGTCTGAAGATCCTGAAAAACAAGCCACTAGACATTAAAGAATCTTGTATTTTGGATCCACCTTACGAGGTCTTTTTTAAACATATGAAAGCTACCAAGCTAGGTCTGTAACTAGTGGTCAGATAGAGAGAGAACTATTACTGTTCAAATGTTGATTGTATATATGGATCAATATCAGATATCTAGTTTGTAGAGGTTAAAATTAGCTATGTTTCTCATGAATTTGAAGCGTCAGACAACCTGCCTCCTGACAGTATAAGGTGTAGCACAGTGCAGGCCAACAACTGACTAGTCCAGATCTATTTTTAGTAAAGATTTAACATTGTATAACCAATATTTGTTACCATTGCTGGTGAAAAAAATGTTATGCAGTTCACTGCAAAAAAAATTAATCAGATTAGTAATTTCAACTGTACAGAAAAAAATGACAAATATTTTTGTAGATTTGTCACAATGCAAATCCATGAGCTATTTTGCAACACAAGGCAGCAGACAGATTTAAGGATTACTGAATGCTTGTTCTCAACATATAGTGCAGTATCATTTCCAAATAGTTAAAATCTTTAAGTGTTAAAGTCAAGCAATATTTCATTTCTTCATTCTTTATGTTACATTTTTAAAAAGCAAAAACATTTGCTCACCAACTGTTATTGCTTACTGCGTATTACCACGATGAAACTGAACTTTAATAGATGTCCCAACTGGGCTATAAATAGATATTTATCTGACAAGCACTATTGAAAAGAAAAAAAAAAAACATGATTCACAGCTCAGAGATCATGAAGACTAAAATGTCACAGGGTGAACTACAAGTTAAACATGTTCACTTTATTTCAATTTAAATTCATTTTAAACAATGCAAGTCTGATAAACTGAAGTATATTGCAAAATAAACAAAAAAAATCAACCTTGTTTCTATAAAAAATTAAATTAAAACCATCATTTTTTCTACTATTAGCAGAGTAGACTCTCACCTGAAAAGGAAATATGTTGTCAGCTCTGTTCAAACTATCTTCCATCCAAGATTTCGGAGCAAAGGCCGAGCTGGGCCTAGCATACTTCTGCAACTGGATATGATTACTTGCAAAATTCTTCTTCAGGGGTGAGATGGAGTTCAGGGGTGTTATCCCTCCATTCAGTCCCCTGCGGTGGTCTCGCCCTTGGGACCCTCCCCATCCACCATATCCACCACCACCGGGGCTCCATGAAGAAGATGGTGTAGGTGATGGGCTTTGGTAGCTGCTCCATGGAGAAGGTGGTTTGTTAAGATTATTAGCCAAATGAGGCAGTTGATTAAAAGCAGCATTTCTATGTGTAAATGGAGGTGGATGAGGGCTTGCAGGAGATCTTCTCTGCTGCTGATGCTGATTGTGATGATGCTGAAAATGGGGGTGATGAGGGTGGTGTTGAGAGAGGGGTCCAATCTGAGGGGAAAAGCTACCTCCAAAGCCAGGGCTGACATGATGTGGAAAATTCTGAAATAGCAGAGCACCATTATTAGCTGAAGCAGCAGGGACCCCTCCTTGGTGAAAAAAACTGGCATCTTCATTGATTATTGTAGAAGAAGAAGGAGCTATAGCTGCTGACCAGTTACTAAAACCAGTCAGAGAAGATGCAGTGGATGTTAAGGGCTGAGTTGAAGTACCTAGCCCTGAAGCCTCTTGATAATCAAATCCTGTCAACACTGGTGATTCTATTCTTATTTTCTCTTTCCCGTTGCCATTCTCTGAAGAATTGTCTCCCTGATTTTCCTCAGATTTAGCTTTCTCAGGTTCAGGCAGCATGCCTGCTTCCTGACTTTGACTAGGGGAAAGCTGCTGTTTTTCTAGAGACTCTTGCTTTTCCTGTTGCTGAGTTTTAGATTTTTCTGACCCCAGAATCTCATCCTGAATGTTATGGGCAGCTGGAGCAGGAAAGAGCCAAGCTGACCCAGCACTACTGCCATTGGCAGCTGTGTTATTATTTATAAAAGCAGCAGGGCTGGGGGCTGCATTTTGATGATGGTGTGGAGGCTGCAGATGTGGATGAAATCTCACTGGAAAAGCTGACTTATTCCCAGTGTTGTTTTGCACTAACACTCCAAACCCGTAATCCCCCATTTATTATATTTAGGATTTGATTTTCTCCTGTAAAAAACCAGCAACGATGTTTAGTGTTTCTCTCCTCCTCCACCAAAGAGGAACTAGCAAATATCTTGTTTTAATCTAGATATTCCAGTTTCTTCCTCCACACACTCCTTAGATATTTCTGATTTGGATATAAATTCTGGTTCCTTCAAAGATAAATCTCTTTAAATATTTAACGTCTGTCAATTTATGTTTGTTTCCTTTCTCTGGTTAGAAGGAAAAGAAAAATAAATCTTTGGTTAGCAAAATAAGGTTTCCTTTTCCTAAAGGAAATGCACATCAATAAGAGAAAAATCTTCTAGGAACAGATATACGGAGATTTTAACTATCCTGTTTTTTCCTCCTCAGCAGCCTTGACTCGGCCATAAATGAGTTAAGAGGAAAAGAGAAACAATGACGTCTGGTCCCTCCACCTCTTGGCTGCAAAAAAACAAAAAAAAACAATAAGTCTGAAATAATTTAATAAATTCTATATAATCTAATATATATTTGTTTCCTGTTCAAAAGAGTCCTTGCTGTGGATATGGGAAGATTTTACCTCAGGCCTTTATTGTGTATAATAAGAATACATACTATTTTATATGTGTCCTTTAGAGCAGTCTTGGCTTATTGAAGGGGTAAGATTTTTATCTCAGAAAGTCAGTATGCTGGAGATGAGAGGGGAGTGAGCTGTGCAGGAGAAGGGTGGGTTCTTGATGCTGCTCCTGTTGGGCTGGGTTTCTGAGCTCACCAGGCTCGCCTCCTATTTATGATCAGATATTGATGTGTCCTTCAGATGAGTCCTGGCTGTCCGAAGAAGAGTTTCATCTTAGAAATCTGCATTCAGCATTCGGGGGAGGGGGGAGAGAGCAGGCAATGACTTGTGCAGGAGGAGGGTGAGGGAGGTGTCTTGCTGCTGCTGGAAGGGTGGTTTCTGGTACTGGGCTCGCCTCCTTTTACTGAGCTAGGTAGGCTTCCTTCAGCTGCGGGAGCCCTTGTCTGCAAGGGAGGGTGGATTTTACCTCAGGGACTCGGCATGCGGCAGGGGACGAGAGGCTGGTGCAGGGAGGCTGAGCTCGCCAGGCCCCTGTTCTCTATGGGGTACCCCCTCACCCCCCCTCTCAGAAGTCCTGACGTCTGGGAAGGCAGGAGGGATTTTACCTCAGGAGAGCAGCCGCCTCCAGCGGGGAGGGGATGGTGCAGGCGGCGAGGGGCCGGGCTCCTCTCTCCCCCATGGAAGGCGTTTAGCCGGCTCTCCCAAATCGCCCGCAGATTACGGGACAGGGTCACGATCGATTAGTACTGCAGGGGAGGGAGACCGCTGGAGTCACCAGGGGGGTGGGGTCCTGCGGCGGCGGCTCCGAAGCGTCCTTTCCTTGCTTCGCGTCCTCGCAGCTGCAGGCGATTGCCCTTACCCCTCATGTAAAACAATCGATTATCGCGGGGGGGAGGGGGCGCGAGACCGGCTCCGAGGAGTCGGGAGGCGTTTCAGTAATCGGCGAGTCTGGATATTACGGAATCTCTTGTCCCCGGCCGCCTCCTGCTCGCTGCCGCAGCCGGTACCTCCCTCCCCTCCCGGCCGCCGCCGAGTCCCGTCTCCTCAGGACAGAGCCGCTGAGCGAAATGACAACCAGCTGGAGGGAGGCAGCGCGGCACTTCCGGTTTGGGGGAGGACACGCCTCCTGCCCCGCCTCCCTCGCTTCTCCTCAGGCGGAGACCGCGCCCCCGCCCGCTTTACAAGCCTCTTCCTGGCAACGTCATGAGATTCGGGGGGGGGCGGCGGCGGCCATTTTTGGTAGGGGCACGAAGGTGCCACTCCGACCGTCATCTTTGTGGTGGGCATTCGTCCCTGCTTGGTGGCCATCTTGGATTGGGGCACGCATCTGCTCGCCGCCAGCACGACGGCCATCTTGGACTGAAGAAAGCAGGTACTCCTTGAGCAGCCATCTTTGAATATGGCAGCGCTCTGTAAGTGCTGGGTCTCTTGTTGTCCTGCATGGATCAGAACGAGCAGGGGGCATGTCCCTAGGCAAAAGTTCATTGTTAAATGCGGGAGGGGAAGGGGTAAAAGGCCTGAAACCAGTAAGATATAGAACTGCTTGGGGAAAACCTGGGGAGCACGTAACACCCGCTGCCAACCCTGTCGTACTGGATGTCCTGAGAGCTCTGGCCACTGCAAACTCCACCTCCCAGTAATGCCCAGAGGGTTTCAGCTCACTGCAAACCCCACCTCATTGTAACACCCACACCCTGGAGGCTCAGGCCCATTACAAACCCCATCTCCCTCCCCACCCATTGCCCAAAGAGCAAACGCCTTTTGCAAACCCTGTCACGTGTCACGCCAAGGGCTGAGCGGTATAGCAATCCCTCCCTCCCTGCACTACCCTATCACCCCATGGACTGATGTACGTTACAAAACCTACTTCGCTAGAGGACTTCATCACCCTGTGAACTGAGGCCCACTGCAACGCCACCTCCCTGTAATAAATACCACGGCATCCCAAGAGTGGATTGCAGGGTACAGACATGATGAGAATTGAATAAGAATGGAATAAAACAAGAGGAAGAACAAAATAAAGTATATTTTATACACTGACGTATATTCTAGAATCTCTCTGCCCCAAAATTACAATATCTAATCATCCCAAACATTATAATATCACTACTTGAAGGTGTGGGGGGGTTGAACCATTACAGAAGAATGCATGTGTTTTAAAAAAGGTAAAGGAAATAATTTACAGGACTGAACATTCAGGTTCCACAGGAAACAAATCCGCCTGTAGATATTAGAGTTTATATTTGTGTTTTTCTCACTGCCTTTAATGCTTCAAGGAGTTACATATTTAGACAAAATACCATCAGATCTGATCTCAACATTTTAGTTTCTATTTGGCAGAAACAGGATATGAAGACAAGATGTCAAATTTTCAAAGTTGGCTAAATTGGCTTAGGAGCCTAAGTTCCATTTTCAAAATTGATTTAGCCACTTATGAGCCTGAGACATAGGCTCCTGAGTCACTTACATATTTTTGAAAATTTATCCAAGAATTTGTGGTGTTTTGGCACTAGAATTTTCTCCCTGAGGCAAAAGTTGCTAGTGAAAGATATAAACATGAATATAAACAAATGAAGGTACAATAAATTTGATTGCAGGTACTAGGAATTGTACAGACCCCTCATAATCAAAAACCCAACAAAAACATTACTTTAAGGATGAAGGGTTTAAAATATTCAGCACAACTACTCCCACTGAAAGCAAATGAGTTACAAATAAACTAGAATGAAATGAGGGAAAGAGTTTCAGTATAAAATGAGGTCCAAAAAGCCATATTTTCCTCTCATTAAAGATGGCAACCAATTGTGGCATATTGCACCACATGCTCAGTCCTCTCCCCTTCAGTCCACCATTGTGTTGTCCTTCTGGCACTAGCTCTACCCGTAGAGGTCATTGAGAACATATAGCGAAGTCATTTGGACAGCTGAATGGTGTCTATTCGGGACGACTTCAAAAGTCAGCTGGAATCTTCCCTCTGCAAGTGTTCCCCCTCCTCCCTTGCCCCATAAACCTATAAACAAAATACAAAAGTCAGATCAGATGTTCTTGTATCAATGCAAATGGAAGTCACCGTGCATGCACTGGCTAATTTAAAGGGTTTGTGATTTTTAGCTAAATGTGTAGAGGAAGGGAGTGGAGGTTTAAATTGTGATATCCAATAAATCTGATCTTTCAGCATGATGAGATGAGGACATTATAACATGAGAGCCTAAAATAGGGGTGCTTATACAGGGATAGAAAAAATACTGAGCCATGTTCATACCAATATACCAGTGCTGGAATTCAACTGTCAAAGCTGGAGTGGTAGAAGGAAAGGACCATTTTAATTTAGTCTGCCCTCATGAGCATTATCAGAATTTCTTCTTGAACTACCATGCCCAGACCACAGCATTAGTAAGCCTGAGCACTGGCATGAAGTAGATATAGTAGAACCTAGGATCTAACTGACTTTAGTGAAGAGATTTTACTGAGTAAGTACTACAGGATCAGGTCCTTGGTTTCTAAAGCACTTTAGGAAGCTTAGGGATGAAAGGCAATATATATAATAGTAATTAAGCATACTTTGTGATATACCTATATGTTTATTAAAAGTTTAGTTACTAATCTTGTACCTTGTATAGCAACCTCCATATAGTGAGCCGGATTTTCAAGGCTATTAGATATGCAAAATGAAATTCTGTGCTTAATTTGAGTGCAGTTATCTGGTCTGCATGTACATCAAATAGACCGCATGCACACAATAGACATGTATCTGCATACCTCACAGGTTTGAAAATCTGTCCCTGCAACACTGTATGGACTGCATGGATGCAGGGCTCACTGCTTTTGCCTTCTGTGGGGTGGTATTTGGTGTGTAGTTTATCCTGAGATGGTGGAAAGGGAATCTTTTGTTCACATTTCTGTCTTTTAAAAGTCATCTTATGTTAAATATTACACATGCAACATAAATATTGTATTACTTGCATTTTCTAAATGAAAAATAAACAGACCTGTGCTGGTTACAGGGCTAGCTAGGCTTCTCCCCTTCCTAGTCTTTATGAGGGTACCCTCTCAGGTCGCAGGCCTCATGCCTTTATCTCCTCTAGAGTGCAATCCTGTGATTCTCCCACACTTAGACTAGGTCCTGGGCTACAGAACCCAGTGTACTGTGCTTACTCAGCAGGTACAACTGGGTTTGGCACCTGTGGTTTTTTCCTTCAGCGGAAAAAGGATTTTAAAACAACAGTCTACGTGCACATCTATCTTACCTAACACACTATCATCCTGTGATGATTCTAAGCCTAGATTCCTCAGACACCCCTGTGGGTGCCTGTGTCAGTCTGGTTTCCCTGACCAGCTCCTTAACAACTACCTCCTCACTCAAGATAGTCCAGCTCAAGTCCCTTGTTCTTGTCAGTTCTTCGGCCGTGACCCTTCTGGACAAAATCAGTTCAGTAGGCTTAATAGGAGGTTGAGCCAGACACGACAGAGCCCATATCAATCCACAAATGTTTGCTGAGGGGTGGCTTATCCTGAGCTATTCTTCTCCCCTTCCTGCTTGTTTTTCCTTACAGCCCACAGTTAAACTAAACCAACATATTAATACAATACATATCCCAATAACCAGGTTAGTATACAGTATTTATAAATTATTACAGAGCAGCTGGATATCCATCAAAAAACTACCTACCTGTTCTTGAAAGATCACTTCTGTCCCGGGGTGCCTCACTGCTACAGTTGAGATCAGCTGAGCTATAAATAATAGGGACTGCTAGCAGGGTATTCTCTGTGACGGGTTCACAACTTTGGAATTTGCTCCACCATGGTCTGAAATAGTCCAAAGTTGATGAACTTCAGCGCTAGCCATAGACTCATTTTCCCTCCCTCCCACCAGATATTAAAAAATTGGTGGGGGACAGGATTGTAATTGTAAAGATGGGAAAATAATGGGGTGGAGGATTGTGATGAGTGATCTTAAAGTACTACACTGATATTTTGAGTTATGTCAAGGGCATCTAGAGATGGTGTCCTTTTTCAGCATGTCTATAAATCAAAATAAATAAATACAAACATTTTCCAGAGTTAAGTACCAAAAAAGAAATTAAGATGTATGTATATTCCAGAGGGAAAGATGGAAATCACCACATAGAAACACTTCTCAAAGAGTTTCACTCAGTAGTGGGGTATTCACCACCACCTACTCCAAGGCCATTTTGAACCTGTTCTGTCACCCAATTGTGTGACATGATATTTTCAACAAATCCAGTATTGTTCATGCATTTTATTAAGTAAGCCCTTTTCTCTGCAATTGTATACACCCTGTTTCTGTGTGAGAAAATATATTTGTTTATATACAATGAAAAGCATCATTGTTTTCAAACATCTAATTACTGGGTTACAATTTCCCCTTTTGTTTACTGTTTTGCAACCTGTGCAAGCCTGTCTGAATTTTAAACACTATTTTCTCTGCACTTTCCAGTCACTCTATTATTATCATCATCATCATCATCATAGATTCAGAGTTAACAAGTACTTCTGTCAAGAAGCAATGAACCTGGTTCCAATAATGTATTGTTGAATAAACAGTTGGGAAAGGACTGCATGGATGGCCTTCATTTAAATTCAGGCACACCCTTGCAATGCATTAGCGTAAGTGCTGATCAACTAGTGATACAAGTAGAACTTCCAAACTCTGATATTAATCACCTTGCATGACAAACATGGTTTCCTGGCACTAGCTACCTGATGGACACTTCTCAACGGGTGATATTTTGATGGCATCGGCTGCCCAGCAGGATTTGCGTCATTTTATACAATCTCTTTAAGGAAAACTGCACAATGATATAGAAGAGATTGCAGTCATGACATGTAATTGCAAAATGAATAAATCACTAAAGAAAATTAGTAGTGTCTATAAATATGAGCATTTAACAACCAGAAAGGAAGCTGCCGCATTGATGGTTTGATGATGTAAAGTAAGAAAAGCTCATGAAATGCAGCTGAGCTTTATTTGGAATGCATGAACAAACAGGAGGAATTATGATTTGCCACATAAGTTTTGTGGAGTTTTTTTAACTGATTAAATAGTTTAGACATTATATAAATACTTTTAAATTAATCACTTTTAACAGCTATAGAATTTAAAACAACTCTGAAAGTCACCTGCTTTCCCAAATGTTAAAATAGGAACTTGCATTCTCCAAATCATATGCGACATCACCAGCCTGTAGTTCCTGCTGGGAAATATCAGAACAGTAGCAGCCTCCACTGAGAGTTAAAGATATTATTACTAGTTTCTGCAGTGATGGACACATTGAAACAGTGACAGTTATTTCTAAAAGCCTTCAATATATATATATTCCTATTGCTCTAATTAAATATTTGCTTAGAAGTCTAAGCAAGTCCTTTGTAATATCTAGATGCACTCAAACCACAAACCCAAATACTTGCAGGGTCAAGTCAGTCCATCCTCCTCCTCCTCCTGTAGAGATACCTGACATTTATTACATGGGTCTCTTTTGGGTGGAACCTTAAAAACATAGTCAGATTTTTAAAGGTATTTAGGCACCTAAAAATGCAGAAAGGCACTTACTGGGACTTTCAAAAGCACCTAGGCACCTATCTGTATCTTTAGGTACCATAATAACTTTAAAAAAATCTGACCCTAAGTTCTTGTCTGCTCCTCCTGGACATTAAGGATCCCATGACCACAAGAGTGGAGGTTTGCTCTAGTATATTGTAAAATTTCCCTTCCCCACAATCAAGACTGTGTAAGATGCAATGTGCACGTTGGCTGCCATCCTCCATCAAAGAGAAGGCTGCAGTTCCGTGATGATGTATGAAGCTAGCACCTCCATCCTGAAAGAGCTTTAGAAATGAAGTATATTTAAAATATTATTTAACTGTGTAAGGTATCATAACAAATTACTTTATTACCAATATCTAATGGGTTCAGCTTCTTTTGACTTATATGGGGAAATTCTACAGACCATTTCTACTGGCATTATTAGACAGTTCTAGTTGATGGGTCTTCAACGGCGCTAACCATTGAGATGGACCATCTTACAATAGTTTTTCAGGGACACAAGCCCCTTGACCAGCTCCTCGCTGCAAGGCTAAGGGGGAAATGTATTGCTCTCGTAGAGGATTAGATTTCCTAGCCTGCTTTGTGAAAAACCTTATCCTGACAGTTCTGACTGCAACACATCACCCAGTAAATGTTAGATTGTGATTTGGGTAACAGTAAAAATTGAGAAAAGCTGCAGTGGTGCAGAAAAATCTGTTCAATTACTTTAATGACTCTGAAACAACCTTAGGATTATGGTTTATTTGGATTTAATAAAGACCTGTCCAAAGTTTTAGTGCTGTACAAATGATAAAACACAACAAAGAGTAAATATTCTCAATGCAAAATAGAAGAACTCTGCCAACCAAGCCGTATACCCCAAATAACAATATAGAATATATGACACAACCAACTTAATGGCATAATAAGCCATAACATAATGTGATAGGTCCTCATAACAACCACAACCCCCACCCCAAAAAAAACCCGGTACCTACAACTCACAATCCTTAAATCCTTCACACACACACCCGTTTCCAGAAAAGCCCAGGAGAACAAATGTGCTTTGCAGTATGCCCTGGATGTTAAAAAATCAGGACCCTCTCGAGCCAAAAGACTCACTCTCCCTCCCCATTCTGCCCACTTATGGAAAATGCCCTATCAGCAGGTCCTTCTTTTAAATCAGGGGACTGTAAATTCTAGTGCTTCTGCTGAGTGCAGATGCCATGGTATCATCTGGGTAGAAAGGAGAGTCCTCAGTTAATAAGCCCACAAACTTTAAATGTTCACACTGTGCACTATTGCCAATAATATTAGGGAAAATGTCAGGCTGACATGCTCATTTATCATTGTGGAATGTATTAGCTGACACTGGGGTGGAGCGACAAGGAATTCAAATCTCCAGTTTCCCCACAGATTTAAAGCCCCTGTCCAAAAGGGGGAGTGGAAAGAAGAGATGCAACCCCTTCCCAGAACCAGATGCCACAACTATATCCTAGGTACCAAAAACAGCTCATGTACGTTCTTGCTTCTTGGGTATCAAAATCCCCACCCATGTGTCCAAATTACCAGCTTTCCCCTCCGACAACTTCTGAGGGGTAGTTATGCCTTACCATACAAGAGCCTGCAACCCATTAAACATTTAAATGTCAGGGGTGACATTAAATTAATTGAATTAAGTGTCATAATTAAAATTATACTTACATTATCAGGAGTACAGTACATATTGGAGTGGACTGCAGAGGGTGGAAGGAATAACTGAAGGTAAGAGGATTTGTGGGGGGCATAGTTTTGGGGTCTCCGCTAAATAGCTAAGGTTTAACGTGCCACATAGTACATAGGGCATTGCTCATGTTCAACAGTGCTAAAAGCAACTGACAGATCTGAAAGAAAATGCACTGTCGTTTTGTCCTCAACCATTGCTCCAGGATGACTGAACTAAAATCTTCAGGCATGCTAGGAATAGCTAATATTATCCTAGACCTAGAGAAAATTCTGGTTTTATAGTAATTAGTATTTGTCTGAAACTGATGTAGCTGCAACCGCTATTCACTAGATTGGTATTGCAATGACAGAGCTGAGATATGAAGTTTGATTTTTATAAACTCAGTAAACCATTTAAATCTTGTGGAAAATACATTATACATGTTAATAGCTTCATTTGGCTAAGCAGCCTTCGCTATTTTTCTGCAATTGCATTAAGGTACTGTATATTGATATACCCTCATATGTTAAACAGCCCCTTAATGGAGAACATTGCCTTGGAGCTTTAAGTCTTTATGAAAAAATGTCATCACTGCCCAAAGAACTATTTCACATACTGTAATTATGCAATATTAATGAACAATATCACATACAACTGCATTTGCCAGGCCTGTAATGTAATGGAGTAGATTCTTTGTATGTAATGTGCTTCAGAATGACCTGACACTGCAAAAATGCCTCCAGGTTCCACAGCTCATGTAAAATATAATAAATATATAAATAATTTAAAAGAGGAAATAGGTAGTATTAGGACAGTGGTGTTATTTATGCAGCTATACTTAAAAGACTGGCAAACTGACTGTTGAAAACTCTTATTTTCACTCAGCCATAACAATTCTCTCTGGGATAAAACTGGGCATAGAAAAATTCCACCAAAAATACATTTTTTTTAAATTGAAATAAAATCTGTTTTGCCATTTAATTTCCAAAAGTGCAGCATCTTGTGCTCTACCAATCATAGGTTTTATACAGCACCTGCCATATTACTGTGGTATCTAACCATTATGGATTGGGCAGGGTCCCCAGAGGAAGGAATTCCTGAGTCCTAATCCTAGAACTCCTAGCTCTGACACAGCATTACTACCATTGGGGGAGATTTTAGCAAAAAGCTCAGTGTAGACAAGAGTAATGTGTGTGTTCTTAACCAAATTTAGGTCAGTGTAATCAATGGATGTTGAGCCCATTTATGCTAGTGGAGAATTAGGTCTTCAATGTTTCTGTTTCCCTATCTATAAAAGAGGAATAATTAATGAAACAGGAATACATCATGGGTGTTGTGAGGGTCATTAGTCAATGCCTGTAAAGAGCTACAGTGTATAAGTGCCAAGTATTATCATCAATGTAACACAGGCTGTATCTACACCACAACTGAACTGCAATCAGAGGTGTGACTGCATCTCAGGTAGGCATAGCTTAGGCTAGCTTTAATCTATCTAGCATAGCTAAAAATACAGTGACGACTCAGTGGCATGGGCTTCAGAACCATTGGTCCATACTTGTATTTCAAGCCTACAGTGAAGTCCACACCGTTTTTACTGCTACCTTTAGCTGTGCTAGGTAGATCAAAGCTAGCATAGGTATGTCTACCCAAGATGCAATAACATCTTCAATTGCAGTGTAGACATAGATTCACTAACATCTTCATTTCTCAAAGTAAGATTTCACAGCCCATTCGTTTATAATATGGGCTAGTGCCTTTGGGTATTTTGGAAGGGTAAAAAGACAAATTAAAAAGCATCAAGTCATTTAATTTCAAAGTGCAGTTATTCACACACCTTCCCGTGCTCTGACTAAAATGTTCATCAGCTTTTTCCTAGGAGGATTGTATGCAGGGCATCAGAATAATTTCTGGGTTTTAGATTCTTGAAATACTGACATATGATGGCTTCTTGTTCCTAAACAGCAGATTCAAGTGAAAGGCCTATCAAACACTTTTAGGAGAGTGATTTTTTTTTTCTTTGAACGTGATAAAGAAACTCTTGTAAAAAAAAGCAGTGAAAATAGTATTAAGGATGACCAAAATGCAGTTCACAGAGTTTACAGTGGAGCCTGAGGATAGCCCAGTGTTTCGTTTCAGAGGTACAGCCTTCAGAGATTTCAGGTCCCAGGATGCAGTGCTCTAGCTTGAGCTCAGTGACTAGGCTGCTCAGATAGAGATGCAGCATTGCTTGCTGGAACCTGTAGTCTCCAGGCTTTATCTCCATATTAAAAACAAAAGCAGTGGCAATCTGCTCCATTTTATGCAAATTAGATGAAACACTTTGGCTCCTGGCATGTTCCCAGTCCTTGTTAACATAATTCCACCAAATCCAGAAAATTCAGAGTTAAGGCTATGACAATAATCATCCTCTTTTCCCCATGCCTTGCAGACTTGAATCCTCTGTCAGGGGACTTTCATAGGGGAGGGGCATATACTGTGTGTACCTAATAAACAGCAATACCTATGTGCAACAGGGATGAGTTAAGAATAGAGTTTCAGCATTAACACTGAATTCTCTGGTTTATGGGTTTAATGTTAACTTAATGTAAGTTGGAGTGGGGGGGAGGGGTCCGATAAAGATGTTGCATATTAAATGTTCCCCTCTTTCTTCCATGCTTGGGAAAAGAGGGTGTGTATCTGCCAGAGTAGTCAATTGAACACATACTTTCCAATTTTTCCCCATGGTAGGAAATAGGTCCTGTCTCATTACTGGTGACAGCACATATTGGTAGGTCATAGAGCAAGGGGAGAGCCTTGCGTAGAACAGCTGGGGCCCAGAGCCAGAAATCTCATTAAAGTAAGCTGCTGCTATTTCCAGCCTGTAATAGAGCTTTGCAGCTTGATTATATTCAGTGAAAGCAGGTCATTACAAACACACTGTTTTTTGCATATTATCTAAATTGAAATAATAATATGTTCTCTCCTTTCATGTGCTATATTGATAAATCCCAACTTATGAATGAAGCATGTTGATTAGTTAGTTAAAAATAATTAGTTCCATATTATGCCTCTAAGTTTAAGGCTTGATTAATGCAAACAAATAACTTTTCTTGATAATAAGTAATTTACAGATTATTCATTTAAATGGAACACAAGCATAAAAATGATCTAGTGAGACAAATTATGGTGTCAGTGGATTTTTTTTTTCTTTCTTTGCTCTTTCAGTTGAAATGTAATGTTATTTTTAGAACTAGATAAGATGAATATCTACATAGGGCCAGATTCTAATCTCAGTTGCAGCAGTGTAAATCTGGAATAACTTCATTTACAATGGTGTAACAAGATCAGGATCTGGCTCATAAACTGTAACTACAAATTTTTGAATCAATCTTTTTAGCCAGCCAGCCATAAAGACGAGTGATGATTGCCCATTCATTGCTTATATTGACTGAAAATATTTCTGTTTAGCTGCTTTTTACGTAACTTGCATTTAAATATCTTTTCATTCTACCTTTGGAGTGGGAAATAAAAAGGATTGTTTTTCTCTTTTTAATAGTGATACCCATAAGCAGCCTTTTCAAATGATTTATTCTTTCTTAAAACGAAACAAAAAACCAGCCCTGTATCAACATTATTCTTTAAGTCTCCAGTTCAGGAAAGGATTTAAGCACATGGTTTAATTCTGAGTGAAGTCAATAGGATTTAAGCATGTGTCTAAAGTTAAGCACATCCTTAAGTGCTGTCCTGAAAAAAGATGCTTTCCTGAATTGAGGCCTAAGACATTCATGAGGTTGAGTCTGCCATGCCTAGCTCACCTAGAGTCTGCTCACACTATAAAAACCGGGACTCATAAATAACCCACTGGTATAGTTTCATTGGTGGTAGGATTCAGTGTTGACAGCACGCAGGCATTTTTTTACCATCACAGAATTAGACAACACAGTGGTAAAAAATGACTGAATTTTGTCTATGCTACTGTCTCTGCTATTGGTTCCCAGCTGTGGAGCTATACTAGTGGAAAATGATGGGTCTCAATTATCCTAGTATAGATGCAGCTGTATTTTGGAAGTGATTGTAACTTCCAGCAGGTTTTCACAATGTGGGAGTTAGACATTGCTATGACGGAACATGAGCTTTAGCATTTACACATTTGACCATGATGATTCTGGACTAGGTAAATAATGTACTTTTATAAAAAGTTTTACAAATGAATTTTAAACTAGTAGACAGTAGAAGCTTCAAAGGAGCGGAGCGATATACATTCTGAGGGGTGGTTTTGTTTTTTCTAATTGAATTTTGTGTGGGTGAAAACTGCTGGATTGACAACCCTAAAGAATGGAATCTTCTATCTACCCACATGACAGACAGAACATGGGTAGGTTCTGCAACTATTAGTATTATTATTTCTCTGAGCTGGAAGGACAACTACTAAGGATAGTGTAGGCTACATACTCCATTCACTCTCCTTTCACACTGCCAAGCGGGCCATTGTGTTGGTAGCATTTGTGATACAGACACTGCTCCATGAGGAACTGATTGAGACCACTACTATGGCCATCCAACATCTTGACAGATGAAAGGAAACACAATGAAGTCAGTCAGACAATGGTGCTTGATAGTGAGTGTGGGAGAAGAGTCCAATGCGTGAGCGGCAGACCTTTCCACAGTGGCTACAGGTCCACTCGCCAGATGGAGGTTGGAGCACACTCTACTTCCTAGCTCGCCTGCGGACCTCAGCCTGGGCTCTCTGATGGCTCTTCACAATGACTGCACCAACCTTGACTTGGCTTCTCCAGAGTGAGCAGTTGAGGGCAGGGTGCTCCCAGTTGTCAGTGAGAATGCTGAATTCTTGAGACCTTGATTGTCCTTGTCGCTGTATCGGAGCTTTTGCCTTCCTCTGTGTTGCGAGCAGTTCTTGAGTTGGCCACAGAGCACAGCTTTTGGAAGATGATCTTGAGGCATGTGCTCCATGTGTCCCAGCCAGCGAAGCCTGCAAGCATCCAGCATAGTCTGCACAGACTGCAGGTTGGTTCTCTCAAGGATCTCGTTATTAGTGATCCATTGGTCCCAAGCGACTTCAAAGATTTTTCTGAGACAGCAAAGGTGGAAGCTGTTCAATCACTGCTCCTGCTTGGAGTACATGACCCAGCTTTCACAGCCGAAAAGGAGGCTACTCAGGACAGAAGCCTAATAAATGGACACATTTGTGTTCAGGGTTAGCAGCTTGCTGTTCCAAACATGTGAGGTAAATTTGCCAAAGGTGACAGAGGCTTTGCCGATTCGCACATCAAGTTCTCTATCCAGGCTATGTGAGCTGGTCAGAGTTGAGCCAGCATAGCAGAAGTGATCCATGTTGTCAAGAGCTTCATTATTAATGTAGATTTTAGGTGGGATGTTGGTGCCTTGTGACATGAGAACTGTTTTCTTGATACTGATTACCAGGCCGAACTTGATACATGTATCAGAGAACTTATTCATCATGATCTGCAATTCATCAGGTGAGTTAGAGATGAATGCAGTGTCATCTGCAAAGAGCAAATCCCAAATAATGAACTGGGTGACGTGCCGATGATGTTTCATTTTCATACTGGATAGTTGCCTTCATTCCCTCATGGAAGTCCTTAAATAGGGAGAGCACTTTTTGTGGACAGCCAATTTCCGACAGGATCTTGTATATGCCATTCCTGCTAACTGTGTTGAAGGCCTTTTGTAGGTCAGTGAATGCTATACAGAGAAGTGACTGAGACCACCAACTTCATAAACCACTGAACAGGCAGCAGAAAGAAATGACTTTCAGTCACTACTTACCTATGAAGGAGTTGACACAATGACCTAATGGTTAAAAACTCCCTAAACCATTACCAGTCTTCTATCTAGGCACCTACAGTAAACTGGTAATGGGATCATGATAGCTGAGTGCTTTTAAGGCATCTAGTCCCTGAAAAAATTAAAAATGTATATAGATATTCTGGTCCTGTTTATGTGCTCAGGAGTAATATCACTAAGGTCATTGCAACTGCACAAGTGTAAAGCCTGTGTGATATTAGAATCAGGCCCATTTCTAATACACTTACAAAACCTGGCAAATTATGCTTTATTTACCCAAGTAAATTAAATGGATCTGAAGGCATCTGTATGCTATAGGAGATATGTTTGTATTTCCTAGAGATTAGAATAACATGTCAGGTAATCAATAGGTACATGAAATAAATCTTCTCAAATGCCAGCAATATGGAGGTCAGGAGAGGGGAAACTGCAGTTGAAATCACCTTACCTGATATACTGGAAAAGCAACATTATTTGTGACAATAGCACTACGGAAGCCAATGCAAAAAAGCTAGAAGCCAGTTTGGATCCTGCTTTATTAGGTAAATAATGGATGTATAATTCCATGCACATTTTCTCCATTTTAAACTTCCAGTATAAACTAAATGCAAAATTAGAAATAGATCCAAATGTGAACCTCAGCTCCAAATTCTCAGAGACTTTGGGGAAATAAACTTCTATTTCTGTCCAATACACAGCACTGCATTTAGATCTCATTGTCTGGGGTTGGTTGGTTGGTTTGGGTGGGTGGGTGTTTTTTTACTCCAAGTCACAAGAACCCGGAAGTTCTGAGGCAAATTTCTCCTCTGTGATCTGCAATGGAAACCTCTAATTTAAAAGGCAGGTCTCTATGGCACATTCTGCAGGCAGAGCACCTACTAAGATCTGTGTAAATTCCAGCAGGATTAGTGCAGAATACACAATAGAGACCACAATAGAGGGTGGATTGGAGAAATTAACTGGGCTCTGGAAACATGTAGGAATTCACCTAGTCAAGTCACACCATTAAATATTTAAAAACTACTCAGTATGGCTCTCAAACACCACTTTCTGGCCAAGACTCAGCGAGAGAGTAATGGGGGTAAGGATCTCTCCAGGAGAAAATAAGTGCCTTAATGTGTAACTCAGTTGCACATGAGTTTCAGACTTTGAGTTACAGACCACAATCTCCTTCTAGACTGCTTGCAGGCCCTGATGGAAGGACAGTACAGGATGGGGAGAGACCTCCCCATAGGGCAGAGAGTAGAGCCCACCCTTCTAACAGTGATGCAAGGGAAGTGGATGCCCTTGTCAGCATTTTTGCAGGACCCCCTCCCCTCCTTATGTGAATCCTAGAGCTGGCTTTGGATGCTGAACATTTGTAATTATGCACCTCTAGCATAAGTTAGAGACTTATGTCCAAATTCAGTCATGTTGCAAACAAAAGTAATTTCATTGACTTCAGTGGAGTCATTTCCTGCTTACAGTACATCTGAATTTTGCTTTATACATACTCCCATTGGCATCAAAAGGAGTTATGTGACTGTACAGTGAGGGGAATGAACCCCACAGCATCAGCCTTTATGAACACATTGGTTTTGTCGGCTTGTCTCATCTTTATAGTCTCTAAGCCTCCGCCTTTATACTGTAATATGGCATGCTGTAACTATCTGTAATGGAATGGATTACATCAGACAGGTTAGTGTTGCCATTCTCAGTATTAAACTCTGCAGCAGTCAGGAGCAAGCTGAAAGGACTATGACAAGTATTCAGCACAGTTTATATTTTAGTACAAAGTGCAGGATGGTTTCTGGTAACTGCTACTACTTGTCAGCTAAGAATGGCACAGAGGAAAACAATGTCACAGAATCTAAATTCCTTGTTCTCAAAGCTCAGAGCTGTGCAGTGGTTCAGCCATGTGTTCCTGGCAGTTACTTTAGTTTTGTAAGCAGGAAAAAAAAACTTTTAAAAAATCAGTTTGCTTGTCCCATATCAGATCTCCACTGCTTCAGATAAAGTTATCTCCATTCTGCTGAGTGCTCAACAGGTCTCGCTTATGTATCCCTGAGGGACTAGAGTTTCAGGGGAAAGCATCTGGCTATGGAATTCAGTTTGCCACCCTCAGGGCATGATATAAGACACATTTTTTGGTCAAATGTATGTTAGAAGATGGACCATCGCTAAGTTATTGTTGGTTGGTTGGTATAATGCAAGGACGGATATTGATTTGTTGGAATTGTACAGAGATTGAAGGGATTGCCATGGCAATGGGCACTTTAAAAAAATATCAGTAGATATGATCTGAAGGTTTATATAGAGAAAAAAACCTGGGTAGCATTAGGGACAGATAAATCTGTTGGAATAAAAGAAACTAACCCAAATTTTTACCTGTATTGAGTGAAACAAAATGCATCTGTCTCTCTTTTGAGGTTAAAAATATTGGCTAACTTTTTCCTGATGTTTTTATGGATCTTCTCAGTTGGGAACTTCAGGGGGCATTCTAATTTTCTGCACTATTCTGACTGAAATTCTGATCGAATTTGGATTCTATGGCAGGAGATGCCATAGAAAAAAGCCTGTTCTTGCTAGGTTTCTCAAAGTAAGATTCAGATAAATTTGGCTAACATTTATCAAAACATCTGAATGTTCATCTGAACCTTTTTCTGCTTCAACCATCACTACTGAATATTCTTGGAAGGGACTCTCAGTGGCCTACACAGCAGATTTCAAATAATTAGTCTCACTGGAACACAGGTTCAAAATTCTGGCAGGCATCATTCAGCCCTTTATCTTTCCAACGTAGAGTACTCTGCTGTTTTATTGTTTGAATATTTTCAGATAAGAACTGAAATCAAAGTGCTGACTTCTCTGCACATAGATTAAAGATCCCACACCACTGAGAGAAAAATCAAGAGTGCTCAAGTGTCTGTGCCCAAAATTTCCTTTCCCCGTCCCTACCAGAGAGTCGTCTACCTAACTTCTGTCATCCACCCCAAAGATAGCTGCATTTCAGTAGGGTTGAATGAATATAATTTGTGCAGTGCTTTGGGATGCAAGGTGCTAGGAAAACAGAACATATTAAAAATTCACAGGTTATCATATGTGTTGACAAATATTTGGCCAGATCCTCAGAACCTGCTAATTTACGTCAGCTGAGGATCCGGCCTATATTTTTTATTTAAAATCATTTCTCCCAATGGCATCTACCTTTCTGCTGAGAAAGGTTTGCAGCCTGTGACACTAGTATTATTGGCAACGCTATGTTTACATCTACTTTTAATACAGGAGCAATCACTAACAGGAGAACCTTATTGTTTACTCTTTGAACTGCAAACAGGTTGCTTAAACTTAGACATTCTTTTGGCTGTTAAACCTGAATGGAAGTGGGAGAGCAGCTGGTTCGGCAGCCTCTGACTTTGCAGCTCTCTCAAGCAGAAGGGAAGTCATGGTGTGAAACTCCATGACCAAGATGACCCTCCCTGCTGGAGCACACTGTTATGCTGTCTTGACGATGCAACAACATGTGAAACTTATGGAAGGCTTCAGGCCTAGTGATTTCAAGTTGACACAAAAGCCCTATGTGACATTCATCACTGCCCTCATGGGAGCATATGTCTTGCTTCTGTAATGAGACTCATGGCTTGTGTACACAGGGGAGTAATGCGCTGTATGGGGGGGGGGGTGATTTCTAAAGCATATTATTGTGCTGCAAATTAATTAGTCCATACAGACCTTGGTGGTGTGCACTAAAAGTTTTGTAGCATACTTTAAAGTAGCATGCTTTACCATAGTATTGTTTTTAACAGTACTATGTTGAAATGCACCAGCAGGGTCTACATGGATCAATTAATGTGCAACACATTTGTGTGCTTTAGAAATCATACTCCCGCAGAGCACATTACCCCATTGTGCAGACAAGCCCTCAGTCATTAGGCTCCATAGTGGTGCCAGTGATCACATTTGTTAGTGGTATGGCAACCACCAGCAGGCTCAGAGATGTGAATGAATAATACAAGTGGACTGAGAAGGCACTGTGTATGTGGATTTACTTTAGGCTGCCATTCACAGTTGAAGTTTGAGGACATATTAGCCTCAGGGCTCAGGTTTAATGGTGCCAGAATCTCACAAGGTTCTTTTAAAATTCTAATCTAGATCCAGCCTGGAACTGAATCTAGAAAGACATGTTTGGAGATCCTGCTTTTCCCCCACACCTTCAAAGAGGTTTGAATTCAAGGTGCTAACTTTGGTCATCTAGGGCTGGTAATGGGATCACATAGGGCTAGTGTCCGTCCCTGCAAGAGCTGTCAGAACTGTATCCTGAGTAAAAAAGGGACAAACTTTACGAGCCAGAACGGTGCCTGCTAAATTGAATTAGGCCAAGTATATTTGCATTGGTCTTCTTTTACCTTTATTGGGCAAGGAGGTGGATGGAACCCGAGACCAACCATAAATGATAAAATAAAACAACAATTTGCTGTTAATAGCATTATAGAAAAGCTCCAGGAAGGGTCAGAGTAACAGCATTTTGCAAAATAATGTTCACTCAGTGTGATGCCTGCACATTTCTTTCTTTACAGTTTAAAAATACAAAGGCTGTACAGTGTCCTTTCTCTGCAGTATGAATATTGTATTTCAGCTGATGTCTCTGCATTGCTGATTCTGCTGAGTTGTAAAAGTGATATCTACTGAGTAAGAAGTTACTAAAGGGAAGCAAGAGCCTCGTCTTTTGGTGATGTCAGTAGGACCTTTATCAATAATTGAACAGCTTTTCCAGGAACACAATCTAGAGAGACCATAGCCTGAGCATTGCCTCTTTAGTCTAATGTTCCAGTAAAGGCTGCTCTCCAATGAGGCATTGTTGTGCCATTTCTTTATTCTGCCGACTCATATACCCGAGGACTGTGCTAGTGCTGTAGCTGATACAGAGCTTCCCACCCACACATTGTCGCACTTGAAAGCATCACAGACTTGAAATGGGGACCTTTTTAGAAAGGGAGTGAGCCTGAGAGTGGTGCAGAGATTCAGTCCCAGCAGGGAGGCTGGGCTCGCTGATGTCCACGTAGATCCTCACCACTGACCTTTCTATGAGATGGACAAAAGATGGAGCTGGGAGTCTCATCTCATCATTTTCATAAGGTTTTGGAGTGGGGAGCAGTGGTGATACCATGGCACCCAGATACCAAGGCAATGAGCACTGTATAAAAACTTAGATGTGCTGGAGAGGAGTTGTCAGGAATTCCTTATTAAAATTCTGCCATCCATTGCTTGGGAGAGTCCAGGTGATTCTGCAGTTTCTTTCAGTGCTCCTGAATCATTCCTGGCAGAGATCACTTATTCCTAGGGCTCATAAGAATATATCAGCCTTTATCAACAGACCAGATTGCAACAAAGGGCAGGTATTTAAACTAATATTAGATGGGGAGGATATCCCCAACCTCACTTAAAAAAGGCTTCACCCCTTACACACATTTCATCCCTTCCACACACACCCACAGACTTCAATAAACTGAATACTGTGCTCTCCTAGCAACAGATTCATTAGGAGAGATTGAATTCCCTGCTCCAGCTCCTATGTGCTGTTCTGATGGCATATATAGGATGGAACTATGCTCCAACGGATCAGGGAGCATTCTGCCAGTTCAAGCATAACATTCGGCTGCTGTAAGTGGTACTACATTGCCCCCACCCAAATCCAAGCATTAGGACTATGCTGGGGGTGACGGCAGGAGTCAATATTTTGGGGGCAGGAGGAGTCTCTATAGAGAATGCCCCATGGAGATTCTTGGATGCTCCAGAGTAGGCAACTCTTGGGAGGCTTCTATATATGTGAGCATTTCCAGGGATGCTCTAATTTATGCCAGTGGGCACTTCAACTCTCAGAGTAACGAGGAATCTCAGGGATGCAAAGCAAATACATGAAAGGTTGTTACAAGGAGTTTATGTTTCAAGTACATAAAAGATTGTTACAAGGAGGAGGGGAAAACACTATTCTCCTTAACCTCTGAGGATAGGACAAGAAGCAATGGGTTTAAATTGCAGCAAGGGCAGTTTAGGTTGGACGTTAGGAAAAACTTCCTGTTAGGGTGATTAAGCACTGGAATAAATTGCCCAGGGAGGCTGTGGAATCTTCATCATTGGAGATTTTTAAGAGCAGGTTGGACAAACACCTGCCAGAAGTAGTCTAGATAATACTTAATCCAGCCACGAGAACAGGGGACTGGACTAGATGACCTCTCGAGGTCACTTCCAGTCCTATGATTCTATGAAATAAAGAGGGAGAAAGGGGAAGGAGAATTTTTGGTTTAACTCTGAAATTCTAGGAGCACTACATGAGCAAATGGAAGCTGTTTCACCAAACTGAAATAGAGTGAAAGAATTCTAATCCCCCTGGAAGGGTTACGTCTCCAGCTATGAGATCTCAGGGATGTGGGGTTTTGCTCCTCTTCCTTCACAGGCACCTCATTTCAGCCTCCTTCTACACACTTCTCCATGTTTTTCTTCAGGCCCGGATTAACCAATGTGCACTAAGTTCACTTGCATAGGGCCCCAACCACCAGAAAAAAACCCAAAACACAACCCAAATCAACAATACACAGAAACATGGTTATGGTCGGGGAGGGCAAGCACCAGGTTGCAGCTCCACTCATTCAGGTTTGTCCCAGTCGCCCCCCATCATAATGGGGGAACGGCCAGGCCAAATTTGAGTGGGTGGCGTTGTGATTTGGTGCTTGGGGTTACAGAAGCACTCAGGTTTGGTGCCTAGTCAGAATATCTGCCCCGCACATGCTCTGTCTGGTTTAAGGAAGATGCAGGCCCCCCCAAATTCCATAGCAACAGGCCCCAAAATTCTTTAATCCAGCACTGCTTTCCTCCCTGTCCCCCTGACCTCCTCCCTTCCTTTTCTTTTTCTTTTAACTAATCTCCGTCTGCCTTCCCTTCTCACCCACTCCTGCCATATTTAGCCTGTGAGCTCTTCAGGGCAGGGACTAAGTCTTAACTCTGTGTTTGTACAGTGCCTAGCATAACGGGGCCCCAATTGTGATTGGGGCCCTATTTACCACTGGAAGACAATAATAACCAACATAATAATAATTTAAATAATTGAGAAAGTGAATTTAGTGTAGACCTGCTAGGAACTAGACTGAGACCTCCAAGAAGTCATGAGATGCTCACCATGACTTTCAGATTCAGGCCCAATTCTCTTCTCAGTTTTACACGGGTGTAACTCAGCTGGTTCTAGTGAATTACTTCTGATTTACACCACTGTAGCTTCACGAAAAATCTGCTCCCTCCACAAAAAACCCCAAAACCCCTTCTGACATAGCCCCTCACTGTATAATTGGTGCAATCAAACTCCTGGATCTGGATAACCCCAAACTCTATAAAAGTTCTAGATCTGGATGTGAATTTTGCAGCTTGGGCTCATTGTTAATGGACATGAAAGATTCATATCCATTAAACCATACAATTTCCTTTGAATGCTGTATTGTGTTTCCAGGTTAAATTACAGACAGCAGACTCTGCTGACTTTTGTACTCAAACCATTTTTCCCCGTTATCCAGCGTCAGAATATAGTTAATTTGTCACCTACACAGAAAATTGTCTGTAGCCTTTGGTATTTAACAATTTACAGGGAAGCCTGATCATGCTGACAACGTTGAAAATGTCTTCATTACTATTCAGAGTTAACACTAATTGGCATGGATTGAAGCAATTCACTCCTCTCTCAGATATGCTGTCTCAGGCTCCCTGCAAACACAAAGGAAGAGTAGCAACATGCCAAGTTGTTATGAGCCAGCCCACTTCAACCCTTAATTTAGAGAACTCATGATTTATTAATAAAAGGCCTGATGAACAAAATGCCCTCCTCTCTATCCATGATATTGCATGGCCTTCTTTCTATGTAGTATCTGCATGCCTCACAATCTTTAATCCCACAACAGCCTTGTAACATAAGGAAGTACTATTGTGCCCATTTTACAGACGGGGAACTGAGGCACAGAGAGACCAAGTGACTTGTCCCACGGTCACACAAGAAGTCTGTGGCAGAGCAATGAAATGAAGACAGGTCTCCTACATCCAGGCTAGCACCCTAACCACAGACCATCCTTCCCCGTCTTTTGCAGAACATAAATTATTCTTCAGGAAATTAAAACCTGTACGCATGACTGGAATACAGGGCAGATAGGGCCAAGAGAGATCCACCAGCCTGTTCCTTCCTAAATGACCAAGGCTCAGTTAATTCCAGTAGTGATCCTGATTCATGAAATGTCCACAGGTTTACATACAGTACTGACTACCATCATAGTTTGGGTGCTGAAATAAGTTCAAGGTTCTGTAGATCTTGAAAACAAACTCTACTTTCTGTGCAAAATGTATGTTAACCGTCAGCCCCTGCTGCGTAGCAGATACCCACTTGTGAATTACAGCAGTAACAGTTAGGGCTGGTGACAGGGTGCTTTATTGCAGCTTAGAACAGGAACACCAACCTGCAGAGATAATTAGGCAGTTGTTGCTAGGAGGTTTCAGAGCTGCTTTCTAAAGTCATCCTGAAGTGATGGCTGCTTTGTTGTGATTTTTTTGTTTTAACTTTCATAACTGGGTGCAGCTGGATCAAAATCACTCTCGAAAGGAATTGGATTTTGTTAATCCCCAATTTCCGGTTCCCAAGACAGATGTTTTCTGGTTGATGGAACAGCTGAATATGTTTTTGGAAAATTCAAAAATGAATACAAGATTTTTGCTACTATTTAACATCTCTAACATTTGAATAGATTACCCAAATCCACAGTGTATGTATTTGTATACGAGTATTCATATTCAGACATTTCTCTATATATACACACACATGATAGATACACATTATTTTTCTTCAGCAGTCTGGACATATACCAACATGTCATATAGCTGGGTGTCACTTTGTTTTGTATAGTAATTGGTCACCAATCAAAATAGGTAGATATAGATTATTAATATAAACTTTAAAATATCTGTTCAGCAATTTAGATCATTTATTGTCACTCAACATTTATTTGCATTTGTTTGGTCTCATATATTTTTTCTCTATTCTTCTAATAAAACAGTAGAACTTGGGCATTATCCCCATTTTACAAGTAGGCAAACTGAGGCATGCAGCAATTAACTGATTTACTCAAGAAGAACCCTGTTGGAGGGAGGAATAGAACTAAGGTTTTTTCTTCACTGCAAAAAAAGCATGTTTTTATATTGAGGAAGCCTGCTCAATGTAAAATCCTAGTTGGAGACAAGGCACTGTAGTTTTTACCTTGGTATAAATTATTTCAATGTTGACCATTTCAGCAGAAAAATTATGGAAGAGATGAGAGGGAAGCCCATGTGGCAAGGCTGGAGGGACTGCAGAGAGAGAAATGCAGAGGGTAGCAAGGCAGCAGGACACAAAGACAGGAATGTAGAAGAGAAGCATTGAAAGGAGGGTGGGAAAGGAAGAGAAATAAAGGGCAGAAATAGTGGTGGTCCTAAAAGTGGAGTGTATTTTCCTACTGAGTGATGCTGAATGTGACACTCAGGTACTTAAATCACAATGATAATATCTAAAAGCTGAGTTATCACAGAAAGGCCATATTTGACCCTTGCTTTTTGTGGAAATGTCCCATTAGCATCAGTGAGATCCATTGTGCATAGAAGATAATGTGTGTCCTACATTTATGCTCTGGACCATAGGCTTTAATTAAAAGTAGATTTCAGCCCCCTTCACAGAATAAATCAGCAGGATGAGTAGATAATGTCTTCACGCTAAAAAAGCAATGGTGTCTCACCATTCTTCCAGCTGAACTGAAAATCCAAGCCTCATTTATCCACCTGGGGGACCTGCCTTTTCCATGTCTCTGGACCAAATACCCCTGCAGAGTGAGAAAAGTCACTGGGGCTCAAAATCAGTCAACTGATTTTCCCCAGTGACTTCAAGTGTAATTTGTACATTTGATTCATGTTTCAACAGCCAAACGCTCATTAAGCCCCATTAAAAGAATATAGAAAGCAAGAGTGATGGGGGAGCTAAGTCTAATTACTGTAATGGCATGGGAAGAGGTGGGAGTGACCGATCTGTCTATGAGCTGTTCCAGGTTCTACCCTACACAAGGCACCACTTTTTTAGCATGGCTGAAGCATCTGTGTTTAACAGAGATCCTGTCGCTGCCTATGGAAAGTAAAGTTAATCAATGTGAACAAAAGACCTTGGAGCATCCCTCCTCAGCCCTTTATGTCCTGAGTGTGTAAGCCATGAATGATGAGTGTGCTGGGGGTTAAAGTAAAATTTTAAAAAAATCACTCTCGAGCAAAACATACAAGGAAAGGGCAGCTAAATCTCTGGCAGATGAGAACACTCTAGGAAAGTCAGCCTCAGGAGTCCTGATTTAGTTTATCTGGAGGGAGAGATAAGGACTCCACAGTACAGCAGCATCTAACAAACGATGCCTGCAACACAATAGCAAGAGAGAACTCTTCATTTTCATGTATTTACTTTGTAGTTAATTTAATGTTCCTAAAAACAAGGGCTTTTTGCACTGACTAAAGTGAACAGGACCTAGTGTTACGTATGCTTTCCCACACTCACAGCTCTGTCAATGGGTGCTCTATAAATACCTGGAAAAGATGATCTTCTGCCTTGACCCAAAGCACCCATTGCTTCAACAGTCGTGCCCTCATGTCTTCCTGTACATCACACTGTTAAAACAAAACAGGGGGAAGTGTTGCTTAGTGTATACAGCAGTGAACAAGGAGACCTGGGTTCTATTCACAGCTCTGCCGCTGGCCTGCTGGATGGCTTTGGGCAAGTCATGTCATCTCTCATGCCTCAGTTTCCTCATCTGTAAAATGACACTGACTTCCTTTGTGAAGCACTTTGAAATCTATGAATGAAAAGTGCTATATAAGAGCTGCATTTTTGTTTTAATCCTGGCCCACAACATGCAGTGTTTAGTGGCTAGGGTGCTATGTGGGATTTGGGAGATTCAGGTTCAATTCCTTACTCTGCCACAGACTCACCGTGTGACCGTGGGCAAGTCACTTAATTTCTCTGTGCCTCAGTTCCTGATCTGTAAAGTGGAGATAATAGTAGGGGATAACTGCCCTACCTCACAAGGTGTTGGGAGGAAGACTGCATTAAAGATTGAAGTGCTCAGGTGTATAAGTACATAAGAAATAAGAGCCATTTCTCTAGACTGGCACTTTCATTGCTATTCTTATCCTGTGCCTGCACACTCAATAGCATTCTATCAATGCATGCCAGCCCTGACCTGTAACATATCCCTGGAGATCCTGATATTTCAGACCTGGGTCTTTCTTGAGCGGAGACAATCATCTGAGCCATGTGTATGTGGTGTGTTTGTGATGTGAATAAATGGACAACTATGCTGACACTACTAATTAATTTTCACTTGGTATATCCAGTGGAAGAATTTGAACTGAAGTCTTGAGACATGACAGATCAGGAGCTAGTCAAAAGCTGGCCAAATAAAAAAGTCATGTTGAAAAAAAAGTTCTGTCATTTTTTGGTGGCAATTTCAGAGGGGGGGGGGGGGGGGGAATCAACTGGCTGTTCAACCAAGAGCAATTCCCTCTCTTCTCAGCAGAGCTTTGTCTTTGATAGGCCTGGCACAGCTGTGCAAACGAAGAGGTTTAGCAACCTCCTAATTTGTTTTGATTTTACTGGATTGCTTTTCCTCTTTGCCACTCCCATACTCCTCGGTCTCTTCAAACTGTCCCCAGTCTCCCAAGTCATCTTGGAGCAATTATGAGGTACGGAATGCTCAGGTAGCTGGCTCAGATTTCTCTCTTCCCAGAACAATGTGTTCCTGGATCCCTTTTAGGTTGACACTGACCTGGCTGGTTTATCATTTAAAACCACTCACACGCAACTTTGTTCTTTAATGATTTCCAGCATGGTTACGTGCTGTTCAGTCGCCAGGGCTCCTATTCTACAATGGGATGGCACCAATTTGATTTCTGTTTCTATTTTTGCTGGTTTGGGTGAAAATATTGCAAAACTCTGATGGATTGAGTAACTTTTATCACACATTAGCCCCGGAGAAGAGTAAAATCTGGGGATGTTAAATAGCTGCTCACCTTCCCACCTAGCCACCCCATTTGTGTAGGTATGTCTACACTGCAAAAAGCGATGTGTTCTTAACTCAGGTTAGCTAACCTGTGTGAGCTAACTTGGGTTAAAATAGCAGTGGAGACTCTGCTTTTAGCTTGAGTCAGCAACTTGGGTTCAAGCCCATAGGGGAACCTGGGGTTGAACTCAAGCTGCTAACCTGAATTAAAAACTGAGTTACTGTGTCTTCACTGCTATTTTATGCAGGTGAGCTAACCCAAGTCACGTATACTCCTTGTACTTGCAGTGTAAACATAACTTGAGTGAGCATGTACTGTGATACTTTCCTAGGGTAACCTTTTTTCTGGTGAAATGGGAAAACAGATGGTTTGAGCATGGGGAAAAAAGCACTGGGGAGGTTTTGTGTAACTATAAGGAGGGGTGGTTCAGTTCTGGATTTCATTTTAAATACTCCGCTGCCTCCAAGTTTGGGAGGGTTCACACTGTGGTCCTTACCCTTAACAACCCACCAGTAGCACCTAGCTTCAAACAGGTGGGGGCTCTAATGTGCTAAGAACTGTACACACGTATAACAAATGACAGTTCCTGGCCAACTTTCCACATAAATTCAGCACGGCCAAAACCAAGTTCATGACCTTTCGTCCCGAACCCTCTGTTCTCCGCCTTTCTCTTTCAGAGGACACCATCACCCTCCCCATTGCTCAAGCCCATAATCTTGGCTTCATCTTTGACTCAGCCCTTTCCTTTGACCCACACATCCAGGCTGTGTCTAATTCTTGCACAACATCTTCAAGCATCAATTTTTCCTCTCTGCCCATACTGCTAAAACTCTTATGCAAGCTCTGATCATCTCATGCCTTGACTAAGCAATCTCCTCCTCTCTGGCTTTCGTGCCTGCAACTTCAGCCCTTTCATATCCATTCAAAGTGCTGCTGCTAAGATCATCTCCTTGACTTGTTCTGACTATGTCACTGCCTCTTTAAGTCCCTTCATTGGTTCCCTTCCACTGCATCAAACACTAACGGTGGCATTTAGGTACTAATGCAATATAGATGTTAAATAATAACAGAGCTTACAATGTAAAAGGCAAGACATAAAAGGTGGGTGGCCCACAAGGGGTTGGGATGTGATGATTGAGCAATGAAATTTAGTGCTCAGAGCAGTGAGGAATGGATTGTACGTGTGCAAATCATCATAGGCACTGCACAGGCAGGCTCTATGAACTCCTCCCCAACACAGTTTAGCTGATATACCTCAATCCTGAGCTGCAGCGCATTCTGCCATTCCAGTCCTGGAACTCCCACCCAACTCAACCTGCTTTTCCAGTTCTAAGGCTCCATGCAGCTCTGCCAGAACATCTGTCATGCATAGCGGCACCCTCTGCTATTCCCGTCCTTGGCCTTATTCACACTGTGTGCTTGTGCACCTCTGTCCTTACCTGCAGCATCCCCTGCCTTTTGAGCTTCCATGTCTTGCCTGCTTGCCCACAGAACCCTATTCTGCACTCTTACTCCATAGGCTGGCAGAGGCCTGGCACTAGAGCAGGGCAGATTATTTACTTTTTCAATTCAGAGGCTAACCAAAAAAAAAAACCCCAAAAGTTTAGTTTAGGATTGAACAAAATGAAACATTGTGTTTCATTTCTGGATGATTTTTAACATTTTTTTTTAAAGATAAATCTAGCTAAATTTAGAAACAATCATTTCAAAATGAAATTTTCAAAATTCCCCCGTCCCCATTTTTATTCATCTGAAAACGTTTGCCAAATTTGACCCGTATTGTGAACAGTTTTGGATGGCCCAAAACTATTTTTTGGCCAGTAAAATATTTATTGAAAAAACTGCCCAGCTCTACCTGGTCTACTCATTTCCTGGCTGAATGGGAAAGGAAGATCTTCCTGTATCTAGTTAAAGAGACACTGACAGTCTGACAGGTCCTCGGCTTAGTTTATTTTCAAAATGAGCTCAAACCAAGACCCCAATTCTACCACCCTCAAACTTCAAAATCATAATCCAAACCTAAATCTGAAGCCAATTTTTTTATTGGCCCTCTGTGTAATGGGCTAAACCAAAACTCCAGATGTGACCACTCCTGAATTTTGAAGGTGGGAAGGATTTGAAACCCAGAACTGGAACCAAATTTTGCCACTCAGGCCTATCTCTACTCTGTTTTTTGAAGGTACCAAACTATACCAAGGGTCAAGAGTCAACAGAATTCTAGACTTAAAATTGGGCTTCTGAAGCCACCCAAAAAATTATTATTCCTTTATTACAAAAAAAGTGAGATTTTTCAAAGCTGCCTAAAGGATTTAGATGCACTACTATTAATTTCAATGGGAATTGTACATCTAGATTTCCTAAGCAGTACTGAAAATATCAGCCTTAAAGAGATTTTCTGCAGGATAGAAGATATTGCTTCCTGATGCAAAGATAATGCTTCCTGACTGTCTCACAAATGAACCCCAGCAAAAAATAGGGGCATTCACAATGGAAAATGCGATTGTCACTTTGCCATAACAGCAATAGCTGGTAATGCTACAACATGAAACTACCCACCAACTAAACCAAAGCTCTCAGCAACATGTGAAAATACCCTCTAGAATTTGAAATATAAGATCAGAAAAACTGTGTAAAGTTTGCAGGTTTCCTCAGGCAGTGGAAGAAATTAAAGGTTGATTAATTCCTAGATCTGTTACTCTGTAGTCTGATAAATACAAAGACACATTGCTCTGTGCTCTCACACTAAAATCACTTACAAAGAACGGGTGCCAGGTTAGTAGCTGCCAAGGAGAAACACTCAGGTTATGTGGGTAACAAAGACAAGGAGAGGGAATGTACAAACAACCCTCTACCTCCTAGACCTTCTGAGCTGACAGTTAAAATATACCCTTAGAGCAAAGGCGTGGTGGAGTTCCCATGGCTGCAGCTCAGCTAAATTAAAGAGCAGCGGCTTAAAAACAATTACATGAAGTCACAACAATGTTCTCCCTTTAGGGAAAGCACTGATTTGCTTCCAGACTAACAAGGATAGCTCTCTGAGATATGGAGGAGTGGTCCCTGCTAGCTTAACACTAGTTTAGCTTTTGGTTTTATCTTTTTTTTTTTCCTGGAACTTATTAGATTCAGTCTTAGACAAGTGCCAAAAGAAGAAACTTCCTTCTCAGTAGAGGGACCAGTAACAATTTCAAGGTTTGGTATTTTAAATGACTAGTCCTGAGAATGTCTGAAATGGCTAGGTTACAATCTAAAGAACTACAAGAAACCAAACAAACTACTAGAAATCACAGTCTACAGAAATCAGTAGAAACCAAAACCACGTAAGAGCTTGGCGTTCCAGCTTCCATATGGCCAGCATTAACCTCTATCTGTGAAACCATGACATAGCTCACATGGGTAAAAGCAAGATGGCAATAGTTACAAACTGACTTTTGAGATCTTTTATGGTGTGACCTGAAAGAGAAATTAACACTTGGTTGGAATTCTACTGATTTCAGTGGGAGTTTGATCAGACCCTTACTTAATATTTATATTGTGGTAGTTGCCTAAGGGCCTCAACAATGGAGGAGTGCCCTGTTGTGCTAGGAACTTTACATACCCACAACAAAAAGACGGTGCCTCAAAGATCTTACAATCTAAGTATAAGATATGAGATAACAGGGGGATACAAACAGACAGGAGGAGCACAAGGACACAGTGAGACAATACTGGTTATCCTGATAGCACACAAGCTGCCTAACCATTGTTGAGTATTTTGCAGGCTTTTTGGCAGAGGAGAATTTTAAGGAAGGCTTTGAAGGAGGATAATGAGGTGGTTTTGCAAATGTCTACTGGGGGTTCCTCTTATGCATAAGCGGCGGCATGAGAGAGAGCATCAAGGTGCTTGTTTGAAAATTTAACAAACTGGTGATGAAGACTGGCATCTATGGCAAAGCAAAGATGGGATTCAGCATCTTAATAGCATATAAGAGATGACAGGTAGGGAGGGATAGGCCATGAAGGGCCTTAAAAGTGAAGACAAGTAGTTTATGTTTGATGCTTTGATGAACAGGGAGCCAGTGGAGGGTTGCAAAGAGAGGCGGTGTGGCTGAAGCAACAAGCCAAGAAATTAGCCAGAAAATTGATCCCTGTATCTGTTTCAAGACTGAGATGCACAAAGCCACAGAAAGCTTGAGAGACTAAACATTGTTTAAAACATTAAATGATAGCACCAACTGGCATTGCACATTGTGTGACTCATGCTACATGCTGACCTGTCAGGAGCTGGTGAGGCTGATGTGGAAAGTATTATATTGACAGAGAGTTGGAGAGCTGGCACTTGGCTCCTCTCATGGGCATTCGCTATAAGCAAAGCAAGGAGGCCCTGGCCTCCTTGACCAAATGTTTAAGGCTTAGAAAGGAGGTAGTTATGCACAGTCACCAAATGGTTTATGGGAACAAGGAGAAATGACATTGGGTTCTTTTCCTAGATATTTGCTGGGGCGAGGAGTTACTATGTCACATCAGGCTCCTTTGTGGAGCTGAGCAAATAATTTGTAACAAATCATTTATTAGACATATTTCACTTCTTTTGGGGCCAGACTGTAAGAATACAGTGTGCCCTGAGTAGGAGGCAGCATGTAGTTGTGCTGGCGCTGGAGCAGAAGGTTGAACTGTGACTCAGAGACAGGGTCAGACTACCAGTTTACCTCCGCCGCTGTTCCTGCTCAAATGAGCTAGTCAGTGCATTGGGGATATGAAGTCAAGACTTCACCCGTTCCCTATGCTTGCCCACCCATTCCCTATGTGCACAGGAAAGTGACAAGCAGCCTGTGACAGGTAAGGGTTAAGGACTCCCTGCCAGTCACATGATTCAGCAGGGGATTTAAAGGAAGGATGCTCTTTCCAGGGACAGAAAGAGGCAAAGGAAGAACCTGCAAGCCTGGTTGGTCAGAGGAATTGCTTTGTTTTGGTGTTACTCCTGAGATGGTGTGTTTGAATAGTAAATTGTGCCCTGAAGCATGGGCCTGAAACAGACTTGATCTTGGCACTGGGCTGGAGATAGACCTCTCGTTTTCATAGCCCCAGAGAGAATGCAGCTTGTGAGGTAGGGAGCCCCCACCGGCACGCTGGGTGAACAAGGATCAAGCTCTGTTTGAAGAACGTCTGTGGATAGATGACTTTTTAATCAGATATATTTATTATTCAAAATAGTGACATTTTCTTTATACTGTGACTTGCTTTCTGATATTCAGTATTCAAGTTGTGATTGCCCACATCACTCATGTGCTCTTGCTTCTGTTCTGTGATTAGCTGAGTAAAATTCTTGGAAACAGTTTTCTAGTGTGAATGCCTGTGGAAAGCATACTAAAGATGACTTTTGCACAACTGTGTGACCTTAATGTTCACTTTCTGCCAGCGTCTGTGCTAACACAACACAATCGTGTGGGAGTGATCACAGAAGGGCTCTGAAGATGGCTGGATCGAATAGGGATTTTGGTTTGAATTTATAGCAGCAGAAAATGTCACTCGTATTATTTGCCTAGCTGTACTCTTACGTCATGCTTGCCTGAGACAGAGTTTTCTCTTGTACCTTAGTGAATCATAACATGTAAAATGAATATAGAACTGAGGGTGAAATTAACTTGGGCTTTTATATGTTGGAGAGCGGAGGGTGAAATCCATCTCACCAATGTTTCAACCCGGGGCCATGCTGTGGGATGTTGACAGCCTCTGCTGTACCTGCTATACCCTATGGGCTTAAATAGCAGTCACAGTCATATCATGCTGATTGTACAAGATACTAGGGCTCCTGGATCTGCTTAAGGATCCAAAGATTCTGGCCTGATGCTGGTCGAGTCTCAAATAGGTCTTTTGTGCTGATGTGCGTTCGGTAGGCGGACATCTCAGACAGCCCCTATGCAAGGTATAACTAATGCAGGGGGACTTGCACCAGTCCTCCACACTTGGGCGAGTTTCACATTATGGTTCAGACCCCCAGCTGTACTAGAGCCTTGCCTGGCACAGCTGGAGTAGGGAGGCGGGGCAAATGTGGCTGTATAAATCACTTGTACTTTCCTCTGATCCCCAGAGCTGCTGGGGGCCAGTCTGCCTGAGACTGAAGGAATTGTCTCACTGAAGGAAGAACAACACAACTTTGTATGATCAGCTGGAGTGGTGATTAATTCATTTTCTTCTATTGTCCCTTTGTAGTGCACGTTCTTCTCCATGTTTTATGTTGAACTAACCCTCCCACCACCCCCACTGCTGCCAACACTCATTGGTTATTATTACTGCAGTGAAATCTAATCAGAGCTAAGATCGACTCATTACCCAAAGAAAACGTGTCTCTCAGACAAAGCAGCAATTTAGTCTGAGTCACTGCAGCATCCCTGAGTGTATCCAAAACAATAAAAATCTGGGTAAACCAGTCCATTAGTGACAGAGCTGTCACCTTCTCCTCCTGCACAGTCCCAATAAGAAGCTCAACATATTCTGCCTGCCACAGATATGGCACGGAGCAGGAAAACCTCCTGCACCTTTTGTTCTCAGAATACATAACTCAGAGAAAGTCCATGGCGCACCTATTTGTTTCCTCTGCATTATAGCCCTTAAAAGGGGGCTGGTGAGGGGGTGTTTTTAGCATTCTGCAGCAAGCCTATGATGTGCTGAGGATGGTTACATCAGTATCTAGGCCACTGAATGTTGTTTTAGGCCCCAATCCTGCATTCAGTGGTGAGTATTGTGTGTCACACTGAACCCTGATAAAGCCCATAGATGTTTGACTAAGCAGTGAAATATGGTTCTCCTTGTGCTGCCCAAGAAATAGGCCCCAAATGAGCAGTTTGGGGCTCTGGTACCCCTCTCTCAAATATATGGGAGAGGAGAGGACCCAGGTGAGTGTCTAGGCACGAAGTGATATGGAAGGAGGAGCATGGAGACTTTAAATACCAAGCTACTTTTCCCTTTCCTCAGCAGAGGTGGGAGAAAGTTATGCTTCTGGCCAACTGCCAACCTACAATGCTGGCTTTGAACTTTGGCTGTCATGGGCACCAATGCGGAGCAGAACTATCTGAAATGGGATTATAACCAGCTGCAGTTAGTAATATGAGCTGCTTTTCGGAGAGATTTTCAAAGGTGCAGAGGGGAAGTAGCTGCACAATTTGGGCACCTAACTCCCATTCGTGCCTTTGAAAATCTAGTAGGGACTCTCAGGAGGAGACAGTCCGGCAGAAGAGCATGTTTCCCTACATGCCCCACCAACCTGCAGCATCAACAATTTGTGATTTTGCCATGGCACTTGGGATAGTTGGTGCTCCTCTTGAAGCCCCAGCTCCTGGATGCTTCTAATTAACTGAGAGTCTCAGCTTTCCTTTAAAAAAAAAAAAAAATGGGAGGGAGGGAGTTTCTAGCCTTCATGATTAAGGCTAAGTTTTTGTCACAGATATTTTTAGTAAAAGTCACGGACAGGTTACGGGCAATAAACAAAAATTCACAGAAGCCCATGACCTATCCCTGACTTTAACTAAATATATCCCTGACAAAAGGGATAGGTCGGTTCAGGACCCACTGCTGCTGGTGCTCCCGGGTCCCCCACTGCTGCCGTGCGTGGGAGCTCCGGGGCCCCCCTGTCCGCAGGGCTGGGCTGCTGCGGGGTCCCCTCGCTCCTGGGGCACTTGGGAGCTGCAGGGTCCCCCAGCCGCTGGCCATGGCTGGGCAGTTCTGGAGATCCCCTGCTGACTGCTGTGGCTGGGCAGCTGCGGGGTCCGCCAGCCCCTCACCATGTCTGGGCAGCTGCAGGGTCCGCCGGCCCCCCACTGCCTGCTGCAGCTGGGCAGCTGTGGGTGGGGTCCCTCCACCAGGGCGGGGGCTGGGAGCTGCGGGGGCAGGACTGACTAGAAGCTCCAGCCCCGGGGCAGAAAATGTCATGGAGGTCAATGAAAGTCACGGATTCTGTGATTTCCATGACCTTTGTGACACAACTGTAGCCTGACTCATGATTACCAGGAATACCTTGAAAGCATGGCCTACGTGCACCCAAAAGCTTTAAAATCAAAAGGCAAACAAAAAGAACCCCCAATTATTTTTTTTTTAAAATCTCATGACTTTTAGGCCAACCTCATGATTTTGGGAGGCCTCATTCCTGAGTTTTAAAGGTGTGGGGGTTGGCAGTAGAGAATATACTTTAACTTGGACCTGAAGGGACCACCTCAAGGTCTGTGGGGAGAGTTCAGTCTCTCTACATAGTCACCCCTGAGCCTTTCTTCTGACAAAAAGTGAAAATCGTGGGTGGAACAGCGAGGCTAGATTCATGAATGTTTGTGAGGTGTTCCGAATATACAAGTCTAAAAATACATTTTGATGGCAACAGCTTTCAGTCACGGGGAGCTGTTGTTGACCACTGGCTAGCAAGTTTGCAGATGACTATACTAAACATCTCAGTATCACGCTATAATATGCAATGCCTCCCACATGAGAGTGGCAGAGAACAGTACACAGAGCTTTGTTTTGTGCCTGTTATAAAACTGCCTGAGGAAATGATTCCCCTTGATCAAGATTTAATCCGATAATGAAGACACAATAAGAATGAAAGTGTCAATTTCAGTCGAGAAATCTGACTGGCTTAATCTGAAGCAGTTTAATCTAATTAGAGCTACTTATCGGAATAAAATAAAATGTCCATTGTATTAAGAATCATAAACAACTGTGTTAAGATAACATGAAGGGGAGAGAGAGATGCATGATCTAAATTGCTAAAAGCTAGAAAATCCAGGGTCACACCTAGGACATCATCTGCAGCTCACTCTGTATTGCAGTGGTCCCCAAACTTTTTAGAGTCATGCCCCCTTTACCTCTGTCTGCATCCCCCTCCCTGAGCCAGGGCCAGGAGCGGGACTGCGGCTCGGGGGAGGGACGCAGACAGGGGTAAGGAGACCATGGCTGGGGCCACAGCTGGGGGCAAGGCCAAGAGTGGAGCCCTGGGCGTGGAGCCGGCAGCCAGGGCCTTGGGCAAGGGGCCGGGAGCAGAGCCCCAGGTGCGGGGCCAGCAACGGGGTTCCCAGACACAGGGCTGGCAGCCAGCGCTGGGGCCAGGAGCCAAGCTAGATGGCACTCGTTCCCCGCCACCGGTGGGGGCTAGCCCAGGCCTCAGCCACGCCCCCCCAAGATGTTCCTCTGTGCCCCCATAGTTTGGGGACCTCTTCTGTATTGCATCCTTATATTATTAATTAATTAGTATTATTATTATAAAATTGGTTATTTAGACCTCACAACCTCCCTCTGTGGTAAGTATTATTATCCCCATTTTATTGATGGGGAAATTTTGGCATGGAGAGGTAAAGAGACTAACACCAAGGTCACACAGTGAGTCAGTGGCAGAGTGGGGAATAGAACCAAGGAGTTCTGGCACTTCCAGTTCCTTGCTGTAACCACCATGCATTATACTTTCATAGAAGGAGAAGGGAAGGGGAGTTAAAGACAGAGCAACAGTTCTCAGAAGTGCGTATTATGTCTCATCTCAGTTGAAGTTAGACTTTAATCCCCTAGTGTAGCGGGGTGGCACCCCACTCCTGCCCTGAGGGGCTGGAAATAGCCCTGGGAGAGGGCTGAGGCTGAAAGCTGGGCTGATTCAAAGCAGCCACGGCTGTGGCCAGTTTAATCAGGGCCCAGCTGGCCCTTATAAGAGGGCAGTGGGCCTGAAGCAAACTCTCTCTCTGCCTTTAGAGGGAGAAGGGCTTGGCTGCAGGGACCTGAGCAGGTACCTAGGGTGGAGCAGGGCTGGGGAAAACCAGAGGAGCTGGGGAGCTCCGGCCTGAGAAAATCACAGGCTGTGGCCTAGGGTTAGGCCCAACTAGGTACTGGGGTTGCAGGGAGCAGCCCATGGGTAGGCTGAGGCAGCAGGTCCAAACCCCCTTTGCCTGCGATGAGTGGCTTATACTGCAGTCTGCCCCAGGGTGTGGGGGCTAGCTGGTGACTGGCAGTAGCCTACAACTGAGGCGAGGTGGGGATAGTGGGTTAGGGTTCCCCTGGGGAGGGGAGACCCAGATCTGGGGGGGGGGGTACTGCCAGGGGGCAGCACCCCAGTTATAGGGGCACCGGGTCCTAAGAGGGACACGGGGCCGGAGCGGTCAGGCGGATCACTGGCCTGCAGAGAGCGCTCCAGAGGCTGGTGAGCTAATTCCCCGGAGAAACCAGCAGGAGGCGCCGCCGGGTGAGTCCAACCCTGTCACACCTAGACTTTCAAATAATTGCATACAGTATTCCCATTGATTATAAGAGTCACTTAGCTAACAACCCTATGGAATGATTTGAATGTTTAGGGCTTGACATTACTTTAATGTAGTGGTTCTCAAACTTCTGTACTGGTGACCCCTTTCACATAGCAAGCCTCTGCGTGTGATGCCCCTGATAAATTAACACTTTTTTATATATTCAGCACCATTATAAATGCTGGATACAAAGCGGGGTTTGGGGTGGAGGCTGACAGCTCGCAACCCCCCATGTGAGAACCTCGCGACCCCCTGAGGGGTCCTGACCCCTAGTTTGAGAACCCCTGCTTTAATGGGTCAAGTCTTTCAGTGTTGGCAGAGTAATACCAATAACATCAGAGGGAAAAGCCAAGTTGGATCTTTGGACCTGACAGATTTGCCTGTGTTCTTCCCTGCTTCCTTATAGGTGCTTCTAAAGCTAGATGTTGTGGAAATTTGGATGTTGAAGGACTGAGTTTCTCTGAGTCCAGAAAATATTTCACATGCAACATGACACCACAAACCAGACAAACTCGGCAACATGGAAGCCATTCCATCCAGGCACAGACATTCCATGTTTCAAATGTATATGGACTGGCCTTCAAAATCCACTTGTAATTAGGTGAGCAAGGCTATCAAACTTATCAGGTCCAAGACTCATCTCATCTCATTTTGATGCGGGCTCAAGAAAGCAACACTTGAAGACTTGAACGTCAGACCCAAAGCAAGCTGTAGCGCAGGCTCGAGGTCTGGAATTTTGGTTCAGGTTCTTCTCTAAAAAATGGTAAATCTGAATGGATTGTTACCAAAGAAACTGAAAGGAAGCTACTTAAGGAGAAGCTGAGGCAAGAGGAGGAAAGGGGAAGAACAGATAACAAAATTAATTCTCTTCTAAGTGCAGAATTAGAGGAGCTGAAGCAACCCTTGCAGAATGCAATAAGCAGAGAAAGCCATGCTTGAGAAAGTAATGGGATTCTGAGTGATGGCATCCACCCAAGAATTCTACAAGTACTGCATAAGCAAATCCAGATAGACATTTTTGAACAGCTACTCGACACACAATTAACAGAAGGAACTGAACTAGAGAAAGCGCACATACAATCCCAGAACAGATGGATTATAAATCTCTGAAACAGAAGGCCTCGCCTACAGAAGTTCCTATCCATCTTTAGAGTACTAGAAACAACAAAATAACTAGAGCAACATTTTAACGATCGGGGTGCATGCATGTGTTTTTCACTCACCTTCAGCAGATTGTAAGTCACAAGACCAGAGGTCAGGGGCCTTATTCTCCTTGGGCTCGAACCTGCAAGGTGCTGAGCTCTTTGGCTTTGATCCAACAAAGCACTTAAAACATACACATCCCATTTTTAATTGCAGCAGCTCAGGTAAAGAAATCATTCATCCTGCTCCATAGAGCCCAAGCAGCTCCATGAGTTCAGCAGGAGTTGAGAGTTCTCAGGGTCATGCAGGATTGGGCTTTGAAAGAAGGAGTGGAAACAGGCTGTTTGTCCCCCATGAGGACCAAGAAGTTGACTGGAAGTTTAAAGAGGCCGGATCTTCACTAGAGAGAAGGATGGTTAGGAGTCTAAAAGGGTGGAGATGCAGATTTTCACGGGGATGGAGGCATATCTGCTGGGCCTGTGCTTCTAGCACAGCCAGTGTGCCTGGGTTTACACTATCTGGCATGTTTTGTGGTAGAATAGCACATATTTGGATGGCAATGAAGAGCTGAAGCAGATAAGACACTACAGTAGAAGCAGCAGTTTAGGAACCAACATAACGGGCTGGGCTTTCCAGGGCTACATAGTATTTGCATAGACATCTTGTGATGGGGGCAGAAACAGCAGGCAGTAGGACCCCTTTAAACCTAGTACATGGACCAGATTTGCAAAGGAGCTCAGGGCCATGTCTGCCAGTGCTCAGCATCCTCATCTGGAGGCAGATTTTCAAAGGAGCTGATCAGTCAACATGCTGACCAGTTCTTCTGAAAATCTGGCCCAAAGTACCCAAACCACCATTATGCCTGTCCCTCAGGAGGTTCTGCTCATGATGGTGCCTTCCCCAAGTGATTTAAACTACAAGCATTTAGTGACCTCTCCCACATAATCCAAAGTTTTATCAGAAAACTGAATACTGATCATAATTACTCTGGCTCCATATGGCAGCCCCAGCTAGGACATGGGCTAGAATTCTCCCCCATAGGGACTTTCAACCAACTGCCAGATTCCCAGTACAAACAAAAATAAATAAGCAGGAGAAAAATGCAAATGAAGAGGATACTTGAAATTGCAGAACCGAATTCAGGACACATTTTAAAAAAGCAGTGAGGAGAGTATAGTCTGGCCAGTTGACACTTCCCAGTCCTATCCATCGTTGAGCCCGGAACAGTAATTCCTTGTTTGCAGCCTTCTCTGTTAGAGGCTAAATGTGATTGCAACTGAAGTACATTGATTAACCCAAAATAACTTTCCCTCAATTTGCTGGCTGCTCAAGAATACTCAGGAGACCTGCTTTTGTTCTGAGCTAGTCATTCAGGAGCCCTGGCTCCAGTCCTTATGTATCTATTGAAACTGAGTGAACCAGAAAAACACCAGAAACTACACAAGGACACACAGTGCTGTTTAGTTAGTTTAGAGCGAGGATTTTTTTTCCAAGCATCACTTGTGCAATTTTTTTTATGGTCTAGTTAAAATAATTTCATGGTTGCAGTTTTTGTTCCTGTGCTTAGCAAAGCAAACTGTAGGGGTTACAGCTGAGAGAGGCATGGGGGAAGGGAGGGGACAATCTCTTCCTCGGCACAAAAAAAGTGCAGCATTTTATCATGCTGCTTGCAAAATGATGTGTTTAAAGGGCAGAATTGTCAATGTCAGATGCGAGGCTGAGGTACCTATTAATAAACAGCCTCTGCATAGGAAATTCTTTGCAGACTTTAATCAGGAATTTTCCATAGTAACACCGTGTGCCTACGGTTAGCTCAGCAACAGTGGTTTAAATTCCACCCAATGGACTTTGAGTTCATCTTTGCAAGCAGAAGAACGCATATAAGATCACATGAACACAATTCTCTTAATTGGAAGTTTAAATGTTATGTCTTTCTGTTTCTCTCTGTCTCTTCTATTTCTTCCTGTATATTTTAAGTAGATGTTGACTGGAGAGGTGGGGTTCAGGTCCAGATTAATTTTAGGATGGAGTTTGGAGTTCAATCTGAAACCAAATATGGGCTGTGATTCAGGTTCAGGTTTGATGGTGTCAAAATCTCAAACGCTGTTCTTGAAGTAGTCTCAGAAGATGATGGAAATCTCACGAGTATAGCTAGTCTTGTGAGACTTCCGATATCTTGTGCCAAACTCTCACTGACATTTCTGTTCTTGCGAGATCTCGGCCATGTCTGAACCAGATCCAGGAAATAGGCCCCGTCTGGTTTGGGATCTGGCCCAGAACTGAAAACATAAGGGCAGACTCAGATCCCAGGATTTCAACCTTAAATATGTCCCCTTGTTCCCAAATTGGGAGAGGTCAATATCCAAGGTCCAGTTCTGTCCCATCTCCAAATTTAACCACACGGCCATTGCACAACAAAACATACTCAAATATTAGAGGTGGAACAGCCGTAAGTCCAAGACTGCTTGGGATAAAAAAAATCAGTATCAGCTCTTCTGTCAGTGTCTTCCTTCCCTCTCCAGATCTGTTTTGGTTTCCTCAAGTCAGTTTCGTAATACAGTCATTCTGAACGTCAGAGTTGTCATGTTAATGCCTTCTACTCTTTTGAGAGTGGAAACCCTCCCACATGTCACTGCAAAGGTTTCTAAGAAGGTCTTAATATGACTAGAAAAGAACAACACAATGATACAGTCTCCTTTATTCTCAGAACTTTCAGCCAGCAACAGGGATTGTAATTCAAGGCTCTGATCCTGCAACCAGCAATGAATGGGCAGACTGCTGCACCTGCACAGAGCCCTATGGACTCTAGTACAGTTCCGTGTGGACCCAGCAGACATCCCACCTGCTGCCAATTGCAGGTGAAGGGTCCAAACATCAGACTGCTCTAGCACCATCTATCTGACTCTCAAGACAACCCACACTACCACAAAGGTAACCTGAGCATTCTTAAACATACCTGTTCCTCAGATACATACACCTTTGCAGAAAACTAGTCAGGATATATATGGTACACTGCATGTATGGCACAGCCCAAATCAAACCAAATAAAAGCTCTAACAATAGTTGGATTTATTTCCACTCTGGTTTTGCTCTGAATTTTACAAACCACGAGTCTTAACTGCTATGGACTTATGTTTGTGCCAAAAACATTTGCTATGGTCTGACTATAAATAAACCCAATGGACCAAACATCCAGACAGGTTAGGTTCCATGCAAGCCCATCCATTGTGTCTGGGAACCTAGAAATATGAGTGCTGTAGGAATTGTCCTATCAAAGAGTCCTAGGCTCTGCCTCTTCTCTCATATGCCCATTTCAGTGCATTTGAAATAGACTAGAAATAAATGCTACAGAAGGAAGCAGAAATCAAGTGCTACACAGTGCCTGTTGGTTTTAATTCTTTTTCAATAGCAAGTATTAATGAATTCAGTGGCAGTGTTTGATCCAGTGCTCAGTTTCTTTCCTGCAAAGCTTATGGACTGATTGATGGGTAGTTTTCCAGATCTGAACAACAATAAGAACAACAAAACTAAAGGATGCAACAGTACTTTTGTATAGTAATGTTTAATGGCTCACTGTCCTATTGTGGTGATTGTTCTCTTGGCCGGTGATGAGAGCCAGCTTTAATTAATGGAGCCCTTTGGAATCAAATGCAGGTATTTACTAGAACGTGACACACAGGACAGTGTTTGTCCAGCTAGCAGTCTGCCTGTGTCAGCTAATGCCCTGTTTGGAAGAGGTTTCTGAGTCTGACACAAAGACATGGATAACCAGACATTTCCTCATCATCACAACTAAAACCTGGGAGTGGACTGTATATATGAATGACACAGAGAAACTTTCTGTCTTTAACACCATTAGACTGGCCTCCAAATCTAAAAAACTCCATAAATCAATCTTGAGCTTCAGAATTTCAGCAATTTGGGGTGGACAAATAAATGAAGCAGAGAGGCTCACTTTTTGTGCATTTTGTTACCCACTCATCCCCCCTAGCTCCTGTGTGAGCTGGGCTGGAAATGAAGGTAAGGCAGGTGAGGGGGTAAAAGAGAAACTCTAAGGTGCCACAGTAGCAGTGGCCCCGAGGTTGGTAGGAAATCTCTAGCAGCTTAAAATTATTATTATTAGGCTCTCAGAGCTCTTCAAAAAGCAGGTGAAAGTATCATATCTCCATTTGACAGATGAGGACACTGACATGCCCAAGGTCAAATATTGAGTAGCAGAGTCACTAATAAAACTCAGGTCTCCTGACTCCTAGGTTTGTGCTCTATTCCCTGCCTGAACATTGCAAATGATCTACATTGGGTCCAATTTTTCATTGTCCTATGGCCTGTTTCCACCAACTAAGCTGGATGTTAAGTAAGGTGTGGGGGGGCGGGATATAAATCCACCGAGGGGATGCCCCCACCAGCATACAGGACCACTGCACCAGGCACAAAACCAGATGCACCAGCTCTTTGCCAGCTCTGCAACAGCAGCTCAGGTTGCACATGGCATTTCAGGGTGAACCAAAGGAGGGTGTTGTGTGGTCAAGGTGGACCTGCAACCCACTGATTCTGCACTCTACAGTGGCTTCATAGAGGCTACTGCAACACAGGTGCAATTTAGGGCTGCTCTAGTTTGTATGGGTGGCCAAATCAGCTGTTGAACAGGGGAGAGACAAGCTGTCTTTTCTCTCACCCTGCATCAGCACAGGCATAAATCTGGCTCACAGGTTCTGCAGTTCCTACATAGATTGGCACAATATTACTACTAAGAATTGTTATGAAATACTTGATAGAGATGTTCACATTTTATTTATAAGGCACCTGTGGACTCTGGCTACCTTATGAAATTTAACTGAACAATAAACCAATTTTAAAGTAAAAGAGAGAGAAACAACATGGCCCAATTACAACAGTTACTTGATGTTTAAGCTACACTGAAAAGCAGCATCACTGTAAGTTTGGACAGTGAGAGAAACCCAGAATGGGAGGCTGCGAAATTCTTTCTGTTTGTACAGACTCTGCCAAAAGTGCTTTATTAGCAGGTTACAAAGTCTCATAGACTGGAATTTCTGCTGTAAATTGCATTCAGGCCAAGCTCACAAATCATTAGCCATGCAATCTTGTTTATGCTGCTAGTACTTGGAGTTTGGCCTATTACAAAATCAAAATAGCAAGGCTGAATGGTTCTAAGCAAAAAGCCTAATGAGTGAATAAGTGGGGAGGCTGGAGGGATGCTCATTTAATGTAAACATGGCCAGAGCAGAGCACGTGAACAATCTTTTTAAGGTGGAAACCCCACTGAATAGCCAGAGAGACTAGGGTGACCAAACATCCCAATAAAATCGGCATTGTCCCAATTTTTCCCGCATCCCGACTGATGCATGGTCAGGACGCCATTTCCTGACAAATGGCTTCTTCCATTTTTATTTTTTGCCTTGAGAACTTCGTCGGGGCTTGGAGAACTCCAGAGGGTTTTTTTTTGCTTGTAGAACTCCGGCGGATTTTTTTTTTTTTTTTTTTTTTGGCTTGTAGAACTCCGACGGGGCTTGGAGAACTCCGGCGGGGTTTTTTTGTTTTGCTCGACAAGTCCTGATTTTTGGGTTCTTCATCTGGTCACTCTGAGAGAGACACAACTGTTACTGGAGTCCAAATCTGCTAATCAGATCAATGGGAGTTTTGCCATTGATTCCAATGGCAGCAGGAGCAGGCTCATTGCTCTTTACATGAATCCATTTCCAAATACATGAATACGGTGTGTGAAATCATGAAATTAAAAGTACTCAAAGTTTCCCATTTTGGGAGTTCTCACTGGCAGATTTGTGAGGCACAGGGAACCTACTTACTGGAAGAAAATGGGATACCTAAAGGGAAACTCCTCTTTTCTGAGCAGAGATGTTGATCAACCAAATATATGATGGTAAAAGTACAACAAAGAGATATAGCACCAAGGACACTACACCGGAGAGCAGTATAGTGACCCACACACTGCCACAGTTCAGCAGAGTCCATCCTGGAGGGTCCACCTAATGAGATATTTTGAGAACCAAGCATTGGGGGACTGGTTTGTTAGGAGGGCAGGGAGGAGATCTGGGAAAGGATCTTTCACTTCCAGATGGTTCCTAAGATGAAACAGCCTGCTGGAGAAGAGTGTTCTGATTAAAGAGGAATCCATCCCACAAGGGGATTGTGTGGAGCTTGACAAATAATACACAGAATAATTCACAAATGCTTTTTATAATAAACAGGGTAAGCTGCATCTTCTGTCCTGTAGGTTTGTATTATCTATTGCTGATGGACTTACAGAATCACCAGTTTATTTGTGCAAGGTCAGACTGATGATCTGTTTCAATCAATGAGATCATTGTGACTAAAAATGTATGCCCCTGCACCTGTCTTTACTATGAGCTTAGTCTCCCATGCCCCCGTTTGCCTCCTTATTCACCGGTGTATATTGTCACAATCCTATATTATGAGTGACACAGATATGGCCATTTACTGCAAAGTCTTTGGGAGATCACACTGTATTAAGTTTATAGGATCACAGAATCAGAGGGTTAGAAGGGACCGCAAGGGTGATCTAGTCTAACCCCCTGCCAAGATGCAGCATTTGTTGTATCTAAACCATATGTATCATTGTGGGCCAGGGATTTTATGCAATTCCTTGGGGGAGGGTGACCATCACCCCTCCGAGCACTAAGAACATTGGAGGCTAATTAGGCAAATTCATTCAGGTTGCAACACCTCCAGAGAAGCACCACCACCTGGATAAGCTCACATATACTAGTTCAATTAGGATTCCCTAGGGACCAACAGCCAAAGATAAATATTGGATAAATAGCCTGAGTTTAAACTGACTCAGGACTTTCTTTCTAATCCAGCAAAAGGACAGGACCTTCTGTCTGAGGGGGCCCCCAATCCTTCCTGGGAAGGGTTGGAAGGACTTTGTCCTACTGAGGCCCCATCAGACAGATGGGTAAGCTTTTAGCATGCATGCAGGTTCTTTTATAATTTTTATGTTTTCTCTGTAATGCTTTCACCTTAAGAATAACTGCACTTGCTTATAAAAAGCAATGTGGTAACTCATAACTGCTGGCAAATATGCTGTTCATAAGCCTTTGAAGAGAAAGTAAAGTGCAGACACTAGCCTGTTTAGGCAGTCTGACTTGCTGGGAATACCACAGGGTAGGCAGGGAAATGTGCAGCTTGGAAAAACCCCAGTCAGGAGAGAGAGACACACAGGTCTCTGTCCAAGAGAAGTGACAGCTGAGGAGCTAGGAGCTAGAGTGCTGCCCTCAGGGCTCACAGAAGGGGAATACAGTTGCAGTTGCCTTGAACTACGACAATGAGCTCTCCGGGGCAGGGATAATCTGTGTGTTACTTCTTTGCACAATGTCAACTACAACGGGGCCCTGATCCCTGATTGGGCTCATTAGATGCTACCATAATAGAAATCATAATACAAATTGATACACATTTGATACACTGTAGCATAAATACTTACTCTTCTGAGAATCAGCACCAGGAAGCATATTACAGCTATACAGTATTTTCCTGATGAAAAGTTTTCACTGAACCAGGGAGAAGAACTAACTGTAACACCTGTGACTCTGGTGACCAGTCACACACAACAAAGAGTCAAAGTGTACAATTTCACAGACAATTCATAGACTGAAATTTGTTTGTATAAATTATTCAGTAAACACTCCTGAATACCCAATGACTTTGTGGTGGCAGGACTGGGTCATGAGTGAGTCACAAGAAACGATAAAGGCTACATCAATCAGATAATTTATTCAAAAAAAATATTTGACCAGCTCTAGGACAGTTTCTCGTTAGCTCAGGCTAACTTTGCAGAATCCAGGAAATCACCAAGGAAACACTAAATGTCATGATTGGCTAATAGCAAACGAGCCATTGCAGCATTGTTCACGTGGACGGAGCTGCACTACCTCTGCAGTTTTGTGATCAGTGCAAACCATATACAGCCTGATGTTACTTTCAGTGGTAACCGCATAGAAGTACACACACCCTCCTCAACAGAAAATAATTTGGGAATTCTGGCATGTGGTGTTGTTGAATGACACACATCAGGCTGAGGGGTCAGAAGTCAGTTTAAACTACAAACATACCATCAGAAAACAGTCAGATCTAAGGGAAACTAGCTGCAGTCATACAAAACCTTCCTTTCATTGCAGTGTGTGCCTGCACAGTTTGTTCCCATAGCCAGAGGACATATTTGTTTCTTACACAAAGATAGTATACCATTTTTATATTAGTGTATGTTGCACAAACAGTGAGTATGGACTGCAGCAAGTGAAAGGGACCATGTTCATATCAGCTCATCAAGGAGTCAATACAGGATCTCCTATAAGTTCAACTTACAAAACATAGATGCTAATTTTATACTATTTGCATAAAAATGACAGACTTTTTTGTTTAAAGGCCTGAGGGTTCCTGGTGTCCTTGGCACACACAACAAATGTACCAGTCAGCCTGCAAGACATTACAGAATATTATGCTGCCCTAGGTGACCAACTATTCTGCTGGGCCATAGAGCCAGCCTGGTGTATTTTCAGTATTCTCGCTTCTAGGATTTTTATGGTTTTTCATAAGTCAGCTTTGAATCTCACTGCTAACAATCCACTAGGCTTTATCTTCTACTCTTCAAACACAGAGACACACAATTGCCTCTTAAGGATTCTGGGTAGTGTAGTCTAAGAGGAAAGTTCTTTAACTAAGAGGTGCTACAATTAAAACTACCACTAATGGGTTGTCAAAACTATCTGGGCCAAATTCAGCTCTTCCTTATACTGGTGCAACCATTAAATCAATAGCGCTACACAGCATTATTCCCATCGCACCTGGAAAGCCAACACTGAAATCCCTGGCCCTTCAGTTCCAAAACCACAAGTTTACTATTTAAACTAAAGGAGAATTCCCTTGCCCTCCCTGTGGGCCAAGCCACTAGAGGCCCATGTCACATACACAGACAGTATACTGCAAGAGAGAGCAGGACCAGGCCCTAAATGCACATAAGACAACATTACATCACAAATCAAAATTAAAGGTCAGTTAGCATAAATGGGACGAGGATTAAGAGATTTCAAATCCTTTAATGCACCAGAGTCTTGAATTGCTTTACACACTGTATAGCAACTACGGTACCACAGCTCATCAGTTTCCAGTGTCAGGTAGAACAGCAGCACTAAACATCTGAGGCACAAGGGCTTTGGAAATACTGGTCCCAAGAAATTCATTTCTTCAGGGAGCTAAAGGCATCAGTAGTGTGGACAGAACGAGAAATGCTAACATGTTCTGGGCCCCAGTGTCCCAAGGAGCTGGCCAGGGAAATCTGGCAAAAATTATACTCAAAAGGACAAGTGTACTAAACCTTCCTCCCCACTTCCATTCCCCAAACTCCTGGTAATACACAGGCAGCAGAGAGCAAGGACCGGGGAGTATGCTATGACGGGGGAGTGTGGGCTGGAGTGATAAGGGGTGAGAGTCATAAATTGAGGCCTCACAGGCAGCAGCAGTGAGCACTGAGGCATGAAGACAGGTTCCGTAGAGGTGATTAATGTTAGTGTCTGACCTGTGTGCGTATGAGAGAGACAGAGAGAACATCCAAGCTGCCCAAAGGTTACAGAGTTATGTGCTCTAATGGTGTGGTGCTGTGGGCACAACAGACACTAACTAATCTATCACCAGCAGAACAATTGCTGCAGCAGGGCAGGTGGATGAATAAGCAGCCTGGGACCCATATCCTGAGTAAGAAGTGTCCACACATGCAGCATGGCAGATGATGAAGAGGGACATACATCGACCTTTAAGAACAAAAATAACCTTAACAATGGCATTGGCCTACTACTAGATGGACATGGCAGAATTATCAATAATAATGCAGCAAAGACAGAAGTATTAAAAAAAAAATTCTGTTCTGCACTTGGGAAAAAACAGAAGATGTAGTAATATCATATGATAATACTCTTTCCATTCCACTAGCATCTCAGGAAGATGTTAAACAGCAGCTACTAAAGTTGATATAATATAATTAGACTTCTATAAGGTATTTGATGTGGTACCACACAACATATTGATTAAAAAAACTAGAATGAGATAAAATTAACATGGCACACATTCAGTGGATTAAAAACTGGCTAACTGATAGGTCGCAGAATGTGATTGTAAATGGGGAATCATTATTGGACAGAGTGTTTCTACAAGGATCCTGCAGGGATTAGTTCTTGGCACTACGCTATTTAACATTTTTATCAATGACCTGGAAGGAAATATAAAATCACCACTGATAAAGTTTGCAGATGACACAAAAATTGGGGAGTGGTAAATAGTGAAGAGAAGAAGTCACTGATACAGAGTGATTGGAGTTACTTGATAAGCTGGGTGCAAGCCAACATTTTGAATTTTAATATGGCTAAATGTAAATGTACACATCTAGGAATAAAGAATGTAGGCCATACTTATGATGAGGGACTCTACCCAGAGAAGCAGTAACTCTGAAAAAGATTTGGGGGTCATCAGCTGAACAAGAGCTCCCAGTTCACTGCTGTCGCCAAAAGGGCTAAAGAGATCTTTGGATACAAAAAGAGGGAACTCTTGAGTGAAAAAAGAGAATATTTTGCCTGTGTATTTGGAACTGGTGCAACCACTGCCGGAATACCATGTCCAGTTCCGGTGTCCACAATTCAAGAAGGATGTTGATGAACTGGAGAGGGTTCAGAGAAGAGCCCCAAGAATCATAGGCGCCAACTTTAGTCAGCACCGGTGGGTGCTCGCGCCTTCCCCCGCCCCCACCCCAACTCCATCCCCAACCCTGCCCCCATTCCACCCCTTCCCCAAATCCCCACCCCCGCCTCCTCCCCTGGGCGCGCTGCATGTCCCCTCCCTCCCTCCCCCCAGGCTTGCAAGCCTGGGAGGGAGGGGGAAGAAGCAGAGCACCCGCCGGCCCCGCCCAGCTCACCTCCATTCCGCCTCCTCCCCCGAGGTGCTACTGCTCTGCTTCTCCCCCCTCCCTCCCAGGTTTGCCACGAGAATCAGCTGTTTGGCACGCGGCAAGCCTGGGAGGGAGGGGAGAGAAGTGGAGCAGCGGTGCCTTGGGGGAGGAAGTGGAGGTGAGCTGGGTGGGGGAGGTCGGCGGGGAGCTGCCGGTGGGTGCTCTGCACCCACCAATTTTTCCCCGTGGGTGCTCCAGCCCCGGAGCACCCACGGAGTCAGCGCCTATGATGAGAATGATTAAAAGGATTAGAAAACCTGCCTTATAGTAATAGACTCAAGCTCAATCTATCTTGCTTAGCAAAGAGAAGGTTATGGGGTGATTTGATTAGAGCCTATAAGTACCTACATGGAGAACAAATATTTGATAACCAGCTCTTCAGTCTAGCAGAGAAAAGTATAACACAATCCAATACCTGGAAGTTGAACCTAACAAATTCAGACTGGAAATAAAGTGTACATTTTTAACAGTGAGGGTAATTAACCACTGGAACAATTTATCAAGTGTTGTGGTGGATTCTCCATTGCTGGCAATTTTAAAATCAAGATGGGATGTGCGTCTAAAAGATCTGCTCTAGGATTTATTTTGGGGACGTTCTATTGCCTGTGCTGTACAGTAGGTCAGATGAGATGATCAAAATGGTCCCTTCTGGCCTTAGAATCTATGACTACGATCCCAGGGCTGATGCTGAAATCAAGGCACTGAGAGACCAAGTCATCCTTGCACCTTCGCTCAGCTTCGCACAGGGATGGAGGTGGAGGAGTAAAGATGGCTTCATGCATCCCCTATGCTGGGACTGCTGAAGGCTAGTATGGCACACAAAACAAGTTAGAGCACCCTGAGGGTCTACCATTGACTTGCATCTCAGGTGCATTGGCCATAAGGGCCATTCTGGCAGCTGGGAATAGTTGGAGCATAGTACACAGCCATTCCCAAATGTATCCCTGGCATGCAACCTGCTCCAGGGTTCCCTACTTGGGGAGGGGAGTTGCTGTAGAGCTGGCAGTGCTGGCTTTGCACCAGCTCTGGATTCTCCCATACATTGAAGGAATTCCCCCCAGGAGCGCAGGGAAGAAGGTACTACAGAGCTTTACTGTCTTAAAGAGACACCCACCCAGTTCTTTGGTTTGAATTTCTTTGGTCTGAAATATTTTTTCTCTGAGCCTTAAAAAAGTTATGTGTGAGCCTTATTGATCATGTCTGTGCTGCACAGGTATCAACACAATGCTCAACACAAACCTCCCAAAGTCCGATCACTCTCTGCACTGGATTCTCTGCTGAACTTGGGATGGATTCCCTTTGAGGACCTCCTTTTGGCTGTTGTCAAGTCCTGGTCAGGAACCAAGAGGGGAAGTCCCCAGAATGTAACAGAGCATGTTTTAGAGCCCCTTGGAGCTGCTTTCACTTGTGACCATTGCAGCCATTCAAACTGCTTACATACCCCTGCCTCCTTGCTGTGTTTATGCAGGTTTCCCACACATCAGCAGCCCAACCCCGGGCTGACTCCCCAGAGCCAAGGTGGGGGACACATCAGTGCTGCCACTTCTCTGTACATTGCTCTCTTTCAGGGCATTATGGCTTTTGTTGCACCTTTTCATCATTTCTTCTACCCTGCGCCATGGTATCCGAGCACTTTATATTAAAGGACGGATTCTTAAGTGCCATTTATACCTCTGTGACAAACTTAATACTATGATTGTTAAGCAGAATGACTTGAAACTAAGATTTGATTCTGCCTTAAAGCAAAAATCTGGCCTCTCTATTTCATTGCTAGGGAGAGAGAGGGAGAGAGAGATTCCTGCAGAGATTATTGTATTTGTAAGAGTGGGTTTTTTCCTCTTTGCACATGAACAGTCCATGTGAGACTAAGTACTTTCCATGTGACTAGCTCATTCCCATGCTTGTAGTGTAACAGGGCATTTAAAGCAACAACAGGCAAGGTCAGTGGCTGTTTGTTGATGCTAACATGAGAACAAACATTGCAGAAAAGATTAGGATTATAAAAATACATGTATGTTGCCCAAATAAGAGTATCTGCTCCTTTCTGAAGAAGCATGCTGGGACTGCTGATCACTCTCTTTCTCTCTCTCTAATGATATCTCATGCCAGAGAGGTTAGGAAGGCCCATTGGGGTTGCAATGAAAGAAAGTATCAGCTGAGTCATCATGCCAGTGAGGTACAACAGGGCACTTGAGAGGGATGTGTGCTCTTGCATACAATTTCCTGCTTCCTTGACAGCTGCAGCATATGCTGCTGCCTCAGAGCTGCAGTCCCATCTATGCTGCTCCTTTAAAGCTGTAAGGCACCACCACTGAGCAGAGCATCCTGTAGCACTGCTTTCCCAGAATGCTTTCTGCTGTCAGAATGGGCCTTCACCTACTCCACCCAGTTCTTTGGTTTGAATGGCAGCTGTACCAGGGCTTTACTCATGCAGCTCCACACATTCATGAAACCTGAGGTGGGTGTGTCAGAGTTAATGGCCCATGTGTCAGGTTGAGAATTTTCTAAAATGAACTAAATTCTTTAACCAAACTAATATTTGATAAGGTTCCACACTGCAAATAAAGATGAGCCAAAATATGAGGGGCTCAGATCTAGTTATGGATACTATCAATAGAGCTATTGTATTTTTTATCTGACACTCGACAGCAGTTTGTATCTCAATTCTCAGCAGGCTACAGCACCAGAATGGCAGATATCTCAGAACTACCATCCTGGAAGATGGGCCTAGCACTAGATCTAAACTTCCCAGGCTCAGATGGGAGGAGTGTGTTTGAGGCTAATCTTGAGCACCTGCCAGTTTTACCTCTGTATTAGATGCTGCTAGAATGGCGGTACTTATAAGACAGCACTTCACTCCCAGGCTCTGCTTCTTGAGCAATTTGACCACAGCTGGTAAAGCCCACTGTGAGATATCACTTGGTACATGAGCTCTGTAGTTTTAAAGTGCCGGTAACAGAAGCTATATTGACAGATTACAGCCCTATTTATCCACAGAGCAAATACATCATGGGCAGCAAGGAATGGAAGCTTCCTACATACATCCTTCTGCCTCAGTTCTGAACGGGAAGGAACACCGTTAGGGACGAAAAGGAAATTCAGTCTCTGTGACCCATTCGGTTCTTGGTTTCAAGTTTGACATTTCCAGGCTGCTATTGTTACACCTCCAAAGAATCATTCCACAGGTGAAATGTACTTTTCATTGCTTCTAGACATGTACTTAAGTGATAGCACTGATGCTATTTACAGCTACTCCTGTCCGTTTATTACAGGAAGGGACTCGGACATGGGCCACAATTACTTGTGATTTTGGTGCAACTGTGAGGAAGTTCTCAGGTGACCAGTTCCAGCACAGTCATTCCAGAGAAGAGAAAAATGATTGGGGGGGGGGGGGGGGGAGGGGAAAGAGACAAGAATGCTTATGCTAATATTCCCATCTTTGGGAGCCTGTATGGATCTTAGAGTGTCAATAAAAGAGAGGGGCTGATCATGTTGATTAAAGCAAAGCATGTGTGGGCAGGCACTGTTCAAGCTTCCCCTATCAGAAGGCGCACCAGTGATGAAAGTATTTAGGCTACGTCTATGTCTTCAAAGAAGAAAAAGTTGTGTTCTTGACTTGGACTGTCAAACCTTTGTTAGCTAACTCTGGTTAAAATAGTAGTGAAGACACAGCAACTCAGTTTTTCACTTGGGTTAGCAGCTTGAGTTAAAGACTGGGGTTGAACTCAAGCTGTTAAATTGAGGGGAAAAAACTGAACTGCCATGTCTTCATGCTTTTTTTTTTTAAACCTCACCATTTATCTGCAGTGAAGCACATACCATCAGACCCCACAGCAATGGTAGATCCTGATCTGCAGCATCTCCAAACTTCAATTAATTAGTCTAACATTAGTTAGTTAGTAACATTGGTGGAACAGAGCACTAAAACCTCAGCCCCCAGTGTGCTGGCTGACACCCAAACAGAACAACCTGACCAGGCCAATGACCTGATTTAGGTTCAACCTCTTCTTTATGCACAGGTGCACTAAAGTCAAGATTGGATCAGCTATTAGCACATTCTAGAAGGTGTCATGGTCCAATAGTGCAAAGAGAAACTCATGTCCTGAGGAGACCCATACGGCTATTGCTAGGGAAGGAACTTGGTTTGGCTGCAAAGATGGTGATGAATGACTCACGTTACTGAGATTTCACGGGATGGGAAACGAACAGTAACTCACACATCAAATCACTGCAGGTGTGAACAGATGAGATACTAAATCCTGGTGATTCTTCCTTCTATGTGAACCAAGCATGAGGTCAGGGAGTAATCATCCCTCATCCTTATAAGAAAGGTGCCCAAAATTGATTCTCAGTGCATGTAAAATATTGGAAAAGGATGACAGGCTGCCTTTAGTCTTCCAGGCCTTTGGTTCCCTAGGGTGCCTACAATGACACATTAGACTAAAATGAGCCTCTATTACTTATTATGGCAGTGGCCAAGCTGACTGCATCTTCTTTGGGCTGCTTTTGCAATAGGATCTGCTAGACAGCCGTCGAAAGTTCACCTGCTCAGTTCACCTGAAATGGGCTGCTGTGTTTCACAGCTGTGTTGAAATCTATTTGTACCTTTTAGCATACAGAGTAAAATCGAAACCAATGAAGAAGTTAAAGTGCAGGATGAGCAAGAACCTGGATGTGAAATTAAGAAGTGCTCGCTCTGTGACCCTTGAACACAGTGGCTGTGGCTGGGGAAAGGTGATGTTATTTGGCAAGCACAGAGCAAAATGAGTGGCAGTTGAAAGGCAGGATTTTGATAGGCGCTAATTATTAAACTGTAATTAGCACAAGGACGCAGCAATCTGTTGATCTCCCCTCTTTTACCTCATGACACTGTATCCTGTCAGCTGATGCATCTGAGGGGAAAAAACAGCTGGCAGATTACTTTGTATCTCAGGAATATAGGCTGAAAAAGATACAGCATGTCCCCAAATAAGAGAGCAGGTGTGCTGGAGGGAGAAGGGAGTGCTTTAGTAAAATGAGCAGGAAATGGGGAAAAGCCAGGGATGCGCCAAGACAGAGAGAGAGAGGCCAGGATACAGAAGCCTGGATTCACCCCTGCTCTAGGCTTCCCTAACTTACATCCCATCTGCCATGGCCTTATGTACATTGCAGAAACTGGGGAACAGCCAGGACCTAAGGACCTACAATTCCAGTGCAGCCCCTTTGAAAATCAGGCCCTTGGTGTCTGAAGCTGGGCACTCGGAATTGTAGCACTTTTGAAAATATGGACCCTAGTATGTTAGTAGCAGAACAAGGATGAATATGTTGAGGGGGTAGGTTTATGCTGCTGAAAGGAGTAAGCCCCAGTCCTACCTACACGCTCTCAAAACTCACTTTGGGTTGAGAGGGACACGAAAACTGTTCTTGCACTGAAGGAGAGGTCAACCTGTAGTGAATCTAAAATGAACTACTATATATTTATTAACCCAGCTGTAGCAGGCAGCCATGGCAGATGGGATGTAAGTTCAAGAAAATGAACCCAAACAAAGCTTTGAAATATTTTTGACTGCCAGATAATCAGGACTGAGCTTGGAGTATCCTATCCTTCTCCTCCTTGGTTTCTAGCAAGTAATCATTGATTAGTAAGGACCCTGTACTGAAACCACTTCTATAAACATTTACTCAGCAAGGTAAAATGATTCTTCTCCCCGGCTGGCAACATTTCTGTCCAATGATTTGTTCACAGTTCGTTGTTGTTATTTTTTATTTAAACATACCGAGAAGATTCTACACTAGCCTGAAACTGAAGGAGAAAAATTAAGAACTGATCATTTGTGTGGATGTGGGCATACAGAACTGTTAAATATATTACAACAAACTTCCCTTAGGAAGCAGAAAGTTGAGGTTGGATGAAGTAACTGTCCCTTATTGGGGGCAGCAGGGAGGTGGGGAGAGCTAAAATTTCACCAAGCCCATTCAAATTCTTGGGGAAAATAAAAATCAAAACAAAAAAACTCAACCTTTTTTTTTAGTGAAAATACCTAAAAACAGGAAAAACAATGCCCTTCCTTGGTTATTACTGTTGCTGGGCTTTACTTTAGATCAGGGGTGCCCAACCTACAGCCTGCGGGTCATACGTGGCCCACCAGAGCATTTCATAAGGCCTGCGGCCTGCTTCAACACAATACATTAATGGCCAATTCATTAGCGTTTTGTTGTCATGTTTACATCATTTTAGTTTACACAAGTGTGTAAACAGCCAATACTGTGGATAGAAACAACCAATTTAAATATATACTAAATAAGCTGAACTTAAAATATAAATCAATTCAGGTGACTTTAAATCATATTAAAACATGTAGAAGCTGTTTGGCCCACACATGGCTGTGCTTATGTTTATGAGGCCCTGATCTGTGTAATAAGTTTGGGCATCACTGCATTAGATCATTAAGTGAATCTGTTTAAGTTCCAGAGCTAACAATGGTCACACAACTCCCATTAACATCAATGGGAATTTCAAGTGTAGATCAAAGATGGTATATTACCCTGAATGTAGCACATGAAGGTACAGAGTCAAGTGTGGATTCCTTTGCAAACATTCTTATGTTACCTTAAGAAATCCAATTACAATGAGCATAGATACCTGTAATCATGTCAACTTCATGGTGCCTCTTACTTCTGTATCTCCAATATCTAGCAATAAAACTGTAATCAGTATATGTAAACACCACATGATGGCTGATCTCTGTTATTGTGACCTTTTTCTTCATGAGTAATCCCATCTGCCCTGATGAGTGGAGATAATTGCTAGATCAGATTAGCTCTCACATATTATATTGCACATCTCCTGGATATTTTTTCCACTTCTATTGTCCTAAAGGACTGACTTAAAGTGCTCGGCACAACAGTTGTGGAGAGTTTTACACACTCGGAATGTCTGAGGCATGGAAAATTCCAAAGACTGTCATAGCTGTAATGAAGTGTTAATTCAGTCATTGTGATGTGGCAGTTTAATTCCTTATCTCAAGTTGTCTTCAGTTGCCTTATTGAACTGAGTGTTTTAAACTGGAGCCAGCAGATTGAAAATTCAGATTCTACAGATTCTGTAAAGAGAGACAAAATGTCCAGAAGAGAAACACTGAAGGCAAGAAAATCTCTAATTATTATGGAACTGACTTATTATACCAAGGAAACACCATGGTACCTGTCACTAGTTCACATCCAGCCAAGACTGGGAGAGACCAAAAGAGCTGCATGATGACCTGTGTGAGATGAGTGGGTGTAAGCTTTCCTCACACTGCCTTGCAGATATGCCTCCACCCTCATCTGAACAGACCACCTTTTGCGATGAGCAGTAGCTCCATACCTGTTCATTACTTGGCTTCTTGGTTGAGCCTGTCAAAAGAATCAGGACTTTTGTCATATGAGCACTTTTGTGCTAGAAACTGGACCAAGATTTAACATCAGACACACCGAACAGCCAACAAATAGTGATAACTTTTGGTCCTTACTGACCAAGATTCATACTGGTCAAGTCTGATGGACTTTCTGCCACCAGAAACACTCCTCCAGGGTCTGGGCTGACAGAAGTTGTTGCACATGCTGAGTTTAGCACTAAATGTTTATATTACCTTTTAACCTAATTGCTATGATGGTTGAAATTCACATAGATGTAGGCTGAAAAAATACATCTGATCTTTTTCTCTGTTTGTCCTGTTCACTTAGAGACTGCACCTCATTTAACTTTACTCTGAAAAGGCCTCCGATAAGACTGGGTGATGTAAAAAGATACCCACTGTTTTGGCAGGCAAAAGCAAATTCCCAAATATTTACAGTATCTGCAAACAGGTCAATTACATATACAATATCATGAATAGAACAGCATGGGACATTGGGTCTACTAGATGAGATGTTCATGGCAGTGGGACCCATTCCAGTTTGCTGTTAATTTAGCACACTGGATGCCTCTCTTAAAGTAACTGAAATAGAAACAGTCAGCAGAACTCAATGGCACTTTTGAAAATGAAATGGCAGCCAATTAATCACTAGTTACATAATAATATGTTGTCCTTCTCTAGGACCGTCTGCCCACAGGTCACAACACACCTTACAAACAGTAAGCTAACTAAGTCGCACGACCTCCTATGAAGTAAAGAAGTATTGTCATCTCCATTTCACAAATGGGGAAATTGGCACCAAGAGTGAAATCCAAGCCCCAATGAAGTCAACAGCAGGCAGGATTTCACCCTGAGAGTTTTAAATGACTTTCCCATGGTCTTAACACTGAGAGTCTATGGCACAGCTAGGATAAGAACCCAGATCTCCTGACTTCTAGTTCTATGCTGTAATCACAAGGCCAGCAATGACCCCATCATGATATCAGCTGGTCCCTTTTCTTTTGAGGATATTATCTTTCCTGACCACACAAGGTTGAAAATACAAGTATGCCTAACCCAAAACATGCATTCACAAGCACAATGAGGAAAACAACGTTTCTCACTGGTGGCTTTGTTTCTTTTCTCGCGTGCCCCTGGAAATTCCCAAAGGCAATGTGATAATCACTGCAGGAAAAACTAATAGCCTCTTTTGCTTTCAAAACTCACTCAACAGTTTGAGTCTCTCTCAAGCTTTCACTAAACCCTCTTTGACCTGCCTCATCCTGTTTGTTTGTACATGATACCCCAGGAACTACCAGGGGCATTTCAAACTCACTGGCAGCCTGTGCTGTGGCTTTATTTTACTTGAAGGCTTCAGAAAGGCTTGTTCTCCAGCCTCCTGGAGCACATCCTTGATCTCTGACACAAGGTCAGCCGAGCTTTTTATGGCTGAGAGCCTGCATAGTGAATAGGTTTTGATTGGTTTTCCCCAATCTTCTGAAATTGGTGCATACCCAACGGCTTGATATAAAAAGGAGCAGGAAAAAGAATGCATTGACAGTACCAGATTACACTGCACCTGAATTTACAGTACATAATGAAAGCATTCAATAAGGATGTATACTACATGTGGCACCTGGTGAAAATGTTCAATGAATATACAGTACGTAGGGATGTTCCCTTCACAGTAATTTAAGAGAAGGTTGTTTTTTAGATGAAGGAAAAGAATACCTGCCATAGGAGCAAACCTTGCTCATGAATAGATGGCTCACACAGTGGAGTGTGTGTTTGTTTAGCCCCCTTCCTCTTTATGTTATACCAGACTGCCAGAGCCACTGCAAATTTTCCACCCATCTTACTAGGCCATTTGCATTTACATCGTTTTTTCCTGTCATTATGTAAATCTCTTAGTACAGATGAAGTTTCCATTTTTCTCTGGGGAGCTCCAAGGTGGCTCAATCTCAAAACTCTATACCTCGTGACACCGACCCGTTGAGTTAAAATTAAAGCCATGTGACTCACCTCATGAAACCTCAAGTGTCACAGGTTTTGCTTAGAGATAAGCCAAAGAAGATGGTGTTCAGAGCTAGAATGGAGTTAATCCTGAACTCAGAACCCTAGTCTGAGTCTAGACCAGAGCTCAGATTTAAATTTGGATTTGATGGCACCAAAACTTTTGGGGTTGCTCTCATGAGATTTCAGCTCCAAAGAGACCATCCAGACTTGTGAGATTTCCACCATCTGTGCAAGAATTGTGCTATCTTGAGCTGTATCAAAACTGTACCCAGAAAAGGGGTGTCTCCCAGTCTGGGAATTGTGTGGGCAATTTTGAATCCAGAAGCTGAAATCTTCCCCTCTGCAAATGCCAGTGTACAGGGAAGGGAGTTCAGATTTAAAGTTCCATCTCTAGTTTTGTTGCAAACTGAGAACTACGCTCAGATTCACACAGTTGGTTTCATGTTGAAATTATGTAAATTTAGCTTTGAATGGCAGCTGAGTGGTCCAGTAACAGGACCTTAGAGACTACAGGTGGAAGATGGGTGGAGATATAGATGCAGAATTAGTGGGCCTTACTTAGTGACTCATGGGAAGCTCAGCTCAGCAGGTGCAACCCAGGCAAAGCTGGCTGCCTCTGAGCATGGCTGGGTACCTACCTAGCCCCCAGCTCATATAAGCACAGCCCCTTTGGCTTCTCTAATCTATGACAGTTTCCTCAACTGCCTATGGACTACTCCAGAAACCCGGAATAATCACAGCACAGAGAGGCCAAGCTATAGCCTCTCTCAATTATGGCATAGCCCAGTCACACCTTCAGCACAGGACCATTATGCCAATCTTACACATTACCCAGGGAATGCCAGCCTGTCAGGGGAATTCCCTGCTCAGGGAAGGGCTACTTTACACTGGACCAGCATAAAGGGGCTAGAATGCAGCCCAGAATCAGGAGCAGGATTCATCCTGAAGATAGAGAGTTAGGGAGATGTTTGGGTGGGTGTATGCACCTTAACTTTGAATTTTCCTATTGTTTTATTATTTAATTTTTTAAATCACATAATGATATTGTGTGTATGTATGTATATAAAGCTAAATAGTCTCACCTTTAACTTATCTTAAAGCTTTTGGTCTGGGAACTTTTGCCTTACACTTAATAGTTACATGAGTATAACACCTTACATCAGTCTTTCTCTTGCTCTCGTATTTATGATGTACCATCACAAGGTTAGCTAGGTGCCACCCACTGAAGGATCCTTACTGACTTCACAGGATTTGTTGTAAGGTTTCATCTCTCCCAAGCAAATCACTATTTCACAAAGTGCTTTGAGATCGTGTGATGAAAGGCTTTATGGAGCTGAAAACTCTTATTATGCTAGTCAGAAAAACACATTTGCTGTAAGGGAAGAACAAAGGAAGGAAGGTCCCAAAAAACATCTAATGTAAATTAATTTGCTCAGCAGCTGTAGTTTGCTGAAACAGATTGCATATTTTTATTGTTAAAGTAAAAATGTTCCCTGGGTTTATATCCTTAATGCTTTATATTGCTGCCTATTACATTCCAAGTCTAGACTAGTGCACAAATTCAATTCCTTTAATAAATAAGAGATCCACTTGAATAATTTAGCCTTTGTCCAGGCAAAAATTAATGAAGCCAGAAGACATACAAGGCCCCATAATATTCCCCCTTATGGAAAAAAAATAGTGGAAATCTGGCAGCTAGCAGGCGCGGGCTGTGTGTGTGTGTGTGTGAGTCATGGCTGCCTGCCGACACTCCTGATTCAGAACAAGGCAGCAAGAACAATAATACTGAACTATACCAACTAACCTTCAAGCTTAGTCACAGTTTCTCACAGCTAATGAGCAGAGGGAGCAATGAATCTTTGATTTATGATGCTCTGTTCTGATAAATTTAGCCTGAAGACGACAGCACCATTTTTTGCATCACTCAAGAGGCATTCTTTTCCCTCTCTCTCTTTCTTGTTGGGTTTCTTAATCGTTACTGAATTTTTAAAATACTGGTGGGCACTTTCTCACCCTCAGCTATAGCAGCTGAAATCCAGAGTAACTCTTCTGAATCTGACAGACCTTGCTTCTAGTTGTTTTTTCCACTCCCCTATCTCTCCTGCATCAAGCTGTTTACACAAAATTATCATGGTGTTACCCTTGTGACACTCCAGCGCTGTGTGTGAGAAGATACTTTGGTTCTAATCCCGTTTTAAAATCACCATTTGGCCTGAAATGCCTCCTGTTTATTTCTAAGCCCAGAGGTGAATCATTTGGAAAAATTTGATCAATTCCATTTTTGCCCATTATTGAAATATCCAAACACCAATCCACAACATTTGCAAATTGTTTATTTGAGGTCACATCCTTTTTAAAAAATTGATTCTTTCTGAACTATAAACTTGCCAGGGACTTAGACCTCACTGAGAGGTAGACCCTTTGACATGTCTGGAGAGATTTCCTTGAAATATAATGAAGTTATAATCTAAAAGGGCCACAAACACCACCACACCTTTTTGGAAAATTCAGGAGGAGGACAAGCTAAGTTTAGGTTGCTAGCTCAACCAGATGTGGGAAGCTGCTTTCCTGGAATGGATCTTGGCCTGCCTTGAAAATAAAACCATCAAGAAGACACAGGGATCCTTTGGTACCAGCAATGGTCTAGATTACTCCTGCTCTTATATAAAAGGGAAGAGTCTCACTCAAGATGCGATAGTGGGTTAAATAAACCGACCATGTTATAAGCATTTGAAAACAGTGCAATGTGCTACATTATGCTACTTTTTTTCTTTTTTACCAGCGCACGCATATATATTGAGCATCATGCACTGAACACAGTCTAAAGTACAGCAACTCCCCACTTAACATCCTCTCGCTTAACATTGTTTCACTCTTACGTCCCTGCTCAATTACAGAACATGCTCCATTTAAAGTTATGCAATGCTCCTCCTGAACACCGCAAACCAGCTGACTGTCGCGGGCAGGAGGCAAGGGGAACCTGCGCGCTGCTTCCTCACTCCTCCCCTCTCCCTCCTGCCTCCTAAACGCCGCAAGCCAGCTGACTGCGGCGGGCAGGAAGCGGGGGGGAGGAGGAGGAAGGCGCTGATCCGCGGGGTCCACCAGCGGGCGGGAGGCGCTGGGGGAAGAGGGGCGTTGGGGAGCTGCCAGCTGTGGACAAAGCAGACAGACAAACTGATTGCCGCTGGCAGGAGGGAGGGGAAGGAGCGAGGACGCAGCGCGCAGGTTCCCCCCTCCCTCCCCTGCCTCCTGCCCACGGCAATCAGCTGGCTGGCAGCCTTGAGAAGGCAGGGGAGGGAGGGGGGAGGATGCAGTGTGCAAAGTAAAGGGGGAGGAGGTGGAGGGAGAAGAGGGGAGTCAAGGGTGGGGGCTTGGGGGAAGGGGTGGAGTGGGCGGGCTGAGGGTTGAGCCCCCCGCCCATGGTGCTTGCAGAGTAGGGGAAGCTGCCGCTGCTGCTGCGCAACGTGCTTCTCCTAGCCTACAGCACCTTCAGCCTCCTTGCCTGCCGCATTGTCTGCAGTGCCAGGGGGCTGTGCCTGTGTGAGGTAACGGGCGGGGGAACCTCCCAACTATAGTACTGTGCTGTATGGCAAAAAAAAAATTTCCCTGGAACCTAACCCTCCCTATTTAATAGACTTTAATAGACTTTAAGGTCAGAAGGGACCATTATGATCTAGTCCGACCTCCTGCACAATGCAGGCCACAGAATCTCACCCACTGACTCCTGGAATAATCATCTCACCAATGTCTCAGCTATTGAAGTCCTCAAATCATGGTTTAAAGACTTCAAGATGCAGAGAATCCTCCAGCAAGTGACCCCTGCCCCATGCTGCAGAGGAAGGCAAAAAATCTCCAGGGCCTCTGCCAATCTACCCTGGAGGAAAATTCCTTCCCAACCCCAAATATGGCGATCAACCCTGAACCCAGAGCATGTGGGCAAGACTCACCAGCCAGACACCCAGGAAAAAGTTCTCTGTAGTTACGTCTAACATCCCATCGCCGGCCATTGGGCCTGATAGTCAAAGGTCAATTAATTGCCAAGATCATGTTATCCCATCAAACCATCCCCTCCATAAACTTATCTAACTTAATCTTGAACCCAGATAGGTCTTTTGCCCCCACTGCTTCCCTTGGAAGGCTGTTTCAGAATTTCACTCCTCTGATGGTTAGAAACCTTCGTCTAATTTCAAGTCTAAACTTCCTGATGGCCAGTTTATATTCATTTGTTCTTGTGTCCACTTTGGTACTGAGCTTAAATAATTCCTCTCCCTCCCTGGTATTTATCCCTTTGATATATTTAAAGAGAGCAATCATATCTTCCCTCAGCCTTCTTTTGGTTAAGGTAAACAAACTAAGCTCCTTGAGTCTCCTTTCATAAGACAGGTTTTCCATTCCTCGGATCATCCTAGTGGCCCTTCTTTGTACCTGTTCCAGTTTGAATTCATCCTTCTTAAACATGGGAGACCAGAACTGCACACAATATTCCAAATGAGGTCTCACCATGCCTTGAATAACGGTACTAACAATTTCCATTCATTCTTATGGAGAAATTGGATTTGCTTAACATCGTTTCACTTAAAGTCGCATTTTTCAGGAACATAATTACGTTAAGTGAGGAGTTTCAGTGTAGTAGCCGTGTTAGTCTGTGTCAGCAAAACGAAAATAAGAAAGAAAAACTTGTAGCACCTTAGAGACTAACAAATTTATTTCAGCATAAGCTTTCGTGGGTTGTTACCCACTTCATCGGATGCATGGAATGAAACATACAGTACACAGATATTTATACAGTCATTCCATGCATCCGATGAAGTTGGTAACAACCCACGAAAGCTTATGCTGAAATAAATTTGTTAGTCTCTAAGGTGCTACAAGTTTTTCTTTCTTATTTTCGTTAAGTGAGGAGTTACTGTAGTTTATGATGGGCCAGTCATGAAACAGTAAAAGGATCTAATTTTCAAATATTTTAGGCACACAGTTGCAAACATAACGTGCATGCCATACCGACTGCTAATGCAATCGACATCTTTGCTGGCACTCTCAACAGAGGCCTAGAACGGACTTGGTCACAGTGACTGAACTCCTCTTTGACCGCTACTGTGAGTCTCTCAGGGTTTGCCTATGAATCCCACAGGAGTGAGCCTCCCAGACTCAGGCTAGCATTCTAAAAATAGCTGTGTAGGCAGCGCTTTGACCTTGCGGCTCAGGCTTGTGGAGCCAGCCCACCCAAAGCTTCTTCGTTTGGGGCCTGAATTCCAGCCCGAGCCACAACTTCAAAGTGCTGTCTACACAGCTATTTTTTTAGCACTGGTGCAAGCCCACTAGCCAGAGAGTCTATTGACCTGGGCTGGCAGGCTCACTCCCATGAACTGTGTAGACGTACCCTCCGGGTCAAACTGGAGTCATGTGGGTATGGTGGGAAAGTTGCTTCCTGTGAATACACAGAAGGGTTAAATGATTATCTGGGATATTGTTTAATTTTAATCTATTCAACACGGAAAATACTAAGGAAGTTGTTCAAGGAATTCTACTTACTCTGGAGTACCATTGTAGGTCCCTGTTTCTGTATATTTATTTACAGTAACACTGGGGGTATCCGAAAGAATGAGGTGAGACCAGGTTGCCAAAAGCCTCGCCAGAGCCCACACAACAACACCTGCCTCCCCTAAGACTGGCAAGAGGCAGCGTCACCACTAAATGAACACTTTGTTTCTTTTCCCAGCCTCTCTGAAACCATTCCCACCTGCAACCCCAGCTAGTGGGGAAGGGAAAAATTATTACAAGTTAGAGGTGTGTGAGCACGCACATGTGCATATGTAAGGGAAAGGGGTGCACCTAAATTGAGCCCTCTAATCTGAACCCTTTCAAATATAGGTGGGTGAAAGTGGGAGGGGCTATGTACATTGGAATGACTAATTGATTCCAGGTCAAACCAAAATGGGAAGAGGCCCATTCGCTGGTACAAGTTCAGATGCAGCAGACGTCTTGGAAGAACTGCCAATCTCACGCGATTTCAACTTAAAATGGAGGTGTTCTCATGAGATCAGCGATTCTCACCAGATTTCTGCTATTGGGGGTTGAAATCCCATGAGAACAGCTCATGGGATTTTGGTGTTGCAAAACCTGAACCCCAGCCCTGCTTCAGCCCTTAATCCTGAACCCCCCCCCCCCATTGCCCAGTCCGATCCCGCTCCGGGTCTCAATCCAAACACTGCCTCTTCAATTAATCTCTAATAACAATAGAGACTTTTAAAAAAAAGAATTCAGTCTCCAGGGCTGTCAAAACAGCGGCTCCCTCTGCCCCCACAAATTCATTTTAAAAGCAAAGAATAAAAGACAGGAGAGATTATGAAGGGATCCTTCCACACAAAAACTGGGAGCAACGTAAGTTTTTTTCCCATAATGGAAGTAGAGGAACGGGGTTAGGAGGAGTGGGGTGAGGTAGTTATCCCAGTTCTTGGGAAAGAACAAAGGAATGAGTGGAATATCCCACTCTGCTTTCTCCCTCCCAAGTTCAGGAGATACATTGCATCTCAAACCCTGGCTCTGCTCAAGTGAGTCCATGATATACTATGTACATTTATCACAGCTCTGACGTAAATGGCCAAGTATCACATTCACACAGCTTTGCTTTGCATTACTGCTTGATCCTGCACAGTGCAGAAGCCAGGGGTTTCACATATATAAGTGCAAAGTAGAAAGTGATGTGAGACTTAGATTGGTAATCCAATCCTGCACTGCAGGTAGCGCTGCTACATGGCTGCCAAGTTACTCCTGCCCAATAGCAGGAGTGTGTCCTAAGGGCCAGATTCTGCTACACTTATTCATGTGACGTAGTACCTTACTGAAATCAAGGTATTACTCCAACGTGAGTACAGGTGACTGAATCTAACCTTGAGAAGGGAATATGTAGCCACTGTGAAGAAGGTCACAATTTAGCCCATGGCTCCTCAGGCACTCCCATTCTCTGATCACACCCCATCGCTTTTTAGTCTTGCATTCTCATGACTAAGGTCCAAAGTCTACTCAAGTCAATGGAAAAACTCCTGTTGGACATCAATGAGCTTTGTATTTTGGGGATGCACGGAGCATGAGACATACTTCTGTCCAGTGCGGAGCACCATGCTTAGATCTTTGACATCCTTGCACACACACATAGCCTCTGCTTGGACTAAAGGTGAAGCATTCACTAAAGGTGAAACACTGTGCACCATGCTGTATCATGCAACCTTCAGGATCAAGGCTTCCAGGATGCAGCTATTTCTTTCCAAGTATCTGTGCCCTTCACAATAAATACTGCTCTTAGAGAAAGCTGATGACTCACAAGGGTCCATATTTGGAGTTGAATGGAAGAGTTCAATCCTCTGCCCTGTGTAAGGCCAAACATGATTGGCTGGTGTGGGAAAACAACTACACACACCAAATACGTATTTCCTGAGTCAGATGGCAATAGTATATGCACAAGTATGAGAAAATTTTAACCTGGAATTACTCTAGATGAACAAACAGTCTGAAGAGAGACAGGGGCTCTAACAGCCCATGTGTCTGTGTAAGCATGTAAGTCATTAGAGAGCTGAAAAAGAAAAAGAAAAAAAGAGAGAGGGAACCACAAAATAATAATTTAAAGTAATAAACTTGTTACAGCAGCAATAACGATTGCATTCTATCCGAGCTCATGAATAATTCAACAGGCCTCTGCTTCACTCCATGTCTCGTGGTATTTTCAAACCTGCCAGGATTTTCTGCTGGTAAATAATGCATCTGCGGTATTTAAACACACACAATCCCCAAATAATACTAAAGGTTTAACAGCACTGAGGCTGGCAAAAGCCAGTCAGAGGAGGTGGAGAGAGGAAATCCGAGAAAGGTAAACTCCTCCATTGATCTGTCTGGGCCTTCTGTCTCTGCAATTTTTAACTGGCTCATCCTCACCTTCAGAAATGCCCTAAAACTGCCAACCTCTCAGCTAGTCTCCTGTTTTATGAATCTATGATAGCCAGTTAATTTGGCATTACTCTTCTGGAGAAAGCTCAGGAAATAGTCTACAATAGGTTTTCAGGGGCAGAATAAAAAATACCAAGGAAGAAAGCTCAAACTCCAATATTCAAATCTTTCTTTCCTGCATTGTGATTTGTCTGCAAAGTCTTCCATTGGAAGTATAATTATGGAACAAGCTGTGTACTTTGGGCAGCTGATTTTACAGGAATGGCAGTCAGTGTCAAAGGGAAATCAGCTCAGTTATCCACTGCTAAACCCCATCATGCAGGCACTGACATCTCGGAATTCATGAACCTAGTTGTGCAAGCCTTTTACAGCTGTTACATGTAGATCTCCAAGTTCCTGTAAGCATATTAACTACCCTCAGTGAGTGGGTCTCCTGTTGCTTCAGACATAGCGGGGAAAGATTGGAAATAGATTTGAAGTCATGGTTAAAACTTGAATATGACTTACTGCATAGTTCTAGGCTTAACATCACAGTGAACTTCTTTCCTTCGATGTCTGCTCAGCAGATGAAAGACAGGAGCAAAGGAAAGGCTGCCCAGGAAATCAGAGAATTAAAAGATATAGCCGGGTGATAAATGGCCATGATATTTGCTTTGATTGATTTGATACTGATGGGACATAAAATGAAAGATGTGCAGGTAATAATAAGGAATGGGTAAACCACATAAGATATAAAAAAGGGACAAAAATGGAACCATTCATCCAGAGGCCTGACCTTTGTTGGTTTAGGGAAAATAATGCTGGATCCAGACCACCTCTGCTTTTGGTTTTGCAAAATTGCCCCACCACTTCCTGTTTTGCCCATTTCCAGATCAAATTAATAACTGATCTGAACCTTCACTCAGCACTCAAATTGAACTTGAAACTCCAATTTCTTTGAGGCCCAATAAGTTGTGAAGAACGCCTTCAAACATCCTTAGTAATAAATAAACAAACAAACAAACAAACAAATAAATACCACACTTTTCCTCAATAGATCTCAAAGTATTTTACAAAGGAGTGCAGTATCATTATCCACATTTTACAGACAGGGAAAATGAAGCACAGAGAGGTGAAGTGACTTGCCCAGTGTCACCCAGTAGGCTAACGGCAGAACTTCGTTTCTGGGAATCAAACCCAGCTCTCCTCAGTCCAGTGGACTAGGTGCCTCCTATCCCAATTATTCTTCATTTTCCCACTCCTCTGCATGTCCTGAATCCTGCTGGAAGTGCAACTACTGAAACATAGTGAGAGAGGCTGGTTCTACAGCTGATAAAGCAATTTCATAGCCTGTGCCCAACCTGCGTTTGAAGATCCGAGAGACCAGGAAAATTCAGCTTGTTTTCGAGGGGTCAGATTAAGGCATGACCCTTGGGGTCTAGACCCCATGGACACAGGAGGCCTGGACAGAGGAGTGAAGTAGAGGCAAAGTAGCAAGTACAAGCAGAGTGTACAGCTGATAGCTCCAAAGTGGGCAGCTGCACTGCCTCACTTGAGAAAAATCAAGGAGGAAAGAGTCCACCCTTGGGGAGCCTGTGGTGAACTGTAAAAATGGGCTGGAAGAGAGAGAGAGAGCCCTGACACTTTTTGGTGGGGTCAGAAATTTACTGGATCCAGGCCCAATGTAACATGAATCCTCTCCTGATAACATCCAAATCCATCCCTAGGAGTAATGTACCCCAGCTGTTGCTCTGTACCTTGCAAGTACAAACTGTAGCTCCTTTTAAATATCCCACCATATGGCCCGTCAGTCTTGGGGACAGGGATATAAAACCTCACGGTCCAAGGCTTATTCTCCAACTATTAGTGTGAGACATTCATGGGGGTAGATTACCCCATATGTGTCTATTGCTGGGTTTCTTGCTCCTTCCTCTGAAGCATATGGTGACGGCTAGTCGGAGAAAGGATACTGGACTAGATGGACCTCAGGTCTGAGCCAGTCTGGTAATTCATATGTTCCTAAAACAACTTGTTAAACCCCAGATCCTCCCTCCAAATGATGGGATTGCTGGTTAACCCTTGAGCTGACAGCAGTGCTACCAAGTGGGTGCCCTTCTGTTACTGTAACTTACTGACCCACAGAGAAGGGACCTCCTCCTATTTCAAGATACTTTGTCCAAACTTTTCTAGCTGTGTTCACCTGTAAGATTGGATTTGTTCCTTTTTACCTATATTTTTTATCTTGCTACTGTGGTTGCTATTGTTCCTGTATTTTTTTTATTAAATTACAGAGGTTCAGGATCAGAATAAGCCTTCCTTTCCAAATGTGTCTGCTAGCGATTGGCTGGCTCCAGGGGAGACAGGGAGGAGGAGGAAGCAGAAGAGAATTACAAGGTTTCAGATTCCTGTAAACAGAGAAACATTTTTCCAGTCATCAGACTCTGTGTCCAGTGGAAATAGAGCTTCGATTTCCCCTAGTTAACACAGAGGATCTGGTGGCTGTGCTGTTGACATACCCCCTTCTTCTCTAGCAACTGCTGTATGCTGTTTAGTCTGCTGCTGATTCAGAAACCTTGTCTCTGGGCAGTCATTGCTGTAGTTTCCTTCTCCTTTATTTTCCAAGTGTGCCTGGCTTCCAGCCCAGGAGCAGGTGTCTGAGCTCTGGGGGAGGGGCATGACAGCACTGACTTTCTCTCTCCAAATTCTGGATACGAACTCTGCCAAACTTGATAAAATTCAGATGTGAACTTACGGATTCAGGCTAAACTCTGATAAAGAGCAACATAAATTTCCCTTCATCCCACGCCCTGCCCCGTCCCGAGATACATCTCCATGTTTTCTTGTACTCCATCTGATTGTCTGCATGCACCTGTTGTCTCTGGCCTTATACTTGGTTTGTAAGCTCTTTTGAGCAGGACTCTGTGTTTGTACAGCTCCCAGCACCATCAGGCAGGAGTGGCGCAAGCTCCCTAAAAGTGTGGGGGGCCACCGGCACCCAATATGTGCCCCACTCACCATGCTGCCCCTTCCCCACACCACCCTGTCCCCCCTCCCCCCAAGGCCCCATCCTCGCACTACCCCTTGTCCTCAAGCTGGGACTTCTAGGAGCTACTGCTCCTAAATAAATATTAGGATATGGCAGGATCACAGCTGCCAATGACCGACATTTTCCATTAACCCAATCAGTGTTAATACCCTTATGTGTATGGATACACACAGCTTGATTCCCATTATTCTGGCAAAGAGAGCAACAATGTCCTCTAACCTACTACTGGAAGTATCTTTGGCAGTCTCCCATCCAAGCACTATACCAACTCAACTTGGTATTACTTGTTAAAGCTGATAGACAGTATGAGTGCAGGCACCTACTTATCCACACAGATTGCTAAACACTTAAGAGGAAGGGTTCTGGGCTTGAAAAATGACTAAGATAAAAAACAATGTGAAGCAATAATTTATATCTTTTGCAAATTGCTAATACTGATTTTTCAACTTGCACATGTACGATACATAAATACTGTACAGACATATGAGAGTACAGAATTATAGTGCTGGATTCACTGACAATGCCAGCTGACCCATTTAGCAGGAAGGATAGTGTTATGGTTAAAACTCATGTCTAGGCTGGGTCTGTTCTTGGCTCTACTATGTGACCTTGGTAGGCTGACCAGACAGCAAGTGTGAAAAATCGGGACAGAGGGTGGGGGATAATAGGAGTCTGTATAAGAAAAAGCCCCAAATATCGGGACTGTCCCTATAAAATCGGGACATCTGGTCACCCTAGACCTTGGACAAGAAGTTTCACTCTTCTGCCTCAGGCCCCTCATCTGTGAGGTTTTGTTCATGTTTGTAAATCATCTTGAGATCCTCAAATGCATGGCACTATAGGAGTGCAAAGAATGATCGTTTTCATGCTATTTCCCATTCAACAGCGATGACCTCAGGACATAATTAAGTGCAACACAAAGATGTTTGCCATAGAAGTCTTCTTTCAGATATTCTACTGCACTTATTAGTTTGATAGATTTTCTACAGCATATGTGAGAAGCATTCATGGCTATCATGGAGGTGAGTGGATGCTTACATTTAGCCAAACTCCAGCTGCTCTGGAAGTATTCGTGATGCATCTGTCAAGGATTACAATTAATTAATAGCTGTTCCAGTCCAGTACTGGACAAGTGTCCACGTCACAAAAACACCACAACATTCGGCACTTATCCTTTTGCTGGCACCTTAGCAGAATATGAAATGCATCAGGAGACTAGACTTTCCCTTCACTCCTAGGTCAGAGTTGAGGCCCATTGGTAGGTCAGCATGGAGGAACCGTTAATTTCTTGTCTGTATTGAACCTGTAGTATATATTGTGGCACCTTAGAGACTAACAAATTTATTTCAGCATAAGCTTTTGTGGGCTACAGCTCACTTCATCAGATGCATAGAATGGAACACACAGTAAGCAGATATTTATACATTCTGAGAACCTTGAAAAGGTGGAAGTACCTATACCAACTGTAAGAGGATAATTAATTAAAAGAAACTACATCAGCAGGGGAAAAAAACTTTTGAAGTGATAATCAAGATGGCCCATTTCGGACAGTTGACACAAAGGTGTGAGTGAGGATAGTTAACTAGGGGAAATAGATTCAATTAACGTAATGACCGAGCCACTCCCAGTCTCTGTTCAAATATCTGTATAAATATCTGTTCTTTGTGCTGAGAACCATAGAACCAAACTGTAAACCCTGTATATGATGGAAACCACATCAAGCCAGGGGGTGTGGCAGCATTCCTACTTCCAGCACCTATGCACACCCACCCCTAGTAGATCAAAATCAGGACTCCTCCTCATGCAGGATGCTTATTCACAAAGCCTACACTATAATTCTTCATAATGCTGCATTTGGTATGTGATGATTCAGTAATTTCCTTCTTTGCAATGTGTCTGTTTTGAAGACTTCTTATTTCACCCTCTGAGCACATGCACTCTATGCTATTTTAGAGTCGACCATTTGGTAAGCTTCTGAATTTCTCTCCCTCCATATTGAACTGACTGTGTGTGTGTGTGTGCGCGTGCGTGCACACACACACACACAAAATCAGGCATAACAACATTATGGCAAGAAGTGTTATGCTCCCTGTGCACTCAAAACAGCTATGGCAACACTAGTTTCAAACAGCTCACTAGCTGAGACTCTCTCTCAATTGCTCTGGTGTTCCTCAGGTTCCCAAAGTGATGGATTCACTGGGCAACTGTGATGCGTGTAATACACACACCCCTCAAAATACCTTTGATACTCCCCCAACTGTACATGCCATAGGAGATGGAGGCTGCAGTTCTAATAACTTTACATTCATTTGGATAATAAAGGGCCAAAGGTCACGTTGCCAAAGTCACATTCATTTCATGTAACAGGTCAACTCATTTTGTTGATACAATGGTTAAGAAGCAAGGAGATTAACTGTTTGCTCTGTCCCAAGGAGATGATCTCATCTGAGATAGATTTTGCTTTTGTTCCACATAGAGAGAAATGATTTCCAACTGGGAGCTTCAATGCAGCATGTGCAACAGAGATACGTAGTACAAAGCAAGCCCCTGCAGTTCAAATAAAGCGACGAATGCTCAGGGTTTTCAGGCAGTGTACTGTATGCTTTGGCCATTTGCCAGAAGCAGTGTATGTGTGGGGGGTTACTTGAGAGGAGTAAGGGGGTGGGGGGGTAAAAAACATACCTCTTCAAGAAAGGCAGAGACAAAATGAGGAAATGTGCATCTGTGCAACAGCCTGGTTTTGTGTCCCTTTCTAGTGGCTGGTCCCACACTAGAGAGTTGTTCCTTTAGCTCTGGTGGTAGAAACTAGTGCTTTTGGTGCTAGAAGTACCAGGTTCTATTCCTACTGGTGACCTGGTAAAGGGGGTTCAGGAGAATTCAGCTCTGGTTCTACACTTCCCGAAAGGTTGGGGGCCAGGTTTTGGATTCCTGCTCATTTCAAAAAGTAACATCTGTAGCACAAAGAAACCTGCCAGTACCATTAACCCTATAAACTCTGCAGCATAAGACAATGGATTTTCCAGCTCCATATGATTTCCCATTGTCTTTACAACAGTAAGTCTCTTATTGATGCCTCACAGAGCAGTTCACCAGGTGTACTGTCTGGATAAGGACACATTTCTAAAGCTCCACAAATTAAAATTTTCATGCTTGCTTGAGTCCTTCCTCCCACATCCCAGATTCCTAAATTCCAAGACTCCTATAGGGACATGTCAGCTCCCAACTTGTGGAATGACATGCCAAATCTTTATTTTTAGGCATTATCCATGTTCAAAACAAAAAATAAGGAATGGAGTCAACATGCAGAAACAACAAGCCCAGCAAAATAGGAGACCTCACTGTTACCTATTGCCAACACCTCAGGCACAACCCCAGAGGTTTATTTGTGAAATTCCTATAGGAGGGATGGGGAGAAGTCCACTCAAAGATCTCAGAGCTGCAACGGGAGGTACACGACATGTTTTAATACGCTCAGGAAATGATCGTGCAAACTACAGGAAAGTAGAGAGAGGGGAGGTGGAAAATACATTCCCTAGCTGGGAAATCAGTGAAGAGCCAGAGCCTGGGAAGAGCTATGTCAAAGACCAGCAAGAAGGGGAAAGATGGAGGGAAGAGTCCATTAAGGAGTAGATGTACAGAGAAGTATCCCGAGTTTGGTGAGAGCTGGGAGGTGAAGCAGGAAGGAGAGACTGAGATGTGATCTGATACCCAGTGTTTCTCTAAGCAGTCTCTGGCAGAGCATGCTCTGGCAGCACACAATGGGGTGTATTCTCTTGACGTTATGTGCTGCAATGACTGATACCTTAGTACCGCTGATCCCTGTCCCCTTGTAGACAGAAGTCTTAAATTAAAGATATTCAAGGAAACTCTGTAAGGCTCATTTGCCACATCAATGCCAGCCAAGGATCTCACTCTCCTGCTTCCCTCCCCCCAACCCCACCCCCAGCATGAATAAAAATGAGTTTTGTTGGAATTTATCTTAATCTCCATTTGTCTATATTACAAAACCTCAGCACAACTCTTCCACGAGGCTCAGGCCTGGGAGGCTGTTCTATATTGTCTATTTGTCCAGGCTTTTATACCACTCTCCTTAACACAGTGTGAGCATAGGCTGTAGGGCAGGATTAAAGAGCACTGTCAAAGCTGCGTGAGAGGCCCACAACTGGGGGACTGTTCCAGCGGAGGAGTAAGGGGCAGAGATTTGTCAGGAGAGCTGCTAGTCCAATATGTTCATACACAACACCTGGCTCAAGCCTGGGCTACTTCACCCTTTCATAAGCACCATATTAACTCACAAATATCAGAAGATATGTATGTATTGGGCCAGATTTGGCTGTCAGTTACACTGGTGTGAATCCAAAGTAACTTCTTTCGGCTTACATTGCCTTCTTCACTTGGAATTCAGCACGGAGGAAGGTCCCAGAACCTGGACTCCAGCCTGAGCCCAGACGACTACACTGCAATTTTATAACCCCGCAGCTCGAGCCCTACAAGCCCAAGTCAACTGACACAGGTACTTTTACTTCAGTGTAGATATACGCTTGCATGAAGGCCCCTTTACTGTGCCTGTGAGCGTATTTACTTAAGGCCCCTTCACATGACTAGCACATTGCAAAGGAGCCTTAGTGTACATGAAAATCAACTGCATTTGCTAGAGCATTTCCCCAAATTCAGGGAGATGGGGCAAAGAGAGGAAAAATGGGGGTAAGGAGAAGCGCCACTACCACCAAGCCCAACCATAAAGGAGGTATGATCCAGAGCACGCAGACCTCCAAAAGGAAAGGAGAAATGAGGTTTCTTGGAAATGCCAGGATGTGGTGCAAAGGCTGCCCCAGTCCCAACTTCCTCCTCTCCCTCTCAATCTCCAGTAAGGGCTGCAGGAAATGCTCACATCACTTGTTACTTGGATGTGTCACTCACAGCTTGGATCAGCAGTGCCAGCCAGTTGGGCCATGCTGGTTCCCTTGTCAAGGGCTGAGGAAGGGCTTTGTGTTCTGTTTGAAAGGCATATTAATGAGCATGCAGCTAAGCATACACCTGTAACAGTGGAATCATCAGCACAGCCAGAATATGAATAACCCCCTCATTAAGCTCCTGCCTTGTGCTACAAAAGCACATAAAGAGCCACCAACGTCACATCCCAGCCGCATACAAAGCCAGCGCCGTGCTGCATAAATCATGCATAGCCACATCATCTGTTATTGATTCACAAAGCTGTAATCACTAATTATGCTGAGGTGTATTCGGTTACCTACAGAATATGGTTTTCAGAGCATCAGATAGCGCAGTTAGTGGCATACACACATGCTGTATGTTTCTAGTCGGGAATTTTATGACTGTGATTCCCATCTCCTATAATGTGTAATATCTTATCGATCAGGGAGAGGCTACCTGGGCTTTTTGTTATGAAGCTAATACCAGGAGCGTGTGCTTTAGCAGTTACAGTTCAGGGAAGAAGCAGGGCAGTGTGTATGACACATGTGCAAGAGCCCAGATGAATGAAACTGACATATCTTAGAATTTGTACATGTGTTTGAAATGGATTAATTTTGACTTGGGAAGCCATTTATGGAGCTGAAACAACATGAGATCTTGTGTTACGAGTATATTTACTATCCAGGGACTGGGGTGGATGTGAGGAGACCAGAACACACATTATGCTAGACTCCTAAGTGGCTCCCCTGCAGCATTTTAAAAGCAAATACAAATGCAGATAAACATATGAAATAGAAACCCCACATATCCCAACTCAGAACATGCAGCAACACCAAGAGGGAACTGCATCACCTGCTCATGCTATCAATGTAACTGGAGGGGAACACAGCTTGAAACTAACAGAACGGAGCTTGGCCTTTCAGATCTGGGCTTTTGCTCTGGGCCTATCTCTAAATTTAATAGTGGGGAGGGGGAACCCAGAGCTCCTAAGATGAACAGCTTCTCCCTGCAGCAGGACTTCCTCAAATGCCTGCCCCTGGGACCTTTCACTCTCAACCAATACTTAGTGGTCTACACTTAAATTAGGCTGACATAGCTACAGCGCTCAAGAGTGTGAAAAATCCATACCCTGACGGCTATAGCTATGCTGGCCTAACTCCTGGTGTAGATGCAACGAGGTCAATGGAAGAATGCTTCCAGCAACCCAGCTACTGTTACTCAAGAAGGTGGCTTTTTTACCGCGACAGAAGACCTCCTTCCATCACCACAGAGCAGGGATGGACAAACGTTTTGGCCGAAGGGCCACATCAGGGTTGCAAAACTGTATGGAGGCTGGGTAAGGAAGGCTGTGCCTCCCAAAACAGCCTGGCCCTGCCCCCGTCTGCCCCCTCCCACTTCCTGCCCCCTAACTGCCCCCCTCAGAATCCCCGACCCATCCAACATCCCCCCGCTCCCTGTCCCCTGACTGCCCCCTCCCAAGACCCCCCAGACCCTAATCACCCCCCAGGACCCCACCCCCTATCAAACCCCTCTGCTCCCTGTCCCCTGACTGCTCCGACCCCTATCCACACCCCCACCCCTTGACAGGCTCCCCGGGCCTCCCACACTTATCCAACACCGTCCCCCCCCCCGTTCCCTGTCCCCTGACTGCCCCCCGGGACCCTCTGCCCCTTACTCCCCAGCCCCGGCCCCCTTAGCACGCCGCTCAGAGCAGCATATCTGGCAGCTGCGCGGCCGTCGGAGAGCACAGCCCCACCCCACAGAGCGCTGCCTGCACGGCAGTGGAGCTGCAGGGGAGTGGGGATAGCAGGAGAGGGGGAAGAGGCTTGCCTCCCCAGCTGGGAGCTCAGAGGCTGAGCAGGATGGTCCCGCGGGCCGGATGTGGCCCGTGGGCCGTAGTTTGCCCAACCCTGCCATAGAGAGCGTCTATGCTACAGCAGGGACTGGACTTTAAGCTGTACAGCCCAGGACTGGCCAACCAGGGGGTGAGAAATAGGGTGGCTTTAAGCCACCTTTGTGCACTCCTGATCCTGGGCTGCTCAAGGAGTTGGAGAGGCCCCGGGTGTAATGTAGACGGTCCATGAGGACCTGTCCAAGTTATGGCAGATTATGGCTGTTTTCTGCAGTGCCTGCGTTGGGGGAATTTTCCCATGGGCGAGCCAAGGTTTTTACAGCCCCTTTATTGACCTTGGGCCCTTTTACCTGCTGTAAAGGGGATAAGCAGGGTTGAGGATCTCACCCTTGGAGATCAGCCAGTGCTGTACAACTGATTACTCAAGTTATGCTGTCATGTTCAATAAAGCGCATAGTCATGCACCTCACCTTCACGTGTCTGCTACTTATTTGCGCTGTAATCTTTGACTATCAATGCAGTTCTGTACCTCAGTTTCCCCATGTGTAAAATGGGAGTGATGATATTGCTGCACAGAGCTGGTAGATAGTAATGGAATGTTTGTACAGCACTATCAACGTGATGCAGGTGGGCACCACTTAATGTTCTATTGATCTTCAAACACACCTCCATATGAGGGTGTCCATCCATGCAGTCCCCAAAATACCAGACATGCCGGTATTTCTGGGAACAGTGTGGGCTCACCCCCATCTGCGTGACCCTGTCCCCACTGGCATGTCCTCCATTCTGGAGAGCACACTGCCCCATCTCACCAGCATGACCTCGCATGCATGCACGTGTACAGTCTCACCAGTAGGGGCGGGGCAGTGCACTCTTCAAAATGGCATTCTCCATGTGACATGGCCTCACAAGCACCATGCGTGCAAGGTCATGCTGGCGGAGGCAGAGCGGTACTCTCTTCAAAATGGGCTCCACCATCTGTGATACTGGACAAAACCATGTGGGGTTTGGTCTCAGTACCGGACAGGGGACAAACCATTTAAAAGCAGGGCCATTTTAAAACTGGACTATTAGCCTACCTACTCCATATCCCTCCCTAATGGGTCTCAAACAAGTCTTGGGTGTGCAAAGTACACACTCTGTACATACCATGAAACCTGATGTTGAGACATTTAGGAGGAAGAGGTTTTTCTGTGGGAGAAAAACAGGAATCTCCAGGGGAGGAGCAGCCACCAAATAAAGCCTGCAATCCTATCCAGGGTGATAAGTGGGGCAAAAGGCTCTCTCCTCCAAGCAGGCCAAGTGGTTATGCTGGGTTGGCATGTAGCACAGCAGCCCTGCGTGACTCATGTGAGCTGCCCAGAAGCTTTAATTACAAATACCGAGTGCTCAGCCTGCCCTTTGTATAGAGGGTGTTTGTTTTAATGTCAGCTGAGTGCTGACAACGCCAGCCTGCACAGAGCTGTCTCTCTGTGCCTCCCACTCTCACACCCTCCAGTGGCTTAGAGTTGGAGTGCAGCAGTTGTTCTCAGAGCTGATTTATTAGCCTCATCCTGCAGTTATCTTCAGGGTTGGGGAGGGAGGGGCAATCTCATTTGGTGACTTGCCTTCAGGGCCGAGCAGAGTTGTGAGCCACCCCCATCTTTGTGTCTGAGCTCAGTTGATCCAATGAGGAGTGCGGGGAAAGTCACATACTGTAAAGCCTTGACGTGTCTGCAGAGGAAGAACTGAAGCTTTCTTTAAGCTGTCTCCTTCCCAAACGCCAGTTATTCATTGCAACTGATGTGCACTTTGATCGCAGTACCTGCCCCCCCCCACACATCTCCCATCACATGATGTGGTTTAGACTCACACAACTAATTGCTAACAAGAAGCAAAGCTACTGTAATAAGAGGTATTGATACATCTGACAGGATATATAACTGATGGTCTTTAATACAGAAGTTTCTCACAGAAAACTTGTCACTTCCCCGACAGAACAGGCATCATTTGCACACAGGTGCATGGAAGAAGCAGATTATATGGAAGGATCCCAGTGTTATCAAAGTTAAAGTCACTGGATTGTTGTATAAAAATAATAATCTAAATTAAAGGGAAGTTTTTGAGTTAAAAATCAAAAATATTTTTGCTTATTTTTGGTGCTTACAGTAAAAAAAAAACCCATAGCTAGACTGATTGATCAGAGGTACCCAACCTCTGTGGCCCTGGGGTCCCTTGTGACCCTTGAGGCACTAAAATGTGGCCCTCATGAGCATCTATGTTAAGAAAATGTATATTTGATTATGAATTGAATATGTGATCCCTGAGCCAGGCCCTGTGATTTTAAAATGGAAGTATTTGAATCAGCCCCATCACTACAGGTGCTGCCTCCCCAGCTGACTCCCACAACTTCCCCTGCAGCCCCAGGAGTGCTCTGAGCAGCTGTGGTCTCTTCCCTGCTTATGCCAGCTGGCTCTAGTCCCCAAGGGGGCATATGCCAGCCAGGGATAGCCAGAGCACAGCATACACCAGCCACACCCCTTCTCTGCCTGATTTACCCCACTACATCTCATGCTACAGGATGCAGGGAAGGAGACATAGGAGCTGGCTATACTGACTCCACTTACCCCCAAACTGGGGGCACTGGTGGATGGTTTCTGCTTCCTTGGCCCTACCTGAGCAGGAGAGGGCAAAGTATTCGCAGTATTCATCATGGCCCCCTGACTTACAATAATAATATGTTTGGCCCTCTGGCAAAAAGAGTTGGATGAAAGCTGTTGGATTAGATGTTACTAAAAGTAACGTACACCATTAAAACTGAAAAAAGGAAAATCTGATTTACCTTTCACCACTTCTGCTGTTCACTGTCTACAATCACTCAGCTCGGCCAATGAAAGCAGACTCACTTCCCCATTTGTTTCCATCTAGCTTAGGGTTTTCAATAGCACTCATCACCATGGTATCAAAGAGCTGTTTCTAGTCAGCAGCTGTTGCCAACTCCTGCAGTTTTATCAGAGATCTTGCAGTGTTTGGTGTTTTTCTTAAAGTCCCAGCTATTAGAATCAAGAGATTGCATGAGAATCACAACTTTCATTTATACATTATACATATAAGTTTCCAGCCTTTATGGCCGCAGAGACAAGCCTGAAAAGTAACCTGAGTGTGACCCAAAGACTCGGGAATCAGACGACAAAGGTTTGCTGGGGGTGGGTGTTCTCGTTTTGTTTTGCTGGTTTTTTTGACTCACAATTTCTAAGCCAATCTCATGATTGTGGGGGAGCTACTTCTTGATTTGGGGGGGGGCCTGCCTCATGATCAGTGAGTCAAAGACAGTTTCACTTTCTGGTTCCAATGACTGTAACGTTTGGGTCGTAAACAGTGCAAAATAATATTTGAAATTAAAACAGTATATACATTTTCAAATAAATCATGAAAACAATTGTTTTTATTGTAAGATTTTGTAAAAGGCTTTTTTGTTGTTTAAACAAAACATATCTTTGTAGCTGAAATCACCTGACAATTTCTCTTCAATACTTTGTGTGTGAGGATCCTGGGTCCATGCAAAGATGGCAAATGGCAAAGCACATCCTCAAAAGATGGAACCCTCGCAACACCGAATGGCGCTAAGCTGTGCCTGACAAAACAGTATGAAAGGTTTTTCCCCCCAATAATAAGGATCTCTTTCCCTGGCATTTCCCTGTACCTGACCTACCGTTCTAAACACCCACATCCCTTCTACTACAATGCCGATCTCAGAAAGCTGTGCCTGTTCTTCTCAAATGCAGAAACACAATTTGCTTCTACCTGACCTGGAAGAGTATACAAAGGTGCACTGCAGGCATAGCTGCTGCAACTATAACACATGGCTTCCTCTTTCTAATTCTCCCGTGCAATCAGCATTTGCGATTTAGTCCCCTTTTATCATGGCCTTACAGTATTATGGCTTGGTATTTAGTCTTCCATAGGCTTAAAAGGGCAGCTTCTCCTTGAGCTTATCAGTCAGAACAGGGAAGCTGCTTGATGGAGTGCCAGGAGGCTGCTTGAAGATGTCTTTTATGTCTTGATTAAGTCAATATTTTTTATTTTAATTAAAGAGACAGTACACAAAGGCTCCCCTTTAAATAAGATAAGGGTGGGGAAGTATGCCCCCTACACCAAGCGAGACAGGAGGATGTGCTAACCGAACAGCGCAGAATGAGAGCTGAGGGTGCCACAACGTGGGACTGTTTAACAGAAGGGAAGGCAGCCGTTTTGCCAGCAGATGCCCGTGAGCAGAGAACCATGGAGCACAAAATTAACACACTGGCTCATCAGGAAATGTTAATGTGGGCGAGATGGGAAATTGCTTCATATGGGCAAACAATCTGTGCAGAGCGGATAAGCAGTACCAAAACCTGGTACAAATCTGGGCAGGTTTATCAGAAATCCAGCTTCCTCCTTCAGCCTGCTGCACTGGGCTAAAAAATGCAGGCCCAGGGAAAGGTCTCAGACCCCAGTGCCAAAGAGCAACCACCTTGGGAAAAAATTCTGCTGAATTGCAAAAAGCAGCAAGAAGTACTTTCAATCACTAGTCAAAGGTGAGCTGCCACCTTGGCTGTCCTCTTGTTAGATCTCTTATGTTAGAAAAGGGGGAAACCACCAATGGAATCCCAGGAAGTTGCAGTGAAAGGTGTTGGTTATTCACTACTGAGTGTCTTAGTCAATATCGAACTAATGTGCTGAATTTCTCGAGGAGCTGCTTTTCAGATAGCAAGATCTTGGCCCTTTTTGTTCACTAAGGAACTCAGTGGCACTTTTCACCAGAGTAGGATGGATTGGGTGACTGCATTCTGCCTATCCAGGACTCTCACACTTTCTGCTGACTCCTTTCTCCCAATTGTTCAGTCTTATTCTTTTAGTCCATTCTTCAAACTCCATATGACAAACTAAGCCATCTGTTTCAGTCATGTTACTATCCAGAGAACTGAGGTGCACCAACTGAGCCATGAAGGGGCCCAGGCCTGTAACAAAAGGGTATTTTGCAGGTCAGGACTGAGGTGTTTAGCAGAGCTGTGGGAGAGGACCTGGCCTGAAATAGCAAAAGATGCTGCAAATCAGGTATGAGGGACACTGGCAATGCTGAATAAGTGAAGTTTGACCAATATGCGTGCACTAGGCCTATTTTTGCTGTGAAATCATGAAAAATCAAGATAAACATTTGCTAACAATGCTGTGAGATGCTCATTTTCATGAATTCTAAATTCACCCCTGCATGTTAGGCTTTTTAAAAATAAAAAATAAGAATTTTAATAAATCCAGGCTCATAATAACAATTTATTTCTCTCTATAATAATCTCCCTAAAACCTAAATGTAATCTGCTAATGAACTCGTTTCCACTACAAACACTGGCCTCCCTTTTTATCTACCAGCTTCTCCAGAACTTTAGACACTTGCTTGTTCTCCCAGAGCACTTGCCCCTCCCTTCTCATTCCCCACTGCTTGGCGTGTTCTTCTGAACAGATTACTGGGGCCTGGCTCATTGAGACACAGCCTCTGATCTAACACAGTGCATGTGGAGAGAGCTAAGCATGGGTCATTTTCCCCTTTGCAATTACATTACTGCTTCCCTTTTGCACGGTCATTTGGAGAGCTGAACCCATTTCACAGGCTTCCCGCAGTCTCCCCTTTAGACATTGCAGGAATCACAGGGATTTTACCAGCAGGGGGCCACAGAAGATGAAACTGAGTTTAAACTTCAATCAGCAACAGGATATTATTAGGGTTTTTTTCTATTTCCTCCCCAGTTTCTTCTCCCATTGCCCCCCTTTGATTCTTCTCCTCGGGTCTAGCAGCCACTTCCAGCATCTGACACTTTGACCAAAACAGCCAAGCCAATCACATAACAAATGGTCACAGTTAAAAATGAAGATAATTAGCACCTATAGGCCTGATATTTCAGATGTGCTGAGCACTCACTACTGTCATTTATTTCATTTGGAGTTGTCAGCACTTCGCCCTCCCCCCTAGAAATCAGGCCCTCTGGGTCCAGATCATTGCAGATTCTGCAGGTGCTAGAACCTAATCTGTCCTGAGCCAACAGACCTGGAATTCTCTGGTGAACTGTGAAATATTTACTGGGGAAAGAGAGAAGAGATTTATTGGAGAGGCAACAACACTTACAAGAGGGGAGTCAAATCCAGATCTAGTATAAGCGGGTGCAACTCCATTCAGATCAGTGGCACTGCATCCCCTTAACACCAGGTCTGAACATATCCCATCATGTTTGTGTTCCCATTTGGAAGCAGGGTGAGTGATTGTGATCAAAGAGCTCCTGAGGGATTTCTCCAATTCAGTTCCCAGGAGAGTCTGTATCTTCTGTGAAGCCACAGGAAAGGCCTTTCACAGAACTGACACTGAGATGCCCAAGGGAAACGCAAATTGTCGCTCAGTGGGGAAGGTCTGTGCGACCCACCCCACTCCACACACCCTTGTAGTTAGAAACCTAAGTTTTCATCCTTATTCGCATAGCAAAAGAAGGTAGAGGTCATGGTTGCACCTCAGTACTATGTGCAGTCCTGCCACTCCTATTTCCTAGTAGCCTACCTTACCTTGGAGGCACCAGAAGTATATTTTTTCTTGTGTCAGTTTGAAATCAATGGAACTATACTGATTTACACCAGGTTAACACTGGGCCCAGTATAAACTGGACTCTGACAAAAATGTTACTCCAATGTAACTTGTGTCAACCACAGTTTGTAGTTGCCTCAGATTCTGTATAACCAGGTAACTAACGAACTGTTACCTTGTTTTGAAAAGCAGCTTAAGGGGTGACTTGATTACAGTCTGTAAGTACCGATGGGGAACAAATATTTAATAGTGGACTCTTCAGTCTAGCAGAGAAAGGTATAACATGATCCACTGGCTGGACGTTGAAGAAAGACAAATTCAGACTGGAAATAAGGGGTAAATTTTTAATGCTGAGAGTAATTGACCATTGGAACAACTTACAACTTGTGGCAGATTCTCTATCACTGACATTTTTTAAAATCAAGATGGGATGTTTTTCTAAAAGATCTGCTCTAGGAAGTATTTGGGGAAAGTTCTCACGCTTGTGTTTTATAAACAGTCAGATTAGATGATCACAATGGTCCCTTTTGGCCTTGGAATCTATGAAAAGGACAATGCTGGGAAGAGGAGATAGCAAGGTCTAATGACTCAGGAGATCTGTCCTGGCTCTGACACTCTCACACAGGACAAGTCACCTACTTGCCCTGTGCCTGAGTTTTCCCATTGGTAACAATGAAGATGACTCCTTACCCACCCTGGTAAAGTGCTCTGAGACCCCCAAACGAAGATGCGGTAGGACAAACTAATATTGCCGCTATCAATAAATGGGTCATATGGAGAGGAAGATCTGAATATAAAAGACTCACCATCTGTGCATTTCTTGGTAAGCATGTGAAAAAGCCACCTGGCAGTCTCCAATCATTTGGTTCCTCTTCTTTCTCTAATACACTGCCCAGAAGATGCTTTCAGAAGGCAACCTCTGAATGCCCTAACTATAGAAATGCATGTAGTGTATCCTCTACAACTGGTTACAGGTCTCTCTACTTCACACAATGCAGACTCTTTGGTTTCAAAGAACTGTGAACCATTTGGTTTCAAATGGTTTTGTAACTCAGTGGTGCAGGTGTGTTGCATGTCCTCCCATGGCCATTCTACAAAGAGTAAGTTTTGGTTCTTTAACTTGAGCTGCAGCAGCTCATGCTTTTAGCTTTAGCGGCCCCATTTCAGTGCCTAGAGTGCCGGCCAGGATGTTGACTATTAGTTTCACCTATTTGGATACCCCATATGCTTCACTACGAAGAAATAATCAAAACCTGGCTGTGAATGAATTGGAACAAGTTTGTGGTCATCGGGAAACTTCACATTTCTCACTATGTTTTTCAGAAGCTCACAGCCAAACTGGGGGTAGAACCCAGATTTTCCTGCTCTAGAAACACAGATCCCTACCATCTGAGGAGAAGGAGAATCTCTATTTAGCATCACTGGCACAGGGTCTATGACATATGGTTGAGCAATTCTGATTATATTCAGTAGAGGGCAGTGGTTCACATACACACAACTGACGTAGTTGACTCACCCAGTGTAGACAGGCAAAGTTACTATTAACAATGGTGCCACTTACTATTGCTTGAAACCAGGGTAAGCAACACCAGTGCAAACTGCAGCTGATAGGAGTTTACCTTGTGTATATTAGGAGTTTGCACCAGTGCAGTTACACTGACAACAGAAAATGTGGCAAATCTCCCATGTAGTTAAAGCCTCAGTTCATCTTTCCTGTGGCCAGCAGAAGCTGGGAGCTCTATGGGGGCAGCACAGTCATCACCTGGGGATTTGAAGGAGAAGAGGATCACTTCACTATACTTTCAAGTGCAAAAGGACAAGGGATGGAATAATTTCCAATTTAACCCAGCCTGCGAGATAGGCTGGCAGGCTTCAGGAGGTGCCATGTGCAGCACTTCTCAGACAGGAGTCCAAGTTCACAGGGGGAGGAGGAGTGTTAAAAGATGGAAGAAAGAAAAGGGGAACCTCAAAAGAACCACCTCAGGAAGAAAAGCAAGGTGAGCAGACACGAGAGGGCTAGTGAATTCTCAGTACTGGTTGGCGAGGCATGAGCGTGTCCAGAAAAGGCCACACAATCAGAAAGAAGATGCAGGCTATGAAAATAACTTCAGAAATGGTGAGATTCATGACATGCACACTGGCTGACCATAGAGTGGATGCCATTAAGAAGGAGGAAATAAGGCCAGAGGATGTGCCTGCAGACCTGACACGGGACTGCATTCCAATGCAGCACATATGTCAGCCAGCACAAGGTGTGGGCTGAATGAATCCTGGGCATAATGTTCAAGTCATTAATCATAAATTAAAGCAAAGTGCAGGGGACGTGGGAAATTCTGACCTGAATTTCATGACACTTGAGAATAAAACTGCAGTGAAATCTAAAAAGGAGGGGAACAGAAGCAAACAGAACTACACAATAGGGAACCTGTTAATCCGTGGGATATATAGAGTACAAGTTACAAGCAGAGGGGGAAGAGGGGACAATATGGCTCAGGTACAAATTAAAATACACTGGCCTTGTTCTTCCCTTGGATCCATGCACAAACAACTCTCATTGACTCCACGAAAGAAGGGATGCCTGCCTGTCTTCAGTGAAAGATGTGTGCATGGACCAAAGGCAGAAGCTGGCTTGTTGTGTCCTGAATTTTCAGGGGGATAAACTCTGAGATTATTGGTGACTCCATTCCACCTCAAACATCTTTGATCTTGTAAGAAGTAAACAGCCAAAGCAGGTCTGGCATTGGAATAGAACTGGACATTCACAGAGATGCCATTGTTGGGAGTGTTTTGGTTTGGTTTTGCCTTAGTTTTTAATTAGACAAGAGGCCCAATCCTCAGTTATACCAAGGCCCCTTTTATACTTCTCTGGCAGCAGAGAGAAGCATTAAATGCAGCAGAAGCATCCCCCTGATGATTCATCTATGCAAAGGGCCTCCCTAGCCCTGAGGGAAGAGAAGCACTGGTTTAAGGGCTCTACACCAGAGGTGGGCAAACTACGGCCCGCGGGCCACATCCGGCCTGCAGGACCCTCCTGCCCCGGGAGACTACCTCCGGCCCCTCCCTTGCTGTTCCCCCCTCCCCTGCAGCTTTAGCACGCCCCGCTGCCGGCACAATGCTCTGGGCGGCCGGGCTGGGAGCTCCTGGGGCAGCGCTGCTGCAGAGCCCGGCTTGACCTGGTGCTCTGTGCTGCGCAGTGGCGGCGGCATGGCCCAGCTCCAGCCGTGAGGCGTGGCTGTAGGGCCACCAGCCACCGGTGCTCCAGGAAGCGCAGTAAGGAGGTGGCAGGGGAGTGTTGGATAGGGGTCGGAGCGGTCAGGAGGCAAGGAACAGGGGGGTTGAATGGGGGCAGGTGTCCCAGGGGGGCAGTCAGGAAGGAGTGGGGGGTTGGATGGGACAGCAGGGGGCAGTCAGGGGCAGGGGTTCTGGGGGCGGTCAGGGGACAGGGAGAAGGGGTGGTTGGACGGGGCAGAAGTCCTGGGGGGGCCATCAGGAATGAGAGGAGAGGTTGGCTGGGGCAACAGGGGAAGTCAGGGGCAGGAGTCCCGGGGGGGGGGGGGGGGGAGAGAGAGAGAGAGTCAGGAAGGAGAAGGAGAGTTGGATGGGGCAGTCAGGGGCAGGGGTCCCGGGGCGGCCATCAGGAATGAGAGGAGAGGTTGGATGGGGTGACGGGGGAAATCAGGGGCAGGGGTCCTGGGGGGGGGGGGGGGCAGTCAGGAAGGAGAAGGAGGGTTGGATGGGGCAGTCAGGGGCAGGAGTCCGGGGGGGGGGGGGGCATCAGGAATGAGAGGAGAGGTTGGATGGGGCGACGGGGGAAGTCAGGGGCAGGGGTCCCGGGGGGGGGGCAGTCAGGAAGGAGAAGGAGGGTTGGATGGGGCAGTCAGGGGCAGGGGTTCCGGGGACGGGCAGGGGTTCCGGGGACGGTCAGGGGACAGGGAGAAGGGGTGGTTGGATGGGGCAGGGGTCCCGGGGAAGGGCGGGCATCAGGAATGAGAGGTGGGGCTGGATGGGGCAGCAGAGGGCAGTCAGGGGCGGTCAGGGGACAGGGAGTGGGGGTGTGTGGATGGGACGGATCCCAGGGGGGCTTGAATGGGGCAGGAGTACTGGGCGGGCGAATAGGAAGTGGGGGCCAGGACATGACCCCCTCCCCTAACCAGCCCTCCATACAATTTTCGAAACCCGATGCAGCCCTCAGGCGAAAAAGTTTGCCCGCCCCTGCTCTACACCATTCCCGCTGCCAGGCCCCAGCATAGGGGCAGACAGGATGCACTGCATTAGAAGGGTTCATGGGAAACAGAGTGTAAATTGGAGCATCCCCAATGGTTCACTTACTTACACTGGGAGCCATTTTCCTGGGGGAATGAAGTAGTTGAGAGAGAGAAGAGAAATGTTAAAAAACTCATGATTAAGAGACCAGAAAACTGCTTGCTTAAGGTTAGTAATTGTTAATAAGGCACCTGGACCAGCTGAATTCTACCCTAGGAGGAAGGAATTAAATCTGAAGGAATTCTGCGGCACACAGAATGGTCTTTGGCAGTGACTTCTGATAGCTCACTCTGGCCACTTGGAAAGACTGCCCAAGGAATAAGCATTAGTTGTCATTCCCCTTGGGAAGAAAAAGGATCCAGAAAGTTAGAGACTTATTTGGGTTCAGTGTCAAGGATGATTTGGGGACAATGTTCAGGACAAAACTGTTAACTTACTGACGTATGGTCAGCATGATGAGAGATCATATGATTAGAGAGAGCTGATATTCCTTTGACTTCAGTGGGGTTGCAAAGGGTATAATATTGCCTAGGATTGTAAGGTGGGGGGAGGACTTTGGATGCAGCATATGGTCTCTTCCTGGCCCTTGCAATATTCCTATACTCTGCAGTCTCAAGTGAGATATTAACAGAATATCCTTTTGACGTACCATAAATAGAGTCGTATGCAGCAGAACATAATTTTATGGCCAGATCCTAGTCTTAGAAGCTAATCAAATCAGCACAAATTTGCAAACATGTTCCAGCAGCTGTGACTGTAAATATCAGAGGCAGAATGCAAATAATACTGTCCATACAATGACTTGAGTAATGGGCTCCCAATGGGCAGTGCAGCCCTCAGTCTGCTGCCTGGCAGCTTGGGGGGGCCTCTGATTATGATGAGCCTGAAATGGCAGATGCAGTTATCACGATGAAGCAGCTAACGCACATGTCCCGGACAAATAAACTTATTGAGACTTACATGGATTGTAGCGGAGGTGGATGCATCCCTCCGTGCCTGTTGCCTTCCAAATACATGCACACATGGCTGTCCCACATGGCAGGATGTCTGTGCCACTGTAGCTTTCCCTATGTAGTTCCCTTAGCATTTTCTATGCACCTGCAGCAGATTTTCTTTTTGCGTTTTCATAACAAACCATCCGCGTCCCTGAACATAATCGGCTGAGGTGAAATTTGCAAGGAACACGCACAACAGGGGCTAAATTCACTCTACTAGCTTCTGCCAGTCTGAGCCACAGGGCAGGGGCCCCAGCAGCAGAAAGGCTGCCAAAGAGAGGTTATGGTAATACAAGGTTTAACTACCATTCTGCTCGGGGTCTTGCAACTGGCCACTGAGCAGCTGGAGATGGTTGGATGGGGGCATGACCAGGGCCGAGGGGACATCCTACAAAGCCCCCAACAGAAGCTTCAAGGGAGCAAGATGCTGAAAACAGAGCCAGCCTTTTCCCTAGGAAGACTTTCCAAGGTGCAGTGGCTCTCTTGCCTCAGGGAAATGAAATATAATATGTACCTCCCTACACCTGCCAGCATGAGTCTGGCCCAAGCCAGATATATTTGAGGAAGACATGGAAGAAACACCAGCCAAGACTGTCTTTGCATTGCAGACTTTTGACAGGCTACTATCCCATTAAAAAGGTTTCCTATCTCCTAAATAAACGCTGGAATGTATCGAACATCCACCACACTTGGAGGAGGGGTTCTGTAATGATGTTATAAAGGAGGGGGGCGGGGGAGGGAAATGGTGGCCAGAAAGCTGTTTCAGTGAAACACACACTGCAGGTGCATAAGCGTGTGCTCTATAGAGTCAAATATTCATCTCATTTGGAAGCTGTAGCTGGGATGACACCTCTAGTTTACTCAAAGCAAAGAACTGTCCCTACAACAGATGGAACATCCAGGTTAGTTTTCTTCATCCTTTATCCTCATTTGAATTATGGACTAAAACCAAACTCCAAAGCCTTGACTAGACTAGGATTTAAAGGTGTGTCATTGGCACAGGTTAGCTAAGATGTTTTAAAAGTCTAGTGTAGACAAGGCATACTAGGTACAATTTTCAAAATTTCCTCCCTCCCATTTTCAAGAGTTATTTAGACACTTATGAACATTGAAAAACCAATAAAGACTTAGGCTCCCACGGGCCAGATTTTCAATGGTATTTATATGCTGAAAGATGGAAATAAGTACCTAGCAGGATTTTCAAGAGCACCTAATCTCTTTAGGAATGTCTGAAAACCTCACTAAGCACCGATCCATATCTTTAGGTGCCTAAATACCTATGAAAATCTGACCCTTAGGAGCATAGGTCACTTTTGAAAATGGGAATTAAGATCTGAAGTCACTCAGGCACTTTTGAAAATCTTACCTTTAACGTGTGCTGAACTGGTTGAGTTAAAGCTTGAGCGGTGGGAAGAGCCTAGGCTTTAACTCAACAGCGTAGCATGTATTAAAGTCTACACTAGACTTTTAGGGTATGTCTAGAGTGCAGGTGAAGGTGTGATTGCAGCACGGGTAGGTCCACCCATGTTAGTTTTAATCTAGCTAAAATGCATAACAGTAGTGATGACGTGGAAGCATGGGTTGGCAACCCACGTCCATACCCAGGCTCCCCAGCAGGCTTGTACCCTGACAGCTAGCCCACGCCACCCCATCTTCAGTACTATTGGTACCCGTGCAGCAATCACATCTTCACTTGGAGGGTAGACATGCTCTTAGAACACGTTAGTTAGCACATATAAGCTAACATGTTAACACACCTTTTTGAGACTAGTCTAGAAAAGGCCTAACAGATAAAGACACCCAAAAAAATATTGGGTGTAGTTCATTCCTTTATAAAGAGCTTTTGCAGCAGTTTCAGAACCTTCCTGGTTCACTAGGGGTTTTTTGATTTGCCCTCTTTTTGTGGGGGAATTTATTTATAATTTCTGATCTATCAAATACTCACTCTTTCCTCCTCCACCCACCTCACACAGGAAATCCCAACTCAGATACATTGCCTGGTTGGCTGTGCATTTTTAGGGCCCTGTTTATAGCCATTATTTGTGTATTTAGTTCTCTTAAGCATTTCTAGTATAAGCAGCCCCATGTTTACTAGGTGACACAGTACCTAGGGTATTAAAATGTCGTCATTATCCCACATACCAGTTTTGCCAGCAGTCTCCAGCATTTACGGACATATTCCCTGCCGCCCATTTCTGTAATAACTCAGTGGGATACACTGGTCTCTGTGAGAAATACTGGGGAGTCTTGCTTTACTTCTTCATGGACCCATCACACTAATTAGCTACCTCATCAGCCCTCTCAGTAGAGAGACTGGAGATAATGACGACACTTAGCACTTACAGCCAAGGATCCCAAAGTGCTTTGCAAAGGTAGGTCAGTATTATTCCATTTTACAGATGAGGAACTTGAAACACAATGAGATCTAGTGGCCTGCTCAGGTACACAATCAATGACAAACCAAGGTCTCTTGAACCCCAGCCTGGTGCCCAGTCCACTGGACCACACATACTGAGCAGTGCTCTCCTTATAGGTGGACTTTTCAGTTCAGGGAAGGAGGATATCTTTGGGGCAGGAAGAGGGAAGCTTGCACTGATGCTTCCCATGCTGCACCAGTTCTGTGGCCATAGACTAGGACTGCAAGCTCCAGGTACTTTTTGCCAGCACTCAATTCACTTAAAACAAACCCTCAGTGGGAATTCCTCCCTCTGCTTCCAGACACGTAACATAAATATGAGGGATACCCCCAAACAGGATGGGAAGCTACCAACTGTCCACACAGGGGGTTCCTGTTAACTCCCACACTGATACATAAGAAAAGTTGGCAAGTGTGTGATAAATGGGCACCTTGTCAGATCACCATATAAAAGGTCCGGGTTTTTTTATTCAGTTGTATTTTAAATAGCAAACTTCCTTCTCTCTCTGGGAAGCCTGGCAGATCTTGGTCAAACGTTCTTATCAACTGGAGCTACCCTGACTCTTCCCTACCCTCGGCATGAGCCAGCTTGCGACATTTTTACTAGCTGGCCACATTGCTAACCTCAGATGTGAAAGGGAAGACTGAGGGGAAAGAGCTGGCTTGTAAGCTGCAGTACTGTCACCATTTTTCTGTGTCCCCTCCTGATATTTATGTATAAGAGAAGAGAAGGGGTTGTTGTTAAAACTGGCTCAGAGTCTGGATCAGACATTTTCTGTAGCTGCAAAGTCTGGGTCAAGATTTCTCCAAAGTTTGGAGATGGCTTAGTACTGGGGAGTTGGGTTCAGCTCATATAGTCAAAGGCGGTCCAACCCCAAAATTCACATTGAGCTCTTGATTCAAACTTCTGCACAGATCAGGGGGATATTTGGATTCAGAGTTTTGGTTCACAGACACCTATCATATCAATTTCTCATTGAATTACATGCCCAAGTTGGAAACTCTTGCGTATTATAACAGGGATGGATCAATATTGACAGAACCAACTCAAACCTTGGCACAAAACTAAACCAAACCTTTTGAGGTTTGTAAGAGTCCAGACTACTTTCTTCATTATATATATTTCACTGCTGCATCAGCCTCTGCCACCTGGAATTGGAAGTGCCAAGTATCACAAAAGACTGTTCTGATGCTATTCCTGGCTTGACCTGAAGCAAAAGGCACAGGAAATTTTGAAAAAAGGCCTGTCTTCAGGTGGCATCCAGCCATAGTATCGCAGACCCAGGAGTTCTAGGCAGTTTGGTTGAGGGGCAGAGAAGCATCTCAGTTTGTGGCTGCTCATATGAAGCAAATTCCCAAACTCATGGCAGGGTTTGTTTATTGCTAATACATATGTAGGGATCCAATCTTGTAACCTGATGCATACACTCAATACACTCTTTTAACTCCTCCCTCCAGGCTAGATACGTCTCACAGATATAATGGGGTAGGCTGACTGCGCCCACAGACTCTCATTAACCTCTTCCCAGCCAGTGTGGGGTCTCTATACCCCATCACACAAGGTAAAGAGAGCATAATTCCAATGAGGGCATCATTGCTGCAGTACATCAGCCCTATCCCCAAAGTGAACCAGACATGCTCTTAGGGTTTATTTAGTTAGATGCAAGAACCTCTGCTTTCCTCTCTGTGCAGTCGGCTCAAGTTTCCCCCTTGCTAGTAGTTTGGCGGTTCCCACTTCTCCTCAATCCTCAGATAGGTCTTTGGCTCTTACCTCTACCCTAGAACACCCCACCCCCAACCATACACTCATGCATCTACAGAGATCTACCTTCAGCCACTCAAACCAATATGCTTCCATATCCGTGCACCCAGCCCCCCACTGATATGCATACACAAGCATGGACAGACCCATATGTTACAGAAAGACTGCCATACTTTGCCATAATTGCCCTGTGGCTTCAGGAACATGTGCTGTGGTGTCCTGAACCATTACTGCCAAATACATTAGGGTTTCTACAACTATACACGTATCTACACCTACCCACTTTCTTATTCACACTGAGGCAGCAACACACACTCTTCCTCTCTTTCTCACACACACAAATTAAACATTCATTCTCACCTAGACCTGCTCATTCCCAAATAACACACACACCCCACTCCCACAAAGAGCCTAATAATACAGACGATGTTTCCTTTCCTGGGTCTATCACAAGAGGGGGGGAAAGAAGCTTTGGGCTGGAGTTGATTTCAAATGTCAGCAATCCCATAGCTAGTCTCTTGAGCCCTCAGTCCTATTTATAGCAAAAATGGATCTGGTAGAGTTTACTGGGGCTCTTTATTATTGTTTACAGTGGCATGAAACCAAAGGAGAGTACAAATAGCACACCGCGACACCCACCCCTGCAGGAGGTTAGGGAAGCAGCTTTGTCTCGGTGAAAATAAAAGAAAAAAGTCTCTCTCAGGTTTTTCCTGGGTTTTGGGAGATCAGTGCCACCTTGGCCTTAAGGTGACTTGTTTACCAATCAGGTGTCAGGGAAATGCTAATGACTGGGAGCAATTCCTGTCAGGCTGAATAAATCCTTTGCTCCCAATTCTGAAACACAATGGCACATGAATGACTAAGCAATTCTGATAATTCAATAGGCAAATGTCAGCTTGCTTTGATTAAACATTACTTTTGGAGCAGTTTCAAGGCAGTTGAAGGCACATCAGCGTCTCTCTCTTAACGCAACCTCTCTCTCTTATTCAGGCAGACCCTATCCAGTAGATTTAACCATTTATTTTACAACAACCATAGCTAATTTTTCAAGGTAATTTGAACTCCTACGAGTTTTCATGAACAGAGCTGGAAAAAAACTGCAAAAAACCTTCCTCCTTTCTAAGGTCCCAATTCCACTGTAATTTCTACCCTGGCATGTCACAGTTGTTCTTTGACACAGTTATAACACAATTCAATTTGCAGGATAAATGGGACTGAGCCATGTTATACCCATGTTTCCATATAAGTGTTTGGACTTTAGCAGGGCTGTACTCACATACTATGGCGATGAAGGAGAGATGTAAATAGTGTAAGTGCAATTTAGGGGCAGGGTTAAAACATAATACAGTCCTTTCAATAATGCAGAGCTAACCCATATTTTAGCTATGTTAGAATCTGTGCTGTACTTGGGTTCCTTACACTGGTAAACCTCTCTTCCACCCTTTTTTCCCAGAGAATATTTAAATGAGCAGCTTCCCTTTATTTGTACCTCCAACACACACTAAAAAATAATCTCTGAAGGATGTTGGCTTGTAAAAGAAATAAGCACAAGTCTGCACATGAGGGTATGTCTTTGCCTTCAGTCAGTTTTAAAATAAGCCTCTCAGCACTGCATCCATAATAGGGACTGCAGTGCAGATGGAAAAAGCAGTCACAACCAGTACTGTGTCTCCACTGATAGATGTGTATAATATAGGGAAAGGAGGGGCTCACAGAAGCATCACCCACACTTGCAAGTAGGAAAACGGAGATACCTGCGCTTCTTCTCTAGTTTCCGTTTACATAAAGGGCACTTGCTATGACAGTTAAATGCAGCTGAGTCCGAAGGCAGAATGGGTGAAATGCTGGCCCCACTGAAGTCAAAGGGAATTTGGTTCTGGGCTATGTTTGGGGAATGCTACCTACCTTACGGCTCAGAAAATTCAAAAAGAAAAGGGAATAAAAGCCCCTTGCCATTCTGCCTAATACATTCATAATCAGGATTGAGTCACTGGTCCTGGCAAACAACACAGTCACCATTTCCTTCCACGAGCATTATCACTCGTAGGCTCAAACAGCAGGTGATATGGCATTCTCTAAATCCACTGTCAAGCCTGGCCACTTTGGATCTTCTGAGAAAGGGTGGGATGGGTGTAACTATCATCCTCCACACTCAGGATCAAGCTTTTGGCAACAAGCTGGCTCACATATGTACACAGGTCACCTCTACTGGAGTATGATGAGCCAGTTCATTTGTAAGAGTTCTGCCTACTGACTGAGGGCACGTCTACACTACAAAATTAAGTCAACCTACATACAGCCACCACAGTAATTACATTGCTTGTTTGTGTCTACACTTTGCTCAGCCTGGACCAGTCCACACGAGCGATCCACTTCCTAGACACTACAGTGCAAATAAGCGATGGTCACATAACCACCACCCTATACCGGAAACCTACTGACTGCTATACTTACCTACATGCCTCCAGCTTTCATCCAGACCACATCATAAGATCCACTGTCTACAGCTAAGCTCTAAGATACAACCGCATTTGCTCCAATTCCTCACTCTTTGTTCTTAAAACTACAATACCCACCTGGTGAAGTGAAGAAACAGATTGACAGAGCCAGAAGGGTACCCAGAAGTCACCTACTACAGGACAGGCCCAACAAAAAAAGTAACAGAACGCCACTAGCCGCCAACTAAAACTTCTCCAGTGCATCATCAGGGATCTATAACCTATTCTGAAGAACAATCCCTCACTCTCACAGACCTTGGGAGACAGCCCAGTCTTCGCTTACAGACAGCCCCCCAACCTGAAGCAAATACGCACCAGCAACTACACACCACACAACAAAAACACTAACCCAGGAACCAATCCCCGCAACAAACCCTGGTGCCAACTCTGTCCGCATATCTATTCAAGGGACACCATCATAGGACCTAACCACATCAGCCACAACATCACAGGCTTGTTCACCTGCACATCTACCAATGTGATATATGCCATCATGTGCCAGCAATGCCCCTCTGCCATGTACATTGGCCAAACCGGACAGTCTCTAGGCAAAAGAATAAATGGACACAAATCAGACATCAAGAATTATAACATTCAAAAACCAGTAGGAGAACACTTCAATCTCCCTGGATACTCAATATCAGACTTAAAAGTGGCAATTCTTCAACAAAAAAACTTCAAAAACAGACTCCAATGAGAAACTGCAGAACTGGAATTAATTTGCAAACTGGACACCATCAAATTACGCCTGAATAAAGACTGGGAGTGGATGGGTCACTACAAAAACTAATTTTCCCCTGCCGATACTCACACCGCCTTGTTAACTGTTTGAAATGGGCCACCTTGATTACATTGGCCTCATTAGCACTACAAAAGTGATTTTTCCCCCTCCCTTGGTATTCACCCCTTCTTGTCAACTGTTGAGAATAGCCCACTTCTACCTTAATTGAATTGGCTCGTTAGCACTGACCCCCACTTGGTAAGGCAACTCCCATCTTTTCATGTGGTGTAATATATATTCTGCTTACTGTATTTTCCACTCCATGCATCTGATGAAGTGTATTTTAGCCCATGAAAGCTTATGCCCAAATAAATTGATTAGTCTCTAATGTGCCACAAGGACTCCTCATTGTTTTTGCTGATACAGACTAACACGGCTACCACTCTGAAACGTTGCTCCTTGTGTCGGTGGTGTGTGTCCTCACCAGGAGCACTTGTGTCAATTGTACTATCGATCCAGGGCACTGTGGGATAGCTTCTGAAAGCCAATAACAGTCAATGTAAGCAACACTGTGTCTACACTGACACTGCGTCAACCTAACTACGTTGACATTGACACTGCACCACTCATGGAAGTGGAGTTAAGTTGCCATCGCGGGGCAGTTATGTCAGCAGGAGCAAAGTTTTAGTGTAGACGCTTAGATAGTTAGGTCAACATAAGCTACCTTGCGTCGACCCAACTTTGTAGTGTAGACCAGTCCTAAGATATGTGAAATCAAGACAATTCTTTTTGCTCAGTTGCCAAGGGATGCTATTCTTTGCAGACAAAGGTCTCAGGTCTGAATCCCAGTTTTTGCTTGATACCACATGTATGCAAAGAATGGAGATGGGGTGGGGGGGGGGGGGGGGAGAGAGAGAGAGAGAGAGAGAGAGAGAGAGAGAATGTATGTGTGTGTAATCACAAGATGTTATAAGATCACCTCAGCAACAGTCCTGCTCGCCACTGGCCTACAAAGCTGCAGTGCCCAGCAGCTCCCGTTTGACAGCACAAAGCCTCCTTGCAAAATCATCATGCCAGTCCTCGTGACTTTGTTGTTTTTGATATTCTTTGAGAGTTTTCTGTGATGCCTGATTTGCTTTATTAGAGAAACCTGCTCAAAGGGATACGTGGGCAGGCTCAGCTTGATTTGTGAACTCCAACAGGAGGGGCAGCCAGTAAAATTAATGAGGTTTGAGGCAAGTGATTGCACATGCAGACCAACAGACATAAAGCATTATCAGACTGTCTAATTAACCCAGGCCACATGCACAATTAACCATGCAACCACTGCTACTCGTACACACACATTAATGTCTAAGTGGGTACAAATTTGCAAGTGCAATTTTGGCTGCATTAAGAAGGAAGTCGTCTGTTTCAGACACAATTTTGAACAGGCAAAAAATATATATATATATATCTATGGTGCATTTCTGTGATGGGTGAAAAAGTTCTTCCCAATGATTAGTAGGAAGCAACACTACGATGGACAATTTACAGGTCCCCCTGGCCATTTGTTTAATCCCATCCTCTAGAGCAGTGGTCCCCAACGTGGTGCCCGTGGACGCCATGGCACCCGCTGGGGCATTTATGTGCGCCCGCCTACTGACAAGGGAGTGCTTCCGCCGGACAACCCGCTACTGAGGAGCGCGGCCGCCGGACAGCCACCGAAATACCTCAGAGAAGTGGCAACGCCAAGAAGTGTTGCTGCCGAAATGCAGCTGCTTCTCAGCGGCATTTCGGCAGTGACGCTTCTCGATGATGCTGCTTCTCGGTGGCATTTTGGCGGCAACGCTTCTCGATGACGCCGCTTCTCGGCGGCATTTCGGCAGCTGGTTGTTCGGCGCCCGCCACACTCTTCTGGGAACATGAATATGCTATTACAACAGAAAGGTTGGGGACCACTGCTCTAGAGTGTAGGTTTTGAAAGTAAATATTTTAAAAGGATTCTGTCCTCTCACCATTTGAATGAAGTGCTGATTTTACATTAGCAACAGGTAGTGTGGACCCGAGGTTATATCAAAGAAACAGGAAATCTGGGTTCAGATTCCAACTCTGCTATTGACTTATTGTGTGACATCAGGCAAAACACTCAGCCTCTGATTCTCCATCCCCGACCCAATTTGAGCTCAGGTTCAAAAAAGAATATGCTGTGCTGATGAAAATACAAGTTTTTTAATATTATGGCAGAAAAAAGAAAAGAATCCAAGAAATTAGAGATGATAAAGACGATGCCTTGCAATGAGAAAGTGCCTTGGAGTGCTCAACATCTGCTGTCATTAGGCAACATGTGGATGAAGGTCCAATCAGCTATGATAGCAGACTATACCACTTTGGGGCCAAGATGTGGGGAAAGGCCGACAGATGCAGCGGCGCACATGGTTCGGATAGACATATCCTTTAGGGGAGGATTTATTAAAGGGGATACTCTATATCAGCGGTGTCCAATAGAAATTCGATGCTAGCCACACTGCTAGCCACACTTGTGGTTTTGAATTTTTCTTATTAGCCACATTATAAAAAAGCCACATTAAGCCACATCATAAAAAAGCCACATGCATTAGCCACAATTCAATAGCCTATTAGCCACAGGTGGCTAGTGGCAAACATATTGGACAGCATATTGGACACAGCCGCTCTATAGCCTAATAAAGAGGAGAGGATAGAAGTTCATAAAGTACAGGTAGGAACTGAAGAGACACAGTCAAATGAAAAAGAGTGGCAGAGTACGTCGTGCTGGTGGGGGAGAGCACTATATGTGAAAGAAAGCATAGAGTCGTATAGTAAAAATCTTAAATGAATCAAACAGTACTGTAGAATCTCTATGGATAGAAACTTGATTCCCCAGCTCTATGGGGCAGGAGGGTAGAATCCTGCCTATGCGTTGCACCCCATGGGTTGGTGTAGAAGAGGGTCCTCACTCCCCTTGCCCCAGTAGTGAACCTGTGCAACACAAGGCATGATTTTGCCCATAGTTTAGAGAGTCCCAACCCCAAGGAGCATACACGCTACAGTACATGGAACAGATACTGTTAATAGCGATATAAGGGAAATTAAAGGGACCAACAAGCTGGGTCAGTCTGCATTAACAGACCAAAGCAATTTGGATTTCTCTCTCATCTCTTTTGCACAAATTTAAAAAACTTGCAATGACTAAATTCTGCCATCAGTTACCCACTGTTATCAATGGGAGCAGATCTGAATTTTTCATTTGTTTGTAAACGGAGGGCTGAATGAGTCTGAATCTCAGGGTACCCCTCCCCCTCTTCCACCGCTGATCCTATCTCCTCCATAAATACAAACACTCTGGGAGACCAGTCTCTCTGAGCAGAACCAGGGAGGCCAATGAATTTCTGGAAAGGCTGACAACGTCTGTGTTTTGTTTTCCTGCAGCTGGAATGTCTCCAAAGACATCTCAGGTGCTGGCGAGACCTTCCAGAACATCCATTAAGAGTCTTCTTTTCCTTCCTGCATTATTTACCATACAGTCCGGACAGCGCTGCAAGCTATTTCTCCAAATCATCCTTTCCCCTTATTGCTGTTTATATTATAACCCCTTAGAAATATGTTTCTTTACCAGTGGTTGCCAGCAGGGTTTTTTGTCTGTCTGCTCCATTACACATGTACACAAACTGGTTTATTATTGTAGGGTTGCTCATGAGCGCTTGGCCACAGATACCAGTTCCTACCAGTAGGCTTGCTGCTTAGCTTCACATGCGGATTTGCTGTAGAAAAGTTGATTGTAGCAAGTGAGTGCTAGGCTGTGCATACTGCATTGTTATTGTAGGGATGCTTCTGATTATCATATTGGCTTGTTGTTAAAGGGTTGCTTCTTGATGGGCTGTGCACACTGATTTGTTATTACAAGGTTTTGTCTGATTCCTTATGAAGACTGGGCTGCTGGAGATGATTATTCTTATTGTAAACAGAGCATTACAGTATTTCTTCTGACAACCTGACTATTAAAAAACAGCATGATCTTTGTAAGAAGGTTTAAAAAAGAAAACCGAAACATGACAGGACAAATTTTGGGCTAGGCAAGCTTAAAAATGTCTCTTTAAAGATAAACCAGAAGCTATTCCCCCCCCCCCCCCGCCACCCCGCTTAAGACCTTCAACTGGAATGAAAAGACTTTTTGCACCAAGAAGGCTTCCCTTAAATCACAGCATTAACTTAAAGCTTCCCAACAATCCAGCACTGATATTATTAGCTTCTTGTTTCAAATCTAACTGCCCTGCTCCTGCCCTGAGAGCACCTGATTGGAATGTGATTGCACTTCCGTGCCATGCATTCAAAACCAGTGCACTTGCCTGCTTGCTTCAGCAGTTTTTGGTAAAGTTCAATGGAGTTCTCTGGCTTTGAAACATAATTGCCTGACTGCAGCAGTGACTCCAGTCTCCAAAGGAAAAAAAAAAAAGGGAAGAGAGAAAGAGGTGGGTGTGGGGTAGACAGCTGAGATTAGCACATTTCAGACACTGGATGCAATCGTTTTTTTTTTTTGGGGGGGGGGGGTTGGGAGGGCTGTTTTTCAGCGCTGCTAGTGAACTGGAAGGTTAAAACAAGAAAACAAACTAGAAAAGAAAGATCACATTAGAAAATATACACACCCAGACACAAGCTGGGGGAACCATTTAATCAGAGCCCTAATGGTTCCATAAGTTATTATGTTTGAACTTCAAAACAAGAAATATTCATTTACAGTTAGAGGTTTGCAAATTAGGGTCAAGCAGGTTCATATTTTTAATTGCTCTCATTTCCACTTCTGTGTTGTTTCTCATTGCTTTAAATCCCTTATTGCTTTCTCTGTGGGCCAAATTCATCCCTGAGGTAACTCGAAGAAAGTCAGTGAATTTGATCCTATAAGTCTCCTCTGTATGGATGCCTCTTATAAACTGCAGAAAAAAAAATAGATTTCTGCCTGACCTGTCACATGTCTTTGTAGGTGTGACTGTTTGTTCAATCTTCCAGTCATAGTAACCCAATTTCCTGAAAATCAAACTGTATGCTACTCCCTGTTTCAGACATTACTACTGTCAACAGCAGCTACTGCAGATAGTGGGGAACCAGCCCTCCTAATTCCAGAGGGATTAGTGTCCACAGTTTCAGATGGCAGCAGGGTGTATGATGGTGGAGTGATTTAATATGCAGCTGGATTTTCACAAACTAGTTTGACTCTGCATGACTGAACAACCAGGATGAAAACTACTTGGTTCAGAAATTCAGTAAAACATCGCTAGAAGTCAAAGCAGAGGCTTGTATCTGTTTATTCACACAGTTTATTGAAATCATTTGTAGATTTGTGAACACAGTACAAACCTGATTATTCAAACATCAGTTACCTGAAATAGGGTCATGTCCTCTACAATCTGTCCGTGTCATTGAAAGTTCCTATGATTGTCCAAAACTTTGATCATTCAAACTTACTCCGTGTCCTCTGGCATTTGGTTATCTGAATCTCTATTATCTATGTACAATGTGTGTACAGCACAGCACGACAGGGAGAGACTGTTTCCCATACCCCAGGCCAGAGCCCTGGTGCTAATGTAGTTAAACTGATTAGATAGTGGTATATGCTTGACCCCTTCATAACAAAGGATGTACAAAACAGTTGGTCAGAACCTCAGAATGGAGGGAATTAAATAGGCCCAGTAAGTATCTGGCTACATGTTGCATGGTTGGGAATGTGATGTGCACATCACCTGTGCCATTACTGTGAGTGAATATGACAAGTAGAGACTAATGATACAATACATACATAATGTGTGTGTATACACTGTAAATATATATGTGCACACACAACCCCCACCTTCGCATCAGTGGGTTTTATGCATAGGTATCCAGAGAAGATTAAACCCCACTTAGTATAGACATACCAGATATAAATATACATATCATTTTGCTATATTGTATTGGCTTTGACTTTTTTTCTCTACCTGGGGAAAACCAAAGTCAGGAGAATTGAATTTTTATGGTAGATGCCCTGTTTTTTTTTATCATACTCCAAGTCCTTTCAAATAACTGCCCGGTGCCTTTGAGATTGTAATAATTCTCAGAGAGTATGTGGGTAAGCATAATATATGAGTCATACTATGAGGGCTGGTGGCAGAAGAGATTATATTTGCACAGTATATAATGCTAATATATGTGCATGTCTGTGTAGCAATATTTTACATTTATATAGAACCTTTCATCTGGAAAACCCCAGAGCCCTTCACAACACCTCGGAAATGCAGCCATTTCTAGGTGGAGAACACAGAAATGTGCCCAACAGTGAAGGGAGTAGCTGAAATTTTGGTCAAGGACATCAGTGAACAAATTCTACTCTTCCAAAAAAGTGTCAGATAACATGATTTTTAAGAGCTCATTCACAAGACACACACACACACACACACACACTTACTTGCCTAAAAAGATAGAGTTGCAGTGACCTTACCTGGATTTTGGCCTTGCAGTCTTGGTGGTGAAATCGTGTTACTGAAGCCATCCCTCCAGACCTATCAGGAACAAATGAAATGGGCATTGCAAAGAGGATCTAAGAAGAACTGAGGAAAAGGAATTCTTTACCCCAGCCTGGTATCTTGGCGTGGAGTGATACATAGCCACTCCACTGCCTCTTCTTCAATCCCTGTGTGCACCCATTGATTTAGATCTGTGGGTCTATGTAGTGGTAAATCTAGTACTCATCTACCCCTAACATGCTACCAAACACTTCCGTATAGAGTCCTAATCTGTTCTTCACCTCTCCTCCCCCCACCGCCCGCCCTCAACCGCATCCACACACATACGATGTTCAGCAGAACCAGTTCAGTTCTGATGCATTTATGGCCTGCAATTCCTGCAGAGGCATTTGTCCTCCGAGTTGTTAATTGTCAGGAGACTTAGCCCTGCATCATGTCATGTTCAGAAGGAGATCATCACAAACCATAAGGACTCATACTCTGGGAGCAAGGGATTGGGTGTATTACATGAAAGCTTAAATTCAGCAGTAACTGACAGGGCAATCACCGAAGGGCTGGTATAGCCAGTACCACCCACAAGCAGCTCAATCTCAGCCTTGGCCCAGACAGAGCAGGATGGCATCTAGCACAGCTTTTGAAAACGGTCTCAGCAGGTTATGAACTCAATTTCAGGTAGGTACCAAGTCTGATATGTCTGGGAGGTTTCCTCAATCCAAGCCAACCAGAGTGATTGTTTGATGCAGAGCCTCATGCACAACACCAGGAATTCAGAGGCGGCCTTGCCAGACCATTTTGCAAACTGGTTAGGGGGTTTGCTGTCTATTCCATTAGCTCTTAATGAAACAGAAGAGCTATCCTTTGACATCCCATTTTAGAGGGCAATGAGATAAACTCCATTAAAATAGCATCTAGGTTGCCAGGGGACAAGTTAGAAAGACATTACATAGCCTGGCAGTAAAGGAAACAGAGTCCCTAAAAATAAATCACACTAAAGCATATGCAGTCACTGCTAGGACACCTGAAGTTTGCACATATGGTCGCTCCACTGGGAAAGGCCTTTCTGCTGCAGGCGTGCAAATCAAAGAGCTTGCATCTCATTACCAAGGCTGGGGAGGCATCAGTCAGGGCTGGAATGAAATGGCTCAGATTCCCACGACACTGTAATGGGGTGACAGTTTGACAGCTTCAGCAGCTATGCAAGTCTGATTGACCTGTATCTTTCACAGATGCGGCAGTGCTAACGGCGGCGTGGGTGTTTACTTTCCAGGATGAGGGTGTCTTGGCCTGTGGCATGGAGCCAAAGGTCCCAGGATCAACTCTCCAGATAGTAGAGGGTTTCTTTGGAATTCTTCCTGATACAACCACAATACTTTTTGCTTCCAGCAATGGCAAATTGGGGAGGAGGTGAGGAGGGCTCCAGAAGGAGGCACGTTCTCCAGATCATGCAACAAGGCCTAATTGTTACATGATCTGTCCACATGACCTACATTATAGCCTCTCTGAGATTTTTTTGTTCCCAGATGTTTGCTGTTGATCCTATCCTTTGTAAGCAATAAAAGAGGGTGTCTGGTTTGTATGATACTGGCCTAATGTTTCTTCCTCTCTCCTCCCTCACCACCATTCATCCCAAGGGGCCCCACTTCAGGTTCAATAATATATGAACAGGTGCAAAAAGCCATCCTTCTTGAGGAAACCTGGCAGTAGAATATGCCTGATCTGATCAAGAGAATCTCTCCTCAATATTTAAATAGTGTGAGGTCAACAATGTTTCCTTAATGTGGGCCAGATCGTGTCTCATTCATGCCAATATAAAACTGGAATAACTTCACTGAAATCAATGGAGTTGCTATACTATCTACCTACTTACCAAACTACATGGTGCCCATCACCTTGAAATTAGAAGCTTGTGCCACACAAAAACACAAAACAGAAATTGTGGATTTATAACTCACTTGGCTGGATAGATACTCCCTTTCAGATATACACCCTTAGCTTTTGCTTAAACTCTTGGGGGATCTTTTTATCATTCTCTCTTCCCTCACCATCTCGGTTATGCTGTGTATGGTTTTGTTTTCAAGTCCCTCTTCTTCAGTGCCTTTCACATACTGTCCCTACTCCAAAGTCCCTCCCCTAGCCCACTCCACCTCCGGATTTCAGTCAGCTTTGCTAGCTCTAATACTAAACATACAACAATTATTGTATTGTCATTATTACAATATATTTGGCTAGCTCCAGACCAATACAATGGAAAAACAACCCCAGTTCCCCACTGCATTGAGGGAACACTGGACTATTGCAGACTTTCGTCCTCCTCTTCCCTTCCTAATGTACAGTACTTTAGATCCAGCTGACCATGAGGCAAAAGACTTCTTCCTGTAAGTGTTCTCTATGCTAATAGTATGTCTGGAATGCCCCACTGTAGCATTGCTAACCATCCTCTTGCCTAACTTAAAACACAGCATTAAGCACTGTCCCACTATATCTGCCTACTGTCCATTTTGCTCTAACCTTTGATAAAACTGACTCTATTCTGTTCATGCCTTAGTCTAAAGCTTGCTTTCAGACCAGGTTTCCAGCTCAGTCTATGATGGCGAGACAGAGTCAAAACCAACTGGTAGGCAAGACTAGAAATTCACACTTTCAGAAGACCTTGCTCGAGTATTTGTTTAGTGCTGAATTCGAAAGACTCTACAAGGAACAATATGACTATTACAGAAAGTAGCATGTGTTCATCCAAAGAGGAAGATGTTAGAAAAAAAAGTCCTTAATAGGAGTCCTGCTATTAACCAGCTATTGTAGAAATTTTCACAAGTACACTTTAAAATGAGGACTGGGTTCCCCAGATCTACAATACAACATAATGCAGCCTTCTGGCCCATCCCACAAAGTGCTCAGCACCCTCAACTCCCCCTGACTTTAATGGGAGGCAAGAGCACCCTGTGCCTTGCAGGCCTGGACCCTTCATTTCTAGAGCATCTTTCACACACGTGGTGTCCTGAGAGCTTTACAGGTCAAGCCCGTAAAAAGGGTCGAAATGAGAGAAAACAGTGATGCAAAGTCAGGATACGGAACAAATGAAAGCTTCCAACTCTAGGGCTAATAAAGGACAGAGAGAAATTAAGAGGCAGAGGCAAGGGAGAAAGGAGATGCTTTAAAATGAGATTTCAAAAGACCTGGAGAGTTGATGAGGCGGAGAGACACTGGGATGGAATGTTTTGTAAAATGGATTAAGCTAGAGGAGCATAAAACATTAGAAGCAAAGACTTAGGGCAGAGGGAGGGCACTCAAGGACACTGCAGCAGAACTTTCAGGCAATATAAGCCCGCATTGAACTTTCTGTTCCTGGCAGCCTTTTTTGGACGCTATTCTGGGGATTGCCACTTCTCCCTCCCTCCATCCATACCCCCCACCCCCATCTTCCTCCCTCATCTCCCTCCCTGCTGGGACAAGGCCACAAGTGGCAACTCTGCAATACTTGTGTGGCAGCGTGATATGACGCAGCTTCCTTAAATGGCACTGATGCAGTTGGACACAATATTATTTGGCGGATGCTGGGACCCTTCACATCCCACAAGCTGGGCTACCAAGTGGCAACTCAGATTGTGTGAAATTCAGCAGCTTCCACTTGCAAGGGATCAGGCCAACAGTTCCGTTGGTTCCAATTCAGACTTTGTTCAGTGATCTGCACCACTCTCAAAACTCCCCTGAACTGGGTTTTGAGTCTAGGGTGCGAACAAACCTCAAATCAAATCTCAGTCAACACTGACAATTGTTGCACGGTTTGACCCAAACCCATACAATGATTATGGGTTCACTGGAAAGGCTAAAGAATATTATGGAACTTTCCCACAATTCAGTGTGTCTCATCAATGTGCAGTGTGTGTGTGTGTGTGTGTGCGCGCGCGCCTGTGCAGTGTGCCTGTGCAGTGTGCATGAGCACAGTGCTCCATAGTGTGTGGAGTGTGCACAAGCAGTGTATAAAAGCAGCATGTGTTTTCTTCCCAGGGATTGGGATGGAGGTGGATCAAGAGGAGGGTGGAGGAAAAAAGAGGCAGAGAAGGTGCAGAAGGGTTATGGCTGAGGCAGACCTGTGCCCACAGGGACCACTGAATCAGAGGTGCAATGCAGGACAATCCTCAGGGTTGGCCTAGTCTTGTGCTGCATCAGCTCCTGCCGCCCCAAATAGCTACCTGCCCTCCATTGGCCCCAGTGACAGCAAGGTAGGCATCAAACCCTGCCATTTGTATTTGGTAGTGTTTTTATAGACACGTTGCACAGATATAAATGCCAATATAAAGTGCCAGGCAGAACAGAATCAGACATGAACTGAATGTGTTACATTTCCTGTAGCAGTAAAGGGAAAACACTTGTTTGATAAAGATGTGGTGGCATTTTAAAGTCTCTAACTTTCAGAGGCGCCCTGTGAATTCCTGAGAGAGGTGGGCTGGGGGAAATCCAGACTCAGCAGTTTTTTTGCTCAACCCTTGTACTGCGGGTAAAGGATGCGTGTTCCACGCTGGAATTCCTGTTGCTTTGACTCTCAGAGGTGCTGCACACACTGTTTTTGTCTCTCAAGAAAAGATCTAAAAGATAAGTAAGGCCCAGATTGTTAAAGCTACTTAGGCACCTAACTCCCATTGAAATCAATGGAAGTTAGGTGCCCAAATACCTCTAAGAATCTGGGCCTTAAAGCTATTTTTTGGAAAAGGGTAAGCAGTTCCTCTGAAGCAATCTGTTGTGGTCTGGGGGCTGGAGAAAAGGAAGGTAGATTGCTGTACAGGTTTCTGGCAGCAACCTTGCTACATGATACCTAGGCCAGACTACACACAGACTCCAGGATACAAAAAGTACCAGGTGGTACTTATACCAAAGATGTCATCGTGTCTGAGGGATGGGATAGAGAGGGCTGCTCCCCCCAACAAGAACAGCCATAAAGACAATGGGACAGATTCCACCCTCCCCTCCTTCCACTCTGGTCCACCAAAACAGCTGGAAAGTCAACCTATCCAGCTACCCAGGAGATTCCCCTACACAGACAGTATTCACAGGTGCCAAAGAGCTGGCTTAACATACGTCACCACCAGGTAGGGGTGTGGCCAGAAAAAAGAGGGCATGGCCAAAGCACTTGTGCGCCCTGGTTATTCCCAAGTGCTAGAAAGGCCATGGTGTAAATTAAACCTTGGTTAATCAGGTGTAAATTAAATTGGCCTTTGGGTTATTCTCACTTAGGCTGGGGACAAGAGCTGCCATAAGAACGGCCATACTGGGTCAGAACAATGGTCTATTTAGCCCAATATCCTGTCTTCCGACATTTGCCCTTCATTCCTAACATTCTGTTAGCTTTTTTGACTGCTGCTGAGCAGATGTTTGCAGAGGATTATCCACAGTGACTCGAACATTTCTTTCTTGAGTGGTAACACCTAATTTAGACCCCACCATTTTGTATGTTTAGTTGGGTTTACATTTTCCAATGTGTATTACTTTGCATTTAGCAATGCTGAATTTCATCTGCCATTTTGTTGCCCAGTCACCCAGTTTTTGAGATCCCTTCGTAACTCTTCAGTCAGCTTTGGACTTAACTATCTTGAGTAATTCGATATCATCTGCAAACTTTGCCACCTCACTGTTTACCTCTTTTTCCAGATCATTTATTAATATGTTGAACAGCATTGGCCCCATGAGGGACCCCACTAATTACCCCTCTCCACTGTGAAAATTGACCATTTCTTCCGACCCTTTGTTTCCTATCATTTTACCAGTTACTGATCCATGAGAGGACCTTCCTGCTCATCCCATGACTGACTACTTTGCTTAGAAGCCTTTGGTGAGGGATCTTGCCAAAGACTTTCTGAAAGTCCAGGTATACTATATCCACTGGATCATCATTGTCATATTTGTTGACCGCATCAATACCTAATAGATTGGTAACGCATGATTTCCCTTTACAAAAACCATGTTGACTCTTCCCCAATAATATCATGTTCGTCTGTATGTCTGATAATTCTGTACTTTACGATAGTTTCAAACAATTTGCCTGGTACTAAAGTTAGACACACTGGCCTGTAATTACTAGGATCGCCTCTGGAACCTTTTTAAAAAATCAGTGTTACATTAGCTATCCACCAGTCATCTCATACAGAAGCTAATTTAAGCAATAGGTTACATACCACAGTTAGTAGTTCTGCAATTTCATATTTGAGTTCCTTCAGAACTCTTGGGTGAATACCATCTGATCCTGGTGACTTATTACTGTTTAGTTTATCAATTTGTTCCAAAACCTCATTTGTGGACACCTCCGTCTGGGACAGTTCCTCAGATCTGCCATCTGAAAAGAATGGCTCCGTGTGGGAATCTCCCTCACATCCACTGAGGTGAAGACTAATGCAAAGAATTCATTTAGCTTCTCCACAACGGACTTAGTTTCCTTAGGTGGTCCAATAGCACCTTGATTGCCCAGTGGCCCCACTGACTGTTTGGCAGGCTTCCTGCATCTGATGTACTTTTAAAAAATTGCTGTCGGTTTTTGTCTTTTGCTAGTTGCTCTTCAAATTCTTTTTTGGCCTACCTAATTACACTTTTATACATGGCTCGCCAGAGGTTATGTTCCTTTCTATTTTCCTCAGTAGGATTTAACTTCCAATTGTTAAAAGATGCCTTTTTGCCTCTGACTGCCTCTTTTTCTCTGTTGTTTAGCCATTGTGGCATTTTTTTGGTCCTCTTATTGTTTTGTTTTTTATTTGGGGTATACATATAGTTTGAGCTTCTATTACAGTGTTTTTAAAAAAGTTTCCACGTAGCTTGCAAGCATTTCACTCGTCACTGTTCCTTTTAATTTCTGTTTAACTAGCCTCCTCATTTTTGTGTAATTCCCCTTTTTGAAGTTAAATGCTACTGTGGTGGGTTTCTTCGATATTTTCCCCCCTACAAGGATGTTAAATTTAATTACTTTATGGTTGCTATTACTGACTCATTCACCTCTTGGACCAGATTCTGTGCTCCACTTAGGACTAAACTAGGAATTGCCACTCCCCTTGTGGGTTCCATGACTAGCTGCTCCAAGAAGCAGACATTAATGGTGTCTAGAAATTTTCTCTCTGCATCCCATCTGAGGTGACATGTTCCCAATCAATATAGGGATAGTTGAAATCCCTCATTATTATTGGGTCTTCTGTTTTTGTGGCCTCCCTAATTTCCCTGGGCACTTCACAGTCACCATCACCATGGTCACTAGTATATTCCTATTGCTATACTCGTATTGCTATACTCCTATTATTGAAGAATAGAATTTCTATCCATAGAGATTCTACAGTACTGTTTGATTCATTTAAGATTTTTACTATATGACTCTATGCTTTCTTTCACATATAATGCCTCTCCCCCACCAGCACGACGTACAGTACTCTGCCACTCTTTTTCATTTGACTGTGTCTCTTCAGTTCCTACCTGTAATTTATGAACTTCTATCCTCTCCTCATTAGGATAGAGAATCCCCTTTAATAAATCCTCCCCTAAAGGATGTGTCTGTCCGAACCATGTGCGCCGCTGCATCTGTCAGCCTTTCCCCAACCCTTAGTTTAAAAATTCCTCTACAGCCTTTTAAACTGTAAATGCCAGCAATCTGGTTCCATTTTGGTTCTCGTCTGCAGCCAGCCTGAGAATCCAAGATCTACCAGGATGGTGTTCAAATGCCTTTGTTCTCCCTTGCAATCCACGTCTCACTGAACACAGTTCAGATTCAGCTCAGGATCTGGGCAAGTACGCTTCCTCCTAAGCATATAGCATGCAGTTCTCCATCAAACTTCACCCTCTTGCATGGCTGACCCTATTTTTCTGAAATGATAAATTCACCTTTGGGAAAAGACCAAGCAAGAACAATTCAGCCTAAAAAGAGGATTTTGAGAAAGACGTGGTCAGGTAAAAGCAGAGGAATAATGGAAACCTTTACTGAACCCTAATTATAGCATCTGTCAGCCATGAACATGGCAATTATTACACAGCAAATATTTACTTTACTTTAATAGTATATCTAATGTCTGTGGTTTCTGCATCACACAGACAAATAAAGAATAAAGAAACATTTTCACTATGCAAGGAAGTAGAAAAATGTTGAGTCTTACAGCTATATCATGGCCATGCATTTGATTCCCTGCTTCTAGGTGTTAGTCAGCTCTCCAACAACTTACCACATGCCCAATCCTGCATTCCCTGTGCACCTAATTCTTCTATTAACTTCAGTGCACAAAGAATGTACTATTGGGCATCAGAACTCACAAAGCTCAAGCCAGCTTCCTTGAGCAATAGCTCATTACTAACTCCTTGGAAGCCTGAAACTGAAATCTGCTTCCTTACTGAAACAGATAGGCTTACTCATGAGCACTAAGCTCGACACACTGTTTTATGATTGTGGGGCTGCTCGTGAACATTAAGATGTGTGCACTGGTTCGTTTTGTAGGGTTCTTCGAGTACTGGGTGACTGCCACTGATTTTTTTTTAAAGACCATTGAAGCGTTTATTAAAAATACACATATACAAAGAAATACCTGGACTTTGCAAATAGATAAAAGGGGAAAAATCAAATTAAATCCCAGACAATCTTGGTACAGTCTTTTTAATTTATCCTGAGCCTTGTGACATAGACTTAATTAAAAAAAAAAATCTAGGAGCTGGTGGTCAGAAACCTGATGAGATGAATATTCACATCAGGGTGTTGTTTTTTACATGACACAGCTACCATTACAGTGCCAGGTTCCAAAGTGCAAAAGCAAACAGAAAACCTTTGAGAAACCCAAATTCCTAAGCAGGCCACTTGTTAATGACCGCCTTACAGATCTCTAAAACGTGCCAAGAGCTAGTATCCAGCTGCCTTCTCTATTCTCAAGCTTTTTCTACAGTACGGAATTTTTGGGAAATTTTCCCATGGTTACTAACAGGCTTGCAGGAACCAGTGTCGGCAACCTTGGGAAGATGTGGGTATGAATGTGCCCGTATGTGAATGTGGATGCACTTTAAATGTATGTTAGTGAGCATTTGTATGGAGTAGCATTGTGCCAGCATGCAGGAGCATATGTGTGCATTTGTGTGCTAGTGAATATTTCTGTAAGAGGTGAGTGCCTGTGGATGCATGTACATTTGTGCAAGAGCACTTGCATTGGAATGTGCCAGAGGATGTGAGTATGCGTGACCCTGTGTGACTGCATACAAATGAGGACAAGTGTTTGGGTGCACAAGAAATTATATGGGTGTGATGGTGCCTATGGCAGGGTGGCAGTTCAGAACACAGACCCGTCACTGGGCTGGGGCAAGCAAGGAGAAGGTAGCCGCTACTGAAGTAATACTGTGAAGGCTTCCTTTAAACAAAATTTATCTTCCAGGGCTACTGGAGTTTCGTCTGGTGTGAACAATGCACTCCTCTGAGTCCCATCACAGCCAATACAGCTGATATTTATATTGAAACGGTCCTTTTATTGACTCTGTCCTCTCAAATAATTGATAAGCTCTTGCTGCCTTCTGACCTTGATGGTCCTTATCCCAGCTGTGCCTAGTGTTTGGTCCCTCCCCAGCCCATCTGACAACTCAATGCACTAAAAACAGGTGGTGTTTGTGGGGGACCCCAGGAGCAAGGGCTTGATTTCTGCAGCAAGAACACAGATCTGCTGGCAACTATGGGAAGGGGAACGCTGATGAACAAATATCACACATGCATGTTATTATTTACCATTGTGTGTGTTTCACTGTCTTCCCTTGCTATTTCTTCTCCTCCCCTTTCTCTCTTTCCTTCATCACTGCCTTCTCTTTTCTTAAGCCCTAATCTATCACCCCCTGAAGTTAATAGGGATCTTCCATCGATTTCCATAGACTTTGGATCCTTTCTTCTTCACCTCACTCCCTTTCCCTCCCCCAAACCATAAGGATATAAAATACAAATGGTCTCCATTCAGCTAGTGTGTGTGAGTGAGGAGTCACTAAAGCAAGGAGCTGAATGAAGGGTATATGCCACCCCTGGGAAGGTCCTGGAGCAGCTGTTAACTCTGTCCCCCTCCTCCAAGTTCATCTCTCAAGTCAGAGGGGTAAATGTGATTTATTTTAAGGATTAAGTGTTGTATTATAATCTTTGTAAAGCACCCAGAGCTTGGCAGACATGTTCTATACCGGCAATACATACATCAGTATATGATTCATTCCTGAGGCTTGATGGTTTACTCCACACCCCTTTAGTTTCTTTTGGGATACCTCCTACTCAGGGATGAATAGGTGCTGGTGGAGAGTTATGCACTCGATGTCTCAAGATACAGTGGACCTGATTTTGATCTGATTTACACCAGTGTAAGTGCCCCTGATTTACACTGCTTGTAAGCGAGATCAGAATCAGATCCAATATCTCATTGGAGGTTTGGTTGTTTTGGGCAATTCAGTCCCTGCATGTCCAAACAAATGAAACATGGTTTAGCAGCATCTGGATACCTCAGTGATGGGTGGATAACAAATACAGACAGTTCCATTAATAACACTAGGCTCCATCACACCACTCTGCAGCAGGGTAAATTCTTCCCACAGAGGCGGGGTTCTCCTCCATCCCACACAAAACAACAAAGGGTTTATCCCCCAAATTATGCAAATCTCCCCAGATCTTTACAGATTTAGGTAGTGTTGCTGGAGGCCCTTCGACGTTCACAGAGATCCTGTACCTCCGCACTGGCTCCTCACCCCCGGCAGCTCTGCCCTGGCTTCCTGGACTCATCAGCCAAAAGTTGCCCCGCTCCAACCCCTTTTAAAGGAAGGTCCCAATGCAGAGGGTGTTCCAAAAGACAGTATGGACTTTCTTTAGCATTTTCCATGTGGCTGGTGAGGACCACACTGTAAATCCCCTATGTGCCCCACACCTGTCCCGACCACCCCAGATCTGAATGCTCATCTTAAGCCTCTCAGTTACTGCTGGCATTTGCTCACACATTTCTACTTGGGGGGAAGCTGCGTGCACAGCTCAGAGCAGGCCCTGTGCTAACTATTGCAGGCAGCTGCAGAAGAACCAGAGAAAGTGGATTGCGAAATTGTTGGGATTTTTTTTTCTCTTACATTAACTAATTAATTTTTTGCCTCATTAACATCGCTTCAAGTGTATCAGCTTCCCAGCTCCAATGGCAGAGTCGGTACAATAGCCCGGCACTGCAATCAGATGAGTTCGAATTCAGCCTGGCAGACCAACAGGGTGGAAGATTGGATTACCCGTGTGCCAGCAAGCGGGCATCGCTCTCCTGACCTCTCTTGAGCAACTAAAACTGAATTGGGGTTGGGAGGGGTAGGAGGAATAAGGAAATTAGCATAATAAGCATCTTCCTAGGAGCTACAAGGTAAATCCACAATGTTACAGCAAAAGGCACTAAAGCAATTTTTATATAGCTGTTTAAAGAAGTTAGAAGATCCCCACACTTGACCTACCCTTTCTTTCTTGTTTTAGTTAAAAACAAAAACAGGGCGGAGGTAGGGAAAGAAAATAAATTAGTTCTAGCAGTTAGTCCAGCATTCAGGAGCAACCCAACAACAACAAACCAGTGCATGCCTCCCAGCATTCATAAGAACCAGTACATGTAGCCCAGCAATACCACAATAACAAACGTCCAATGGTGAACTTTGGGTCAGTCCTGATTTTATTCAAACTAATTTGCCTATCATCTGTTATATTAACTTCTAATTTTGAATGACTACTATTGCTTCTGTTTATTGGTGGTTTTGTACATGTCCACTACACTCCCCATTCACCAGACACTTGATACTGTATCTGTAAATCTTAACCCACCACATTCTTAAACCATCACAATTATATGGAGAAAAATGCACTGCTCAGCACAGATGAATACGTAAAAGCTTTGAGAAAATAAAAATGCATTAAACTTTTATCTCCGGTGCTATAGCTACAATAAGCAATCAAAGAAACTGACACTCTCCCAGGGCTCTGGACTGCCTGAAGGATGTTTTTATTTTATTTTTTTTTACAGGGCCTGGCTAAAAGGATCTCAAACACCAGATGCACTGTTTTTGGTTACTTTGCATTGGTCAAATGATGAGCTATGAGCACTGCATAAAGCTCAGAAGAAGGCAGTTTTTTAGTCATATCGGGGTAGGGGGAGGAAATATTTTTCACCCCAAGGATTTCATGATCAAACCCAATTTTTTTAGATTGCAAATATAAAACCAATAGGAGCCATTTACAAATCTGACATTACTTTCAGAATCCTGTTGAGAAAAGTCTAATCCCATCTCTTTATACAAGAGTCTTTCTCTCTCTCTTCCTTAACTTCTGGGGCCTGTCTCTCTCTACATGATAGGAGTAACTCAGGTTGCAATGAATAGCAGCAGTTAGTTGCATCTAGTGGCAGGATGATAGATCCACTATATAATTTCTAAAGCTACATCAAAGGAATTAAAATTCTGTCTCACAAATTCTAAGTGATCCTTTTCATTTACTTTTCTGGCCATTCAATAACACAAATTTCATTTTTCATGCTATATCCATAAAATGGCTATTTTTCTCATCAAACTATGTGAAATCGGGAATTCCCCATGCTCCCGAGAAAACACATCTGATTATCATCACATGGAATTTTCAGTTTCATAATCTCAAATTTCAAAACAAATTTGCTGCTTTTGCTCAAAACCAGGATGATTTCCAAGCAAAAGACATTTTCACTCAAAATGAGCCTATTTTTGAATAAAAATAAAAGGAAAATATAGCCGTATTTTTTAAAAATGGACCATTTTAGAACATTCCAAATCAAACCTATGGTTTTCAAACTTTTCAAATTTCAGATGGACTTTTTCACATATCTCCAATAGTCAAAGTTCTGGGACAAGGAACCATGTGATGTTAATAACCTCCTGCTTCGGAGCCTCCCTTGTCTCCCTGTGGGGAGTGTTTGCAGGTGTTTGTTTTCTTTCTAGGCCCTGTGTACTGTTGAAACTGGGATTCTAGCGCCATTGCCCCCATCAGTCTGGAAAAGGATTTTGTGTTCTGAGAGTTGTGTTATTATAACTGTGTTACAAAAAGAACGAGGGGGGCTGAGCTATATGCCGAGCACTCCTAGCTTTCATTGACTTCAGCTGGTGCTGTGGGGGCTCAACAACTCAGAAATTAAACCCAAAGCATCTGAAGTTGAGCAACCAATAACGAGTCACCCAAAAGGCAGAGGCCACTTTGGAAAGTTTGGCTTTTGTCAAGTTCATTGCAAGACAGTCGCAGAGCCAGAAATAGCTCCTAGGACTCCTTACTCACAGTTCAGTGTTCTAGCTACTGCATCATAGCACGGACAGGGCCCCATTCTCCAAACCCAATGTCCAGAGTCTGACGAAACTGAAAGAAGTTGACAAATCTTTATGTCAGGCAATGTTTTCATGCAGCAGGGTCAATCTTTGACCAAACAGCAGCCCCCAGACCAGCTAGAATTTTAGGCTCTTCTAATTCTAATGGTGTCCCCTAGCTTGATTCCTTGAACAGCAGCTCGGCCACACACCTCCTCTTCTCCCATTTCTCCCCCCACTCAGGTTTTTGCGTTTGCTCAAAGTTCCAAAGGCTGCAGAGCCAGGAGAACCATGGCTTTTAAGCCGTGGTCCCATACTAAATTAGTACTGCTGCCGCTGTTGCAGTATGGAGCACTACTTCATCTGTGTGGTTGCAACACCACTGAAATTTGACCCAGCTGCCCCTCTGTGCAGTGAGTGTTGGAACTTGGCACATGGGGAGTCTGTTCCTGTATGGTGGAGCACAGGGGAATCTGCCAAGACCTCAACTCCTGGCAGCATTTGCTCATGTACCGTGTGGGTAAAAGAGAGGGGAGACTCATCAGCTGAGGGAGATCTGTGGTCCCGGTGGGGGTGGGGGATGAACAGGGACCAGAATGGAATCCCTGCTGCGGGATGGGGCAGGGACCAGAATTTGCCCACCCCCCCCAAGAAATCTTCCCCATTTCAATCCCTCTCCACAGTCAAGAAGGAAACTAAACTAAACCAACCCCTGGGCCACACCACACATTGATCAAGCTTCATAAAATTCAAAGCAAAAATAACTTTCCATTTATAAATGAAACAGCCACGTGTAAAAGGAAGCCCTGCCACATAATAGGAGAGGGTAGGGAGGGTAGCACACAGGCTTTAAACGAAAGACATAAGGAAGCTGGATTCATGAACAATGTGAGCTTCTTTCCTTGAGAACACACAGTGTCTTCTCAAAACTGATCTTCCTGACTCAGTGTTTCACATGTAAATAATTTACCATGCTAAAATGTCAAGAACAGCAGGTCTGCAAGGAAGGGAGGACAGCCAGGGTCTGTAGATAAGGGACAATTGAGAATTATATGGGGCAATGTAAATCCATGTTATTAGCTTACACACCCATACATGCACATTTATATATCAATATTTGTGAAAAAGAGATTAAAGTCCTGCTCCAAAACCAGCATATGAAGGAAGAGATATAGCTCCACTCCATGCTGTCTTCAGCGTGTCTTCTCGAGTTCAAGGGAGCGTGGCGCAGAATTGCCCTTTTGGATGGAAATTAAGATTTTCCAATTAGCTGTATGGTGCCTAGATGTTGTGGAGATGGGTGCATGAGGTAGAGAGAGGGGCAGTGGAAATTATTTTCAAATATTGCATTTCATTCTCCCACCCTCTGCTCCCCCACACCTGTGACAGAGAAAGCCCAGCCTTTTCCCTCTCATTAGCAGGTAGGTGAACAGCTGTTTTTTCTCTCTGACATTAGTGTATCTCCCCATATCAGCTGTAAGGGAGCACTAAGTCCCTACATATTGAGCATGTGACACTTTCCTGCACCTCAGCAATGGAGCCTGCTTCCCCATCTAGTGTGTGTGGAGGGCGGGGGGGGGGGGGGGGGCGGCGGGAGCAGGGGAGAATCAAAGGTCTTTTCATCCCAATTCCATTGAGATCCAGGGCAAGACGTTCTGAGAAGAACATGGAGTTCTTGAGAAAGGGGTGGACTCACTGGAGTAGGAGGAGGGGTGTCTCCCAGTAACAGTGATACTATATTTTCCTGACACTGATGTTGAAATCGAAAGATCAGAAACAAGCGGCTGCCTACTTGAGACAAACATGCCCTTTCCAATATATACTTCTCTATAGACAGGTGGTGATATTTAAAACAGTATACTTACTGCCCACAGCCGTTAAATTTACTGCACGGCTTTAGAGGCATTTCCCATTGTATGTATAGGAAGGCTCCAAATTTTGTGGTATCACATCAGAGCATGATAAAATTTTAATGCTGCCCGCTCTATCGGACATGTAAGTGTTGTTCGGCAGTTTGAAGAGGACTCAGATATCCTGGCTGTTATTCCTGACTCTACCAGTAACTCACTGAGGGCTAGTCTACACTAGAAGCGCTTCATCAGTGCAGCTGCGCCACTGTAGTGCGTCTGGTGAAGACGCTCCATGCCAATGGGAGAGAGCTCTCTCACTGGCATAATAAAATCACCTCCGTGAGCAGCGGTAGCTATGTCGGTGGGAGAAGCTCTCACGCCGACACAGCGCTGTCCACACCCGCACTTAAGTTGGTGTAACTTACGTCACTCAGGGAGTGGCTTATTTACACCCCTGAGCAACACAACTTATACCGACGTAAAGTGGTAGTGTGTACAAGCCCTGAGTGACCTTGGGCAACTAATTTCACCTCTCAGTGCCTCAGCTTATCTGAATATTAAGAGAAGATAGTGATACTTATTGAACTCACAGGCTTCATTAGTGAACACTGTAAATGTTTATAAAGCACTTTAAGATCCTTAAATGAAAGGCAATGGATTACAGAGATAAATTATAGCATGTCAAGTAACTATTACAGAAAAGGACACAGTAATACCAGGGTACAAAATATATCGAAAGGACAGAACAGGTCGTGCTGGTGGGGGAGTGGCACTATATGTGAAAGAAAGCATAGAATCAAATGAAGTAAAAATCTTAAATGAACCAAACTGTACCACAGCATCTCTATGGATAGTAATTCCATGCTCTAATAATAAGAACCTAGCAGTAGGGATATATTACAGACCACCTCACCAGGATGGTGATAGCGACAATGAAATGCTCAGGGAGATTAGAGAGGCTAAAAATATTTAAAAACTCAATAATAATGGAGGATTTCAACTATCCCCATATTGGGTACATATCACCTCAGGATGGGATGCAGAGATAAAGTTTCTTGACACCTTAAATGTCTGCTTCTGGGGGGGGGGGGCAGAACTCACAAGAGGAAAGGCAATTCTTGATTTAATCCTAAATGGAGCACAGGATCTGGTCCAAGAGGTGAATATAGCTGGACCACTTGGTAATAGCGACCATAATATAATTAAATGTAACATCCCTGTGGCGGGGAAAACACCACAGCAGCCCAACACTGTAGCATTTCATTTCAGAAAGGGGAACTACACAAAAATGAGGAAGTTAGTTAAACAGAAATTAAAAGGTACAGTGCCAAAAGTGAAATCCCTGCAAGCTGCTTGGAAACTTTTTAAAGACATCATAATAGAGGCTCAACTTAAAAAACATAATAAGAGAACCAAAAAAGTACCACCGTGACTAAACAACAAAATAAAAGAAGCAGTGAGAGGCAAAAAGACATCCTTTAAAAAGTGGAAGTTAAATCCTAGTGAGGAAAATAGAAAGAAGCATAAATTCTGGCAAATGAAGTGCAAAAATATAATTAGGAAGGCCAAAAAAGAATTTGAAGAACAGCTAGCCAAAGACTCAAAAAATAATAGCACATTTTTTTTAAAGTACATCAGAAGCAGGAAGCGTGCTAAACAATCAGTGGGGCCACTGGACGATCGAGGTGCTAAAGAAGCACTCAAGGACGATAAGGTGATTGCAGAGAAAATAAATGAAGTCTTTGCATCGGTCTTCACGTCTGAGGATATGAAGGAGATTCCCAAAGTTGAGCCATTCTTTTTAAGTGACAAATCTGAGGAACTTTACCAGATTGAGATGTCATTAGAGGAGGTTTTGGAACAAATTGATAAACTAAACAGTAATAAATCACCAGGACCAGATGGTTCTGGATGAGACCCAAGAGTTCTGAAGGAATTCAAATGTGAAATTGCAGGACTACTAACTATAGTTTGTAACCTATCATTTAAATCAGCTTCTGTACCAAATGACTGGAGGATAGATAATGTGATGCCAATTTTTAAAAAGGGCTCCAGAGGTGATCCCAGCAGGTAAGCCTGACTTCAGTACCAGGTAAACTAGTTGAAACGATAGTAAAGAACCAAGTATCAGAGGGGTAGCCGTGTTAGTCTGGATCTGTAGAAGCAACAAAGGGTACTGTGGCACCTTATAGACTAACCTCTGTTAGTCAAAAGTCAGTCTTCCTTCAGTTAATAAATCTGTCCTGCCTCCTTAAGAATTCAAGCAGAAAATTTATTCCATTAACGTGGAAGTATTTAGGTTTTAGTCAATACCTCTGTTAGTCTATAAGGTGCCACAGGACCCTTTGTTGCTTCGATAGTAAAGAACAAAATTTTCAGACACATACATGAACATAATTTGTTGGGGAAGAGTCAACATGTTTTTTGTAAAGGGAAATCATGCTTCACCAATCTACTAGAATTCTTTGAGGGGGTCAACAAGCATGTGGACAAGGGGAATCCTGTGGATATAGTGTACTTAGATTTTCAGAAAGCCTTTGACAAGGTCCCTCGCCAAAGGCTCTTAAGCAAAGTAAGCTGTCATGGGATAAGAGGGAAGGTACTCTCATGGACTGGTAACTGGTTAAAAGATAGGAAACAAAGGGTAGGAACAAATAGTTTTCAGAATGGAGAGAGGTAAATAGTGGTGTCCCCCAGGGGTCTGTACTAGGACCAGTCCTATTCAACATATTCATAAATGACCTGGAAAGGAGGGTAAACAGTGAGGTGGCAAAATTTGCAGATGATTCAAAACTACTCAAGATAGTTAAGTCCCAAGCAGACTGCAAAAAGTTACAAAAGGATCTTACAAAACTGAGTGACTGGGCAACAAAATGGCAGATGAAATTCAATGTTGATAAATGCAAAGTAATGCACACTGGAAAACATAATCCCAACTATACATATAAAATGATGGGATCTAAGTTAGCTGTTACCACTCAAGAAAGAGATCTTGGAATCATTGTGGATAGTTCTCTGAAAACATCCACTCAATGTGCAGTGGCAGTCAAAAAAGCTAACAGAATGTTGGGAATCATTAAGAAAGGGATAGAAAATAAGACAGAAAATATCATATTGCCTCTATATAAATCCATGGTAAACTCACATCTTGAATACTGCGTGCAGATGTAGTCACCCCATCTTAAAAAAAGATATATTGGAATTGGAAAAGGTTCAGACAAAGGCCACAAAAATGGTTACGGGTATGGAACGGCTGCCATATGAGGAGAGATTAATAAGACTGGGACTTTTCAGTTTGGAAAAGAGATGACTAAGGGGGGATATGATAAAATCATGACTGGTGTGGAGAAAGTTATAAGGAAGTGTTATTTATTCCTTCTCATAACACAAGAAGTGGGGGTCACCAAATGAAATTAATAGGCAGCAGGTTTAAAATAAACAAAAGGAAGTATTTTTTTCACACAAAGCACAGTCAACCTGTGGAACTCCTTGCCTGAGGAGTTGTGAAGGCCAGGACTATAACAGGGTTCAAAATAAAAGTAGGTAAGTTCATGGAGGATAGGTCCATCAATGGCTATTAGCCAGGATGGGCAAGAATGGTGTCCCTAGCCTCTGTTTGCTAGAAGCTGGGAATGGGCAATAGGGGATGGATCACTTGATGATTACCTGTTCTGTTCATTCCCTCTGGGGCACCTGGCATTGGCCACTGTTGGAAGACAGGATACTGGGCTAGATGGACCTTTGGTCTGACCTAGTATGGCTGTTCTTGTGTTTCCCACTTTCATACACACAATAATCTATTTAGTATAGAAGATGTTATATTTTTCTGAATACTTTCAGTGTGATTGACTTTTATGAAAAGAGAAACAACGAAACAAGAAAAAACAAGTGAAATTCCCATTTGAGAGCACAGCATGTCTCCTCTGTAACATTCTGCATCAGTGCTGCCTCACAAATATAGTCTCTATAGACACTTAAAGATGCAGTCCATAGAACTCAAACTTGTTCCAGTTGCCAGCAACACACACCACAGAACAGTTAATAGAATACAACACAATTATAAAAATGTGTCTATTATTCAAATATCTACCTAAGGTATATGTAAAGTGTTTATTATGGCAACACCCAAGCATTTGTATGCATTAGTATCAACAATAATACACCGCACCCCTACTAGAACGCAAGGCTTGGGAGCCATGCGCAGTACCGCGTTAACGCGGGGGGGGGGGGGGGGGGAACGTTGCCATGGATCCCAATGTAAACAATTTATTTTGGGATCCCTGAGTGCCCCCGCACTAATAATACCGAATTCACGCTATAGTGGCGCACGGTATAGCGGGGGTCTCCTGTATTTAAAATGATATAGGAGGCCAGACTTGCAAACACTGAAACGTGTGTAAATTTACTCACATGAGCAGGCCCACTGAAGTCTATGGGATAATTCACATAAGTAAAGTTACACACATGTGTAAGTGTTTGTATTATGAACTGAGGCCAATTCGGAAGGTGTCACATACACATAGCATACGCTGCATGGATAACATGTTGCACAACATGAATGATAAATGAACAGGCAATATACATTTTCTCCCTGGGCTTAGGATCTTTTTGAAAGGCTGGCACTGTACATTCTTCAGAGAGAATTATGGGCTGGGCGAACATTCCTTGTACTTCTCAACTGTTGCGATAATTTGCCACCTGTGCAGCCAAGCTGTTCATTCTGTAAATCTACAGGAAGTAAAAACTCCAGCACTTCCCCTGGCTGCCAAAGAAAGCTGACTAAAGCACTGACCGCCGCCCCACCCCATCCATCCAAACACACATTGCTGCGTTGACCAGTTAGATATATGAGCTTGGATGCATAGGATTAAACAGTGATCACACACTGAGAACTCTATGTGACAGGCAAAACCAACACACACACAAATTTGCTTAACTCCACAGGTTTCTGCTCTACGCTGCAATTGCTACCAAGCTGAAGGAGGACAGGGTTACAAAATAGCTGTCCCCTAGCACAGTTAAAAAACAGCTCTGTCTTGCTGTATAAAAGGTACAGAATAATGTTTTAACTGAGCTCCTGAATCACGCTAAAACCCTGAAAAGTGGGGCCCAATTCTAGTCTGAATAAACTAGGTTGCAGTTACAAAAATTATGTTCAGAAATGGGAATACAGACCTATCCTAGTGTGTTTCACAAAACCTACATGTGGAGGCAAACCTGAACTGAAAGTGTCTCTTTAAATAAAATATCTTCTGTTGTGTTACCCTAATTCCTCAATGATCTCTCCACCAAACCCCTCCCCGAGACACAGCTTTGAAGAAGTGGAGATCGGAGACTTCCTGAAGCACCTGGAGCTCAAGTCTGAATTCATTTTCTTTAAATTTCGATGGACGCAGGAGCATCTGTGCCTGTGTGCTGGGAATGCTGTCTGCATTTCCAGAACTGTCCCAGGCAATCTCTGCTCCCCACCATTACCCCCAAAATTACTGACACAGTTTGTGGTTTGCTGTTACAGTGACGTCATCTGATTTTTCCAAATACATCCCCTTCCAAACCAGAGTGCGCAGGGAATGGGAAATAAGCTCTGCTTAATGCTTTGCAGTCCAGTCTATCAGAGAAATCAGCATTGCTGCTACAATGCTGGAATGTTTCAGCTGAAATTGCCAGAGTTCAATCATTTTGTTCATGGAGATTGTGTGTGTGTGTGCACGCGCACACATGTGCACACTCCTCCTTCCTCTGCAATGGCTCCCTATTGTAATTCAGCCTGCATTTCAGCACATACCATGCCTGGCTAAAGCCACCTATTCCAGATTTCTCTGTCTAATCATTGGCAAGGACAAAGCTATTAGAAACTAAACTCAATAACTGGCTTTTTAATTTCATGGCCAAAGGTTGTCAGGACAGTGAAGAGAAATCTGCCAACTATTTCCCTTCCATACAAATCTAGGCTCTTTTATCATTGACATGGGGAGCTGTGGGGCAAACCCAGAAGGGTTTATTTTCCTCTCTGCCCCTCCCCCCCAATCCTTAGTGAGAAAGTGTCCCCCAGAGAATTCTGATGATCAGGGCCTTTCATTTGCAATCATTCTTTATTAAAATAAACACACCATCCCCTGAAGAAATATCATAGCCGAGCATGCAGAGACTGCTCCTGCCTCTGAGATCTGATTAGAGGAGGTAACCCAGGAAAGAGCAAAAGTGATGGAAAAGGAAATCCTACCCATCCCTGCATACAGAGGGAGGAGACTCTCTCTTCCTCTTCTCATTGTCATGGGGGGTCTTTGCTAAAGGAAAGCTGCAGTGATGACTTTTATTACCATAGAGAGCTCAAATTTGCTGAGTAAATGGATATAAGCATTGAAGCGGTATTAACTCAAGCTCTGTGCCTGCAAGCGTCTCACTGAGAGGGTGGTTAAGGCAGAAGGGGGGTGTTGCTTGGCTCTTAATGACAGGGAAAGGAAAGGACAATAATTCACTTCCCTAGAGCCCCCAGGAGGATGGGAGACAGGACCTCTTACCCCCACCCTCAGGCCCCAAATCCTTCTGTTCAGAGGAGACATCTTTAAAAAAAAAAACAAAAAAAAACTGGACTCTTCTTTGCATGTAGTTGTAGTGGAGAGTAGCCTTTTCCTATTACATTAGAATTTTCTTTGAAAGAAATGCTAGTTAATAGCTGTTGTGTCTGGTTAAGTTCCTCGATGGGGAGAAAGGCTGAAATGGCAGGAAACCTGAAAGAAGGGGGTGATGCTGTAAATTAACAGATTAAAAAAAAAGGCAAGAAGTACATACCCCCAAGGGTGGGCAGGAGTGATGACCGACTACCACAGTCCCTTCCACTGGATGATACGAAACAGGTTTCATGGTAACTACCACAGGGGCTGATACAGGGAACTGGAGTGAGTGGGTTTCTGCTTACAAATATTAGACTAAAAGCAGTGACTTCTTTGCTACTTTACTCTATATTTTCATGTGATTTTCTAAGCATGACTTTTTGTTCATTTGCTTGCCCTGAAATAACCTTTTTCTCCTGACTGATAATCCCATCCCAGGCTGATTATCATAGGACCTGAGTCTGAACAGCAGCAATACATAAGATTATATATATGTATATATAAAATGCTCTCTTTTCCAACTTTCCTGACTGAGATGAACTCGACAAAATATGAATATGGTTCCTTCTGGGGCATGAATGCATGAGGGACAGAGTTCACAATGCTGGTGCCTTCTGCAGCATGAGCCTGACAGAAGAGGTGAGGAATTCTCCCCAGGGAGGCCTACATTGTTTTATATAAACCTATTCCAGGGGTTGTTCACCACAACTTAATGCGTCTGCCTATGTACTATGGCAGGGATGGCCAACCTGTGGCGCTGGAGCATCATGCAGCTCTTCAGAGGTTAACATGCGGCTCCTTGCATAGGCGCCAACTCCAAGGCTGGAGCTACAGGAGCCAACTTTCCAATGTGCTACAGCAGGGATCTCAAACTCAAATCACCACGAGGGCCACATGAGGACTAGTACATTGGCCCGAGGGCCGCATCACTGACACCTTTTTTCATATAAAGGTACAAAAGCCCCCACCCCATGCCGCCCCGGCCCCGCCCCCACTCCACCCCACCCCTACCCCTGTAGTGGCTACTCTCCACTACAACTGGGGGGGAGGGATAGCTCAGTGGTTTGAGCATTGGCCTGCTAAACCCAGGGTTGAGAGTTCAGTCCTTGAGGGGGCCATTTAGGGGTATGGGGTATGGGGTATGGGGCAAAAAAAAAGCAAAAAAAAAGCTGTCAGGGGGCAGTACTTGGTCCTGCTCGTGAGTCTATGAGTCTATGACCTTTCAAGGTCGTTCCAGTTCTAGGAGATTGGCATATCTCCATTTTTTTTTTAATTTTTTTTTTACCCCTTCCATGAGGCCCTGCCTCTCCCCACCCCTATTCCAACCCCTTCCCCAAATCCCCACCCCTGCCCTGCCCCCTCCCCTGAGCACACGGCTCCCCGCTCCTCCCCACTCCCTCCTGGAAAGCGCTAAGCGCCGCCAAAAAGCTGGAGGTAGTCAGAGGAGCGGGGATGCGGCGCGCTGGGGTGGAAGGGAGGGCAGTGGGTGAGGGGAGCTTGGTAGCCACAGGAAATAACTCGGGGGGGAGGTATGGGGAGCTTGGCAGGCTGCAGCAAATAACTCCACGGGCCGCCGTGTGTTGGAGACCCCTGTGCTACAGGGTGCTCGCTGCTCAACCCCTGGCTCCGGTCCCACTCCACTCCTTCCCCCAAAGCCCCCGTCCCTTCCCCTGAGTCTGATGTGGCCTTGCTCCTCCTCCCCACGCCTCCTGCACACCACAAAACAACCAATCGCGGCAGGCGGAAGGCGTAGGGATGGAGGGTTAGGTACTGATTGGCAGTGCTGTTGGCTGGTGGGAGACACTGGGGGTGGGGAGGGAGCTGACTTGGGGCTGCTGACGTGTTACTGTGGCTCTTTGGCAATGCACATTGGTAAATTCTGGCTCCTTCTCAGGTGCAGGTTGGCCACCCCTGTACTATGGCAATGGATAATGTGTCCAGCTAGATTTGATAAAACTCTTTATAGCTGAAAGCCCTTTTTATAGTGCCTTTTAGCTACAGATCTGCTAGTTAATTAAGCCCCATAAGACCTCAGTGAAGCAGGTATTATTATTGTACCCATTTTACAGATGAAGATTTTGAGGTACAGAGAGGCTGGATGGCTTGACTAGGATCACACAGCAAGTCAATCACAGACTCAGGAAGAGAACCCAAGACTCCTAGTCTGCTGAGCTAACCATTAGGATTCACTCCTTCCTCACAGCTCATTGCTATTCTGCAACACTAAACATCACTTTATTGTCCCATATTTAGACAAACCACAGCATCCAGCACCACACGTCTGCAAATAACAAACCTGTTTGCATAGCCTAGTGATTATGTGGGCAACCTGTAACAGTTCTTGGGGTACCCAAGACCGTGAGTCACCTCATTACCAGCCTGTCAGCCACTCAAGCACTCTCCTCCAGGCTACGCCAGCCCTCTCTTTACCTGGCAGGTTAACAAGAGGTGCACCTCAGTCCCCTTGAAGAGTTTCCCTGTGATATCTAGGCCCTTACACTGGCTACTCACAGAAATCCCTGATCCTCTGTTCCCAAAGGAACAGGGGACCTCAGTTTTACCTTAGATTGCCATTCCAGAACTTTTGATCACTTATAACGAAACACAATATGATTTATTTAAGAAAAAAATAGAGATTCCACTAGAAACAAGAGAGTGATGGAAACAAACAGCTGCAATATAAAACAGAGTCATAAAATGCAAACTCAGGTCTACACTTATTAATACTTATCTTTCCTATCTAACAAGTAGGTTTTTTCTCCCTGCAAAGTTCAGTCCATTGCAAAGCTGGCTGGTTCCCCAGAAACCAGCCAGGATCCAATCTTTCATGAAACACTCATACTCAACATATCAGCTGGAAGCAAAAGAGGAGGAGAATGATCTGAGTGTATTGGTTGATCACAGGATGACTATAAGCTGCCAACGTGATGTGGCCGTGAAAAGGCTAATGTAGTCCTAGGATGAATCAGGCAAGGTAATTCCAACAGAGATAGAAAAGTGTTATTGCCATTATACAACGCACCGGTGAGACTTCATCTGGAATACTATATGCAATTCTGGTCTCCCATGTTTAAGAAAGATGAATTCAAACTGGAACAGGTGCAGAAGAGGGCTACTAGGATGATCAGAGGAATGTAAAACCTACCTTATGAGAGGAGACTCAAAGAGCTTGGCTTGTTTAGCCTAATTAAACAAAGGCTGAGGGGAGATATAATTGCTCTCTATAAATAGTTCAGAGGAATAAATACCAGGGAGGGAGAGGAGTTATTTAGTTAGGTGCCAATGCTTACACAAGAACAAATGGTTATAAACTGGCCATCAACAAGTTTAGGAAGGTTTCTAACCATCAGAGGGGTAAAGTTCTGGAACAGCCTTCCAAGGGGAGCTGTGGGGGCAAAAAACCTAACTGACTTTAAGACTGAATTTGGTATAGGGGATAGTATAATGAAACTGTCTACAATTGCATGTAGCCGATCTGGGACTGTTAGTAGCAAATACTGTATTCCCAATGGCCGGTGACGGGACACAAGATGGGAAGGGCTTTGAGTTACTACAGAGAATTCTTTTCCAGAATCTGGCTGTTAGGTCTTGCCAAAATGCTCAGGGTCCAACTGACTGTCATATTTGGAGTCATGAAGAAATTTCCCCCCAGGTTTTTTGCCTACCTCTACAGCATGGCATGTCTCACTTGGAGCTTTAAACTAGTGTAAATGGTGGATTCTCTGTAACTTGAAGTCTTTAAATCATGATTTGAGGACTTCAGTAACTCGACCAGAGATTAGGGGTCTATTACAGGAGCGAGCAGGCAAGGTTCTATGGCCTGCAATGTGCAGGAGGAAAGACTAGATGCTCATGATGGTACCTTCTGGCCTTAAAGTCTATGAATATATGTCTCTTCAGTGAATGGATGCATAGTGTCTTTCTCCACCCTGTGATATACCAAATTAGTCACTTGTCCTTATTCACAGTGTGGCGGGCTTTGCACTTCGTCACCCCTTTGTTTCCAGGGGGGGACGAGGTTAACCCCGCCTCCCTGCGCTTATGGCAGTTCGACTACCTCCCCGGTAGTCAGGGCCGTCTGGCCCAATGGTCACAGTCCTTCTAAATCCCCTCCCCGGGGGATCACAGGGCCTAGCGGCCGGAGTCCATCTATCTCCTTCGAGTTACGAGGGGGGTGGGTGACGTACGTCTCCACACTGATGGAGCCCGGGGCCCACCCGCCTCCACCGGGCTCCGACCCAGGGCCCTGTCTTTAACAGCGTGGTCCTCCCCGGGTCAGCGGGGAATCCTACCACAACACGCTGCCCTTAGAGTGGTGGGAGATACCACTCCCTTCCCTTCCCTGGGTCACTTCCTACCCCTTCTCCGGATGTAGCAGTCCCTGGGTCCTCAGGGTCTTCAGATTCTTCAGCCCCCAATGCTCCCTGGGGTTCTGACAGCTGCCAGTCTCTGGTCCTACTTCCCGGTCTCTCAGTTCCCTCCTGAACGAGGTACTGCTGCTCCTGGGCTGGAGCTTCCGCTGGGCTTCCTCCTCCCTCAGCCGCCAGCCCTGACTGAGCAGCTCTGCAGGCTTTTATACTTGGCTCCCGGTTGGAGCATGCCCAGCAGAGCCTCAGGGGCGGGACTTCCGATACCAGCAGGGAAGGGTTAACCCTCTCAATACCAGTGCAGGGCCAGCCTGCCCCGTCACACACAGACAGAATGATTGATCCCCCATTTGTTATAATGTTCCCTTTTTACCTCCAAGTTGTTTTGATTGTTTACATTTGTCTTTGACAGTTTTCCATTAGAGCTGCGACAAAGGTAGACAATTGAGTCTTGCAACACCAGCTAACCAAGGAGGTGTGACAACGCCCTCCTGCTTGAATGGGCCATCACCAAGACACACAATTCCCTGGTGACTAACTTTTCCTCCAAGTCCATAAGGCATAATTTTCAATATAGTTACATTATTCCTTAAATATTACCCATACACACATCTCACAATGATTATGAGTATTAATAAGTTACAAGCTTTCAGTAGAGGCCACACATGCTACCCTTTATGGATCAATACCATGAAAGTGGTGTACTAGGCATAGTGAATTTGTCAGGTCCGAGACAGGTGTTACTTGTAAAGAACAGTGAACCCTTTGCCAGTTGGCACCAATGGACCTCTGTGTCATACAACCCTTCACTAACAAGCTAGCATCTAGCAGGTCGGCTCTACACATAGTATCCTGATGAGGGAAGTGAAAGGACTTTTAGCACGGGCAAAAAACTGCAGTGGGAGATGGAGGTGGGAGATGTCCCAGGGGCCTGCTCTCTTGTCAGATGGACACAATGGACTCCCAACAGCCTTTGGAATCATTTGTTAATCTGGAAGAATTTTCACCTGTTACAATCCCAAGTAAATCCCAGACTGGACTCTCCTGCCCTGCTCAATGGACCCTTGTTGCTGCTCTATCCTCACCTTCAGGGTTGGCCTCGGGCGCTGACTCACAGCACCCCAGCCAGGAGCATAGATCGGGTCCTCCCCAGGGCAGAAAGGAGCCGTGGGCTCCTACAAAAGATTGCCTTTCACTGAGTTCCCTGCCTGATGCTGCTTAAGTGGCCACGTTTTATGCAGGCTCAGAGATGTCCCTCTGGCTTCCTTTGCTTGTTCACTACTGACGTTAATCGATTAATAACATCGCTGCCTCACAGTGTGACGGGTGACGACAGGATTTACTGCTCCCACTGGCAACTTGTCGCAAGCAAAATCAGGAAGCTTTGGTTTGCTTAGTGGAAACTCCATCCCCAAATAACAGGGCACATCACTGTGGTGCCCTCTAGTGAGACAATCATCATTGTCTTACATTTATTCTAAGCAACGCCATCCACCTCAAGGGACCCTGACATAACGTACCAAGGACAAGACAAGCCCTAGGAGCCAGGGAAAGGAACTCTGCACCAGCCTGACTAATCCTGGGCATAGTCAGGCTGGTCCATCTGGATCCCAGGAAAGCCATTTACATTGCTCCTCAGCCCTGACTAGGCCCCCTTGGATCCATGACTCTATTTCACTCACACAAGGACCATAGGTGTTCCTGCTGCCGGGGGCCAGAAGTACCCGCACAGAGTAGCCTCTGCTCAGGAAACACCTGGGTTAGGCAGGAGCTGTTAGGAACCCCCATCTCCAAAACTTAGTTGGGCAGAGGGAAATTTGAGGAAGTCAAAGGGCTCTTCCTCCCTTTCAATCACCACCCATTATCTACTTCAGCCAGATCCTTTCTTGGCTGACATCTCAGGGAGACACCTGTCCAGGTACATTGGGGAGATCCTGCCCTGCCACACAGTCATTTCTCCATTGTAATATGTGGCAGCTGAGGCGGGGAGGCCGAGTCTCAAACTCCAGGCAGAACTGGGTGGCTGCAGAGAAATGCAGTAGTCCCTAAGAACGAGGCCTCCCACCTCAGGATGCCACTAGTGCTCTGTTGGAGCAGAGCCCAGCCAGGCCACAGAGCTGTGCCTGGAGTCTACTCCCACTGCGCGAGGGACTCAGAATTTGTCCCATACACACAGATAATTTCAACAACCACAACAGTCAGTCAATTCTTGGAAGGAATATTGTTTAACAACACTCAGTAACACTACTCGGCAGTGTGGGACAGGGAGTGAAAAAGAACATTTTACCCAAACGACAATATAGGGAGAATTTAGGAAGGCAGAATGTAAGTTCCCCAAACTGAAATTTGTCCAGGAGTCGGACCCCAAGATTCACATCTGATTCCCTACTCTCCTTGCACAGAACATCATGGTTTCCTTAAATGATCATGAGTGGCAATAACCTGGGTTTTTCCTGACCTGAGAAATGATGCCTCCAACACAGGCGTGGGCAAACTTTTTGGCCCGAGGGCCCCATTGGGGTTGCAAAACTGTATGGAGGGCCAGGTAGGGAAGGCTGTGCCTCCCCAAACAACTTGGCCCCGCCCCCTATCCAACTCCCACCCACTTCCCGCCCCCTGATTGCCCCCCTCAGAACTCTCAACCCATCCAACACCCCCCTCCCCCGCTCCTTGTCCCCTGACCGCCCCCTCCAGAGACCCCCCACCCTAACTTCCTCCCCAGGACCCAACCCCAACCCCTCCTGCTCCCTGTCCCCTGACTGCCCTGACCCCTATCCACACACCCCCCGACAGACCCCCAGGACTCCCATGCCTATCCAACCCCCCCCCCCAGTTCCCCGTCCCCTGACTGCCCCCCCAGAACCTCCACCTCATCCAACCCCCTGGCCCCAGCCCCCTTACCATGTCGCTCAGAGCAGTGTGTCTGGCAACCGCGTGGCCCGCCAGAGCTAGACACGCTGCCCCGCAGGAGCTCACAGCCCTGCCCCTTTACCAAGCCGCTCAGAGCAGCAGGAGCTCAAGCCCTGCCGGAGCCAGCCACGCTGCCCAGAAGCAGCAAGCCAGAGTGCTGGCAGCACGGCACGCTGAGGTTGCAGGGGAGAGGGGACAGCGGGGGAGAGAGACAGCGGGGGAGGGGCCGGGCAGAAAGGTCCCGCGGGCCGGCTGTGGCCCGTGAGCCGTAGTTTGCTCACCCCTGCTCTAACAGCAAAGAATCTTTTAGAGGCGGGAGGAGTGAACTTCTACATGCACCAGCCTGGCTGGAAAATGTACAACACTGAGATCCAGTGGACTGAAATCAACTCCAGCAGTGAAAAGATTATTGGAGGAAACAAGCCAAAGAAAAAACCACACATCCCAGAACACAGAACTAAAGTCACATACCCATATATGCATGTATTCAAATGAACATATAGTGCAGGTATGGTGATATTCATTGGTAGAAATAGGCAGTCTTGACACTGAACAACAAAGTATGCTTTATTACTGCCATATGTAGTGAACATAGTGGTGTATATAATGCGTTGCCTTAAGGTTGGTATAACCTTAACCTATGCCTGTGGAACTCACTGCGGCAGGATATTATTGCAAACAGCTTAGTAACTTTTAAAAAGGAGGCTGATATGTTTATATGAATAAGGACAGTGCCTGCAGTTGTAGGAGTTGGAACAAAATTACAAGGGATCTCAAACCTCCTGCTTCAAAGCACAAGCTGATCGCTAGTGGCAGTGGGAAACGGACTGCTAGTGGTGGTCAGGAAGAAATGTCACCCCCATGGGATAAATCTGCATGATTAAATGCCTTGGGGGGAGTTTTACACCTCAGTTTGAAACACCCAGCATTGGCCAATGTCAGAGACAAGACACCAGATTAAATGGATCGCTTTTCTGCTCACGTAGGACAGTTCTCATGTGTCACAGATTCTCTGTTAGTGATACAGAACATTGTATACTATGCAATACGCTGCAATGCACACTCTTTCCAATGTACATCTCAGTGCCTATAAACGCTGGCTTTTTTCCCCTCCTCATAGCTGCCAGATGGTGTGGGACAGCTTATGCTGCTTCTCAGAGCTGCTGAATTTTAATCAGGTGAAAAGGACAATGCATTGCATGCAGAATTCCCCCCCACCCTTTCAACACCTGCTGCAACACACAGAAAGACCTGGATGCGGGGCTACTCCCCTACAGTGTACTTGGGATGAGGGCATCATTGTAAGAACCATACTCATCTAGCCATCCCATTTTTGAGATGGGAATATACCACTAAGTCAAATTCATCCCTAATGTAACTATAAAAGTCAAAGGAGCTATGACAGAGATGAATTTGCCTCCCCTTGAATTTGCTCCCTAGTTTTGCTGTAGCTTTAGGAAACTACTTACATGAAAGAGACACTGAACAGATATGTTCTCTTTTGGGGTGTATGTGTACAGAGGGATTGATTCACAGCCACCTTCAAGTCTTTTTGGTAGCAGAAGTCCTGACCAGGTTCAGGAGAGACAATAGTTCAACAGTCAACTGAGATATGCTCGTCACCAAGTTTGGTGCACTGGCAGCAAAGCAGAATTTAGGCTGGTCAGACAATCAAATAGTCAGACTCACTGTGTGTGTGTATGTCCTGTATGTTAATGCAGGGCTGACTTGGAACCAGACCCTTTGTGATCCAGAGATAACAGGCTGTGACCCTTTGTGATCCAGAGAGAACATATCTTGCACACAACATGGCCAAGCAGCAGGATGAATAAATCATCCTGAAAGACAGCACAACACAGAAGTGGATGACTCAGAAACATATTGGTAGGCAGACAGGTATGATAAATGCTGGTGGTGGTTTCGGTCCAGTTCCCAGCAGACAAGTGTCCACATCAGCCCTTGTTTACACTCTCAGCAGAGAAGCCATTGGAATGAATGTCCCACTGAACTTCCTCTTGCCACTAGAGGTAAGTGAACCAAATTCTGCGGTTATTTACACTATTGTAAATTAGGGCTGTCAATTAATCACAGTTAACTCATGCGATTAACTAAAAAAAGTAACTGCGATTAAAAAAATTAATTGTGATTAATTGCACTGTTAAACAATAGAATACCAACTGAAATTTATTACATATTTTGGATGTTTTTCTACATTTTCAAATATACTGATTTCTATTACAGCACAGAATACGAAGTGTAATATTATTTTTATTACAAATATTTGCACTGTAAAAATGATAAAAGAAATAGTATTTTTCAATTCACCTCATACAAGTACTGTAGTGCAATCTCTATCGTGAAAGTGTAACTTACAAATGTAGATTTTTTTGTTATGTAACTGCACTCAAAAACAAAACAATGTAAAACTTTAGAGCCTACAAGTCCACTCAGTTCTACTTCTTGTTCAGCCAATCGCTAAAAGAAACAAGTTTGTTTACATTTACTGGAGATACTGTTGACTGCTTCTTATTTACAGTGTCACCTGAAAGTGAGAACAGGCATTCACATGGCACTTTTATAGCTGATGCGCTAAAGAGTCATATGTCCCTTCATGCTTCGGCCATAGTTGCAAGGTATTTACGTGTCAGATATGCTAAATATTCATATGCCCCTTCATGCTTCGGCCACCATTCCAGAGGACATGCTTCCATGCTGATAATGCTCGTTAAAAAAAAAAAAGTGTTAATTACATTTGTGACTGAACTCTTTGTGAGGACTTGTATGTCCCCTATTTTGTTTTACCCACATTCTGACATACATTTCATGTTATAGCAGTCTCGGATGATGACCCAACACGTTTGTTTTAAGAACTTTCACAACAGATTTGACAAAATGCAAAGGTACTAATGTGAGATTTCTAAGTATAGATACAGCACTCAACCCAAGATTTAAGAATGTGAAGTGCCTTCCAAAATCTGAGAGGGAGCATGTCCTAAAAGAGCAACACTCAGATGCAGAAACTACAGAACCCAAACTACCAAAAAAGAAAAACAACCTTCTGCTGGTGGCTTCTGACTCAGATGACGAAAATGAACATGTGTCGGACTGCTCTGCTTTGGATCGTTATCGAGCAGAACCCATCATCAGCATGGACGAATGTGCTTTGGAATGGTGGTTTAAGCATGAAGGGACATATGAATCTTTAGCGCATCTGGCACGTAAATATCTTATGACGCCGACTACAACAGTGCCATGTACATGTCTGTTTTCACTTTCAGGTGACATTGCAAACAATAAGCGGGCAGCATTATCTCCTACAAATTGTAACCAAACTTGTTTGTCTGAGCGATTGGCTGAAGTAGGACTGAGTGGACTTGTAGGCTCTAAAGTTTTACATTGTTTTATTTTTGAATGCAGTTATTTTTTGTACCTAATTATACATTTGTAAGTTCAACTTTCATGATAAAGAAATTGCTCTACAGTACTTATATTAGGTGAATTGAAATATACTATTTCTTTTGCTTTTTATAGTGCAAATATTTGTAATCAAAAATATAAAGTGAGGACCGTACACTTTGTATTCTGTGTTGTAACTGAAATCAATATATTTGAAAATGTAGAAAACACCCAAAAATATTTAAATAAATGATATTCTATTATTGTTTAACAATGTGATTAATTGCGTGATTCATTTTTTTAATTGCTTGACAGCCCTAATGTAAATCCAGAGTAACTCCATTAAAGTTAATAAATTTACTCTGGATTTACATTAGTGATCCTCAGAACAGAATTTGTCCCTAAAACTAAACCTACAAAAATAGTTTTGATCATTAGGGCTGCATTTTAAATGCAGGAGCTATTATATCTTGATGTAGATGGTAACAATGACTAGCACTGAGTGATGTGGTAGTCTTCCACTATTAGAGAGACATATAGGAGGAAAATAGACTGTGTTGTTGCTGTTAGGAGGCAGGGGATTATCTCTTTGGGCTAGTCTACACTTACCAGCTCTGTCGGACGCGTAGGATCGATCTTCTGGGTTCGATTTATCGCGTCTTGTCTAGACGCAATAAATCGAACAAGGAAGTGCTCCCCCGTCGACGCTGGTAATCCTGCTCCACGAACGGAACAGGCAGAGTCGACGGGGGAGCCTGCGCGCCGCGGTGTGGACCAGGGGTGAGTACTTTGAAGTTTGAAATAAGATAATGTAGCTGAAGTCGAAGTATTTACGTAGCTGAAGTCGCGTGTCTTACTTCGAACTTCAGGGCTAGTGTAGACCAGCCCTTTGAGTCACTGAGGAGTGTACTAAAATAAATTATAAATCAGCATGTTTCTTCAGAGAATTCTGGGACACTGTCAGGAAACAGGGAAACTAGATGGACATCCAGTGATCAAAGTAGGGTGACCAGATGTCCCGATTTTATAGGGACAGTCCCGAATGATTATGGGGGCTTTTTCTTATATAGGCACCTATTACCCCCCCCCCCCCACTCCAGTCCCGATTTTTTACCCTTGCCCTCTGGTCACCCTAGATCAAAGGGGTCTGCACGTTCCATTTAAGGCCAGTGAAACAACAACAGATACTTAAAAAGAAAAATATTCTTGATCCCAAATATTTTAATGCATCATCAAAAATAACCTCAACACTGCAATCCTGCTGCCCTCTTGTCAACTTTGCTGCAGTTCAACAGAGGGTGATTGCCAAGGCCACAGCCTCCCCCGGAGGCCAAATACGTGTATTACACTCCATCCTAGTTTGCATGGGCTGTAAAGTTTCTGGTGTTGCTAGCGATCCGCCTGATTCACCGCAAATCTCATCATGTGCCGGGCACATTACGCGGGGGTGATAGGGGCGTACGGTCCCGCAGGTCGGTAACCTCCGCTGGGACAGCGTGCACGTGGGACTGGAGCCGCGCGAGCTTTTCCCGAAGCCCGCAGAGGCGGGACTGACCCGCCTAAAGCCGCGCGAGGCCCGGCGGCACAATGCCCGAGTGACTGCGGGAGTCCCGCCGGCTCGGCAACCTGGGCTCGCCTCACGGGGCTCTGAGGGAGCTACGCGAGCGGGCGGCGCTCGGGCGCTGCCGTGACAGGGGCCGTATAAATACCTGAGCCGGGTCTCCGGGAGCAGAACTCGGGCAGCTCCTCTGAGCTGAGCCCGGCCCGCGCACGCGGCCCTTCCCTTCCCGCCGCAGGCGCGGGCAGAGGCCGGGAGCCGACGAACCCTCCGCGCACATGGAGGCACAAAAACGACAATTCCCAGAATGCATGGCCCAGCCTGCCGCGCCCCATAGCCTTCCGGGCGCCGCCGCGGTGCACGCTGGGAGTCGTAGTTTCTTTACGCAGAGCACTGGCTCAAGTCCTATAAAAGGCGCGCAAGGGGGCGGACTTCCTTTCCCACAATGCAGCGGAACGGATCTACGCAGAATGTGGCGCGCCGTCGGCGACGGCAGCGGTGCCGGTGGCACCGGGTGAGCTGGGAGCAGCGGCTGCGGGGTCCCGGCGGCGCCGGGTACCGGGTGTGGGGCATGTCGGAGAGCGGCGGCACCGGCGGAGCTGCCCCAGGCGGGGGAGGCGGTGGCACTGGAGCTGGGGGAGCGGCGGGGCCTGGGGGAGCGGCTGCTGGGGCGGGGCCCGGCGCCACCGACCCGGCCTCGCTGCCCCCCGGGGACGCGCAACTCATCGCCCTCATCGTGGAGCAACTCAAGAGTCGCGGCCTGTTCGACGGCTTCCGCCGGGACTGCCTGGCCGACGTGGACACCAAGGTACCGCTGCAGGGGCCCGGCCCCACCAGCGCATCCCCCGGCTGCTTACCCGGGGAAGGGTCTTCCGACGGGGACACCTGGGCACTGGGCCTGGTTCCCCGGGACCGCCTGGCCGACGGGGGCACCCGAGTCACGCTTCTCAGCCGGGTACCCTTCTCTGTCTCTGAACCTACTCGCCTGGGCGCCCTCGGGCCCTTGTTCAGGCTCCAGCGGCTCTGCTGGGACTGCCTTGCTCACATGGGCGACAGGATGGTAGGGACTTCTCCCCACCCAAGACCTCTACTTGATTGCTTAGCTGACACACAGACCCTCGTACTCATATCTCCTCACCTTCCTCTCTCAAACAGCAATCCCCAAGTTCTGGTCTCTTGTCTGACCACTGCCCCCTGGTTTCCAGACTCCATCCTGAAAGGGGTTCTGCTTCAGCCCCCCACTTCATTGTAGGTTCTCACTTTATTTTTGGGGAGTCTGGATCTGTCTCAAACCTGGTTCCGTTTGTGGGGAGGAGGGAGTATCCACAGCACTAGCCCAGGGCACAGCCCTGCCTTGCCTCAGGATTTTGTAGGCATTCTCATGTCTTGGTGCTGCCGTGGTCCTCTGGGCCTCAGCTGCTGCAGCCAAGAAGAGTGGCCAAAACTATAAATATACGAGTGGTTCATGGCGTCCAGATGATACAGAAGAGAATATGGGCCTTTTCAGTTTTCCATTATTGTACCATTGCCTGTCCTGTGAGGGCACAAGGTTTCCCCTTCTTGTGTTCTTTTTCTGACCCCTGCACATGCCCTTCCAATTTCTGTGGCCCGGCTCTTCCTGAGACACCTGGGAAAGCACTATTGGTAATTCAGTAAAAGTCATTTCTGATTGTGGTGCAGGAGTAGGGGACACCAAAGCTGCGGGACTGGCCTTCACTTGGATGAAACACAAGTGCCACTGGTCAGGACTTCCGTCAATTGAAGTAGTCTTGCAGAAATTGGGTGCAGTCCCCACTGTCTTATCACCCTCACAGGGTGATTGATAACTTTCTGCCTTCCTAAGCTTTGCCTGAGGCTTCAGCAGAATGTGGGCTTCCCTTCCTTTCCTAAACCATTGCACATAACTGTCTTGTTCCACCCTATAAGCACCCCCACTTTGCCAGTGGGGGAAGTGACTCATAGACTTTACGGTCAGAAGGGACCATTATGATCATTTAGTCTGACCTGCACAATGCAAGCCACAGAATCTCACCCACCCACTCTTGTAATAAATCCCTAACCTATGTCTGAGCTACTGAAGTCCTCAAATCATGGTTTAAAGACTTCAAGGTGCAGAGAATCCTCCAGCAAGTGACCCGTGCCCCATGCTGCAGAGGAAGGCGAAAAACCCCCAGGGCTTCTGCCAATCTGCCCTGGAGGAAAATTCCTTCCCAACCCCAAATATGGCGATCAGCTAAACCCTGAGCATGTGGGCAAGACTCACCATCCAGACACCCAGGAAAGAATTCTCTGTAGTAACTCAGATCCCATCCCATCACAGGCCTTTGGGCATATTTACCACTAATAGTCAAAGATCAATTAATTGCCAAAATTAGGCTATCCCATCATACTATCCCCTCCATAAACTTATCTAGCTTAATCTTGAAGCCAGATATGTCTTTTGCCCCCACTGCTTCTGGAAGGCTGTTCCAGAACTTCACTCCTCTGATGGTTAGAAACCTTCATCTAATTTCAAGTCTAAACTTCCTGATGGCCAGTTTATATCCATTTGTTCTCGTGTCCACATTGGTACTGAGCTTAAATAATTCCTCTCCCTCCCTGGTATTTATCCCTCTGATATATTTATAGAGAGCAATCATATCTCCCCTCAGCCTTCTTTTGGTTAGGCTAAACAAGCCACGCTCCTTGAGTCTCCTTTCATAAGACAGGTTTTCCATTCCTCGGGTCATCCTAGTAGGCCTTCTCTGTACCTGTTCCAGTTTAAATTCATCCTCCTTAAACATGGGAGACCAGAACTGCACAGGTATTCCAGATGAGGTCTCACCAGTGCCTTGTATAACAGTACTAACACCTCCTTATCTCTACTGAAAATACCTCGCCTGATGCATCCCAAGACCGCATTAGCTTTTTTCACAGCCATATCACATTGGTGGCTCATAATCATCCTGTGATCAACCAATACTCCGAGGTCCTTCTCTGTTACTTCCAACTGATGTGTCTCTAGCTTAACTAAAATTCTTGTTATTAATCCCTAAATGCATGACCTTGCACTTCTCACTATTAAATTTAATCCTATTACTATTACTCCAGTTTACAAGGTCATCCAGATCTTCCTGTATGATATCGCGGTCCTTCTCTCTATTGGCAATACCTACCAGCTGTGTGTCATCCGCAAACTTTATTAGCACAGTCCTACTTTTGGTGCCGAGGTCAGTAATAAAAAAGATAAAACAAGATTGGTCTCAAAACCAATCCCCGAGGAACTCCACTAGTAACCTCCCTCCAGCCTGACCGTTCACCTTTCAGTATGACCTATTGTAGTCTTCCCTTTAGCCAGTTCCTTATCCACCTTTCAGTTTTCATATTGATTCCCATCTTTTCCAATTTAACTAATAATTCCCCATGCGGAACCATATCAAATGCCTTACTGAAATCAAGGTAAATTAGATCCACTGCGTTTCCTTTGTCTAAAAAATCTGTTACCTTCTCAAAGAAGATCAGGTTGGTTTGGCACGATTTATCTTTTGTAAAACCATGTTGGTAATTGGGACAAAATACATTGACCTCAATGTCCTTAACTACTTTCTTCTTCAAAAATTTTTCCAGGACTTTGCATACTACAGATGTCAAACTAACAGGCCTGTAGTTACCCAGAACACTTTTTTTCCTTTCTTAAAAATAGGAACTATGTTAGCAATTCTCCAGTCATATGGTACAACCCCTGAGTTTACAGATTCGTTAAAAATTCTTGTTAATAGGCTTGCAATTTCATGTGCCAGTTCCTGTAATATTCTTGGATGAAGATTATCTGGGCCCCCCGATTTAGTCCCATTAAGCTGTTCAAGTTTGGCTTCTGCCTCGGATGTGGTAATATCTACCTCCATATCCTCCTTCCCATTTTTCATTCTGCCATTATCCCTAAGCTTCTCATTAGCCTCATTAAAGACTGAGGCAAAGTATTTTAGATATTGGGCCATGCCCAGATTATCCTTAACCCCCACTCCATCCTCAGTGTTTAGCGGTCCTACTTCTTCTTTCGTTGTTTTCTTATTTATATGGGTATAGAACCTTTTACTACTGGTTTCAATTCCCTTTGCAAGGTCCAGCTCTACATGACTTTTAGCCTCTCGCTTTATCCCTATATGGTCTGACCTCAATAAGGTAGCTTTCCTGGTTGATCCTTCCCATCTTCCACTCCTTGTAGGCTTTCTGCTTTTTCTTAATCACCTCTCTGAGATGCTTGCTCATCCAGTTTGGTCTACAACTCCTGCCTATGAATTTTTTCCCCTTTCTTGAGATGCAGGCTTCTGATAGTTTATACAACTTTGACTTGAAGTAATCTCAGGCCACCTCCGCTTTTAGATCCACAAGTTCTTCAGTCCAAACCACTTCCCTAACTAATTTTCTTAATTTTTTTAAGTTAGCCCTTTTGAAATCAAACCCTACTCAGATCTATTTTTTGTTTATCCTACCGCCAGTATCACCTAGTAGACTGGTATCTACACTACCCTTCCTCCTTATGTCCATTCTCCTACCCACAGCTGTATCCTTTCTTACTTTTTCTTCCCTCTCAGTGTTAAAATCCAGTGTGGAGATTACGTGGACATCTCCCAACCATCTCCCACAAATTCCTAGTTTAAAGCTCTCTTAATCAGTTGTGCCAGCGTCCATCCTAGCAGTCTATTTCCCTCCCAAGTCAGGGGAAGTCCATCCCGAGAGAACAGTCCTCTGTCCATGAATGCCTCCCAGTGGCCGTACATCCCAAGGCCCTCCTTATAGCACCACTCCCTGAGCCATCTATTGATCATCATAATCTTGTCACACCTTTGTAGCCCTTCTCTAGAATAGGCAGAATCCCACTGAAAATCACCTGAGCCTCGATTTCCTTAAGCGTCTTCTCCAGCCTGGCATAATCTCCCTTGATACGTTACAGCTAGATTCTCACTGGATCATTTGTTCCCTCATGAAGCCAATCAGTGAATTCTTTCCTGTTCCTGTTAGGATCCTCTTCAACCTCAGGTCCACATACTGTATCTTAGCACCCGGCAGACAGTACACCCTTCTGTTCTCTGGATCAGCTCTGGTTACAGGCCTGTTTATCCTTCTCAGTAAGGAGTCCCCAATCACATAGACCTGCCTTTTCCTGGTGATGGTGCAATTCTCCACTCTATCTCCTGTTCCCTCTGGCTGCAAGTCCTCTCGATTCTTATTCTCCCTTGCAATCCTCTGCAACCCATCCTGTATCCTCCTGGGGCTCATATTTGGTGTTCTGTATTGACTCTTCCCCTTTTCCTATAGGACTAGCTGCTTTTCTCTTCTTCCTTGCCCTCCCACCTTCAGTGACCACCTGCTGTACCCCTTCTTCATTTTCCAACTCCGCAAACCTGTTCCCGCGCTCTTTCTCCTTCACTAGCCCGTCTTTTCCTCTGCCTGGTTCTCCTAGTCACATGCTTCCACTCTCCATTTTCTTCACCCAGCAGTCTCTCCTCAGAGTTCTTTGGTCCTGCTTCCACCTGCAAGTCTGAGCTTTTCCCTTCAGCCTCCTCGTGTCTTTGCTCCATCATCTGCTCGAACCCCCTTCTAAACTCAACCAGAGTTTCCACCTGCATCTCCAGTCCTTGGATCTTTTCTTCCATCAGCTCTATCAAGCAGCACTTCATGCAGATGAAACTCTTTTCAGGTACTCCCTCCAGGATCATGTACATATCGCAGCTTCCACATGCAGTCATCTTCATTGTGTCCTCCACTGCTTGGGTCACTACCACTGCTGCCTTTGTATCTGTCATAACCTTCCCGCCTGAGTACTGTTAGTCTGGGAAACACAAACCAAACCAAAACACCACCACCCACAGCAAAACAAAACCCCCAACGAGCACTACAACGCTGCCAGAACACCACACACTCCCTTCACTAGCCTGTCTGTTCCTCTCCCTGGTTCTCCTAGTCTCTCCCCTCCCCCCCCCCCCCCCCAACTCCCCTTGCAAACTCCCACTCAAAATCCCCCGTTTACAGCTCTGTTTACTGGCTCCTGTGCCGCTGCAGCTGTCTGTGGGGAATGGGGTGCAATCCCCACTGTCTTATCACCCTCACAGGCTGATTGATAACTTTCTGCCTTCCTAAGCTTTGCCTGAGGCTTCAGCAGAATGTGGGCTTCCCTTCCTGTCCCAAACCATTGCACATAACTGTCTTGTTCCACCCTATAGGCACCTGCACTTTGCCAGTGAGGGAAGTGACTCCTGTGGGTGCATAGCTTGCAAAACATTTCAGGATTTTTTAACAAAGTGCTACTTAAAATTAACAAATATCTTTAAACCGTTGTAACCAACTATCTACTTTTGCAATGATGTCACTTGTTTGTTTGGCAATTGCTACTATTCTTCTTACTGAAATGTTAAGTTATAGCCTTCCTGACAAATGTACTCTAGAGTCATCTGCCCAAGGTATCCTCTTTAAGAACCCAGATCCCTTTTCAGCTTATTTAAAAAAATGTGTACTAGAATTAATGCTCTTAAAGGGGGATAGAATTTAAAGCTGACAGAACAAGTACAGCAACAGTGCAAGCTTTCTTGAGCCAGAGGGACCAACCTTTGAGTGGGAAAGTCTTGAATAGAGGTTTTGACTTCCCGTCTGATTCCACCAAGAGCATCAATATTGATAACCTATCTGCTACTGGTGTGTCTGAAACCACCACAAGATTCTGCATTAGACCATGGAACAGCCATCTATATCTGATCAGAAGAGCTTTGTCACAACAGACCTAAATGGAATTTGAATTGGCCACCTACATGGGGTAGGCTCCGTAGCATATTCTCAAGGATATCATGGTAGTTTTTGATGCTGTCTCTTGTTATGATTCTGGTCTTGCTATAAGACATTTGCCCTCTCCTTACATCACACTAGTAACTGACGTTTCCCCTACACAATAACATGACCACATCGTAACTTCTGAGGAACAGGAAAAGGTAGAATTACAGAGCATTTAACAAAACCTCACCCTCACCCCCCACTTTCCCAGCTCTCAAGTTCCAGTGTTAGTGTTACAGCAAGCACATCTTTCTTTATACTAGTGTTAATTTTATTTGGTTAAAATGTCTTGTAGAAATTTTGTTGGCTGGAAATTGTACAAGAAACCTGCTTATATCTCTTGTATGCACAGGCAATTTGCATTCCATTCGGTGACTCGGAAGCAGACAGTTGCAAAACATGTTTCCAGCTATTGCAATTGTAATATATTGATAGTACCATCTAAAAACTGCTCTTTGCAATCACCTTTTGTACTCTTGAGTAAAATAAACTTACTTTTGTTCAGAAAAAATACAATAAAGGAGATCTGCCCAACACCTTCAAAAAGACACGCCTGGGAGCTTAAATTCATAACTTTGCTAGACACTAAAAATCATGTTCTTAATGAAGACACAGGATTTATGGCTTATTACAGCAATCTAATCTAGTAACTCCTGTTTTTTGTCCTTTGACTGCAGTGGTGTAAACAGGCCACTTCACCTTGAATGGTCCCTTACAATATGTGTTTACTTATGCTAAACAATCTGTCCTGCCTTGTATTTAGCAGTGACATCTGAGTAATTTTCCGAGACCTGAAGAAGAGCTCTGTGTAGCTTGAAAGCTTGTCTGTCTCCAACAGAAGTTGGTCCAATAAAAGATATTACCTCACCAACCTTGTCTCTCTATAAAGGAGAAAAGACAGTTAAACAAAACAGTAATAGACCACAAAAGATGTATTATGAAGCATTCTTGCAGGGAATTGTTTCAAGATCTTTTAGTTAAGCTGGATTTTTTTTTTAAGCCAGCCTACCAAAATCTGAGGCAGAAAGTGGACAACTTTGTATCTACCCATCTGGACAAACAGGAGTGGAACCCAACAATGAACAAAAACCAGTTACGAAATGGTCTGAGACAGAGTGTGATTCAGTAAGTAAGCAAGCAGCATTCAGTAAATTGATAGGAATGTTTTTTTGATAGATGAAAACTGTAATAGTCACATATCATTGCCCTAACTGGCGAAGTGCATTTGGACAATTAAGGGATGAATTCAACCTGCTTTGTCCTCTGTGCCCTCCTAGATTTCACTATAGCAGGTGAATGCAGTTTGAGTTAACTCACATCACCGCAATGTTCCTTGAGGACAAATAGGCAGTTTCCCAGGGTAGGGTAATACAATCAACAGCCGTTGAAGTGTTGAATATACTGCTGAACTGTAGCATTGTCTGCCAAAGCATTGCATCATACAGCTAAAACCATGGTTGCTAGCTAAGCTGCATATGAGGTTTGGAACCGAACTTGTGGTCTTCTGCTTCAGAAACAGGCATCTACCACTTAAGCAAAAGGAGGATCTCTTATTAGGTCTCAGAAGCTCATACTTCTGGTTTTTTGCAAACCTCCAGCCACTAGTGGGCAGTAATCAAATTCAGGCTAGTCGGATTCCATCCAGCAGATGGCACTGTTGGCACAAGTAGACAGGACATTAAAGCCACAGGGTTTTTTGGCTGTGTGTGGTGGGGAAGTTGGTTGGTTGTGTTTTATGCATTAAATACAAACAAAACAAACATGTCCATGGAGTACTAGGCTTACTAACTCCTGCTGCTACTCCAGTTTACTCTGCAACTTGTGCCACTGGCAAACTTGTTGAATAAACTCCAGTGTTTTCAGGGAGGCCATGTTCAGTTTTATGGAAACATGCGCACACACAGTTTGGAAAAAAGCTTTAACTTGTGGATTTCTCCTGAGACTCTGGTGTCTGAAACTGGTGCCTAGATAGCACCTCAGTAAAGCTGGGGGGGTGAAAATAGATAGATAGGGCAGGGAAAAATCAGGGAAATGGAGACACAGGCTTAAGTTCAAAAGGAAAATAACTAAACATACAGCAGTAAGTGTCTTGCATGAAGCAAAATTAGAATTTCAGTGCAAGCAGCAGAAACTACAGATGTCTACTTCACATACAAACTGCTTGGCCTAATCGGTGAGGGTTGTTACTTGCCCTAATTACCCTGAGATCAGGGTAGAAGTTAATTAGATGTACTAATTTTTGCATTTCCCAGTATTACTTGAAAGGGCTTGTGTGCAAAATACAACAACATAGAAGTGTGGCCAACAATCAAACTGACAGTAATGGATTAATAATACTAGAGTAAGCCTTACTATTCTTTTCACTCCAGTAAAATGGCATTTGTACAGTGTTACACATCAGGGAGCTTATGATTAAAAGAAACTTTGCTCCCTTTTAAACACAGTTAGGTGAACTACTGGTATAGGCAATGACTACACAAGGATTAAAGGTTTAGAGTACTCACTTAAGTTACTATGAAGGCTGCAAGAATAAGATAGAGTTGAAATGTGCCAAGATATGTACGTGTGTACCCATCCCTCATTGGATACAAGTACACACATTCATCTAACTGTATTAAACTTTATTTGATGTCCACATGACCTTAAAAAGCAGTGGACGTGGTCATGAACATGAACATTCACTCATGAACATTCACAGCCGTGTTAGTCTGGCGGCTGGTTTTCCAAATGCTAGGCAATGTCTCCATTTCCCCTCCCCTGGTCTCTTGCAGACATGACTTAAACCCGCCAGACTGTCTGTGTCCAACAGTCCAAGATTCTGACGCAGCTGCTGAAGCAATAAGTCACTTCAGTTACCAGCCCTCAGTTCCAAAAAACTCTATATTTTGTGCTATGTGCATTTGTTTACTTTTTTTCTTACAAAAAGTACCTGCCTACACTGGCTGTTGCGAGGAACAGGTGATGGTAACAATATTGGGGTGAAGGCCTCTTCTCAATTTGGAGTGTTAGCCCAAAAAAAAAAAAATTTCAACCTCTCACCTGCTCTTCTCCTCATATGTTTTGTTTGCCTTGTTTGTGCCAAAGCATGTTTTGTTTGCTCCTTCTGACCTCATTTCAGCATGAACACTCCTGAAATGGCTCCCATCCAGTATTTCGTTTCAGTACCTGGGAGACCAGATGTCAGTTGTGAACACTGCAGGGGAGAATAGAAAAATTGATAGGTGGAAATGTCCTCGTTTGTGTGGTGACTGGAATGCCTCCCTCCTGAAGGAGCTATCAAGTAGGCTGCAGCTCTCACCATATTAATGCTAATTGCAGCTGACATGAGGACTCTGGAGAGTTCCCAGTGGGGGTAGAGGGGAAGTTGCTCAGAGTAGCTGAATGACTCCTTTGTCTTTGCCCAAGGTCAGGGATGCTGGAAGCTGGAGTGGACAGAATTATTTCTCAGGTGGTGGATCCAAAACTAAACCACATCTTCAGACCGCAGATAGAGAAAGCGATTCATGAGTTCCTGGCTGCGCAAAAGAAAGAGGAAACTGTGCCAGCTCTTCCACCAGAGCCTGAGAATCAGGATCCTCCTGCTCCATCCCAAGATGCCTCGTAAGGTCTTGTATCATTGCACCTTCCCACTCACTCCTAGTTAGCAAACCCTCTCACTTAATTCACTTGCACAGCATTAAATAGTGAACATAAACTACACTGGCCAGTGGGCCAGGACCCTGATATTCTGTCCTGGTTTGGTACCAAAAACACTACTAGAGGAAAGAACCAGAGTGTTCTGTAGTTCTACAGTTTACAAACTTTCAAGTCAGAAATGCAGACCTTGTACCACTGGAAAACTGATTGTGGTATTCTACCTGGCTTTACAGGGAGTAAAGGTTTTCTTTCTGATCATCAGCTTTTTGCTAGAAGATCTAGAAGCTATACTAAGTGGCAGCTAAAAGCATATCCAAATCGGAGATAAGAATGATGCAAAATGATTATCTAGGACTAGGGAGGAACACTTTGGCCAGCAGCTATGCTTTCAGGGCTGGTTTTGGAACAGTGATCCAAAAGGACTTTAGTCCTTTAAAAGCAGGTTGTGAGACTGCTGCAAAAATTTAATTGCGTGAATACATTTCAAGTGGATTAAAAATTAAGTGCTGAAATACAACCAAAAATTGAGCTAAGGACAAATTATGCAGATTTGGCATTAAAGATTGATGCAGAGGTTCGTGTTCTCTGAAGTGAATAATGGCTTCTTCAAAACTTGACAGTATGGACTGATTTACAGCTGAACAACTTACGTTTTTCCAGCTGGAAACTGAGGAAATTCTGTGTTGGATATGAGTTTGCTCTGGATTTAGGGATTAAAATAAAACTTTCAAGTGATGCTCTTCATAGGGCTATTTAAAAACAAAAAACTTCTGCATCCTAACATACACAACTGTTTACCCCATCTCTGTCAAAGGACCTGCCTTTTAATGTGTCTGAATTGACTGTTCAGGTCCTCTGAAAGCTCCCATTGTAGGTTGGCTGAGGTACTTTTTTGGAGCAAAAAGTTTCAATCTGAAACTTGGAGTGTAGGCAAATTCATAGCGGCATTATGCAGAAGGAAATGAAAATGTATTTTAATTGCTCTCGACTAATGGTTTTCAAAAGCAATAATTATCTTGATCCTACAGTAAATCTTATATTCAGAAGGGCCAACAAATAACATGATCTAATGTATTCATCATTAATCCATTATTTTGTTGAATGATGGGTGACAGCTTCCTGGATAGCAGCAGAATTTAGAGAAATTGACTAATCTGAATTAAACTTGACACACAAGCTTAACTTTCACTATCCAGCTTGGGTTAGCTCAGTTGTATGTAGTATGCTGCCTCACCAACGTCCTACTGCACCCTTTCATGTTTCTAGCTTAACTGAATTTATGAATCTTGCACTATCCAAGTGCTGCTGTTTAACTTGATGACTTTTTATTCAACTGCATTTACTCTGAAAGATAGAATTCCTGTAAACTTTTTTCTTTTACAGTGTGTTCCTGGTACTAAAAACAGCTGCAGTTGCAAAATACAAGTTTGGTTAGATTGGCAATGGACTATTTATTCCATTTGACACGAGACTACAGTCTGCTAACGAAGATTGATCATGATACCAGAACTAAGGAAAGCATTAGTAAAATTCACATGCACCCAGAGTGCCTAATGTGGATAGGCTCAACATGAAGCTTGTTTTGCTATTGATAGAAATCCAGAAAGAAGCATGTGTCCTTGCTGATCATGCATTGGGGGCGGAGGGTATCAAATATCTCTCTTGCATGGAGGAGCTAAGAAAAGGGTTTGGATGTGATACCTTGTTAAGGTAGGAGAAGGAAGAAGAAAAGTATGTAAGATGTATATGGGCCTCTGAACTTAGCTGCCTTCCAGGAACTATACAAAAACTATCATGAGATTTACTTTAAAAAGTTTGATTTGGTTCAGAAGAGAGATGGTCAGTAAGTTTTATAGCTTCATGCTTGTTTACTGCATAAAGCATTATTGAGCATTGGATGCCAAATCAAATTTGTGGCTATATCAGTGCCTGTCTTGAAAAGAGGATGTTCCTTATTAAAACAACTGGAAAGAACTACTCTTCAGTGTCAGTTATCCAGGGGTACTTAGAGACCAACTTCTAGTAGATTTCTGGAAACAAGTGTTTAAATTTAGCTATGTGAATAATATCTGACTTAGGCATAGTTCTTATTTCCCAGGGAGACTTTGGAAGCAGGGGCTATGAGTGGGTGAAGAATCTGACACTTGTGTTTTAACTTGAAAGAGTTCTCACCTACAATATTGTTCAGGTGACTGTTAGTAGCTGCCCAGTTTTCATGCTTAAAGGCAGAAGATCTCTGGGAAAGCCATCAAGTAGGGAATGTGATCAAGTATTCTGCTAGCACATGTCTTGATCTTTTATAATAAAGTTGAAAAAGCCTATTTGGGTGACTTTTTATATTAGGAATCTGCTGAGAAGATTAAAGGTTGTATCAGTAATCTGAGTCATTACCGCATGTACCATGCACTAACCATTAGACTACACATCTAACCTAATCATTTCTCCCATTTACAACATAACATTCCAGAATCTACCATGAAATGGGATACACTGAACGAGATCTTGATTTTAGTTATTCCTTTTTGTTACTACTGTAAAACGCAACTTACAAATCACTGGGAGAAACCTGAGGTTTCTTTAATATCCTTTTCTGTGCTTCATTGTGTTGCACAGCAGCTGGAGGGCTTCTGAAGATAAAATTCACCAGAAGAATCAAACTAGTGCTGCTGACAACCTCTGTAAAACTGCATCTTGAATAAATGTGAAATGGGGCTTTTCCTTTTCTGAACAACATGGTCATGTCTGAGAGGAAAAAAATGCCTGTGAATGTAACTGTAGAAGACTTCAGGTGTCCAAATTTTCAGAGTAGCTGGGCTTCATCCAGCTCATGTAATTGTAATACAATAGCAGATTGAGCCTCTCTCGCAGAGAATAGGACTTCTCCCAACCAGTTCAGTGTCCTATCCAAAATGGAAACAAACTCAGTTGGGGTGAAAAAGGAAATTGGTGCTAGAGCCTAAACTTTACAAATACTTCTCTTCTATGGTTATTGCAGGAGGCATTGCCCTTCATTTGTATTAGTACTCATTACCTTGTGCCCTCCCTGAACTTAGTTCAGATGTTCTGTCTTATGTTCTAGGCCTGGGCCTCTACAAGCCCTTACTAGGGTGGGAAAACTTGTGTGGGCCCTCTGTTGTAAAACTTTACCCCCAGTCAGGAGCTATACACCCTTTCTTATTACCAAACAACCCTTCTATCCCTATTCTTATTCCAAAGGGGGCCCCTTCCCCAGGCACACTCTGGTAGAACAGATGCTTGTGCAGGTGATAAATGTAGACTGACCTCAGATTCCCTGATCTAGTTTTGAGTGTGATCAAAGCCAGGTTTTCAACCCAGAGCTGAAGAGGTATTTGGGTGCTATGGAATGAGTATGAATGATGGTGGCAAAGATCTACTGGGGTTGTCCTAGTGTGGGGGGGAAAAAAAAGAGTAAGCTTTTTTCTTTTCCCCTCCCTAAAAATACTTAGCAGCTGAAATGTTACGTGAAACCAGTAGGCAGTGAGTGCTCAGCACTCATGAAAATGACAGCCTGAGTGAAGCTGGGTCATTTCTGTAACTTTTGAAGTAGGAACACACTTACTCACCTCTTCCTGCCCCTGTAAACTCTCACTTCATTCTGTGTTGGGAGCTGTCAGCATGTGAAAAGAATGCCCTATTATTGTTGAGGGATGGGGGGCAGAGGGAAAAACCTTTTTTCCGATGTGTTGGCTTAGTACTCATTTAATAATGATGAACACTAAAGCTTAAAGGTCTCTACTTTCTAGGGCTGGGAGCAGCATCACTGACCTCTTTATGGGTAAATTGAGGACTTAGGCCTACTGTGAACAGAGCTGCCATTTTAATCATAATACAACAGCTATGAATAAAAACTATGGACCATATTGCATTTCATAGAGAACAAAACATGAAGCACTTTCACCAAGAAAACTGTAAAGCATGTTTAAACTACCTTTAACCCTATGTGTTCCACAAACATCTCTTTCTGTTGCATAATATTATGCAGTGCTAAGACATTCACTGAATTACCACTAAAGGAGAGCAGGCCTAATGATTCTAGTTTATAAACTTGGTTAGATTTTAATTAAAATATTTCACCTGTTAGAGACTACAACTTAGCAGTGAGAGCATGGAGAAGGTTTTATTATCTTATGAAAAGCTGTTGCTATATTTAGTTTGCTGCAGAGTTGTTCATCAGCTCTGGTGCATTTTTAGGCTTTTCGGTGTTTGAGCATCTGAAGTCTTGCAAGTGTTGCATCATTAGCATCCCCAGTGCCATAAAAGTTGAAGTATTCTGTTTTCCACAGTCGACAGATAGGGGCATTACACTCCATCCAAGCAATGGTTTCAAGTACCTCTCACAGGTACTGAACAGGATCCCATCACAGGCAGTGACTGCAAGGAGAAAGAAGCAAAGTGATTTGCCCAAGGTCACACAGCAGCTCATTAGCCAAACTAGGACTCAAAGCCAAGTCATCTGAGCCCCAGTCCAGTGCCCTAGCTCTTTGACCAGGTTGCCTCTCAAACTCGGTCACTCAGCTCATTAAGAGTGGTTAAAACTGCTGGGCTCTAACGGAACTCATTTTTCAGGAAAAAAACAATTCAGAATATCTTAAATAGGTCTAATGTAAAAAGGTCTCTATGGGCACCAAACACAAGTGTGAAATCCTGCTGTTGTTAAATTTCTTCCAGTTGTATAATTGGAGTTGAAGTTTGTCTGGCACAGGGTATAGACTACGATACTGTTTGGGGCAGGAGTTCTTAAATTCTGTATGATGGAGAAAGCAGCATGTACTGTCAGTCATTTTAATACTCATGTTAAGTCTGGTTAGTTTCCTCCTCGCCTTGATGGGGAAAATTAGCTCATCTAAGGCTTCTGATATCAGCTACCTCCTTCCCTAAGCAACAGCTCCCAGAACTCTTTTTTCTCCATTAAATAAGCTGCTTGATGCTTGAAGAGAGACGGCCTTATCAAACTTAAAACTACATTCAGTAGAAAACTGGGTATTCTGAGTCAGTGAATGGGAATACAGCTGGTATTTTAAACAAACTAGAATTCTGCTGTTCTCTGTGTGCTTCCTGTTTATGATGAGCTGGGGAAAGGTGCTGAATTATTCAAAGCAAAATCTATCCATGTCAGGTGGGTGGTGTGGCAGCTGGAAAAGCTTCCCCTATGACCGTCCCTCAGTCCTGATCTCGAGGGATCCAGGAGGAGGGGAGAGTTCCCCAAATCGATACAATCTTTTGCCTATTTCCTGTTATTCAAACAAGGGGCTGTATATTAGAAAGAGCCTCACAGCAGAGCTTGTTTATTAATCTTTTCAGAAAGGGGATGTGAAACCGGTTTGACAGAGTTACTAGAAACAGGAGGGGGAGAGGGAGGGACTTTGTTTTTGTTTATAGAGGTTTGTGTCCACTGTAAGCCTTCCATGCTTCAGGGATATTATTGCCACCCAAGCACAATAGCTTAGGCTCTTTCCGAAAAGCTTCTGATTGTTGTGAACATAGTACTAGGATATGCAAGAATGTACCTGCTTTCACTTGTTGCATATGCTGCACTTCTTCAGGCTTTTGCAAAACTGGACTCTTCCTCTCCCATCACATGGCTTGTCACCAGGCAGCCTTTCAGACGCAGAACAGGTCACGCATATGTGCAGTCTTAATGCTTTCTTTGTAGAAATGCATGGGCTCTTATCAGTGCCCCTGTAAAGAGGAGCCAAAGATTAAATACCTGCTGGCTGAGGGCTTACTGAGTCAGCTTCTTGGTGGAGCCTGTAGCAGGATAAACTGAGGTTTTTTTGAACACATTAATATTTAGGAGGTCCCATAAAGTGCATGATGACTTGACTTTAGTTTTATGGGTGCTGCTCCTAGGAGCAGAATACCGCCTCATTCTTTAGGTATATATTTGGCAGGAGCTTGGGGCCAGCTGCTAGCACCAGGGAAATGCTTAATGAGCTAAGCATGAGGTAGATGGGGCCACATCCTGGGATAAACCAAAAATACACACTATCCTGAGTTCCGTGCTGTGCAAAGTTGGGCATAAGACTCCCACTTGCACTGCACTCGTGTATGATTTCTGCCACCACTCTACGGTACACCGGCCTGAGGGCTGCATTAAATGAAGGTAATTAACCACTGGAACAATTTACCTCTGAATAATAGTAGGTGCACTAGCACCTGAAGTCTTTAAGTCTTGACTAGATATCTTTCTAGAAGATTAAGTCTAGAGCTCAAACAGAAGTTATGGGCTTGGGTCCAGATCCTCAAAAGGTATTTAGGTCCTACGTCCCATTGAAATCAGTGGGAATTTGGCACCTAAATATCTTTGAGTATCTGGGCCTTGCTGCAGAAATTACTGAAGTTTAATGGCCTATGTTCTGCAGGTGGTCAGACTAGGTGATCATAATGGTCTTAAAATCATGTGACCTAAATTAGGTCAGTCTCTGATACCCATCAGTCTTTGGACTCGTGTACCAGAGTTGCATTCTGACCGCACTCACCCGTGCTGACAACAAGAAGTGGGTAGGGCTAATGTACCCCTACACTGGATCCCCTGGTTCTGAGGTGATCTTCCCTGAACCATTAATTCAGGTGTTGCCCCCCCTCCCCCCCAAGTAAGGTCACAGTGCAGCAAAACATGCAACAGATGAGGATCTGCTGCATTCTAGAACCACAAGTTCAAATCCCTAGCAGCATTCAGGGAGGCCCGCAGTCACCTTGCTGAGTATACCCTGCTCATCTTTCAGAATTCACTCCCTCCATGAAGTGAACAGTCATTCACACAAGCTTATTAAAAAACTGAAAAGATCACCACTCAAAACCATAAATTGAAAGATGGGAAGTGAATAGGTGCTAGGTACCGAAGCAAATGAGACCTGGAGGGACACAAGAAATTGGCCAGGAATATCGATGCAAAAATGAAAGCCAAAAGGTCTTCGAGGAACTTTACATAAAACTTTGAACAAAAGGAATGGGGAAAAGAAGTGTACAGAGTGGTGAAACCATGGGACAGAAATACCAAAGATATGAAGGAAGTGAAGTTAATCAAAGATGAAACTGACATGGTGTTGATTGATGACAGTCACATAGAGGACTGATGGAAAAGGTATTCTGAATGGCCTTAAATGAAGAAAACTCAAGAAGGAATGCGACATGGAAATGATGTAGTGGAGCATGCTGTGCCAGATGAAGTGGCAAATGCTGTAAAAGAAATGAAAAATAATAAGGCCGTAGGCCCAGATGGAATCCCTAGTGAGGCATGGAAAAAGCTTACATTAGAAGGCATCCATAGGCTGGTATCCCTGTTCAGTTCAATCCCAAACCCGTGAAGGAAAAGCACCCCCCGGGCCAACACACAAGGGAAAAGATGACACTGACAACTCCACAAATTATAGAGGTATAAAGCTGATGAGTCATACAAGGAAAGCATGGGAGAGAGTCATCCATAGACTAGGAAGTGATGTAGATACTAGTGAAAATTATCATGGCTTCATGCCAGAAAGGTCAGTAATAGATGCTGTGTTTGCAGTGAGGCAGCTAGTGGAAGAATTTTGAGAGAAAAGGAAAAATAATCACAAGGTGCTCATTAATCTGAAAAAGGCCTTTGACGGAGTTCCTAGAAAAATGCATCTGGTGGTGTATGAGGGAGAAAATGGTGCCAGAACTTTGTGTGTGGCCTGTTCAGGTACAAAAGTCAGGTAGTAAAACAGATGAACTACTGGTAAAGTTGGAAGTGCAGCAGGGATCAGCACCAAGTCCAGTCTTGTTTATTTTCCTTCTAGATACCCTCACAAGGAAGAGACAGAAGGAGGCTCCTTGGTGCATGCTTTTAGCAGATGATATTCTATGCAGTGAGGAGAAAGACAGACAGTCTAGAAGAGGATCGTGATTAAGGCTAAGTTTTTGTCACAGGTATTTTTAGTAAAAGTCAGGGACAGGTCACGGGCAATAAACAAAAATTAACGCCAGCACATGACCTGCCCCCCTGGCGGGCCAGGCCGGTTCGTTTACCTGCCGCGTCTGCAGGTTTGGCCGAATGCGGCTCCCACTGGCCCCAGTTCGCCGCTCCAGGCCAATGGGGGCTGCGGGAAACCAAGCACATCCCTTGGCCCACGCCACTTCTTGCAGCCCTCATTGGCCTGGAGTGGCGAACCGCAGCCAGTGGGAGCGGCAAGTAAACAAACCGGCCCGGCCCGGGGGCTTACCCTGGTGGGCCACGTGCCAAAGGTTGCCGATCCCTGTGCTAGCTTCTCCCAGTAGGTTTGAGTCTGATTGGTGGCATCTTTCCCTTTAGACTGCAAACTCCTTGAATCAGGGATTGTGTCTCATGGAAAGCCAAGCACATGGTCAGTGTTTAAATGAATAATAAACTGAACCATGCACCATAAGGGTATGGTGGGAGGGAGGGGCTTTCAGCAGAGATCTTTCCAGTCATCCTCATGTAAACTGCCCTAGCCACAGACTCTGTGCCAAGTCAGGCCATGATAACTCACTAAGGCTGAGTTAAGGGTGGGTTTGGAGTGGGTAGAGTTCCCTTCCTAAGGCTATGAAATCTTAGCATCTGTTTCCTTGAGCATGCTCAGGAGTGATTTTTTTCAGGCCTTCTCTGTATGAGCAAAGTTGCACTAGTTTGACCAAATCAATTTTAAATTGATCTAGTTAAGATAATGCAACACTCCTATGTAGAGATGTAATCATGCAATTTACTGATGCAAGCTAAACCAATTCAAGCAAAGGTTTGCATCAATTTAACTAGATTTATTTTAAAACAGATTTACTTAAATTGGTACATCCTTGCTTGTCTGTACCAGGCCTCATTCACTTATAAAACTTTTAAACTGTAGTTCAGCTTCTTACTGTAGCAGGAAAAACAAAATAATAAAAACAACTGTTCTACAACACCTAGAAGAGCATAATGGGTTCACAGCAGGACATTGGAAGTCGTAAATGAAGCCTCTGATACAACCATTAGAAAAGTTAATAAGGAACCCCTACCATGATACAGTGCATTACAGGGGATCAATGCCCTTTGGTTTAAGCATTTGTCCTTGTCAGGTTTTGGAGACAGGATTCCAGCCTTGATGGACCAGTGGCATGGCAAGTCCTATATTCTTAACTGGACCCTAAGTTCCCTGTCAAAGAGATAGTACTGACATTAAAAAGGAGCACTTTCTATCTGAAATGGAGACTAGTTAGTGTGTCCCAATAAAATGACTTTATAATTCAGTTTACATTGCTATTAACCAACGCAAACCAGATAAAACATAGGTTCAGTGCTACAATGCCAGTAAATACTATTAACGTTAAGGAAATCTTCCCCCCATTTATTTCAGAGGTGATGAGTTCTGTGCTATTCCCCTCTCTCTGTTTCACAATCAGAATTTTCTGGTCTGCTGATCTAGGGTGAGCCATTGTGTTGTCTGGCTTTTACCAAAGACCTGACATGCTGTTGAATTTGCTCAGAGAGCAAGTAACGTAAGCAGTGAACTGTCTGGCAAGGCTGACGAATCTAAGATGCTGATGTAATTCAAGAAGCAATTAGATGCTTTCCTGGGGCTGGACTGTGTATTAAGAGGATGAGCCTCAGTGGATCAAATGGTCCTTTTCCTTCCCACTGTAACTTCTCAGGTTCTGATTGATAATGTTCCTGTTTCTTGGGCAGTCATTTGATACCTTGAATTTGCTTTCTCCAATGAATACGTTAATGCCTTTAATAGGTCTCAGGAAATTGCTGCATTTCTTCATCTGATACATTAATAATGTGAAGGGGCTTAAAAGATTTTCTGCCTTCTCAGCTTTCCCCTGTCCTGGCCACATGTATTTGCTTCTGCCGAGTCACAAGAGACCAGCTGCAATTTAAAAAAAAATATATATATATGCAGGGAGCTTGAATTGCATTCTTGGAAAATCAGCCTTGTTGCTCTGCCATGCAGGAATGTCAGACAGGCTCTAAAGCCCTTGAGAGCCATTGTGGCTCCGTGGGTATAGCACTAGCCTGGCACTATAACGTTCTAGTCCTGGCTCTGCCACTGGTCCGGTTGGGCACCTTAGCCCCAAGTCACTTCACCAGTGGGGATGAGGATACCTCCTTTGTATAGGGCTTGGAGAGCCATGGATGAAAAGTGCTCTCTAGGCTCAAGGGATTTTGCTAGCCACAGAACTTCTACTAGCAATAAATAGACGGAGTTGTGTAAGGTGAGCAGCAAAGAGAAAATAAAAACTGAAGTCCTGACAGCTGTGTAGAATGGTCCTGCTAACCAGTCCATGCATAAAGCAGTTTGAACTGATGTTTTTTAAATTCCTCCTCACCTTCATAAAATCCTTTTGGTACTTTGAGTCACTCATGCTATCTGAGGAGGAGCTATAACAAATAGCATCCTATTGCAACCCATGGTATCTGGAATACTTTCTGGGATACCTGCAGTGAGCTAAAGGGTTCTAAGAGGATTTAGAAGAGAGAGAAAAAAACCTTAGAAATAAGCCCAGAACAAGTCCTCAGATCGGAACACCCCTGCACTTGATAGCTGGTTCTAGCTAGGCTCTTTATGGACCAAACCAAAACCCTGTTCCAAACAAGTTTTGACAAAATTCAGATGTGGATCCTAATCTAAACATTGCAGCTTGGGCCCATTTCCAGTTAAAACATAGTTCTGTGCTGAATGCCCAGTGTTGCGTGGTTTGTAAGGACATTCAGCATGGGAATCTGGGCCTAACTCACATTTCCATTTTGCTTTGCAATTCACCTTTAAAAAAGATTTTTCACTGTCTTGAGCAAACAATAAGAAACAGGAAAACGTTCCCCGCGGCTGGGAAGAAAAACAGTGAGCAACTGACTAGAACACTAAGGTCACGTCTACACCCTGGGCATTCCAACAGCACAGCCACAGTGCTGCAGTTGTGTTGCTGTAGCGCCATAGTGTAGAGACTTCCTGAGGTGATGGAAAGGTTTTTTTTTTCCATTGCTGCAGTTAATCCTCCTCTCTGAGTGGTGGTAGCTAGGTTGATGGAAGAATTATTCCGTCGACCTAGCTGCATCTTCCCTGGGCATTAGATCGGCTTGACTACGGTGCTCAGGTGTGTGATTTTTTCTACCCCCCAGAGTGACATAGCTAAGTTGAAATAATTTTTAAGTGTAGACCATACCGAAGGGTGTATTTACATTGGATTTGGAGGGCGCACTGTCCAGCTCGAGCAGGCATACCCACAACACTAGCTCTGATTGAACTAGCAAACTAAAAATAGAAGCACAGTCATGGCGGCGCGAGCAGTGGGATGGACTAGCCAGCCTGAATACAATCCTGCCCAAGACCCTAGGTATGTACTTGGGCAGCTAACCCCTCACGTGGCTGCAGCGGTTCTGCTACTGTTAGTACGTTAGCTCGATCAGAGGTAGTGCGGGTATGTCTACTTGGGCTGGTAATTACATCTTCCAGCTCTAGAGTAGCCCTACTCTAAGTTACAGGAGCACACCTTTGCTTTGTATCTAACCCTGCAAAGCTAAAGGTTGAATTCTCTCAGAGCCACACAGCACATCCCTATTCCAGTATCCTGTTCTTCTTCCAAATGTCTCACTTGGGAATCCCACAAATGCAGGGACAAAAGTATGAGAATTAGAATTGCCGTTTGGGTCTGAGGTGAGGCTAAGGAGAACTTGGTTCTACTGTATTAGCTCTGCCCAAATTTCTTATGAGATCTTGACCAGGTCACTTCACTGCTCTGTGTCTATTTGCCATCTGTAAAAGGGGGTAAATAATACCAATGTACCTGCCAGGGGTACTGGGACACTTAATGCATTAGTATTTGAAGCACCTTGGCATCCTCAGAAGGAAGAGGTTATAGAAATATGTACAGTACTATGCCACACATACTGGTGTGTATATACCTTTGCTAATATCCATTGGTGGGGCCCAGTATGTGTTTTAGTTCTGGACGCAGCAGATTTAAAGGCTTAATCCTTTTGGCTGTCCCAAGCCCTGTGCAATCATCTTTAAATGTATATGTCCCTGTAAGATGGGTTGGTAGCTTCAATTACAATCCCATTCAGTGCCAGCTTATGGCTCCAGAATGAGAAGCAGATAATAAAATTGAACAATGAAACCCAGTTATACAACCCAGATAAAGGAATAAACTTGTCAAAGGATTATATTACTGTGCACTCGTCTCCACAGGCTTTGCATTTATCAGCCCCAGCCAAACAGAGTATCAGGTGTTGCCTGAAACCCTAACCACTGGCTCTCTGTTAAAGGAATTACCCACACATCCCTCATGAATAAAGTGCAGAAAGAAAAAGATGCCCCAATCTAGAAGGGTCATTGATGAGCTCTGAAAAGAGCTCCATCCAGCTCCCTTCAGCCAAAGGAAGGTCATGGGGTTGCATGGGGGGGAAGGGAGGTGTTAACAGGCCCACAATCGTGACAAATACAAACGAGAGCAGGTGCTGGCATGCTCAGCTGCAACGTTGGCTCAGCTGCTATGCCCTGCAGTGTAACCAGCCATACTGAGCACGGGTGGGTAACGCTGTGGTCACCACTGAGCCAGGAGCATCAGAGTGATAGCAAGTGGGTTATGTTAATTAACTTTCTCCAGCTGACTCTCCTGGCAAGAGTAGACTTGAGAAATTATTAATCTGGCTGCCAAGTGTTTGAGCCACATTTTTGTGGCTTTCCTGCTGAGCTGGGCTGTCCAGAAGTTGGAAGTTTTATAATCCACACATCTTTGAGTCCCAGCGTTACAATAAATTCCACCACTCTGGGCTCAGGCTAATCCAGAATGCCACTGCTTCCTTTCGCCCTGCACATGCACTGGTCAAAGCCATTTCACAGAAGCGGAATTCAGATACTCTTTTCCCTCAGCAGGAGTCAAGTGCAAGCAGCTTTTCCTGGGTTAAGATTTTGAAGTTTATTTTGGTTATTTCTTACAAGGAGAAAAAAAGCAATGCAAAGAAAGGAACAAAAGCTTGAAAGAAAATGGAAATTAACAGAAAGGAAAGATTTAAGCAGAGGATCAAATCAGACCAGTTCTGCAGTCATGGAATTGGAAAAAGGGCCTTCTAGAGTCATGACAGGCGCTCCATTTTTTTACCCCCTACACACATATCAGCTCAGCCATGCCCTGCGCATTATAGAAGCTCCCTTGCTTTCCCATCTTCTCCTATGCTCTGCTCCAATCTCCAGACCTGCACTTCAGTCTTACAACAGTTCTATTTTCTTACCTTCTCCTGTGCTCTGCCTCTCAGCTCCAATCTCTGTAGAAGCGTTTACAGGGACTTTCGTCTATTTATTCCATCCTGCTTTCAGCACAGCATGCACAGGGCATAGTACTGGACACACAAAGCAGTGTAACCTGGAACATACTGAATTGCTTATTGGTTGCATACAGATATTTAATTCAAGGTAACACTTGACTGGCAGGATTGCAAGGTTATGAGTTAGCGTATTAATGGTGTATTGATAATACATGCTAGCAGTAACACCTGACTAGAGCTATGAGCGTTTAATAAATGTTTTCAAACATTCTTGCAACTTATGTGAATGTTACAAGAATGGCTATAGATGCTACCTAAAATATTCATAATGCATCCTGCTTATTGGTCTACAACATTCACTCAAGGATCCATGAATAATGGAGTGAATGGAGGTGGTTCCATGAACTAGCATCACGACCCATTCTTTAAAAGAGCTGTCTTCCCTTCAAATAAAGTTAATGCACCTGAAGTGGCTGTCATCATGTTATAACTATCAGATAAACAGTTCCTTAGTCACTTCATGCAGACACAGATCTTTTACCACAATAAACTATTTTTTAAAATGTGCTTATGCATCTAAAATGATACATTTAAAAAAAAAATCAAGTTAGAACTAAATCCTTAAACTGAATCTGTTGGGCATCAGCTGTCTCCTTCCTGCTGGGAAGGTCAGAAATCTGACTGGCACATCTGAAAACCAAAACAGTCCACGTGCAGGCCTTGCCCAGATACTGCCCTCAGTGCAGCTGTAAAGAGGATAAAAGTACAGGTGTGAATGTGGTATCTGGTTGCTCAGTGTAAAATAATAAGGAGCAGATGTTAACCTGTGTGACAAATGTATATCTTCTCAAAGTAACCTTTTCCACAGCACAATAACTCCAGTTTTAAAAAACATAATACAAGGAGGAGAAAGAAGAGGGAGCTCGTTCCAGAGGATAGTAAAGCAGGATGGATGGCTGTCAGCATTTACCTGGTTCCCCTCTGCTCCAGTGACTAAGACAATAGGGTCCATCAGAAGAGCCAACAAGATAATGCTGAACCATTCACCAGCTGAACCAACAGAATCCACTGATAGCTGCCAGCAATACAATGAGATCAACCAATCAGACCTACAAATAAATCAAATAAGACAAACATCTGTTTTCCTATTACAAAGTCATTCAGAATGCTGAACATCAGCCCAAACCCCCTTTATTATTAGGGAATGCCACCAAAGGTGCCTGAACGGAGGTCTCCTCATCTCCCCACTGTTTCCCCAGTGTAGCTTAAAGAGACTCATAACTGTTCTAAGCAGTCTTCAGATTAAAAATCGTCTCCAGAGGAACCTGCACTGGATTGTGTTGTTGTTGGGTTGGATAGTGAGAGGATTGACGGTTCCTGGTGAAAATATGCCAGAGTATTTCCAAACACTGAAGCATTTACAGTGGTGGCTGCATTTCATTTGTAGGTGGCAAATTCCGTCCATAATAACTATTATTTTGTGTAATGCTTTGGGATCTTTCAGGGGAAAGGCATTATACAAAAATGAAACGTTATTGGGACATGAGCACCCTTCCAAAGGAAGCATATGCATCTGTTCGCAGTTGCTGAATTGATGTAAGGGTCTTGGGCTACTTATGCATTTCATATCATTTGCTAATTTCAGATGGGTGCGCTAAATCCCACTCCTAGATGCATGGGGGCAGCTTTCCACTGTGCTGAGTCACATATAGAGCCAGAGACAGAGTTTGGCCTCTTGCATTTAAACAGAATCTTCCTTCTATCTCAACCGCTCCCACTCTGAGACATTTCAGTGAAGTTATCAAGCTGAACTTGTGATAAATTCCTCTTCATAAGTGAAATTCACCATTGTGCTGTGGGCCAGCAAAATGTCCATGCACCACTCAAATCCCAAGTAAACTCTCGAATTAGGGCTTAAATAGAATGTACATGATATATAGATCTTGCACCGGCCCTCTTCACACAGATTAATTCCACCCAATGGCAACAGACTAATGTCACAAATATTGTCACCTTCCCCAAGTGAGACCCTGCTGACGGAGAAGCTGGGCAGCGGTCACCCAAACAGAAACAGTCCTGGAGTCTTCAAATTCAACCAGTCCAGTCAGCGATGTGCTACCCTGTAAGCTCCATTCTATTGAACAACAGTGAGTTTCTGTAAAAGGAAACCTTCCTGCATAACAGGGAATTTTAAAGCTCCAGGATGTGCTGGGAATGGGTCCAAGCTGCAAAACCCCAGTCTGGATTTAACTCGCCCAGCACTAGGGGATATTTGGGTTGTTCTGGTTCAGGTCCATGTCATCAATAGTAGGAAGATGAAGAGCCAAGATCACAGCGAGAAACACATTCTCTTTGGCACCTCGTATGAAAGTAAGAACTTTTTTTCCCCTTTCATCCAGCTGAGCAATGTGGGTGCAGGAAAAGAGAGGGGCACTGTTCTGAAACAGGAAGGAAAATGCCCTAATCCTAGCAATTGCCATTTCATTTGCTATTTGCCAGGCTTTCCTGACAGCCAAGTGCAAAGTTAATTAGTTAATATTTGTACAGCACTTTGAAGATGGAAAGCCCTATATATGTGCCAAGTATTATTAAAGGGTTAATGATGACACAGAACCTATGAAGGCTTTTCGTTTTCAGAATGGTCTGCAAATATTAACTGAGTGATCCCCTAATGCCCCTCTGAGGTAGGAAATTCAGTGCTTTCATTCCCCTCTTTACAGTTAGGGGAAACTGTCAGAGAGGGTAAATAACTTGCCCACAGAAGGAGTATAGAAGTCAGGATTGGATATCAGGCACTCCTGGGTCCCAGTTGTGCTCACACTACTAGTGGCTTGAAAGGGTGTTCACCTCACATTTTCTCTCTAGCTGAAGGACCATAGAGTAGCTGCTTATAAAATGCAAAATGTATTTAATAACCGCTGCAGTCATTCTTTATCCAGTACTTAGTCCAATCCCTCAGAAAGTGTCCTGCAAAGTAACCCTTCACCAGCAGTTTCCACTGCCCCATTCAGACATTTTCCCAGAGGTTTTTTTCCTATCAGCACCAGATACCATATTAGGTGGGTGGAGAGATGGGAGAGGGCGGGAATATAAGGAGGACATTCTACATTTAATTCCATGGGGAGAAGTCCCAATAGCAAGCCTAGAAGAAACCCCCCAAAAGATCTTAGCCTGGGTGACCTAAAGGACTCAATTCAGGGTTTAAGCAAGGTAAAAAAACACAGAGTATCTCGAGGAAGTACAGGCAAGTCTCATCTTACGCGGGGGTTCCGTTCCGCGGTTATCACGTAAAGCGAAAACCGCATATAGTGAAACACTCATTGAGTTGAATGGCAGACAGAATCGCCCGCACTACCGATGCAGTTTTTAAACCGTTGTTTTTCTCTTTTTTTCTGGTTTTGCCGACCGCGCAAAGCTGAATTCGCGCATGTTAAATGCGCCTAAGATGCAACTCGCCTGTATTGTAAATGAAAGGATGTGTGGTCTAGTGATCATGGCAGGAAACAGTCAGGTCATGTGTGACCTGCAAGGTACTTAATCTCTGTGTGACTTAATTACACAGTCTATAAAATAACCTCCTGATGAGTTGCAGGGATGTTTATAAAGCATCACTGGATGGGACCTTGCCTGTTTTTATTATAGTTTATTATTATTGTCATTATTGTATTGATTACTCTGGTCCCATGCATCTTTTCTCTTCCTGTTCCCTCCTGAAACCAAGAATTTGGCCCCTATTCACAAATCTGGCTTTTACTTATAGCAGCCTAGGAAAGCGATGTCAGGCTACCAGCTGGTAATTTGCTAATGTCTGAGCAGTTGCTTTTCAGGGACTGGAGGGAAATGGCATTTCGATGAATGCAGAGCTGTCTCAGACTTGAGGAATGTGAGGCAGCTCATATATTCAGACATGGGGGGAGGGGACATTCTTTGGGACATTCATCCCGTTCACCTGGCTCCCTTAGCTCACAGTGGTTTGAAATGTACCATTTCCTTTGCATTCTCCAAGTAACTCTTTCTGGAGAAAGGGGCAGGATTGAATTACTGGTAATCAAAGTCCAGTTTGTCCCTATAACATAGGCAACACCAGCACAATTCTCCTCCACACACCTCCCCCTCAATCGGCCTCAATCCTTATGCAAAGGCATTCACAGCCCTTGGCAGCTCTGCAGAGTGCCAACAATAGTGTGGCTGATTTGGGGGATGCTGAGACACTTGTCCAAGACCATTATTTCACCTCGTCCACCAAACACCCATCAGATGGTATCAACTTTTACTCTCTACCTTGCTGGATTGGAACCACTTGGACCATTAATTTAGGCCTCATCTACACACAAACGTTACACTGGTTTAAACTTAAATCAGTTAAATCAAGCCCCTGTAGAGAGACTCTTATTCAAGAGTAGCTTATTCCCATTTAAACAGATTACTAATTGATTTAACCCAAACCAGGCTTATTTTGATTCAAAACCAGTCAAAGAACCTACACAGCCTGTTGCATTAGTTTAGCTGAATAGATTTAAAAATCACACCATAAGTTAAAGTGATGCAACTTTCTTGTGTAGACAAGCTCGGAGAAGCAACAGCTCTTGGCTCAAGTTCACTGAAATTCTCCTATATCTTGGTGATTCTGGCCCAAATTTTGGGTTTGTAACAAAATCCAGCCCAGTTTGGGGTTTTGGAATGATGGTATCAACTAACAAAGCATCAATTAACTTCCAGCAATTTGTGGAGCCTTGAGAATAGCTTTAGTAGAGAGCAGTCATACTAGCTCTAGCCATAAGAGGGAGATATGCTACTGCTTGATTTTTCAGCTCTGATGTTACCTGCCTTCTGGTGGCTTTTATAAGATAGTCAGATGCCTGTTCATTTTCCCTGGGTGAATCTGCTCGGGGAGGCAGGAGTAAAACTCTCACAAGGAATTTGTTTAAATCCTGAAGTTGTATAGGGCTCAAGTTTGAGAGATCGCAGAGATAAAAAGTATCAGAGGGGTAGCCGTGTTAGTCTGGATCTGTAGAAGCGACAAAGGGTCCTGTGGCACCTTATAGACTAACAGAGGTATTGAAGCATAAGCTTTCGTGGGTGAATACCCACTTCTTCGGATGCAAGCAGTGGAAAGCAGTTTTTTCCACTGCTTGCATCCGAAGAAGTGGGTATTCACCCACAAAAGCTTATGCTTCAATACCTCTGTTAGTCTATAAGGTGCCACAGGACCCTTTGTCGCTTCTAGAGATAAAAAGGCATCTTTTAAAAAGTGGAAGTCAAATCCTAGTGCAGTAAATAGAAAGGAGCATAAACTGCCAAATTAAGTGTAAAAATGTAATAAGAAAAGGGAGTTTGAAGAACAGCTAGCCAAAAACTCAAAGGGTAATAACAAAATGTTTTTTTAAGTACATCAGACGCAGGAAGCCTGCTAAACGACCAGTGGGGCCCCTGGACGATCAAGATACAAAAGGAGCACTTAAAGACAACCAAGTCATTGAGGAGAAACTAAATGAATTCTTTGCTTCAGTCTTCACAGCTGAGGATGTTAGGGAGATTCCCAAACCTGAGCTGTCTTTTGTAGGTGACAAATCTGAGGAAATGTCACAGATTGAAGTGTCAGTAGAGGAGGTTTTGGAATTAATTGGTAAACTTAACAGTAACAAGTCACCGGGACCAGATGGCATTCACCCAAGAATTCTGAAAGAACTCATCATATGTGAAATTGCGGAACTATTAACTATGATTTGTAACCTGTCCTTTAAATCAGCTTCTGTACCCAATGACTGGAATATAGCTAATGTAACGCCAATATTTAAAAAGGGCTCTAGAGGTAATCCCGGCAATTACAGACCAGTAAGTCTAACATCAGTACCGGGCAATTTAGTTGAAACAATAGTAAAGAATAAAATTGTCAGACACATAGAAGAACATAAATTGTTGGGCAAAAGTCAACATGGTTTCTGTAAAGGGAAATCATGTCTTAATCTATTAGAGTTCTTTGAAGGGGTCAACAAACATGTGGACAAGGGGGATCCAGTGGACATAGTATACTTACATTTCCAGAAAGCCTTTGACAAGGTCCCTCACCAAAGGCTCTTACGAAAATTAAGTTGTCATGGGATAAGAGGGAAGATCCTTTCATGGACTGAGAACTGGTTAAAAGACAGGGAACAAAGGGTAGGAATAAATGATAAATTTTCAGAATGGAGAGGGGTAACTAGTGGTGTTCCCCGAGGGTCAGTCGTAGGACCAATCCTATTCAACTTGTTCATAAATGATCTGGAGAAAGGGGTAAACAGTGAAGTGGCAAAGTTTGCAGACGATACTAAACTGCTCAAGATAGTTAAGACCAAAGCAGACTGTGAAGAACTTCAAAAAAATCTCACAAAACTAAGTGATTGGGCAACAAAATGGCAAATGAAAATTAATGTGGATAAATGTAAAGTTATGCACATTGGAAAAAATAACCCCAACTATACATACAATATGATGGGGCCTAATTTATCTACAACTAATCAGGAAAGATCTTGGAGTCATCATGGATAATTCTCTGGAGACATCCACGCAGTGTGCAGCAGCAGTCAAAAAAGCAAACAGGATGTTAGGAATCATTTAAAAAGGGATAGAGAATAAGACGGAGAATATTTTATTGCCCTTATATAAATCCATGGTACGCCCACATCTTGAATACTGCGTACAGATGTGGTCTCCTCATCTCAAAAAAGATATACTGGCATTAGAAAAGGTTCAGAGCAGGGCAACTAAAATGATTAGGGGTTTGGAACGGGTCCCATATAAGGAGAGATTAAAGAGACTAGGACTTTTCAGCTTAGAATAGAGGAGACTAGGGGGATATGATAGAGGTATATAAAATCATGAGTGGTGTGGAGAAAGTGAATAAGGAAAAGTTATTTACTTGTTCCCATAATATAAGAAGTAGGGGCCACCAAATGAAATTAATGGGCAGCAGGTTTCAAACAAATAAAAGGAAGTTTTTCTTCACACAGCACACTGTCAACCTGTGGAACTCCTTGCCCGAGGAGGTTGTGAAGGCTAGGACTATAACAGGGTTTAAAAGAGAACTAGATAAATTCATGGAGGTTAAGTCCATAAATGGCTATTAGCCAGGATGGGTAAGGAATAGTGTCCCTAGCCTCTGTTTGTCAGAGGGTGGAGATGGATGGCAGGAGAGAGATCACTTAATTATTACCTGTTAGGTTCACTCCCTCTGGGGCACCTGGCATTGGCCACTGTTGGCAGACAGGATACTGGCCTGGATGAACCTTTGGTCTAACCCAGTATGGCCATTCTTATGTTCTTACGTTCTTAGGTTTAAAAAAAAAAAGTGGGGGGGGGGAGCAATTTGTTTCTCAACAGATCTGACCATGGGAAATAAAGGCAAGTGATACGTTAATGGTGGGTGGATGGGGAGTGAACAGCCCAGGGGATCAGGTCTGGAACAAAATTAGACAGATTTTCTCCTTTACTTTGCTGGATTTAAACTTTCCCAGTTCGGTACTGATCTGTTTGGTCTGGCAAAGCAGATTAAGGCAAAGACTATAGGCCATTGTCTAGGGCCCCAGATCCTGGAGTGATGTGATCATATTGGTATCTGAGCTTGAATTTTATTTAAACATTTATTTCTAGCCTTAAAAATGTGATCTGAGCATAACCAATGCAGTGGCAATTACCTGAATCTGCAGACAACCTGAAAACATAGCTCGGAGAGGTGAGCTGCTCCAAGAATTTCAGTGGGAAGTAGTTCCAAGAACCACTGCTCTTGGGGGCCAGGGTCCCCCACAAGAGGACTCTGAGTAGCGGCAGAAGAGTGCAGCAGATCCAGCCCACCCTCCCAAGAAGATACACCAGCTGCTGGTGTAAGTGTTGGGATCCCAATGCTATGACGTCTGCCTCTCTGCATGAAAGCTGGGACCCTTTCTGCTCCCTCATGCAATAGAGGCCCAACTACCATTCCTGAGAGTACAACAAGCCCCTATACCACTGCCCTACCCTCTCTGGAAGAGGAGAGGGGCCCCTACCACCAACATACCAAATAGATAGTGGGATCATAGTGCAGGGTCAGGGTTACAAGGGTGGAGCCATGAGTACCCCATGAAGTGGTGGGCCTAGTCGGGTGGCTGTTCAATGGCCTGCCAAATCTACCTATGCATTTTTAGAGACCCCATTATTGCAGTGGGGGGGGAGGCCTACGTGAAATGATTTGGTGGTCTCAGTTCCTTTCCTCCTGGATAAAATATCCATGACTCATATAAATGTTCACAGTATTGTTCCAAAGCGCTACAGGGCAATACCAAAAATGAAGGGACATTTCAAGGGCACTAAATGGCTCTCTTAGCAGAAAGACCAAAGACTGTATGGGTCATGGAGACTGGTATATTCTCTCACCCATAGATCAAACAGAGGACATGCTGGAGAGCAGTGTAGGGGAAACTCTCACTACTACTGGTCTGTGTGGTTTCCAGGAATGTCAGTCCAGCACAGCATTCACCCCAGTACTGTTACTGTGAAACGTTAGGAGGCACATTTTGTTTTTACTCTCTTTGAGTTCTGTTAAGCAGGAAGGTACGCCAGTACAAGTCACTGATAAGCTGACCGGAGATCAGAGGGGCTCACACAGACCTGGCCTTTGGGGTCCCTGAAAGAGAATCTTTGCTTTCATTTTATACCTATTCCTTACAAAGGTACGTTTTAAAACAATCACCTGATGTAAACCAGTATCACACCAGCTGGAGAGGAAGCAGGAAGATTCTACATACAGGGGAAATAGATGCATCCCAAACAATCATCTTGTTGACCCTCTCCCAAACCAATGTGTCCCATTTGTGTTAGTGTTTTATGTGATGGAGACACTTGTCCACCGGGAACTGCCCAAGAGCAACAAACTCAGGCCCTGCACCTATGAAGTATCCATGTGGGTGCAGAGGTCTGCCCATGCAACTTTCTTTGCAGGACTGGAGCCTCATTTTGTACAGTCTACCAAACTGCCATCAAAGAGTAACCAATTTTCAGGCCGTAGGAAAGATTTGCAATGAAACTGGAAAACCATAAAATCAGAATTTCAGATTTCATTACGATTTTTCAAAATAAATAAATAAAAATTTCACATTTTCACATATTTCTATGAAAACAAAAATCAGCCCTCTTTCACTAAAAAAATATGGCGGGGAAACGAAACAAAAAACAGCTTACTTTTGAGCAAAAAAAAAAAAATCAATATTTCTGAAGTTTTACCCATAGAAATTACTGATTTACTGAAATTCAGACAAAAAGACTGATTTTTCACATGAAATCCTGAATGCCCACATTTTGATGCATAAGCCGCCTATGCGTGCAATTACATGGAAAAGCGGAATTTGGAGGGTGCTGAAAAGGAATTGGGCACATTTTCATACACGGTAATTGACAGTTCCCTCGTCATGACCAACTTCAGCTGGGTTCACACTGCACCGGCAAGCTAGAGGTGGCAAGCTCTAGAGTCCATTACCAGTCTCCAGACCTCTTCTAAAGGACATTTTAGAAAAGCGCACAGTGGCAAGCACGGGGGTCCAGATTCTGATCCAAGTGACACTGGTGTAAATCTGGAGTAACTCACTTGGGCCACATTCTGATCTCCATCATACCAGCGTAAATCTGGAATGACTCCAATGACCTTGACAGAATTAGTTAGGATTTACTGTAGTGTAACTGAAAGCTGAATCTGACCCAATCTTTGTGCAGCATCTCCCTACATCACCACACACTTGGTCACACCATTGCTATTACCTCCTCTGGTCCAGGGGGGCAGCCACTTTGAATCAGGGGCCTTTCATGAAAAGCAAGCGAGTATGGCACAGCGCAGTAGTTGCCTGTCATTTCCCCCAGACAAACCTGGGAGTGCCTCCTGAAGAGAGACTGTCTGAGAGAGATTCCAACATCCAGGGGCTGGGGCACTCAGACACTAGCTCTCCTTGAGCAGCAGTGACCTGGGAGGTGGGTTGCTCTGGCAACGGCATGCATTATGTAACCCCCTCCACCTCCTGCTGCCTCTCCCACCTCCTGTGACTGCAGACGTGCATGAGTCGAGGTAGAACTTTTTATTAGGGTTTCTCATAAGCTGGATTTATGGGATGGCCCCAAGCGCCTGCCCCTGACAGCTGCTCACAAATGAGCTATTTTGGAAAGTAGGGCTCCCGGGCATAAAATACCATCATCTCTCTTATGACCTCCGTATCGCACAGATTCCTCCAGCAAAGGGAGAGAAAATAAGGTGAAAAACACTTTATAAGAAAGACACAACTAAGGCCATTCTTCATAATCTTAGAATGTTTTTCTAAATTCATTTATAATATTAATTCCTCCGGAGACTGAAATCAAAATCTTCCCCCAAACATTTGTTTTCCTGCGGGTATGCACGTTCTCTGGTTTGTTATTGTAGGGGTTGCTCATATGCACTGAGACTGCACACAAAAGGTTTGCTGAAGTAGGGTTACTCATGAATTCTGGGGCTGATTACCTGGGTTAGTTTCTGTTGAGGTGCAGCATGCTGGAGAGCTAGAGTTGATTTTGCTTTGTAAAGCACAGAATTTGCTTTGAATTTCAAGACTCTCAGACCAATTTTGCTTACTTGCAAGGTAAAACAGCATCCTTTCCCTGATCAGTCCATCTGGGTTCTTTCTGGCTTGTGCATTGTCAGCAGTAATAAAGATTCTGCAACTGGTACGTAATTAACAATGCTACTGAAAATGCACAAGACAGAACAGACTCAAAGTGGAGTTGGGCTACACTACAGGAATAAAAAATAGTGAAAAATTGTGTGAGAAGAATAAGCAGCAATGATTGTGAATCTGCTGAGCAAGGAAAAGCCATTTTACACCCTAACTACACCTTAAATTTTGAATGTACATCACAAAATATACATCATATTTAAAGCCATATAAAATTAGCCTGTTTTCTTGCTGTTGACAATATTTAGTACAATACAGAAAATTGCTTTGTGAAACTGCTGCTCATGAAGGGAGAGACTGATAGCACTAGCCTGAGACAGGTATAGGCAGGTGCTGTGACAGCTACACACACACACAGTTCTGCCAACGGACCTGCTATTCCACCACCGGCTGTTCCAGTCCTGAATCCCACACAGTTATATGAATGTACCCCAATCCTTTTCCTGCATCACCTCCTGCTAGCACAGTCCTGGGCCCCCACATCTCAGTCCTGTCCTGTAGTATCCCCAGCTATTCCAGTTTCAGGTGCTCCTCAGAGTTCTTATTGGAAATAAGAATTCCCCAAAATATCACAAAAAGAACCTGTTCTCATGAGATTTCCTGGTCAATTCTGCAGACACAAGAGGTTCAGGGAAGCATCCAAAGCTTCGAGTGGAAAAGAACCTTAAAACCTTTTGAGGTTCACCCTCATTATTGGCAATCCATTTTAGAATAGTGCTTGACAACCAAAACTCAGGGACTTGCGGTGATTCCCTGCGCAGGAGGATCACTACGTGGAGGGACAAGTCTGACTTCTGCTTCACTGAATCAGAAAAGATCCACAGCCACCTGAGCCTTAGGAGTACCTAGGAGATGACTGGTCCCTTTGGATCAGTTATCTTGCTGCCTCAAGAACAGACAGCAAATAAACTAATTATCATGTATTTTGGAGAGGGGAGCTGCCCACTTTACTCCTCTCAAGCTTAACATCTGCCACTCCTCAGGTGCAGCATCTCCATCATCCAGACCAATCTCATCTTTAGTCTGGAGACTGGGCTCAGGATTCAAAACCAACATGATTTGGAAGGCAGAGAGAGACAGAGAGACAATGCTGTGAACAGGATAGTCTGCTTCTCCCAGCTACAGATGTGAATAAACTGGACCCACTTGAGCTAGGGATAGAGAGATTAATCTTAGGTAAGAAAATATGTATATGGGACTCATTGTTTTAAGCCATTAACAATGCTGTGTCCCTTCTGGCAAATAAATTGTTTTGAAGATGCTATTTCTGTGCCACTGAAAACTCATTTTGTTACAGGCTTCTAGAGGAAAATCCACAGCAGAGCCAAACCCAAACTTGGACCATCAGGGTAATATGGGTGGTAACCAGGGGTTTATGACCCAAAGACTCAGTCAAAGAGTGGTTGGATCATGGGGTCATGAGCCTATCACTTGAAAGGAATGCACTGAGGGAATTGGAAAAGGAGCTCAAAAGGCACAGCCTATCTGGGGATTGTGACATGAGGCAGGGCGATGGTGATTAAAAGTCATCTTCAGCAGGTGGCTCTTTAGTGATGTGTTTTAGCTGATTTGTTGATCTCAGTTCATTTCCCAATGGACAGGCCACAAAAAACCACCATCACAACTGCCATTAATTGCCACTCTTGTCAGCAGTCTCAGCAGAGAAACCCAGTTTTCAATGAGCCACAGACACTTACCCCTAAACCTGCCCCTTCTGGGTCAAGTATGATACACACTGGCAGGGAATGAATGGGGAATTCTCACACTGCCTGTGCTGTTGCAGAAACTATTATCTGATTAAGTACAGCACATCAGTCTTCACTGCAATCAGTCCAGCTCAAGCACCCTTCATCAGCACTAGATTCACTTGACAAAAAAACAAGTATTATTAACAATGCTGCATTTACCATATAATCGTCATCATCAGTCATCATCATCAAGATTGGAATTATATCACATTATTAATACTAAAATAAAGAGGCCATAAAGTTTCACGAGGCCATAGAAGTTCTAGGAATTCTGAACATTTTATTAGGTGAAATAGCAATGCTGTAGTAAAAATAGCATTGGGTTTCACTGTTAAATCTCATTTTTCCACATTACTTTGAGCTTTCAAGACGTTAAAGAATTCAGGCTGCAATGTGCTTCTCATCGGGAAGCGGAGAATACGTTTGTAAAGTTTTAAGTGCCACTTCCACAGTACAGAAGAGTCTCCCAACCAGCCAAGTCATCTCATTTTGAGCAGATGAAGATATTAAGCACAACGGGAGAACGAAATCCAGCTAATAGGATTTCAAAACAATCAAGAGGCAAATTATGATGGCTTGGTACTTGGCAACACTTTCACCTTTCACGGATGTCAGAGGATAAGCTATTTTTATTGAAAAATGATGGAATCTGGGGCTTAGTTCGGTCTCTGCAGCAGAAAGCAATTTAAACTATTACAGCTTTGAAAATGGAACTTGGGTTAGGGAGGTGACGGAGTGGAAGGCTGTTTTTCTGGAAGAAGGGACAGACCATTTCACATTCTTGGTGCAGGATCAGTCCTCTTGACTGGGATTTTTGTCAGTTGCTTTTAAATATATGTATATTTACTCTTTTCACTATCCCAACTTCGCCATTCAATAGGTTTTAATTTCAGACTGGCACTGGTCAAGATGAAAGTGCCACAACCGCATTTTCTCATCTTGGACACATCAGGCAAGCAGTTTTTAAAGCCATTTTCTCAGCTCTGTGTGAGCTAATCCTCAGAATGCACAGGACACCAACTATTTTCCTAAAATAAAAAATTCCTTTCCCTATTCTCCCTCCTCTTGGAAGAAATCTAGCTGTCCCCAGCTCTGTATTCCCCTTCCCTCTCCCACTTCCCCATCACAGCCCATTAGCTTGCAATCAGTAGTTAATGGCAAATTTCTAAGTGTAGCCGAGGTTCATTGACCAGCCTCCTCCATCACCACTGTCTGGGTCTTGTGGAATAGTTATGGTTAAAAGCTCAGCTCTCCCCAACCATCTGCTGAGCGTACCAAGCCTGTTAGTGCAGGACCATGTTAGCTGCATGTGGCGGGGAGCACTTGATCCGTCATAATATTGAGTTTCATCACGAGGACCTCAGCTATGTGACCCAGAATATTTGACCTGTTGTCAGGAGGGGTCTGAGCCTATTGAGATATTTCACCAGGACTCCCTGGCCTCCCTCCTTCGGTGGAATCTGATCCAGCAACAGGAAAGTGTGAGAATTTTCAGCTGTCCCCATCCCATGTGAAAGGATCAGGGAAGGACTGGCTCTTTAGTAAAGGGCACACCTTCAGACCCATTTGCCTTCTCTTCTTTTTCTTCACATACAGTAGGGCCTTAGTGGATTTCCACTAATGGCTAGGAGAACCATTATGATAGCTGCCTTTTTACAAACAGTCAAACCGGATCTAATATTTTACTTTTCACACAGTGCTATCCATGCCAAATATCCCCAAGCATTTTAGGGTGCCAAAATTGAAGGGTGCCAAGCGGCACCTGAATTATGCTGATGTCCCTGATTTTCATTGAGGTCAATGGGAGTCTAGGACCTTCAGCATCTTGCAGAATCAGACCCTATAATTGCAGATTTTTCTTCAGCCACTACACAAATGCACCCACCTTTGGAGTCAATCATGGCAGTTGTTGAACAGCGACAATACACACTGTTTTAGGCCAGCAAGTGAAAAAGAACAGCGTATCTAATGAAAAATGTCAGAGGAAAATTTAGAGCAGCAGAAGAGAATTACCCCATTTGGAATTTGGCCAGGACAGAGGCTAGATAACAAATGCAAAATGTGCTGTAGGATTTTGAATCCTCGTAATTGCTCAGTACCCCAGTTGTACCTCTCATCAGAAAGGCAGGACTTCCAGCAGCCCACTGTCCACAACACTGTGCTGGGGCAGTGTTTCAGAACAGACTCAGAGGCAGCACGGACTGGCTCTAGGAACTTTGTTGGCCTCTGCAAACTAGAAATTATTCACTTCTCATAAGCCACACGCAAAGACATTCACCATTGTAAAAAGGGAAGAGCACCACCTACCGAGTTACTAACATCACTTCTTTCAGCACCATGAGTTTTCCTTGGCGGTCTCCTGGTTGAGTCCCAGCCAAGCCTGTCCCAGTTTAATTTGCAATCTGGTGAGACTACAAAGATTTAAATGTGAAATAATGAGATTATTCCTGATGCCAGAAACCACAAAAGGTGAGAGCCTCCCAGTTCCATCTCTGTGAGTTTTCTGTTTTCCAACTCAGTTGCCTGTACATTTTAAAATCCAGAGTCTGACGGACTTTATGAGATGCTGCCAAACCTTTCTCTTTGAAAAAAAAACCTTTCCACGGAGGACACTCAAAACCCTGACATCCCATCTTTCCCAAACACCCTTCAAACATTTTTTTACAAAATAAAAATAAAATAAACTCCTGAAACAAATCAACACAAAACAAACAAAAATACTCCAAGGAAAGTGTCATAGTCACAGGGTGAGCTGCAGTTTGGACCCCTTTGCATCCCTCTCAATTGCACCACTCTGGGGAATATTTCACTACCTTCCCCCTTCTCTAGTCCTCTCTTAGATTGGGCTGCAGCACCCCACCCCACCCCTAGCCCAACTCCCCCATGTATACCAGCTGTGATAACATGACAGGCCCAACTGTGTTGGCATTTCTAAGCCCTTTTCCTCAGAATGCCTGTGGCCAGCTGCTGATTACAATGACTCAAAATCAGCTTTTTCAAAATAAAGCATAATTTATTCACCCAACGGTGCATAGCACGCAGAGCAAAGGGATAAAACAACAAAAGGCCATACACCTGGTTCTTACCTAAACTTTATTCTTTCCTTGCAAGTGCTGGGTAAATTGCACACAGCCCAAGCTCCCTTCTCCTAGGCTGGGAGAGTCAGCCACTGCAGCATTCTCTCAGTGACTCCCTCTCAAAGGGTCATCTCCAGCCACTGCCCCCAGCGCCTGCTCGCCCACCCACCCATCCACCCTTCATGTCGAGGCCATGGTTTTTAACTGTTTATGGCCCTTTTTAATCTCTAGGGTCTGGCCTTTGCAAGACACCTGCATAATGTTGCTGATGCGCAGAAAACGGCATCTTCCCAATGAATGGCCTAGTCACAGTTATCTTAATTCTCTTGACATTATTAGCCCCAGGTGCATTATCTCTACCATTGTTTTCTTTCCTGTTTGATATTCCTAACAGCCTCTTGCTTTACCCCAGGCATTCAGGCAGGATAATATTAAACAGGTGAACTGAGGTGCATATGATATTCATACAAACATGTAGAAAACGTCCTCATTCTCCACAGTTTTTACCCCCGCAAAAGGAGGCAAGCCAGAAATTCCATGAAGTCTGCAAGGATCTTCACAAGTGCTAATGATTTTACAAGGAAGGCACTCAGATGCTACTTTGATGGGCAGCAGCATAAAATCCTATAATAGACAGATTCAATCATTTAAATATTTTGATCAGAACGGAGGTGCCTCAGCAGAGCTGTGCAAGGGGACTGGAGCAGCAGGGGATTCTGCAGGGCAGCATTGAGGTGCACCAGCCAAGCTGTGTAGAAGCTCAAGAATGGAGAATCAGGGCATGTTGTAGGTCACTTGAAGAGCTCCATCAATGAGACATTTTATGTGCCTTTTTGCTTTGTTTAAATGCCGGAAAATCAAGGTGGAGGTGCTCTGTCATCAGTTAATTTAAGACTCTATTGGGGCTTTGTTAGCAACCGCCATGATGTAGTGGAGGTGAGAGGTTATCTGCCCTAGCAGAAGTGGCAAACAGCATGCTGACTCCAGGAGCACAGGGACATGTGCCAAAAGGGTCACTACTATAGAGAGCCAAACACAATGAATCCTAAGCCGTTTAGGACTGGAACAGCATCTCCTACATTCTGCCCAGCATTGAGACAAACAACAGCAATTAAACAATTTAATGTCTGGCCTTTCCAAAGGGTCCAAGCTTTGAACAACCAAAACTCCCAAGCCCAAAATGTTTCATCTTTCTATAAGGCCTGATCCAAGCCCATTAAGGTAAATGGAAGGGCTCACATTGACTTCAGTGGGCTTTGGACGTGTTGCAAATGCTGTAAAAGTGACAGCCTAGCAAGCAATAATAATACTAAGAGGCTGTAGACCGGACCAACTATTGTGTCAAAGGAAATCACTCACAAAAGGAGAGAGCAGCAAATGTGTTCTTCGCTTGTTTACAGGCTTTGTTTTGGTGCGAACTCCAGATCTAAAGAAGACAACTAACATCTCTGATCCGTTTCTTCCCTGTGCCATACAATGCTATTTAAAAGAACTCAGCTGTGCCCTGCCATGTCACCGGACTAAGCTGTCTTTAAAGGAACAAGTTTTCTAATAGTTCTGAAGAAACATTTTGAAAGTTCCTGAAATTAATTATTCATTCAGTTCCTGACGCACAACTGTCAATTCTTGTACAGTGTTTTTGGTGCAGATGTGTACTTCTGGGGAGGTACTGGAGTTGCTATGTTTTGAAGAACGCATTCACGCATTCCTTTGTGCATTAATAAGTAGCCAAGCCAGTGATGCTGTGGATGCCTGTGACAGATGAAATAGTAGATTTTCCTATAAATGAATTGAAGCGGTGTGAAAATATTCCACCTACAGCACAGTAAAGCCCTAGGTCTGCATTTTTAGGGCATTCTCGGTGGAGAACCCCTGGTGTGGAAATCACTCTCTCGGAAGCCTACCTGAGCACAAGTTTATTAGCTTCAGAGCAGGGTGCAAAGCCAGCACTCTGCCCAATTCCAGGCAGTTTCTTTTCTTACTTTCATTGTCTGTTATCATTCCTGTTTTTATATGTGCTACACCCAGATGCCACAGAAATGGATATGCTACAGGTCTAAACCAAAGCCCATTAAAGTCAATGGAAACTCCCATCGACTTCAGATCAAGAGCTATATAAATAATTTAGAATAAATAATAAATAAAGCCTCTTGTGAGTCTGTGGTGAGAGGCACACAATGACACTGAAATCTGATTCCCATATGAATTCCAACCCTGTAGTTGCAATCGGAGGCAATTTTAGGATCCACATGCCTTATCTCATAACCTCCATGAAGAGAGCATTTCAGAGGAAGGTAGCAGTAGGTTCTTTCCAAGCCAAGTAAACGTCACCATAGCCGTGGTTATAGTTGGGTTCCTGTGTCATCTTTGTTGTATTTCCCATTCTTAGCCTGGGAGCCTTCCAGAGGTAAAGCTGAGTGATGCCAAGAGCCAAATTCCCACCCACCAACTTTCCCGGTCCTGATATGGACTGAGCGAGAGGGTAGATGGAACTGCTTGATATTATCTCATTATGAGATAGTAAGTAATCAATGGAGAAGGTTCATTTGAGGTCCATGGGACACTCACTGAATCCTGAACCTCCTTAGTTAACATAAGTAACTAATTGACTGGCTGGCTCCTGGTGAACATTCCAGGTATACTAATGCAGAATGCATCTACTATGCCACTAAATGCACCAGGCATGTCTAATTATTCAGAAAATATTTATAAACACACCATTTTATGATGATATCAGAGGGGTAGCCGTGTTAGTCTGGATCTGTAGAAGCGACAAAGGGTCCTGTGGCACCTTATAGACTAACAGAGATATATACACAGCATATAGTACAACTATGCTCACATATGCCATCTCTCTGGGCTACAAATATGACAAACTGTCATATGATGCACTTCATTTTCCATGCATCTTTGACCACATCACCTGTTCACTGATTGATCTTCCTCTTAACATTCCACCCATTTCAGCATCTTCAAACAGCCATCTTTCTTTTATCTTTTAATCGTTCTCTTCTGTCCTGCACAAAACTGCATTGACCTGAGGTTCAGAATGGGTAATATTCAGCCTTGGACCAGTGACCCATTTAAAGCCAAACATCTCACGACCGGTCAGAGCTAGAAAAGGAAATTTTGCCACTTTGCCAATGGGATAAATGGTCATTACTTCTGGCCCTGGAACATCCCTAACATATCAGATCTTTAGTATCAGGACTTAGAGCTAGTAAAAAAAAGGCTGTAAAAATTTTATGAAGATGATTCAAAAAAATTGTAACTAGTTTTCTGGAATTTCAGAGACTTTTTTTTGAAAGATTAAAATATCATCCAATCAAAAAACGGGGGGAAAAATCAACAAGATTTGTGGTCATTTTTTCAATCACAATTTCAATTTTTGACAAAAAAAACTGAGTGAAAACTTTTAGCTCTAATTACAATATTACTATGTAGAGAAGAGAAACCGTTTTAGAACTTTTTAAAGGTTTTCTAAAATGTCAGTTATAATTTCTGGCATAATATTATTATTATTATTATTATTATAACAATTCACCTATAAACCCCAGACAGGGGCCTCACTGTGCTAGGCCCTGTACAGACATGTAATAGAAGACAGTTCCTGCCCCAAAGAGCTTACAAGGTTAATGTAAAACAAGATGGACTGAATGGCTGAAATTAAGGAAAATGAAGGACTGTCAGGTTGAGAATAATGGGGCAGATATTGTCTGTTTTGTGCCACTCCGATAGTGCAAAGCAGCCCTGAACTCAGCTTAACCACATTCCCCCTGTGTAAAAGTGTTCCTGAGCAGTGTAGCACTGCCAGTGAGGCTCTTACTGCACCCCTCTCGCAGCCATTGGCGCAGAGGGCGTGGCTAGGGAAAAGAGAATGTGGCCAGTTGTATCTGCAGCCCAGCAATTCGCCACTGGCAACAGGAGTAATTTACAGCAGTCCTGTGGTTGTTGTCATTTATGCCAGGGGCTGGATTAGCTCCAGAACAGCGTCAAGATCAGAGGATCACAACAATGCCTTAAAGCCTCCTTTCCAATCCCCTCCTGAGCTATGGCAAGTGAAGCTCAGAAACTGGGCCCAAACTTCTTCTGTGTTCCCTTGTCTTTCCATACTGTCTCTTATTAAAATCTGTGTTTTTGCAAGTTCTTTGGGGGCAAGGACCACGCCTTCCTAAAATCTGTACAGCAGAAGGGGGCCCCCTAATCTGGTTGGGGCCTTTGGGAACTACAGCAATACAGATCATTGATGATAACGCACTGGATTTAGACAATGAAATAGACTAGTCACTTATAGCATGAGAACTGAAAATGTAGCAGAACATTGTAATGTCTCACCTGCACTTTTTGCAGCCCAGTGTTTAAATCCAAACACAAAACACACACCCCGAAAAAAATCAGGGCCAGATTCTCTATGGTACGATTCAGCACAGCACCACTGAAGTCAGTGGAGCTATGTCCATTTACACCAGGTAAGAATCTGGTCCCAATGTCTTCAATGGATTTTTTTTCTCTCTTTTTTTCTCAAGACCTGAACTTTGGGCCTTAACTGACAGCATCCCTTTAAAGATATTTTTAGTCCAGTCATGATCTTATATAAAGTTTTACAGATCTGAAATATCTGGCATTTGCCTAGTCTAAAATACCAAGAAAATGAGTATCAGCCATCCCCAGAAATTAGATCTGCTAGGTAGGAAATCCATCTACCAGAATATTCAATGCACTCTTTGATCATAGAGGAGGACTTCTTTAATGTGTTGGAGGAAAGACAATATATTTTCAAGACATTGTTCCATCCCACCTATTTCCTGCAATCTAGGCCTTAGAAATAAATATGTCTACTTAATGATTCTTGCAGGTGCTCAGGGTTTTGGGTGTAAAGATAAATTACCACAATTAAGGTTAAGTTATAACTTGGACAGGTGGTTTTCTATCTGTAACTGGCTTCTGTTGGCCACTAGAGGGCACCCACATCTACCACTACTGCAGAGAGGCTGGCTATTGAGGAAGTTGCTCCCATGCGCAGTTGGCAACATCTTTTTGCAAATAATTTACGTGGCTTCCCAGGCTGAATAGGTCTTTCCAGTTTATTGTTGGGCTCCTGAGAAGGGGAAAAGCTTCAAAACAATGACCTGGAGCACAACAAGAGCTAGAGGGAGCAATAGATAATCATATGTAAATCAGAACCAAGAACAGAAACACTTATTGCCAGGTTAATGGGAGGGGGTGTCTGAAAATGGATACACGAGCCCAGGTGGTTGTCACAGAATGAGAAGTCTTTGGCCCTCTAACTTCTACAGCTCAGTTTCCCTAGCCTATGCCCCAGCCAGCGCAGGATTGTTCCCTACAGCAAGTTACCCAGTGTTTTGTCCAAGCTAGTTCTAGTGTCCCAAGCAGGGGAGTTTCCATCATTTTCCTTGAACATGATTCCACATTTACTAGAGCTCACTACTTGGAAACGTTTCCTGATATTCAGCCTGTGTTTCCCTTTGCTGAGTTCCATGCCATTTCATTATACCACGTTCGTGCAATCTTAAAAAATTCCTCTCCCGCCTTGATTTTTGGTTACACCCTTTAAGTACGTATAGATGTTTATCCTGTAGAATTAGCAGAGAAAGAAGAGTCCAGATACCCCAGAGATGTGTGCATTTGAGTTCAGATAGAGACATTAGGTTTTGTTCTTTTGAGCTTTCCTTCTAGAGCAATTTCCTCAACCTTAATTTGAATTGTTCTCCTTTGAATTCTGTCCAGTTTGCCAAGGACTTTGTCTTACCAAGATATTGAGATTTGTTGAATATTCTACAGCATGTTTGCTCTAGAGCTTTATAAAAAGCGGGTGTTAACAGGGGTTAAAAGGGGGTGTTTTCAGCTGGTGTTAACTGGCACAGATCCATTGCAGAACTAAGCTGATTTACACCACCTAAGGATCTGGCCCAAAGCCCATTACCTCCTTGTCCATGACTTGGTCTTTATGTATTCAGCCAAAATCAGGGTCTGTTTCCCTCCCACCCACCCACATCCCCCAAATTGAACTACAAGTACACATCTGTCTGATGTTGCCCTAAGTCTCCTTCATCTTTACTGCTTTCTAAATTAGTCCCTCCCACTGGAGACCTGAGTTTTGAAGTTTAGATGATTAAGGGCTAACAGAGGGTAAAGCACTGCACATGTAATGGTTCCTAAGCTATCAGCCAGCTTCTAAATCAAATTTTATTTGTCTTCCCCATTGTCAGCACACAGAACTGGTGTAAGTACGTGACTATGAATCTTCGCCAGACCATATCTCAAGGTCCTGTTACCCCCATAGCATAGTGTCTAGGTTCCAGGCAAACCAGAAAAACAGCCACCCCCCCTACCCGCACAGAGTCATCTATACAAAAAATGTCTGAATATTTTGCCAACCCTCTTGCTCAATACTCAACTACCCTAGATAACAGCCTACACAGCAGAGCTGCCTCTGCCCCTTTTCCTTCCATCACTGAAGCTCTGCAGTGCTCAGGAAATCCAGCACAAGGGGCTTATCTTACAGTAGGTGAAAAATTAGGAGTAAGTTCTCCTTGAAGCCCATGGGAGTTTAGCTCGATTAAGGAGTGTAGAACCTGATCCCATGAAAACGAAGCAGCCCCTAATCTCTGGAGCTCTGCAGGCTGTTTAACTTGAAATACATCCTGTACAAGGGAGAAAAGAGTTAAGTCCTGATTATATGATGACGAAAAATGCTTGGAAGAGTCCCTTAGAAGGAGTTTTTGTGTTTGAGCTGAGAAAACCCAGCTTTGCCCTGTTTTGCACATGCAGGAACACAGCTCATGCAACCTGTGTAATAAGGTGCTGTGCAATGGAGCTCAATGTTTTTGTATCTTTGGAAAATTTTACGTGGGGAGCAGCTGCTAATAAATTAGCATGGATGTTTTACAGCTTGTTGACACCACCAAATTTTGCAGATATTATAGTGCGTACTCAATGGCACGTCTGGAGTATTCCTTTAAAAACAAAACAAAACACAAGCATTCACCACCATGCAGGATAAAGAATGCAGGAGAACTCCATACATTTACCCAATAGACCATTGACTGTTCATCCTGTTCCGTAGTTGGTCTGGTCATAACTCCTAGACTGGAATCAGCCAAACAGCCATTAGTTCCATGGAGGAAGTGCCAGCTTTTTTCTCACCGTGTTTCAAAGCAGGGGAAGGATCATAATGTTTACTTCCCTGGGTGATGAGAGGCTTCATCAATTGTTGGTTAATCACTTTGAGACCATTAGATGGAAAGGGTGAAATTAGAGTAAATAGTATCAATCCTTATAGCCTGTAGTAGGTTGGTTTGAAGACAGTGAAGTACAGAATAAAGTGTGCCCGTTATTCAATAAATGATTCCAGTGCAATTTGTCAAAGTGACCATGTATCTCTCAGTATCCACTGTCAGAGAGGGGATTTTTCCATACTTCTGTATCATTCCCTTTGTTTGACTCTGGCAACACAGATATTGGATTCGAAACTCTTTCTCCATCCCCTTCAGGGTTCATGCCTGACTAATATGTTTAGTGATCATCCGCATGGCTGTTTACAAGCTCTTACCTATACTTTACCAGCACAGATTTCCTTTGCTACCCCTCCTCTTACTCATAGTGGGCAGCTGTCTTTTTAGGACTGTCCTTTCAACCCAGAATAGAATAAATTTTTGCAAGGCTGAGCTAATAAAGATAGGAGAACCTAAATCCTACAGTTTAGAACTCCCTGGTACTTCACTGGCTCTAGAAGCCTTCAAGGCCTTAAAGGGAAGATATCTTTTCTTTTGTGGGAAAAACATTGTGGATGTAAGTTTTAGAGTATTTTTGAAGCCCGAGAACTTCTAGAGGAATAAAAAACCATCTGAACGTCTCTGGAGCCCTATTAATCACCCAGGACCAAATTCTCTGTCTCTCGCCCCTCCTTATGACCACTGATATTGAACTCTCAAAGAGCATATCCTGTATTAAATGCTGTATAATGCTGCTGAGATTTTGTCTTAATGTCTGAAATACGCTGTCCCTTACCTGGGAAAGAAGAAAGGGGTTACATGTCTCATGCAATTTAGAACATGGTGCAAGATGCAGTCTTTGCGTAGATTTTCCTCCAGTAAATAAGGCTACAAAATAGTTGGCAAAACTTTTCCTTCTCTCTGATATTTTCCTCCAAAAATGCTCCAAAATAGAGCTGGTCAGAAATTTTTCAACAAAATGCTGATTCGTCAAAACCAAAACTTCTTGCAGAAAAACATGTTTTGACAAAACTTTAGTCCAGAAGGTTATTCTGGTTCAAGATGGAATTTCTGGTCAAAACCAGAGAGAGTTTGTGTCCTGTGTATCAGGCAGAGCAGGGTCTTCAATCTAGTGCTGCACATCCCATGTGAGTAATCTAACCTCTGGGCTATTGGCTATTTTGGAGTGAGTGAATCTCTCTCTCCTCTCCACTTTACTCCACTCCACCCTCCCTCTCACCCCCATTTTGGAAAAAAAAAAGTCTGTTTTGTCCCAATGAAGAACATACATAAATGTAGAAACTTTGAAATGTTTTCACCAAATGGAATTTTTGTTCTCCAACCAATCCTACTCCAAAGAACCACAACCCAACCAGAGAGGAACAGAAAAGATGGCGCACATCCAGGCAAGAGTGGATTATTGTACGGATGCCTAGATATTACAGTGCTGAGCATATGAGAAGATAGATTGATTAGTTAAGTGTTTGGGAGACCGAATCTAAATGCATCCTCTGTCATTAACGTCCCGTAGCTGGATAGATAGATGGCATATTTATTCGACTAAACTGTACTGTGACTGGAAGCACCTTCTCAATACTGCATGCTGTTACATATGAACATAGGTAGAGACTCATAGGGCCTTCAAACCCCTGTATAACAGAGCTCCTGTAAAATACAATGGGATTCAGCCTGCAGGACAAAAATCCCTAAGGCGGCATGTAGAATTTTAAGGCTTCAGGGGCCCAATTGCTTCCACTCATCCCACAGGATATGAGCTACTCCCATTGACGTGAATGTGAGTACGGGCCGGGGGAGGATCAGGCTCCAGGATGGTATGCAGTTGTATTCAGACTAACAAGAAAGATGCCAAAGAGCTTGTAAATTACTGAGCCAGGGAGCAGAGAACAGGAGGGAGATGGGGAAATGAGCACAAAGGCTCTCAGAGTAATACCCATTAATTAACTGTCCCCCTTCCAGCTTTTTCCCCCTTTTCCCTTCCTCCCTCCACCTCCTCCCCGTCCCTCTTGCAATCTTTGTGCCCATTTTGTCCCTATTCAAGTGAAAATGTAAGGATTTTTTTAATTGCAGAGAAGTTGCTGATGTTCAGTTCCTGCTGGGTAAAAATTATTCAAGATCACTCCCTCTGGGCCCCTTTAAACTCCTGTGAACCCTTGTAAAACTCCGTGAACTCCTCAATCCTCTTGCTGACTTTGAGTACTGGATATACTGTACAGTAGCTATCCTCAGTGTATTATGTGTGCTGGAGTTCAAGGCACATTTGTTGTATCTTTTTCCAGTCCTAAAACCCAAAATATAATCTTTAAATCTCCTTTGTGTGACAGCCACGTTTTGTTGTACAATTAGGTTTGGGAACCAGGTACTGGGTGAGAGAGGGATGGGAACTGGAATGGACGTAAAATCATCAATGTTATCTTATGATTTTATGAGCTATCTCCCCAAGAACTCTGTCCAGTATCTCCACTAATGGGAGAGCAAGTGAGCCCTGAAGAGTTGTGGCAGGCTAACATTTAGATGCTGCTCTGTGGTTCTTGCCTGCAGTGCTGTATAGCTCAGAAAGCAATGCGCAAATAGGCAGCACTGCAGAGTGGAATAAGATCAAGCTTCCCATCAGTTTAATATCATATGAGCCCTGCAGATAGAGAATTAAGTCCTGCCCTTGCAGCTAGACAGACCCAACAACCTAAGAAGTCTTTTCAGCATCTAACAACTGTGGTCCTGGGCTGCTGTTCTGAGGTGTTGGAATTCCTGATGGAGGTTGATCTGGGACAGTTGAGAACCTGGGCCAGCAGAAATCAGTAACACAATCCCCCAGCAAAGACAGGGATGTTTTCTCTGTAACAAGATCTCCTGGCTCTACAACAAGGGGTCTCTGTTGGTAGTAACAAAACTCTCTCTTAGCTCCTTCAGTTACAAGGAGTCCCTTTCCTTAGTCAAATGACCCCAACACCCTCACTCAGTAAGCTGCTCTGCTCTCAGATATAGGGCCTTCCAGCTCTGTAGCAAGTGCTCAAAGGAGAGCAAACATTTAAAAAGGGGAGGACCTCAGGGCTCAGTTTTCAAAGTGGTTTCATTTGCCTGTGGACCTATCAGGAAAGAAGAGGAGGCCAATTTAAAGAAATGCAGCCCATCTCTGGGTATTTCAAATATTTCCTTTGTCACCCCACTCAGAGGTGAAAGTAAGCTGGTATGATACGGTACGGCATACCGGCAGGAGCCGGTACACCGCCAACTATACTGGCTTCCCCAGGCTGGTGATTTAAAGGGCCTGGGGTTCCCGGCAGCAGCCGGAGCCCTGGGCCCTTTAAATTGCCACCAGAGCCCTGCTGCCGGAGCCCCTGGGTAGCGGAGGCAGCCAGGAGCCCTAGGCCCTTTAAATCGCTGCTGGAGCCCTGCTGCCGGAGCCCCAGGGTAGCAGCGGTGGCCGGGGGCTCCGGCAGCGATTTAAAGGGCCCGGGGCTCGCTACCGCAGCCGGAGCCCCTTTTAAATCTTAATTTAAAGGGCTCAAGGATTTAAAGACCGCGCCTCTTCCGGTTGAGGCCCCGCCCCCTGTTCAGGACTCCTGCGTACCGGTAAGTCCTTTAAGTTACTTTCACCCCTGCCCCCACTTCCCTTTATAGTGTTTTATATTCCAGTTGGTATATGAAGATGCCAAGAAATGGCTTTGATCTAAACCCATAAAGCCCCCAGTGTGGCACTGAAATGCCCCTTCCACACTCTCTGGCAGAGAAAGCACCAGATCCTTGGGTGTAAAGCCATGGCTTTCGGCTTGGCTTGCAGCAGTCAGGCCTGTCATAGAAAGGAAGCCCGGGGGGGTGCGGGGGGCAGAGGCGGTGACAACAGAGGTAGGTGCCATCATTTTTCTGGGCCAGCAGAGGTTGGATGTATCCCACGGTCAGAGCTCAGTTATCAGGTTAAAGGAAATGCAGTAGATCTAATCTGTCTGGGCTTCCTTAAAGCATTTGATTTGGTATCACAGGGGAAATGTAATCATTAAGCTGGAGAAGGAGGAGTTTAGTACAGGAATTGTTAGGTGGGTAAGGAACTGGCTAGAGGGGAGATAATATCAGATTGTACTGAAAGGAGACGTATCAGGCTGGAGGGAGGTCACTAGTGGAGAACTCATCAAAGAAGGCGTGCGCTAATGAAATTTGCTGATGACACAAACTTGGGAAGCATTGTCAATACAGAGACGTATTGCAATATTAGACAGGAAGAACAGGATGACCTTGAGGACTGGAGTAATAGAAATGGGATGAAATTTAATAGCATAAAGTGCAAGATCATGCACTCAGGGACTAATAACAAGAATTTCTGCTCTAAGTTGGGCACTTCTCACTTGGAAATGATAGAAGAGGAGAAAGACCTTGGTGTATTAGTTGATCACAGGATAACTTTGAGCCAGTGAAACTTTGCAGCCGTGAAAAAGGTAAAAGTGATCCTAGGATGCATCATGTGGATCAGGGAAGTATTAATGCCAAGGCACTGGTAAGACTTCAGTTAGAATACTGTGTACAATTCTGGTCACCCACGTTCAAAAAAGATTAATTCAAACTGGAACAGGTACCGAGAAGGGCTGCTAGTGTGGTCAGAGGAATGGGGAGCCTATCTTAACAGAAAAGACTAAAAAGTATGGCTTGTTTAGCCTAGCGAAATGAAGGCTCAGAAGGGATCTGACTGCTTTCTATAAATACCCAGGGGGAGGGAGAGGAGGGGATAAACAGCAAAGAGAGGGAAGAGCGATTTAAGCTAAAGGAAAATGTTGGATCAAGAACAAATGGGTAGAAACTGTCCACGAATAAATGTAGTCTAGAAATTACAAGGAGGTTTCTAATCATCAAAGGTGTGATGTTCTGGAACAGCCTCCCAGATGGAGTTGTGGGGGGAAACCACCAAACTAGTTTTAAGATGCAACTTGATAAGTTTATGAACAAGATTATATGACAGGGTTGCCTATGATGGCACCAGACTGGATTCTGTGACCAGGAAGTCCTTTCCAATCCTATGGTTCTGTCTCTCCAAAGGGAACAAGGGGCAGCAGAGCCGATTGTAGTATTCTGGAGATCCTCTATACACACAGCCTTTGCCCAGATTTCTTTTGTTGCTTTTAAGAAGCTTGTGGTATCAGGAATTTGGGGCATTAACCCAATGACAAAGAAATCATGTTATACTAAAAGCTTTGCCTGCATCCAGGGCCGGCACTACCATTAGGTGACCCCAGGCGGTCGCCTAGGGCGCCAGGTTTTGGGGGGTGGCGTTTCAGGTCCCTCGGCGGCCACCAGCGGGAGAGGCTGGCGCCGAAATGCCGATGAGATCCCCGGCGGCACTTTGGCGGCAGCTTCTTCAACTGCCGGAGATCTCGACTGCCGCCACGGGCGGTGAAAAAGCTGGTGTCGCCCCTGCCTGCATCTGGAGGCTGAAGTTATCATCAAGATGTTAACCCTATGATATTAACAAAAAAGAGACTGATGAGTGTTCCTCAGGCAAAGGAAATCAACTGGTGTTTTTAACTTCTTTGAATTCTTTAGATTTTAAGTTCTTCAGCAAGGCTGTTCTGCAGGACCTGAGTGTAATCAAGATGCAACAGTCACTCACTCAGACAACTTTCCCAGGAACACATGCACTCACACAGACCACACATTCAAATATGAATGCATACTGTGCTACACATATATTAATGCTGCTGTTCAGGAACTGTCTGGATATTCCCGCTGCCAACTCGGCTGCTCAGTCAATTGCAGCACTCAACCGCACCAGCTCAACATGACAAATAAAGTAAACACTGAAAACCAGCTCATCGTTGCTGGATATCTCACCACAGCCACTAAAGCGAGACGGCATCTTTTAAGGAACAGATCTCATGGAAAAGACCGACCTTTTGGTTGAAGGTTTTCACTACCACCCTCCAGGTGAGCGGTTTGCCAAGTCGTTTCAGCAACATCTGTTGGAATACTACACCCAAAACCAGGCCACACGCTTCAGCAAACCAGTGCAGCAACTTCATGAGGAGCATGTTTCCAGTCACCCCACCCTTCTCTTCTGCCTGTGCTGTCTCCTCACTGGAAAAATGCATCCTCTGTATTGTACCTAGGAAAGTGGAAAATATCCCTCCAGAATCTCCCACCCTCCTTGACTACCACAAATCCTGACGAAAGTCTGAAACCAACAGCATAGGACAGCCAGCAGAGCCTATTCACAGGAGAGCAAGCAGGGTGAAGCTGCAATTGGGGTGAATCAGAAGGAGCATCGCCCAAATTGTTTCAGTTAGAGATGGGCCTAAAGCTAAGCCTCTGATCCAAGCAGCCTGAACTTTGAGATGTTGGAATTCAGTCCAGCTGTAGATTGAGGCTTGGGTCCATTGTGAGAGTTTCAAAGCACTGCAATATGCAGACAACTGCAATTCAGATGACAGGGAACCTCTGCTTAGAAGGTGGTTGTTTTCATAAACTAGGAAGAGAGGTCAGGGCTATCTAACAGGCGACAGCAACCATGAACTTTTCCACACAGGTTAACACCTTTTACCTCATTTAGCTGGTCAAGTCTGACTGTAGACTCAACCTTTTCTTAATCTAGATAGTGAGGATTACACTCTATTTCTCTAGTGGGAAGCAAAAGAGGAAGCAAACCAACCTTAAACAAAACATGAAGCCATGAAGATGTTTAGTGTCCTACAACATATCAGTGGACAGGTAAGCTAGGGACAAGGGTGAATGATGGAGACATGGACACTACACGAGTCTTATTAGGAATGTTTTGCATTCCTTAAACACACTCCACCCAAGGGTCTCAAAGCACTTTAAAAAGCATTAATGGCTTAAGCCTCACAGCACCCCATTTGGGTAGAAAACTATTACTACGGCATAAGAAACTGAGGCCCACAAAAGTGAAATGAGTTGCTTAAAGGCACCCAGAGAGCCTGCGTCAAAACTCAGTACAGCACCCAGATCATACACCTCCCAGGCACGTGCTTGAGCCAGAAGACCAAGTACATCGTTCACTTAACGTGTGAAAAAGGACTCTCTCGCACATTTGTTCCTAGGCTGAAAGGTCAGCATTTCATTAACTTTTCATGTAATAATAATAACAATAAATGGAGATATGCCAATCTCCTAGAACTGGAATGCTTTCAATCTCCTGCTTTCACTAGCAGGACCAAGTACTGTCCCCTGACAGACTTTTGCCTCAGATCCCTAAATGGCCCCCTCAAGGATTGAACTCACAACCCTGGGTTTAGCAGGCCAATGCTCAAACCACTGAGCTATCCCTCCCCCCCTTGTAGAAAATGTTATTTCTGCCTTTCTCCCTCTGGTCAAATGGGTCAAATTTTGTGAAATCTGGATTTTCACTAGGAAGAAACGTCACCATTTTATGATGGAAATGACAAAACATCACCTCATGATGGAACAATCACACCTAGGCCACAGAAATACACAGTTCTCCAACTAACCATACACATAGACAGAGACCAGGGTCACCAAACACACTGAACACATATGCAAGCAACATGATCAGAAAGGCTAACAGTGGAAGTACTGAAAACATCTGGAGAGAGAGAGAGACTCATAAGATTTCCAACCCATCTTTGCAAAACTGGCAGCCTCCAATAGGCATCCAAACCTTTAGGTGCTTATCCAAACCAGATCTCTGATTATTCTGAGGTCCTTCCTCATCATTACATTTCCCCTTTATCTGGAAATCTAGCCACCAGACCACCTGCCTTGAAAAGGGACGAGAGATCGTCCAGAGAAAAGAAGGCTGGACAGAGACAGATCATCTCTTCGCACATCCACGGAGGAGACGCCTCTCATCTGGGATAGATCAGTCTGTGAAATGACCCTCTTCAGTCTCTGATGTAACAGAGTAGAATTTGGCACTGTCCCGATTTTCCCAAAGGAGAGCCGTTCTCAACATCCAGGAAAAGAACCAGTTGTGATGGCCTGACAACTGGGCCTGCAGAGCTCTACGAGTTGCCAGTGCAGTCAGTCACCCTTTCATTTCCAGTGCTCTGGAGCAGCAAGGGATTACAGGATTCCTCTCCAGCCGGGACAGCTGCCAGCCATCCAGCCTGATTTGTACATACTATGCCAGCTTCAGTTCAAACATTTGTGCAAAAAGAAAACACTGGGTATTTCATGTGAAACAGAGAATCTATAAATTAAACTAGAGGTTGGCCAGCACTGTAAAATTCAAGTCTCAATCCAAACTACCCCAAAGTTCAGGGGCTTTGGTTCGGTCCATTGCTGCTTCTTCGTCACTCAGTGACCTATTCCCTGTGTGTCTTCATAGATTCATAAATTCCCAGGCCAGAAAGGACCATCATGATCATCTAGTCTGACCTCCTGTACAGAACAGGCCATAGAACTTCCCTAAAATATTTTCTAGAGTCTTAGAAAAACATTCAATCTTGATTTTAAAATTGCCAGTGATGGAGAATCCACCACGACCTTTGGTAAATTGTTCTGATGGTTCATAACTCTCCAAGTTAAAAAAAAAAATCTACACCTTATTTCCAGTCTGAATTTGTCTAGATTCAGTTTCCAGCCTTTGGATTATATTAGGCCTTTCTCTGATGGATTGGCGAGCCCACTGTTAAATAGTTGTTTCCTGTGTAGGTACTTATAGATCATAACCAAGTCACCCCTTAACAAAGCTAAATAGATTGAGGTCCTTGAGTCTGCCACTGTAAGGCAGGTTTTCCAATCCATTAATCATTCTCATGGCTTTTCTCTGAACCCTCTCCAATTTTTCAATATCCTTCTTGAATTGTGGACACCAGAACTGGTCACAGTATTCCAGCAGTGGTTGCACCAGTGCCAAACAGAGGTAAACTAACCTCTAGTCATACTCAACATAGGCGCCAACTCCGTGGGTGCTCCAGGGCTGGAGCATCCACAGGGGAAAATTAGTGGGTGCTCCAAACTCACCGGCAGCAAAGCTCCCACCCCCTCACCTCCTTTTCCCTCCCCCCTGAGTGCACTGCATCCCCGCTTCTCCCCTCCCTCCCAGCACGTCCTGCCCACCCGCTGCCTAACAGCTATTTGGAGGTGCTTAAGACTTTCCAGGAGGAAGGGGGAGGAGCAGGGACGTGGCATTCTCAGGGGAGCAAGCGGAGAAGAGGCAGGGCAGGGGCGGGGACTTGGGGGAAGGGGGTGTGGCTGGGTAGGAAAAGGCAGGGTGGGGCATGGACTTTGGGGAAGTGGTAGAATGGGGGTGGGATGCGGGTGGTGCAGGGGCAGGGGCGGGGCTAGGGATGGGGGAGGTCAAGCACCCACTGGGCAGAGGGGATGTTGGTGCCTATGCTACCTTCCCAGGATGGTGTCCACCTTCCCAGGATGGTGTCCTCCATCCTGTAAGTGCAGCCTACATTCTTTGCTCTTAAATGTATACATTTACATTTAGTCATATTAAAAACACATTGTCTGAGCCCGGCTTACCAAAAAATCCAGATCCATACACCATGGATGCTCTAACTTTCACAGCAACAGTGGGGCTAAAACTCAGATCCCCCTGCTCCAAAAAAGCACAGAACCCTGGCACTTAGGCAAATGAGATTCTCCCCTTGCTATCAGAGGGGTAGCCGTGTTAGTCTGGATCTGTAGAAGCGACAAAGGGTCCTGTGGCACCTTATAGACTAACAGAGGTATTGAAGCATAAGCTTTCGTGGGTGAATATCCACTTCTTCGGATGCTTTCGTGGGTGAATACCCACTTCTTCGGATGCATCCGAAGAAGTGGATATTCACCCACGAAAGCTTATGCTTCAATACCTCTGTTAGTCTATAAGGTGCCACAGGACCCTTTGTCGCTTCCCCTTGCTATGAGCAGTATAAGGCCTATGACAAACAGCTGAGCAGTTCTGATTCTGTCTAGCACAGGAGAGCAATATTCACACACTGGCCAGTTCGTTACATTTTATCACTGAAGATGATGAAAGGAGCAATAAGCTTCAGCTTAATTTTCATAGCCCCAGCTAAGTCTCGAACTCTGGCCATTAGAAAAGTATTTATCTTTGGGCTTATAAAGTGAGCAAACTTGACGTGGAAAGAATATCCCTGAAGTCACATGAGGTCACTTTTCTGACCCTAACTGCAGCTTGCACATTTTAAACACAATTCCCATGTTATAGCTGAGCAGTTAAATTGTATGCAGTAAAACAGACTCGTAGCAAACGTAAGTTAAATTTCAGGATCACAGCATCTGCAAGGAGGAGCATGAATGTTACAATTGTAACAAAGCCTTGGGAATCTGAGATGACTGCACAGGATTAGTCAGTGGGTAATACAAAACCCAAAAGCCCCACACACCAGTAAACAGCCAGACACTCTGTCCAAATCTCTCATCCCCACCAGCCGTTACATTGTGGGAAAGGACTAGTAGCGAATACCTGATCCCTCCAGCCACTCTGGAATGTGGCTCCTGACCAGCTTTAAATGGGAGAAACAATGGGTAAGTTCTCAGGGCACTGGCATTGCAGGAAGTGTGCGTCAAGGAGCCTAATGGAGAGGAAAAAGGGCAGCAGTGATGGAAGAGCCTGATAGCAATCGAATTATATATCCTTAGTGAAAGGGAAGGGAAACCAACACACGTGTGTCCCATGTGTGTTTTACTAAAGAGCCATTTGGGCATCTTGCATATTGGGATGCATGTTTCTTCGACACACAGATCTGCTTTCAAAAAGCCAGTGCATATTTATTTACATGAACTCCCCTCCATGTTGCTATTTCTTCTTGTTGCACAAAAGTTTGCATTGAGGTTTGATCTGGCCTCAGGGCATACATAATGGTTTGCAGTAAAGTGGTCCCTAAACAAACCCCACTCCTAGCACAAGTATCTACAGAGACAAACAGCTCCTTATTAACCAGTGGGGAGTCCTCCAGCCATTCCAAGGGCTAACTGCAATCTCTATGAATGGATAGTTTTCCTTCCGCAGGCTGGAATCTGAACAGATTTCATCTGTCTGCAGTAGTGAGTGCTTCCCTCTAGAACATCAAGGGGAGAATCTATCTGCACTCCTGGGCTGGCTTTTGGGACAACCATCTGTATTACCATTTTTTAGCATTTCAGAGTACCCATAAATGTGCTAGGCACTCCACAAACAAACAGAAAAGACAATTCCTGCCCCAAAGAGCTTTCAATGTAAATACTAGGCAAGATACTAGCAAGAGCAACAAACAGCTGGGAAGTAGAAAGAGGAGAGGCCAGGGTTATAAAACAAAGGGTATGTGGTTACAAAGGTTTATAGAGCATCCATTTCATGGGGCAATTATACATACAAGAACACAGGGGCACGCACGTGTACAGACATACATTTCTTAATTAGAATAAAAAATGCAGACATAGCCTCTGAACAATTCTAGTCTATTCTACATAGATTTGTATCCTGCGCTCATCACTGTAACATCTGAATGCCTTCCAGCCATGCATTAAGCAATATGACTACACATCTGTCACAAGTTCTTAAATTTAAATGAAAACAATCATACGTTTTATGAGACCTTACGCATGATGGAAGTATCTCAACAGAAGAGAACTATGGTCTAAAACCAAGTCCCCTTGATGTTAGTGGTTTTGGTTTGATAGCTCATAACCAATACCTGGAACTGGATGCAGAAGCAGGTAGGCAGAGCCCAGAGCACTACTGTTATGCACTGCCAGAGGCTCACCACATTCAAAAGACAAGTAAGTCGCTGCATTCTGCACCAGGGAAAGCTTCAGCTTGCTCCTCGATGGTAGCTCCAAACAATGCACATTGCAGCAGTCTGGGATGGCGTTCACAATGGCCAGAATTACAGTAACAAAGACCACATCATAAAGGGGCCAAAGTAATCTTCCGAGGATCACTTCCCTTGGAGGTGCCATGGGCTTTGAGATACAGATGGGTTTCAATGTACATTGTGTCTAGAGTTCAGCTATTTCCGCTCATAAGGAACCCTATGTCCCTCTTTCTCCATTAGGGAGTCACCCCTCTGGAACTCTGGTCTGAACAAGCCAAAAGTCTCAATGTGAAATTCGGTTGAAGAAACTACCAACTGTAGTTTGATTTTGGGGGTGAGGAAATCACTGAACATCACGTCAATTCAGCCCAGGTTCCCCAAAACCAGGCCTAAAACCAAGCCTGGATTTCAGATTTGTAATAAAATCTCTGACCTTTCACCTTGGTTTTGGTTATCTTATGCATAGGGCCCTATCAAATTCATGATCCACTTTGGTAAATGTCACGGTCATCGGATTTTAGAAATCTTAAATTTCATCGTTTCAGTTATTTAAATCTGAAATTTCATGGTGTTGTAACTGTAAGAGTCCTGACCCAAACCGAAGTTGGGGGGAGGGGGGGTTACAAGGCTATTATAGGGGGTCATGGTATTGCCATCCTTTCATCTCTGTGGCTGCTGCTGGTGGTGCTCCCTTCAGCACCAGCAGCTGTGGAGCTTCCTGGAGGTGGGTCTGACCCAGCCCCGGGAGCAGCTGTGCAGAGGAAGAGGAAGTCCCATCCCTCCCCAGCCTGGCCAGGAATATCAGCTAGAGCCCGGTGCATGGTAGGAGCCCCCAGCTGGGGTGCCTCAGCCCAGCTCATCCCCAGCTCTGGGCCCAGTGCTCAGGGGCTAAAGGGGCCTTGGATTCGCTGTGTGTGGAGGGGTTTGTGACCACAGCACCCCCCCCAACCATGGCACCCTAGGCAGTCACCCACCCGTAAAGCCAGCCTTGCCCCCTCTCCCCCCCAATAGTGACCACACACACACACACACACACCATGCCACCCTCACTTCTGGGCTGCTGCTGGCGGTGGCACTGCCTTCAGAGCTGGGCACCTGGCCAGAAGCCACCGGTCTCCGGCCGCCCAGCTCTGAAGGCAGCACAGAAGTAAGGATGGCAATACTACAACCCTCCTACAATAGCCAGATGTCATGGGGTGGGGGCATCAGATTTCACGGTCCATGACACGTTTTTCATGGCTGTGAATTTGGTAGGCCCCTACTTATACAAGTTTTCCAAAGTTATAAACATAACCCTGGTTTGAAAACTGTTTTTTATCATTATCTATATATGACCCAGTTATGGTAAATTACACTTCCCTGAGTGTAATTTCAGACTTTGTTGGGGGGAGTTACTCAGGAGTTACCCTAGTGTAAATGTGACCCAAAATCAGGCCAGTGTAAGCATAGCACTAAGATGATACAAGCTCTATAAACACCAGTAAGCAGGATAATATAAAGCAAGACATACTATTCCAGGTTGTTCTGTCAGAAGTAATGAACGTAAATTTAATATTCCGATTAGACAGGAGGATTCCACAACAGAACAGGTGTCAAGAGAGGTGTTTAATGCATGACCTATAGCAAAATTAGATAACACACTCCAGTGAATAGAGGGAATTGGCACCAGGTATAAAGGGATTGGATTCAGTGACCTACAAGGTGCCTTCTAGCATGAGTGTCTAGGATTTTAAATTGTATTATTCATACAGGGCATCACAAAACACTGTGCCAGATTCCAATAATCCTTACCTATGAACTATCCCCCTGATGTTAATGGGACTATTCATGTGGAAAGGTTCTACCCAGTGTGAATAAGTATATCAGAGCATGGCCCTTCATTGAATAACTGGGGAGAAAGAGGGGTCATGAAATCCGGAAAAGGAATCCTAGATTAAGTAACGAGACCAATATAGAGTACTGCAGCCATTCAGCAAGAACAATGGAGTTACAGGCCTGTCCCTGATGGTACAAGAGCCTACTGGGAATGACCACATATTTTCAGAGAGATTTACTAAATTCCCTGTCTTACATTTGCTAATTTGAATTCCTCACTCTGCTACCTGGGATGCTTGTTCTCTCTCAGGCAGTGGCTGGGAATCAAGAGACAAAGGATAAAGAGCTCTTAATGAGTGAACCTTAGTTCATTTCAGTGAAGCACCCTGAAGTTCTGATGTTCCTCAAGCCTTTTCCAAATGATCAGAACCTACCTACCCCCTGCTCCATCTTTGTGTCTATGGCGCACTCAACATAGAAGCGCCAGTATGCAGGTGCCAAGTATAGCAATGAGTCACATTCTCCCATCCTCAAAGGACTCTCTTCTTCATCTTTACTTGACCTCTTAGGCCTGCAAAGAGGAGCTGAAAGTTCTCACCAGAAATGACTCTCATGAGATTTCCAGCTGGCATTTCTTGCTCTCATTTGTGCGGGAAAAACCATGGGAATTCCCCTTCCCACAGTATCCCAGCCCCTCTGCTCTGAATCCTGTCCAGAGCCCTGCAGTGCAGAAGAACACAAAAGTCAAAAATAGAAAAGGAGAAAGCAGTGACATGAGCATCTTCGTACCAAACACTTGTACAGAGGGAAGCGGAGCAGGGGGAGAGGCTATGTCTTATTTTATAAGAACTGGTTTGCCCACCCCTGTGAAACACGTAAGAGGATGTTTTTGATCAGGAGAATGAAGCCCAGCTCTGCCCTTGGAAGCTAAACCAGACCTCATGTACAAAGGGGGAAATTGGGTTCTGGTGATTCACCTTCACTTCCCAGGACTTTGCACTGAACTTAGCCCCCAAAGCCACTTCTTACATCACCATTCCCTGGGAAGGGTGACTGTAGGGGACAGCTCTTTGTACGTGGGTGGGATGAGAATGGGGAAAGCCTCTTTGACCTTACAGGGCAAACCCAGGTGGCTTGTAAAATATTCTCTCCCCATCAAGAGTGCTGGATGAGAAAATATTAGCACTGATTACACTGCACCGGCTGGAGGAAAATGAAGTGCAGGGAGGACAAAGCGGACCCCTGTGCAGAAATGATGGAATGGTTTAGACTCTCCCTCACAGTGCATATCCTGGCATGCAGGCTGGTTTTCTTTCCCCCGTTAGCTTGTGGGTGAGGCCACCTATGGCTGGGTGCAGGGGGAGGGGGAGAAGGGATTTTCAGGGGGTACAGTGGCCACACTCCTCCATCTCCATCTCTGGAACGAGTATGTCACTTGGAAAAAACAAGAACACATTCCACTGGTGCAATCGAAAAAACATTGACCTCACTGGGACCTAACATTGATGCTATTATGATGCCAGGGCGAGAAGTGTCTATTTAACAAGAAAGGAGAGGAGGATAAAAAGCATAGCGCATGTCAAGGCTGAGGAGAGCTGCAGCACAGAGGGGACATTATTCTCAGTTTTGGATTAAGTTCAGTGTTTTAATGAAAGCACTTATTAGCCCCAGCTGGGGTTCAATTTTCCAGAGAGTTATGAAAAAAAAATATTGCTCTAGTCATTCTTCTCCCAGATTGTGCAGAGACATCAATTACTGATCCTAATACTCTATTGGAAAGTAACAGCTGGATAAAAGCCTCTGGCTATACACAATTGAGTTGCTTTGCATTTTAAAGTACATTTTTTGGCTATACTGTGTCCATGTTTTTCACCCCTCATGGATTTTGGATGTTTCTGATGGAGACTGGAGTAACCCTGGCCTTGCCACCCTCTGGCTGCAATCAGAGCCATCTCATCTACCAGCAGAGGAGGATCAATTGTCTTTGGAGCCCATCAAGGCCGGCTCCTTAACTGGATGACAGGACTGGTGCTGAGGATAATAAGAAGTGCTCCTTCTAGTCACTGAGACACTGGTACTACGATCAAATCCAGCAGATGCATGCTAAGCACTCAGTCTGTGAGAGCAAGGGACTGGATGGCATTTGTCTCCTGAATCCTTACGCAGAGCACCAAATTACAGGGATCAAGACACTCATTGGACATTGAGTCCATTTTCCCATGTAGGTCACTGTCAGCCTAAGAACTGGGAAACTTTCAAAATTCCCCAAGAATCCCATGTCTGAACATTCAGAGCCTGACCCTGGGTACCCTTATCTCCTGTTAAGTTCAGCTAAGAGGAAGGAGGGCCCAATGGTTACCGCAGTAGCCTGGCATTTAGGAGACTCAGGTTCAAACTTCTGCTGTGCCGCAGACTTTCTGTGTGACCTTGGGCAATTCACTTTGCCTCTGTGCCTGAGTTCCCTGTCTGTAAATAGGGATAATAGCATTACTCTACCTCACAGGGAGTTTGTGAGGATAAATTCATTCGAGATTAAGAGGTGCTCAGATACTGCTATGGCAGGGGCCATACAAGTGTCATAGATAGAATTAGAAATGCCACAAGCTCAAAAGAGAGCTCCATCATTTATATCTTAACAATAAATTGATACTTAAGTCAGGATAACTTCCTAAGGAAGGTCTATCAGAAGGGAAGACAGCATTCAGCAATCAGAGCATAAATGCTAAACAAAGAGAAAAGCCTTTCCCTCCCTGCGGAGGACATGTGGTGGAAGAAGGTCCAGTTTCACATCAGATGTCCTTGTTAGAGTAGGCAATTGACTATTGTGCCCTGTACGTTTTCCAGATTCTGGCCTCTCAGAGTTTGCCTGCATTTCAGAACCACTTTAATACCAGGGACAGTTCAGGAGTTGGGAAAGAAACATCTGAAAATTCAGTTTCTTTTTCGATTACCAGAAGCTTAAGGGTGTGATTTCCAAAAGCACCTGTATGACTTAGGCGTGCCAGTCCCACTGAAAGTGAAAATCAATGGAACTAGAGCTCCTATGTTACTCAGGCACTTCTGAAAATTCCCCTCCTGTGATAAGGGGAAAGTAGGGAGCAAACTACAAAGAAGAGGGGAGAGAGATTATGTACATATCTAAGTATATGAGAAAGTGTGTGTGCATCCATGTGTGCGTGTGCTTATTATTATTTACTGAGTGCCTGGCACATATAAGATAGACAGGAGCTCACAGTCTGTTAGATAATATAGCGCAGGCACATTGTACAGCAGACGGTCAGGGTCTGTGCAGAATATGTGATGTGTGCCATGTATGGTTGGTGTTTCACGGGGGTGGGGCTGTTATATGTTTGCATATGTGCAAGAGGTGTATATGCCATGGGTACCACCTGTGTCATTTAGAAACCAGAGACAGGAGATGTCTGGTGTTCTATTTTAAAAAATAATGGACACCCGGATAAAGAGGAGATTTTGCAAGGGGAGCCTTCAGCATCCACGGCCACAAGAAAAGCCCAAGTGATAGCAGTGTGTTACGCTTGCCAGGGGAATAAAGGCCGGTCACAGAGGGTGCCTCTCCCATTCTCAGGCTCCAGTGAGAAGGCAGCAGAGGAACTGCTGCCGATGAATGTGAACAATTTCTGGAAGAGTTTAAAGCTGTCTTCACATGAACAGCTGTGCTGAACCGTAATGGATGGTCACTGTCAAGTACAAACTGTAAATTTCCTCACAGAACGGGGTTGTGTGTTTATTATTGAGCCACATGTTACCCGGGGGCCCTGCAGGGAGGGGGCAGGGAAGCCCACTCAAGCTGCTGCCAGATTGAAGATTTAACTTTTTTTTTTATTGTAGCTGTTGGAGTTATTCTTTCCACTTGGAATGTCAAATCTGGATGGATATTTCCAGGATATCAAATAGATTTCACAATCTGTTTGGCATACTGGAATTTTAAATACCATTTAAAAACAAAGGGCCAGATCCTTAGCTGGTGTCAGTCAAGGTATCTCCATTCAGTGTATACCAGCTGAGATCCTTTGCCGAGATCAGATAAGCAAGACTAAAAAGAACCACCTCCTTTCCACAGTTCAAACCCCGAAGGCCTTACTCACTCCATATCCCAGCAAACCCCTGCATTCCCAGCCACCCCCAACAGAAAAGGGGTAACAGTGGCTACTTTTCTCACAGCTGTATGGACAATGTTCTATATTCCCAGGGAGGCCCGCAAGTGCAAGCCAACTCAGTATGATGAAATATGTTTCCAGCAAGCACCCTCTAGCCAGGCACAGAGCATGATGACCACAGCTGCAACAAGCCCCAATTGCAGATGTTAATCATCATCTCATGTAAATAAGTGATGAGCATCTGAAAAGAAACTGGGTTTGAGTGTCACACAGACCAGCCATTCATCGCAAGCCAGTTCCATTAGATTTGCTTGATGAATAAACCCAAGTGTATCAGTATAACCCAAGTATATAATTGAGGAGGTTCTGTGGCCCAGCCTCCCTCCTCGTCTGCACACAGAGGTAACTCCCAGGCTAACAGAAGGACTTGGGTGCTCTTTTGGGGAGGATCAAGTTCTTAAAGGCATGTTCCATTCAAGAAGCCAGAGGAGGCACCAGGATGATGCATAATGATTGCACAGGCTGTGAAGCAACATAATAGGACTTCAGATTAATAGAAATTTTCCTTTTTCTTTCCACCCCCAACTCTGAAAATAAAAATCTGGCCATATCTGGTCATATGGCAAATCCGGAAATTGACACATGGTATATTTCACCTTCTCCTTCCAGAGAGCTCTTTAAGGCAAATAGCCAAGACAGACCCAGCTTTTCTTCTAGCAAAGCCATTCAATGTAATACTGGAGTATGTAAATAGGCCTGAGAAAGGGAGAGACTAGTAGCCTGAGTAAAGGTCTGAGACAGGAGCTCCTGATTTTTAATCCTGCTCTGGCGCTGACTTAGTGGCCTTAAGCTTCATTTCCCCTATTAATACTTACTAACCTGGGTGTTGGTTTGTAAAGCACAATGAAGATGAACACTATATACTATAGGTTGCCAAGTATAATTATTATTAGCACATGTGTACCGGGTAATTGCGCCCAGAAACGGGCAGTTGAACAGATAATTGCCTAGCCTGTTTGCAGAAAAGTAGGATTTTAAGGGCCACAACATTTTTGTGGGTGCAGCCATCAAGCCCATAACCGAAAATATAGCTGACAGTATTAAACGGGAATAGAAAGAATCAAGCTAGTTCCAATAAAAAAATCTTTCTAGAATTTGAGTAATGCATTATTATAGAGAGAACATATATTCAGAGTAATAGTAACCTGCTTTACAGCAATTCCCTTCATAGTGCTGTAACAACTGTATCCACTACAGACTAAAGAGAGACACTGGCAGCTGAGACCCTAGTCTTCCGCCTTAAAAAACACAGGTCTCTAGCACTAGAGCTAGAGGAGATCTCCCTTTGGTGTCAGTGGTAGTATGTCCCTTATTTTCTTTCCAGACTTCCCCACCACACACACACACTATATTAAAAGTATGTTCTGGAGGCAGTCATACAGGACGGCTGCCTTTATTGATCCAACTGTTCAGAATGGCAGCACCATCAGGGCCGGCTCCAGCTTTTCTGCCACCCCAAGCAGAAAAAAAATAGCCGTCACCAAACTGCCGAAGCAAAAAAAAAAAAAAAAAAAAGGCCGCCCCAGAATCCCTGCCGCCCCAGGCACGTGCTTTGCCGTCCGGTGCCTGGAGCCGGCCCTGAGCACGATTAAGTGTGCTTACTATGCAAGCCACGTTTGGCAGCAAGTTTGAGAGTAGGGTCATCACACCACAATGTGCTTGCATAACACAGTGTGAATTTTATCTGAAAATAGAAGCATTTGATTTTTTTGTTTAGGTCAAAATGTGCATCTGTGAGCCATCTTGCTGAATACTCATTCTTGTCAAACAAGCAACATCTCATCTGGCTCCTACTATTTCACAGTTTCAGAACTCCCAGAGCAAAGTTACTAGGAACAAATATTTCATTAACACACAAGCCCAGTTCCAAAAGCCCTGCCCCAGTCTGATTTCAGTCCATTCTCCCACTGAAGTCACTGAAAGTTCTCCCTGAGTTAATGACTCAAGCTTCCAGGATCTGCCTGATCTAACCTGCTGTCTCCATCAGGGAACCTCAAATTTTGCCCAGCACAGGCCCGCCCTGACTCCACCAGGAGCCCCAGGGCCACACTTAATTTCCCCAAATTATCCCCTCGTCTTTGATTCAGATCAGAGGCATGGCACACGGAAACTAGTGCAATACTCCAAAGAACACCACGGAAGTTGTCACATTGCATGCTGAAAGCCGTTTCCACTCAGTCTCACCTGCATCCTGAACGTGGGCAAGAGTGGGCTTCACTGCAGAACTCTGCAGGCTACATTTTGGCTATGTAAATAAACAGGCAATATAAACTGAGCTCCCATAAATCCCCTACAAATTCTTAATGACTCTGAAGACTTAATAAAGAGGTTCACAGTGTAAGCAGCAGCAGCCAGTAATTATGGTTTTGGAAGCTGTGAAGCAGCATGCAGAAGCCTAGCTCTGTGATTGCAATGAGAGCAGTGATAATAGTTCTTTCAGAGCACAACATGTTCTTATGCAGTCTTATGCCCTGCTCTCTTCAGCTGGAAAGTACACAGCCAAGTCAAGTCAGCTTTAACCCAAAATGTAAAAAAATTTAAAATAAAGACAAAATCTTCTGTCTGGAATCGCACAGCATTATGGGCTAATGATATGCAAACCGTACATCAAAAGCAAGACTGATTTAGCAAAAATTAAAAAGGGACATTTGTGTTTTGCACGTTGGCCATCTTTTCATACATTAGGCTTTGCTACCAGTGCTGCCTATATAGTTAAGGATGCATAACCCTTTCAATTATATATGCGCAGTGTTTTGTCCACATGGAATCATACTCAGTAGTCTCAACTCCCAAGTATTGTATTAAACTACTCAGTGGATGAATCCAGATTCCTAGAGTGCCATAGGATTTGTTAGCTGCTTCTATAAATAGAAAATCAGCCCTGATTAATTCTACTGTGATAATTAAAATCCTAAAGCAGGTGAAGCCAAATTTGTTAACACTTTCAAAGCTCTTTCCATTTCTCTCTTGGATGAATCTGGCCCAGTGTTTAACAAGCAATGTAAATAGCTCTAACTACTGACAAATCTCACAAAACCCTCTCCCCATTTTGGTTTTGCAGCAATCCAACCTCCAGCCTGTGTAGAGAGCCCTGTGATATTCAATAATGATAATACTGAGCTCTTGCTTAGTGCAACTGAACCAACTCAAAATGAAGTTTCCATTGTCTTCTCTTAATGGGATTTTTGGAAAATATAGAAAGCGGGAGGGGGAGGAGGACAGAAACAGAATGTGTCACTTTATCCCAATCACCATAGACCTGATCCAAAGCCCATTGAAATCAATGGAAAAATTCCTGTTGACTTTCATACAGTTTGGATCACCCCTAATGGGAATGCACTTTTTGCAGGTGTATATTACGTCTGCTTTAGAGATCCCTAACAAAGGTTGCCCTCAAGAACAACTATAACCACAGCTGCATTTGATGAGTTCAGTGATATTCTGAGTCTGGGGCCAAATGTGTCCAAGCTAGCCCTACAGAGGCTTTTAGCACAAAGTTCTTCCCCGCCCCCCGCCAGCCTTTGCTGTGTTCACCATTTGTCATGAAGCATATTTGTAAAGAACTCAGCCCTGAAGTATTCAGGCACAAGGCTTAGTTCGGTTTCTTTTCCATCATTACCACTTGAGCTTCTTCATAATCTTCAAGATGTCCTTAGCCCATTTCTTCTCCTCCTGGATCTTCTTCGGGTTGCCGATCCAAGCTTTTCTGTTCAGCATTTACACTCTGGTTTGGACTCTTGTTAATTCCCATGTTTCTGCTCCACTTGCCATAGCTGGTAACCAGGGATCCAAAAGACCTTCATAATGTAAGCAGAGCAGGAGCTTCCCTTGCATGATACTGCTTGGTTGTTCAATATTTCTCCATCCAGCTTTGAGTATTCCCTTCACACAAGGGTAAAACCTGGACCCAGTGCACAGGCTGAATAATATTCAGTTGCAATTAATTTTTTGAGTGTTGGAAGGAAATCCTCTCCCACAGTCCACTGAGTAAAAAGCAGAGTCACTTCTGCAGCCTTTGGGCTGCAATGACCCCTGCAACAGTTGCAAATTCCCCTTTTGGAAGCCAGTTGTGGAAGCAGCAGTGCTACAGCGAGGTAGGGGCAAGATTTGTTCTCTCATGCTCATTTTGGGGACTATCAGTGAAGATGTCACACCACACCCCTTATTCCTCCCAGCTAATAAAGTGGGGTGAGGGAGGGGAAGGGCAGCGTGTGCAAGAGAGGGAATATATATTTTCAGTGCCATCCCACTCTGAGCACTCTCTCCAATTCATCTTCCTGGATGATCCCAGGTATACAGTCTCTTGAGGCACCAGCCGACCAAGCACATGCTTGGGGCGGCACCTTCTAAGGGGCGGCCAATCTTGGGGCAGCGCTCGGGGGTGGGGGGGTTGTTTTGTTTTTACTTTAGCGGGGCAGCGCTCAGGGTTTTTTTTGTTTTGGCGAGGCGGCACTTGGGGTTGTTGGTTTTTTTTGTTTCAGTGGGGTGGCGCTCGGGGTTATTTTTGTTTGTTTGTTTCAGCAGGGCGGCGCGGGGGGGGTGAGTTGTTGGGTTTTTTTTGTTTCGGCAGGGCGGTGCTCTTTTTTTTTTCTTTTTTTTTTTACGGGAGGGGTGGCGCTCGGATTTTTGCTGTTTTTGTTTTTTGCTTGGGGCGGCAAAAAAGTTAGAGCCAGCCCTGTCAGGCTACTGATTTTCACCTTGTATCATTTTCTTCTACCTGGAGCTCTAACTCTGATTGGGGCAGCCTCTGTGCCCAGGAAGATAATGCAAGAATTTACGACCAACAAGCTGCAGTAAGATTATGTCTTGCTGACCGTTTCTAGAGATTGGCGCAGAACTAAGAAATGCCCACATAAGAACTGGTTACACAAGCCAAACAGAAAGTGAAATCAGTGTGAACCTTGTCTAAATAGGTCACTTATCTGCTTGGTTTCTCCTCACTCACCCCGCCCCCTCGCCCCCAATGCTCTTTGAACATTCCAAGTAGTTCACATCATTGAGGGGACAATTACATGCTCTAGTGAACGCAAAAAACAAAACTTGCATAAGATGGTGGTATACTCAGAGGGTTAAAGGACAGGAGCAGCAGGGGCAGGGACAAACAACACTTTGAATGTTCCTTCACCTTTCTGATTGCTCATTAAGCTTTGGCACGGTTCTGTGTATGACCTCATTGCACCAGAACAGTTTTGCCCACGCCAATAGGGTTTAAATGCATGATACAAACAAGGCCTGGGATGGGCAAGCTTCAGGGATGCAAATGTGCAAGAAGTCAGGCAGACTTCATCTCTAGGGTGACCATTTTGGCTGGGACAGTCCCTTTTTTAAGCCCTGTCTCAATGTTCCCTCTAATTTTTGACAGGCCGTGTGCACAAAAAAATTCTTCTGTGCAAATTTTTGACAGGCCGTGTGCACAAAAAATTTCTTCTGTGCAAATTGTTGTGCTTCTGTGCAAACTGTTGTGTGCACGGTGTTTCGCCGTGTGCACAGGGTTTAGGATCTGTGTGCACGCACACGTGCACAGCTCAGAGGGGAAAAGTGTCCCAGACATCCCGATTTTTTTGGCAAAAGTGGGCATTTGTCCCATTTGTTCTTGCCAACTTGATCAGTTGGCAAGAGCAAAAGGGAAAAATGCCAACTTTTGGGGTGTGGAGGAACATGCGAGGGAGGGAGTGGCGATGCCAGCCCCGTGTGTGGGGCAGAGGAGGTGGAGGAGGCAGGACTTGAGCGAGCAGCAATGCCAGGCCCAGCCTTTGGGAACTATGGTCACCCTATTCATCTCTAAAAATCCGTTATACTGTAGATCACCGTCTGTGGCTCCTTGCAAGCCACAAATGAAGGTGGTGGGTGAACGTAAAAACAGCCAGTGATCACACACCTAAGAATGTGTTAATTTTACTCAGAAATGAAGTGGCAGCCACCTCTTGGGTTTGAAGCATGGGGATAGGCATCAGGAGAGCTGGGCTCTATTCTTGGCTCTACCACTGACCTGCCATGTGGTCTCAGCCAAGATTGGACTCTCTGTGCCTTGGTTTCCCCATTTGCAATCTGGCGGTCTCTGGGTGACAGGTGCTACATGTGTGACACGTATTACTGAAAGATAATCTGGGAAATATACAATGGCAAACCCTCCAAACATTAATCAGTCCTTACTTTAATGGGAGTTTTGCCTGAGCCATGTTCAGGATAAGATATGGCAAGATATGGTTCAATGGAACCATAAAGCTCGGAAGCAACACATTTTAAGCAACTACACTCCAGTAACTACGCCCCTTTAACAGAGCAGAGGGTTCAAATCAGCAGCCGTAAGCTAAATCCTGCTGGGCTTTTCTCCCTGTGCCAACAGTGTTCAATGTACTGCTTTGTCTTTTAGAAAGAACATGTAATTGCTATCGTTCATTATTTACAGATGTGCAGATATCTGAATCTATTCAGCAGCCATACTGAGCTGAAGGCGAGAGCCAAGAGCTGGCTACAGAAGAGACTTATGCAAAGACAATCCTGAGCAACAGAAATTGGGCTTCTGGTGTTTGGTTCAAACCATTCACTCCCCACAAAACACCTGCTGATTTCTCCCCTTACAGTCACATGGAAGCATAGGCCAATTTCATGCTACTCCTTATCTTCCTCATCTGTATCCTTTTGTCAGTTTCCCACCAAGGGCTTTCCTATCAGTTGTCACATTTGGGAGGGATGTAAAACTGATAGGCAGAGAGCAGCATAGCCAGAGAAGCTGGATTAACCATTTCTGTGCTCTTCTTCTGGTATTCAGTATAGAGCGAGGAAAGTGTCACCCACAGGACTTTGGGTGGGAGAAGGATAAACTGAACTGCTGAGCATTTCTTTTTAGCTTGGCATGGTGTCCTAGGCCCAATCCTGATTCCACTGAAGTCAAAAGCAAAAATCCCATTGACTTCAATGCCAGATTGCCAGCTCTCACAAAGTTATGGGAACATGATTTTGTGATCTACCCTGGAGCTGCCCTCCCTTCAGGCCAGGGGCAGCAGGCGAAGAACACCCACAGCTGCAGGAGGAGCAAGGGTGTAAGGTTGGGGGGCGGGGGAGCAAGGGGCAGAAGTGTTGTGTGGCTAGTGGGCTGAATTCACGTGGGGGCTGGAGCAGAAAAAAAATTGATGTAGGGACATGGTGGCAAAAACAAAACAAAAAACCCACACACATTTTACCATTAATTGGCAACACTAATAATCTCAAACACATACACACACATGGGCCAGCAGGAGGAGGAGTTAAAAATCAGAAGACAGCTCTAAAAACATTTGATCTCTTTTAAAAAATCTCATGATTTTTTGGGTCAGACTTGATTTTTTTGAGCATTGGGGTTTGGCAACGCTGTCAGTAAAAGAGGTCCTCCAAGCCCCCCTGCAGAAGAGGGCAGGAGAGGAGCTGGCGATCACTGCAGCTGTGAAATATAGGACATGGCTAAACAGCAGACAGGCAAAGACTGGAAGGAGGCAGTGCATGAATGGATGAAGGCGGGGGGAAAACATGAAACAAGCATGGGTAAAAATATACCAGTAGTAAAAGCTAAAGGACAGGACACAGGAATCGAAGCTATTTATATGTCTCCCCCTCCCCGCACTACCATTACAGTAATATTGAGCACCTCACAATCGTTATTACATTTATCTTCAACACACCCCAAGAGGTTTACATACCTACAGGGTCCAGTGGGAGTTTTGTGGATCGCAGTAGAACCAACACTGGAACTTAGACACCCAAGTACTTTTATAGCCCCCACCCAGAGAGGCTAAGCTCAGGGCTACACTAGGGGAGGGGGTCGATCTACGATACGCAACTTCAGCTACGTGAATAGCATAGCTGAAGTCGGCGTATCGTAATCGACTTACCTGGCCATGACGACGGCGGCGAGTCGATCGCTGCCGCTCCCCCGTCGACTCCGCTTCCGCCTTTCGATGAGGTGGATTTCCGGAGCCGACGGGGAGCGCGATCGGGGATCGATTAATCACATCTTAATGAGACGCGAAAAATCGATCCCCGATAGATCGATTGCTACCCGCCGATCCGGCGGGTAGTGAAGACAAACCCTAACTGAGTTGCACAAGGTCACAGGAAGTCTGTAGAAGAGAAGGGACCTGAACCCAGGTCTTCCAAGTCCTAGATTAGACCATCCTTCCGCTCAAGGCACATAAGATGCTGGCTAAGTTACAATAATTAGGCAGTAGTAAGTGGTTAATATAAAGGGAGTTGACAAAACATACACAATGAAAGAGGAAAACCAGAGTAATAAGAAATAATCCTGTGGTGTTTCCTTCCCCTTCTCCTTTTGTCTATACATTGGTCAGGTAGACCATAACCTAGATCAAGACGCAATGACCTCCGGTGACTAGGACACTGAACTAGGAGGCAAGAAACCTGTGGGTTCTATTCTGGCTCTGGCACTGACCTGCTGTGTGACCTTCAACAAGTCACTTCATCCCTTTGTTTCCCCTCCCACCATTTGTCTGTTTAGACTGTAAGCTCTCTGAGGGCAAGCACTGTCTTGTTCTAGGCTTGTAGAGTCTAGGTCATCGAGGCTGGAAAGGGGCGGGTAGTCCCTGCACACACCCCTGCAGCCCAGTGCCCCACTTTGATTTCCCCCAATCGGGGCAGCACTAAGTTCACTGTAGCAACCCAGGGCAAGGAGAAACCAACACACACTAACGTAGCACGTCCCTGTTTAATAGGGTTTCAGGATAGGAACAATTACAATATACCATTCGTAAGGGTGTGATTCAGCTCTCAAACAAACTTCACAAAGTCTCTAGTCAGGTCAGTCTCCTAGAGACTGAGAGGAATCCACCACTACCCGCTACAGCCTGCATGGCTCCCATTCCCCTCCATCACACCACGAGGAGAACGCTGGATGGCGTGTGGGGGGGCATGCTCTGCGACTATTGCCAGTACTTTGTCCGATAGTGCCTCCGGGTACAGTTCCTCTGGGTGGTGTCCACTGATTTCTTCGACCAGTGGTCCCCAAACTTTTTCTGTCATGCTGCTCCCTTACCCATAATGGAATCTGTCCGTGCCCCCACCCCCACCCCGGAGCCACAGTCGGGAGCCAGCCGGGGCCAGAGCCACGGTCAGGAGCGGAGCCACAGTCACGACTGGGGGCCAGGCCAGAGCTGTGGCTGGGGTCAGGATCACGGTGGAGTTGGGAGCAGAGTGGGGCTGGGTGGCACTCCCTCCCCAGCCCCAAGGGGGTTGGCCTGGACCCTGTCACACCTCTCTGAACATTCCTCAACAATTCAGGGACCACCGGCTTAAACACCTTTGAGGAGCAGAGGCGCTCTCTGGGATTCTCTGCTTGGCATCTCCCTCTGGATCCCTGATTTTTAACCTTTAAACTTCACTCCCATCCCTGGTTTTTTCATTTCTTGTACCAAGACTTCAGTTGTGGTCCAGGTTTGATGGCTTCTTCCCACAGCTGTGGATGCAGGCCTTTAGCTTTGGGCAGGCTCATGCCCTCCATTTCCCAGTAACCACAATAGATACTCCCCATCTCTCCTCCTTAGCTTTCTCTTCCTCTCTCTATAGCCTAGGTCCTAGGACAGGGCACTGGTAGGGCCTCCTTGATTGCACCCCCAGGTTGTTCCAGCTGTAGGTGGCAGCCTGTTCCTTAATGGGGTAGTACACTCTTCCCTTGGTCTCCTTGGGGTTCTGTAATTACTATCATAGCACTGCCACTAACATTAGCGCCTCAGGACAAAGATCTGTCATATTTTGTGTGTGTAAAGCACACTTGGAGGGGCCATAATGGAAGGCCTATTAGGGGCAGTAAAAGACAGAGAAACAGACTGACCCTGAACCACCACCACCACAATAAAATGTCCACTGCACATGCTGGGTCTTAACATCCTCAAATCTAGCCACTTGAGCCTCTCTCTGAAAACCATCTAATAAAGTCCACTGCAAGTTCTTGGTACAAAATACACATTAGAAAGCACTTGCTTGTTTTTGCTTTACTGTGCATATAGACCTTTGCCTAAAACCTAATCATCCAGAAATATTTGGGCATCCTGGCTCATTGACTGGATTTTGTGTCTAGCACATGAGATTTCAGATGGGCGTGCTGTGCTATGCCTGGTATGTACTGGATTTCATAGGTTTTTTGCACTTCTCTCTTCATTAGTTCTACACATTACAGAGTATGTGGAATGCGTGCATTGCCAACCCAAGAAAATTAAGATGTGACGTTATTTTTCAAGGACTCTGCTTTTCCTTCTTTTCTCCTGTCAACACACGAACCCCGAACACAGCTGTGTGTTGACAGCAGTGACACAAAATCAGCATTGACCCAAATTACATTTCTCGTCTCTTTTGCTTCACGAGGCCAGAGTCAGAGCAGAAGCTGTACTTGGAGACATTGATGTCTGAAGTGTTAAAACTTTAAGGATGTCAAGCCTCAAGGTTTCCTCTGGGCCTTAGACATGTTTTGCAAAGAGCAATAAAAATGTAAAATAAGAATGCTGAATAATCAGATGTGATTTCTTTTTTAAAATTTAAATAGTAAAAGTGAATGTTGGCCTGAGTGGACAGTGCCAGGCTGAGGGCCCTGGAGACTGAAGTCCTTCCTTTATGCACAAAACAGGCACAGCCTGGGCAGAGGCAGAGCGAGCAACCTTAGCACCACCCTCCTGGCATGCCTCAACCCTGCTCTGGAGGGATTTTTTCTAATGGGGATAGCTGACAATGTTCCCCATTATGATGGGCCCAAGCTGGGATATGCAACTCTGGATGCAGATTTTGAAACCTGGCCCCAACCACCAGAAGTTTGGGCATGTTCGTATCAAGGGCTGTAGCTTGGTCCATTATAGAGATAAGGCCATGATATTTAGAAGTGAGCTTGGTTTCCAAGGCCTCCACAAAGTTCTGAGTTTTTCAGATCTAGGATACAGGGGCCTCTTCTGGTCCCCATGAACATTCAGTCCTTGATCTCTCCGAGGAGACTGCTGTGCTTCTTACCAACTGAGCTGTGACCACCAGTTTATTCCATAAAAGTCAGCAAACAGCCATCGGTTGGCAATGACTCACTCACTACTAACATGGGTTAGATTACAACCCATGACCTGGAGTCCATTCCCAGTTCCCTGAGCAACTAAGTCCCTCCAGTTATTAATCATTATTATTATTTATTGTTATTATTAAACTACATGGTCAGATAAGGGAACCTCAGATGCCTCCCTCTAAAGCATGTGGTAACTAAGGCAAGGGCTCCTATCTATCATTGGGGTAGAGAGATGGTAGAGGTCAGGGACTGTAATCTAGTCCCTAAATTGTACTGGTGTCCTTTTTATTTTTGTCTGTGAAACCCACTGAAGTAAATACCAAGTAATTATGGTGTTCTGAAGTGACCTTATGGAGCATGTGCTCAATTCTATGGACCTCCGCCAAAGCTACTATTGTGGATTCCATGCCAAGACTTGGGAGAACCCTGGCTCTGTCCCACTGTTTTCTTTGGCGAGGCTCTATGGATTCTCAGCCTGGCAAGAAAGCCCCATTTTAAAAGTACTGGCAAACATTGTGCAGTTTGTCACACCACGGCTTATGATTTAGGACCTTGATTTAGGCTCAACACTGGGCTCTTTTGTTTAGCTGTGTTTGTACATCATTTGTAACTTTGTATTAGTTAATAAACATCAGTCTGAGAAGAGTGCAGCATGCCCAGTATTGCGGAGAGGATTTTCCCTTGAATATACAATCTCTAGTGAGAATGACTGAGTGAAATTGAAACAGCTCTGAAGGTTTAAACTCATGTAAACAAGGCTTTTTAATACACTGCTTACTTCAGTGATAAAACTAAATAACTGCATACCTAGTTGAACCCAGAACCTTGAGCTAAGGATTTTCACTTTGTACAAAATTAAATCTAATTTGTTGTTTGTTTTTTAAATGAGAACCTTCTGATTTTTCCTGTCTAGTGCAGGTAATACCTGGAGGGAGGCATAGGAGGGAAAATTAAACTGCTCTCTGCCCCCACAACTAAAATCCTATAAGCCTCATTAATACGTGGTCATAGGCTGAAAAGTGACTCTGCAGAAAAACAGCCTTTTGGTAAAACCCTGTTCTATTGTTTGTGCAAAAATCAGAACCTCTAATCCAAAAATCTTTGTGTGTACTCACACACGCGTTTGGGGAGACCAGCTTGAATACCCATATCCAAACCAGCCTCTCACTATGGTTGCTAATCAAATCCCAAACTAGAAAAGGCCTATTTTCTGCTTTGGAGATGACTGAATTCTCATGAGAATTCTTCCCAAACAGCAGATCAGCCTAGAGTTCTGCCATACTAGGCTGGATTGTAACAGGAATCACCTGCAAGATTTCAGAAGCATGGAGTCCAAACTTGATTCAGCCTTGAACCTGACCCCTAACAAATATGACCCAGGTCCAGATCCCAGCACCACTTTCCTTGTCCCATCTCTAGCCTTTTGCTGTCAGCACTTCAGAACTGACAGCCATGGAAGAGTAAACTGCATTCAGTCATATCTACGTCCCTTTGTTTTTTGGTTGTTTTTTTGTTTCCCAGGAATCTATCAGTGTTTATTCTAAAATTTAAAAATCAGGTGGAAAAAAATCAGTAAAAACCAAAACCAAAGGGCAATGGGCAAGGTATGGGGGGGGGGGGGGGGGGGGGGAGCAATGTTTGGCTTCACTCCTGACCCCTGCCCCTCTGCTTCCTCTGCAAAAAAAGTCGCCCAAAAAGTCAAAATTCAGGTTAAAAGGGTAACAACTGAATGCTAGCTTTCTCAAAACCTGGGAATTTTTCAGAGAAAAAAATGGGTAAATACCAAAACTGAAGGGCCTTGGTCATACCTCATGAATTATAGACAACGTCTTACAGTCCCCAACCTCACTGATGCTGGTGAAGTTGTACAAAGAAGGAATAGCATGGCTTTGTTTCCAGATCTTGTACAAGGTTCAGGCTACACAGCTGACAATTAGGAAACCTACACTTTTGACTTAGAGGATAAGCCAACTCCGGCTACATCTGAATGCAACTCAAGGTGCCGCCCCATCCTTCCCAGGACCTGGAAAATCATTCAGGTTTATTTGTGAGGAAGTGAAATATTCAAGCATCTAGGTCGCTTTTAGCTCTCTCTCTCTCTTCGGTTCTCTTCCCCGTGTTCATTACACTTCCTTTCTTTGTGAACTTTAAAAGCTCTCTATAGCTCAGATTGCTGCCAAACGTCACTGCATCAGCAGACCTAGAACCAGGGCTTCACTGACAGGAACTACCATTACTGGCTGGATCAGTTTGCTGCTCAGTGGGGGAACCTGCCAAGAGTGGCAATTCTGTCAATGGAGCACTGATTCTAGACTTGCTGATGCAATGACGAACAGGTGCTCTGGCAGCAGTGAAAATGCATCATCCAACAGAGGGAGAATTTGGATGTCTGGTACAGACCCAACTCATTACTCTACTAAACAACAACAACAACAAAAAAATACCTCACTGCCGGCAATATTTGTTCCACCAATCATTTGAGTAGCATCTGCTGCCTCACTATTTCATTTCTGCATTCATAGGTACCCTCATTTCTCCATTCCATCAGGGTGCAAAGTTTCCTTGATTACTTGTGCATCTCTCCTGCAGTGGGAACTGCAATGATGCCCATGCACATTAAATTAGGAAGAACCACAATGAAGAATGTCTGATGACGGAGCAGAAACTTCACCCATGCAGAGATGAGACACAATGAAATGAAAACAACAGGTGCTAGATAACAAACAGAGGGTAAATGTAAAAAAATACTACCTCTTCTCCCTCAAAGGCCCCACTCCTGCTTCCTGTAAGTCAATGCCAAACCTCCTACTGCTGTAATAGATGCAGAATCAAGAAAAGAACTAGAAAATTTCAAGTAAAATGAAAATTCTTACTGTGGACTGTTGATAAAATATTTTGACCAAAAAACCCCCCAAAAAAACCTTCAACAAGCTCTACTGCCTCTGCTTAGAACAGTTACATCTCCCCTTCCATTAGAAAAGAAAAAACAAGCTCTGTACAATATTTTTCCAGCAAGAGCTCACCCAAAACTCCAGGTCAGCAGCAAACATACCCAAATACACAATATGGTTACACAAACAAATACAACAGACCTGCCCTGTTTGGCTTGAAAACTAAGTACTGGGACCTCAGGTTCTTGACACCTTTGGGCACAACACAAACTTGCCCACATTTTATCTTCCCAAGACAGCTCTTCCATCCTGAGTTTTTTAACTCAGTTTGTATGGATTTCTCTTTCTCATGGATCTGCCTCCCAATCCGCCTGAAGTAAATTAAGAAGCATGGGGATTTTTTAGCATTATTAATCTTATTTATTATGGTAGTGCCTAAAGACCAACCAGGAATGGGGCCCCATTGTGTTCTGTGCTTATACAGTACCTGAGTTCCCTGCCCTGAAGAGCTTACAATCTAAATAGACAAGATGGACACAGGGTGAGAGAAGGGGTATAGCACACAAGCAGAATAAAAAGAGGAGGGACAGAAAAGGGCTGAGGGAAGGGAGTGGGAAAAAAGTAAGAAGGGCAGGTGGAGTGAAGATGAGGTGAAGAGACTGAGTGAGGGGGAGAGAGAGAGTTGGCGCAAACAGCCAATGAGCATAGAGCAGAAAGAGTCCTGTCAAAACTAGAAAATTCTCTGAATTGTCCAGAGGTCCCTGTTTTGGTTACTTCTGCTTCTACCAGCTGGAGTCTCTGGCTAATTCCACTCTGCTCTTTTCCGCAATGGCGTATTGGACATAGACAGCTGTACACATCTGGAGCTTGTATTGGCCAGTGACCCAACCCAAAGTCAAACTTTCTTTATGGGGTCAGGTGGATTCAAACTATTAATGCTCAACTCACTTCTGCTTGCCTCTCTGCTCTTTTTTCCTCCTGTCTCCATTTGTCCTGCCTAAAGCTATCTCCTAACTTCTAGTGTATCCTCGGGCTCTTGGCTTTTATTGTCTCTTCTCCCATGACACCTTCTATGCTGGAAACACCCCGTTTCTCATGTGCCAAATAGCCAGGCTGTGTGTGTCACAGCAGCACCCGCCGCCACACGCACAGTACGCATGGTGCGTACCATTGGCAGCAGCAAGGAGCAGCAGCACTGGCCTCTCACAGCACCACTCACTCGGTTTTGTCCCTCCCTCATGGCAGAGAGCCAGTGGGGCCATACCTGAGCAGCACCACAGCCCCCCATGCACATGGGTCATAATGCCACTCACACGATTTTGGCCCCGCTGGCACTCCACCATGGCAGAAGGTCCACAGGGCCAAACCCGAGTGCAATATTAAAAAACTTTTGTACTGGCCACTGGCATAAGTGGGCTCAAGTCAGGTGGTGAAAATCCCAGGTCCCAACACCCCCCAAACTTTGGAAAAGTTTAGAACTACATCCAGAAACACTACAAGTAACAACAACACCAGGACAGGCGGTGAAGGAGAATATTGAATCCAACTGTAATGCAGGGGAAGTTTCAGAAGTCAGACTGTAGTTACTAGAATTGTAATTTAGCTGGGAAAACTAAGCCTTGTTTATTCCAGTGGGAGCTTTTTAGAGGAGGAGGAGGAAGGAGGAGATATTAGATTTAGCAAACCTTAGATTTTCCCCAACTTTGAAGGTTACCCAATAATTAAGATTAACAGCAGCAGGTACTTTGTTTTGTCCCACCTACAAATAAGAAACCCCCATCCGTAGCTAAGTTGGTTATTTCCATGTCTGCCCATCTCTATATGAAGACGGGGGGTGGGGGGGGGGAAGGACTTTACCCATATTAGGTTGGTAAAGAAGAGTTTAAGTTGTAGTATATAAGGTCCTACAAAAAAAAAATCCCAAGTACCATGCACCATTACCAAATGAATGCCAAGTTTTACATGGTTAACTAGGACTTGACTTCATTGTACTAGGTAGATGTTCATGGAGCTGAGGGGGGTGGGGAAGAAAGGAGGGAGTTTGAATAGCTCCCGAGCAAGCCCTAGGCTGAGCAGAACAGGCAGGTAAACTGATCATATGAATTGTACACTATCACTAGTTTAGTCAGCCCGACCCAGTGTTTGAGTGGGTTCGAAAGTTTGCACAATATTGCACAAAATGACAGTTTAATGCAGCATAGGCTAGTGTGTTGGGTATATGACTGAAAGTCAGGAGACCTGGCTCCTCCTGGACTCAGACAATAACATGCTTTGAGATCTTGGGCAAGTCATTTAACTTCGCAGAGTTGCAATATCCTCAACAGTAAAAAAAAACCACCCACCAAAACACACACAACCTAGAAGGATAACAACACTGACCTACTTCCCAGGGAGGCTGACAGATATATTAGGAGGGAGGGAGGGAGGGGAGACTGACGACATGTACCCAAAACCACCCGTGACAATGTTTTTGCCCCATCAGGCATTGGGAGCGTAACCCAGAATTCCAATGGGCAGCGGAGACTGCGGGGACTGTGAGATAGCTACCCACAGTGCACCACTTCGTGAGTCGATGCTAGCCACGGTATTGAGGACACACTCCGCTGACTTAATGCGCTTAGTAGGGACACACAATCGACTGTATAAAATCGCTTCCTAAAGATCAACTTCCATAAAATCGACCTAATTTCATAGTGTAGACATACCCTTAGATTAGATACTGAGGTGCAGATCTATTATGAGGATAGGTGCTATATAAATACTTAGCTAGTTAGGTTTGTAAATGCTTTGAGATTCTTGGATGGAAGGCTCTGTATTATGATTCAGTAATTGAAGCATTTTGTCTGTCACATGTTGACTGCTGGACTTCTATAACCAACAAGAAGGAAAAACTTTCGGGTTTGCAATTCATTCCTTTGCTGAGGAACCAAATCTGAGGCTGCCAAATCCAGTGTTCCCACACTGCCTAGTTACCATTAATTCAGATTGTATCTTCAACCTCTACTTAGGCTTGGCTTTGAGATGAATATTAAACTGAAGCACTGCATAGTCCTGTGGCTGTTCTAACCATAATGCAGGCCAATAGGTCGTCTCTTGGCTTCTGGGTAAGTTATAAAATGGAAAAATCTCAGTTATAAGAGCTTTAGAATTCTTCCTAGACAGCATGCTGTCATTCTTGCCCGAGTCATACAGCGAGTGCTTTATAGAATATCTTGTGTCTGCTCTTGTCGCAAATGATTACATTTCTGTGCTCATCACAAACCGTCCAAAAAGAGAATCATTTCCCAGTAAGGGATGAACGTGCTGCGGGGAACACTTTCACAGGCAGCATGTGCTGGGGCTGCAGATCTTCTGTGCATGAGCAGCATTTACATAACATATGCCAAGACTAGAGCAAGAATGCAATTACATGCACCACTCAACTATGGACGTAAGAGAGGTTTTCTTACCATGTAAGGCATGTACACAATTGATATAAGGGATATTTATTCGAAAAGCATCAGAGATTCCATGTTCCCAGCAAGGACTGGCACTGGACAGCAAGCAGTATTCAAGGAAGGAGTTGGAAGAACATCTTTCACAACTAACAGCCTACCAAAGCTATCTCACATGCAAACCAGCCCTGAGCCTGTAGCTCGCTTACTACTAGGTAGCTAGTGGCCCAGATTGTAGCCAAGAGTACCTACCTGTCAGTTTGTTGACATACGTGAGATGAGTTGGTGGTGTCAAGTCCAAATTCATAATGGACAATTGTTGACATAATACTTCTGTAGTGCTTCCCATCCTAGAATCTCAAGGTGTGTTACAGATATTAAGCTTGGAAGGCAAAGCTGCATCATGGATTCCCCATTTCAATGCGGAAACTAAGGCACAGAGACTTGCCCAAGGTCACACAGCGAGCATGAAGGGCCTGAAATAGAACCCACATCGCCTGACTCCAAGTCCTGTGCATTAGCCACAATAACATCTTTCCCAGAATCTTCACCTCTTAAAGGCACCCCCATGATGGGGACCTAGCATACGCACTGACACATGAATGGGCATGGTGCCAGAATTATCATCCTGCCCGTGAAGGGGTCCCTTCAGGTCAGGGAGGAGTCACATTGGCACGGGAATCTAGCAATTTCTGGGTAGTACCTGCTCTTGAGGACAGACAGAGGACTTCAAGTCTTCAAGGCGGTCACTCAGTGCTTTTCACCAGCAGTAGATTCTCTTAAAATAGAACAAATTTTGAAAAGGAAGAGAAAATGATTCACCAAAATGTCAGCCTTTTAACTCACAGACCTCGTGAAACCTGCATGCAGCTGCTTCAGGAAGGTGCCCGCTCAGGCTTCTTTTAGGGATGTCATTGGGAGGGTGACCCCTCTGAGCTAAAAGCTAACCTCGAGGGGTCAGGGACTCACGCGTTACACCAGGGAAGAATTTGGCAGAATGAATCTTGCAGACACCTGGCTTGAGGAAGAGGAATGAGAACAGCCCCTTGTATCCAGAGCTGATGAAATATTGCAAGTGTTGGAAACCACTCAAATTCCAAACATGCCCATGCCCTTAGTGAACAATCATTCAAATGGGGGTTTCACACATAAGTCTGGGGAATGCTCATATTTCTTATAAAACACCCATATTTGCTCGTGAGAATGGGGACAGATGCATGAACTGGAGTGTTCATTCTTCACTAGTTCCAATTCTCCTGTTTAAAAGAAACAAAAAGTGTCCATCATCTTATCCTGGAGCAAACACAGTGAATAGCAAAGAGTCAAGAGGACAACTCACGAACAAACCCCAGGGCTCAAATTTGCTCTCACAAACTACCCATCAAATTACAAACAGTGACAGGGCCGTAACGAGGCACTCGCCTTGGGGCGCACTGCTGGCAGGGGCGTAAAAGCCTGCTGCCAGGGGCGCTCCCGTCCTCCCCCGCCGCTGAAGCCGCCCCCGCTTACCTGCGGGAGGTCCGCCGGTGTGTGTGGAGAAGGCCCCCTCCGCCGAATTGCCGCCGAAGCCGCGGCACCGGCGGACCTCCCGCAGGTAAGCGGAAGTGGGCACTTCTACCCTGCTGCCGAAGCCGCTTCCGCTTGCCTGCGGGAGGTCCGCCGGTGCTGCGGCTTTGGCAGCAATTCGGCGGAGGGTAACCCTCTAGGAATTTCTGCGCCCCTGCCTCGGGCACAGAAATTCCTAGTTACGGCTTTGAACAGTGAACAGATTCCTAAAATTAAGGCAAAAATTTTGCCTGGATGCCCAAAGGTAGGCTCCCTAATCCCTATTTAGGCACCTACGTACAAACGGCCTGTTTTTCAGAGGTGCTCAACACCCACTAGTCGATGTAAGTCAATGGGAGCAAGATGTGGCAAGAAAATAGACTGGTCTGCACAGGGTCAAATGAGGTGATGGAAGGAAACAGTGGGTCAGATTCTGGTCCACGCTAAGGACCTGCTTTGTGCCATTCCGGCAGCATGTTAGAGACTGTGCCGAGGGAAGGGGAGTGGCTAGAGCGCAACAGCCTCAATAGCCAACGTAAGTTAGAGACACCATTGGGGCCAAACCCAGGCTAGCTCCAGAGATCAAAGGTCTGCAGGAGGCTTTATGCCACATTTGCAGGTCCTGTACCAACCTGCCCCCTGAACTGAGTCCTCCATGTGTGTATGCACAGGGTCCTCCCCACCTTCCATTTAATAAACACGTTTAAAGTAAATATTCTCTTGTTGAAAATTACTGAGGCAATAGCTTGCTGACTGTGGGCTCCATGTAGATGTGCAGTTGTGTGTGCTAATGGGGCCTGATCCTGCAATCATGACTCACAGCAATAAGGGCTTCAGGGTCAAGCTCTTAATTATGATGTGAATTACTGAAGCAAATTACCATAAAGGTCTAGGAACATTCAGTCCATTCTGGCTCTTCTGGGGCTGCTGCAATACGTATTTTCTGTTTCTCTGTAAAGGTCAGAATCTCCCCTTTCTCACCAGTGTTTTTCTCCTGGGAACATTGAGAGAAGCTCCTTTTTAACATGGCAGAGTACCAAACACACATGGCAAAGTACCAATGCATGAATGATGATAAATGGGAAGGAGGTGATGGGAATTCCATTCCCCACACTCCCAAGTCAGGCACAGAAGTTCCCCATCACTAGTGAGGGTCCCCTGGGTGGGACAGAGTGTTATTGATTAAACTAAATCCTGAATTAAAATATTAACAAGTCTTCAGCTGGCCAATGGACCTTTACCCAATTAATTTTTATAGTGGTCAAATTGGAAACTCAGTGGTCAGATTCTGATCTCACATTTACACCTGAGGAAAAAGGAAGCAAATCCACTGGAGTTAGAGGAATAAGCATGACCATATTGGGTCAGACCAATGGTCCATCTAGCTGAGTATCCTGTCTTCTGACACTGGCCAGTGCCAGATGCTTCAGAGGCAGTGAACAGAACAGGGCAATTTTGAGCAACCCATCTCCTGTCAGCCAGTCACAGCATCTGGCATGCAAAGTTTAAGGACACCAAGAGCATAGGGTTGTGTCCCTGACCATCTTGGCTAATAGCCATTGATGGACCTATCCTCCGTTAACTCATCTAATTCTTTTTCGAACCCTGGTATGCTTTTGGCCTTCACAACATCCCATGGCAATGAGTTCCATGGGTTGACTACGTTGTACAAAGTAGTACTTCCTAATGTTTGTTTTAAACCTGCTGCCTATTAATTTCTTTGGGTGACTCCTAGTTCTTGCATCCGAAGAAGTGGATAGTAGTCCACGAAAGCTTATGCTGAAATAAATTTGTTAGTCTCTAAGGTGCCACAAGTATTCCTTTCCTAGTTCTTGTGTTATCTGAAGGGATAAATGACACTTCCCTATTCACTTTCTCCTAACCATTCATGATTTTATAGACCTCTATCATATCCCCGAATAATCATCTCTTTTCTAAGATGAACAGTCCCAGTTTTTTTCATCTCTTCTTGTATGAAAGCTGTTCCATACCCTAATCATTTTTGTCACCCTTCTCTGTACCTTTTCAAATTGTAATATCTTTTTTGAGATGGGGTAACTGAAGTATTCAAAGTGTAGCCATATCACGGATTTATCCGGTGGCATTATGATATTTTCTGTTTTATCTTACCCTTTTCTAATGGTTTCTAACATTCTGTTTGCTTTTTTGACTGCTGCTGCACTTTGAGTGGATATTTTTTCATCCTCTCGGGATTTACAACAGTGTAAAGGACAATAGGATCTGGCCCCTAATGCCTAATCATGAGAAGCAATGGCATTTCGGGCTGATGTTTAAAAAAATAAAAATGAATAATTTCTGGGAAACATACCAGGCTCGGTCAAGCACAGTATTTCTCTGGTTGAAAACTGAAGCGGTATTTATTGGGTTTACTTTAATGTCTTTGTCCCTGCAAATGTACTTTTTAAAAGAGTTTGACTGATAAAAGACATCACTTGACTGACCTCAGGGGACTGATACACACTATTTATTTCTGCAAGATGAGTCAGAGCAAATTCAAGGCATTAATCCATTTTCAGTAGGGAGTTCCTTCCATGCTGGTTTATAGCCTCTCTGCTAATGTAGTCTTTGTCCAAGTTCCAGTGGGCACCATCAAAATTAACCTGCTGATTGGGGTTACTCCTGGGTGGTCTCAGCAGAGATTAACTGGATTTCCACTGGTGTTTACTGGAACTTAATAGCGTGTTTGTACACGTGTGTGCATGCACACATAGACTCAGAAAGGGGGAGAAGGCGTTGTAGGACCAACAAGTTGGTAAGTCTTTGACTTCCCATATTAACCTGCATGCTGTGACCCGTCATCATTGGCTTTGTGTGTCCCAGGAAGCAAAGGTTTTTCCCTTCTCTCAGGTACTTCCATATATTCAAAAGAACGTAGTGTTCTTTCAAGTGCACTGCCTAGGAGAGGATTACAGAGGTGCTTGCCCTAAGAGGTGATAATTAAAATACCTTGATATTGAAACAGTTCATCTCATAATGTTCTCATTGGCATTACCTTCAATGCAAGGGAGCGCAGAAAGGGGCATCCAACTCTCTAAGCAAATGCAACCTATGTACAATGTGTACAGATGTTCCTTTTCTTGTGATTTCCACCCCCCTTGCTAATGTTTGCAACAGTTTCCTTGTAAATATTATCTGCAGTAGTGACCACTAAACAGATATCAACATTTACAACCATTTTAAGGAATAGCCTCTACTCAGAACAGAAGATGCCACAATAAGATCAAATGCTCATCACGGTAAGGCCAACATTTCCAGAAGGACCAAGGTAGGGCAAAAATGTCATGAAATAGTTAAGAAGAAACAAACTCATTGGTGGTTGTTTCTAGGTGTCAAACCAAGAGGAAGAAAGGTGCTGCCTGACAGTGCCTGGAGTGGTCTACACCCACTGCTTCATGCACAAACACATGTGCGCACACACCATTACATCTTGTAAGCTCTACCACAAAGATGGGCCCACAACAATGCTCTGGTTCCAGACACCCCAAGACTCAGATCCAGATGCAAGATTTGTATTTCGAGAGCGATGGGCCCAAGTGGCAAAGGACTGAATCTTGTATCCTAATCAATGGAGAAACTTTGAGGATGAAAGCTAAAGCTATGCAAGGTGGACCTATACTGAATAAAGACTACTGTCTGGTTTGCTTTAGAAACAGGTCTAGGAACTAATGCTGAATGAAGGAAACAATGCATTCAGCCCCCCTGGCAAGAAGAAGGCCTCCCATGGCTCAACACCGCCCTCCACTGGCTGATTTTGACAGGCTCATCTGTTCTTGCTAGAATAATATTTTTTGCAGGAAGAATGATTAAACTATGCAAAATTATCTAAAAGGGAGATTTATGCTTTAAGGTGGAATATTTTCAGAGAGGCATGAAAGGTGGTTTGGCTGCTCCATAGCTCCCCATTAAAGTCAACAGGAAGAGAGTGACTAAAACCTGGTTGGAGTTGGGGAGAAGAGAATCTATCCTCAGGAGTATTCCTAGGTCAAGATTTTCAAGAGTGGCTAATGATTTTGATGGCCTCAGTGTTTTGGTATTCACTTGAGACACCTTAAAAGGGCCTGGTTTTCAAAGGAGAGGGGTTCAGCATCCAAATATCACTGCTCACATTTCAAAAATGTTGACGTTTTCAGCTTTTAGCTACATGCTAAACAAGCAAACTAGATTGTATTACCTCAGGATTAAATAAGGACCTTGAATGGCTCGGCCATTACGTTAATTGAATCTATTTCCCTTAAGTTAACGATCCTCATTCACACCTGTGTGACCATCTTGTAGACTTCAAAGAGAAACTGTTGAACTCGAATTGATATGCAAACTAGATTGTATTACCTCAGGATTAAATAAGGACCTCGAATGGCTCGGCCATTACGTTAATTGAATCTATTTCCCTTAAGTTAACGATCCTCATTCACACCTGTGTGACCATCTTGTTTATCACTTCAAAGGTTTTTCTTCCCCTGCTGTTATGGTTCCTCTCAATTAATTAGCCTCTTAAGGTTGGTCTATGCACCTCCACCTTATGTTTCTCTGACTGTATAAATATCTATCTACTGTATGTTTCATTCCATGCATCCGATGAAGTGGGTACTAACCCACGAAAGCTTATGCTGAAATAAATTTGTTAGTCTCTAAGGTGCTACAAGTTTTTCTTTCTTATTTTCATTTTGCTGACACAGACTAACACGGCTACTACACTGAAAGCTAACCAGGGTCTTTTGTCTCCAAACAACTAATATTATCTGCAATCATCTTGAAGTTTCCAAGTACAGCCATTCTTAGAAGAGTTTCTTGAAAGATTTAGGGGAACATTTTCAAACACATTACTTGGGCACTTTTGAAAACTGAATTTAGGCACTTTGAGTCAAAGAGGCTTAGTGTTTTAAGTCACTTCTGAAATGGGACTTAGGCAATTTCCATCTTTAACTTATTTGATTGGCTGAACCAACTTCTAGGCTTAGGCTAAAGGGTAAATTTTTCAGAAGTGTCTATTAGGGCATCAACTCCCCACCTCTACCACACAAGTTTGTTCTGTACAGTGTATATTCTAATACCTAGTCCAGTTTCATTTTAAGAGACTCAAGAAATTCTACCACTTCTGTGAGTCTTCCACAGTCAAACAGATCTCACGGTCAAAAGCTTTCTCCTGCTCTCTCCTAGCAATATCCCTCTATTCCACAGGATTGACATGTTCGTGTTTGCTACATATTCAGGTTCCTATCCCAAGTTCTCCTAGCGCTAGGCCTTGTCTACACACAAAGACTGTCTTGATTTAACTAGATTGGCTAAGAAACTGAACAATTAGTGCCACCCCTGACATCTTAAGAGTGACTTGTATTAATGTAGCTTAGGTCAGGAAACAGCCGAATTAAGCTAAATCATTGTAAGCCACTCAAAGATGGTAAGAGTATTCACACGAGGATTTGTACTGGTTTAACAAAATCAGTTTAAAAAACACATCTTCAGTTAAACCAGTGCAAATGTTTGTGTAGACAAGCCCTTAGATAATGTTCAATGTGTTGCTTTACATGGTACTTGCCTGCTCAATATCATACCTTGGAAAGGTTTGGAGAGAGAGTCAGACACAGATATGGCCAAGACAACATTTCAGACTTTCTCTAAAACCCATACGGAGCCAAACTCCAACCAAGAACCTCAATTTTTTCCACTGGAAACAATCTCTAAGGAAAGGAATATGTTCTAATAAATGAACCCAAGAAAAGGGCTGCTGAATGAAAACACTGAGATTGTCTCACTGGGGTGAGGTGCCAGGGACAGAGACTGATTTTGAAGTGCCCTTGTATACATTCAGCTTTTCGCAGGTCTATGGGCCACATCACTGCTATAAAACAGCTGTGATCTGGAAGAACATTCTAAATAGTGGCATATGAATGAGGGGTAACAATACCTTTTCCTAGGGTGTATTTTTGCAAGACTGGATTGTGGCTAGGTTACACACACTCATCTATATTTAGCCTCCATCCCTTCATCGTGTGCTTGGGATTTGCCTTCCCAATATCTCCTCCAGCCTGACAACAGCACTTATATCACCATCCATCTGTTTAAAAACCTTTCCCAAAATACCTTGATTACAGATCTGCATCTTCTCCTGACAATTTGCCTCTCCATGTGGCAGGGAGTAGTCCTGTTTTCAATTGGGTAGGTCTATTTGGCATTGCAGACATACCACCTAAGAAGTTTGCTTGAATTCCCAGCACTTAGGACAGATCGTATTTGAACTTCTTGCCAGACTTTTTGGGTTTTTGTATTTAATGGTGAGTGAGCTTCCTCACTTTGATTTCTGCACCAATGCGTGAGTGATAGAAATGCTCTTCGTTTTTCACTTACGTAAGTAGCTCCATTCTTAGGTACAATTGCACAAGGCTCCTTGGCTGACTTAGACAGTCACTTTGTTCTGCTAATATTTCTGCCCACACCCAACCTAGTAAGTGTGTGTCTTGGCTTGCTTCTTTTCTGAACAGACCATTAAAGATTTAATAAATTGTGTCTCTCAATAAAAAACTACAGCGTAATAAAATCAGCTGGCTAGATTTTTTTTTCCAGCTTGGTGATACCAGAGTTATGCTGCCAGGTTTTACTCCCTGTTATAGTCCCACTGAAGTCAGTGTAGTTGCATAGGGGTAACTGTAGGCAACATTTAGCCCAGGGTTTCTGTTACTACTGACTATAACAGTGGAGGAGAATATGAGCCAATCACTCCAGAAGAGTCAAATATTCTCACCATTAACACTGAAGCCCATATTTATTGACTCTTTGGGTCTGATTTTGAGGAGCAGTCTTTAATCTCATTGCCCCTTTTCCCCTGCAAATTACTTTTTTGAACAACTAAATAACTTATAAAGTAGTACTACATGTCCATAGATTTTCTGACTGGTAGTACTAATTGTAGTACTTAATTTAGGAAATTGCCTTTTGGAATATATTACTCAGAATCCTTAATAGTAAACAGGGTAGGTCGGTGTTTGGAGAGTAGGGCAATAAAGTCAGGCATATTGTTCGCATCTAATATCAAGGGATCTGCCTCTCTTAAAATATAATATAAAATCCCACACAAGTACAACATGACTATTTTCTTTAAGGGTCTGCCCTCAACAGTTAGTCATGAGATTCACCTCTAGTCAGATATTTATCACAGTAGCCATGTCTTGTAAATGGTTTAACACTTAATCTGTGCATAATTCCTTTCAGCAGAGAACCTTAAACAGCTTTGCAAACATTAATACTTACAACATCCCTGTGAGGTAAGTGAGTATTTGTTGGGGTTTAACAAGTTATTTTTATTCCTATTTTAACAGATGGGGAAAACTGAGGCCCAGAGGGGCAAAAAGATTTGTTAAAGGTTAGAGTTAGTAAGTGGCAGGGCTTGGAATAGAGCCTCAGTCTCCAGACTTCGAGTTCCTGTGTGTTAACTACTAGACCATTCTCCCACCACTGAGAATAGCACAATTCTCTAAGGTATAAATATTGGCTGCATGCACTTAGTGTTAGTCTCAGGCAGCTGCTTTGAATGCGTGTTTAAGCATGGCTGCACACAGCAGAAGATAGGCCCCACTTGCAGAGTCTGGATGTGGATTTGGCTCTGACAAGGAACTTTCCCAAAGTCTGTGGATGTTTGGATTGGAAGTTGCAGTTCAGGCCCATTATTGAGATTGGATCCAATATTCATAGCTGAGGCCAAAGGTTCAAAAAGGTTCCGGGCTGAGTGGTTTGAATCCAGGATTCTAGCTTGGGCCGACCTTTTTTTTTTTTTTTTTTTTTTTTTTTTTTAAATTAGAAGACCAGGGACCCTATACTCCCTTTCCCTGCATTCTAGAAGTAATAGCCATCACTCCGCCTGGAGGGAGAGCAGCATCCAGGGAGGTTGGAAAGCTGCCTTCGGCCAGGGATGATTGTTACATTATCATAGAACAAACCTCTGTGAAGAGATAGACTTGACATCCCTGAAGAGAAACATTTGGAGGGAAGGGAGAAGAAGGGAAAGACTGTAGTGAGAGCCTTATACACACATTGCACCACAAGTTGCATCATAGAATAGGTATCAGAGAGCAGGTGGATCTGTGGTTATTTAAAGTGTCCTATACTTAGCTGAGCCCCTGGAAGGGCTCACGCTTGTCACTCACAATTTCTTGGAGCCTTGTTACGGACAGGCTGACAGCAGCACACAGCCTTACCACCTGACCCCCGTTACTGCTGTGTTCCCTCTATTGTTGTGAGCTAAACAGAAAAGGAGCTTGCTCATCATAGGCATCTGATCACAGTAGCTTTTGCTCTACATGTAGCAGGAGAGCAGCTGCTAACTTCTCCTCTGGAGACTGGTTGTGTCCGGTGTCTTCTTGGACACTTGGGCCAAATTTTCTAACCTGACCACAATGGAAATGGCTGCAAAAATGTGTGTGTGTGCGCGTGCGTACACACACACACCCCTTCCCAGTGTGCCAGAAGATACCCTGCCACAGTAGAAGGCCAGAAAAACACTCTGAATTTGCCTCCTCCCCACCCCATTACCAGTCACTGAAAACATCTATTTGCTCTTTTTATTAGTGATTACTATAATTCCCGATCAATTTCTGCAATAGCAGTGTAGAATGAGAGAAAGAAGAATCCACACACGCACATGGAAAAAAAATGTGAGGGTGGCTTTTTATCCCTCAGAATTGGATTGAAACTCACTAAACTCATCTCATATAATCCAAACAGTTTTACTGCCCTATGTTCAAATTCAAACTAGTGCCCCGAGACAAAAACTGTTTTCCATTTCCTGTCATCTAAACCATCCAATTTCTGGGAGCAGCAGTTAATGAAGCAATATGTTCAGCTTTTGTCAGTGCCTATCAGGTTAGATCAACTGAGATCTTCTTGAAACTATTAAAACAGGTCTACAAATTTATCTGAACACATGTACCAAAAAGCCAGAATGATGATGTACCTGGTACAAATGGACTTTCAAAACAGTCAAGAACTGTTTGTTCCCTGAATTTGGAGAAGGTATGGATCCCCAAGATGGTCTAGGAGAGCCACATACATCTGGAGAAGAGGAGGACCTTTACCGCCATCCCCTTCAGGATTCAGAGAGATGAAAATTAATTCCACATGTCAGTAAAACATTACAAGCTACTTGTGACATGATTAATGCATCTTTTAAAAAAATGACCATCACAGCTGGGAAAATAACAGCAGAATGGGAAGAGTTGAAGGTGAGTTTGCATGCAAGCGGCAGCTCCTCGGCTGTTTAAAACTAGGCCAGTTTACACCACCTGAAAACCTGACCCCATGCTTTTAAACAAAAATACTATTGAGATCTCTTTCTTCAAGGATACATTTCCTTTACTCCTACCAAAGACCCGTCAGATCATGGGCTAGCTCTAGTCGAGCGGGACTGGACGTGGTTCCTTTATCGATTGCTGCCTTTGAGTCTGACAGGGAGGCATGCTTGGAAATCTTCCTCTTCCCCAGGCATCAAAAATGCTGCTTTCCACAGCACTTGCAGCTCCTGTTGACCTAGGGAGCAAAGGACAGAGCTTGGAACCCAAACCCAGGTTTCATGCCTTGAGGTGCACGGTGTTGTCACTAGACAACCATCCCAGGCAAATATAACACTGCTCACAGGCACAACAAAGGAAATCAAAGCAGAACCAATATTCATTAGGGGTTTGATCCAGCCCCCATGAAAACTCAATGCAAAGACCTCCACTAACTTCAATAGGAGTGGGATCAGGCCACAGAACTGATTCTTCCAGTAGAATTCTGGTGTGGGGGAGCAGGACAGGTTGGCAATCATATCTTCCCCATTATATTCTTCAGCTGCCTCCTGACCAAGACTGGGGAGGGGAAACATCAGGTGTGCAGAAGCTCAGGGCAAAATATTGCAGGGAAGTAGCCTGGGAATGCTGCCTGAGATTGTCCAAGCCCTCCCTAGCAGGTACAACTTCTAGCCTTGTCTGATCAGCATTCTGGACCCAGTTTCTGCAACAGTACAGAACACAATTAACACCTGTCTGCACCTCCAGTACAACTGCATTGGATCAGCTACATTAGTGAGTGCCAAACACTGTTATCAACAGGAACATTTTCTAGTGTGGACAAGACTTCAGATGACTGACTGACTGCTTCTCATGATATCTGCGGGGCCCACAGTCATCATGGAATTATGCTACACAGAAAGCATAGAAGCATGTCTACACAAGTATCTAGCAGTTAAAGAGCAGTGGATACTGGACTTACGTTGATATGAGCCAGGTGCAAATGATTTAAGGGAGCCCATATTAGGGTTTAGACTGCTTTAGCTAAGCCAATTTTTAAAAACGATTTAGTTGAATTAATGCATCTTTTGTGTATAGACAAAGACCTTTCTGGAAAAAGCCTAGTATAGGCAAGGATTAAATGTCACCTTTGTCACACTTTAGACTTCACATCTACCTGAATCACCAAATTAATTTGTCAGGATTTGAGTTACTACAGGTCAATATAAAAACATAGCAGTAATAATTTGTCAGTGCCACCTGTTTTTTTTTATGTCGCTAAAACAACTCACTTCTCACTCATACCATAAAACAGCCTTGCAAAATTGTACTCGCCCAGCCGCCCGAAAAGAGTGGCTTTTTGATGAACGAGTAAATATAACATTCAGTCATTATGATCCAGGGTGGGAGAGTAGATGTTCCACCTGGAGCTAGTAAATGCTCATGGCAGTTTTGTAAGGCTGTCGTAGCAAAGTCGCCTAAGTATGAAAGGCAGGCCTTCCAGTCACAGGGCACTGCAGTTTTAAAAAAAGAACAGAATTCCTGGAAGGTATTTTGGTGTTTAAAAAAAACCAAACAACAACTGTGGAGCAGGTGTTCTGTTATTTTATAGCCAGAGGTATCTTTGACTGAGCTGATGCTCAGCTCTGGTGTGGATGGTTTTCCAGGAACACATTTGTACTCCTAAGAAGTTATTGCCACATCAGTACGAATTAGAGCCAGTCAGGGGGCTTTGTGCAAATTTACAGTTGGTTCATGGTTGGTGAACCATGACAGTTTGAATGAAATGAGCATAGCTATATTGAAACAAACCATACCCTCGGTATTAAGAGTAATCGAATATTACCAATACATAGCACTCCTATATCAGGTCACATGGGCATACTGTACAAACAGTCAGATCCTCAGCTGGTAGAAATCAGCCTAACCATCATTTACAGCAGTTGAGGATCTGGATGATTACTTATCCAGCTATGTAATTTCTACTACCCCTTGCACCATAATAACTAGGCTCTAACTAATTTTATTTATCCAATAAATAATTCTATTATCAAATCTGACCCATCTCAATGATAAAAGTTGTTGCCATTTGATGGTTCTTTGAAGGTTGAGGTAAAATAAGATGGAGATTCTCAGTCTGCTATACACTGGATAGATGTCCACAGCACACAGAAGTACCCTAACAACTGACTTTCTTGTTGCCATGCTAATTGGAGAGACTAAGGACTGAATGGACATGGAGACTCAATTTTCCTCCCCTCTCAAGAGGCACTCCTTGTTTGTGTCTGCCAGGTAGACACTAGAGCACAGGATCAATTATCAGAATCTCCCTGGAGCAGCAATTGGACTTACTTGGACAATTTTCAAAGAAGGAGGCTCAACAGCCATGTGCATTTTGGGGGTCAAAGCAATGGGTAACCTGCTACAGCTCTAGCAGCAGATCAAAAGCATTCACCCAACCCTATCTCCAGCAGATGTTCAGGTTTATCATATGTCTGCTCCCCTTTTGCATAGCAGCAGCAGAAATAATGCACTCCCCTTCCACCTGCTTAAATTCATAAGTTGTTGGGCTGCTTATCCTGCCCCCAACCAATTGCTGACACTGGGGATTGGCAGAAGTTTCCTCTGTGATGGATCTTTGGCAAGGAGGAGGTCCCCTACTTTTGTACAAGGATCTCTGCAATATGCATAGTAAAAGACATCCTTCCTATCAGAGCCAGCTTCTGTTATCCCCCTCAGCATCCAGGAATTAATTAAAAAATTAAATTAAATTAAAAATTTTTAATTTAAATTAAATTCAGGTCCTTCTGCTCCAAAATCATGGTCTTCAGCCACTTGAACTAATGAAGAATCTCCATTAACTTACACAGCTCTCTCATTAGGGTTCATAGCCTCTTTAGGTTGCAGCCACTGAGGCCTGGTCAACACTGGGGAAGTTTCCCCCAAAATTCTAAATGTCTTAAAGCTGGTAGGAGCCAGAGTGTAGACCTGGCTCCGTGCAGCCTCAGCCACTTTCACTGAATCAATTTCAAAACCTGCTGATGGTGACAAACATACAGACTGATCAGCACATTACCTGCTGCCCATCAACTCTGGGTAACACAACCTTTGATGTTGTCTGTTACTGGGATATGTTGGGGGTGGGCTGGAGCACATAGTTTCCATGTAATCATTAACTGCAGGATACCAAATTAATCATTCTGCATCACAACAGATCTGCACATGCTGTACTTCTTCAAGCTTCCCAGGACTGCAGTCTGGTGTTTTCTGTATAAACACCCAACGACTGTTCAAGAAACCAAAGCACATTTCCAATATGACTGCTGTGACTCCTTCAGAAAAATAACGACATGGATAAACCTCTGTGGAAGGAACTGACATGTTTGAAGAACACTCTCCTTGCACTAAACCAAATTATTCAGCCCTCTTAAATACACACATTCAATAGATGTTAATTGACTAAACCATAACATTAATGTAAGGGGCTTTAGTTTAATAGAAAATGGGAAATTACACTTGTAAGAGCAATTGCACGAAGAATGTGTATTTTAAACCATTTTATGCACTTTTGGTTCATATCTGGTACCAAAATTTTAAAAGGTTAAACAACTAAGACCAAGATAAATGTTTCCATGATATATATTTTTAAACTTTTCCTCTGAAATTTATTTTTCAAGAACAAATAAGTATTCACGCTACAGTGTTTGCAACCCAAACCTTGCAGCCCTATGCTAGAGCATGAGTACCTGAACATGAAACTCATAGTGAAATTAGAGAGACAATGTGGGTGAGAATATCTTTTACTGGACCAACTTCTGCTGATGAGAGAGACAAGCTTTCAAGCTTATACAGTGCTCGTCTTCAGGTCTGGGAAATGTACTCAGTGTCACAACTAAATAAAAGATTCTTTAGCATAAGGAGTTAATATATATTTCAAGGGACCATTCAAGGTGAAGTCTATTTTCACTATCCAAGCTGAGAGAAAAATGAAAAAGAAAAGCAAACAGCACATAGGGAAAAGTGCACTGGATTTTAAAAAAACCTATTACTCTTATTAATCCAGTTATTTGTACAATGACAAACAAACAGGTGATGACATTTTAAAATACATCATCTTCGTGTGTGACAGGGTCCCTTCCCTCCAAAAGACACAACCAGCCACAAACACCCCCAAAATGAGTTTCTTCTGGTTTTGAATTTGAATAAAAGCCTCTTGAGCAGCAATTTCCCACATCACATAACTACTGGGATCCCAAAGTAGGATTAAATAATGCTACCAAGTAACAGAACAGACTCAAAATGACCCAGTCAAATTCCAGTTGAAATCAATGGGAGTTTCGCCACTGGCTTCAATGAAAGCAAGATCAGCCTCTAAACAAGGGGCCATAATCTTGCAACCTTTACTCAAGAGTGCCTTCATGTATGTTTGTACAGCACTTAACAGACTGAGCACTACCAGAAACCAATAATAATGTAAGTAACGTTTGGCTTCAGTGACTTCAACTCATTTGAATAAAGGTTGCAGAATAAGACCCAAGATCATAACATTATTTTTGGTTTTTATTTGTTTATAGTTTATTCTATCCCCAGAGAAAGGACATGCACTAGCCACTACGATGGAGCATTAAGCACACAAGTGAGCCAGTAAAAAGCACTGAAGCCTTATAAGATCAGATGATATCCTCTTATCTATCAGCTGCTTCTATAGTTTATACGAGTCGCTTATCTCAAGGAACTTTTATATCTGAACTTCAATTCTCTCCTTTGTTTGATGTTGTTTTCCCCTGCATACATTTGAAGCTCAGTATATCGTGCATTTAATTTCCCATCGAAACGCACCAGGGCCTTTAATTTTATTTCCGCTACTGATGCAATACTTTCTTAGCAACAATAAGAACAGTGAGCGAGTCCTGAGAATAATAAACCATGCTAGGTCTGAAGGCTATGAAATCAGTTCAAACATACTGCAGGGAGCTGTACTGCCTGTTTGGAGACACATGGCTTTCCATGGGCACCAGCCCATTTATGAGTCATGAAACATAATGGGGTATTGTTGAAAGCTTTGGGACCATGAGAAATTATCTATTGCCCAGCAGGGGGAATGGTATAAACTGGCAAGGAACTAGAATTACATTCTTTTACAGAAGTGAAATCAGACAGACTTTGCTTGCTTTCCAGTATACAAACCCACAAATCATGGGGACAACTCCTTAATTAGGGATTATACTACCAGTCTGAGGAAGCCACATTTTCTCTGTCACTAGCCAGATTATCAGGGAAGACCAAAAAATGAGGTGGGTGAGGATGAGAATAGGGACTCACCATAAACTTCAGAAGCAAACATACTTTTCTCTTAATCTGCCCCCCAGTCACATGACCTTCTCTCCTGCTAAAGATGTGGCACACATGGGCAAGTGCAGCAAAAAGTATTTACGTATTGTCATGTTTTAATATGAATGTGTTGCCATATGTTCTGTATGTCGCTACACAGAAAAGATCTGACAGTGTGGGAAGGAGTGTGGGCGGTAGGAATGAGTATAAAGCTAAGGGTCAGGATCTCTGAATTCTAGTCATAGTGCTATTTTCCTTCTGGTTTCTGTCCCTTTAAGGTTCATGTGTTCCAGCTTTCCTCAAAAAAACCTTACTTCTTCAATGAAAGTTGAAACTGCCAGATAATCACATGACTCCAGGAACTGAGGCTTTGAGGGTGGGGAAAAAACAGAAATGAATATTGTATGACTTGTGATACAACAGCAAGTTTGCAATGCTGCAGCATTCTTAGGGTGTCTACACTTCAGGATGGAGGTGTAAATTCCTGCTTGAGGCAGCATAACCACATTAGCTTTGATCAAGATGATGTGGAATGTAGTTGCGGGGGTGGGAGGGGCTAGCCACTCCTACATACATGCCTAGCATCTCAGATGGGTATGTACTCAGGGTGGCTAGCCTCTTCTGCTGTTACAGCTACTCTCCACATTAGCTCGATCAAAGCCAACATGGGTGTGTGTCCTCAGGCTGGAACTGACACCTCCAGCTTGAAGTGTAGACATACCCATAGTGACAAACTAAAGTGGGTTATGATACATAGCTGCTTCCATGGGGGCTTGTGAATTTATGTCTGTAAGGTGCTCTGCACATGTTGAGTATTGTTAAAGGAATGTAAACTGAATGCATTACATGGGCCAAACACCCACACAGAAGTACTGGAGTGTCAAGTGGAGAATGAATAAAATTCATGTGAATGTTATTGGAATTTTTAGATGGATTAGTTTTGCTCGTGCTCAGACTTCTTCTGTTCATTTGCTATGAACATAGGAGGAAATCGGATTTTACTGACACATGTTCACAAAAAGCAGATTGTACATTTACACTCATCCCACCAGGGGAGAGAAAGAGTACCATGTGACTTAACTCCAAATCCCTGTTAACCAATACAACTCACATCAAAATTTGATGAGAGTTAAACAAATTCACTGAGTAATTAGGAATATATATAGTTCAGACAATCACTATCTGCATACAGATATTTAGTGAGCAGAAAAAGCAGCTCAACTGGATAAAATATTCATTATGAATCATTTGATCAGCTGAGCAATTTGATTTCTTCTCATGCAACAGTTACACCTTTTTAAACACAAATAGTAATAATGGAGGAGATCATTTCCCTCCCCATGTGCAGGGTTTTCTGGAATGGAACCATGGGAACTCCTCCTCCCCCGCCCCAAATGTCAAGCCAAGTCTATCAATAAACTTATGCAGCCCAAGGCAAATGGTTAGGCAGGAGTAAAATACTGTAAGTTTAATGAAACATTAGCAGCTTTTTAAAACTGCATGTTGGCTCAACTCTCAGTCTACGTTGTGCTAGGAGTAAATTCCTAACCCAGGCTAAAAGTTTTGGGTGAAGATTTTCAAACTTGGATGCCCAGAGTTAGGTTCTAACACCCATATTAGGCACCTAAGTAAGGAGCCTGATTTTTGGAGGTGCTGAGCACCCACAGCTCTGGAAGCAGAGGGCACTCAACACCTCTTAAGTGTCAAAACATAGAAGTAGGTGCCTAACTTTGGGCACTTACGTATGAAAAGTTTGGTTTTAAGCTTCAGCAGAGTGATATTGTTCTGCCATCCTCCAGCCCAAAAAACCCACCACCACCACCAGAAGAGATCTCCTTTCACCCCCTGGGGACAGGGAATGCCACTCTCCAGTAGCAAGTGAAAGGGGTGGATGAGTTGATAACCCTAGAAAGCTATGTGAAAAATCAAAGGTGAGATGTCAAAAATCAAGGGCACATGTGGAAGTGTTTTTGAAGGATTATGGAAACTATTCTAGAGGGAGTAGGAAGGACAGTCTCGTGGGCACTTTGGAGCACGGACTGTGTCTTCTTTGGTACTTGTACAGTACCTAAAACAATATGGCCATGATCCACGAGGACCACTGTGAAATAAATACAGGAGATTCAGCAATCAGGCAACTATGGAAGACAGCAAAGGACAGAGTGTGAGAATGTGGATGTCTGAGGCAAGCAGTTTAGAGTTTTACTCCAAACATGAGACATATCTCCTTATATTGGAAACCATCATTACATGAAGCTTTATAACCTCCCAGGACACTTAGCTAGTAAGAATTCTGAAATGCTTTCATGTTAGCATTCTTTCTGGATAACTAAAGTGTCACCTTCATACCCTCACATATGAGACAGCTTTTCTCCACCTCTTTTAAAATGCAGCTGTTCCATAAAAGAAAACATTTCAACACCTCAATGTTTGTGACAATCAAGTTTACCTTTAATGTCTTCTAGGTGCTGGCCTGGACAATGCATCCCTACAATTAGTAAAAGAAAAAATCCTCTTTCACACAAATCAAATTTTTGTGTGCCACTCCGTCTCTCTAAGTACTGATCAGTTGGTCACTGACGTATGACTGTCTTCACCTTTTTTGGTCCTAGAGACGATTGGCATGCTGTAATTAAACCTGAGCTAAAACCACATCACCTCTAGTCACCTTTGGATGAGGATAACGAAAGGGGGAACTGGAGAGGACCTGATTTCCAACCTACCAAGTAGGACTGAAGAAGAAAAATCCAATGTCCTACAGCCTAGTGAATTTGATTAAGTGGGCAGCTATGGCCAAGGTAAGCAGTGAAGATGAGAGCAGAACTTCAAAACAAATATTTTCCTGCATTCCTAAAAAGGCTTTAGTTTAAAAAATGCATCTGTAATAAGACACATTTAAAAAAAATCTTCAAAAGCCAGAAATAGAAAGAAGCTCCAAGATAGTCAGGAGAGAAATATTGTTGCATAAATTGTGGGAAAAATACATATTCAGTTAATAGCATTGGTTAAAAAGCAAAGCATGAAATTAGGGTGGATTTTTTCCAGGAGTACAAATATTCTAAAGGATTTTTTTATTCTCTCTTTAATGTCTGCCTTCCTTTCCTCCAGCTATTTTGTGCTACTGAATACGTCTGGAACAAAAATTTCACATCACTGAATTACAGCACTTTTATAAGTTATGTGACATAGGAAGTAGAAGCTGAATGAAAGAAATGAAAAGGCCTTTAACTCAGGCTGAGATATAAAGAGACAAGATCCAGCCTATTGTCAAAAGGTGGAGGCGAAAAAACATGTGCACTTCACAGATTTAGGACTTATTCGTTAAAGGTGTTGAGTACCTTCAACTCTCTTTACTGCATTGAGACTATAAAAATTAGGCAAATCTGCAATACAGAGGAGGTAATTAGCTAAAAGTCATGTTGGGAGGCAAAAGTGAGTATTTGGAGACTCAGGAATAGAGCCATATCTGGTATACATCAGCATAACTAGACTGACTCCAATGAAGGTAAACTGAATTACACCAGGTGAGAATCAGGCCCTCAACTTCTTACCTGTAACAGTGAGAATAATAATATTTGAAAGTGATGCAGCCTATTTGGTAGGTAATTGAAAATGATAAAAATAGAAGGCACTTAAAAAAATTAAATCAATTGCATCAGCCACCCCATCTGAGAAGTGTTGCTCTTTTTATTCTTTGTGTAGATTACCCAATCAGTGTAATACAGTTATGGCTTGAGTTATTCCAGAATACTTATTGCTCTTTAAATTCATGCCCTACCCTAATTCAAATTAATTTTAAAGTGTAGACAAGTCTTTACATTTCAGGGCTGTAGCATTGGACTGAAGGAAACTTTTTAAAATGTATTTATTTCTCCAGTAAAGAACCTTTGTATGGGATTTGAGTCCCTACCAAGTTTTTAACTCCTAGTACTTTTGGTAATACCGACTTCTTCCATTTATTAGTCTGAACATTGAAAAATATGTGACACTAGAACACAGAGTGGTAGGACAGCCCATATAACATTTAATGGTGGTGCTAACCTCAGGACAGGCAAGACCTTAAACCTTGAGACTCATTTTAATGGATTCCTAGATATTGTATCAAGTGTAACAGCTACGTCAAGTTAAGGAATTGCTATATTGTTGGACTGATTTTCTAAACCGCTTGCCCAACTGAAACCTTTACATAGGCAAGTTGGTAAATTGCCCACACAACTGGCCAGCTTTGCATCTGAAGTGTTGGTGATAATTTTTACATATGTATTTGCATATACAGTTCACAAAATCAAGCCTTTGTTGCTTTAAGAGAACTCTGGACCATCATATGGCCCATCAGTGGCCTTCTTCGTGGAATTTGCCTAGCGATACCATACAGACACGATGTAACCAATTCATCTCTTACAAGAACAATACAAGCTGCAAGCTCCCAGTATACTGTCTGTTCCTATAATAGAGACATAACACATTCTTATTGAAACAAAGATCAAAACAGACCTGTGTCTTAATGGCTAATAAAAACCCAATTGAAAATACAACAGCTCTAACGTTTTTGCCGCCCCAAGAAAAAAAAAACCCCCAAATGCCGCCCCCCCCCAAACAAAAAAAACAACCCCCCCACCCACTTGGAGCAAGCACGGCATGCCGCGGCCCCGCTCTCCCCAGCCGGACGAGACGAGCTTTTAAGCCTGGGAGGGAGAGGGAGAAGCAACACGTGAAACAGCTGTTTCGTGCACCGCCGCTCGGGGAGAAGCCGAGCTGGCAGCGGCGCGCGAAAGCTGGCAGCACAGAGCAGAGGTAAGCGGGGGCGGCCGGCCGGGGCACATTTATAGGGTCGGCATGGCCGGTGCCAGAATGCCGCCCCTAGAAATGTGCCGCCCCAAGCACCAGCTTGTTTTGCTGGTGCCTGGAGCTGGCCCTGACAACAGCAGCATTGGGAAAGAGTTCTTGGGTCATCTAGTTCTGACCATGCTCCTGTGTCACAGTAGGATGGGTTTCATAGTTTCTTACATTATCCCCAATTTTAGAGCCATGTCAGACCAAACAAGGATAACATATCATGAAGGTTGATGGTGTAATGTGCAAATCGCCTTCAGACCTTTCCTGCCAACCTTGTTTGCTAACATCCAAGTTTGCCAACTCTCTGTTGACACTCTTGCAGCAGTACTCTAGTCTATGTCTATCTAGGTACTTAAACTTGCTGACCACTTTCTCTGATCACAGCCTTGTAGAAAAATCTCCCTTAGTATGCAGGTGTGATTGTAGCTATGTGTAAGTGTGTAATTGTGTATGCGTATGAGAGAGATGGATTTGATGCAAGTTAATATGTGATGAAACAAATTGCAAACAATATGCCCAAAATCATAGAATATCAGGGTTGGAAGGGACCTTAGGAGGTCATCTAGTCCAACCCCCTGCTCAAAGCAGGACCAATCCCCAATTTTTGCCCCAGATTCCTAAATGGGTCCCTCAAGGATTGAACTCACAACCCTGGGTTTATGCTCAAACCACTGAGCTATCCCTCCCCCATCATTTTCTCTGCTAGATCCATTGGATGAAGGTTTGCTGCAGTTCCCTGCCCACCCACTGTCTCCCATCCCCAGATGCTGAACAGCCCATTTGTTGTCCTATACAATGATATGCAGAGCAGATGTCAATGGCCATACATCATAAATGATTTCAACCTATGCTGAGTCTTAGCTTTCCCTGTTCAACTGTCACAGCCATAGTTACCTACAAGCCAAACTGGAGATGAGTTTTTGAAATACAGTAGTTTATCCAATTTCTGCAAGAGCATGAGCAGCAGCTAGACTAAGGAGGAATACCCACATTTCTCCCCTTGTTTTTTCTGCACGTTTCTATCTTACAAATAAGAAATGGGGCAAGTCTGATTACTGAGCATACTATATGCAAGGTAATTCAGACTCCTTTGGAGAACTACTAGTCCTATCTCCTCAGTGAGTAAGGGGCTGGTTAGAGATTGGACTCTGATTCCACCATCTTCAAAGGAAATAGGATCTGGCCCTAATTGTATACTTGCACCATGATCCACTGCTAGATAGAATGTCACACTTACTCAACTATATGTTACCATGTTGACCTGTAGTAGCTACAGCCTACACTGGATGCAAGCCCACACTACAGCTAGAGCTGGGCAAATAGTGGTAAATTCCGGTGTTCACTTTCCCAATCTCTAAATGTCTCTAATTAAACCTCTTGGTTTCATGCGAGAATGTCTCCACTTGCATAAATAGCTCTGCCATTACTATTAAAAATTAAGGTACCCAATTATATAACAATTACACAAATGCACTTTGAGAAGAATGAGAGAACAGAACCCTGTGAATTTTCTCTGTCGATCAACACCAAGTGATGGGGATGTAGCTGCAATTGTCATGCCCTGGAGAAAATGCACCTTTCACTGTTCAGGGCAACTGCACCTGTATTACCCCCTCTGTGGTCCCTCAGGGTCACCCACTCTAGGCTCCCTGGCTCCTCAGCTATTACTTCTTGGGCAGAGACCTGCATCTCACTCCCTCCTGATCAGAGGTTTTTCCAGGCTGCACAGTTTCTCACCTACAGTGGGATATTCCTAGCAAGCCAAGCTGCCTAAACAGTGCACTTTACTTACTCTTCAAAGGTTATGAATGACACAATTGCCAGCAGTTATGAGTAACTACACAGTTCTTTACATAAGCAAGCACATTTATTCTTAAGATAAAAGCATTACAGAGAAAACAAACATAAAAATAATAAAAGAAACTATATGTGCTAAAAGCTTACCAGAGGCCATCCATTAGTCTCACGGAGACTCAGCAGGCTAAAGTCCTTCCAACCCTTCCCAGGAAGGACTGGGGCCCCCTTTGGACAGAAGGTCCTGTCTGTCTGCTGGGTCAGAAAGAAGGCCCTAAATCAGTTTAAACTCTAAAAGTTTAATCTGTTGATTTCTGGAGAATCTGTTTGAACTAATATATATACTCTCCGGGTGGTAGTACTTCCCTAGAGGTGTTACAACCTGAGTGAATTTGCTTAAATCACCCACTGCTGTTCTTAGTTCCTGGAGGAGCTGTGGTCACCCTCCACCATGGAATTGCATACAAACTCTGGCCCACAATGATGCATAAACTTAATACAGTAAGCTCTCCCAAAGATATTGCAAGAAATTGCCAGATGTGTCACAGTACTATATTAAATAGCCTGCAGATTTACCCTTCTATCTGGGAGGCTGGAGCTAGTATTACACTGGGTAAGGAACACCAAGCAGAACATACTGCTGCAGGAGCACACTGTGTGAGAAGAGATACAGCATTAGGATTAAGTACATGATACACATGTGTCTACAACACATGCTTCCTAAAATGAGCTACTTCTCTACAATAAGAAGTTTAATCTAGCAGTCAGAGAAAGGGCCTGGAAACCAGGGTTCCCGAGTTTCATTCCTTTTGCCACCCACTTGCTCAGTAACCTTTTATACTAAAATTTTCAAACTTGGCTATCTGAAACATGGCCCAATCCAATTCCCAATAAACCCAAATGGCCAATTTCCTATTAAATTTCATTGTTACAGAATCAAGCCCCTAGGCACCCAAATCCATGTTTAGGCACTTAAATATAAGTGCCCTTAGCTTCAAAGGTACTGAGCACACACAAATCATTGGGGATGTCTACCCTGCTGCTGGCAGGTGCGATTCCCAGCATGGGTAAACAATCTTGTGCTAGTTCTGCTTGAGTTAGCCCAATAAAAATAGCTATGTGGCCACAGCAGCACAGGCAGTAGCTTAGGCTAGCCACCCAAGTCCAAGCTGGCCCAACCCCCTGGGTCCGAGTTCAGGGGGTTACCCTTGCTGCAATATCCACACTGCTATTTTTGGTATCCTAGCTCAAGCATAGATAGCACAATTCTGTCTACCTTCACCAAGAATCACGCCTCCCCACTGCAGTGTAGACATACTCAATGGGAGTGGGTTAGTCTGGAGCTCAACACGTCACAGATTCAGGCCCTAATGTTTGTAAAGTGCTTTGAAATCCACTGATAAAAAGTGCTTTAAAAAGGTGAAAAATAGGTACGGTACTTAGATGGCACCTTACAATCTCTAATGTATTTACCTTCACAACACTGCTGTGAGGTGGGGCAGTACCATTATCCCCATTTTACAGATGGGGAACTGAGGTACAGAGAAACTAAGTGACTTGCCCAAAGTCACACAAAGAATTGGACCCATGTCTTCCAAGTCTCAGGCTAGTGCACTAGTCACTGGACCATCCCTCTCTAAAGAGGTATTATTATATTAATATTATTTATTACTAGTGTTCTGAGCTTAAGATGTTAAGTAGGATTGGGCAAGTTGATTCAGGAAGTATAAGAATGATCAGAAAAAGTGCAGAACAGTTTGTCCAGCTCTTTAGAGAGGTTTTATTATTATTATTATTTTCACCTGAACATCAAGCTCTGATAGAGAGTGGAAGAGAAAGTGACAAAATACCAATGGAAAAGCAGCTCTGTCCGTATTCATGACTCTATCAAAAGCAGGAGAGACTAAAGAGTGCATAAAAACCTCATTCTCTAAAAAACGTATATCTCTGTTTTACCATCTCAGTCCAGATTTCCATATCATGTCCTAGCATCCCTAATTTCTTTCAAGACACCTGAAACGTCCCAATTTTTCCATGTCACCAGTCAAAACACTGAAATATTTATAATTAGCAATATTGCTAGACACATACAGTGTCTTGTGCCCCCCTTTCACTCTTATCTCATAGCAAATGTGTTTCATGGCAACCATTGCCCAACGTCAAAGCTTTTCATAACGTGCCAGGTAACAAGACTGCAGTACAAGTCTGATGAGCTGATGCCCCCTTTAGTCAGTGCAAAGCCCAACTCTGACCCCTTCTAGTGGGCAGAATAAGACAGGAAAGGGATGGGCACATGATTGTCACACTGTCCCTTGCTACTCTTCACTTTACAGTTACCTGAATCATAGAGAGAAGCAAAGCAAGAAGTACAGCTCAGACTTTCTTTGATCTGCTCTGTTGCTCCAGAGATTTTCTGACCCTTCCCCACCCATCAATGTCCTTTTGTCCGTTTGACTATTTCACTATAAAATATTGCCATGGAAATGTCCCAGGGTTTTACTTTGAAAATATGGTCACATTACCTTTCTTGTGAAATGTTCAGTCTAGCTTTGAAGACTCAGCTGGTTGTAGTATTTCAGCATGGCCAGTCTATGTGCCTCAGATGGAGTCTGGAAATACACAGCAGAGAAGAATGAAAAGGAATGAGAAAGAGTTAACATTTCTTACTAACTTCATAAAAGTTTCCTTTTGGTTTCATCTGGATTTCTGGACAAAGATTCAGGTCTCTTCAATTTTCTTCTGAACCTGTTTGCCCTTCCCTAGTAACAGGGCCGAGAACTGAACTGCCTCTTATTCAATGGCTGCTTCCCAAGCATTTTGCCCTCCTACAGTCTCTCTGTTGGAATTTCAAGCCTACATTGTCAGACACTGGTTAAAAGAATGCATGTGTATAATCTGCATGCACCATTACTGAAGTGGAGTCTGCACCTGCGGTAATGGCAGGTACAGATTACTCAAACTGACCCCTTGATTTACTTTTTCCACAGCAAGCTGCACATTAGGAATCACAGCTTGTCTCCCTGGAACAAGAAGGGCTACCAAGATATCTAGGGCCTGATCCAAAACCTTTTAAGTCAGTAGAGGGACGCCCACTGATTTCAGGGAGCTTTGGATCAGGCCCATACACAACAATATTTATTAGCATAGATCAATCTCAAACAGGAACAGGCTGAACAGTGACAGTAAAGACAAGTGAAGTACTTCCTAAGCTGCCAAATGGAACTATTTCATCATCATCATAACATCAGTTCCCAGAAATTGATTTGTCCCCCTGTATTGTGAGAATGCTTTATGTACACTCCCATCCACATGTCCAGACCTGATTATACCTGCCTGCAACAGGTAATGAAAACTGAGGATTAAGCCTCAATTAAGCCTATCAATTAAGCCTCACCACATGTCTTCTTTCTGCCATTGAGGGGGAAGGGGAAAATGCCCATGAAATTTATTAACTTTATTAAAATCAGGAGAACAATATACCCCTTATGTAAAGTATCCAAGCAAGGGGAAGCTAAACCAAACAAGTATGTCTCCTCTAAGAAGGTCTAAACATAGGAGTAGTCTTAACCAAGTTCATAAGGAGCTTACCTCAGGGCTCTAGTTCAGAACTCCCAAAATTAGAATCAGCAAACAGAGTCTCTGGGTCCCAGTGAGGCTAGTCCCCTAGAGCCTGAATGAAACCACAGCCTGCATGTGCCCTCTAGCCCCTGACCAATTTACTTCTCCTGTTTAAATAGCCCAGGCACAGGGCTGGGCAGGGGTGGGAATCCTTGACTGTACCCAGGCTTGCTTCAGCAGTAAGTTCCAGACTGTTGTTTAAAGGGGCAGTACATCCCACCATCCCCAACTATAAGAGAATCTGGACACTTGAGGGGGCTTCGACACTCAAGACCAATCTTCTTTGTTGCCTGCCTGGGCAGAGCCCATTTCTCTACACTGCCTATGTTCTATTCAATGTCACTTTCACAGGTGCAGTGCCCATAACAGCTGAAGCAACAATGGTCAAAGTCTTGAGACTTCTGGAGGCAGCCTGAGGGACTGGGAAACCGGCTGTTGGGCAGGTACTACCTGTGTGGTGGCATCCAGTGGCCCGCGAGACAGTGTTTACATTGACCACCCACAGCTCCCACTGGCCGTAGTTTGCCGTTCTCAGCCAATGGGAGCTGTGGGAAGCGGCGACCAGCACGTCCCTGAAGGTCGCAGGTTGCCCACCACTGTACTACCTGATTCTACTGGCAACTGATACAGCATGAAGGAAGATTGCTTTGACCAGCTGAAAGGTCTGACATCCATCCTACATTGTGGAGAGGTTTTGCTTGGTTTAACTTCTGTACTTTCCACCCCTTTGCCTGAGGCACACTGCGTTCTCTCTGTATCAGGATCCTGACTTGTAAAACCGGACATTTATCTTGAATGTCAGAGCTATATTTGACACACTAATACAGAAGTTGACCTCTTTCTGATCAGGGTCACAAATCCATGGAGCCATCCCATTTTATGCTGGTAGGGCAAAGACTGCAGTTCCCATCTTCCACTCATGAGAGGGAAATGCCATGTGAAGGGGAGGGGGAGGAGAAGGAGGCGGGGCGCATCACGTGACTACCTGGAAGGTGACCTCTGGGTAACTAAAGGGGATACTTCAACAATTTCACCTTGTCTTCTGTAACCCTGCCTCAGGGCATAAATGAGAAGAGTGAGGCCCCTGCATGTTGCCTTTTCCATTGGCCTTGTGATAGGTAGATTAGATTTCATGCTGACCTAGTTCTACCAGTAGAGGAAAAAAATGAGCGAATGAAACAATGATTGATGATCTCCCTTTGTTATACAAGAACTTTGTCCGTCAGCTGATCTCTCCTCCCCTTAAACATATCTTGGAGGCCAAGCCAAGGTGGTCATATGATTTTACGTTTACAAATAGTAGTAAATGACCTTTTGTATCAGGCTCCCTTAGCCTTTCTTTATTAAGATACATTTCCACCAGAAAGAGCAAGGGGGTGGGAAAGATACATTAATCACATACTAGAGAAGTATATATAATACCTTGCTATTTAAAACTGGAATCTTGGCTACTTTTGTTTGTCTCTTCCTGTTATTTCACAGATATGCTTCACAATCCTTTAGCACACTCTCATCTGTTTAGCATTATTGGGGCTCGACTTTTTGCTAGCACTCTCTTTTTGCCAAAAGCAAGTATCACATAATACAGGATATCTGAAGGGCTAATCAGAAGACTGTGGTTGATATTTTAAATACTGTCTGATGTTCAGTTCAGGGCTGCTCCTCAGTTGAGCACAACTCAACCAGTTAAATAAAGCTATATGGTGTTACCATGCATCTACATTAGGCAAAAGATTGAATTTAGGCTCAGCTGGTATGTGTTAGCTAAGACTGACCTAAACTCAGCTACTTTTCCTAGTAAAAAAATGATCAGCTGGAGATAGAGGCAGCAAGCTACCACTCCACAACATGCCATGCTGCCAATGATTTATAAATGCTCTAAACCCTGAGCTAGGGAATGAAGAGTAATATGTAGCCACATTTGCTTCAATTCTGATCCACTGGTAACATTTTTGCCTGATGTACTGAGTTATCAGGCTCAACAGGAATTTATTTTTCCATTAGGAGAATTCTCTCTCCACTAGTTCTGTTCATTTTCAACCCCCAAGTTCCATACTTTGAGCTTCCATGGGGGGACCGGAACATTAACTCCAGAACAGATGTTGGTCTTCTCCTTCGTTCCCTGCAACCTCTCCTTTTGTTGTTGTTGTAAAGCTCTTAAGAGTGATTTAATTGATGCCCATTGCTAATTGTTTTTTGGAAAAAGCAAAAGAAAATAGATCTATAAAATGTTTACAAGCAGATGACTGGACCATTAGTGCTGCTGAATCAACTTGAGCTGAGCACACTGCCTGATGCTAGACAAAGCCTGGGCTATGCATCACTCTGCACCAGATAACATCATTCCTCTACCTCCCACCTAACCCTTTCATTGCCATCCAAGCACGCGTGGGTCTAAACAGCCATTTTAAATGGAATGTCCATTCAATTGACTGAAAGGCCTGGGTGTACCTGCAGCATGGGAGATGCTGTATTCCATTGAGGCATCCAATATATTTCAACACCTTTAATCCTATGACACTGGCCTGGCCAGTGGTGTTTTGCTTCTTCAGGACTAGCCAGTTTTCTGGGATGAAGAGAGGAGTATAGGGTTTGCTGTTTCGCTTAATAGGTTGCCTCATCTCTGGCTGCTGTGAGATGAGACCGAGTCAGGACTTCTGGATAAGGGCCTCTGCAGGGAATTCCTCCGCCTTCCCATAGCCTACCCTTCCCTTCTGCTCTACTTGCCCCTGCTGACTGGTGTAGCTTCACCGCACATGGGCAAGAAGTAAGGGGCAGGTGGCTCAGAGCAGCAGCTGGGAGCAGGAACTTTCTGGCAAAGCACCAGTGATGACAAGGAGACAGGAGGAATTAGAGTAGCTAAGGTCTGCCCATGGGGAAGGCCCATTTCTGGTGCTTATGGGGAAGGTTGTTAGGTAGTTAGGAGGTGGGAGAGATGGGGAAGAGCTCGCAGGGAGGATAGTCATCTGCACAGCTAAACGGGATAATGGTCAATTTGTCTAACCTTTAAGGGTGAGTTGGAAGGTGCTTGGCCTGTCAACATCTGAGTTTGTGGTTGTATGTTGCAACAGCTGATGGGATCATGCTAATACCTGAAGTGGTACCTTCAGTGTCACTGATTATAGCAGGAGATGCACATAATTCAAAGCAGAGGTCTTAGCAGGTAAAAGAAAAAATGGTTGCAACATCCAAATGTACACAGTAAGCCATTCTACCAGATCTTCTGTAAACAACTTCGGCCCTGTAAAATGTCCCAGAAAGAGGGATCTAATCACAGAGGGCTGTATTATCTTTCCACCCTGATCTTCCCCCACTGCATCCACCCACTCCTCACCCTTCTGCCCACTCCTCTGAAGTTGATCCTTGAACCCATGGAGAGCACAGAGGTGGCTGAGACCCCCAATCCCTTCAGAAATGGTGTTATCCGTGAGCAAAAGGTCCTTTTCACAAGTGAATTAGAAAGGAAACCATTGATCCCTAACTGCCACACACTGTCAAATTCTGCTTCAGATACACCAATGTAAATGTGGAATAACTCCACTATCCTAAACAAATTTAAATCTAGATTTACCCCAGTGTAACTGAGTTCCGAATCCGGCCTAATGTGTGCAGGTAAATATTATCCCTTTTACTGCCATACCACATTGGAAGCCCCTCCTTGTGTCTGTAAGAACGTTCCCGAAAAGCCATCTGAATAACAGAAGAAGTCTGTACAATTCAAGCACCAGTGACAAACTTCCTTCAATTGCTCTCCCAAATGTATTTTTAGACAAAACTCCAGGCAGTCAAACGCAACTTCCTTCTTGTTGAAAAGTAAAATAAAATAAACTGTAAAAAGCATCTGACCAGCAGGGAATGAAAAAAACGCAAAATGTTGATCTGCTCAACAGCTGGAAAAATGACTATTTGTAAAAATAAAATAATTTTTTTTAACATTTTAAAGACACTGAATGCCTGAAAAAAGCAACTTTTTGTTACCATTTGGGATTTACACCTGCTGAAGAATCAATTTTTCATCAAACCTATCTCCAGTTTAAAGTCACTTAGAAGTGGAAAGCCAACTTCTTAAATATTTATAGATAGTCACTGGAAAGGCAGCAAATCTACAAAATAGAGGAGATAGCTGCAGCAGGATTTTAGCCCACTTCCTAACCTCCCGTTTGTTTTTTAAAAGAAATCACCACTCATGCTATTGATCATGGATAATCTTCTGTTGCAAGCAAACGATGGGAAGCATGGTCTAGAGGTTAACACCTAGGAGGTCTAGAGAACTGGATTCTGCTCCCAACTCTGTCACCATTTTCATAAGTGAGCTTGGGCGAGTTACTTAGGGCCACATTTTAAAAACTGGCCCCTCAAGTTGGGTGTCTAATTTGAGACCTTGTGGCTATGGCTACACTAGAGCGCTTACAGCGATGCAGCTGCGCCGCTGTAAGCGCGCTAGTGTAGCTGCTCTAAGCCGACGGGAGACAGCTCTCCGTCAACTTAATTAATCTACACCTAACGAGCAGCGGTAGCTATGTCGGCTGACATATGTCTCCGCTGACATAACGCTGTCCACACTGGCGCTTAGGGGAATGGCTTATTCACACCCCTGAGTGACATCAGTTATACTGACATTAGTGGTAATGTAGACGTAGCCTGTGTGTCTGATTTTCAGAGGTGCAGAGCACCCTCCATTCCAACCAGAGTCAACAGAAGCTGCAATTGCTCAGCACTTCTGAAAGGTATCTCAGACTGAGCACCCAAAAGTGAAGCACCTGAAATCAGAGGCTATTTTTGAAAATGGCAGCCCATAGCTTACTGCAGATTCTCATGTCCATATAGGGTTTTCAAGGGCTTAATTCTCCATAACACGAAGGGAAGTGAAACAGGTCAGCTTTCACAGATTTCTGAAATACCACTTAAAGTCCAATGACAGTAAGCAGAACAAATTAGAACCAAGAAATATACTCCCAATACAACCCACCCTTCAATGTCTCCAAATGAGCCAATCAAAGTTCTATTTTTTGTTGTTAATATATTTTCTAGCTGCTTGGGTTAGAAATGATACCAGACAGCTACTCACATTCTTCTCTTTAAACAAAAAGCCAGTAAGTGTAAGAAATATAAATATAGCTTGGTAGGGTTGAAATCCCACTTTCCTTCTTTCTGAAGTGTAGTTATGATCAGAAAAGTGGCTATGTACAAATGACACCTTCTTTCTCAACATACTTGCTGCCTTTGAGTCATATCACTATCTTTATTGATCACGACAACTGTTTACTACTGTTAGCACCTCATAGCCAAGACAGCTGTGGGAAACAAAGCCGGGTTCTATTCTACCACATGCATCATGAACACCACTGTCCACTAATTTGTGCAGAACATTCTTAATGATGATGTCAGGAGTAGAAACAACTCTGCTGGATTTTCAGATGGCTCATGAAGTTTGTAGCACCAGCATTTAGAAAAATCCATCTTTTTAACTTGTGAACTTAAATTTACTGTGGACGTCACATCACAGAAAAAACAGTTAGGAAACATTATGATACCAATTTTTATGCAGCCCTTTCCCCGACTCTAAATTCCCTTTAACCTTACTTTGGCTTTGATCCTCACATAGGTTCAAAAGTACATGTTTACATCAAGGTCATTGCCTTAGACTCAATAATTCAACAAGACATAGTGTTTGAAAGAAAACAAATAGACGATTAGGTCACATTCGAGGCTGTGCGGTTTTGCTATCAATTTATGTCATGCCATAAACTAGAAAATGACCTTAAATACAAAAGGATAAGGCAATTCTGAGAGATAAAACATAGCCAGTCTAGAGTACTAGGCTTCTTGGATAACAATTTACAGCAGCTAAGACTGTTAAACTGTTTAACTTTTACATGGTTTCGGAGCAGGAGAAAGTCTAACTGCAGCAGGCAGACTTTAACCCTGGAACAAACTTTTCAAAGCCATAATAGCTCTTTCATTATCCCTCACTTGTTTTTCCAGTTCCTCTCTATTTCAATTACCAAAGGCTTTTTGTTTTTGATTTGTTTTGTTTTCCTCCCCTTCTTCCATTCAAACTTTGTGGAGCTCTTATATGCACAAACCTTCCAGATCTGTTGGAAATGTATGTGGCACTGAGACGTGACAAATGTCCCGTAATTGCCTCCTCTCCATAAAGACTACTAAACAGGGCCATTAAACCTAAAGAGCTAAATTCTTCCCTTGAATGTGTGCGTGCAACGCTCCTCAACTCCAATAAGAACTTTAGTCACATGCATCCAAGAGCAGTGCTTTATCCTAAAAATGAGCTGTAAAAGCTTCTTACTGATACCTGACAAGGCTTCTGAGTTTCCCTTGCAACAACTCATAACCTCACCAATACCTAACAGAGAATAGGGAGCTGTGTTTAGTGTACTACTCTAGATGTTAGCGTAGGTCATCAACCTTAGCAGAGGCAGCAAAGAATGTTGAACTCAGATATCAGATGAAAAATAAAGTAGGGAATAATTTCCAGCCATTTTAAAAATGCATTTATATTATTTTTAAATCTGTTACTGTTCAAGGTTATAAGCAGTCAATAGTCGATTTAAGGGAGGCCAGATGATACAGTGGTTAAATCACGGGAAAGGTCTATTCCCCACTCTGCTTTATGTGCACTTGGATAAGCCACTAGAGTAAACGTTTTCAAAATCATACTTCTAATGTTAGGCACTTACGTCCATATTTAGGAACTTACATAAGTGGCCTGATTCTCAGAAATGCAAGGCACCCTCATCTTCCACTGAAATGAGAGAAAGTTGTGGGGCCTCACCACTTTTGAAAGTCAGTACTTCTCCCCTACCCCACCCCAAAGCCTTATTACTAGGGCTAGTCAAAAATTTTCCATCAAAAATATTGGGTTTTCAATTTTTTAAATAAAGTGTCTTCGGTTTGCAGAACATTTCGGCTTTTCATTGAAAAACCAAAGACCCACAACCTGACAATTTTTGATTCAGAAATACCACCAGGGTGCCTCAAGAGAGTTGTGGGTTTTTTAGGTGCCTCATGTCCCCATTCTTCTCTTGGGTTGGGTTTCCTGGCCAATCCATATTTCCCATGATGCACCATGGTCAGGAACTCCCATGATGCACCATGGCAACACAATCAGAGGGATTAAAGACCATGGTGCATCATGGAAGATATAGTCTGGCCAGGGAGACCAGCCATAAAGGAGAATGGGGGCATGAAATGCCCAAAATACAACTTGCAAGAGGCACTATGGTGGCATTTCCAAAATGAAATGTTCAGTTTGCAGACTAAAGTTTTCAGGGGAGAAGGGCTGTTTGTTTTTGTGTTTTTGCGGAACAGTTGAAAATATTTTTGTTGGAAAAAATATTACTTTCCATCTAGGTCTACTTACTACAGCATCTGTGTGTAGTATGAGATATTCCAAGCAGATTCCGAGCAGTCCCCTGGGTACAATTCAAAGTGCCTTTTCTCCCTGAGTCTCAAAAATGGCGAAAGCCATGTTGACATAGCCACACACTGTTAACTCCATGCCAGTGGTGATGAACTCTTCTCAGGAGCAGCTTTCTCCCCCTTTTATGACATCTGCCAGGGCAGACTTTGGGCAATGATTAGGCTCTTTGTCTTATATACATAGTCTTCAGTAACAAGGGGCACTGGGCTAATTTTCCTCTCTGGGTCACTGTCAGTCACGATATACAGTGTCTGTCTGTCTGTGTCTGGGTGCCGAGCAGGGAATGGAAAGGAAGTAAGCAGGCCCTTTCCCGCCTCCATTCTAACGGTGTGTGGATTTCCAAAGAAGGGAGAAGAGAATCCTGTGGTAGGGCTGTGAGCTGGTCAAATGGCTCATAAGAAACAAAACACAGGTGCACTCAGCAAGGGCTTTTCCTCAAAGAAGAATGATTATGTAACTAGAAATCAAGTCAAGTTAAAATATGCAAAAGGAAAGAAAACTCCCCCAGCCTTAGGTTCAACCCAGGCCCTATAACTCTAGTTCAGTGCAACCGGACTTTCTCCTCCCCCTCATCCTCTGAAAACATCCTCCCTACAATCCTCCAACCCACAAGAGTCAGTTTATAATCTTTCCCTGAGCATCTGAGCGGGGAATAAACTGAGACTAGCCCTTAGACCAGGGAGTGCCTCTATACTCTGTGGTAAGGGCCTTCTGAGTGGAGGACCCTGGACTATGGATTTCACTCAACCAGAGAGCTGGCTGAGCTCATCCCTTACACCTTTAAGGAGAGCCCAGTTCTTTGTTCAGGTCTTCTTCTAATAAAGTGACAGAATCATCCCAGCAATATCCTCCTAGATGTCCACCATCTGAGTCTGTTCCCACTTGAAGTGACTAGCTCTAACTGAAGAAATAGAAAAGAGAATGAAGCTCCCTTTTACGGACACCAGGTCCTGATTTAAATCCTCTCAAGCCATGGAAAGGTCATTGGCTTCCATACGGTTTGTATCAGGCCCCTGATGAGTTGCTATTTTATATAATGCACGTCAAAATACAGTGGGGAACCTGTGATAGCAACAATGAGTACCACCTATATATGCAGACACATGAAAATATAGCTACAGATTAATCTGAACAGAACAATTACCATGGCTCAAATTCATCGCTGCCTTCAACGGGGCTACATTTGGCTATAGGCTACACCCAGTATGGTGACATCTATTCATCCACTTACTAAAAAAGTTCAAACTATATCATTATTAAATCTCATCCAACACTTCACTATATTTCACAGGACATTTGTTTCTCCTTTAAAATGATATTGCAGGTGAGATTCTTGAGACTTATCCTGTTCTTTCCATCTCTTAAGAAGCCAATATTCTTGTGGAGAGAGAAAAACAGTTATTAGAGCAAATCAGAAAAGGGGGGAGCAGCTCACGTAGGGATTTGCCACACTGGCAGCACCTAAAGATACTCCTGTTAGGTGGAAGGGGAAAACAAAAGAGCCAGGGCTTGTGTCAGCTTTCAACAGCCTTCTTGGCTCATTTTCTGCCCGTGAACTATTGACAATTATGATCTTCTTTGTTCTAGTTTTTAAGTTGAAGCGCTGTTTGTGTGGGGTTCTTTTCTCCCCCCCCCCCACCCCCCACTGGCTTGTTGACTCTTATAACACATTCATAAATTTTATGCCAGTACAGTGCTTAATGGTGTCAAAGGGAAGATTTTAAAGAGAGTCAATCCATGTCAGAAAAAGCCACTTGAACGTAGCTATAAATATTTGTCTGGATTTCATTTTGCTAACAAACAGCTTCTTCTTTTCTTAAGAGATGATTTCATAAACAGGAGAATTTTCACATTAATATTAAAGTGTGTGTGTCTGGGTTTGTATTTTTAATAGAAATTTTCCTAATGGGGACATTAAAGAGCTTGTATTCCGTCTGCACAAAATCAGCTCCCTTTTCAGGAAAATCCTGGCAACTCAAGACCTCCAGGGTGAGATCATGTTCTTTTGCGCTCCATCAGACTCATCCCTAGCCCTTTCATTGCTTTGGCAATGAAGTCTTTGGGGTAGACTTAGATACTGCAGTCTCCCTGAGCTGAGCCCATAGCTATACATTTGAGGCACATAGGGGTATTTTGGATTCCTTCAGGGCTGCAGTGACTGACCACATATTTTCCACCATGTAGTTCTACTGGTCTAAGGTCACTTCACAACCAGCAGACACAGACTACTAGGATCTTATTCTGTACAGTGTTGGAGTCCCTTCCAGTTAGAACTATGACCAGCTTTTGGGGCTTACCTTCAACGTATAGTCCCCCTTCTCATTTCCTTCCCCAAGGGCATAGGAGCGGCTGGGCAGGGACATTCCAAGGCCACTCCTTGGAGTCAGCTGGCATCCTTCTGTCAAAGATATGGACTTTCCTCTCTCAAGTCCTTGGAGAGACCAAATCATTCATTCAGAACAGATTCTATCTACATCTTTCTGGGACTCAAAACCTGAATAGTCTGTTGGAGTGTGATATATAGAGAGTGTCCAGCTACCCTTATACTCAACCTGCAGAAGGTGCAGCGGTAACTGAGTTCCAATGCAAGAAAAGTATCTGTTGTATCCATTGGAGCAAGGTCTGATAGAAAGGAGCCAGAACAGGTCAAGAAGAAGCCAAGAGTGGAGTGGAAATGAGGAAATCAGGAAAGAGTGGGGAAGAATGGGAGAGAATGGAGAGCCGGGACAGCATGCAGAAATAAGGGCAGGTGGGTAAAAGAAGAAGGCAGAGATTATGCGGCAGAAAGAGGTGTACAAACTTAATCTGAGTGGAAACTAGTAACGTAAAAATGATTGAAGGGAAAGAGACAGGTGCAGACAGAAAGAATAAGGACATCAGTTTAAGGCAGACAGATTAGAAAACAAGGAAAATGAAGTGTGTTACTGCTTTTAGCTTCCAGAAAGTTGAGTGCCATAATGTCACAAAGTGTAACTACAGTATTAGAAGGCAAGAGTCCCAGGGTGAGGGCTGGCTGACATCTCCGTATGCATGCGGTGTGTGTACATATCAAGGAGGGAGTAACCGTCTTTGATGTTTTGTTTTACAGTGTTAATGCTGGCTTTTTGGCTGTGTGTGTTAGATGGGGAGTACACCAGGGCATCTGCACCCCAGGTGTTTTGGGGGGGGGTCTCTTTTTTCCTGGAGATTTAACAGAACATAATTCATCACTGGCAATTTATTCTAGCATAGCAATCCAGAAAAATACTAAACTCTTACTTGCTTTTAACCTCACCCAAAACTCTCATTTGAGTCACTGTGGGTTTTGCTTGAGTAAAGACACAATAAAACTAAAGTTAGGACTCCAGACTTTGGCCCAGTTAGGCAGGCTAGCCAGGAAATGGAAATCCATTTCTTCCTCCTCCCCCAACATTTTTTGGCATGAAATAAGTGTTGCAGGGGGTGGGGGAGGTTGAGGTTTTTTTGTTTGTTTGTTTTTTCCAATTCTTCTAAAAGTCAGGAAAATGCACTTGGGATTTCAGCACTTTCCTGAAAAGAGGGAGCCCCTCGTCCATTCACACAGCTCCCCACGGTCTCCCCACTTTTGATTGTCTGGCTATACTGGGAGGTAACCAAGTGTACTCTCCATTACAACCCTTCATTATGTCACAAAGCACATGCCTCCAGATGAGACTATTCATTCTGCATTCAGCACACCAATGGCAGGAGCCAGAGTACATTCTGCAGGTCAGCAGAACCAGAAGTAATCACATCTGAAAATCCATGTAACTAGGGTACAGGCCTGGGGCGGGAAATGCAGAGTTACACACAAACATGTGCTCTCTTGGGGGTTTCTTGGAGCTTATACTTTTAATATATTATTCCACCAGGTTTTCTAGTAAATGCAAATGTTAATGAGCATGGTTTGAAACATTCTGACCCCACTGGAATTAAATGTCAAACCAGCAGTTCTAGCGATATCATGGTGAATAATTTATCCAGTGATATATCACATTCCTACAGCTTGCTTAAGCAATATGACATGCCAAGGAGAACATTTCAGAGTGATTGTAGCATGCCTCAGATGTTGGCTAAGGCCAAAGGGTGAATGACCTTGAGCACCCAAGATGTTCAATTAATTCCTTGAAACAGAATACTTAGAAGGCGTGTTAGGAAATGGAACATTAACACAGGGAAAACAATTGCATGCATTTACTGGGCATTATGAATAGCTATACAGTATTCCCAACATCCAGCCACGTGCAGTGTTCTAAAGCCATTTCATAACAACCATCAAGAGTATGAAACATCAAATAAACTAAAACATATTACTGAGAAATGGGGCCCAATTGCAATTATGATCCAGTTTTCAAACACCCAAGTATGGGGTTGTTTGGATACCAGGATTTGGTTCAGGCATTTCTGCTTTTACAGCCAACTCCAGGTCTACTACTTCCCAAATCCTCTTCCATACTGTTCTAAGAGATTGCTCAGAAGGTTTGTGAGATGCCAGTGTCACCAGGAGACAGATGGCATGCAGCTTTATATCTTCTCAACTGCTACAGCCTCCAGTGTCTAGAAGGAATAAGCAGACAGATGGAATGGGAGAGAAAAGTGATGATGGTGCATAGAAGAAAATACTTTGAGGAGCTGGCCAATACACTGGCATCACCGCTGATTGAGGGCTTTCAACCCTCTCCTCTATCACAAAGATCTTTCCACTGTGATCCATTTCTTTTTCACCTCTGGGATACACTATTGCAAGTTGCTCTGTGTTGGGGTGATAAATAGACATCACAGAGAAGCAACTACTCATTCATCTCTCAGCAACCTACTTCTCCACCTACTCTACAGGCTTCCCATTCACTTCCAGACTGAATTCAAATTCCTGGCCCTAATTTACAAGACCCTCATCAGTTAGGATCTAGCCATCTGCTACTCACCAAGACAATTGCATTCCGCAAGGACAATCATAGACTCAAAGAAGATTAGGGTTGGAAGAGACCTCAGGAGGTCATCTAGTCCAACCCCCTGCTCAAAGCAGGACCCAACCCCAACTAAAACATCCCAGCCAGGGCTTTGTCAAGCCGGGCTTTAAAAACCTCTAAGGATGGAGAATTCACCACCTCCCTAGGTAATCCATTCCAGTGCTTCACCACCCTCCTAGTGTGCAGCTGGACACACCGAGATTCAGAGACTCTTGGGCCCTGAGGACTGCAGGATCCCATCTATGGCACTCCTTGCCAAACAAGATCAGATGGAGCCCCACCCTGATCATATTCAGATCAAACACAGGAGCCATCTTTTCACTAACACCTTCTCTCAGCAACAGCCCCTCCACAGCATCAATGATCAGTTGTGATGGTGAGAAATAAGAAAAGATCCCAGGATGAGTTTGCTGTGCTGGCAGCTAGAAAAATCAGCTTTTGACCTGCAAACTGAGCATTTTGATCTGGAATCTTCCTATGATGTAATTTTAACAAGTTACTTTTATAAGTAACAGCACTTTAAAAAAATGTGCACATGGGCCCCTAGCCAGTAAAATGCTTAAGCACATGCTCATCTCCAAATACATGAGTACTCTCATTGACTTGCAAGGGACTTTCCTGGATCACAGTCATGGTGTTGTGAATGCTCTCTAATTGTAGTTCTAATTAAAGTAGTACTTAGTACAGAAAGTTGTTTGTGGACTACACTACCCAGAATCCTTAACTAGATGTTGGGTATATCTGCTTTGGCAGAGTGGTAAAAAAAAAGTGTGGAACGATTATTAGCAATAAACCTCATGTAAAGATATATCAAATATACCTGTCTATTTTCTAAACTAATGAGAATATATTAAATAAAAACAATTCTCATGTCTTGATATGTACACATGTGCACAGTATATATATAAAGACATGGGAATTGAATTTATTTTATATATTTGTCCTCGTTAGTCTAGAATACAAATAATGAGCTCAATTCTCGTGTTTTGGCAAATGAAGATTGTAATTTAAAGTGGTTGCTCTGCACTGTTCCTGGTTTGTTTGGAAGAAGGACTCAAAGACTGAGATTTATGAGAGTCTTATTATATCTCTGCATTGTAACAAAATCCATCTTCATTTCCACTCCCTCGATCATCTGTTTTCCCAATTCCTGTCATGGGACAATGGGAAAATATCATAGAAAGCATCACTTTCCTCCAACACTGAACAAGGAACTGTATTCAGTTATGGAAGACAATAGCACCCTTAGCACTAGTCTGTATCTCTCCCTGTTTTACTGTACACCTTCAACCTAGTATCTTCCACAGCTTTCTGCTGATTGGCTTCCTGCTGTAGAATTAAACATAAACTATACATTATCTGGGGAAGGGAATGTCTGTTTCATACATGGCCTATCACAATGAGGCCATGGCCTATAGATGCTACCATCATGAAACAATAAAGAATTTTAACTGAAGAAAGAGTATAGCTATCTTCCCATTCTCTCTGCATCACAAATCAGTGCTTGAGAGCTCTTCACCTCACAGAGAGTTTTTTGGTTCCCAGTTCAGCTTGTCTTTCAGTTTAAGTTTGAGGCAAGAAAATACAACACAAGTCCCCAGGAATCCATAACCACCCTGATGCTTCTGGGCTGTGAAGCATCTCCAAGCCATCTGCTTTCAGTCATTCTGAAACAAGTTCTGAAGAGTCAATTGTTTTCTGCTAGGAAGAATAAACACACAAGCTGCTATTCTCCTGATTTCCAGCAATTTTCTGCTGGGTAGATGTAGTTTAGGATTTTAGTTTGTGAGCCTTGTTCTCATCCAAAGAGTTTTGCAATATAAATTACCTCATTTTTACTGACTTGGATAACTGCTGCCTTTGAAAAAAAAAAGTATGTAAAGTCTGCAAGATTAATTCCCTCTTACCCTACCCCTTTAAAAAAAAACTTGGAACAATTGATAGTGATTAATCACAACTTGATATTTCTTTGGTTCTCGATTTGTTGATTTAAAGGCATTTGTTTCATGACTGATTGGTTTCAGTTTCTTGGGCAGCTGTCAGAGATCTTTATTTCACTATGGTTTGATTTGGCTTCCCAAGAGTTGGATTATTATTTTTCTTGTTTTTACAGCTCTTAGCTTGGTGACTGGTTGAAATGGTTCTTTGAAAACCATTTATATGTGAAACTGAAACTATCTCCAGATCAAGAAAAGACTTTCCTGGGCTGCTGTGGGTGAATGATACGAAGAAGATATAGAAAGGGATAAAACAGTCTCTTTCTTTAAAGGTGCATGGCATGCACGCTGCACGTACATGCAAACTCTGTGAGCCAAATTTGTGTCATTCCAATGGCTTTACTGATGTTATGTTAGGAATTAGGCCCTAAAAGCAGTATCACCTGCAATGCGAGTTAAGCCATCCAGATTTTTCACTTCATTAAGGCCAGATTCTCCCACCCACACTCACAATGAGTAGTACTTTACAGACAGATTTTTAAAGCTACTTAGGCAGCTAACTCCCACTGATCTCAATCTAAATTCCTTTAAAAAACCTGACCCTTAGTCTGTGAATAATCCAATGCAAATAAATGGGACCACTTCTAGAGGAAGGCACTACTCTGTGGAAGGGTGGCAGAATCTGGCCTTAAATGAATACAACAGAGAGAATAAAAAATAACCTCACAAATAAAAAGAATAGGAGAGGCTTTCAGTTAGTCAGACTGAACATCTTGAAGTTCTCCATCTTCAGCCTCCATCCTCATCTTCATCAGCTTATTGGATGCCTGACACTCAAGCACACTCTCCTTGAAAAGTTGTCTTCCCTGGGTTTTCATCTCCTGATTCTCCTCCTTCCTTTCAGATGCTGCTCCAGTCTCTTTTGGTGGGTCCTTCTCCTCCACATGCCCTCTTTTGGTGGGAGTCCCTCAGAGCTCCATCCTCTCCTCTTCTCCCTTGACACCAGATCACTGGGTAAACTCATCTACAACTATCACCTTTATGATGTTGGCTCTCTCTATTCAGAATCTCTCTCCCTCCATCCAAACTAAAATATCAGCCTGTCTTTTCAGCATCCAAGGATGTCGAGTCATTCATGGATGTCGAGTCATCAATTAAAACATGGGATAGGAAAGGCCTATTGGCTTTCAGAATCCATTTACCAGCAAGTGTACAACAAAGTTCCCCAAAAGAGTACATCTTTGATATTATAATGTGTTTTCATTTCTCCCTGTTGCATACAATACTAAAAGGTTTCCAGTTTCCAGAAAATATGGAAACTCTGTACCGTTTCTGTGGGTGCAGAGTGCTATTGAAAGCATAGGGAGGGTCCTGCTCCTGGAGGTGGGAGACCCAGGGGTAGAGCGGGGTCTGGTTGGGTCCTGTCTCCGGGATGGGGGAAGGCTCTTCTACCAAAGGGTGTGACACTGTGAAGAGGTGCCACCTAAGGTGTGAAGTGTTGGAGAGCAAGTCTGCCCCACACTCACCCCACACATAGAAGCTCCTGGCCTGCAGGGCTTGGCTGTCACCACAGAATGTAGACAGGGCCTTCCCTCTGCGACACCACACCCTGACCCACACCCTTCCTGGTACTGCTGGATTGCCTGCCCCGAACAGGGTGGCAGGCCAATCAGTGGTTGGGCTCCGGCCTGGGTGGCTGCCCCAGCTCCACATCCTGTCTCAGCATGAAAAACAGGAGCTATTCATTAACTTCAAGGCTGTCTCCACACAAGGCCCTGTGCCTGATTGTCAAATTTCTTTTTCCTCTCAGACGCATACATGTTGACTTTACCTACATGCAATGTACTTGCTAAGGCCCTGATCCAGAACAGTGGCATAACTACAATGGTGCAGTCGCACCGGGGTCTATGAAGCTATAGGGCCCAACCAAAAGGCTGCTGGATGGGAATGGGGTCTTCTGGCTGTTTAGGTCAAGGGGGCAGCTGGAATGGGAGTCCTTCCAGTCAGGATGGCCTCAAGCCCCAGCTGCAAGCAGCTGACAAGGGTGCACAGAGAATTCTTGGGGGGAAATCACAGTGCCGGCAGGGCTAACTGAACATGGCTGACTAGCTCAAGGTCTCTTTGTCCCTTAAAGACACAAGCCATCCTGTTACACCACCTCTAGACTTTCCCTTTCCCCTGGCTGTCCTTTCTGTTGCATAATACCTGAAATTGAGCCCAATAGTGTACAGATCGTGTAAATGAGACTAGCAGAGTGTTTAGGATAATGTATTTTGGCATGTGTTCTACCTGCGTACCTTTCTGACCTCTTCCAGTATTCTTTTCTTAGCCTTTGGAACCATGGTCATAAGTCATTTGGACAACAGTTTCATGGTTCCAGCTACACTCCTAGGTCCACCTCTGTGGCATGCTTCAGGCTAAGGCATGGTCTACCCTAGGAATTTACTTCAGTATAGCTTCAGCTCTCATGGATATGGAAAACCCACAACCCTGAGAGACAGAAACCCTGATGCAGACAGAGCTAGTTGATGGAAGAATTCTTCTGTTGGCCTAACTATCACTTCTCAGGGAGGTGGATTACCTAGGCCGACAGGAGAATCTCTCCCATTGGTGTAGGTAGGGTCTATACTGTAGCACTACAGCAGCACTACTGCAGCTTCATCGCTGTAGAATCTTAAGTGTAGACATATCCTTAGCCTGTCAAACACATAGGGCTGAATTCAGCCCTAGTGTCAGCAGCTGCAACTCAACAGACTTCAGTGGGGTTGGACCTACCCATAAATTCCTGTAATTCAAGCCTTAGATGTGCAGTTATGAGCCATTTATCTACTCTTGTTCATGCCTAGGTAGATCTTTCAAATTTTGATTCCTTTACTCTACATCATTTTCTCATCCAGTTAGTTTAGTGTCACCTGCAAACCCGGGTGCCATATTAGCAGTAATTTCTTTTTCTACGTCATTTAAGTGCAGAGTGGAATTAAACTGTGCCCATTAAAAAAAAGTATCTATGGTATGCCACTTCCCCTCTTCCTATCTTGCACCACTGCAGTGTGCTTTCCATCACCCAATTAGTTCTTTATCCATAATGCCAGCTATCCCATACCCATTCACTATGTGTATTAGCCTAGATATTGACAATAATGTGCCAAACACTGAATCATGTTTGCCACTTCAATTGTCTGCTCTGCACATTGTCTTCCCTTTAAAAAAAAAAAAAGTAAAGATATGAACTCCATAAGATCTAGTGACTGAGAAATGTGGTTGGCAATGCCACAGGGCACTGTTCTTGGAGAAAGAGCACAACCCACCATTGGAGAGAAAGCTTTTGACAGCTCTCCAGGTGCTTTAATCACGACAAAAGGTGCCACGGATGCTCATTAAAGACAGCAGGCCAAATTCATGCCTGGTGCAGCTCCACTGATTTCAATAGGGTTGCACCAAGTGTGGATTTAGCCCCACATGTGAGATCCCACAGAGCCGTAGGCCAATGTCATGTCACATTTCAATAATCGTGGCCGAATAAAGCAGCATAGCATTCCCATTGCTCATAAACTGGCAAGGTCCCTCTATTGGCAGTGTTTTGTTTACTCTCTATACGGAATGAAACACAGGAACTACCATGCTGGAACAGACCCAGTGATCCACTTACTCTTACAGTCTGCCGTGAGAAATGGCCAATCCATGATGCTTAAAAGGAAGGTTAAAAACAAACAAACCCCATAATGCACCTGGGTCAACTGTGCAATATTATATCCTGCACCTGGACAGTTGTGCAAAACTATACCACAATTACTATAATGTTGTACAATTTTAAGTAAAATTATTCCAGAGAAATGTCTTCTTGACACCAGCAGGTGATCTGCTCATGCCCTGAAGCCTGAGGATTGATATCCTGTGTCATTTCTTTTTTATCCTGACTAATCTAACTGCCGACACTATTTTTATTAAAATACATGTCATATCATCTTTGGATCCTTACTGTAGCCTGCAGCACTGGGTTCCACGAATGAATTTAACATGGAATTAAATGGTAGCTTCTTTTATTTATCTTCTTAAATGTGTTGCTTTTTAATTTCATCTGGTATCTTCTTTTATTATGGAAGAATTAACAGAAGATCCTTTCCCTGAGCTATTCATTATTTCACATTATTTCTGTCCCTCTTTCCTTGTCTTACCCATCTCCAAAATAATCCTGATCCTTTTAATTTCTTCCTAGAGAACCTCCCACCCCAAAACCTTTAATCACTATTTTTTCTTTTCTCTTCCATCTTTGTTCCATGTTTTCTTGGACAAATGTTAGGGAGTCAAGGAATTTAATCAGGCAGCTTTGCTTTAAACCAAGATTCTATTAATTCCTTGAAAATAATCATGTCCCACTAAAGTTAACGACACAAACCAATAGATCAGGGAAAATAATAAGAGTAGAATGATAATCCTTGGCTTGCTGTCCCTGAACAGGGCCTGGGGAAAATTGGCCCCAAAAGCTACTGATACTAAAGCGATTAATCAGGTTCTCTCTAAACTGTAGATATTTATTTTATGGATGTGTCACTTTCCATTATCCAGAGTGGAATTCACAGGCAAGGGCTGTTGGGGGTTTTGTGTGTTTGTTTGTTTGTATGTTCATTTGTTTTGTGTTGTTTTTTGCAGACAGTGATTTTGCAACATTTCACTTGATCAAAAGTGAAACAATACAATCAAATCCACAATTTGTCCAATTTCTGCCATCCCTATTGAACAACCACTCCATAAACTCTACAACTCTGCGCCTGATGGAACATGGCAACCCCAGGACTTTCCATCAGTCAGTTAGTAAGGGATTTTTTTTTCTTTTTCTTTATTTTAAATCACTGAAATATGGAAACATTTAACTTATTCCAATTTTGTCCTTATTTATTTTTAAAATCCATCTTCAGATTAAGGAGTTTGGATTGCTGAGAGAAAAAAAAAGTGTGTCCATCCCAAAGCTAAAACATTTTAAGGACCAACTGCCTTTTCTGGCAACTGCACCGTTCTTGTTGGTGATTAATTAGCATTCACACTCCTGTTGTGTTCTTTGCCAAGCTAGTTACCAGCCACAATGTAGCCTTGTGCAAACTGCACCCACCCTCTAGTGGGATGAGGAAAAACTGCCTCTTTCTGACGCAGAAAGATACTTTGAAACTGGAAAAATATTCACTTAGAGTAGACCATGTGTCTTAAGACCCTTCTTTCCTTTCCACCCCCTCTGACACGTGCACCAATAAGGATGCCAAGCTCTGAACAGATATAGTTATGGTCCAGATTCATTTCACTGGCAATCTTTTGCTGCAATCTCATCAGTCCCCAGCTTTGCTCACACTGATCAGATAAGGTGGATTTTAACCAGAATTTCATAGATGATCAACCAGTGACTAGTCCAATTAATCACGTAACAAAGATGGCATCATATTTTTTTTTAATTTCAGCAAAAGTTGGAGTAAGCCCATTTTTCTTCAACGTATTCAGTAGCTTGATGTCACTGAAACTGAAAAACAAAAAGTTACCGCTAAATAAATTCTACTGTAATTGTAGTAAGATCTGTGAAAGAGGAAGCAGGGGTGTAGCTAGATTCAAAGCACGTTCTAAGTCTGCTTTATACAAAATAACAGACAGGCAGTGCTTCAAAGGAATGTTTCTTGAACAGAAAAGGCCAGATTTTGGTCTCAGTCACATCCACTTTAATTAGGGTGACCATACGGCCCGTTTTGGCTGGGACAGTCCCTTTTTAAAGCCCTGTCCAGGCCGCCCCAACTTTTTTGGCAACAGTGGGCATTTATCCCGTTTGCTCTTGCCAACTTGATCAGTTAGCAAGAGCAAACGCGACAGATGCCCATTTTTGTCAAAAAAGTGGCATGCGGAGGAACGTGCAGCGGGGGTGAGCAGCAATGGCAGCCTCATGTTCGACGGGGGCAGGCAGGGCTCGAGCGAGCAGTGACGTCAATCCCAGTCTTTGGGAACTATGGTCACCCTAATTTAATTGGCCTTGTTAGCACTGACCCCCCACTTGGTAAGGCAAGTCCCATCTTTTCATGTGCGGTATATTTATACCTGCTTACTGTATTTTCCACTCCATGCATCTGATGAAGTGGGTTCTAGCCCACGAAAGCTTATGCTCAAATAAATGTGTTAGTCTCTAAGGTGCCACAAGGACTCCTCATTGTTTTTACTGATACAGACTAACATGGCTACCCCTCTGAAACCTATCTAGTCAGGGACGGCTCTAACAATTTTGCCGTCCCAAGCAGGGGCGGCGGCCCCGCCCCCGACGCAGGCAGACGTAGCGGGACCCCACCCCCGATGCCTGCCTGCGTCGGGGGTGGAGCCCTGCTACGTCTGCCTGCGTTGGGGGGTGGGGCCCCGGTACGTCTGCCGCCCCCGACACAGCCAGTCCCAGTCCGCAGAGGCAAGGGGAGAGCGGCAGACCTGCCGCCCCATTGCCGCCACGGCAGGTGAGAATGGGGCGGCAGTCCGAGTCCCGAGGCGGCAATTCGGCGGCGGGAAGAGCGAACCTGCCGCCGAATTGCCGCCGTGGGACTCGGACTGCCGCCCCATTCTCGCCTGCTGCCCCAAGCACCAGCTTGGAAAGCTGGTGCCTGGAGCCGGCCCTGTATCTAGTATATGTGTCACTACTCTCCGGAGCCCTGCCTGCCCCCTGCATGGGGAGGGGGTCTTGAGCCAGCCCCGCGTGTGTGGGGGAGGCAGATGAGTGGCTCGGGCCAGCCCCATGCGGGGGGCTGGAGGGAGAGCCTAGTGAGCGGCAGCGTGCAGTGTCCCGTTTTCCCTTTCAGAAATAACATTAACCCAGAGCAACTCCAGTGAAGCCTGCAGAGTCAGAAATCTGGCCCAGAATGAATAGGGAAAGGTAAGAAGAAAGACATAAAATTAAGTAGAAATATTAGGAACCATATCCGTCCCTCAATTATGTCCATGTCATTCCCAAGTAAATCCACTGACTTTGATTAAAGTCCTTAAGGATTTTAATCTACAAAACAGTGACAAAATATTCCAGACATTTTGTCCATGACATGCGCAACATACACAGATGACAGGGGAGTGAAGGAAGAAATAAAACAGCCAAGAGCACTTAAGAACAAGATGTGACCTGAAGCAACTGAACAGAAATGAACTATGATCTCCTCCTAAAAAGGATGCAGTCCCCAAACTCAGACACACTGCAAGTTCACAGTCCAGAATGGGAACAGTGCCAAGCAAAGGGGACAAAATAAAGCCAACTTTCATAGATTACAAGTTTCCACCAGAAAACCATTGGCTTGATATCTCTCCCCCTCCCCCTCCCCCAAACCCCACTTTCAGTCTTCTGCAGACAGTTTAGCCTGTATGCCCAGGAGGTGATGAAATCCCTAATACTGTATGGCACATGGGGAATTCAGAGGATTGCAAAACAGGATGCTTCATGGAGGAAATACAGTTTCAACAAGGAAAAGGTTCAAGTATGGTACATCTCACAATGATGTAAGGGCTTGATTATGCACCTCATTTAAAGCCCAGCTTAGTGTGTTTAATTCTAGTAGAACTAATAGGCAGCACCTGCTGCAATGAAAACAATTTCCGTCCCTCAACTCCAACAGAAGTGTTTATCTTTTGAATTAGAAAATGTTTCTCTAATGTCTGAACAAGACTCCAGAGACATGAACATATGCTCAGAATTGACATTTCTGCACATTAGATGAAAACGAGAATTTAAAAAACCTGGTCTGGTCAAACAGATCTTCCAGTAAAGCCATTAAATACAAATTACAGTGAGGTCCAATTAATGTATTCATTTCTCTTTCCTTATTGCCTGTGCTATTCTTTGCTGTTTTTCAGTAGAACAGCAATAAAGCTCATTGGGCAAAATTCTGAGATCCTTACTCAGAATTTACACAGCCATCACTCAGGCAAAGTTACTATTGACTTCAATGGTAATTTTGCCCAGGTAAGGGCTTCAGGAGTTGGTCCCTTGATTTTAGTTACTAATTTTTGTATTAAAGGTTAAACAGACCTGTTGACAGCAAAAGCTATTTTCTTATGTAAGCAGTGAAAGGGAGGGTGTCAGATATACAAGATAAAACAACAAGGCAAAGTCAAGGTATAGGTCATGGGTTAAAGAACTCCTGGAGTACATACTGAACCAGCTCCTGAGTTCTTACCTCATCCTTCCTCAGGCAGAACTTCTATTAAAATCAGTTGAAGTTTTGTCTGAATAAGGACAGAGTAAAACCTGAGTAAGGACCTCAAGGGGGCTGAAACCCGGCGGCTCTTTGATTATAAGGGACGGTAGCTATTCAGAACCATAGCAAGCTGTATCTTTATATCTCTTGCTTGATAACTCAGTGATCATTATAAGGTTCCTTAGGTAAGGCACTCATTGCCTTTCACTGAAACGATAAGGGACACAGGTCTCAGGCCTGATCAACAAGGCTGAATGTGTGTGAAAATTTAGAGTATTTAGAGTGATAAAATATTGTTCATTTTGAATATGCAGGGATTGAGTTTGTTAAAATAATGCATTTGAATGGGCAGTACAGACCTGTCCGATAAGGACAGGCTACTGAAGGAGTAATTAGAATAAGCTATTCAAGTTTGTAAGTGGCTTACAGAGTCTTTAAATACTGGTTGTACAGTATACCGTCAAGTTGAATGGTTCAGTCATACTCCCAGCTGTAGCTTACACACAGCTTTGAGCATTAGAAGCCATTTGTTTTTGAGAATGGGAATGTCAGACTAGACAGATGAGGTTTTTCCCCATATTTTCTGAACAATGCTATAGGATTTTTTTTTTACTATCCAGATGCTCAGCCACCAGAAAGCTGGGTTTAAAATTTCAACCAAAAAGACATTAACCTAAAGTCTGATGTGAGTTTTCAACTTGCACATCTGATCAGAGGTGAAAATGTTCCCAATTCAGCTACAGCAGAATGGCACATTATTGATTTGGGGATCAGCCTGTATTTTCTAAGTCAACTTCTTGGGAAAATCTGTTGTTGTTATATGAAATTACACTTCAAGAGACGCATGGTAGCTCCCTCTTAAACAGGAGCATATATATGGAACTCATCGATCTCAAAGCTCTGAAGATTCCTTTTAGCCTGGCCTATATAACAATTGAGACACTGTTAACATGCAATAGATCATCAACTCCACAACAGTCAATGGTGTCCAAGACTTTTTACATCAGTGTGCTATGTCCTACACATTCGACAAATGTAGGATTTGATCCAACTTCCTCTGAAGCCAATGGAAAGACTCCAACTGACTTCAGTGAGAGCTGGATTGGGCTGCAGGGATTCGGCTACATTTACTGTTAATCATGTAGCTTATCAGCCAATTAGAGGAACAATCTTCCTTATGAAGTCAATGTGTATCTGTTCAAGGCTTTGGAATAGGTCCATGAAATATAGACTGCATCCTTTCTTCCTTAACCATCCCTTTTTCTTTGCATGGATAACTTAAAAGGACACTGTCAAGGTTAGTATGCCTCAAATCTGATGCATTTTTGTCTTCTATTCACAAAAATCCATGTACTTTTTAAATGTGTTTTTCCCCCCTTAAACAAGTGCTTCGGTACTTTTAAAACAAACAAACCCACTGTCAGTAGCTCAGCGCTCACAAGCAACCCTATGGCAACAAGCCACAGACCAGCTCTATTCATGGTATAAATAGTATATAATAATGTCAGCAAATGATCCAGCATATCTAACCCAGGAGTGTCTATTCAGAATGAACATTTAGCATGGCTCATTTCACTTGCAGAGCAAGAGTTGGTTCTGGACTGATCTTCTTGAGGAATATCAGCAATAACAGCATAATCTTCCATCTTCCATGATATGCATAACACAAACCCATCACCAAAAATCGGAGTTGATTGACAAACCCAGTTCAAAATTAAAAAATAATCAAAGTTCTATATGCACAAGTGTCTGAGCTTGCAGTTTAAAATAAAAATGGAAAGCAGAAAGATAATGAAAGAGAGAGAGGTGAGTTATATTACTGATTCCTGCTGCAGATTTGGGATGCTAAGGCATTAATGGACATAAGGACACAAACCTGAAAATACATACACAGACACTAGGATAGGAGCCCAAATGAAAGCTAGTTTTTCCCCAGACAGTTATGGGAGAATCTAAAGTCAGGGCTTACATAGCAGAACAAAGCTTTCAACATGTTCCTGTTACAGCGGAAAGTGTTAACCTGGGGCTAAGCAGGAAGAAGGAAAATAAGCAAACATTGGGCTTGATGCTAAGCCCAATGAATCAATAGAAAGGCTCCAATTGACCCCAAACAGCTTTGAATAAAGCCCTTTCCACCAGTTGTATTTTAGTGTATGTTTGCACCTCTGCTACAAACTCTGCCCAAGGTGCGAGGAGACTCTCGCAAAAGGGGGTGGGAAGGGATCAGTGCCTTGTGCAAAGCTCTCTGCTCACAGAGAGGGGAACGAAGCCCTAAGCCTTCCCAGGCTGGTTCCTTTTCCAGTCCCTCTGCAGAAAGTCCTGCAGGGTTAGAATCGGCGCAGTTGGAGCAGCAGGCACATGGATTTGTGTTTCCCTCTCCCTGCTGTTCTCCTTCAGCAACTGCATTGCAGAGCGATCCCCTTTGCAGCTGAGCTCCGGCTAGCCACCTCGCTCCCCACTTCCTTCCCAGCGAGAGGCTCTGCTGAAAGAAAGTGCCATTGTGTACAGAGCTGGGCAGTGGCACGTCCTCTTATTCTGCATTGGCTGGATCCGAGGGGAGTGTCCCAAGGGGTGGGCTCAGTGAGGAGGAATGAGCTTCTCTCTGAAGCTCCCTCCTGGGCAGATGCTTGCTGTATTGCAGAGCTCTCCACTTTCTAACTTGTGGAACTTGCTCTGCCAATACAGTCGATTTGAATTTGAGCCTGGGGAAGAGATTCTGGGATCCTTCTCTAGGAAAGCCCGAATCTCTGTCAGCCAGAGTTTTCATCTAACCATCTAGAAAGGTGTGAAAGTGACCCGGGGAAGGAAGGAGGGCAAGGACCACAGAATAGGTGAGGAACTGGAGTGATTAGCCATGCAGAGAAGGGGATTTCAGAGTCTAAGGCTACATCTACACTACACACCTTGCAGTCGCACAGCTGCACCACTGCAACTGCGCTGCTGTAAGGTCTCCTTCGTAGCCGCTCTGTGCCAACGGGAGAGAGCTCACCCATCGGCATAATTAGACCACCCCCAACAAGCAGCGGTAGCAGTGTTGGCAGGAGAGCATCTCCTGCTGATATAGCACCGTCCACACCAGTGCTTTCGTCACTGAAACTTAGGTCAGTCAGGAGTTGGGTTTTTCCCCTCCACCCCCAACCGACAGAAGTTTCACCGACAAAAGCGTCAGTGTGGACAGCGCTGTGTTGACAGGAGATGCTCTCCCGCAGATATGGCTACGGCTGCGCATTGTGGGGGTGTTTAATTATACCAACGGGAGAGAGGTCTCCCATCAGCACAGAGCGGCTACACAGGAGACCTTACAGTGGTGCAGCTGCATTAGTAGAGCTGTGCCTCTGGAAGGTCTGTAATGTAGACATAGCCTAAGGAACTGCTGAGGCCTGCTCATACCAACACCAGCGCTGATTAGTAATGAGACTCCAAGCTCCAGCTGCCATCAGTCATAATAACCTTGTACTGAAAAAGCAAAGCTCATGAATATTCCCCTAGGAAATAGTCTCCTTTAATAAAGAAGAAATTGTGGGGTTTTTTAACATCCAAATGAAATAATCAATATGGTTGTGAGTTAAAGTTTATAGGAGACTCTAGTTTATAAAAGGGGAAGGGGAATAAACAGCTTCTGAAAACATAGTAAGAGAATATGCTTCTCAGAAAGGATCAAATCCAGGAAATCAGGAGGCAGCCGGAGCATCTGCAGTTCTCCCTGGGGAACCCTCACGCACCGGCCATGGACCCACTCCATGGCCACAACTGCAGCACCAATGCTGCTGTAACTCCTGTAAATCTTCTGACCTCAGGCAACGCTACACAGGGAATCCACAAAGGGTCTTTGGAGAGTTATGGCCCACAGCACATCGTGGGTGCACATGCTGCCCCACCCCAAAAGAGCAGAACTGCACTGATTCTGCTGAATCTGGAGAACTCTACCCCCACCTAGGATTTTCCTCTGAAAGAAACCTGCAGACAGGGTAAGAGTAGGATGACCAGATGTCCTGATTTTATAGGGACAGTCCCAATATTTGGGGCTTTTTTTAATATGGGCTCCTATTACCCCCCACCCCCTGTTCCGATTTTTCACACTTGCTATCTGGTCACCCTAGATAAGAGTGCATATGTGCAAGAGAGACAGAGATAAATGGTCACAAGAGATGCACTGATCCCAACCAGCCTCATGTGCTAAACAGGAATGGGCTGAGTCCATATTTGGATGGGAGGCCTCCAAGGAAGTACACCCGGATGCTGCAGAAAGGGCTGCTCACAGTCCAGTGTTGGGATATGCCATGCTGCTAGAGTGGTCAGATCCTAAAAGATATAAAATCAAAGTCTTGACCGGTGGTCAGTAAAGATCCCATGGCACTTTTGATAAGCACAGAGATGTTAACCGAGTACTCTGGGAAAATTCAAACATGGGTAGTTACGTTCTGCCTACCTAACTCCAATGTCACTTGGAGACAGTGTACAGTTTCCAGTGGCCAGGTTATTCTTCTATTCCTGTGCTAAACTGTTATTCAATGTTGCTTTTTGCTGTTCAGCAGCTTCTTTCTCCCCCCAGAAGGTGGCTGCCTTTTAATGGTGGGTGAAGTGATCACTAACCTACCTCACAGGGGCGGTTTGCAGGTTGACCTGTGACATTAATGGGTGCAACTCCCATTCGCGTAAGTAGAGCCTGAACCAGCTTACACCAGGGCTGAGTTTGGTTGAAGGTTTCTGAAGCACTCTGAGATCCTTTGATGAAAGATGCTAGCAAAGGGCAAAGTACTATTATTACAAAACCTTTCAGCAATCTGATCCTGCAGCCATCCAGAGGCCAGGTTGAACCCTAGTACACCTTACAACAGTTTCAAGTCTGTTCTAAGCTGCGCCCAATTGCAACTACCCTCAAAAATGGGGTTTTGCAACTGGGGATAGCCAGGGTGCAAAGGTGCCGTGCCCAGCCCCCAGCACGCTCCCAAAGCCCAGGGCTGCAAGAGGACTGACACAGAGCCATCATACTGGCCATACACCACCTGGTCAGCCCCCCTTTATTCAGGTGGTTGAGCTGGGTTTCTGGTTGCTTTGTGCCACTGGAGCAGGATCTGGTCCATTATTCCTAGCTCTTCAATCAAGGGGCAGGTTGTTTGCTATGTTGTATATAGTATCCTGTGTATCATAAGAGGCTGGGAAGTTTATCGGAATTGACCCTGCCGGCTGGGAAGGCTGTTTTTAGTCTCATTGGTCAGCCTGAGCTAACACTTCCATGAACACCCTAGAGCTATCAGCAAAACTGCTGGGGAGAAAAAAGTATGAAGGCAGAGGTGGCACCAGGGAGATTTGACTCAGCAAAATGAGCTAAGCACTATCTGTCCAAATAGGACCTGGCTAGACACAAGAACTGTGAAAGGAAAAGGGAGAGAGAAGGAAAAAAGGCCTGGGAGACAGGATAAGCCTACGGGCGTTGATGTTCTCATACCACACATTCCACCCCTGCGGTCAGCTCTGTGTAAACCACTTACCCAGCATCCAGTTTGTTCTTGGGGATTATCAGGAAACATGAACCCTGAAAGAATATTTACTGAAAGCTCAGCACACAATATTAAAGCTAATATCTATCATATCAATTACACTGTCTCTCTTCTTGATTCATTCTGTCAGTTATGATCATCTGACTATTAGCTACTTACACAGGATACCCTTATGCCTTTCTCCATCCCTGTCTGTCCTATCAGCTGCTGTCATGGTTTCAAGAGTCTATCTAAAGATAAAAAGCCCAAATAGGTCTGTATTTTGAAACAATCTGTGTTACATAAGAATAATACAATATGCGCTAATATATATAACATATGGCACCTGATGGTCTGTTGCTGAATATGGAACCATGATCAGTTGCATAAAAGAACATTGTCAAAGTATTTTATTATATACACACACCTTTATCATTTTTATTTAGGTCAAATGTAGGGCCTGATCCTACAGGCCACATGCAGGCAAAATTCCTATTGACTTCAAGATCAGACAATTGATGGTACAGGTCACATTTTATAGGATTAGTGCTATGCAGCAGATTTTATTCTGAATTTGCTTTTGCTACTCTCCAAGCCTCTATTTTCCTATCTGTACAAAGGGGGAAATAATACTTCTCTCATAGCAGGGAAGGAGGGTCAGATTGTTTACATTGGTAAAGCACTTTGAAGAAGAGAAGCGCTATAAGTTCACAGGGTTAAATCCTCTTCCTGCACCAACCCTCAGAAGCTGAGCTTGTCACAGGGAGCGGTCCAAAGGGTTGGGAAAGAGACTCCTCATGCTTCAAAACATGGAGCCACATAGTGACAGATGCTGCTGCCACAAGGCAACCCTTAACATTGTTTGGCTCTTACTCCATGGATGGTAATGTTTGGTGAAACTGCAGAGTGGTTGTTTGCCAAGTTTCAGCCCTGCTCCTTCCCTGTCTTCCAAACCCCACTGCACAGGGACTCCCCTCCTCCCAGAACTCTAAAGTGTTTTAAACCCATTAATTAGATGGCCTGTGAGGTGAGGAAGTTTTATGGAACCCATTATACAGATGGGAAAAACAGAGGCACAGTGCAGTTAAGTGAGTAGGACAGTCAGTCTGTGGCGGAGCAGGGGAAGGTACTCCCTAGGTTTGGCTAGAACAGTTGGATTCGAGGTTACTGTTCAGTGGTATTAACCAAATCATGGGACAAAGTTGGTCTTTTTGGATCTTTGTTCCAAATGGCTATAAGATGCATCCCTGTGCAGAAGATTGACCCAAGACCTTCAATGCCACTTAAGCTGTGCATGTTGGGACCCTGGGCAGAGCACAATGCAGAGAGGTCTTTGTACCACCTCTGCATCCTGGAGTGTTTGGTGACAGGGAAAGGGAACTGCACTTACTCTATATAAGCACTCTGGAGGAAGGGCTATGTGAATTGTGACTACACAGGTCCAGTGGACCACAGCCCTTGGTAGGGTGGGGCAGAGGTGCTTGTATTGCAAGCCACAGCCTATTCATGGCTGGAGGGAAGAATTGAATTCCATTCAAACCCACTTTCCCTGCATAAAAATCTCATTATTTCAGAGGAGGCAGGGGAATGGATTTCATCTTTGGAGAGTTCTCAAATGCAGCAACATCAGAATGTTCTCATCCCATTTTGGGGACATATTTGTAGTAATTTACATTAAAACCCCCCTGAAATTATCATTTCTAGAAGTGATAAACAACCATGTATGGTCCTGCGCCGACAAGCCCAGTTGTAATCCAATCTCTACTTTCTGCTGACTAGCTGAGCTCTCGTGGTTTATGTCATGTCAGTGGAACCCTTCAATGCAATTATAGCCTTTTATTCAGCCCTGAACCACGTATTATTATGAATATTAAACCAGTTCAAATTGTCCATCGGTCCTGCCATAACATTAGACAAAGCCTTTAGCAATTACCTATCTCTTCAAAGAATGTGTTTTCATTGGCATTAAATCCCACTGAAAGCAAGCATGCATGTATGTTGATGTACTTTGCATAAAGTACTCTGCCATGTGCTTGGATAATGTATAATCAGCGTTAACTAGCGCCACCACCACTTTAAGCACATTGAAATAAAAGGTTACCACAAATAGCTAAATGCCATCATGGCCAGATGCCTCCAAATAAAAAAGGCATCACAATGAAATTAGGAATATATATGGACATGGATAAAGCGGAAAAAGTGTATAAGTACAGCTGAGCTGCAAGCAACTATAACACTGGCACCAAACAATAATTTGGACTTGATCAAACACACACACACACACACACACACACACACACGTACGTACGTACGTATAGTGGTAATTAATTTAAGCTTCAATCCTGTAACTGGATCAGCCAGGGCAGACCCCCCTGCATCCACACTAAACCCAAATGAAGTCAGTTGATTCAGTTGCAGAATCAGGGCCTTAGATTTTGTTGTTTTTTAAAAATACAAGACCAGTTCTGCTGTTGGCAAATGCCCATTTTGCATCCAGAAAAAGCAAGAATATTCAGCAACGAGGCCTTAACTCCACGATTTTGCTCACCACATTCTGCTTTGGATTTTGCAACATATCTGCAATTCCTGACCATAACTGATAAGACTAAAGAGATTCCCCCAATCCTAACTGCTAGTGCTTAACCAATAATACTCTGCCTATTTCATACTTTTGTGTAATTTATATGCCTGGTTCTGGATTTTTTTAATTGTTGATTTCAGTTAACAGTAAATCAATATTCAAACAACAACACTGCTGAGCCATAAACTGTTGCATCTAGGTCATGGATGGACGTATGCAAGTGTTCTCCTAGCAGATAGGGTGTGCTGCATGACAGGGCTTCCGCCTTGACACCAAAATGTAAGGAGAGAGGTGACTTTCAACATGAAACTGTGGCAAGGGCGTGAGAGCAGTCAGTGCTGAGGGTGAGAGCTGCACTTAAAAATCCTGAGTGTTGAATACGAGTTTTCACAAAGGAGAGTTATACCAGTATAACTATACCTGTAAATTTCCCCATGTAGACAAGCACTAAGGCTCAAATTTGTAAAGGTATTAGGTGTTGCTGTGCTATGCGTTGCAATGTCTAACTGATTTTTTTCCTCCCCCTTTATCTTTCCACACCCTCAGGTGCATAGGGCATCCAGTTTCCGCTATTTATTTCAGTTTTGTGTTGGTCTGCTCAGGCTCCCGCGTATCATGTTCATGCATTTGGCTTCTCTCTCTATTGTCCCGTGTTCTTTAGGGAACTCTCTTTTTCCTAGGTGGTGTCCACGTTACCACGGAGGTGGATGTCATATGGGTGGCATCCTTAATGCTGGTCCTAAATATGTCCATCTTACCTCATTTAATGCTTTAGATTGGTTTGCTCTCTTTACAGTTTTTCATATTGCAAGACACTCTGTCCAAGGAGCTCTAAAGATCTTTCACAGACATTTACTTTGTAATGTACTGATCATCAGTGTCTGTTGGAGATTGTCATGATTCTGATCCATAAAGGAAGACAGACATAATACCAGTATTAAAAAACTGTATTTGTGTGTCAGTAATAGTGCTATTTTCCCCCCATCTTTTCAAGTTTATGGAAGTTGTTTGCTGCTTTTGATATTCATTATTTAGCATGATCTCATCAACATTCCACATTTCACTCCCTAGATAGGTAAAATGACTGACTTCTTCTAGTGTTTTTCTGTCTACCCTGATGATAGCTTTTGGGATGTTGGTAGCCACATATTTTGTCTTCCCCTTGTTGATGAACAAACCAACTTGTTTTGCTAGGTCTGCCAAAAGCTGGGTCTTTTCTTCCATTAAGAAATGGGTTGAAGTAAGCAGGACAATCTCCTCAGCAAAAATGAAGTCAGCCAATTGTGGTTTATCATTTGTCCATAAGTTTCCTCTTAATGCAGAAGAGCAAAGGAAAAAGATGTTCTGAACAGTCTCAGGCACTTTTAAATAGAACAGACCCAAGCAAACTACTACAAATATGTGATGAAGACCTGCTACCAGAGCTTGATATTGATTTAGGAATAAGATAGGAAAGCCATCAGTAAACTCAAACATGGAAAAACAGCTGGAGATAACATTGCTTTAAGCATCTCTCCAGTAAGTGACAAAATGCCTAACTGTTTTAGGAGCCTAAATCTCATTTTAAAAGATATTTAGACACTTAGGAGCCAAAATCCCATTGACAGTGAATGGGATTTAGGCTCTAACTGCCTATGTTATTTTGAAAATGACATTTAGTCTTCTAAACCAGTTAGGCACTGCTGCACTGAGTGTGGCAACACCTAAATACCTTCAAAAAATCAGAGCCTAAGTCACGTTTTGCAGGTCTGACCTGGGCTTTTGGCAGTCCTAGCATACTGGACAACATCATATGTTCTAGCCTGGATACAAATTAGGACTGAGATGCGTGGACAGGGTGCCATAGGGTCCACTCACCATTAGGGAGCCTCCACCTGGCTGCTCTAGGAATTAACTCCTTCCAGGTCCAATGCCCCCTCTGCCACTCATTCGTACACCCCATGTCTCTCTCCATGGTTTAGTCTTCCAGCCAGATCACTATAGCCCTCCGCTTCCAGGGTACCAAAGTCCCACTGGACAACTGTCCTAGGCAGTCTGTGCTGCTGCCTGGACTATGCCACTTCCCCAGTGGCTGGTAGGAGAACCCAGGCCTGCTCCCTACTCCAGGCACAGGGACCCTACAACCAGAAGCGACAGTCTGCACTGTCCTAAAGCTTGCTACTGTTTCCCTGGGCCACATCCTACTTCAGCTCTATCAGGTGCTTTCAACACTTCCCTCAGGGACAGGACCCCAGGGTTTCTAGTTTCCTCCATCCTTTTCCCTAAGGCTTACAAGTAATTACAGGCTTCCACACTGCAGCTACCTGGGCTCAGTTTCCTAGTTTTATACCAGCTCAGCCTGTTCCTGCCCAGCTGGGCTCCATCTTCTATTAGGGCTTGCCTAGCCAGTCTCATTCTCCCCCAGGTGCAGCCTATCAGGTTAATTAACCCCTTCCCAGCCATGTTAACCCTTTCAGGTGAGGGGTGGAGTGAACACCCCATCACACAGGGAGTCGTAATCAGGGGGTGAAGGGGAAAAATAAATGCAGCAAAATTAATTAGGCTCCAGTTGCAGCTCCCCCTTGCCTGTCTCTTACTGGCTGCAGCCACTCCTCCTTCTCCTTCCCTGGTGACTCACTTTAAACTGAAGGATGTAAATAGGAACAATAGGATGAAGAGAAGAAAAGGAATAAAATAGTCCAGAAAATCTTCCTGACAGTAAACTAAATTTCAGGGGGAATGATAGAATCCCCCTCAAAGGAGTGGTGTCTTATTAAACTGGAGAAAGCCCCAGGGAATAGGCTGTAGGGAACACCCTGGGACTGGCAAAGAGAACAAGTAGATGGGACCTACCAGACCTTTCCCATCAGTAACTTCTATGTTATCCGCCCACATTGGAGAAGCACATCCCCTGAGTGTTTCTACTGTACAGAACAGCCATGACACTGTTAAAGCTGTTTAAATTGTTAGCATTGTGGTTCAGCATTCCTAGAGCACTGAGACGAAGGGGGGCAGTTCACATCTCTCTTAGGGTTACTGTTTCAGTCTGTCTGTAGATTCCTGAAGGCAGCCCCACGCTGGGTCACATTTGGAAGGTCATCTCCATAACTAGAAGGACTAGGGCTGTGATCCTGCTAACACATGTTTAACTTGAACCATGTGGTAAGTCCCACTGAAGTCCATGGAACTACTCACAAGCTTGAAGTTAGGCATGATTAGGTGTTCCTAGGACTGGGGCCTACACATGTAATTTTTCTTAAAATGAACGCATAATTTTTTCAGAAACAATGAATGCATAATTTTTTCAGAAACTGACAGGGCTGCCAAAGAAGGGCTAGGACCTTATTCCAGCCCATTTTGAGCCCTGTTTGCTTTTGAACATCATCTGAAAGTATCTCACGTTCTGGCTAAAAGATGCTGCTTCCCAGCATCCTAATGTCTAGGTAAGACCGCTGGCTCCTTTGCAAGCTCTACTTTTCTTGCACACACACACATTCAGCTGTAGTGACTGCCATGAACAGTGCTTATTCAATTATTCATTTCCTCTCTGCATCAGGCCAATACTGATCAGTGGAGTACTCAGTTGCTAGGATCCAAGTGAAAGGAAATGATTTTACCTTTGAGGTCCTCTTAACTGCAGGTAAAGAATGTTACAACTTGTGGGAGTGCCAGTTAGAACTACTTATAACCTGACTAACAGGTGGTGGCATTAAAACACCTGATAGATCTCTTCTTGTCCTTTCAAGATGGAGATTTTTGCTTCTACACACATCCCTTGACATGAGACGTTCACTCTTTTTAAGCAGCTGGATATAGTGATTCATCTGGATAGTAATAGGCAGATCTGAGATTGCCCAAGTCAATCCTTATAACAGGTTCCCCTGTGTATATTATTTATGATTATTTAGGAATCTGGATAATGTTTCATGCCTTACAAATCTTTTCCCCACTCTCTCCTTAAGAAATAACAGAGGAATCTTTCCTAAGAACTTTGTATTACTGCAGATGTTGGGGAAGCTAGTATTTTGCCAGTTCTCTTAATGGATAAGAATTATATTGCTTGATATGTCTGAATCTGGACAACCACATATTGAAGACTCTTTATTAACCTTATTGCCAGCAAAGTTCCCATTTTCCTTCGGCTAGAGCAGTAGTTACTGAAAACATGCCTGTTTATCATTATCTGTCCCGTATTAGTTGTAATCATATCACATTTTTGTTTGTATCCACAAGTAATAAAAACCATGCATATCTTAACTTTGACTTTAAAGTAAAGGCATAACTCTGGCAAATTGCTTGGAATTATGGTTTAATGGCATCTGGTTTAGATATTCTGTAGTAAACTGTTGGCACTAACATTGCCACTTTTTTTTTTTTTTTGAACCAAAATGTTCTCAGAAACATGTGTTTTCTGTCGAGTTTGCATGTAATCAGTTTTATGAATCCCACAAAGGTTACAAGGATTTTGAAACTTAAATTACCTGAGCAGAGAGGATAGATTCCAAGTATCTATTACATAGCTGATTAGCTAAGGAGTAAACACTGCTAGATGCAAACAAGTGTGGCTGATGCTTGTTTTTTGGTCGCAAAGAGTTGTCTTTCTTGAAATACCTCCCCAGGTACAATGTGTACATTCCACTCCGTTTTGCTTGCAAATTACATACCTCTCTTTCATGTCAAGTCCAATATAGCTACACCAGTTTTTCTTATTCCACATAAAAAGTAACCGATTACTTCAGTAAATACCTGTTTTAAAAATATCACAGAGTGGTTTCCTGCTGCTCTAAATACTAAAACGTTCAGCAGGATTTCTGACCCTTGTAAATCTTTCAAACAGTTCATATTTTATCAACAAAGTGGGCATTTCTATAAACCCAGAATATAACTCCTCATTGAGACCATTTTTCAAATATTTGACCTTTATATAAAACGAGCAGAAAAAAAGACGTTTGAGTAATGTTAAATATCATTAACTCTGCCCTTTCTTTCATTTCATTCATTTTATTTTCTATAGTTTATAGCAGGCATCTGCAACCTTCGGCACACGGCTCACCAGGGTAAGCCCCCTGGCGGGCCGGGCCGCTTCCCGCATTTGCCGGGGACAGCAAACCGCAGCCAGTGGGAGCAACAATCGGCCGAACCGGCAGATGCGGCAAGTAAACAAACCGGCCTGGCCCACCATGGGGCTTACCCTGGCGAACCGTGCACCGAAGGTTGCTGATGCCTGGTTTATAGTCACCTTCTGATCACAGATCGTAAAGCCTGTGAATATCGAAGACTCAAAAATAGTACATCAAAGTTAAATGGGGGCAAGAAACTTAAAATTCTTTAAAAATTCTTAAAACCTCACGACAGCCTTGAATGTACTAAGCCTAAAAGCTAATGTTGAACCCTATTTCATTCACTGAAATTGATTGTATTTGCATCATCCCGGAACTGTCTTGCAGAAATTAAATCCAGCCGCACCACCCCACTCCCAGGAGAAGGTCTAGCACTTTGGCTGATCTCCAAAGCAAGCTTTAGACACTGCTCCAGTTCATGCTCTCACTGACCAATTCTCCTAGAAGTGCAGCTCTATGGTAGGTACACAGAGACATGCCATTTAGGGTGTCCAGATGTCCTGATTTTATAGGGACAGTCCAAATATTTGGGGCTTTTTCTTATATATGCTCCTATTACCCCCAACCCCCTGTCCTGATTTTTCACACTTGCTGTCTGGTCATCCTACTGCCATTTGTAGTCAGCATCCTGATTTAACAGCCAAGATGGAGCAACAGTGCAGAGAAAAGGCAGTAGTAAATTCCCCTATCTCACTTATTATCTCAGGTGTCTCACTGAATCACAATGAACATCTCAGGCTATCAACTATAGGTAACTTAGCTGTACACTGAAATTCATTTAGACACTGACAAATTCTCAGAATCCATAACTCCTGCACACTCCTCCATTAGACTCCCCTTAGTACCTATCTTCCTTTCTCAGTTAGAAACCTTATTCCATAGCATGCCTTATGCTTGGGATTGTCCTCTCTCTCCTGGTACACCAAATTCTTCTTCTTTACATTCCTCAAGCCTGGCCTTTATGGTAAGGTCTCTTATGGATACTGCACCACAGGAAAATCTCTGTTGCTTTGAAATTGCACCCATGTCTGTGCCTGTTTTAGACTGTGAGTTCTTTGGAGCATTGCTCTTGTGTTCTCTAGCTTTGTATATCACTGATAATAATCCTGTGAACTCCTGCTCCCTTCAGAAAACCAAAAGAGGTAGACTCTTGACTAATGGCCCAACAATACTTGCAAAAGGTCACTTTGTTATTTAGTCATTTCACATTTTATTTAGAACATGAAACACTCTTAAAAGATAAAAACTGCAAGTTTTTGCTAACAGAAATAAAGGCATGTTTCCTAAAGAAAATAGTAATGCAAAACTATTAAAACTGGGTGCTTTCTGAAGAGTCATTTTTTAAACCAAAAAGGGAATAATCTGCAAATGACAATAAAATGTCTGCAGGAGGCAGCTATCTTAGACCTTCTCATCCTGAAGTTAGAGTCCTGCATGGGTTCAGAGCACCTACTGAGGTCAATAGGGACAGCCCACATGAATCTGACAGCAGGATCAGTGCCCTAGGGATAACTTAAACATCCTAAGTCTCCTGGGAACGAGCCACTAACAACTTGTTAGGACTGATAGTTATTCTATAAAATTACCTGGCACTTGAACTGGCATTCAGTTATACTACCTGAGGGTGACTGTTATGCTACCCTAAATATTCCAGAGGTGCTTTGTGTATCAGAAAGTGCATTTTTGTGATATGATTCATCTTTAAAATACAACCACTGATTTTTTAATTTTCTTAATGAGACCATGTCAATTAACCCCTTCCATGAAAAGACAAAAGAGTTACAATGAGAAATGTGTACGAAAAAAGTAAGGACACACCTTTTAACACCCATGAAATCCATCACTCCAGCCAACCCTATTGGAAGGAGAGAATGGAAAAATGATAAACATTTTTCTAAAGAATAGTTAAATAGGGATTGCCTAGAGCTGAACGATAAACAATATAATCAACTAAGATACAACAAAATAACTAACATTTGTATTTTGCTTTAGATTTTAAACAATCAACCTTTAAAAGTCACAATATTGTTGATATTAAGGAAATCAGTGAAACAGCACAGTGTGTGTGTGTGTGTGTGTGTGTGTGTGTGTGTGTGTGTGTGTGTGTGTGTGTGTGTGTGTGTGTGTGTGTGTGTCACAGCAGGAAAAATTGTAAAAGCAAAGATAATTTGAGAAATTAAACATGAACATCTGACATATTGATGCAAAATCTACTTATGCGTATCCAGATACCTGTAAGAACCCACTCTCTGATACATAACCAGACTTCTTCAGATCCTTTCCTACACACTAGTTCTCTGCAGAATGGGAGCCAATCCTGTGAACATTTATGCAGGTTAACTTTACTCACATGCGTAAGTAACTGCAGGATCATTCATCAGACCCTTGCTGACAATAACTCACTTTATAGTTGCTGGTACAGATCCATACTTTCACAAAGCTGATAATGTAAATCCAGACCCTGATTCTGCAAACACTTACACTCGTGAACAACTTTACACATGTGAGTAAGCCTATAGAATTCAGTGAGTTCAAAGGCACTTCCGAAATGCATAACCATTTGCAGGATTGAAGCTCCCCTTACACCTGAATACTGCAATCTGACAAAATCAATGGGGCTCCAGACAGGTTCAGAGGTCTGCCCATGCATACCAACTTGCAGAATCGGGGCCTTAGCTATGCACATATAACAATCAGTTTGTAATAACTGCTGGATTTTGTTTTAAGATTAATACTGTTCTAAAGTAACCAATGGACTGGTTTTTAGGTAGGTTAACTTCAGTGCATACAGAGATTTGAATTCCCAAAATCAAGTGGTGTATGAGTTACGAGTGTCCAAAAAAAATAAAGATTTTTTTTGCAACTGTCAGAAACTTAACTATACAGTGTTGTTGTAGCGAAGTCGGACCCAGGATATTCGAGAGACAAGGTGGTTGAGGTAATATCTTTTACTGAGCCAACTTCTGGTGTAGAGAGAAAAGTTTTCTAGGTACACAGAGCTTTTCCTCAGGTCTGACCTGAGACATTGGTCCAATAAAATATATTACCTCACCTCTCCTTGTCTCTCTAGGACCCTTAACTGTCCCTAGTACCCTGCAACTCCACAACAGCTTGGCCAATTTGTTTCAAACTTTCTCAGGGCTTGTCTACACACAAATTTTGTACTGCTTTAACTCTACTGCATACAACCCCTCTTTCCATATAAAGGTGCTTACATCCATAGGGGAAGGGGAATAAGTTATACCCCAGTAGGCACCTTTATACTAAAGCCACAGGATTACACCATGTATAACTATTGGGGTAAACAAATCACTCGCATAACAGACATAGTTATAACAATGCAACACTGGTGTGTGGATCAGGACTAACACATGAACCTTCTGGCCTGAGACACAGCATGAGAATGTTGAGGTTAAAAGGAGTTGGAAGGGAATCAAAATTGGGGCCTGGTCTACACTAAAAAGTTAGGCCAAAGGAAGCCGCCTTAAGTCGACCTGTTAATGTATGTGTCTACACTACTGGGTCCTTTATGCTGACCTAAGTTGCCTCTAATGTCGACTTCTGTAATCCACCTCTGCGAGAGGCATAGCGTTTAATTCGATTTTCATGGGTCTACTGTGAGGTAGTCAGAGGCAGCGTTGTGTAATTTGACTTAATTGGCCTCCAGATGGTGTCCCACAATGCTCATCTGTGACCGCTCTGGAGATCATTCTCAACTCTGCTGCACTGCAGCCAGGTACACAGGAAACAGCCCCTCCCTGCTAAAGCCCTGGGAATGTTTGATTTCCCATTTCCTGTTTGATCAGCATTGGAAGCATACTAGCTTGAACACAGCTGATCATGGAGACTACATGCCCCACACACGCTCCAGCCTGGTCTGCACAGGAAGTGGTGGATCTCATTGCTGTGTGGGGAGAAGAGTCTGTGCAGACAGAGCTCTGATCCAGCAGAAGAAATGCTAGCATCTATGGAAAGATCGCTTGTGGAATGGGGGAGAAGGGCTACATGAGGGATACACAGCAGTGCCATGTAAAAATAAAAGAACTTCGTCAAGCATACCAGAAGGTCAGGCAGGTGAATAGTTGTTCTGGTGCTGAATCCCACACATGCCAGTTCTACAAGCTGCATGTGATTCTCAGGGTGACCTTACCAGCACCCCCACAAGCAACATGGACACCTCACAAGTGTGTGAGTCTAGGGACAACAAGAAGGACGATATGGTGGATGAGGAGGAGGAGGAGAATGGGAGACAGGCGAGCAGTGCATCCATTTTCGCTGAGAGCCAGGAAATACTTTTAACCCTGGAGCCCAGTGAGTCGCAGGACATCATGGTGGCCAATCGTGATGCTGGGGAAGGCACCTCTGGTGAGTATACAGTTACAATCAAAGTCCAGTTAAACTTTAGCGGGCACACACATTCGGCAGTACTGTATTTCATATTAACTGTGAAGAAAAAGCAAGGTGCTGTGGTTCTTTACTTACAAGAGGCCGCCCCCGCTGCACAGAGGGTGGCCCCCAGAAAAGACTGTTTATGTGGACTGCGATAGCCCAGGAATCCTCCATGGATATCTCTACGAAACTTTCATGGAGGTACTCTGCAATTCTTTGCAGAAGGTTTCTGGGCAGGGCAGTCTTATTTCTTCCACTATGGTAGGACACTTTCCCATGCAACTCCTGAATTAATTCTGCTGGCATTATTGCGGTACACAGCATAGCAGCATAAGGACCAGGTCTGTACCCAGACGTTTGCAGCATCTCCATCCTTTCTGCCTCTGTGACCCTCAGGAGACTATCACATAGGGTCGCCTAGGGGAAATGGGGGAAGTTCTCATTAAAAGTGCTCAGACAAAAAAAAGGGGGCATGTAGACCCACCCCATCCCACCCCCCACATTCCAGGTCGCCAAACCACACAGCCACTAATGTGCCTTTACTGTGCTCAGCATGGGTCGGCAAGTAGTTTAAAGTGGCTGATAGGTGACTGGGGCCCCACATGAGAGATTCTGCAAATAGGGAGTGAAAGGTTCCCCCCCGCCTGCCCCGTTCGTAAACAGCTTCCCGTAGTGCTATGGAGAAGGGCCATTTTTCGACTAGCTACCTCTGCTCCCGACATGAGCCTGCCATAAACTTCATTAAAAGTGCAGTCACCTATGACCCGGGAAGGGAGCCTACTCGCCATGGCTGGAGCAGCAAATCAGCACAGTGAACGGTTACAGATTCTGATTATGTTATGGCTTGCACCTAGTGTAATAAGGGTTGTTTTTTTTTATGAAAACAGCCTTGCTATGGAAATATTTTATTCATGTTCAATGGCGCCTTTATTTTTTCCCATGATTGACAGCTGGAAATGTGTCCTTCGGCGTGTCATCAACACCTGAAAGCAGACTTTCGCTGATTAGAAGGAGGAGAAAGAGAATGCAAGAGGACATGTTCACCGAGATAATGAACGCCTCCGGGACAGCTGACACAGCTGAGAGTGTGGAGGATTTCACTGTCCGTTGTCCGAGAAGTTAGACATGGACATGGAGAGCAGGAAAGCTTCCAGTGAGCAAGATGGTGTGGCGCAGGATGAGATGCTTCGGATTATGAGGGACTAAGCAGACATGTTGAGGCATCTGGTTGAACTGCAAGAAGAGAAGCAGGAGGGTAGAGTCCCTCTGCAGACTCTGGTGGACAGACAGCCAACATCGCCTGGCACAGAATCACCCTCCCCTATGCGTTCCATGAGGCGTGGGCGAAAAGTCCATTATCCCTTTCACTTAACTCAGGGGGAGGGTACAAAGAACAGAAGGCTCCCATTCACAGACCTTTGATAGTCTGAAATGTGGTGTTATGTTACACAGCTGAAAATGTTTCTCCTATTCCAACTTTACAACCCCTTTTCCCCAAGGTTACCTTTTTTTTCTGTTCTCCCTCTTTACTTATGTTTGTTAAATAAAGTAAATGGATTTGAGAAATAAATGTTCTTTATTGAGTAGAAGCAGTGGGCTTGGGTGGAGGGTTAGTGTGACGGGTTCGGTCACAGAGACCCCCTTGGGACTGTCACCTGATGTGCTGAGACTACCTCTGAGCCCGTTTTCTCTGCCAGTTTGGGCCTTCAGAACCCTGCCTTGTTGAGCCAGATACACTAATCTGCTGCAACACAGACCCAGGGTCTGACCCATGCCCCCAAAGCTGCAGACTTAACTGAAAACGGCTTAGTAAGTGCTCCTGTCTCTAGCACCCAGACACCCAGCTCCCAATGGGATCCAAACCCCAAATAAATCCATTTTACTCTGTATAAAGCTTATACAGGGTAAACTCATAAATTGTCCACCCTCTATAACACTGATAGAGAGATATGCACAGCTGTTTGCTCCCCCAGGTATTCATTACTTACTTTGGGTTAATTAATAAGCAAAAATGTTTTTATTAAGTATAAAAAGTAGGATTTAAGTGGTTCCAAGTAATAACAGACAGAACAAAGTAAGTTACCAAGCGAAATAAAACAAAACACGCAAGTCTAAGCCTAATACAGTAAGAAACTGAATACAGGTAAATCTCACCCTGAGATGTCCCAATAAGCTTCCTTGACAGACCAGACTCCTTCCTAGTCTGGGCCCAATCCCTTTCAGACCAATGTTGTGGCTTATGGCCTGGGTCCAGCAATCACTCACCCCCCCGTAGTTACAGACCTTTTGTTCCAGTTTCCTTCAGGCATTTCTTTGGGGTGGAGAGGCCATCTCTTGAGGCAGCTGAAGACAAAATGGAGAGGCTTCCAGGACCTTTTATATTCTCTCTCTTGTGGGCAGAAACCCCTTTGTTCTTCTGTGCAAAATCACAGCAACAAGATGGAGTTTGTAGCCACCTGGGCAAGTCACATGTCCATGAATGATTCAGCTTTGGCAGGTCGATGCCATTGTTTACATGTTAGTTTGAACGTTCCCAGGAAAGCTCAGATGTGGATTGGCATCTCCCAAAGTCCATTGTCAGTGAAGTGTTTCTTGATTGGGCACTTACTCAGAATAGTCCTTTCTCAAGAAGCTGACCAAATGCTTCACTGATGCTACTTAGAATTAAACACATTGAGATACAAGTACATGGCCAATATTCATAACTTCAAATACAAAAATGATACAAACATACAGACAGCATAATCATAACCTGCAAATTACAACCTTTCTATAGACACCTTACTTGACCTCTTTTGTACAAGATTTGGTGCAACTATAGGACCTTGGTTGCAACAATAACGCTGATCTACAATTTTTGAGAAGTCGTCTGCTTCAGAGATAAAATGTGCTATTTAGTATGTATTTTGATGTGCTGAATTCAAATATGACAATTAAAACAACTGATTGGCTACTGTTTCTAAGATATTTAAGTTTTTACATTTTATGTCTATGTATATTGTGTAGATAGTAGAGTTTTAATCATAAATTGTAAACCTAGGTCTTTTCATGTGTTTATGTTTGCTTTACATGATACTATTTCACCTGTCCTGTTTATGTAACACTTTAAAACTCAGCAAAGGGGTTATATAAATAACATTTATTATGAAACAAAAGGCAAAAAACTATTATGTACATAGTTTAGTCCTATTCAGTGTCTACTCGGCGCTTCTTGGCTTGTCTCTTGTAGTCATTAAATGGAGCATCTCTTGTCACTGTCCAGCAATAGTCTGCAAGCATTGATGGGCTCCATTTGCCCTGATAGCGTTTCTCCATTGTTGCAATGTCCTGGTGAAATCGCTCGCCGTGCTCATCGCTCACTGCTCCGCAGTTCTGTGGGAAAAAATCTAGATGAGAGTACAAAAAATGTATCTTTAGTGACATGTTGCAACCAAGGCTTTTGTATGCCTTGAGGAGGTTTTCCACCAACAACCTGTAGTTGTCTGCCTTGTTGTTTCCAAGAAAATTTATTGCCACTAACTGGAAGGCTTTCCATGCCTTTTTTTCCTTGCCACGCAGTGCATGGTCAAATGCATCATCTCGAAGAAGTTCACGAATCTGAGGACCAACAAAGACATCTTCCTTTATCTTAGCTTCACTTAACCTTGGAAATTTTCCACGGAGGTACTTGAAAGCTGCTTGTGTTTTGTCAATGGCCTTGACAAAGTTCTTCATCAGACCCAGCTTGATGTGTAAGGGTGGTAACAAAATCTTCCTTGATTCAACAAGTGGTGGATGCTGAACACTTTTCCTCCCAGGCTCCAATGACTGTCGGAGTGGCCAATCTTTCTTGATATAGTGGGAATCTCTTGCACGACTATCCCATTCGCAGAGAAAACAGCAGTACTTTGTGTATCCAGTCTGCAGATCAAGCAAGAGAGCAACAACCTTCAAATCGCCACAACGCTGCCACTGATGTTGGTCATAGTTTATGCACCTCAAAAGTTGTTTCATGTTGTCATAGGTTTCCTTCATATGGACTGCATGACCAACTGGAATTGATGGCCAAACATTGCCATTATGCAGTAAAACAGCGTTAAGACTCGTCTTCGATGAATCAATGAACAGTCTCCACTCATCTGGATCGTGAACGATGTTGAGGGCTGCCATCACACCATCGATGTTGTTGCAGGCTACAAGATCACCTTCCATGAAGAAGAATGGGACAAGATCCTTTTGACGGTCACGGAACATGGAAACCCTAACATCACCTGCCAGGAGATTCCACTGCTGTAGTTTGGAGCCCAAAAGCTCTGCCTTACTCTTGGGTAGTTCCAAATCCCTGACAAGGTCATTCAGTTCAACTTGTGTTATGAGGTGTGGTTCAGAGGAGGAGGATGGGAGAAAATGTGGGTCCTGTGATATTGATGGTTCAGGACCAGAAGTTTCATCCTCTTCCTCTTCCTCGTCTGACTCAAGTGAGAATGATACTGGTGCATCAGGAACCGGCAGTCCTTCTCCGTGGGGTACTGGGCGTATAGCTGATGGAATGTTTGGATAATGCACAGTCCACTTTTTCTTCTTTGACACACCTTTCCCAACTGGAGGCACCATGCAGAAGTAACAATTGCTGGTATGATCTGTTGGCTCTCTCCAAAGCATTGGCACTGCAAAAGGCATAGACTTCCTTTTCCTGTTCAACCACTGGCGAAGATTTGTTGCACAAGTGTTGCAGCATATGTGTGGGGCCCACCTCTTGTCCTGATCTCCAATTTTGCAGCCAAAAGAAAGGTGATAGGCTTTCTTAACCATAGTGGTTATACTGCACTTTTGTGATGCAAAAGTCACTTCACCACAAACATAGCAGAAGTTATCTGCATTGTTCACACAAGTACGAGGCATCTCTGCTCACTTTGGCTAAACAGAACTGTGTCCCTTTGCAAAATCAAACACTGACAAATAAGAGAGCACGACACTGTATGATTTCTAGAGCTGATATAGGGCAATTTGTTCAGCAGAGTGATGTAAGCTTCGTTATGATTGCATCATCCATGACTTCTAGGAATAACATGATGCAATTCATATCATGTATGATGCAATACCAGCTTCAGATTGCATCATTCATTGTTTTGCCTAAAAAGCAAGTACTGTCCAAACCCAGTCATAGATTTATTCATAGATCCAGTCAAAGATGTATTTTAGTCATTTCTGGTTTAAATTGAGATCCCTTCCCTCTATAACTCACTTATCCTCCGCCATTCCCAAGTCAAGGGTCGTATATACTGACCCAATAGCATCTCTTGAAAACTAGAGCCAATCAACAATTTTAAGCATCATTTTCGTTCTCAGTGACCCAGAATTAGTAAAGTTTGACTACATTTATTTCAGAAGCATTTTGGCTGTAGAGCAGTGTAATCTATACAGTCACAGTTTATGTCAATAACTTCACAGTTGGCTTTACAGGGACAATGATACAAGCCAGGTGAAGGTTTGGGAAAGCACAATGCAGACAATCAGCTCACATTACTGTGAGTCATTACTGAAACGGCTTTTCAAAGCCTCGTGGATACGCAGTGCCCCTTGCTGTGCTCTTGTTATTGCCCTGGTGTCTGGCTGCTCAAAAATGGCTGCCATGCGATCTGTCTCAACTGCCCACTCCTGCATAAAAATTTCCCCCTTTTTTTCACAGATATTATGGAGCACACAGCAGGCAGCTATAACTATGGGGATGTTCTCTTCACTAAGGTCCAACTTTGTTAGTAAACGTCTCCAGTGCCCTTTTAAATGACCAAAGGTACATTCAGCCACCATTCTGCACTTGCAGTTGAACCGTTCCTTACTGCTGTCCAGAGGGCCGGTGTATGTCTTCATGAGCCATGGAAGCAAGGGGTAGGCTGGGTCCCCCAGGATAACTATAGACATCTCAACGTCGTCAATTGTTCATTTTGTGGTCTGGAAAGCAAGTCCCGGATTACAGCTTTTTGAACAGACCCGAGTTCCTAAAGATGCGCGCGTCATGAAGCTTTCCTGACCATCCTACGTTGATGTCGGTGAAATGCCCCTGCGATCCACCAGCGCTTATGACACCATTGAAAAGTATCCCTTTCGGTTTATGTACTTTTTGGCAAGGTGGTCTGGTGCCAAAATAGGGATATGCGTGCCATCTATAGCCCCTCTGCAATTAGGGAACCCCATTGTGGCAAAACCATCCACTATGTCCTGCACATTTCCCAGACTCACTACCCTTCGTAGCAGAAGTCGATGAATGGCCCTGCACACTTGGAGCACAGCAGCTACCACAGTTGACTTACCTACTCCAAATTGATTCCCCACTGACTGGTAACTGTCTGGCGTTGTAAGCTTCCAAATAGCGATCGCCACTCGGTTTACTGTCAGAGCAGCTCTCATTTTTGTGTTGCTGAACTGCAGGGCAGGGGAAAGCTCTGCACAAAGTTCATGGAAGGTGGCCTTCCACATTCAAAAGTTCTGCAGCCACTGCTCGTCATCCCATACCTGCAAACCGATGCGGTCCCGTTTCACGGGACCAGAAATGGCACTCAGCAGAGTGCGGCTGCTCTGTAACTGCCAGCAGTAACTGTGAATTGTTTTTTTCAATGGCTTGCAGCAGGGCTGCTTCCAGGACATTGCTCTGTTCCACGTGGCAGACCCTACTTCAGCTCTGGAAATACTGTAGAGGAAGGCGCGAGGTGTTTGAGATGCTCACAGCAGAGTGCACAACTGAGCAGGCTCTATGCTTCTGGGGTTATGGCGTATGCACAGCGGTTTTAAGGGGAAAAAACATTGGGTTGTTTGCCATTGATATGAGGGAAGGCGCACAGTGCATCATGGGATGCTGATGCAATGTTCCCATTCTCCCCTGCCACAGTGTTTTGTTCCCATGAGGCATTGCACAAGCTTCCCAAAACATCCAGCGGCAAGTTGCACTTTGGGATAGCTACACGCAAGTTGCATTTTTGGATAGCTACACATGATGCACTGTTTTATGGGGACGCACTCCATCCAGACAATGAGCATGGTATGGCCACGAACACTGGACTTAATTAAATCAGCAGCTTGAGGTCGAATTAGATAAAGTCGACTTAATTTTGTAGTGTAGACAAGCCCCCAAGGAGCCATAGTGTTGGTGTCACGTCCTTCCAGGGAGACCCTCACTTTAGGAGATGTGAGTGGATTTCCTCACGTGCATTTGAACAGCTGTGGGGGAACGGATCGCTGCAGCAGCTGGAGAAATTCCTCACTGTGCACCCCCGCCGCCCCTTCCTCCCAGCCCTAGGGTAGCAGAAGCAGGCCGGCCAAGCGGTGCCCTGCGCCTCCTCCTTCCCCCCTCCCCGCTCCCCAGCTCGCCATCCAAATGGCAGCAGCAGGCGGGGGCTTTCCCAGCAGCGCGCGCGCGCCTCTCGGAGTGCTAGAGAGAAGAGCGGCACGTGGCCTGCCCTGTCTGATGAAACATCTGGCGTGGATTGCCGCAGCTCGGGGCGAGGGGGCAGAGCCCCGCGTCCCCTCTCCCCGCATCACCTGCTGGAGTCTTCCCCCAGCCGCCCAGACAAGAAGCCAGGCTGAGAGACTTGTTGCTGCGGGTTGCGCAAGAAGGACGTTTGTTTGAAAGGCTGCTCCGCTGTCGCGCGCCTGGTGCACCCCAGTCTCGGAGGGCGTTGGGGTGCAGGATCGGGCCCTGGTTAAGAGCTCAATGCATAAGAAGCCGAGCTCATGCAACTCCAGTGGGTGTACCCCAGGCATGAATTGGGCCCAATAAATCGCTGCAAAGATGCAAAATAAAATACCAGCGGGGAAGAGGGGGGAGCGCCTAAGAACACGTATTTCACCGCTACCTAGTGCACGAGCTGAATCTTTTCAATCAGCTCTTGCAACTGAAGTGTCTATTCAGTCCCGCAGTAAGGAAAGCCACTGGAGATCCAAGTGACTTAACAGGGCGGGCGGGGGGCGGTGTTCCACCCCATTGCAGACAAGCCGCGATGATTCAAGAAAGCCGGCCGAGAAAGGCAAAGATAAGCGTGGTGGTGGGTAAATTTGGAAAGGTGGCAACGTGTGTTTGAAGGAGAGTAGAGTTGCATTCTTGTCCCCAGCCCAGAAGTGCGGGTGATCAGCTCCTCGCTAGAGCATCGCCGGGGCTTCCGTCTCCTTTTTACAAACATCCAGATATTTTTGCACTCCACCCCCCCAGCACCCGCCATCCCCGGGAACCACTCACAGGGCCTATAGGAATCCCGAGCTGTGCTCCCTGCCCGGGGTCTCACCCAGCGGTCAAGCTACGGTCTGTAGTGCACAGCGACGGGAGCTACACCCGTGCAGGGAGTCAAGCTTTAAGGAAGAAGCGGGGGAGGGGAGAGTTTTGTCATTTGGCAAAGATGATATACCCCCATTCCAGCGTCTCACGTGGAAACCCCCTGCCCCCTCTTCCTGGCTGCCCCCCGCCCCAGTCTAATAATCATTACAAAGTGTAAATTCTCCCCCAGCTCCCTATGACTACAAAAGGAAAGAATAGAGGGGGGGGGGGGTACTGGACCCCAGAATCCCCTCTTTTCTCAGTCTCCTGGTGCTGCTTCATAGCCTGCAATGGCTGAGATTTTCCTTCCGCGAAGCAAGATTTTAACTGGGCTGCAGAGTCTGTTCCCGTGTTTAAATGCTCCTGGTTGCTCACGCTCATTATTGTGCCGTTTGCAACCTGCTGATGCAAGTTTGCTCACATTTCATTCTACGGCGTGTAGTAGTTTAGAACGAGCACCGCCCACTATGCGTGTTGTCACAGGGGGACAGGGCTCCTATTGGTCGGGCTGGTGGACAACACCTGCTCGACTCCTTCATTCAAGTGACACCAGAGCTTCCAGGGATATTTGAGGCACCATCCTTTCCCTTTCTGGCCACTTTCCGCACTTGCACCAGCCCTGATCACATGCTATCCAGCGAGCCGATTACCAGAAGAGCAGTAGCCTCCATTTATACACCCTTTGAAAAGAAACAGAGGTGGGAAACCCACCAAGGTCTCCAGGGTGGGGTTGCAACCAGGACCATGTGTGCAGAGCTGTTAAGTAAATTAGTTACCCTGGCGTTGGTATTTGCAAGCTTTGATCCAGTTTTGGGCACAGAAGCCACCAATCCGCCGGAAGGTCCCCAAGAGAGAGCCCCTCAGCAAAAAGGGCGGCTGTCTTTGCAAAATACAGGTATGTGATCTAAAAAGGGGGGTGGGGGATGCTTGAAGAGGCAGGTCTAATTACACTCAAATGCAAACAAACTGCATGTTAAATATTGTTCAATAAGGAAGAAGTTATCGTGAAATGGAGGTGTCTTTCTGTTGTATTTAGAGTATTGGATCACTAGAAGTGCATAATGACATTTATTTTTTGCGTGTGACTGTCAAACATAAATCATGAGGAAATAAGTGTTCACTCCTAATTACCTTTAAAGCACCAGCTAGCCAACCACGTGCTGTCCTTTGAATCGCGGAGACAAGCAGCTCGCTGCATTTAATCTCTGCTGCTAAACAATGATGAAATCCTTGTAGATATCAGTTTAGCGGCAACTGGAAAGTTATTCCACGTGAGCACAAATGGTGAAGACGCGATTTTTGGTTAAGACTATAGTTACTTGTGGCACCGAACCAGAAAAGTGCCATGGCCGTCCTTGCACGTTGCAAATCAGTCCACTTTAATCCTTTAATTTTAAATCATCCAGCCATTCTGGGGGCAAACAAGAAACTCCATCAGGTCAGACGCAGGCGATTTCGAATCCAGGAGATGCTGTTTGAGCAGGGGTTTAGATTTCGTCTGAAAGAGACGGTTTCTCTATGCTAAGTACATAGTTAAAACATTGGGGGGGGGGGAGCGTGACTGAAAATTACTAGAGCTGCTGCCTGCTTCTCTTGCGCAGAGAACCAAGTAATGATGCAATTGGCCATGGGGTTTCTCTTCTCATCCCTCCTCGTGTATTATCTGCCTAGTAGAAAGAACCGAGGCGTGCACTTTACTGGATCTTTTCCCAGGCATGGAAAGAGCTCGAGGGAGCTGTACACTTTTCTCTTTCTCTCTTACTTTTTTTTTTAACTGTCTCAATGCTGCAAGCCTTGTTTAAACACACACACGAGCCGGAATGCACGAATGCCCATTAGGGACTGCCACATGTGAATCACGGCACTGTGCAATTCTCAGCAAACTGGGAGCCAGGACATGTGATCCTAGATCCGTCTGCATCCAGATGCCAACAGAAGCACTACAGCTGGGCTTCCAGACCCAAAAAAACCAAGATGCAGTTATACAACGCTTGACAAAGAGACCCCTTTTCGTTTTGTGTGCCTCTGTATGTGCAGTTTTCCACATGGGAATAACACAATGCCAGGTCACACTGATTAACTGATTTCCAACACCCCTGGGTTTTGTAACTACAAAGCCCCATGTGGCTTTTTCTGCCCTCCCCCGTCTTTTTGCTCCCCCTCCCCATCTCATAGTCTTTCTTTTTACCTGAACACAATCTCCTAAGACAGTGGTTCTCAAACCTTTGTAGTGGGTGACCCCTTTCATATAGCAAGTCTCTGTGTGTGACCCCCCCTTATAAATTAAAAACACTTTTTTGCATATTTAACACCATTATAAATGCTGGAGGCAAAGCAGGGTTTGGGGTGGAGGCTGACAGCTTGCGACCCGCTCCCCCATGTAATAACCTTGTGACCCCCCGAGGGGTCCCGACCCCGAGTTTGAGAACCCCTGACCTAAGACATTGTCTGTGTCGTTATTATACGGTATTTTCACATATTAATTTTCTTTTTGTGATATAGTAAGAGACATTACGTTGTCTCCTAACTCAGCACTTTACATCAACAGTGTTTTTCTCCTCTTTCTCCTAAGTGAATTAAAATTAAAACGAAAGTTGCTGTAAGGGATTTCAGATGGCAACATGTCAAGGGGGAAGGCTGCAGATGTTTTAAAAGCATGCTGTGGTTTAGAGAGGGATTAGGCTAGATCCCAAAAGTGAGCTTTAATTAAAGGTGCCACTAGTAAATGAGTACAACAAATTCTTAGCATCCTCAGTTCTGCTCTAAAAGCTGCCCCTATTTGACTTTATCCTTAAGCTTCTCAGCAACCACCTTCCTTTTGGCAGCATTTTTTTAAGGAAGGGCAAGGAGCTGCCTTGTTAAGATTTTGATTTGAAGGTGTCTGTCCAATGTCTGAAGTAAAACATTTGCTTCAATATTGTATAAGGTTTAGAAGGGAAAAAATAACAGATTCAGTATGCATGTGGCTGAAAGTTCTATTTGACTGTTGCATTCAAATAATCTGAATTTTTGGATAGTAATGAGGCTGGCGGGGAGAGGGCTCATGCAACAAGGGGCTCTGTCCCCCACTGAAAATTAGTGGGAGTTTTGCCATTGACTTCAAAGACAGCAGGTTTGGGGCCTCCCATGGTCAGCAAATAGTGGTGTGATAATCACCAGACACTAGTTCAGAGTACTAGACAAAACAAATTCTAGCCTGATCCTGCAGTTCTCACTCAGACAAAATTCCCATTCAAGTTAATGAGGGACTTTGCGAGAGTAGGAATTGTAGATCAGGCCCATCGTATGCTCCGAAAGAATGAAACAAGATTAGATATTTTCAAGTGACTATGGCTACGATGTAAGTGGAGTGAATTTGGCATTTACTTTTTGGATCTCATATTCATAACAAAATGCATAAAAATGTTGGCCTAATTTCTGCAAAAAGTGGACGTGCGGTGGGTACAGGAACTGTTGTCTCATGTGCTTTTTCTTTTGAACTGATGATCTTAGCAAAATAACTCTTCTCTCTCCCCCCACCCCTGTTTATGAATATTTGTACAAATTAACCATAATCAATGGTCATTTTAGCTGAAATCCAGCACTGCCTGGTTAATGCTGGCGATGTGGGATGTGGAGTGTTTGAATGCTTTGAAAACAACTCTTGTGAGATCCGAGGCTTACATGAGATCTGCATGACTTTCCTACACAACGCTGGAAAATTTGATGCCCAGGTAATGCCCCCCAAAAAAAGTGAAATGCCCAGAAGTATATGTTTAGAAGGTGCTATATTTAATTTAATGATTTTTTAAAAATACATCTTTAAAATAAGGCTTTAATTAAGGACCAAATCTGCTCTTCCATATGCCCAACTCCCATTTCCTTTACTGAGAATTGGATGCATACAACCAAGGGCTTGATTCTTTCTGCTCCCATTGAATTCAATGGAAAAACTTCCATTGACTTGAATGGTGCTGCATCAAGCCCCAAGAACAGAATAACATATGCAGTGTGTTTAAGTTGTCTTATGCTACAGACATTCTGTTTCCTACCAAGCTGTACCTCCACGTAAGAATTTTTTCCTAGTGGACCTGTGATAACAAAAATGGAATGGTGATGATGCCATGAATGGATCCTGCAGTCCTCACTCAGACCAAACTTCTGCTGCATTCATTAAGGACTGTAGGATTGATCCCATTGACACGAATGGGCATTCTGCCAATAGGTTGAAATATTGTAAGTTCTTCGAGGCACAGACAGTATTCTGTATGTCATTGTATTACTTAAGTGACATACATATATGATGCTAAAAATATCTCTGTATATAAACTGAAGTATCACACTTTAGCATTCCCTATGCAAATCTGATCAAATTAATTCAAGTGGGTTGATGGATACACTTTTCCAAACCATCTAAGCCCAGGGCTACACTAGGGGAGGGGGTCGATCTACGATACGCAACTTCAGCTACGGGAATAGCGTAGCTGAAGTCGGCGTATCGTAATCGACTTACCTGGCGATGAGGACGGCGACGAGTCGATCGCTGCCGCTCCCCCGTCGACTCCGCTTTCGCCTCTCGATGAGGTGGATTGCCGGCGCCGACGGGGAGCGCGATCGGGGATCGATTAATCGCGTCTTAACGAGACGCGAAAAATCGATCCCCGATAGATCGATTGCTACCCGCCGATCCGGCGGGTAGTGAAGACCTGCCCTAAGTGACGTAGGAGCCTAAGTCCCATTTTCAAAAGTCACTTAGGCATGTTTGAAAATGTTATCCAATGTGAGCTCATTAAATTATTTTCAAGAACTACATACAACTAGCACAGGCATCTCCAAAAGCTGCTGTATTCAAATAGTCCTTTGGCTCAAACACTGACAATAAAATACATTCTTTAGGCAGTATGCGGTATTAAGTTTGTCTCCTTCATTTTCTCCCCAGACCATTTAGGCATCACTGAAGCATCCTGTTATTATGTCTCGTAAACCTACTCTCCCATTTCAGTGTGGAGAAAAGAGAACATTACGACGGGCCAGCGGCATTTGGCTTGACGCGTGCAGTTTACAGCATAACTTTACTGAAGTCACCCAGCTGTAGCTTAATGGCACTTTATACAGCATAGTAGAAAGCAGAGCTGTCTTGAAAATCCAGCTGTTCTATTTAGTTGGACCATGGGACGAGACCAGTAGAAAAACAAATTCCCCTGTGCTGGAGATTTTAGGCTGAGATTTGCAAAGATACATAAAGGATCTGGATATCCATTAAAATTGATGGGAACTATGTGTCCAGATCCTCTGGGCATCTTTGAAAATCTCACCCTTAGTTTCTAGGCGGCTGCCAGAGAACAATAATTAGAGATTATTTAATTTTATACATTATATATTACCAAAAAGCAAAAAGTTTATGGAAGTAAAACCATGGGGAAACCAAACGCATATGAAATTATTGCATAAAAGCCAGCAAATAATTGCTCCATTGGACATGTTCATTTCTTTAAAGAGAACAGGGGCTATTTTACATCCAGATTGTTTCTACTGCAATGAAAAGACACTGGGATCCGTGGGAACAAATTGTTGTCTAAAATATACATGTGTAATTCCCATTTACTTTAATCTCTTCTCTTCAATTTCTGTTACTGGCCTTATCACCACAGTATCTGAGCAAGTTCCAGAATCCTGTCTGACATGACTAGCATTTGTTACATGTGCTTCTTTCTTTTCCTTACCCCCCCCCCTTTTCTGTCCAATGGCAAAAATGTGAGACTGGGTTTTTAAAAACATTATTTCTTCTGTGTGTACAGTAGTTAGTTAGAGTCTACAGTGCTATGTGTGTTTGTTACTAATGCAAGGTCAAAGAAGTGCACCTGGCACTTGGAAGGGAAGGTGGTGATGTGTGACACAGTACTTTGATCAGTGGGGAATCTGGTGTAACAATTGATCTCAGTAGAGTTACACGGGTGTAAATCTGGAATCAGTGAGAGCAAAAATTGCCCCATTGATCACCCATCAGCTAGGATAACCTGAGGCTAATAAAAAATGGAGCAACACAGGATCACTACCACCCAGCTGTCACTCAACAAGGAGAAGAAAAGCTGAGCATAGTTGCCAAGAGAATTGTGACATACATATACAGTAGGACTGGCTATAATATCTAACGGTGGAGAGAGGAAAGGATAGTGATGGGGGATGGGCAGGCCTTGAATATTCCTCTGTAAAGCCATATGAGGAGAGCATGGAAGATGGTTAGGGACATCGCCTAAATAGCCTTTATTGTCTTTAATTGCTTGTGAAGGCTTCAGATTGAAATGTCTTCCCTCCAGCAGACACAGACATCAAGATGTTATTGTGGGTGGCTTATGAGAGTGGGCTGGTAGCATGGATTTGGGGATTCTTTGGTTGTGAGGATGGGAGAGAGAAACAGGAAACACTGAAGCCAGTGGTTTCCTTAAGGGGACAGGGAGTGCTTCTATAAGAGTTATGTGAACTTTGCAAACTGATAAGGAAAGGCAGTTTTGGTGTGACTGACTGTGAATATCCCTTTTGTGGTCCTGGAGACTCAAAACACATTCGGTCACTCTCATCAGTGATGTAAGCCCAATGTAGTCCATGGTGACAGACCAGGAATGAATTTAGTCCATTAAGTTGGACTCTCTGTTGTTTAGAAACGAAGCCTCTTCTTTCTCTCCTAGACCAGCAAGGATAGGGGCTGTGGTAGAGGCAGAGCACTCAGTGCTGGGAGGAGGCAATGAAAGCATCACATAACCATGGAGAAAACCAGACAAAACCAGCCTAGGAACAGCGTCCAGCCCTTCTAGAATGGACAGGACAACCTGACGTGGCCTTTAGGAGCAAAGAAATAAAACGGGGGAAACGTTAACAAACAGCCTTAGCAGTCAAATAACCCTTGTCATGTGGAGGAATGGCTAGTTGAGCATAAATCACCTGATGCGCTAACAGACACAAATACAGAACTACTCCGTTTCTTATCTTCTCAGGGAAAATCCTTCATTAAAGATGCTCTGAAGTGTAAGGCTCACGCCCTGAGACACAAATTCAGCTGCATCAGTCGCAAGTGCCCTGCCATTAAAGACATGGTGTTCCAGTTACAGCGGGAGTGCTACCTGAAACACGACCTCTGCTCTGCCGCCAAGGAGAATGTCCAAGTCATTGTGGATATGATTCACTTCAAGGACCTGCTGCAGCACGAGTAAGTATGAGTATGCAAGGAGCCTAGTATTGTAGTGAGGGTGAGGGAAGAATTTCACCTAAAAAGACATGTCATCTACTGGATTGTTTATTCATTTCCCCAGGACACAGGAAATCCTGAGTTCCATCCCATCTAATTGTGTCCTTGAGCAAGTCACTTAACTATTCTGCCTCAGTTTCCCATCTGTCAAATGGGGATAACTCTTTTTTTCATAGAGGTGCTGCAAAGACTAGTTGACATTTTACAAAAGTGATGAGTATTATCTTACACAGACATAACCATGGGAGGGGAACAAATGTGTTGAAGTTGGATAGATTTTTTTTTTTTAGTTATATTATTTGTTTCCAAAAGTAACCATAATATGCCAAGCACTTTCCAAACAAAAAAGAAGGCTCAGTCCCTGCCCCAAAGATCTTATATTCTAAAAGAAAAAACAAACTGGCCGAAGAAAGAGGGAAAACATAAGCAAAGTGGTCAAGATGGTATTTACACTAGGTAATAATAGTTTGATGCCACAGTTCTATTTTGTAAATAAATAGGTTATCCCAGGTATCTGCAGCTGTTACTGAAATGACAGATGTCATACTCTCCCCTCATCCAAACAACATAATCTTGCATGAAGATTAATTGTAGTCCATTTCTGATTTGCTTTATGAAATTTCCTAGTATTCATATTCCTAAAGCATCTTGTTGTTCCTGTTAGTCACAGAAACTGACTAGACCTTCATGAAGAAAAGCCCCCATACTCCTATTCACATCAGCTCCATATGCTTGCCAAGGAAATGTCTAAGGACACAAATGCATACAAAATGGAACATCAGAGTCTAGATTTTTCAGAAGTTCCCCTCTTTTGGGAGTACAGTTTACACCTGCAATGAATAGCTGGTGTAAGTCTTAGTAATAACACACCTAAACTACTAAATTGCAGAAACAAATCACACACAAATTACTGAGGTTTGTGCCCACCCTTCATTTGCTGGTGCAAAAATGAGAGAATACTTTTCTGCAGGTGGAAATTGCACCCAGAAACAGGGACACTCAGTCACAGGCTGGCAGAAAAATTATCACTGGCCATCTTCATACCATACCCCAACGATTTCTCATTCCCTATCGAATAACCAAACCCTCCAAACCCATAGACAATGACAAATGATAACACCCTGCTGTTATATAGCACTTTTTCATCAGAAGATCCCCAAGTGCTTTACCAAGGAGATCAGTATCATTATCCCCATTTCACAGGTGGGGAAACTGAGGCACAGAGCAATGACATGACCAGTTCAACTTTCAAAGTAAGTGTTAGGTTCTGTTAAAAATCCCACCCTTAAACTTCAGGTTATGCTTAGGAGAGTGGAGCTGTGATACAAATTTACTCCATCATTAATTACAAAGTAAACATGGCCCACTGAAAGCAACGTTCCTTCCATGAGCATGGACCTTCCTGAAGCTAGGATCAACAGCATGGCTGGTGTCCTCGTGGTCATTTTTTGCATTGCCATTTCTGGTCTCTATCCTCATGGTGGTAGGGGATGAGAGTGTTGTGGAGGCACCAGCATGCCGGGCTTCTTCTGGGACAGCGAGGGCAAGCAGTGCGTCACATTGCACACTGGCACCGGCATTTCAGGAGCTCCATTAACAGGCTGTAAATTGGTGGATACTTGTCTACAAGTAAAACTTTTTAGCTCCATAGATGAAAAGTGCAATAAGAACAGAGTGCTTTGCCAAGGTGAGTCAATGTTCCCCACTTTACAGAGTGGGTAAGGCCAGAATTCTCAAAAGTGGCCTCAGTTTTTGGGTCCTCAACTTGGTACACCTCCAGCCTGGAGAGCTAAGCTCATTTCAGAGTGCTCAGTGCCTCTGAAAATCAGGCCCTGCCTATCCCAAGTTGGGCTCTCAAAATAGAGATCCCCAAAATCAGGACAAGTTTTGAAAATTTTGGACTTGCTGATTGCCTCTGGGCAAGTCACTAAGTGGATGGCAAAGCTGGGAACAAACCCAGGTCTTTTGACTCCCTGTGTTTTGCTCAGGTCACTAGGACACCGCTATCCTGTAGGCAAGATAGCAAGTGGGATGAGGAGAGTGTGAAGTAAAGGAACAGGGAAGAGGCATTCCTCAGAGCTCTGGTGGGCTATGAACACCTGTAAAGGGCACAACCCACAAAGGCTTCTAATTGTACCAGGAAAATTGTGCCACCATTTTTCAGGTCCAATTTTGTAATGGATGTCAGTAAAATGCTCACTGGCTCATTTGACAGGCATATTAAAGACTGTGTCCTGTCCCTTCACAATTCTTGTTTCAGACAAAAACCAGATCATTAGACCAGGAAACATTATTGACACTCATTCTCACCACCTCCTCCTGTACTATTCCAAAATGAGCAGTCTTTTGCCATATTATTTTTACCATCCTCTCTTCATGTGTAAGCTAAACAGCATCTTGTGGGCAGTAAGGGCACCTCTTGGGGAGCAGGTTGGGGGAATGGAGGTTTGGATCTATTTTTTTATTATAATGGTGAAAACGGCCAGAACAGTTGCACTTGTTATGCTCCAAATAATTTAAAAAATCCCAACACCACCACCCGAATCAAGAATCCAGAGATGGATTCTTTATTCCTTAAACTTCCTCCTTCAAAGAAGTTGCATCCCCAGAAATTAATGATTCCATACAAACTTAAATTTAACAACGGAGTAAAATCTTGGTACTTTCATCCACTCTACTATCCTCGTTTGCTAGCTCTCCTTATCCCTCCCTGTCTATTTTGCCTGTTTCAAGAGGATAGCTTTGGTACAGGGCTCATCCGGCACCCAACACTATACACAACTGGTCTCCACCGAAGATGACATCAGCACCACTCCATGTGCCAGATTCAACCCTGGTGTAAGTGGGCTGAGCACACCACTGAAATCAATGGAGCTGCCACTGCTTATGCTAAGGCTGAATTGGGACCCTTGAGAATGTAAAGTTGCAATTCAAGTGGTTCCTTTGACTAGAGACTTTTAACTGCATCACCCTTCTGGGCTCTCCCAGCCTGCCTGCTAACAGCTGAACTATTGGCTGCTCTATTGGCACCTATTGGTGATACTGCCTTACCAGATGTGCTCCTACAAGTGTTCTGCTTGCCCTCCCTGACACTTCGCTAAGTAAGCTGGGTGTCATCCATTCACTGGCCATGTTGCGTCATGTGAATGCAACACCACAGGATGTGACTCAAATTCAAAATAGACCGTCTAGTTTTCTCAGTTGGCGGATGAGTGCCAAGTGTGATCAGTATTCTGCCTGTGCTTTTAGGCTAGCCCAAAGGATTTGAGTCACTTGCTGTAGAGTGGCAATCCTCTTGCCATCTGCCTCAGTTGGGTGGGGGTGAAGATAGACAGTTTAGATCCTTAGTGACCCCGCTAGCAAAGAAATGTACCAAATAAGTCTGGATAAGACAACTCAATATGGTAACAAACTATGCTTTCAAGGTGGACTTCAGGTTACATAGCTACATACATTAAATCAGTGGCCTATTGATCCCGCTTCCAGCAGAGGCAGAAACTTGAAGCTTCAGATGAAGGCAAATGAAAGTGATAAAACCCAGAGAAACCCTTAGCCCGTTGCGCAATGCTGTTCACATGGGTGGGGAAATTTCTCCCTGACCTAGGCAGGTGATTGGTTTATGCCCTGAGGTGTGAGATTTGGTTACTATTATGTACAATAATATGAGTAACTACTAGTATTACAAGTAAATGGCATGACTTTGCAAGTCAATTTTCTGTAATCAGCTAGATATTTTAGGAATTTGATGGGCCACAGGGGAAGGGAATTGGCTAATTTTTAAGGTCACTTATCTCAGCTGATGACTAAGAGGGAGTTTGGGGGAAGGAGACAGAAAGGTGGCCACACTGAAACATGCACAGTCACAGAGCATTAGGTCAGTGGCAGATGTGCTGACAGGGCTTTGGAGAAAACACTATCTAGGTATTTATACCGTGCTCACCCCTGTAGTATCTAATGATATTAAAACATCTCCTTAGCTCAGGGCAAGTTTGCATATTTCCTTTTTACGTGAATGGTGTGTCCAGTAGGCTTCCCTCTGAGTTATTAGCTGCCATGGACAGCTAAATAAAGAGGACAAACTGCTAAAAAATATACTGTGGGGAACAATCTGGTCTGGCTAGGGTGAGATGGGATCTAATTGCTTTCTCCATCTAATTTCTGTGACTTGTGGTGGTGAAACTCACATTAACTCCTCACACTTGGAGACTCAGGCGTATACGCAGAAAATTCATTCTTCTTTTTGCTTGTAGGATATTTCCTTGCCGCTGCCAGCCCTGGAGAGGGTCCAGAGACCTTGCCCCTTCCCTCCCTGAAAACATAAGCATGGTGATGCTCTAATAAATCGCCACTAGGTCAGTTAGGAGCCACCCTTTTTCAGCCCCCTGCATCCCATCTATTCTAAAGAGCCGAAGATTCTGCTTTCAGTCCCAGCTTTTGCTCTCCTACAGTCCCAAGGAGTAAAGGCTGAGTCCCATATGGACTCCCATATGACAGTAATTTGTAGAAGTGAATAAAGTTTGTAGAGGCCAGGTGTAGGACTGATTTAATATCTGTTAGAGAAGTATCAGGAAGCAATATCCTACCCTGAAGGTTTGGATTCAGTCATGTAATAGGTGTTTTCTGGCTCTAACTGCTCTGAAATCACAGTTTCACAATTAGCCTAAGGCTACGCCTACACTCCAAATTACTTAGGTATAACTTACATTGTGGACAGCGCTACGTTGGTGGGAGAGCTTCTCCCGCTGACATAGCTACAGCTTCTCCCAGAGGGAGGAGTTATTAAGCCGATGGGAGAGCTCTCTCCCGTCAGCATAGAGCAGGGGTTCTCAGACTTTTGTACTGGTGATCCCTTTCACACAACAAGCCTCTGAGTGCGACACCCCCCCCCCTTATACATTAAAAACACTTTTTTATATATTTAACACCATTATAAATGCTGGAGGCAAAGCGGGTTTGGGGTGGAGGCTGACAGCTCGCAACCCCCCATGTCATAACCTCATGACCCCCTGAGGGGTCCCAAGCCCCAGTTTGAGAACCCCTGGCATAGAGTGTCTTCACCAGAAGCGCTACAGCAGTACAGCTGCATCAGTGCTGCTGTAGTGTAGACACAGCCCGAGTAAATGCAGGACTGGAGGCAGTCCGTCTCTGGGACAGTTGGTGACAATTCTGCCTCTGCTACATGTATGTTTTTTATTTTAAACTTAAAAATAAATCTTTGTGCTTGTGGCAATCAAAAGCATCACCCCTCAAATCAGTGCAGCTCTCCAGCCCATATCAACTCGGGTGCTGGGGGGGAGGGGGGATAGGAGGGAGAACAGGCAGTGGGTACAAACTTCATCTTGACTTCTCAAATGGGTGAGCTGTTCCCAAGCATGCAACTGACTGATCAGACCCCATATAATCATCCACGTTTTTGTGCTTAGATACATTAACATTATTGACTCCACACAAGCAGCAGCCCGGGTCTCCTGATTCCTACCCCCTCGTTCTGTCTGCTAGACAATTCAACATTCTGCATCTGTTGCCTGTCGTAACCCAACTAGCCATGTCTCTGTAGAAGCCATGTCTCTGTAGAAGCCATGCCTTATGCAGCTTCCAAGTGTGTGGAGGGGGGACATTATTGTTCACTTGATGGAGATGCTGCCAAAGGACTCAAGTCTCAGTAACTACTAGTTGTAGTAACATGTAGGATATAAAGTGTGGCTGCCAGATGAGGGAACTGCTGTACTGCATTTAAGTCTTCTATAGCATCTGGCCACTAGCTGGCAAACACAGCCCCATGCAGATGCTCTGGAGTAAGCAAGAGGAGAATGAGGCAGTGACCTCACACCCACTTGCTGATGTGTAACCTACTTGCATCTTGTGACATGGTTCTCTTTTAACTTCTCCTTCTGCTGTTTGATTTACCTCCAGGCCATATGTCGACCTGGTGAACATCCTGCTCACGTGCGGGGACGAAGTGAAAAAGGCTATCACCAGAAGCATCCAGACCCAGTGTGAACAGAACTGGGGAAGCCTCTGCTCCATCCTGAGCTTCTGCACCTCAGTCGTGCACAGCGACTCCACACTGGGTCCGGAGAGGAAGCCAGGTGAAGCCACCAAAGCCTCTACCAGCCGTGGGGACATACTAGTCCATCCCGAGTCTGACCACAGGGAGAGCTCACGAGCTGCCAAAGGAGAGAGAGGTGGCAGGGCTCACTTGAACACCCACCCTCGGGTTAAAGCTGGAGCTCACACCCCCAAAGGGGCACACGGGATCATTGAGCGGGCAGAAGAACTGTCCGACTTCTCCGACATCCGAAGGTGAAAAGAGGCACCGACTCAACCCTCCCCCTCCACCAAAACTTCCTCCATTGAGTCCATCTTCTTAGCTATGGACATTCCAAAACCTTTACCATTCAGAGGGGTGGTGTCAAGCACAGGGCATTGTGGGATATGTGGACTTCAGTGATAGTGTATAGATTAGTAGAGGGAGAGCAGTGGTTCTGGGTGATTGATCGTCTCCAGAGAATTTGACACATAACCAATGGGTGAGACAAAAATTTTAAATCCCCCCCCCCTTTTTTTAAAACAACAGAACAAGTGGATATGGTTTTCAATTTGCTTTTCTTTTGGTTGGGTAAAGAGATGAGGGGAGGACTCAGCCAGATTTTATTTTGGCCATTCACAGCTCCACTATGCTTAGGGGGCAGTCTCCAAGCAGATGGCAGAATACCAAAGGGATCTTCTCTGCCCATGGCTGTGAATGTAAGTGTCCAAAGTGGGCTGCTGTGACATCTAATGAAATAAATGTCCAGTTTATTGCACGGGGAGATTGCTGTTTTGAGCTATGTCATTTTCTCTTAAGTCCTGAGCCATTGTTCCTGTCTGGGTGACACTACCCGACTTAAATGTCCCCTTGTATGTATTTTAACCACTGCTTAACTTTACTTTATTTATCCAGTTACTCCAAGATGTCAGTGGCCTAAGTAGCCAGCTTTGTGACCTGCTTAGCATCAGAATGAGCACATTTTCCACAGACCTCCAAAGTCCCCAGGCATGTCCTCTTTCAGAACCTGCGGCTGTGCTGCAGCAGCCTCCCCACTTGTGGGCAACCCAAAATGTTGGGCTTAGGCACAAACAGTTGATGTGTCCTTAAGCTTTGCAGGCTGAGGGAGTATTTTGGAGGCCTGTTGAAGATCTATTCCTTCTATTGTCTTTGGAAGCAGCATTATGGAGTTTGCAGGGCTGTAGAGACTCAGTGTTCGAAATCTGGCCACAGGCCATGGTTTACCAAAGTGCCAAAAATGGGATAGTGAGAGACGGTGAACTTTTTTTTTTTTTTAAACTAGCACACTGGGTAGTGACCTCCAAACCCTACAGAGTGAGAGTGAAATGCAGAGTGATAAGATGGGTTTGGAGAGCTTAATCTTCCTGAGTGATTTAAAGTTAGGGTGAGATGCTAGGGGTGCATCCTTTCTTATCCCCATTTGCAAACCCTCAAGTTGCACTGCTGCAATTACGTATCCTAGGATGTTATTCTTAAAACATTGGTTATCGTATCCAAAGGCAGACGGGGGTAGGAACTTTAGTAACCTCTGTTGGGGAAGGATGATCTTTCTTGCAAGACAGTATCACACCCTTTTGCTTCTGGAGGCCTGAAGTCAAATCACCAGTAGTGGGAAGGCAGGTTGGTACAGACTGAACTAGCACAGGGAACTGACCTACGTCTGTGTCACTTGGTGGGAGTGGCGATGATTAGCACCACAGGGGATTTAGCCATAACTCCCACTGGGTCAAATTCTGCTTCTGGATATGTGTATGCGGCTCCCAGTATCTTCAGTGGGAGATTTGTGCATATATCCCTTAGCAGAATCTTGGGCATTACTCTTAATAGAAGACATGTGGGTAAATCTCCTTGGTTGGGAGGGAGCAAAGAACAACCATTAACCTTAAGAGTTACACCGTTATGCAGCCATCAACCTCTTGATCAAAAAAGAGCCCGATCCTACTCCCATTGAAGTCTCTGACAAAACTCTCATCTGACCTCGGGGAATCTAGGATCAAGCCAAGAGCCCCTGAGGAGTGAGCAAGTTCCTTCCAGTATGTGGACAAGATGACCGATCCAATCATGGCAATGGTGGCCCGTGGCTCATACACACAGAGGGTGCAACTCAGAGGGACTGTAGTTCCCTAGCTAATGTCAATGCACATACACCACTTCCAATGGTTTGCTTTGAAGGACATTCTCCCTACCCCAAAATAAAGGGTCTTGCTGCTGGTGATGCAATAGGAAAGTCTCTGGTCTCCCTCACTGTTAACGCCTCATGAGCATCCCACTGCCCCATGATGACACATAGGCATAGTAAAGGACAAGCTGAAACCAAAAAGAGAACTGAACCATGACAGCAAAAAGGACTTGCTACCAAGTTAATATTCTTGCCTAACTCCATTAAGGTCTCTCTCTCTCATTAAAGGTCTGATTCATCTATGAGAACCAAACATATAGCGATATATATACACTCTTGAATGTCTTAGTCAACATATCACCTCAGCATGCATACAATTTACTTTTATTCATGCATTCTGCATGGGGAAAAAGTATATATTCCTCCATCTTGTTAATTCAATGAAAATTTCTTTATTGTTTCAAGGGGGCAGGGGATTTTGTATATGGCATAACATATTTTTCCTCTGTGTGTGAAGATTTTCTGTGTTCATCTACTGATTCCACATATGCTATTATTGTAAATATTTAACATTTCTATTTATTATAGTGTCTCCATTTAAAAACCAAACACTGCTGGCTATGGTAATTTAAACGTATGTCATGACCTGTGTTGTATATATTCATGCCACTAGTATGTTTTTGTTGTTGTTTAAAGCAACGTAAATATAATTTTATACAGTTCCATAATGTTATTGACAGCACAAATCATTTATTTATTGTTAAATCTTCTTTCATGTCTAACAAGTAGGGTGTGTTTACCTGAGTATGTTATCAAGACATCTACATAGCCTTAATTCTTTGTGAAATCAATTTTAAAAAATCTACTGTCCCCTTAAAGGCCCTATGATACTTTGATCAACAATCCTCCCAAACCTGCTGCTTGCGAAGGAGGTTTAACTTAAAAAACAAGGTCTGGATGTTTCTCTTAAGCTTTGCATCTGAAAAAACCCCACCCATAAGGGAAACTGGGAAAAGTAAAACGCCTACTGGAAAATATATAAATAACCCATCACCCCACAAAAACATGGTCCTATCTTAAAAAATGAAGTTCTGAAACATAATAATTACAAAATTGTCCTTAAATTCCAGTTCTCTGGGAGAAAAACATACTAGTTCTATCTCATGTAGAATTTACAGCCAAATAAGCTTGTAAACATTGCATATGGATTTAGGCACAGCTCTGTATCTTTTCACACTGCTATTATTTTTCCTGAAACACTAATAAATGTTTTGAATAAGTCTTGCTGAGTTACTACTTTTATTTTTTAAGTGCAGTTCTAGCTATGTTGGTAAGAGATAAGAAGCCACTTTGAAGCTGGGCTTTTAAACAACATAGATACATTCAATGGGCTAGACCAGGGATCTCAAACTCAAATCACCACGAGGACCACATGAGAACTAGTAAATTGGCCTGAGGGCTGCATCACTGAAACCTTTTCATACAATGATACAAAAGTATAGTCAAAAATGAAAAAAGTAATATAGTACTGTATTCTATTAAAAGTCAATGTATTAACTTTTTAAAAACTGTAATGCAAAGAGGAGTTTTAATAAAATATAAACACTCAGTAATGTTTGGAGCTTGACTGCCAGTGGAGCCGGCACCTATGGCGGGCTGCAGGAAATAACTCCGCAGGCCGCATGTGGCTCGCGGGCCGCGTGTTTGAGACCCCTGGGCTAGACCCTCAGGTATGCCTGAGCTGCCCTAGACTTACCTGAGAAAGGGAGGGGACGGTGATTTCCTGCAAGCCCTTTCCCCAAACCCTGAGGGCTAATTTGACCCTGGAGCAAGTTAGAACAGCCTCAGGGATGTTCTAGTTTGCACCAGCTGGAAGGGTGCCCTAGGACCATTTGCTCCAACCACCTCCCTCCTACTCCCAGGACACATCCTTTTGTCGGGGGAGCTGGTGAAGTCGACATGACTGCAACAGCTGTATGCAGCCTGGGGATTCCCTATGCAAAGCGAGGGACTCTTCAGCTGGCTCTTTAAGCCAGCTTTCTGGCCCCTTTACACCGTCAGAGAGGGGCCAGGAGCTGGCTCCTTGTTTACTCTTTTGCAGTAGAGAAAACCAAACAGCAGATCTTGACTCCATCATTGTATTATAAAAAGGTCCTGATTCTAGAGTCCTTAAACTAAGCTCCCCTTGATTTCAGTGGGCGTTTTGCCTAAGTAAGGGCTCCAGGGTTGTGTTAATTAGGTACATGTGATACCACTGTATAGCTAAAAGAGCTCAGTCTTAGTTCGGTTTCTAAACTGTTCATCTTGAAGGGTGAGCGGCAGATATTGATGCTCACAGATTCACCTTTCACCTCTGGAGCCTTGGGGGTCAAATACTAGCTGCAATCAAATTGGCACATGAGGCTTGTTGGGTTTTATCCTAGTCCTCAGGAACTCAGATCACAAAACCATTCCACAATTTGACATCACTGGCACTTTTTGCTCAACAGAATTAAGTGATGGATTAAGTTCAATGGACCTGCAGGATGGATGCACGTTAGCATTTAGTTATGTTGCCAGAGTTGTATAGAGGAACCCAAGACTGGTGCTGCAGTCAGGATTGAGGTGCATTGGCAGGGCTGGGTAGCAGGGTGTAGGGAAGCTGCCTGCATTGTCTCCAATCCATTCTGCTTAGTTCTTCATTTTTATGACTGCTAAATTAACCCATGTATCTTAAATATGGGATGCATTGCTTAAAGATGTGACAATTGCTGAGGATTTGTATTCAGATGCAATCCCAATGTGAGTTGCTCTATTACAGTCATTTCAGCAACAATCTGAATGTGCAGCTGTAAACAAAATCTTAGAAATCTGCTGGTCCCTGAGCAAAGCAGAGCAGCTAAATCCCAGGATTTAAAGCAAGCAAGCAAACCCCAGTTTGAATGGTCTCTATAGCTGAGATGTGGAAAAAGCCAGGCTGGTGACTTGAACTGGAGGCCAGGCCTGCAAACTATTTTTTTTTCCTTCTTCAGCTGAGATTATTTATGGGGCAGGGGGTGGGAAAGGGGGAGAATTACGAAAGAGCAAACCCAGGCCCTAAAGCAGGAATTGTTTATGGCTGCGTGCATTAAAAGCACATTTTTAATGCTCCTTCGGCGAGGTTTAAAAATAACGAATCCAATTTAAGCCTTTGGATAAGATGGACTTCACAAGCTTAAATGTGATTTGCAGGAATCCATGACCTGTAATATTTCTTTGTTTAAGGTGCATTGCCACCTAGCAACAGCCTGTGCATAATCCTGCCGCCGATTAGCTCTAACCACTGTGCAAAGGGAAAGTGCATCTTGCCAGCAGTGCAGTGACAGAGTTTAGCAGGAAATGGCCCCGTGCCAAGCTACAGTTTGCACCAGGAGGCTTACAGATAAGATGTAAAACCAAGATTCTGGCCATTCACAATCGTTAAAGATCTCACTGCATTCATTGCAAGAGTTGGGTCAGAGTCGTGGCCAAAATCCAGCTCTGGTAGTTACATTCTGCCAACTACCATTCTCCCTAAAATTTCAGCTAGTAAAGTTATTTTTCATGGCCTGAAGCATAGTGCTGTGGAATCGCATTCCACTCCCGGCGTGGCTACGTCAGTGATGGGCGATGTGATCCTGGCATTTCCTGAGGGGGTCCAGTCTTATAAAACACAGCAAAGCCTGAGTAACGGGGGGTTGTGCTGACATAAAATGTACAGAGGCACAGAGAGAAAGGGATCCAGATCTAAAATGAACTTCAGAGCAACCTCACACGTAACTGGCCTATGGTCACCTACTACTATGAATGAGGGAGAGGGAGCAGTAGATTTAGCCACCTTCTTGCCTCCTACATTGGTTGTAGCCCTTATAGATTTGCTCTGTATGCACCTCACTAGCTACATCACAACACATCCACTCCCTACTCCCTTGCATTGAAGAGAGTCTGTGATGGCTTGCTGGGAGGTATGGACCATAACTGCATGAGCTCCTTGCAGCTGACTTTCTAATAAGGCAGGATTGCAGCCACTGTAGCATCACGTGTGTCAGTCAAAACAAATAATTTATTCCAGGAATTTCATCTGATTTTTCCAGTTAATAAACTGTCTAGGCAGATCATAAACTTCTCACTTACATATTAATTTGTGAATGTCTTCAGCAAATTGTTCTGCAAGTAACCTGCAGTTTGTAATTGAATATCAACCAGAATATATGCCACTCTAAATAGACATTACACAAGTCACATGATATCGTTCCTTTTTCCTCATTGGAGGACTTAAGTAACCAAACAACAGAGTGCACAATGATTAGTTCTATATTTGACTGGCAAATTTTCAACCCCCTCTGTGGTGTTCAGCACACATTATGAAATTAACTATTTTTATGTATATTACACTACCACCTAGAGGTCCAAATAAGATCAGTGTCCCACTGTGCTAGGTGCTGTACAAACACATAGCAAGAAACAGACCTTCCCCTAATGAATTTACAGTCTAAATAGACAAGACAGGTAAATAGGAAACCGAGATGAAGTAACTTGTACAAGGTCTCACAGCAGATCTGTGGCAGAGCCAGTTATAGAACCCAGCTCTTCTGACTCCTAGCCCAGTACTCAGCCCATTTCCAGGGACCATGCTGCCTAACCAACATTTGCGTTGGTGAATATTGGAACTAAAAAAAAGTCATGGTTTAGGAGTTTTCATGCTAGAAAAGCTCAAGTGCTCGAATATTTGCAGAAAGCAAATACAGTTGAACTGAAATTTGTTTTGAATTCAAACACAGCCAATTTTCCCAGAAAATTGTTCCGTTGTAGTTTCCATTAGAATCTTCTGAGGGTCTGGACTCAGCCTGTGCCTTCTCTCTTTTCATACTGCAGTTAGAAGTCAAAAACACATATTGTAGCTTAGGAGCATCCCTTCCAGGAAAAAATGAGAGTCCAGCTGGGTCTATCAAAGTATTTACAACTGGGGTGGGCAAACGTTTTGGCCCAAGGGGGGCCACATCTGGGAATAGAAATTATATGGTGGGCCATAAATACTCACAACATTGGAGTTGGGTTGTGGGAGGGGGTGAGGACTCTGGTTGGGGCTGCGGGATCCAGGGTGAGGCCAGAAATTAGGAGTTCAGGGTGCAGGAGGGAGCTCCGGGCTGGGGCGGGGCATGGGGTGCTGGTAGGGGTGAGGCTCCAGCTGGGGGTGCAGCCTCTGGGGTGTGGATGAGGAGTTTGGGGTGAAGGAGGGTGCTCCGGGCTGGGACCAAGAGGTTTGGAGGGCGGGAGGGGGATCAGGGCTGGAGCAGGGGGTTGGGGCGCGGGGGGAGGCTCGGGGTGCAGGCTCTGGGCAGTGCTTACCTCAAGCAGCTCCTGGAAGCAGTGGCATGTCCCTTCTCCAGCTCCCATAGGCGCCGACTCCGTGGGTGCTCCGGGGCTGGAGCACCCACAGGGAAAAATTGGTGGGTGCTCAGCACCCACCGGCAGTTCCCCACCAGCCCCCCGCCTCGCGCCCAGCTCACCTCTCCGCCTCGGCGTCTCTGCCTCCCGAGGCTCCGCCCGACGCCAAGCCGAAGCCCGCTTTTCCTGGCTCCAGCTGGTCGGTGGCGCGCCTCATGCCTGGGGCGGCGCCTCGGGGTAGGGGTATGGGGAGGAGGCGGAGGTGGAGCCAGGCTTCAGCTTGGCGTCGGGCGGAGCCTCGGGAGGCGGAGAGGCTGAGGCGGAGAGGTGAGCTCTGTGCAGGGGGCTGGCGGGGAGCTGCCGGGCCCAGTGGGTGCTCTGCTGCTTCTCCCTCCCCCCTGGCTTGCAAGCTGGGGGTGTGTGAATGCAGCGCACCCAGGGGAGGAGGCGGGGCGGGGATTTGGGGAAGGGGAGGGGCCAGGGTGGAGTTGGGGCGGGGCCAGGGGCGCGAGCACCCACTGGCGCTGACTTCTATGCCAGCTCCTACATGGAGGTGTGGCCAGGCAGCTCTGCACGCTGGCCCATCTGCAGGCACCAGCCCTTCAGCTCCCATTGGCCACGGTTCCCGGCCAATGGGAGCTGCGGAGGCACCACTTGGGGCAGGGGCAGAGGCAGGGACAGAGCAGAGCCCCTGGCTGCCCCTAAGCGTAGGAGCCAAAAGGGGGCCATGCCACTGCTTCCAGGATCCGCGTGGCGTGTCCCCTGATCCTACTCCCCGGCTGGAGCGCCAGAGTGGGGCAAGCCCCAGACCCCACTCCTCAGTGGGAGCTCGAGGGCTGGATTAAAATGGCTGGCGGGCCGAATCCGGCCCACAGGCCGTAGTTTGCCCACCCCTGATTTCCAAGGTATTAACATGGTATCTGTACTTGGCTGTAGCAGACATGATTCAATGGCCACACACTAAAAGACAATTGCTGTCAACCTGCCTCTGCCACAGTGGTGATGACAGTAGTCATTTTAGTTGAAAACACATGCAGCAATGGTAAGCCAAAGGTTACAGAGAGTTTGTTCATTCCTGAATATTCCTGGTAAGTATCTGGACATAATGGTAAGAGAGAATACTCATTGCCTTTTTACTTCTGCTGTTCTACAACTGGAACCATGGTATGAGTGGAATTAGAACAAACCCATTGTGAATCCTGTGCTGCTATACAGGGGTAAGATATTGGGAAACCAATGGGATTCTTGAAGTATGTAATAAGGTTGAAAGTAATTGTGGAACATTTCTATTGGATCATGTCTGATGTGTTGATTTCTAGGGTCTTTTTAGGTCGAGAAGGAGTGAAAAACTGCTGGAAAACCATCTGCCAGTGTTCATTAAAAGCAATCTCATGCCAGGTGCTACCAGAAATGAAAATTCCATTGAATTTCCACTTCAAATTCCAACTTCCATCATGGCTTCCATCGTGCTTGCCGGTTAGAACTGGAATGGCTGGCGGGGACAAAGCCCGTCAGATCTTCAGCTTTCAAGCTATCCCAAGGGACGTGGGACCATGCAGAACTACTTGCAGGGCTAGTTATGGAATAATCTTGTGCTGCTGTTATCCATGCTCACCTGACCAATGGACAAGCTTTGATTACAGAGCACCTTTGGTAGCACTTTTCCCAGCATTAACTTCATTTAAAAACAAAGATTTTGTTTGCATTTGGGGAAGTGGGGGAAGAAGCATCTGTAACTATGTTTCACAGTGAAACAACATTAAGGTCTTTAGGGCAGGGACTGTCTTTTTTGTTGTTCTGTGGTTGTATAGCAAGTAGCTGAACCGGGTCCTGGTCCCTTGGTGCTACCACAATACAATTTATTATTATTATTATTATCCTTGAATACTGCATGCTGTTCTGGTTGCCCCTTCTCAAAAAAGATATATAAGAACGGGGAAAAGTATAGAGAAGGTCAACAAAAATGATTAGGGGTATGGAACAGCTTCCATGTGAAGAGAGATTAAAAAGACTAGGACTGTTCAGCTTAGAAAAGAGATGACTTGGGGGGATATAATAAAGATCTATAAAATCATGAACGGTGTAGAGAAAGTGAATAAGGAAGTGTTATTTACCCCTTCACATAACACAAAAACCAGGGGTAACCCAATTAAATGAATAGGCAGGAGGTTTAAAACAAACACAAGGAAGTTCTTCTTCACACAACGCACAGTTAACCTGTGGAACTCATTGCCAGAGGATGCTTTGAAGGCCAAAATAATAACTGGATTCAAAAAAGAATTATATAAATTCATGGAGGACAGGCTTATCAATGGCCAAGATGATCAGGGATGCAACCCCATGCTCTGGGTGTCCCTAAACCTCCAACTGCCAGAAACTGGGAGTGGATGACATGGGATGCATCACTTGATAACTGCCCTGTTCTGTTCATTCTCTCTGAAGCATCTGGCACTGGTCACTGTTGGAAGACAGGATACTGGGCAGGATGGACCATTGGTCTGACCCAATATGGCCGTTCTTATGCTAATAGTTAACAATATACTTACATCTATTCTTTTCTGTACATTTTCCCTAGTGAAAGACGTCCATGCCAGCATAAAATGTCATTTCCCAATCAAAACCTCATGACTTCTTGATCAAGAATGTAAAACTGTGACTCAGGAGTTTAAAGACAAGATAAATTATGGGGACGATAGAATTCCTATCTCCTAGGAAGCTGCCGGCTTCTGCCTTGAATTATAACCTTTTCTTGCTTGTAAAAATGTGGTTTGGATTTTATTTAGGAATTCTTTAAAAACAGAGGAAGCCTTATGAAAGTGTGCTCTGAAGGTCTCAGTGCAGAGAGGGCTATGGCTCTGACAGAGAATAACTTAGGGGAAAAAAACTTGGTGTTCTTCCAGTGCTGGCAAAATAGTGCCATAGGGCACTGCTGCTGTGGGAAGTGTAAGGAGTTCTGCTGCAATGTAGCAATCGGTATCTGTGATAAGACAGGCGGCAAAGATCAGGGCTGTAACATGGTTCCGTAATATGGGTGAAACAAGGTCTAGCTTAGTCTACGCAGCAAAGATCAAACAGTGTTAGAGCAAACTCCCCTTGTGGTGTACACAGGCCCAGTGCAACTCTAGCTGAGGTCAATGGAAAGAATAAGCAGTATCATGCTAACGAAAGCACTGGAACCAAGACTATTAGATTCTCCATCTCTCAAATAATCTTCATTTTGTATCTAAGAACATTGAAAGTGCTTCTCTTTGTCCCATGCTCATGCTGAATCACATTTGTCAGTCAGCCTCTCCCTCGTGATTCCTGCTCAGATTTCAAGGGCTCTGTCTCCCCAGGATATAACTGCAGCAGCAAAGTGCAGGGAGTGAGACTTCAGGAGAAGCTGCCAGGCAGTGGGGGGCTGGGAAAGGCCTGGAGGAACTCACATTCAGGAGTCCTGTGTTAAACTGATTGTCCGTTTGATGAAGTAAAAAAGAATAAGGCATACTCTGCAGTTTGTTAAATTGAAATGAAAATAAAAAATCAATAGAAAGACAAATGTTGGGGGGCTGCAAGTTACTGCCGTTAGGTTACTTCAAAAGACTATTATTATTTTATTTGTTTTATTTATTTATTGTTGTGGTAGAGCCTAGAGACCTGCCAGCTCGGGGCCCCATGGTGATAAGCACTGTACAAACTGACAGTGAGAGACAGACCCTGCTCTAAAGACCTTACTATCACTGTCTGTAGGATAACTATACAGGCCCAGATTCTCTAAAGTGTGCATGTCACCTTGCAGACACTTGCATGCATGTAAATCTCTGATGCGCACGCACAAACCCTCATTTTCATAGCCATTGTATAGGTAGGTGTGCATGCAAATCAAGGTTTGCACAGACATCAGCCCACAGTTGTATCAAGTGCAGAGCAAAAAGTGTCTGTGATGAATTTGGGCCCCAGGCGTTATATTTGAAGGGTCTAACCCTTCAACCCTTCTAACCCTTTGGGCCCAGATTTTCAGAAGTGTTCACTCAATGTGGGGGCCCAACTTTAGCCAGTTGATTTTTCAGAGCTGTGAAGTGCCATTATTGAAGCCAACAGGGGAGGAGGATGCTCTGCACCTCTGGAAATCAGACCGTGGGTACTAATATTGGGCAACCAGAAAAATGAAGCACCCAAAATTACAGGCCACTTTTGCAAATAGGGGCTTGGGTGTTTAGGAAGGGACAGTTCATTCTGTGTGTTGGATTTGTGGCTCTCATTGCAAAATAATAAATGCAGAAGAGCTAAGGGACAATTCCATCACACTTGTCTGACCTCCTGAACAGATGAACTGGACACTGCTTGTGCCCCAGTACAAGGGAAGGGAAAGGATTAAATTGATACGTTGTGTTGCCGATGACTGGCCTGGACACTCAGAATTACTTCATTTAACAACCTTCTTCAGAACAAGAATTGTTCTTTTTTCCATGGCCCTCGCATATGTAGTGTTGGTTCAAAAGGGATGCACGAACCAAAGCAGGAGGAAGAGTGAAAATATAATGCAGGAAGGGGGCGTATGTGACAACAACTCTGGAGAGGCCATTGAGAAAGACTTTGGCTAGCACAGAAGAAGAGTCAGAGCAATCGAGGCTGCTCGGCAGTTCTTGGAGCGTTCTAGAGATCGCCACGGCAGCTGGAGAAAGGTCGGCACTGCTGAAAGAGGCCTTTCAAAGGAACAGAGGCAGCAGGTGAGGGTGGTAAACTCAGTAACTCCTCACTCCCAGAAAGGGGGAAATGTTTTCATGGAGAGAGTACTGGTTGGCTATCAGCGTTACAGGGAGCAATGAAAAGCTGGCACTTTCTGGAATGTAACATTAAGTAACGAGCCCTGGAAGATAAATAAAGGCCTAATCCTGATTTCACTGAAGTCCACAGTAAATGTCTATTGCTAGTAATGGGATATCAGGATGCAGCTTTATGGTTGGGCTTAGAGTCCATCTAAGGTTCTGGGATGATCACACTGGCATCAGGTTTTAAATACTTGATATGAGGTTAGAAGATGGAGATGAGCCTGCTGAAAAATTCTGGTCCAGATTTCAAGCATCCCACAGTTCAGGGATGCCTGGATCTGTTTTTTGTTGGGCGGGAACCCCTTGAAGATGGAGCCCTTTTCAAAATCTGGAACCTGCTCTGGGTTCAGAATTCAGGGATGTCTGGAGCTAGTAAACTGAAAACAGTCTGATGAGCAGAATGGTGCAGCTAGGGAGATTTCAAACTATAAGGATAGTTAAGTACTGGAATAGATTTCCAAGAGAGATTGTGTAATCCCTGTCCCTGGAGGTTTTCAAGAATAGGTTACACAAACACTTGTGAGGGATAGATTAGGCATACTTAGTTCTGCCTCAGCATAGGGGGCTGAACTAGATGATCTCTCAAGGTTGCTTACAGCCATACATTTCTGTGATTCTGTGATATCTAGAGTAAAGCAGGCAAAAGGGTAATTAGAGAAGCAACAAAACGTGCCAAATGTCACACTGTAGAGGATGGGAGCTGGGTAGGAGAGGACAAATAATTCCCCTCTGCATTTCTCAATTCTAGCTGGGACTGGGGGGCAGGGGGGAAACGACTATTATTATTGATTTTTACAGTATCTAGAGTTGCGCCAGGCACTTTAAACTGCTTTGAAGAGCCTCCAGTAGAGTTTTAGAATAAATGTAACAAATAAGCAAGGTGACAAAAAATAGGTCGGGTTGGAATCAGGAAGGACCAGGGCACAGCAAAAAGAATATGATGATGCAACTTAAGCAGAGGGATATCTCAGTGGCTTAGTTGGAAAAGTTGTTCTTATGGTATTTTCAGACTCATCAGAAAGAGGAAATCCACTGGGAGATCCATTTAACCACTAGGATGGTCAAATCCTCTCTTGTGAAATTTCTAGCCAAATTTGTGCACACATGAAAAGATCAGACAAGCATCCAAACATTGGGAGTTGATCAAACCAGGTTTCTTTTGAAGATCCACCTATCTTTTCTTCTGTCTTTAATAAGGATTCAAAGCGGAGCTGCCTAAGGAGAGGATCAGATTTCCTGGCAGGGTGACACAGGGATAGTGCAGAGAACAGCAGTGGCTGTGTTGAAAAGACTGGGCACTCCCATGTTGGACAAATCCCACATTCAGGCAACATGCATCCCTGAGTTGTAAAGGAAATGAGAGTATTTTTAGGCCTTCTCTGCTGACAGATTCAACTCCTGAGGACAGGAAAGTAGGTGAAACTAACAGCATTCCTCAGAAAAAGGGGTCATGAGATATGGCAAGCAATTATAGACCAGCTATTGCAGCTGAACATTACTTAGGGGGAAACTGAAAGCACAGAGTGAGCAGACACCTTAAAAGTATCATTTGGAGTGAGGCAACCAACAGCCGGGGCAGTCCTAGTTTGGGACTGTCTCCAGGAGCTGACCACCCACTATAGTGAAAGATACAAGTGCAGTTCTACTCTAAAAGTGACTATGTAAAAATTGCAGCCTTTTGCTCAGCTGATCTACCGCCTGTATGTATTCATACTCTGTGAACAAAGTAGGTTTTTACTACTACCAGGCCTGCAGAACCCACACACAAGTCCTGGGAGAGGATGCTGGATTCCATTCTGTCTCCTATGTCAGTCACAGAACTGAGTTCCAACTGCAGAGTCACCGGTGTAATTGCACTGTCTTCAAATGATGCCCTCAGTGACACCTCTGGAACCCCACTGAAGGTAATGCAATTGCACAGATGTCATGGAAGGTAGCACAATCTTTATTATGGTTGATGACGCATGAGCTGGGAAAACACAGCATGACTCTATGGTCTCAGGTTGAATTTACAAAGCTGGCAATTAGATAAAACACTACTAGCAATAGTAATATTACAGTAGTGCCAAAAGACCCCAACTGGGATTGGAGCCCTATTGTGCTAAATTCTGAACAAACACACAGTAAGAGACAGCTCCTGCCCCATAGGACTTACAGTCTAAACAGATCAAATGGACAAAAAATGGAAGGAGAAATACAGGTGAAGAGACTCCAGTATTCTATCCACTAGATAAAACTGCCCTTCAAACATCTTTTTCACTTGTGAAATGAGCAAATTTGAACAGGAATCAGAGAAAGAGAGAATCTATGGCCCTACAGTAACACAGTTACACTGTGCCACTGTAGCATCATTCTGTAGACCAGGCCTGCACAACATACGGCCTGTGGGCTGCATGCAGCCCGCGGGGGGTAGGGGGGAAAAAATTGTTTTTTGCTCAACAACTTTGGCGGCGGGAGAGGGGTTTTTTTTTTTTTGCTCAACAACTTTTGCGGCGGGAGAGGAGTTTCGGCCCTCGGCTGTTTTCTTTGGAGTAATGTGGCCCTCACCGCTTTACGAGTTGTGCAGGCCTGCTGTTGACACTTCCTATATCAACGGTTTTTCCAACAATGTAGTTTACCCACCCCTCCCAGAGGTGGTAGCTAGGTCCACAGAATTTTTCCATTGACCTATCTGTGTCTACACCAGGGGTTAGATCAACCTAACTACGGTGCTCAAGGTGTGAAATTTTTCACAGCCCTGAGCAAGGAAGCTAGGTCAATCCGATTATTAACTGTAAACTAGCCCTATGTAGCAATCCACAAGGCCACTTTCACAGAATGGATCCACCTTTTAAGGGCCATGTCTTTAATTCTCTGCCTCCTTTTGCACCCAATAACTGCAATAGTTTTACTCTTCCAGTTGTGTGCAGATACCACTGGGTTTATTTAGATGTCTTTCTACCTAATACATGGGCGCAAACTGGTTAGTTAGGCATCTAATGACAGCAACCATGACCATAAATAACTAGATTCAAATGTATGAGAGGAGGAATGGATGTACATGAAGGAAGGAAATGAAATGGATGAAATGTTGAAAGGAAGTCATAAAGGGTGGCCCCGCACTAGGCTTGGATAGAGATGACCTAACCTGTGGAGTTTAGATCTGAATTCAAACTTCTTCAAAGTCTAGGGATGTTTGGAATCAGGGTTTGTTCCCAGAGTAAAGTTGTATTTAAAGAACAAACACAGAGGGGAAATGCATCCAAAAGAGAGAGAATGCAAAGCAAGATAAAAGGGGCTGGATTAGGCTCCATCTAGCACGATGCACTCAGTCAGTCTGGGTCTTCTTTTCCTGAGATAGGTGGGGCTTGCCATGGACAGAGTGCCCTGGAGAGCAATGGCAATGAGTCCAGGTCTGAGGAATAGTTGTTAAAGCTCACTCTCAGAGGAGAAGAAAAAAGACTTGGAAGCAAACTCATGGAATTCAAATTACTAGCTGATAGCTTTTCAGTGGCTTCTGTGTAATGAATTGGTAGGGGGATGTCCCAGTCCAGCAGTTAACAAGCACAACTGACCCTAACTGGAAACCCAATAAAGAGGTCCAGAGATAAAGCAGCCATAGGGACTGACGTCATTTTAATTCTGGTTTTGAGCTTCAGAAACGTACGGAGTTAAATAGTCTTTGATTCATACACTCATGTTGTTGCTCACACCAGGTAAACATGGCATCTCTCCTTAGCTCACCCAGGGCCCCTGCCTCCACCATCCCCCTTTTGGAAAGCTTCAATGCCTGCTTTACATCTGACAGCGGCACAAGAGGGATGCAAAGCTAATCGTATGGAGAGGGGAGCCAAGGAGAGATTCCAGCAGCTTGAAAAGCGGAAGAGAATGCCAGAGTCATGGTATCTGTAGTCGGTATCTGGGACCCTGAATTTTCCAAGAAGTTGCAGAGATAAGGCAGTTCTGTCCAGGTGAAAGATAACGGTGAGGCTGCTAATTGTAGCTGCGCAGACTGTTTCTCATGGCAATGTTGTTATCTCCCCAGATTCCAGCTCAGAGAGGCTGCTGTCACTGCTCATAATATCCAGCAACTAGAAAGAGGGAGAGAGAAGGAAAAAGGGGGAAGGAAGGGAAAGAATAACTGCAAAACGACAGGGAGGAGGAGGAGAGAAATGAAGGGAGGAAAGGGAGAACGAAGAGCAGGTACAGGGGAGTCGCATCCTACGCGGGGGTTAGGTTCTGAAGTCAGCGCGTAAGGCGAAAATCACGTATAGTCAAACTCTCATTGAGTGGAATGGCGGGCGGAATCGCCTGCACTACAGGTACAGTATTTAAATTGTTATTTTTCTCTTTTTTGTTGTTTTTGCCGAGCGCGTATAGTTGAATTCACGTAAGTTAAATGCGCGTATGATGTGACTCCACTGTAAACAGAAATAACTGGGAACAGAAAAGGGAGGGAACTGAGGTGGTAGATAAGAGAGGAAATAACAAAAGAAAGACAGGATAGGAGCTGCCCCAACAGGGACCTCCTATTGGCCCTAAATCCCCTCTCTGGGGAGTTTATCAGTGAGGGATGGCCGCACAAAGTTAGTGCTGAATCCATCAGTCTTCACTTCTGAGCAGGATCCTTGTGGGGTGGTAGGAGACAGACCTCCATGCCCCACACACCGCCCATTGGGCTTTTGCAGGCTCCACAGGGAGTGGAGGAAATGATACAGCAGAGGCAACATGCCTCCCTTCCACAGGGGGCCTGCCGCGGGGAGAAGATGGGGAGGAAGGGTCAGAATAATTGCAAAAGAAATGAAGGAGGGATGATTGATGACGCTTTAATGAGGTTAAGCCTACGTGCAGGGTGCAGCTCAGAGAGGTGGTTGCTCTGGGCACTGACGACTCTCCCATAATGAATGGGGGAGTAAGAAAGGATGGGGGAGGGGAGTATAATAGCAGCACTTGAACTACCAAAGTGTCCCCCACCATCGCCGTACCCCTCTAGCCAAGCTGCTCAGGGCAGGTGCAACAAGAAAACCATTCTGAAATATATACGAAAGCAATAGGATAAAAATCCACCCTCAGTCAAATAAACAATTAACACAAATGTAATGGGGAAGGGGTGTGGAGGTCTGAGCCACTAAAAACGGGGCCATTGTTATCATTATTGTATAGCTCAATAGCAAGATTGAGGCCTCACTGTGCTAGGCCCTGTACAAACACATAGAAGAGCCACCCCCAAAGAGCTCATAAGCTCAACAGGAAAAGGGTGGGAGGGGAAACTGAGGCACAGAGAGGGGATGGGACTTTCCCAAAGTCACACAGCAGGGCAATGTCAGACTCAGGAATAAAACCTAGGTTTCCTGACTCCCATGCTAGTGCCCTAGCCACTGGGCCATGCTGTCTCCCCACTAGGTCATTCAGGAAAAACACATAGTGGAGTGTGCGGGGGAATGGTTTAAAATGATTTTTAGCAGTGGGGAGAGATGGACTGAGATCTCAGGGGAAGGAATCTCACACCCTGCACAGCAAAGACAAGGTGACAGGATCTCTTAAAGGCAAGTGGTGCATGGGCAAAGATGCCTATCAGAATGAGGATCAAAGACATGGTCTTGAACCTAGCCAAGGCTAACACCACTAGAGGATTTTAAAAACAACAGTGTTAGCATATAAGCAATCTGCCACGATCCAGGCAGACACATCCTGGGCAAAACATGCTCATGAATGGCCAGGCCAGAGCAGCGGCACCCTGGCAATGTTGTGCGGTACTGAAAGCACTACTAAGAGGAGCATGATGATGCTGGAGCTTCATGGCCAGCAGTGAGGATCTGCCAACTTTGTCCTTAACAGGAGATATGATCAGCAAGGACTGAGATGCAACTTGTAACCATCTCCAGGGTCACCAGCTTCACTAGCTTCTTTCTCATTACTGCCTGAGGGGTTCTCCACAGTGCTTTCCAACCGTGCCTCCCCTGCTGCTTCATGGTGGTTCTGGGTGCTGAATATGTCCACGGTAGGGCTCTGCTTGTGGGGCAAATCCAGCAACAGTGTAAATGGTGGTGTAAATGGATCAGAAATTAGGTGTAAGCGGAATGAAACAAGTCAGACTTACAAGCTAAGGGGGCAAAAGGTGGGGAATGGCAGAAAGAGCAACCAATACAAGGAAAATGCAACACAGCAGAGGAAAGCCCTCTTCACCAAGCATTCATGTGACTGACGGGTGCGTGGTACATAAGTCAATTCAACACTGCATTGACACAACAACCTGAAGTCTCTGTCAGCAATAGATATAATCCATCCACAACAGGGCTCTGCAGTATGTCTAGGTTGTCCCCCATACTCATTTTTTATTACTAGGTCTGCCTGTTACACCCATTTTCTTACCAGCTTACAGAAGACATGTAATTTACCCCTGTCTTATATCAGGGTTGAATCTGGCCCACGGTCTTCCATAGGGGCTGTACCCTTACACCAGGTCTGAATGCAGCCCTTAATGTCCAGCAAGCGATCTGATTACATATCTCATGCACATCCTTTGGTTACATTGCTTTCCTTTCCTTTCTTTTCCTTTCCTTTCCCCCTCAATGACTGGCACAGTCACTTGCTGATTGCTGTAGGGAACCCATCTTATTGCTAGAATATCAGCTGCATAAAAGTATCTCTGAGGCCGGTCCATCTTCAGGCACAGGGCTCATTTCCCTGTTCTGCAACGCCATCTTGCAGCAGTATGGAGGAAAGCACCTTCCAGAATAGGAAGAAACATGGAGATGTGCATCTAAGGGACATCACAGCTTGAATGGTAATTGAAATGAAACCAAACTATGTAATATGAATTGGTGATGATTGCAGTCATTTGATTACTGCTAGAGAATTCAGGTTTAGAGACAAGTCAGCTGTGAGGTCAGATCTGGGATTCAGCCCAACTTGTAACAATTTGCAAAACTTAGCAGCCTGTTGCTATCCCCATCCCTCATAACTGTGTCCACTACCCAACTTTCCAGCTTGCCACAACCCTTCCACATCCACCCAGGAAAGCGTTCCTGCTCCTCCAACCAAACCCAGCCAGCTGTCAACATTTGCACTTGCACCATCCCTGTGACATTTGCCCCCAACCTACTCCACAGCATCCAATCACCTCCCACATATGGGTGCATCTGCCTACAAAAAGCTGGAGGGAATATGGAGGGGAGAAAACAAGTGTGAATGCATGAGGGAGACATGCAATGGTGGAGACATCAACAGGACATTAAGAAGCCAGGGCTGAGAGACATGTCCCCCATTTGCTCCCTACAGTGTTCTCACATCTGTTAGGACAAACCGTCTTCACAGCTGCCAAAATCCTCTTGCACTCTCCCCCCATGCAAATCAGGTGCAGAGAGGACAGCCAACTTCTCACTGTAACCATGACAAAAATAAACCACCTTTTAAAAAGGACCACACCCCACTTATAAATCTCACTTCTGTGTGAATCCTTTTATTTCCTATTGTTACAAATAGCACCTGAGATTGCTAGGAGGACTGAAAGAGATCAAAAAAAGAAAAAAGATGTTTCTCTGTTTTTTCAATTTATTTGCTCTGTATGTTTGACAGCACTTTGTGCATAGTCAGTTTCGCGGTTTCTCCTGTAGTGTCAATCAGTTTTCCCTCTGATTTGTGTGGGTTTTTCACAGAGCAACAAGGGAGAGTAAAAGACATTTTTAAAAAATAGGGAAATATGATTGCAAAACCATAAAAAGTGGCCAGAAGACTCAGGGACATGTGTAGGACCTGAAATAACTTTTAACTCATTTTTTAAAATGACTAAATTTTAACTTCCCAATTGTCCCTTTAATAAGATAAAGTTTGTTTGAATTTATCTTCACAGAACCTGACACTTCTTTTTGTGGTATTAATTCCAAGGCAGGTCACATTTTTTAAAGAGAGAAATGATTCTGCCAGAAAAAAATAATTAGTTCTCACTACTGATCTGGTTTTAAATACCTGGCTTGGAAGAACAATGGGCGATGACGTGCAGTTGTAACTGGAAGAAGAGCTCTTGTCATTCTTGTTACTCTGTATTCAGGATATGTTTTCTTCCTCTCTGCTGTAAATCACCAGTGTTAGCACAAAGAAAAATACTCTCAGTAAAAATCTGTGAGGTTAACCACAAACAAGATGAGCAGAGTCACCACATCTCACTTTGTCAGTGGTGGGTCTGGGTAGGGAGAGGGTGGGATAATAAAATAGGCTTGATCTCATCCTGTCAACCCCAACCCTTCACATAAAGCCCTCGATCAGACACATAGGTAAGTGGTTGGAGAGGAGTCCAAATTGCTTCTAATCTCAGTCTGTTCTGTGAGAGGTCTCTAGAGGCCTCAAATGGTGTGGAGATTATTAGGGCTGCAAAGAGATGCCAGAGCAAGCGTGTCAGTATTGTTCATCCCCATTTTGCTTGTGTTCACTGGCTCCCTGTCCTGCTCAGGGCTTTGCCTGTCCTCGTTTTAGTTCTAAGAATAGTTCCCAGGTCTGCTGCTGTTAATTCTGATGCTCAAAGTCTCTGGCTCTCCCCACCCTGCAGTACTCCTCTGTGTTCACTTGAAGGCAACATTGCACCACACATTTCTATAGAAAGAAACATACAGGCTGGGAAAGGGAAAATGCCACCACCGCTTCTTTCCCCAGATATTATTCCACATTCTTTAGGATCCAACCCATTCATCTGCAGGTGGAGAGAGACACAGTTTCAGGCTAGGTGGGGAAGGGATGAGAGAGAAATTCACTTAAAGCACCGAGAGATCCCTGATGGAAACAGCAAAATCTCTCTCTGCCTCTGACAAATGGCTATGGGTGCCTGGCCCTAGAGAGGCCCTATTACAACCATTCTGCTTCAAGGCCGCATATCTCAGCCACCATTCTTCTAGGAAAGTTGTCACCTTCTGAACCTGACCAACACTTCTCCTGAACAGTTCAGAGAGGTGATTGTTAATAATAGCAGGTTGATGCTCTGGTATGTGAATTATTCCTCAACAGGCAGCGGGAAATAGAGTTTGGACTCACAATTTTCTCATTTGTCCCTGAGGGTAGAGGACGATTTGCCACCTACCCCTTCCCACTGTAGAAGTGTTAGGAGATTTGTCACTCCTTTGAGGCTCTGCTACCAGGGACAGCCACACCTGCCACGGCCCCTAGAAGCAGTGCTCAGGGATGCAGCACACACTGCAGTGAGGAACTTGCTTAAGTTGGTTCTTGCTGAGGTTTGCATGTGGGTGTGGTGTGTGGAGAGGATATAAGCTCTTTGGGGCAGGCCCATCTTTCTGATCTGTGTGTTTGCACGTCACCTAGCACAGTGGCGTTTTGGTCCATGAGTGGGGCTCCTAAGTGATACTGCAATTCAAATAATAATAATAACAACAACACTGCACTGAGCAGCTGTCTTCTCACACAGCCCCTTTCTTGAATGCTGCAAAATACCCAGAGAGTGGATTCTGCAAGGGTGACTGGCGGGGAGGGGAGAGATCATGCCATGAAAGGATGGACTCATTTCTTTACCCCGCCACTTCCATGAGCAGGACAAAGCATTTAAGCCAACAATTTACATCTTACATTTATCTCAAGGCTTTCACCCCAAAGGAACCCAAAGCATGGTATGAGTCATACACATCCAGAAATCAAGACACCCATCATTAAAATGCCGACAGTGCTGGGGTAGAACATAGCAGTGGTTTAGTCTTTAGGACAGAAAGTGAAAAGACACTGTATCCAGTTGAAATTACAGAGGGAATTTAAGACAAAGGATGTAGTCAATGCCTAAAAGTGCTTATGGGGGGATTCTTAGCTTGCAGGGGAAATCATGTTGTGCTTCTGCATAAAAAGACACATTGTGTAAGACTTGTAGGTAATGTGGATTGTAGCTATCTAATTGGAATCCTGAATATCAGAAGTTGGGATCAAGTCCCTCAGTGGACCTTGCATTAGAGCTAGTCGGGAAATTTTAGAAAAAAACATCTTTTCATTGGAATATGCCAATTTGTCAAAGCTGAAACTGTTTCAATAAAAAAATCTTTTTTTATGAATTTGCCATGTCAAAAAAATTGATAAAAAAAAGTTTTAAAATTATCGAAAAGTCCCATTTTGATATTTTCAAAACAAAAACGTTCAGTTTTTCAGGCGGAGATGACTATTCATTTTGAAATATAGGTTTATTTACAGTAAAAAAAGTTTAAAAAATTAAAGGTCAAAATCAAAATACAATGTTATGAAATTATGAAAACAAAATATTTTGACCCAATCTAAATTTTTTCTGGATTTTCAGTTTGTGAACATTTTCAAAATTTCTAATACATTTTTTCGAAATCTTGAAAATTCTGATGGGACCGGAAAACCATTTCCTGCCTAACTCTATCCTGCATATAAAACAGCAGGAAAAGCTCTTTGGGACAAATTCATCGTTGTTGTAACTTCACTGACTGTCAAATCCCAATCTGAGTTTTCATGGGGCTGGCAGTTCGAAAAACCATCTTTTCCCTTGTAAACTGAATAGATTTGATCTGAATCATTGAGACATACTGGCTCAAATTTTCAAAGAGTTTGGGGGATTTAGACATATTTCTTCCATTAATTTAAATTAAAGAGATAATATCCACTAAATATCCCCGTGGGACCAACACGGCTACAACAACACTGTAAATATTAACCTAACTGGAAGCTGCATAACTAAATCTCCTATACCATTTTGAAAATACCAATAATTTACATAGCAGCCCACAGTGTCATTTTCACTAAGTTACTTTTCAAAGTAGAACCATATTTGACATTTTGCTCTTTTCCTTTTGCTCAAAATAGCCATCTGGCGATAAAACTCCTGGAACTGAGCCTTTGCTCTAGTTTCTGTTTGGGGATATTTTGTGCCAAAGTCTCCAGCAGTTAATGTGACTTTAGGAATGCAGAATGTGGTTCTTGTCTGATACGTTCATATTCATGAAGCCAAATCCAGCTGCTAAAAGGACTTGTGAAGTATGGTTTGGGTCAAGATAAAGTTTTCTGTGTGCACATGCAATGCATCAAATGGAAAAGACTTGCCTGAAAGTTTTCGTCCCTATTCAGACAGTCTCACACTTGCGGAGTTAATTACTCACATTAGCTACTGTTACTTTACTCATAATTGGAGATATGAAGCTTGCCTTAAATCAGTACCATCAAACCAGACTGAAGTTTCAATGCAAAGTCCTAGGGTCTGGACCCTCAGTGAAGTTAGTGGGTGCAACTTAGGGTGACCAGATGTCCTGATTTTATAGGGACAGTCCTGATTTTGAGGGCTTTTTCTTATATAGGGACCTATTACCCCACACCCCGTGTCCCGATTTTTCACACTTGCTATCTGGTCACCCTAGTGCAACTTCACTGCTTTAGTCTGGCTTCTCAGGCTAGCAGGGGTGAGTGAGCAGGTCTGCTGAGGTAAGGTTCCTAAGGAAAGAGCGTCTGGCAGCTTCTGGAGGAAGGAGAGCTTCACTGCAGTGAAAACTACAGTGTAATGCAAGTGCTCCTGTACTGCAACAAATATAAGAATCTAGAGAGACAGACAGAGCTAAACCAAGAATCTAGGCCCAATACAGAAGAGTGACTCACAAACAAGAACTGTGGGCCTTTCCTGAAGAAGTCTTTGTTCCATTTTGTCTGGGTTCATTTTGAGTCAATTCATGACAGTGAGACAGATAATTCCAAAAACTGTTTTGAAAGTTCATGTTAAATTCCTGATGTTTTCCTTTAAACATCTCAAGGCATTGGTGGGGAGAGAGAATTTTGAAAACTGGACATTTCTGTCTGGTCTGAAGGCACAAATGACAAGCACAGCAGTAGGCAGCAAAACAGAGGATAAATGCTGAGGTACAGTACATAGTGGGTGGTGCAAGGGCTTCTAGACTGCAAGGCTTCAGAGGATTAGAGAAGGGACAGTCAGAGTCTCTCTGGAGAACATGACAAGCCTCTCACTATTTCTCCAGGAGGTCTCAATGAAGCAATCTCACTACCTGCCCTTTTTTTTCTTCTTCTTTTTTTTTTTTTTGAGGGCCAGTGTTTTTAGGTCCAAAATGTAGGTTGGGCAGGGGGAAAAGTTTACAAAATTTAATATTTAAACCAAATTATCATTGAAAATATTTATATTAATTACAGTGAAAACATTTGGGCTTTTATTGTTTGGATTTAAACAAGTATCTCTATCCAAAACATTGCAGCAATGTGCTAGTGCATGAGGAGTGGAAGGGGAATCTACTTGCCGTAGCAAGGTTGAGTGAAATGCAAAAACAAACAGCAAAAATAGTGAAACGTTAACTACATTTTAAAACTCCTCTCAGGTGTTATAATCTCAATTTTTATTATTGTTTATTAAAGCTAGTAAAAAAATGGGATTTTGAGAGGGGAGGGGGAAATCAATGTTTTTCATGAAAATATTTTGCTGGTTTTTAACCAGCTTAGAGAGTGGTCAAAATTTATAATGGAAAATTTTTTGTCTATGTTTTGAATTTTTAAATTTTTTTACCGCTCTGTAACTGTTGGAAACCAGTGAGAGATTTTCAGGAAAAATACTGAAACATTTTGCCAAACAGATGTGTTGAAATTTTGAATAATTTTGACCAGCTGTATTATTTATTAACTGTATCACAGGATCAGGGGTCCATTGTGCTAGGCACTGTACAAACACACATGAAAAGACATTCCCTGCTCCAAAGACCTTGCAACCTGAATAGACAAGACACCCAAAGATAGTATTGTTATCCCCATTTTACAGACGGGGAACTGAGCTACAGAGCGGTGAAGTGATTTGCCAAAGTCTGTGTCAGAGCTGGGAACTGAATCCAGCCCTCCTCAGTCCTATCCTAGTTCCTTAAATACTAGCGCATCCGTCCTATTGATGACATAGAGGGAAGAAGTGTGTGATTTTTAACAATACTTGACAATGACCCTAGACAGATGAGCTGAGACCAAAAGCCTTGCTACTGTCCTGTTCCTGCCCCAGCTACACTAGGTAAGAGTCCTTTATGTTATCTGGTGGTCAGCTGAGTAACATGCATCCAGAGCAAAGGTGCTGCATTCCCACTTGGGAGCATCATACTGTAGCAATGGTTATATACGGGGTGCAAAAACATGTCAGCTAAACCTACAATCCAGATAACAGCAGCAAAATCACAGAGCGTTAAATTGGAGAGACCACGCTTTGAATTTTGGGACAGCTCCTGGATCTCCTCCCACTAGCTAACATCACCAGGAGAGGGATGTGTAGATTTTAGCCACAGATACAGCTGCTGTGTTTTTTCAGTGTAAATCTTTCTCCCTATTTAAATTTCCTCCTTTGAAGGGGAATTGTTAATTGTTTCAGTTTTCCGTTTTCCCCTTAACTCTGGCAAACCTACTCATACAGATAAACAGCTGTCTGACCTGGCCATCAAGAAAGCAAGCAGGCTGTTGAGCTGGCTTTCTGACCACTTCTCAAATGTTTGCTGCTGCCTTTTGCAGCAGACGTGAGTATCTAACTGCCAAAGAGTAAATAAAGGCTACTCCCGCCTCCAAAATTAATAGTAGCTCATTTTGTCTTCCTAACAGACAGGCTGTAATCTAATCGCACTCCTTGAGGCGTTACCCAGCAATCATTCTTTCCCTCACACTGTCACATATGCCATCACATTGCATCACAGATTCCTCAACATCCACAATAGGTACAGTATGCTGGGACCTTTCTCTGCAACACATCCACTGATTTGTAGGGGCAGGCTTTGTTCTCTTCACAAAGAGCAAAAGAACAAAAGGAGACACACTGGGAACACTGGATTTTAGCTGTTAGGGTGCATTTCTTTTTCCATTAGCCACTATGTGTTAACAGGATACACCATTTGGTCAGCGGACTGCTGCCTTAGATGTGGGTGCAAGATGCCAAGAGGAGTTATCAGTTTAGGCATCTCTTGAAACCTAGTTCTAATGATGGCAAGTCAGCTAGCTGGTATCTCAGCTCTGCTAGCACGTAGGATGCACACAGAGAGTCCAGAGAGCAGATAGGGGAATTCTGCTGATATAAATCATGTTTAACTCATGCAAAAGCCAAAGCATAAAGCAGAGGACCATTCAGATAACAGGACATTCGTGTTAATTAGGTGGAAAACTGAGGGTCTGAATTCATGTAGACATTGGGTTAAAAAATTAATCAAAATACAGACAACTGGCAAAGAGAAGAGGATGAATTTTGGTGCAGGAGGTCGGTCGGCTAGTTCTGATGCTTTGGTTTAGTTTGTTTGAGAGGAGAAATCCAATGTGATTAGCTTATCCTTCTGCCAGGCTCAAATGGGTAAACCTCCATAGACACAGGCCACATGTGCCAAGAGCATCACTGTTGTCACACAAATAACATTCGTTCTCAGGGAGACGTTAAAAGCAGCCAAGTCAGATGGAAAGAAGCCAGGCTGAGGCTGCTGAGTCTCTAAAGTAAAATCAGTAGTGAGCCTAGTACTCAGATACCACAGTGATGAGCAACCATCTCTAGAAACCTAGATACATCCTAGCCATTCAAAAACAGACAGATATTATAGGCATTAACTAGCCCACACAGCATCTCCAAGTGCTGAGGTGGGGGGAAGCCTTTGCACACCCCATACCTGGCACCGGCCGGGGCTCTTAGGCCCTCACCTTCCCGAGACTCATATTCAGTTCAAAAAAAGAAAATAAAGCAACTCTTGCCCAAAAGTTTCTTCAAAATGTTGTTTGAAGGCTTTAAGCCAAAGCACTGAGGCCCCTCCCCAGAAACCAGAGCATCCTTTCAATGATCTTTGAAATCCTGACCCAAAGCAGCCTTCCACCTCCCAGTGGATTCCCATGTGACACTGAAACCCAGGCATCCATTTCAGAGACTGCCTTTCTGGCTGGCTTCGTTTTGGTATCAGATTAACCTTTCTCAAGGGCAAAATACAACACAGAGCGGTGGCCTGGTGGAGTGGAGGTGTCAGACAAACCTTGCCCAGCTGGGGGGTTCTGGAGTAACATGCCAGGAGCCAGAGAGTTGCATTAAATGTGCTTAAAACAGAATAAATCCCAATCATGCCAGGCATTCCCCGACCCGTTGCTTCAATATGGATGTTCAGATCAACACAGACAATTGCATGCTGAGACCAGTAATCTGCACGAGCTCCACCTCTGCATTACAAGAGGTAAGAAGCTGTGGGTTGCACTGTAGAACTCTACAGACTACACTGCACCTGCAGGCGATGCTTTGGCCACAGTTGGTCTACAGCCGGCTGGCCATGTCAAATCTCAGATATCCTGTTCTGGTGGGGGAAGAGGAGGAGCTGGGCAGCATTTTATCTTGGCAACAACCTTTCACAGTGAATGAGATTCGTTCAGCAGCTGAGAACTGCATGTTAAGCTACTGCCAAAAAAGATCACAAATAGCCACTAGCATCATCAACCCTTAGCTGCATGGTGTCCCAATAGCATGAAGGATGACAGATTCATATCCATTCCAGTCAGCAATGGATTATAAATACCCCACCAGCCAGCTGCCATCTGATAGGATAGTCCTTGAGCTCTTCAATTGTGTGAGGGAGTTGTCAACTCTAAATTTACATACAGGCATACATTATATATAAAATTTATTATATATGCCTGTGTGTAAATATATAAAATATATTACGCTGTGCTCCTTGGGCAGAGTCTCATGCTTACAACACACTGCCTAGATAAGATGAGGGAACCTCCTTCAGCTCCATCTTGTAGAAATCTCAGTTATGCTTGTTTCAAAAACTAAGCACAGAAATGAGAGCACAAAGGAGTTGTGGTGGTGGGGCTATATCAGTGATGGGATAGGGAGTCTTTAACCTCTAGACTGCAATCCAATTCAAATCCAGCCCAGGTTGGTAAGTAACCAGAGTTGATCCCATCTGACATCTTTTTGATGGACTAGATGAAATGAGGTAGTGGCCTCAGTCCAGTTCCTAATGGACTACTGTCTCCATTACAAAAAAGCGTCAGCACATTTGACACTACTAAGTAACCTAGCTCTAGAGTGGCACTACATGCAGGTATTTACAGAGTTAACACTGAAGCAAGCAGATATGATAGGCCTGCCATTCTTGGCAGTGTAGTAGACTGAAGGATTCTATAAATGGAATCCTCACTCTAAGAAGATCCTGAGGGTCTTAATTATTCTGAAGTGGAAATTAGACCTAATAATAACTGAGCATGGGCAGGAAAACCCTCTCAGTCAATCAGAGAGATTCGGTTGCTTCCTAAATTATAAAGTCATTACATCAGGCAAAATTAACTGTTCAAATTCCACTTCAAATATTAGCAATAGATGACCTGGCTTTTGACTCAGTTGTGTGGCATCTCCTCATTGGTGATACACCCTGGATCTCCTCACTTGTTTTCACTGCCCAGTCCTGTTTCCATACTGTGGGTCAGAGTGTCATTTACAGCCAAAACATGTTTTTGATTGCTTCTGGCTTTAATCCCTGGCCCTTCCAGTACTCATTCAATTCGTGGACAGGCGGGATGTCCCAGAGAGGCAGCTGAGTGAAGATTTCACATCTTCAGGGATTTAGCATGTCACTTACATTTAAATTATAAACATGCATGAACAAGAGAGAGACCCCTACTAACAAGAAGCATAATGCTTGGCTGCTCCTGCATCATCAGATAAATCAGGAGCACCCAAAATGACTGTATGTACAGCACACCACCAGCTTGGCTCTTATAATATGCGGTATCTGACTTGAGCCAACAAGGGCAAAGGAAATTCAGAGAGAATCTTAAACTTCCCCTGTGTCTAAGTATTACAAATCACCAGGGCAACATTCAGTATACAACCAAGTAATTAGAGATTGTATCACAATGCAAATACACAAAAGGGATAAATTGAGGTTTCATAGGCAACCTTAATTCTAACACTTCCTAACTTTTGAGTGCTTGATTCTGCAACCTTAATATTCTTTTGTGCATAAATTTGGAGTGTAATATAGAATCAATTCAGATTGGCTCCAACCACCAGTCATTTAAGATGTCGAGTATAAAATGAAGATTTATTCCAGAGCTGCTGGGGCTTATCATGAAAATGTGCACAGAGCCAACATCAGTTACTTACGTCAGAGTGGAGGATGTAAATCTGTATTTCAGGACATTTTATCCCACTGGAGTTTTAATCCAGCAAATGCTAACAAATCTTTCAGAATAAATGCATTAGGAATGAGAATGAGAGAGAGACTTCCTGCTCTAAGCAGATGGCTAGAAGATCTCTTTGTTAGACCTTTATTACAGTTTGAAAGCTGTGCCAACGATGGATCCCTAGAATCTCAGAATTGGTGCAGACAGACAGAAATCTAGCAGTGACTTTTACATCCATGCCCCTCTTTCTTGAATGTAATATTACAGATGTGTCCCATTTTCACTGGACTTGATCTTCCATTCCTTATTCAGGCAAAACTGCCCTCAACTTCAGTGGGGAGTTTTGCCTGAGTAAGGACTGCAGGATCAGCCGCATATTTTGTGAATATTATTTTTATGGAGCTGTGTGCTGGGCTTTGTCAACAATGAGAGCAATGATAGAGGTTAGAATATGACCCATTGGCTGCCAGAGTAGATATTATATGTCAAAAACAGAAAGACAGACAGAAAGTTTGAAAACGTGGTTAAGCACATTTTTTTCTCTAGGAGCATTTAGGGGGTTGCCATTTGCTTTGTTTCGATCTTATTGGGAACTAAATAAAATTACATTTTAGACATACGTTTTTCTTGCCTTTCCTTTTCAAATATTGAAAATTCTGAGACACGGAGCTAGATGCACCTTGGGCTGCTCTGACAGTGGCTTCAACTGACTGGATCTTTATTGGGATAAAGAGCACTTGTTTCCTTCTGGCACAAAGAATTTTTCATTTTTCCAAATGTTGCTTTATAATCTTTTTTAAAATTTATTTTGCAAGAATGGTTCAATTTTACTTCTTAAGAAAAAAAAATCACAGATAGACTATGAGCCTTCAGCATGTAGCCAGATTCTGTGAGGCTTGTTCTGGACCCAATTCAGCAAAGTGCTAAAGTATATGCCTACCTTTACTAATCCCATGTGACTTCAATAGGACTATACTGGAATGCTTAAAACTGGGCCCCTACTTCAATATCTCCTGAATCAGAGCCAATTTCATGTGTTTTCCTCTTCCTTGATGATTTTGTCTTAAGTAGTAGATCTATATTTTAAATGTCAGGATATGTCAAAACTAAAGTCACCTTTTTACCCGGGTGCCTTCTCTTTTGTCATTATATATAGATACATAGAGGCCAGCATGTGAATTCCAAGATCCTGGCTCTACCAGCACTGGATATGTCCGCCGCCTCTCACTTTCACCATATACAATAAAAAGCCTAGATGCATTATAGCAACTAACCGTTACTTGTACAGTTTCCCCTGATTTCTGCTTGTACCAGCACCTGGGAGAAAAACCAACAGAGGACAGGAACAAGGAGAGTGGGTGGGCTATGATAGTTTCTCTCCTAGGCTGTAGTTCAAATACAACCTAGGTTGGCTGTGACCCAAAGTTGTTCCCTCAGAGGACTGTTCGGTGACCTGTGCAAAAGGAGTTTGACCACTTTAGTCCATTTTACAGTTGACCACATCATTGAAAGCCACCCCCACAATTACAACTTGCTTCCCCTCCGCTCTGCAGAGAGGTTGTGTCTACACAGAGTTTTTTGGGCAAGTCTCTCACCTCTGCTGGAGTGCAACTCCACACAGGCTACTAACTGCAGGAGCACCCCTGTAGACTGATTTCAAGTGTTTTTACCTCTATGTCATCTAACCCTGGTCGGGCCAGGTCAACAGTAGCCAGTGGCCCATCTTCACTAGGGCACCCAATGTTGAAGTTAGAGACCCTGCAGCATTTTTAGGATGTTTCCCCTGCGCAGAAAGGGCCATTAGTGCCCAAATAAGATATGATTTTATGATTCTCTGATACCAACCCCTCCGTAGCGATTCACAAAGCCCGGGGTGGGGGAGGGAAGACAGTGATAGCTGACCAAAGGGGTGGGAGGGAGGTCATCTCCGAGGAAGCAGCTCAATGCAGGAGAGTTAAAGATCTGTCCAGATGTTTTCATCGTTATTGAAAAATCTGTTGGTGCCTCTTTGCCCAGAGAAGCGCTGGGAGAGGAAATATCCTCTTCAGTTCTAATTAGGGCTTGACATTGAAACCAAGATGGACCATGAACGAAAAACAACAGAGATCAGAGAGTGCGAGAGAGAGAGAGAGCGCTGCTCCTTTTCAGATTAACTCTCTGCAACCCTAACGTTACCGTTCATCTCAGAGATGCTTAAACTGTGCCAATGATTCCAAACGCGCCTCTTCCTGGTCCAGAACAATCATCTTCATCAGACTAGCTGGGAAGGCTCCGATCTCTCCCCGCAGGGGAGGCTCCGATAAATCCAGAAGAAATTAAAACAAAAGGAGTTTTGTTGTTTCTCTACTTAAGACTTGAAAACATCAGAACCCAGTAGGGAATATTCCCTCCTGGTCGCTAGCTACTCGATAGTTCGTTCTTACTTCAGCCCGCAGTGGAAAAATCACATAGCCAGAAAGAGAAATTAAACAGGCTGTCCTGTCCTCCAAAATGGGGGGGGGGGGAAATCTTCCTCTGATGAAAGCCATTTGCTGAGGACTCACACACGCTTCTTCAAACCCTTGTACAAATTAGTCCTTACAGCCCTTTTACAGGTGGGGAAACTGAGGCACGGCGAACTGAAATGATTTACGGGGGTCACACAAGTCTGTGCGAAAGCCAACGCTTAAATTTCCAGAGCTCCCGACGCCCAGACCACACTGACTTCTTCTGAATTGTCCACCTCGCTGTAGCCGCAGGCGCCTAGGCGTGTGTTTGTGTACACACGTGTAGCTCCCTTTTGGTACAATAGAAATTCATTCCGACAGCAGGTATTCACTTCAAAGGGCCTGTCTGTATTTCTGGGGACGGGGGGGGGGGGCGTTGATGCCAGAACTATAGACATAGTGAGCTTGCTTCTGCTTCCAACTGAAGTCAATGGCAGTTTTGCAAAGGGGATTATGTAATAGGTCGGTAATATTATTAACACGTATAGACCTTTACGGTGAATTTGCTGAGGTGAGCCACGAATGACTAGGATTTAGATGGGTTCTCCTAACCCGAGAGAGTGCTCTTTCTATGGCCCCAATTCAGCAGGGCGCCTGAGCACGTCTGGATCTTGAAGGAGACAGAAAGCCGCGAGTGTGAATTAAGAGAAAACACCAGTCACCGCCAGGGTAAAAGCTGCCCCTGGAAAAGGCGAGGCACAGTGTCTACCCCCCCCCCCCCCCCGAGACACCGTGTTCAACACTTGAAAGGGTTAGGGGAATCCTGCACCTAGCTCAGGCTGATGCTGAGACCGCTGTCCGGCTCCTGCAATTCCGCTGCCACCGCCCCGGATCGTGCTGGGGACACGGACACCACATGTCAGCCACGTCGAAAGGTGACAGCCGCCGCGAAATCAGCGGTAGACGCGCCCCCGCATCCCACTGAGGAGAAACCCCCGAGGGGTGAGTGTGGGACTGCTGGAAACGGACGGGCGGCAGGGGCCCCAGCCCGGCTCCTTATCGCCCCCCACTTGTTACCGCAGCACTGAGAACGCGGGCAGCCTGACCCCTGACAGCCTGCAGCCCCGGGCAGAGAAGTCGGTGGGTTGCTAAAAACAAACGGGCAACAACACAAAAGACTCCCTGGACACGCCGTAAAAGGCGTCATTTGCCAACGTCTCGTGGGGTTCCGGGCTTACTAGTGGGTTATAACAGCTTTTGGGGCGGCGGCAAGGGGTTAAATGTACCAGGATCCCCCACCTCTAGCTCCCGCTGTGCCCAAGGGGCATTGATTGCATCCTTTTAAAACTCTGGATTAGCATTCGGGCGTGAATCGCTGTAAAGGCCACGACTCCCTAGTTTATCGGCTTCCTCCAGCGTCCTCTCCGGCTGGTTTCGACAAGAGCCCCTCTTTAGTGCCAGGAGGTGGTGGTTATGCGCTTATGGCGGCTCGGGGTATGCCAGGGTTCGTCTGTCCCTGTTTCTGTAACGCACTCCAACCCCAGGGGTCAGTGCAGACCGCTGCCAGCAGTCTGGAGGCGTTCAACCCAAATCTAGCTCTGAAGAGCCAAATTCCACAGCCCTTACCCCAGAAAACTCACCGAGAACGCGTAGACTAAAGGCATTAAGCAAATAGCGTGCACCATGGCTGTCAATGGCTGTTTCAGAACTGATGGTACCACGCGCCCCATTGGCTTTAGTGGGGGTTTAGCTTGGATCCGAGTCTGATTTTGGCCCTCATTAAACTTTTCCCCCTCCTGTCCTACAGACAATAAATCTTCCCCCGAAATCTGCACGCTGCCCTTTTGCCAAGTGATCCATCCCGTTCTTTTCGTTTTAGTCACAGGAGAACCATTTGAATTACAAACAAAAATCCCGTCACAAAATCCCCACACCCCAGGGAAACAACCTTGCTAACAAAGTTAGGAGCTTGCGTTTGTGTTTAAAAGAAGGCTTATTAATCAAGGACAAATTAAGGTGTGTCAACTTTTCAGACATTTCGTTGTGTTTCATTGCGATTTATTAAACCGTTGCCGGGTTTATAGAGTGCAGATGATTTTTTACATTTGTATGGAGGTGCAAAAGGATGGTTCCAGACGCTTATTCTATGACATGGGGGTGGCGGCTGGGCATGACCTAAGTCGCGGGACGGCAGCGTTTGCTCTGCGGAGTTTGTCGCTGCTACTGTTTGGGGCTCCGGGATGGCAATGGCCGCTCAGCGGTCTCTTGTCTCGATGCACTGATTTTGTATGTCCGTAGCCATCACGGAAAAAGCCAAATAAATAACTAACACCGCCATTTTAACTAACCCTAGATCTGATATTTATTTATGCGAACTTCGTTTCTGCATCTTAAAAAGAAACTTGCCAAAAATCCCAGTCACTGGGAAATTCTGCCTTGTAGAAAATCCAACAATCTACAAGGCTTTTCTCCGGTTCTCCTTTTTCTCTTCCCCTCCCCCCCAGTTCTCTCGTTAATAAACTCTCAAAATCACCTTTATCCTTCCACTCTCCTTTTACCCTCACTGAGCCCCGGGTGCACGGGGTTTTTATTAAAGTATATTCCTATTGACCCGGTTGCTTGAAAAACTTTCCCCCCCCCCCCACAAAAACCCCATTAATTTTTGGAAGTTTCCCGCTTCTAACCGTTTTCGTTCTAATGGGGTTACTGAACTCAAGACAATGCGTCTCTGAGGATAATTCGGGGCTTTGCCTAACTTCTAAATTAGAAAGCATCAAAACCTGAATGCTTGTGCAGTTTTCTTAACCGAGAAAATGTCTCTCGATCGTTGTCGAAATTAAATAAATAATCTCTCCTGCTATCGCCTCTTCGAAACCTCTTACAAACAGTAATTGCTTAACTGACCCTGCACCCTGTTCAAGTGCGCGGTAAAAAGCCGCTGGATTTCAAAGGTGCGGCGTTAGGCGCTAATTGCAAGCATTATAAAGCCTGGCTGGGAGAAAGGGCAGGTGTTTCTCTTGCTACGGACTTTCCCCCGGCGCATTTATTGTTTCATTGACCCGTTCCTATGCAGGGGAGGCAGCTCTGTCCAGGCCCCAGTTCTGGTGGTCGGACCCGTTCCCAGCCCATTGTTTATTATTGGAGTTAACAGGGACGCTTAAAAGCGCTGGTCAGTTTCACACCAGCCACGTCGATCCAGGCAGTGGCTGGCTGCTTCGTTTTACTGTTCAGCTGCAGACATTGGAAGCATGTTCCCCATCCCGGTGTATTTAGTTTTCCCACTTTCTAGTGGGCTCCGTTTCAATAATTTGTTTTCCTGCCCCCGCCCTTCCAATAAAAATAAAATAATCCCCTTTGTTAACCCTTTTGCAAATGTAGGGTTCCGGGTGAGGGGAGAGAAAAATACACACGCACCCCAAATCGTCAGGTCGAGCCGAAACACCTTTGGTTTTTCGAGCCAAATTAAAAGGGCGATACCCAAAGATCCAACTCGCTGCCTTTCCTCTCAGTCCAATTCTTCTAACGGAACCGGTTCTCAGATACACACAAAACCACAGATTCTCAGCGCCTCTAAATCAGCCTAGCTCCATAGTGGCATCCTTAGCGCCGGATCTTTTCCACTCAAGGGAGGATTTTCAAGGACATTGGATTTAAGTCTGGGGCTAATGAACCGATTTGAGGGCTCTTTCCTCCCTCGATAATGTCACTACCCACCGGGTGTGTAAATTGCAGTTCACGAAGCAAACAAACAATACGGGAAGCACGAGCTCTTCAAAAATGGATCGGAAGTCTACGTTCAAATACTGAACCCCCCAAAACCGCCCAACACAAAAACCAACACGCGGAAGCTAGATTCTTCATATGCACACGCACAATCAACTGGCTTGAGATGCAATATGAAATATACAAACACATATTTGCGTTGTTACATTAGTGAAATGGACACCTGCATTTACTGCACAAAACACTGCGGAGAATCGATGAGCGATCAGATCATAAAGAGGCGCCTTTGCTGACAAAAACAAGAATTTCCACACACTTTTCTGGCTACATTTTGATCTAAATTCAGTCGTCGGAACCTGGGGGGATTGGGTGACAGGAGAAATTGAACTAGGGAGAATTAATTATAATTGCCAGGCTATCAATTAATAATGGGGTAGCGGGGAGATGTCTTCTCAGTCCAGAGAGACTAGCACGGTATATAAATATATCCCACACGCAAATATGCAGAGGGAGGTGAAATCATTAAGATAAGGTCTCTACATTTTAGCCTTCCCCACAGCTCTGACTGAGTCCTGCTGGGGGAAGCAGAGTTGCAAGGTTCAGCGCCTGTTTTTAATGTGTACCGCAGAAGTGATTTTCGCTCTCCCTTCGGCAGCCGATTTCCCACTGCTCGTGGGCAGCCGGTTCTGTTACATACTGGGGCGGGCCATGGGACCGCTCGCTTTCCCCCCTGCCGTGAAGACGCGCGGAGGGAAGGGGTAGAGAGAGACCCCAAGCTAGGAAAAATATTTCGAAGTCTAGACATCCGTGGAACTGCCCGCCCGGATTTTCCCGCTCCCCTCTCCGCCCCAGCCTAGCTAATATCCTGGGGAGAGGGATCTCCTGGTGGCGGGCGTGGGATTTTGTGAGTGACTGAGGTCGGAAAGGTTCCAGTCTGGGTCCTAATGCGGGTGGTGTTTCCCGTGACAGGGCAGCGTCCGGGGACAGCAGCGAAGACAAGAGATAACCTGACCTAGCCCGGCGGATCTCAGTCCCTGCCACTGATAAGTCCGGGAAGGCGGGTGGGGTGTGGGGGTTATTTAAGAAACGCTATCGGGTGCTTTATCTTCCCGGGTGGGGAGTAACTTTTAAAAGGAGAAAAGATCAACAGTTTGTGTTCGACATGGCTATAAACCTCACACTTTTCCCTGCGCGGGTTGGTTTCCCTGCCCTAGAAGCGTACTGGTTTGCTGGTCCTGTTTTTGTCGTTAACAGTGGCCTACCCAGGAATTGAAATGGGGGGGGGGGTGTTCGAATTTACTGGGGGGGGTGTCACTAAATTGGCATGTAACTAGTTCACAAAACTGGGGGGTGTTGGGGAAATTCGGAGGGGGGTGTTGGGGAAATTCAGGGGGGGGTGTAGGGAAATCACTGGTCGTTAATCTTGTGGGTTCAGCGGATGGGGCAAGCTGAGCCGTCTTGCTTGTTTACCTCGGCTGTTCCCCTGGGTTTGGGCGGCTGGCGGCCTCGAACCCAGCAGCTGTTTCGTGTGCTACTGACTGTAAACTCATCGCACGGAACCCTGAGTCTGGAGCTGGGCTCAGCCCCTCCCTCGTCTCGTCACACAGTGGAAAGCACGCACTGTGACCTCGCAAGACTGATCGGATTTGCTCGGCCAGAAGGAAGTATCCAAAAAGTCAGACCTTTATCTCTTCTGGAAAACATCAGGCTTCCTAGCCAAGTGCCTGAACCAATTCCCACTGAAGCCTCATGGGAATCTTTCCATGGCATGGGCGTTAGATCGGGCCCCAGTTAGGGAGGGAGGAGTTTGTCTTGCAAACCTTCTCCTAACCGTACAGCCTGCTGGATCTATAGCTTTCTCTTTCAAAACAAGCCCCCTCTAAGGGGCTCTGTGAGGTATTTCATTTCCAACTATTTTTCCTGTGCATCCATAGAAACAGGTGTATCCTAGAAGTCGGACTTTTCTTTCAAACAGTTGCAGCCCTTCCCATTTTAATTCAGTTATTGTGAAAGTCACCTCTTTTATTGGATTGTATTGGTCCCAGGAATAACTGTTTCTTCTCCCCCTTGTGTGTTTCCATTTGAAACATAGCTGATAATTACGTTGTAATAAGTTGCCAATGGTCAAGGTGGGAAAAGCAGAAATAAATGGTCCATTTAAATAATTGCTAAACACAGGAATGGGCAAGTGCCATATTGAGTCTTCACTGGAAAAAATGCAGGAAGACATTTAAAAGATCCTTCTGTCCCCATCCTCATTCTCAATGCAACAGGCCACTTAAGTGCAATTACAGTCAGAAGAATGGCATTTAAAAACGAGGCCTTTAACTCAACTGACCCACTCCCAGCTGTATTTCCTTTCACCAAGAAAAATAAGCGTCTGTTATTGTTTGCACTGCAATGCACACAGCTATGGGAGGGTGAGCTGGCCTCTGGCCTCCCTCACCTACCATGGGCACAGTGATCAGCCTCAGCCCCACAGTGATGCACAAAGCAGGACAGGACAACTTGATGGACTGATCCCAGGTTGAGTGCCTGTTGGTAACAATCACAATGGGACTTATTAACCTAGTAAGTCTGATGAAGCCACCAAGAGAAAAAAAATACCAAGGAACCTCATGGCCACTTTTGTGCTATATCCATACAGTAAGGACAGGCCCCTAAGTTCCCTATTTTATGTTCTGCTTCAGCTGTCCGGATACACCACATGCACATTGCTATGTTGTATGTTTACATGTTGTGCCTTGAATGGAGGGCCTGACCTCTATTATTTGTAGATTATAATTTGCAGCTGAGAGCACATGGATGCGGGATGAATCATTGCCATTAACTAGTCTGTCATGGTGCAGCTGTGAAATGTGTTTCAGGGATTCTGAGATCGGATGATTATGAATATTAACAAAGTAGTATTGTGGTAGGCCTGGGAGCCCTGGTCATGGATCCAGATGCCACTGTGCTAGGCTCTGTACAAACACAGAACAAGGAGACAATACCTGACCCACAGACCTTACAATCTAAATAATAATACTTAGTAATGATGATGTCTGATGGGTGATGATAATGATTTTTACTCTTTTACTATTAAGGCATCAGATGAATAAACCATCAGCTACCCCAGCCAGTGGCTGTCCTGATTAACTGTGCAAGCCCTGTCGTTTGTAGCTGGGGAGATTACAGCTCTATTGTAGGTCCATGGAAGAATTCCAGAGTGTGCACTATTGTAGACTGTGTAGAATTGTATCATGTGCAAAAGTGAATGGGAGGTGACAGCCCTGGACAAAGGGATCCACACAACAACTCATAATCAGAGGAGGGATCCTGCTGCCCTTGAAGACAATGACAAATTTCCAATTTTTTTTAATAGAAGCTGGATAAGACCCTAAAGGGAAAGGGCCTTTAGAATTCACAACCATTCACAAGCCCTCACTAGAAGTAGTGAGCCGGTCATTCAGAAAAGGGTCTCCTATTAGAAAACATTAAAGCAAAATGGATAGTTTAAAAATGTAGAAGGAAAGGAGCCTCTCCTAGACAGGCTGCAAGCATGACCTGCTTGGACAGCTCCACAGAAATCTAGAAGCAGGCAAGAAAACACTACTGTCTTCGTGTCAAGAACACAAAGTTAGCAACATAAAGCTTAAGGAGTTATGCATGTTGATGTCTCTGTTGTAAGCCTGCATTGGAAGCCCCAAAATGCCCTCCCCAAATCTCTCTCTTCCCTGGCTCTTAAGATTCAGGCCAAATTTTCAAGATCAGGTGCCTAAAGTTAGGCACCTGACTTCATATTTAGATGCCTAAATAAATGGTCTGCTCCGCAAAGGGGCTGAACTTCAACTGCTCCCTTTAATGGGTCCTACCCTCACCATTTGAGTTTGTAGAATTGGGCTTCTAGACACTAAAACTAATACATATAGCACTTCACATCTTCAAAAAACTGTACACACATTCACCAATGAATCCTCAAAATGAAATAACAATATCCCCATTTTACAGAGGCAGAGAAGTTAAGGGTCTTGCCTAGAGTCAGCTGGTAACAGACCCCAAGTGTTCCTAATTCCCAGTCCCTGATCAGACTTCAGACCACCCTGGCTATCTATTTGTCTCAGTTGCCAATTGAACATTACATTAATAGTAATGAAAGACACACAAGTTACATGATAATTTAAGTTAGAATTGTAAAGCTATTATTATTTTATACCAAGCTCTTTCCAATGTTTGTTCCCATAGGGAGTTATGTTTAAAAATCTCTTTAACTGTATAAAACAGAGAACTAATGACAAAGTCAGGAAGCCAGAAGTGATCTATACAGACCCCATGACAACTTATCCAGTAGCTTCTGCGGCCAACAAGGGGGTAACTAGGAGATTTGCAAAAGTTTACTCAAGGAAACCCTAATAGCCTATTTCTGGAATACTAGCTCTTAATAAATATAAGGCACCTTAAGTGTTAGCACTCAATTAGTGACAAGGTTTCAACCCCCCAGCGTTTAAACAGAGTCCTCCAACAGATAGCAGCAAATTCAAGGGGGAGGGGGACATAAATTAGACATTTTCACCAACTGGGATTAAAAACAAAATAAAACCAACTGTCTAAAATGAGAGGTTTCAATATCTTAAAAGAGCGAGAACTGTTTATTTCCTAAACTGACTGCAGTAAAAAAAAGTTAAAAGCAAAGCTTTTAAAAATCAGTCAAACCTAGAAATTGTTCTATGCCGCAAACAGACGCAAACAAACGGTCTGCAGATGAACAAGTGTGAACGTATGTCCTGTATGTATTATAAAGAATGAAGGTCTGGCTCGTGTTTATACCAAGGTCCGGATAAAGGGCAGTTTTGACTCATCAAGGAGTGCCCATATATTATGTTGGGTTTTGGTTTGGTATTTTTTTGTTTTTTTGTTTTACTCATTTCCCCCCAAATGTTAAAGAGTTGAGTCTGTATGGCTGCTTTCTGCTGGACTCGGAATAAGAAGTTGCTACAGTATATTTATCAGATCCTGTGTTTTTAGTTATTCTCTTTGTATATATATTTAGGGCCTGATTCTGTTGTCATGTTTACCGGCCTGAATGAGAAGTAACTCAACTGAAGTCAATAGTGACAGTGATAAAACCTGCATACTTGAGATCAGAATCAGGCCCTGACTTCCCTATTAAGGAATCTGGATTAGGTATAATCACGGTGACTCCCCTGATGTCCATTGTCTGCTTTTTACAGAATAAGCAGATGTCATCAAGATGAACAAGTGTAAAAACTAAACTAATTTGTGCGGAATAAGGAGGATGCAATAAAAACACTGGGGTCTGTGGCAATTAGTGCCATCTCCTTCGGCTGAACTGAATACCCCTGTGAATAAGGAAATAGATTATAGATCAATCATTTTTGAGTCCCAGCTTGCATTCCTTAAGTCCTCTAACTCTTACTGAAAGCAGAGACAGGTAACTCGGGACCTGATCCTGCAAGTGGAACAACAACAAAGATAATGTCCGAAATATTGACCAAAAGGGAAGAAAGAACAGAACCCGGGGGAAGCAGCTGAGTGCTGGAGAGTGGGGACTCTTATGGGCAGATTCATGCCACTTCCAATGCTGTTTGATGCCTAAATACTGGGCGGATGGACATACCGGATATAGCCAAAAGAGACCGCTGCAGAAACCCGGATCGCACACCCCCTCCTCTGTTCCGCATTGGGCTTGCTTATGCCAAGTTTAGCCTGTAAGGCCTGGCCTTGAGGCAGGGATTCCTGTTTGGCATAGGTCACCGGCTGCCCTACCCCAGTGCTGTATCAGCGCTTCTTTGGCTAAGGCTCTTAAATGTTTTCCTGCCGAAGGACTGATTGCCAGGAGGCTAGCACAGGGTCCAGCCCCGCTTGCCAGGTTGAAATCAGGGCTAAGCCCCTAACTGGGCTTTGCTTCCATCGACATGAGAGGAGCTCTCCTGGAACTCCGGAGCAAGGCTGGGTGCTTTGGTTCCCCTTCTCCCTTATGCCCCCCCCCCAACACACCCCTCCCATGCTGCCTTTTGCATGCTTAGTGGACTGGGGGTAATTATTTCAGCGGGATGGGGGAAATAGGGGAGGAGGGTGATGAGCCCCGACCCGGAAAGTCCATGAGCTGCTGTATGTCAGTGGCTTATTCATCAATCAGCCGGACACAGAGCAGACCTGGCCTCTCTTCACGGAGTGTTTGCTTTTTCACCAATTATTGCGGCCCTGCAGCTCTTTTTGTTGATACAGTAGTTCTAAAAAGTGCTAATGTTCATTTATCAGGGGGCCGAGCCCGGGACTCCCACTCGTTGTGATTCTTCCAAAAATATAAACACGGCAGGGCAGGGCTGAGGCGAAAGCCCCCATTTGTTTCTAAACTGCAGTATTAAAAGGGATGCATTGTTGAAGATAAAGCGGAGGATAACGCTGTCTGTCTCCAGCGAATGTCTCCCTAAAGCATTAATGACATTCCAAATGAGAGCTCCGGCTTATCTTTCAATTAATCACATCTACCTCTGCAGCCTGGGCCCTATCGATTGGGAGGGAGGGTGTGATTCGGGCCCGCTAGGAACACCTACACGTTTCCAATTAATAATATTTTATATGCAGGCAGCTCTCATCGCAATGTACACACAGGCCGCACTAGATACAGACTGGGCATGAAGGGGAGACCGACGGAGGCTGCAAGCTCATAGCCAGGTCAACATGCGCACGGATGCTGGGGAAAAGTTTGAGAACCTCGGACCCTACAAAGACGGTGGTAGCACCTAGCGAGCCCGGCCGAGATTAGAGCCCCATTGGGCTAAGCACTCCACCAACACACTGCAAGAGACTGTCCCTGCCCCAAAGATCTTACAATCTAAACAAATAAGACCTAGACAGGGTGGGAGAAAGGGGGCATGAACACACCCCATGTAGAGCTGGGGAGCTGGGCACGGAGAGAATCTCCCTTGAAGAGCATTCTAAACATGGACAAGGAAACCCAAGCGCCAGCAAAGACAAAATGTTTCATCCTGACATGGGGCAGAGCGGGAGGGGAGCTTTGCACTGACCTAGCATACTGTATTCCAAAGCTAAGAAGCGTTTTCCCTCTAAGAAAAAGAAAGAAAGAGAGAGAAAGAAGGAGAGAGAGAGAGAGAGCGAGGCAGTGGAAAGAGAGAGAAGAGAAAGAGAGAGAGAGAAAGAGAGAGAGAGAGGCAGTGGAACTTCGATATTTTCGCCCGGCTAAACTGTATAGTCATAGGACAGGATCCTAGCCTAGCTATGACAATGTCTGTGTTCCTATACTTTATGTCCCTATACATATTTTTAAATGTTAGTCATGTGCATGTACATGTTTGGGTAGAAGCTCCCTAAGTGCAGAGTTTGCATTATCTCCCACGCTGCTACCCGATGAAGTAGCATTTATTTTACATCCCCACATCAGATGGACTAGAGATGCAAGGGCAGCCTGAACAGTGGAGTTTATACATTCTAGATGCAACCAACCTATGTAGGCGTCTAGAGTGTTATATTTAGTCTCTCCAATTATTTATGTATATACACACATCACCCCCACCATATTGTTGAATAGTCGCTCGAATTGATCTAAGAGTTGCTCTTAATTCCCTCTACATGTATTTACTAGAGAAGTGCCAAACATTTCTGAGACAGAATAGCTGAAAATAAGCGATCTGTAATGGCTGCATTTCCCTCCATTAAATAGCAATATTTCAGGCCTCTCTGCACACTCTAATCTCTTACACTGTCATCGCAAGCTCCAGCTCCGATTCAGCAACGAAAAGGTACCAGGACACTAGTAACCGTTTGCGGCAAGAATTTTAATTGAATCGGATGTTGCTACTTCATCGGATAGCAGCAACTTAGGAGATAAAGCGAACTCCACACTCAGGGAGCTTCGGCCCAGCCTGGGAGCGTCGCTACGCTGCAGGCTAGAGCGAGTTCATTATTTTTCTCATTCGAGAGAAAGTTACATTTCCGCCTTAGAAAATACAAACACATCTGAAGCCACTAGAGAAAAGGGCGGAGGGGCTGGTAAATGATCGATAAATCCCCAGTGGGAATCAGGAGAAATTAGGCCGCTCTTCGAATAAAGGTGGCAGATCAAACAAAAAGAGATCAACAATCTATACCTTGCCATCGAGTGGGGGTGTGTGTCAATTTTTAAATAGGGGCAGGTGCTGCTGGGTAAGGTTGTTAGGCCGCACGTGTTCGTGTACTACTGGGGCTGGTTCCCCGTGCTGCTCTCCCTACATTAGCTCTTTTTTTCTGGCTCTGATCACGAACCCGCCTTTCCCCCATGGCCAAGCACCCGCGGACCAACACGAAGGCCCCGTCCAGGAACGCTAAATCCCACTGCAAAGCCTAAAGGGCCGGGGGCATCCACATTAGCATCGGCTGGGTTCATCCGAAATGCCAGGCGAGTTAGCGCAGCCGATGGGCAGTTCCTGGCGAAGGGGCGATGCTAGGTCAGGCCGGGGAGCTAGGTTTTCACACGCCCCTAACAAACGTCTCTTCTCTTTCTACTGCCAATCGGAATAAAAACCCGGCCATTCTCCCCTCTTACACGCGGCTGCAATCGCCGCCCTAGCACGAAGGCATAGATGGACATATTCAAAATAGCTCTGCTGCTGCACAAGACCTCATACGCTACCCCTCTCTGCCTCCCCAAAATCCTCCTGACCCTGCCTTAGGGGAAAAAATAGCCTGCCCCCCCCCCTTCACTAGTAACCCTGCCCAGGAAGGATATGTCAAAGGCCAGGCGAACTCACCATATCACCCGAGGACTCTTTTCCGCTCCACTTTCCCACATGGAGCCACAAGTCCCTTCCCTTATCTCTTATCACCCTGGGCTGAATTAAGAGATCATTAGGGCGATGTGCCTGGGAAGAGCTGCTTTCCAGCCGCCTTTTAGAGCCTGCTCTTCTCCCCACGCAATGCTGGGGATTCCACACACCAAATACTTTCCCCAATAAGTTACTTACATGTTTTGGGGTTGTGTGTGTGTGTGTTCAACTGAAAGCATCGCAACGCCCCCTCCCCCAGCCTTGTCCTTCGGAGGGATTTGCTGCTGCGGTTTATTTTAGTGGCAATAAGTGCATGAAATTAATGAGCTCCCACTTCTGGTCCTCGAATACAAGGAGCTGCAGCTATCCACAGTCATAGCCTTCCACTTACGGAAAGTCAGGCCCCGAGACTGGGATTCAGATATTTACTCTCCGAGGCAGATAGATTAATTTACCAATTTGTATTTGCAAAGAGCCCATACTTTAGTTTTTCGCTGCTGAGCGGTTGTTTGTGTTAGCGAACAAAGTGTTTTCCTTAACCGCTGCTGTATTTAGTGCTTTTGCATCACATCTATCTTGCCTCTGATCTCCACGGTCACCCCGAAGTTGAACATTATTGCTTATTTATTTCTTAACCCGCTCTTTACACGCGCTAGATTACTAACATTGCCCCCGAGTCCGCTACATTGCAGGACGCTGGGTGACAAACATGAAAAGAGATCAATTAAAAGCGATAATTTTTACAGGAAGAACAGAGTCTTGATAGCTTTTTGTCCTGGACAGAGTTACAATCAAACAGAGGAAAAAGAACCACGTGTGGGCTATTGGCTACATTGCTATACACCATACATTGGCGTTGTAAATATTATGCCTCGTCAGAATCTCATCGATTTCTTCTTCAATCACAGACGTAAATTTCCCCTTAAATGTGTCCCAATGAATGGGCTCTTCCGTTGTCATTTGGATCACATCGTGCAGGTTACTAAAAACGAAACTTCCACATTTTAAATTGAATTCAGCACGTATTTGTTTGATGGTTTCCCCCAGGCCTGTTTATTTAATCTGAGTGTACGATAGATGGCATCAGATAGGGGGTTTGTACACATGAGGCCTTTCGGATTTATTTATTTTTAAAGATCAACTCTGTGGGGGAAAGCTGGATGAATACAATGCTGTCCCTTTAAATGAGTGGGGATGTTTTTGAGTTGTATTACTATATTAGGTGACATGGAACTTTGCATCTTTCATTCCATCACTGCTCAGTTAGCCAATAGAAAGCTAAAGTCACCCAAAAACTGCCTAGTCCCGCCTTCTTTTCCTTTATGGTCTGGTTCTACCTGCCTCCAGTCCACAAGTCAAGGCTAATTGCTGGAATGCTATGTGCCCCTTTGGAGATCTCAGGAGTCACTACCGCTGTAGGTTGTTTGTTTCCGATTCACCTTTACATGAAGCTGGGCTCTGGTCGCTGCATCACTTGCCCCCACAATGTTTCCTAGTCCCGTGACTACTACGCCCTTTTCTGTCAAGGATATTTTGAACCTGGAACAGCATCAGACTGGCCTGGCCTCGATGGAGCTCTCCACTCTGTCCTCCTCCTCCTCCTGCATGCTGTCAACCTTCAAACAGGAGACGTACACGGCAGAGACAACAGCCCTTCCTGAACTCAGTGAGGAGCTGACTCAGACTCACCCTTCCAAAAACCCTACCGCCTTCCCCAGCTCCTTCTATGTTAAAAATTACATGGAAGTGGACTCGGCCAAGGACTCGAAAGTGGACAAGAAAGGTAAAAGGGCAGCACTCCGAGGAGTGTTTTAAATACCACCGAGGGGGGCTCTTTTGAAAGTACAACCCAAGGCCTTCATTGGCAGCTGGTTGGGGGTTGTTATCTAAAGGTGAGACCGTTTATTGGGGAGCTGGAGGATTTTTAGATGCTCTGATAAGATAAAGGGGGAAGATCGTTTTCCCTGTGCCTCGAAACAATCTCTATCTACTTTTCTTTCCCCGCCACACTTACCGGCCATCAGACCCAAGCTGCTAAAAAGGAGAGGAAAGTTATAGGGGGGAAAGAGATCACTCAACGCCTTCCACTCCATGTAACTGAGGGAAAAGGCGAGACCCCAAAACGTCCCTCAGCTCAGAGAGATGGTGGGGGGGGGGGTGTTGTCTCTCCTGTATCAACCCAGCTGATAGCAATGTTTGTTAGTGATTCTTGTGTGAATTAAATGAAAGCAGGTTACTTACATAATAGCGCCAAGAATAGAAATAGAGACGTGCAAGTAGGCAGAGCAATTATTAAACAGTACCTGAGAAAATATTATATCGTTTTGATCTTTCGGAGAAATAGGACCGGTTATTTTAGCGATTCCAGACCAACCCCAGTGGAAAGGCCATTTTGACTGAACTCTGGGCAGTGTCTTGCTGCTTGTAAGATGGTCACTTGTTTACAGGGAATGTTACTGGAAGGAGAGACTAGCAGATAGGACACGACAAATATTATCACCCTTTTCATCTCTATAGAGCCTTCCAGACTATGATCTGCAGGAGCTCAGCAACTCCTGTTTGCCAGCTAGCTGAATCCTTGGAGCAGGGGACTGAAGAGGCTTGAGGTTTTGGGGTGGGGGAGCAGGAAGAGGAGAGAACGTTGCAGAGAAGTTTCCTGTTACCTGTAACTTGTTTCCAAACTCGTTTACAGGAAAAAATTTGGTACAACAGCAAAAATGAAACTGTGTGTTATAAATTGCGAGCGAAAGTGAACTATCTGGCAAACGGAAAATAACGACCAGCCAGTGGACTCAAAATGAATTGCAAACTGGCAACTAATTCAGGAGAATTATCCCAAAATCTGTTACTCACCCCACATTTTTTCTTCTGAAAGAATCATAGCCAGTCCCTGCTCTTTAATGTTCACGGTATGAGTAAGGGATATCCATAGTTGCACGGTTTACATTTAAGGCCCGTAGCATTTTGACTACTACTACAAAAAAATAAAAATAAAAATTAGGCGACAGACATTATTTCTGTGCAATTAAGAAACAGATGAGCCGATTTCAATTCGGTCGGTGGATACTCGCTACAAATACAGTATCAAACGAATATACTCTTTGTAATAAAGAGATTAAAGATTGAAATCGTCGTTACGATTTTTAAGTAATTACGCATTAATCTAATTTTTCATTTACTATGGAGCTTTAATAAATGTAGCAACATTTAATAATATAGTTTAAGAACTCTACAATGGAAGTAACATCCTGGAGAAACTCCAGCGGCAGCGAACGGGGTTGAAAGTTATTTGGAGACTGTAGCTCAAACAGAAGCAGAGTTTAGTTTAGTGGAAAGTCTGTGACACACATTTACCCGGGTTACAATGATTCACATACATTGATTATTGTGTTTTGGTTTCTTTGTTTTGCTTCAGAATTGTGCTCCCTTCACAAGACCTTGGAACAGGAGAAAGGGGGCTTGGAGGGTCCAGAGCGCCCCAGACAAAGGAAGAGGAGGAAACCTCGCGTCCTCTTCTCTCAAGCTCAAGTCTATGAACTGGAGAGAAGGTTCAAGCAACAGAAGTATCTCTCGGCCCCCGAGAGAGACCATTTAGCGAACGTCCTAAAGCTCACCTCCACCCAGGTCAAAATTTGGTTCCAGAATAGAAGGTATAAATGCAAAAGGCAGAGACAGGATCAGACCCTAGAAATGGTCGGGATCCCTCCACCGAGGAGGATAGCAGTGCCTGTTCTGGTAAGAGATGGGAAGCCCTGCTTAGGGGAATCTTCCCCCTACAGTTCACCCTACAATGTCAGCATTAACCCCTATAGCTACAACGCCTACCCTGCTTACACTAATTACAACAGCTCAGCCTGCAATGCCAACTACAATTGCAACTACCCTTCCATGCAGACCATGCAGCCTGCTGCAGCCGGCAACAATTTCATGAACTTCAGCGTAGGGGACTTGAATTCAGTGCAAACACCGATCCCGCAGGGTAACGCAGGGATTTCCACGTTGCATGGGATCAGAGCCTGGTAGACTTACTTCACCCATCCCTATTCTAGGCCTCATTGCAACAATAAAACGGGGACAACGTTTCACATGGACTGTAAACTGATCAATGGACCGACCAGCGAGACGTTGGACTTGAGGCTAAGGGAAAGGACAGGCTTCACCCCTGCCTGGGATCCCTCAGAGAAGCAAACAAGCGTCTCGATATATTTTCAAACTGCTGGGAGGACTGGAAGGGAACGGGTCTCTCTTGCAGGTTAATGCAGCGTCCTCCAGAAATTCACCAGCATGCTTGTCGGCATCTCCAGTTGGAAATTTTGAAAGTTCTTTGTACAAATGATTCTACCCCATGTAAGTTAAAGCGCACACACACATTCTATTAGATGTGGGGATTTATATTACAATTCCCAGAGGCCCGGTGCTTTAGAGAGCACATTACCTATCCCATGTACAAGCTACACACAGCTCCCTCCTAGCTTCTCCGAAAAGCCGTAGGAAGCCCCGAGAGCTGAGTTCGCCTACTCAACATTGGGCCGTTTTGCGCCACAGAAATGGCTCCTTCAAAAAGAGTTTGAACAATATTGCCGACGCAAACTCTTCGATTTATTTTAAAAATCAAACTACGTTTCATTTTGCACTTCCTGTATGGACACTAGATTTTGAAGAGTCCTTAAAGCTAAGTGTATCGCTAGTCCTAGATCCTCAAACGCTGCCTGTTGGTGAAAACCATGCGGTCTGCTATTTTATTTAAGATGTAACTGTCCTTGCCCCAGAGGCAGAGCGGGAGAGTATACCGTGTATATAGATCTCACCAGCACACACAGGCTGAAGACAAAGCCCCGAAATGAAGGAATTCAGATGCTGTTACATGCCAGATCCCCGTAGGGTTATGCACTAAAACGCGGTTTAGTATATTTAAATGCACTGTCTGTTCCTTGTCCAGCCGCCAGTGTGTATGTCTCCCTTTGCTGGGCAAGCTCGGTGACTTGTCATTAAAGAGAGTGGCTTAAAGTTGCTCGGCTCCTTTGCTTTCATTCTAGCCGTGATTACTCCCTTTGCTAGTACTTCTCGGGTGTGCAGAGGGAAAAGGCGTTTCTCTACACTGCGCCCGGGCAGGTCCACACCAGAGCCGGAGACTATTTGCCCGCAGTTAATTCAGTGGGTCAGATTCGCCCCGTGAAGCGCTCGGGCCTATATTAGTAAAGTAAATATAGGAGTGAAGCCAGACGTATTTAGCTCATAGCGCAGCATCCAGAGCGGCATTCCCCGGCAGCATTGTTACTTTACCGGTCTTGAGTCTGCATCTATGTTTACAGCGACGCAGGAGACAAAGCCAGGAGAGGCGTTCGTGCTCGTTATTTGGGGTCTGGGGTGAAAGATTGTATTTCATTTGCTTTGGGTCTCTCTTGTTTTACTCCCTGATTTCATCAGATCGGAATCATATATATATATATATATTAAAAGTCTGTAATTTGGAACTTGTTCTGCGTGAAAGCCAAAGCGGCAGCATTTTTGCTGCGTATAAATTTCCGGACCTGCAGAAATTCCGCTAACTTCACTATTCAATGTTTACATCTCCGTTTGAAACAAGAACTCGTTCTATATAACATCCATTCTGGCAAAAATCACACCCCAGACTTATTTATATCGACACTTTAAAACCCTCTTCATCCTGGGGGCGACTGACTCTATCCAAAGTGCTAACAGCTTCCGCATTTATGTAGGCGGCTCTCTAGTTCTATTTCCGATGAATTGTATGAAGATTGTCTGATTGTATCTATGGCCCCTCAAAAGATCTCTGGGTGAAGCCGTTTGGAGTTCCGGGTTTATGCACGGGGGAATTAGAGATTTTAAATCAAAACGTCTATTTTACAACATATGACTAGAGCAGACAACTCGGGATATGGTATTCAGCGAAGGCACGAATTACAAATAATACGTAAAAAGAAAAGGAATACTTGTGGCACCTTAGAGACCTAACACATTTATTTCAGCATAAGCTTTCGTGGACTCACAGTCCTAGTGAGATTTCAATAGCCTCTAGACTAGACACTGACACAATCCCAAGTAATTTTCCCATTCTTTTCGCCTAGTCACTTTCCATTCATTGCCAGTTCCGCTTTTACCCCCCTCTCCTAGTTGAAACTCAGTTTCTTTTCAGGACACGGATGTGAGCTTTACAGAAGGGGGGGGGGGTTGACAAAAATTCACACGGGTTTCACATCAGGAGTGGGTGCCAACAGCAGCTATCGATTGTGCATTAAAAGCGCTGTCTTGTTAAAACGAGCATTAAAAGAACGGGTCCCAAAAGTTCGCTCGCCTTTGACTTCGGTGGCCAGCGAGCAGAAGTCTTCCCAACAGGGAGGCTTCTTCCCCCCGCTGTGGAGGTGAGCGCGGGCCACACGTATGGGAAGAGCGGATGCTCGATCCAACCGGGCGTTTTTACAGTAGCCGCTATCAAATGTCAATTATTGGAGTGAGAAACAACAAACCTTGTAATTCAGCGCAGTCAAAACATCCTCTGAGTGTCTGAGATTGTGCCGGTTGTTGATAAGGCAATTAGGGGAACCTGCAGCCTCTCTCCCGGGCTCTCCATATCTGCCCCATCAGTAAACAGGGATGGAGACAGGGTGGCTGTGGCCCTGGGACACAGGATGAAAGGCTGCCAATACATGGAGATCTTCTGCCGTCACTAATGCCCCTCACCCCCCGAACGGGACCGAGCCCCCCCGCCACACACACACACACACCCCTCAGCAGGTAGGATTGCAGAGATAAGGAGGTCGGGGATAGTTTCTATTTGCAGCTCGAACCCCTGGTGGTCTACCGTGCATTCACCTGTCCAGTCTCGGGGGGTAGCCCTGTTAAGTCTGTATCCACAAAAAAAAGGAGTCCGGTGGCACTCCCCCCCCTTTGGAAACCGCCTGTCGGACTCGCTCTGTTTACATAGTTTGGAGGGGTTGCCCCAGACAGAGGCACAAGGACTTCGGAATCCCGCACAGAAAAAGCGGCGAGCTGCCGTCTTTCAAATGTCCTGTAAAGAGGCAGTGCGGAGACGCTAAATGACTGCTCGGTACAATACAATTCCTATACTTCTGACTGGGAAAAGCAAAGGATGCTCCTCTCCGGGCAGGGACAGGGATCCCATTGCTGCAGTTCGCTAACCCCGAACATTCACATCAGAGCGTTTGATCGGGGTTGCGACTCCTGAGGTCTTTACCCAGGCAAAACTCCTGTGACCTCCAAGCGAGTTTTCTCCAGTAAGGAGCAGCAGTTGAATGAAAGAGGATTACATTGCAAAGAGGTCACTGGGTGCTTCCTTTGTGTATCCCCAGTCAAACACATGCTCCCTGCTCTAATTCCAGGAGTGTGTAAATAGCACACATGCAGGGAACCCAGGGCCCCTGCGCCTTCTGCAGCCAAGGGAGAATTTGACCAGGATCGGAGTCCCATTTAGCACAGGGAAATCATCAACATTCATATTAAGGGCAAGTGGTGAGCTGCTTAACTCAGGGGAAAGGCAGTGGGAATTTGCCCAAGTGAAGACTGAGCCATGCCCACAGAATCTGACCCTTAATGGGCCTTTCAGGATCCAGCACACTAATATCTGAGGGCAAGAAAAATGGTCCAAATAGGGCAAGGGGAAGAAGAGGCTTCCCAGAGCAACAGGTCATGATGGGATTCTCATTCCAGCAGTGCACTGGGCAGTAATGTCCTTCACCTACATTAGGCATGTGGTGGGATTGCTCCCGTCTCATGCTTTCTTGGCTGCACTTGTAATCCCATGTGAACTTTTCAGGGGCAGATGTCTACTACTACCCAGTTAAATCCCATCTCCGACTACAGTACAAAGTTGACTCTCGGCCCAGAGTTTGGGACTGATTTCTAGCACTGCACTAGGCTCATGGCTCAGAGGGATCAGTGCAGGAGCCAGTGTGCCATGTATTGCTACAGGCTCTGCCTACAAGGCCTCTCACATTCTCCCCTCCTCTCCATACTTCCCAGTTCCTGTGGGAATTGCATCACACACAGATGCAGAGCAGGATAAGACAGGGACTTGGAAAAGCAACCAGAGCCTTGGAGCTGGTTCAGAAAGCGATTTAGGCAGAGGACACAACTGCAGCTGGCTGGAACAGCGTCCTGTACTCCAGCCTGAACCTGGCAGCAGATCAGGGATCCGCAGAGTGAGGCATAGTGTGGGACTTTGATTACAGGGATTCCTCGTTAAACTGCAGGGATTGATTACAGGGATCCCGTCTTAAATTTAATTCCTTAGACTGCAGGGACCAGGAGAGAAATACCAGGAGAGAGTGCTCGCTGCCCCCACCACCTGCCCAGGAGCTGAGCTACCTTGCTTCTGTTTTGGCTAGGGTCCGGGCCAAATTCATCTCGGCTATCAATCCTCTGCAGCCAGTGGAATGGTACCGGGCACCAATCTGACTGGATGGCTCCGCACTGTTACAAAGACTATGGTGGCGTTTCTCAAAGTTGATTAGGGTATTTCAACACCCAATTCCCACTCCTTGTAATGACTAGCCAGCTTTGAAAATCTGAATTTATGTAGATATACTGATTTCTCTGTCTGAGCCAGTATCATTTTACATCCATAGGATATTATAACAGACCCCTGTACCTATAATACACTATTTTAGAGGAGAGCGTGGGGCAGTAGGGTTTCCACTAGGACCTTCCACACTCCAGATACTATAGTAATGCTGTGGGCTCCTGGCAGAGCAGAGAGTGAAGCAAAGGGAGACTGCTTGCAGTTTGGATTTGAGGTCCCCAGGACCCCACTCCTCCTTAATTGTACACTTTAGGCTAGATTTTCAGGGGCCCTGAGCATCCACTTCTCAATTCGAAATCAACTGGAGTAAATATTGCTCAGCATTACTTGACTTCATAGGACAAGTGAGTTATAAGGTGAGGGCTTTATATAAAAGAGCTGTAATTCACCCAGTTGTTAAAGTAACATGTTAATTAAGGAATGACAGGAGAACATAAGAACGGCCGTACTGGGTCAGACCAAAGGTCCATCCAGCCCAGTATCCTGTCCACTGACAGTGGCCAATGCCAGGTGCCCTGGAGTGAGTGGACCTAACAGGTAATGATCAAGTGATCTCTCTCCTGCTTTCCATCACCCCCCTCGGACAAAACAGAGGCTAAGGACACCATTCCTTACCCATCCTGGTTAATAGCCATTAATGGACTTCATCTCCATGAATTTATCCAGTTCTCTTTTAAACCCTGTAATAGTCCTAGCCTTCACAGCCTCCTCAGGCAAGGAGTTCCACAGGTTGACTGTGCACTGTATGAAGAACTTCCTTTTATTTGTTTTAAACCTGCTGCCCACTAATTTCATTGGGTGCCCCCTAGTTCTTCTATTATGGGAACAAGTAAATAACTTTTCCTTATTCACTTCCCCACACCACTCATAATTTTATATACCTCTATCATATCCCCCCTTAGCCGCCTCTATTCCAAATGCAGGAGGCTGCATTATAAACATTCTGTAAGGCGCCAAATCTCTTGTCTTTTGCAGTTCTCCCCAAATAATAGCCATGCAGTTTTCAAACTGTTATAAATCAGGATTTTATTCCTTGAGTCCTGAAACTCTCTGCACCTTGTGTGGAAAGTTACGCTGTTGGAAGAAGTGTAATTCCTGTTTTTTTTGCCCCGCATTACTTCAACACAATACAAGGAGCCATGGTCCTGGCAAAAATTAAGTAAAATAGCTTTGTGTTCTTGAACACTGCAACTTAAAAAAACCCAACCCTCTGCTTACTCCACCCAAAATGCAGCAAACAGTACTGATAATAAGCAATGTCTAATTAATATAATAAATTATTCTAATCAGGATTGTTTAAAAGGGGTAACATCTTTAAGAGAATCTTCCAAATATCTCTGAGTGAGAAAGGCAAAGTGCTTGCAGACTGGGACTTGAGTCTCCATTGTTTTACACCTTGGTTAGTCATTTACACCAGTATAAACTGAAATGCTGCCATTTTGATCTGGTAGCATTTTGTAATCAGTGTCTACTGGTGGAAATGACTAACCAAGGTGTAGGACAAGGGAGAATCAGGCCCCAGGGATTAAAGCAGTTTCCCCCAACACAAACAAGAATCAGAACATTCTCCCTCAGTTGCTCAGATATCAGTGTTTCTTTTCTCTCTCCTGCTCAGTTTAGAGACACAGGAAGATGGAGGCCTCCTAGCAGAGACTGAACACTAGTAGTGTATATGTGAAAATTAATCAAGTCAACCAAGTTTTTGCGAAGTGTCCCAGCGTGAGAACATTGTTCATTGAATACTATTTAATGAAACAGTATGGTCTATTTGGCAGCCACCAGCAGCCTCTCATAAGAATTTAAAGTCCTGCATCCTCACGATCAGAGCAGGCTCCATTGAATGACAGACTCATAAGGTACAGGACCAATCATCCAAAAGGCATCTCCAACCCATTCTCCAACCTCGCTTCCTTTTTCCACAGGGAAAGGAATCTGAATAGTGTTAACTAGCCTCACCAATTATTTTCTATCAAAAATCCTTTGTTGTTTGACTGCAAACAGCTCCAGCCTGCATGCAGCTCACAGTATTGCTACAGCTTGTGCAACTTGCTAGGTGACAGGTTGTCCTATGTAGTTCCCTCCACCCATGCACCAAGAAGATCTTTGAGGATCAGCCAAACTCCTTTATTTTCTTTTGCACTGCAGCTTCGGCATAGCCCCGAGAAATGCAACCAGACAGCAGCACAAGGAAATGTATTTTATTTTACAAATCAGAGGCACCAACTGTAAAATAGATCAAATTGTTACTGCTGATTCTAGATATGGTGAAAGCTGCACTAAGAACCATCTCCCCTACTGCAAGGGACAGCTTTAAAATATCCCTGACCTTTCCAGCACATTTTTGGTTGACTTTTAGGAGAGAACAGCCCTTGCAGCTGGCCAATTTTTGCTGGTCTCACTCTATCAAGTGTGTACCTGCTATTGGCTGTTGTTAGTGACAGCGTACTAGACTTGATGGACCAATGGTCTAATCTGGTTCGGCTAATTTTAGGCTATTTTTCCTGATTTTGGCCACCTGTATATCTGTGTCATGCCAAAAGAGATCCTGGAACTGAAAACCGTGTGTGAGTGAAATTATGTTGGTGGGTCCTGGACTTACACACAGTAACAAGGGAGATGAGACAGAAAATCAACTATTTCCAGGACACCGAGTAAAGAGAAAAGCTATGGAGGTCCAGAAAAAGAATAAAACTTCAAAGAAACAAAGCAGCTCTACATTCTGAATAATTGACGCACCAGCCCCAGTGAGAAATATCTATTAAGCCATCCCTGCTTAAAATAACATTTGTTTGGTGCTCCCAAAGGTGCATTGGCTAAAGCACAGGACTAGGATTCAGGAGGTCTGGGCAGTTTTCCCAGCTTTGCTACAGACTTAGGTCCCAACTCCAAGCCTGCAATTGGATCAGTGAGGGCAGACTCTTGGATCGTCACAGAATTCGGTGGAGCTCCACCTGGGTCCAGGGGTTCATCCACATGACTTCTACAAAACTTACTCATTTGCTTAACTATATACATCTGAAAAGTCCCATCGAGCCGAATAGAACTGCCCATGAGTGTAAAGTTAAATATGTGTGCAAGTGTGGTCAGGATCAGGACCTTGTTGTGTGGCCTAAGTCATTTCAGCACTCGAGGCCTCATTTCCCCTTTTCTAAAATGGGGATAATATTTACCAATCTCATGGGGATGTTGTGAAGTTGAATTAATTTCTGTGAAACACTCAGGTCTTTGGGTGGAAGGTGCTATAGACTGCTAAAGGCAGATGCTAGCAAACTCAAACTGGACAAGGAATCTATGTTTGAAAAGTGCTTTGAATGATGAAAAGTGCAGTGAGTGCTAAGTATTAATTATTAAGAGAAATGGAATTTAGATATACATCTGAGTGATTTTTGTCCTAGATCCAACTAATCAGTTTAACAACTAACAGTACTTACAAAATTTTAAAAATTTGATTCTCAGAATCACTTTCTAGACCTTCTACATATTTGGGAATAGTAGTTAGAAATTCATGCTGCTGCCCCAAGAATATACCATGGTTTATTTTAGTACAGCAGATGTTTCCTAAACAGATTGCATTATCCTTTGTATGTTTCAGCATAAGCTTTGAATAAGTCCCAGTACCAGCTCCTAGAAACTGGCCCCAAATCCCATCTTCCTGGCCAGTATTTTATATACCTCTTATTATCTGCAAGAGATAAGAGCAGCTTTCAAAGTGCCCTTTGCAGTCTGAGGAGGCTGCAGTGTACAAACATGTGCAGTGCCCAGTCTGTGAGTCTGTCATCGGCAAGGTTTCAGAAACAGGCTATCAAAAACTTTCAGTCAAATGAGTTGCCAGAAAGCTGTAAAATACTAACAAAACATTGGAGCCAAATCCTATCACCTAGCTTCTGATGATAGTCCTATTGATTGATGTCAGTGACACTACTTGTGTGAGTAACAAAAGCAGCGCTTGATTCTTCCTGACTTGGGTTCAGTGGATTAGTCGGTACATTGTGAAGCTCTTGCCTTACACACACACTTAGGCCCAGATCCTGCACACAGATACACAAACACCTAACTTTGTGCACCTGGGTACTCCCATTGAAGTCAATGGGACGGCTCATGTGCCTAAAATAACGCTTGCAAGTAACTGCAGGATCCGGGCCTTATTTTGTATATTGTCTTTCTTACAAACAAGATCCCAAAATAGTTTGCAGAGGTAAATAATAGTTCTGAAATTAGCTCCTGATCCTGAAAGCCCTTTGCACCCAAAACTCCCATTGGAATCAATCCACAGCATCAGACAATTATATGATAGAAGCGGGAAAGAAAAATGAAGTGGTACAAAGCAATAAGAGATGCCGAGATTTCATCTGAGATTTGAAACAAGATGGAGAATTGATGAAGTGAAAATATATAGGGAGTCATTCCAGGTAGGAGGGGCTGCAGAGAAGATTCTCATACCAACAGTGGACGGAATGTGTTATGAATCAGAGAGGAAGTCAGTGAAAGACAAACAGACAGACATGTTTACACCAGTCTGTGTCATCTTTCTGGGTGAGGCTTTATTTTCAGTTTTAGCTATTTATTTCTGGCTGTTGGGCAAAGACAGAATTTTTCTACACTCCCTCTGGGATCTATTTGGGTCTGTCTAGCTATGTTGGAAACTCTTCTTCCAGTTACTCTGTATGAAGGTGCTCTGAGGGTTTCAAGTCTGAACACATATATAAAAATTGTTAGTGGTAGGGTAGTAAATAAAAGGTCCAACCCCCTGCAGCCATTCCTTGTGCAGAAGTCCTATTGACTTCAGCAGTTAAGCTGTGTGCAGATGCAAGGGATAGAGACACCCCCTAAACTCCCTCCTATTTGGACAGGCCTTTTAAAGTCATGTAAAAACAAACAGTTTTGCCTAATTGTAACTTTGAAAACACCTGTGTCCAATTCCTATAATTGAAAGTGATATTTCTACAGCTCCTTTCATCAAACAATCACAGGGTACTCAACACACTGATTTATGATCTATGGGCTAAATTCTGCCTTGAGATGCATGTATGCAGCTTTCAGTTAAGTCAATGGGAGCGTGGGTGCTCAGAACCACAAAAAATGAGGTCCAAGATGTCTTCATTTGTCCATCCAAAAAATGAGGTTTCCAAATCTTCCACTTTTGAAGATTTGGACCTAAGTGCCTTGCCTCAGGTTACACACAGAATCAGTCAGGAATAGAGCTAGTTTCCTGATGAAGTTCCCTGCTTTAATTGCTAAGCACAACTGCCTCCCTATATATATATATATATATATATATATATATATATATACACACACAAGGATTACTTCATCCAGCAATGGAATGCAGCCATTTCTTGGGTGAAACACATCAACTATTTAATAGCACACAATACAAAAACACCACACTATAGGATACAAACTACCGAGACAATTTTAGGTTAGTTTTCAACTGACCTATTTTTCTTCCTCAATCCCAATCACAGTTTTTGGTCTTATTTGTCTCAATATTCTGGCTATAAAAACACTACTTGCTGCCCTTTGATCAGCTAATGAAAAGCCCTTTCATGTCCTTCTGTCTTCATTAGCTTACATTCTAACTGCTGGCCTTGCACAGGATAGGCAGTGTTACAAGGTCAAAGCAGGGGATGATGGATGACTTTTGGCATTTCGTGTCCAGATTACATATACTGAAATCAGCCTACAAGGCAGCAATCTGTAGTGCATTGTAAGGTCAGCTGCGCATGCATAATTCCTGATGGCCATGTCCACCAAACATAGAACAGTTTAACTGCTGCTATTTCAGATCCAAACGGAAAACAATAATACTCTGCACTTCCCCCCTCTTCTCACTCTAGGATCTTAAAGCACCAGACAAACATTAGTGAACTAAGCACCACAGTGTCCGTGCAAGGTAGAGAAGTACTATTGTTATCACCCTAAAACACCTGGGGAAAGCGAGGCACAGAGACGCTAAGGGACTTACTCAAAGCTACTCTGCAAGTCTGTGAGAGAGCCAGGAATAGAACCCAGAAGTCCTAGCTCCTAAGCGCCTGCATTAACCACTGAGCCTGGGTATTTCAGGAGGGAATATTTATCTGTTTCAGATCTCATTTTTATTTTACATACATGTTACAGGACCCCAGGTTATGTAACCATTTTGAATACAAACCTCTGGTGATGTGGAAAGAAGTGAGAATGGGGAGCTTACATTGCCCCTTACAAGCAAGCGTGGGGAACATATAGAGCCAATTTAAGTTTTCTTGGATGATGACATTTCTTTGGTGCTGCTGTCAACAACATCCAGTAGGTTGGACTTGGTCACATTCAAACTCTGTATCTATCTACACTAACGTTGGGCAAGTGTGGATGCCCCTCCCCCTCACGATACACAAGATAATTTGACAGAAAAGGCATCTTACCCAGCCTGCCTAGTTTCTGGTTAGGCCAGGAATCAAATCTAGGTTGTGGTGAGGACAGTCCTAAATGTGGATCAGTAGGCCTCTGTATTGTCACACTACAAGTCCCCTGTAAACAGATAAGTGACGAGAGAACAGAAAGGGGAAAGATGATTTGGCCTGTGATATACTGATATACCTGAAGATTAGATGATTATAATGGTCTCTTCTGGCCTTAAAATCTATGATATAAAGAGAGCAAGTGGTCCTGAGAAGTGAAGTTTAGATCCAGATCTGACTTTTTCAAAAGCAAGGGGAGTTTGGCCCCAGAACTTTAGTTCAGGACCCACCTCTAGTTTTGCACCAACATGCAAGCTACAGTCTTGGCTCTAGTGATCACTCTGTAAAGAGTGAAGCTGTTCTGGGAAAAACTGGATTCACTATAACTTTCTTGCACTGCAGGGAAAACTAATTTTGATGTTTGCTGAATAGCAGCTCTCCTCTGAGTAATCACAACAAAAAGGGAGGAGTTATGCTGTTAAAATCTGACATTCATTTGCTTCTAATAATAAAACCTATCCTTATTACAGAAGCAAGTTTAATGTGTTTAAGGAGTCTTCCCAAGAAAGCTAGCTAGTTGGCCCTCCAGGAATCATTTTGAAAGGCAGAAAGCCTAGATTAAATATGTTGTATAAGGAAAAGCCTCCTAACTGTTCTCTCCCCCTCCCCCTATTCCAGATGGTCATTCTTTTCATTTTCTGAGCAGGTTAGTTCTCTACATACAGCTGTTCCAAACTGCAGCTGAAATCAAGATGTTGGAACTCATTAGCTCTACTCTGTTCTTTCATCCAGAAGTCAATGTGGCATGTTGAGAGAGCATAAACGACAGGAGTCAAGTTTGGGCTGAGGTACAGGTGTCTGGGGCTGGAGAGGCCATGCAAGCAATTAGTTCCCACTTACACCATCTTGTTCCTTTTTATGTTCAAAAGCATTACACCAGAAACTTTGCAGATTTCGGTGTGTGCCAGTTGAAGAACATCATCCTCTTAAGAATGCATTAGACAGTCAGATGTTTTCAAACCAAAGGTCTCCTTTGAGACCATTTCCTCTGCTATTGTATCAACACAGATACAAGAATACCATTTGGCTACTCGAGGAAAATGAAAATGCTTAACAGCACAGGTTCAAAATCAGGTGGGAAGAATCACATAACCAGGATAACCTCCTTCATGAAATCTGCCTGTAACAGAGACTAGCCCACTTTCAGTTTGAAATACTTTTAAGAAGTGGCTGATGTCTTGCGGAAAACTTTGAAAATCATTCTGTTCAAAGACAATCCTGGTTTTATTGCATATATTTTCTGTGTTCTCTTTCTGCATTTTGGTATTGCCATGGAATTGGGTTTTTATAAGTCCATCAAAGAGGGAGTGAGGGCTCAGCATGGATTGAGTGGAGTCACTAAGGTTCAAGTTCTAATCCTGGTTCTGACACTAACTTGCTGCAAAGTCTTGGGCAAGTCACCTAACCTTAACTGTCATGACACAAGCAGAGTCTGATAACCTCAGGTGAGGAATTAATATATTCCTTATTCTCTGTTAAATACAAAAAGTGCGCTTGATGCTTCACAAAACACAGATGTAGCTATTATCCCTGTTTCAAGGTGCTTGCATTCTAAATATATAGGCAAAACGAAAAGCTCTGGGCAATCCAGACATTGGGTCTATGTTAGAGTGCACCATCTTTTTATTTTTGGTGGCAGGTGGGTAAATGTGGATTACTGTTTACTTCAGAGAAGAAACAAGTTTTGAAAGAAGAGAAAGTGGATGTGTCATGAGAAGGGGTAAGGAGACAGTGGCAGCAGAAGCAGCTGCAACTTTTTAAAAAGGAAATATCTTGTTATTAGACAAATGGCCTTAGTAAATAAAGCATAGAAACAGGACTTTTGCTGAATAGAATGTTTCATATAGTTTTTACTTTGAGACGTCAGCAGCTCTCACATTACCATATACTGTATTTTAGTAACATACAACACGCCCCAGAAGTAATACATGGTAGAGAGGTTTAGGATTGACTTTCATCATAAAATATGTGATATTCTGAAGGGGCAAAACTGTTGCATAGGTCTATACGTCACTGGTGAGATAATGAGGTAAATCATTAGTCAATTCCAAGTAGTCCTGAAAATACACCAGGGGACCAATTCTCTCCCCACAACAAGCAGTGATTCCCCTCCCTGGGCCAATCTACCTGCCACACCAATCAATAATAGAACTATAGCCCAAAGTAAGGCAGATGCATTATTGTTTTATCTCTTTGACTTTTGACCTTGAAATGGTCATTTGACATGCTTTGCCACTAATACTATTTCCTTCCACCTCAAACGATACTCCTCAAAAGGAGCATCCTAGTGATAGATCAGTTGAGACCAGGGGTCAAGTTTATGTTGATCTACAGGTGTCAGAAGTGTATTAATCTAATGATAAAGGTCCCTGAAAAGTCACCATAAATCCTCAGGGGAATGAAAATACCATACAACTTACTTGCAGATGTTACAGAAGTAGCCAGATAAGGTAAAGCGACTACCACAGTGAATGCTGACAGGCAAAGGTAGAGCAACAGGTGAAGCCACAATGTTATTTCCTGTAAACCAGGGTAGCCAAACATACAGGAAGGTGAAAACTACAAGTTATTAAAGCTCCTGCCAGTAGAAAATAAGGACATTGCTTTCAGCCTAACATAGGTTGTAACTTCAGGAGAACTAACTGGCTCACACCATACATGAGACACTGTTTAATACAAATACCTTGCCCTTGTTGCCCAAGGTTTTCCATACACTTTACTAACATTAGTTGATTAAGCTGAACACTCCCCCTGTAGCGAACAGAACTATTTTACAGATGGGGAAATTGTTGCTCAAGATCATAAAGAAAGCAATGGCAGAGCCAGGAATGTAATCTAGCTGTCCTGAGTCCCAGTCCTCTGCCTACCCACTTTTAGACCATTTTTTTCAGAAGTAGCCAATGAGATTGAGTGCCCAATATGAGATACATTGAGCCTGCCTGATTGTCACAGATTATTAAGCACCAAAAGTGCAGGTTGAAGCGGTGGGTGGCTGATACTTCTGGAAATCAGTAGCCCAAGGCCCATAATATAAGTGGCTACTTTTGAACATTTTGTTCCGCATAACACTGAATCACATTATCATTTAATCTCTATTTATGGCAGAGTTCAGTGGGGCATTCTGCCTAGAAATTTTGGCATGATATGGCTCATGGTACATGCAGAAAATTACAGATTTTATAGTGACTGGGACTGCTGTTGTGTGTAAAGCTAAGCACATGCACAAGTGTCTGCAGGATCGGGGACCCAGTCTGTTTCTATAGTCAAAGTTAGGTGAAATGTAAAAAATTAACAAAATCCATAAATAAGTCAATTTTATTTTTAAAATTTGTTCAGGGTTAATAATCAAAGATGCTTTATGATGATGCAGTAAAGAGCATCTTTTGAATGTGATTTTTAACCTGACAGTGTTCCTTTAAAAGGAAGCTAGTTAACACAATAAATCACAAGTGTAAATTTCCCTGTGCATCAAGCCAAATCAAAATCAGAAAGAAAAATCAAATGAGAAATAAAATTGATCCCTTTATAAATAAAGGGATCAAATAAAATTGATCCCAAATGAGAAATAAAATAAAATTGATCTGACAGGGGAATAAATCTGATACTAGATAAGAATTAACACATGACCCTAACTAAAAGAAGATGTGTAAAAGGAATATATGTTTGACTATACTTTGTGTACAAATCAAACCAAATTACCTTGCTATAAACAGAGGCTTTCTACATAGGTAGAAAGACCTGTTATAGGAATTCTGTTCAATAAATTAATCAATGCAGCATATTTCAGTTATACTAATGAGATGTCACAATGAAAGCATGAAGCCTAATCAAGGTCTCAACTCTGCCTTTAATTGAGTTTCTGCAGTCAACTGCAAGCACAATACAATGGCAGCATTTTGGCCCTAATCACCCAGGTACTTGAGCATATACTTAACTTTAAGCAGGTGAGGTGTCTGAGAACACCTTGTTGAATAGGGGCCTTATACATTTAATACCTGAATGGTAACTTTTTCACCTGCAGCTAATTGGGCCAGCAGCTACTGTGGACACAACATTAGAGGATGTTTAAGAAAAATGTAGCCCTTTATTATGTGTGTATGTTTGCACTTCCTCTGTCTTATTTGCACCATGATAATCCAGGAATTTTGGGATCCAATTCTTCTTTGTTCTGATGTGCGGAGGTTGGTTTAGACAAAGCGTTAAAATCTTGTGGGATTGGGTGGAACTTTATTTTGCAGTGCCACCTAGTGGTTTCTAGGCTAAGAACATCAGCTGTCCAATAAGTACATGCAACATAAAAACTCAATACAAATATGCTACTTGACAAGGTCTAACTCTGGTGAACAGTTACAGTTGCCTGGGAAATGTGGGAACTACTGTATTTAAGTTGAAGCCGATAGGAGGAAAAATCATAAGGACACTTGTAATCAAACCAAAATATTTCCGATTGCATAGTGTACATGCACCTGTACAACACACCAAATCCCAACCCCTGCATTATAGTCGACATCAGGACAGCCAGAATCTTCAATAGATAACCATAACTTTCTTTCATAATTAGGGTGACCAGATGTCTCGATTTTATAGGGACAGTCCCAACATTTTGGGGGCTTTTTCTTATATAGGCACCTATTACCCCCCCATCCCCTGTCCCGATTTTTTACACTTGCTATCTGGTCACCCTATTCATAATCATCAGAGGCATATTAGAGGGTAGACTGGGAGTCAAGACTCATGAGTTTTAATAGTTTCTCTGACCTGATGTGTGCCATCAGCAAGTCACTTCAACTCTCTGTGTTTCAATTTTCTGTGCCTATACATTGCGACCTACAAATGAAAAGTGCTAAGTATTATTAGTAATTATATACTCACATATTCATATATAAATGAATAAACAGAATAAATAGACAGACAATGGCTTACAGGAATTTGGCAATAACAACATTTGTATAAGGCCACTATCCATTTAACATAAAACAGATAATCTCCTGCTGATAAGTGAAATAGCAGGACACACGATGTATTTTTATAATTATCCAAGGATGTTTATCTCGTGTGAATTAAGCCCTGACGTAATTTTCATGTGATGCTATCATTCCGCAGGGTTAAATAAGAATTGGTCTAAAATCTAATCATAATTTTTCCTTGTTTATATAAACTAAGGGACTAAACCATCCAGCAGGCAGATGGGGCAGAGTGCAGCTAGTCTGATCTATGAGGGGATCATGTGAATGTAAAGCAGTTTTATTTACTCAGAGGAACTTCATGGACAAGACGTCTCATAGGAAGAAATGGATTTATATATTTCAATGAACAATAGTCTCATTATTGGTACAGCAACTCTAAAAAATATCCAAAGTGTTGAGATGAAGGTTTATAGGCCACTGTAGAAAGGACTGTATCTGTTGGCTTTAATCCACAAAAAATAGCTCTGCCACTGCCTCTCTGGTCTCTGCAGCCACAGAGGCTAAACATTACTCAAGAGTTAAACATTTATTTGGCTGGGGATTTTCTGCATTCACTCTGCTTATTGTTTTAGCTATTAGCATTTTAAATCTCTGCATCCTCTTTTGCAGAATCCCTCAGAGAAGTTATAATTTATAAAGCCATCTTAATCTATTTCTGAATAGGAGGGGAAGATGGGTCGGGGTGGAGGGGGGAGAGGAGGGTTAAAACTTTGTTTAAGTATCAGAGGGGTAGCCGTGTTAGTCTGGATCTGTAGAAGCGACAAAGAGTCCTGTGGCACCGTATAGACTAACAGACGTATTGGAGCATAAGCTTTTGTGGGTGCATCCGACGAAGTGGGTATTCACCCACGAAAGCTTATGCTCCAATACGTCTGTTAGTCTATAAGGTGCCACAGGACTCTTTGTCGCAACTTTGTTTAAATACACAGTCCCAATTCAGTGCTGACTTACTCCCTCCATGCATACTAAAGAGAATGAAGTTCCATGTATTGAGGGAGTATAAATTCCTGACCTTGACTTTAAGTATGTGTGTAGTCCCATTGAGTTCAACTGACTATGCATGTGCTTAAAGTTAAGCAAGAGTGTCAGTTTTTGCAAGATCAGGGCCTAAGTTAGCACAGGAATTGACCCAAAGAGCTTCAGGAATTGGCAAATCTGACAGGAGATATTTTAAACAAATCAAAGGAAAAGCAAGAGGAGCTGATGTTTGTGAGTATAAAAGTCCCTTTTAATTTTTTTTAACAAGCTATCAGATTGCTGGCAGAAACCACTTATATTCAATGAATGCCAGGAGAAGCCAAGGTTTAGCTGCCCATATTTTCTCTCTAGGTGTTTTCAAATACTGTGGCTTTAGTTTTAAAAAGCATAACAACATTATGACCCTTAGCAGCATTTGTAGTTATACATCCTAAGGAAAGTAATCACATTTTATGCTTCAAGGAATAGGGGTCAGGAAAGAATTCTCCATTTATCCAATCCAAAATGTGCAGTATTGTACAAGAGATCAGCTTGATGATGATGTCTTTCACCTTTCTCAGAAGCATCAGTTAATGATCTGATTCAATATTGCAAATCCTGTGCTAACCATGGATGACCTTGCACTAACATTAGCATCTAGATACCACAGAGACTGGTGTCTTTATAAATATCTAGACGGATAGAAGTAAAGGCTAGTTGCATGTTTTCTTCCCCAGGTAATTTTGTGATGCCTATTAAAGGGCAACAGTCCCAGCGGAAAAACTGCATTTTATTCTACTATCCATTTTGAAGATAAAGAGAAATCCTTCTATTTCTCTGTCCCTTCTTAGCAGTACATTTATCAAGTCTACAAAATAAGTGTATTTGCAGTATGTGTCAATTTCATTTTCAAATATCCATCCCCTCCCCCTTCTCCTAGTTTAGGATAATGTGAACTGAAGGACTTGTGGATACAGAAAGACCAGACCCCTGGAAGGGTCAGGTTAAAAAGCGTCACTGTATGTGATATTTAACCATCATGCTGTTGAAAAGAAGAAAGTGAAAAGCTTTCATGTTGTTCTATATATATGTGGTTCTATCTATAGGGCCTGGTGTGTACTGATCCCTGAGGAGACGTTCTCTCCGCTTGCCCTTTGGGCGCTTATCACAGGAACAGAGGGACACATGCAGCATTATCGCCAGCCAAGGCTCAGAACAGCCGAGTGGCATTTTCCTTTCATGCAGAAACTGACACCAAATGCAGAGCAAAATGATTCTCAGCACAACACCACAGCCTGTGACCCCAGCTGGCAGAGTCTAAAAGCTGGAGATATGCAAGTTGGGTTCTGATGTTGCAGTAGAAGAGAAAGGTCAACAATGATAATATCTGATCAGTCTCACATTGTGTGTTTAAAAATAAAAGGATGCCTGAGTGGAAGAAAGAAATTGCAACGGCCTTAATTATGGAGAAAATCACATCCCTGAACTAAGTTTATTCTTCATGAAACCTCTGCCAAAATTATTATTGAACATCACTTTATAGCTGTATAGACTAATAGATGTACTCTGGGCTTTGCCATCTGACACTGGTCACTTAAAAATACAGATACATACAAATAAGAACCCAATAATGACTAAGATATTACAGCAGTGTCTAGAGGTCCCAACTGGGACTAGAGCACTATTGTGCTAGGCACTGCACAAACACAGAGGCCCAGATTCTAGAATTTTTACTCACATTGTATAAATGGACTATTCACAGAGTGAGGTGCTACTCAGCATAAACAGTACTGGCAACACTAAGTATTCAAAACTTGTGATTTAGGATCCCACAAGAGTGGCTTAAAAATGACGACATTGTAAAAAATAATACATTTTTGCTTCTTTTTACTTGACTTCTAGTTTTCAACCTTTGTGGTTCATTTTCAAGGTTTTAGCTGCAACGATGAGGGCTAAAAACCTTCTTTTCTATATGAAATCTGTGATTTATATGATCACATGACTCCAGGAGCTGGGGGCTTGTGCCTAATATTGTGAGAACTGGCAACACTAAAGAGTGGTAAAACCCAGCCCAAAGTACGAGACTTGTTCACTCTGATGAGTTTGCAGGCCAAGTGCCCAAATCTCCATTCTGCTGCACTATGTGTAGCCATTTACACCTGTACAAAGTGGGCAAAAAAATCCTTCCAAACCAAAATGGTAACGTACCCCCCACTTTACACTGCTGCAAACAACTATAGATTGTGCAGGGCAATAGAGACTCAGGCCCTAATAATAATTTCTCCTTTGATCTTCTGTTTTTATCAGGTGTTTATCTGGAGTTCACACAGAACAAAAACAAATGGCCAAATCCTCACTATCACCTATTTAACTGCAATGTATAATTAATATTTTTGAGAACAGAAGCTTTGTTAAAGATTCAACACTCCTCACCTCCTCAAGGTGTGAGAGATCATGATATGCATCCTCTGAGACCCTCAAAAAGTCATCCAGCAAAACCAGGAAAGATCAGCATTGACATCGCTGATATTTGTAATGTAAAAAACAAGCAAAACCCCCAAAACAAATCCCACCATTCATAAAGCAGAAATAGCACAAGCTCAGTGTTTAAAAAAAAAAAAATCCTTTGCAGGTCACTTTTAAGCTGCAATAGTAGTGGTCACAAAAGTCATAGAGTAGCATTGTAACTTCACCTAAGTATTCCTGAAAGAGCTTTGATTAGTATTATTTATATTGCAACAGCAGAGAGAAGCCAACCAGGCAAGGGCCATGCTATGGGAGGCACTGTTCAAACATTTAGTAAATGACAGTCCCTGCCCCACTGATCTTGCAGTTTTAAATGTCTCTCACTGACAGACAGTTTGGCAGAAGTCATTCAGGTGACATATCACAGAATGAAATAAAAAGCACTTTGGGTATGAACACAGACTCCTTTGTATTACAGCTGTGCCTAGAGTTGAGCCTCTGGATTTCTTCTCACTTAGGGTCTGACTTTGGATCAGGCCCTTAGTATGACGTAAACCAGGAGCAACTCCACTGAAGTCAATGGTGTCACAAGGGGCGTAAAACCAGTGTAAGAGGTAATGCGAATTAAGCACAAAGACTAACTCAAAGAAAGATATCTTCCTCCCCAGAGAGAATTCTTTCATGGAAAAACTGAAAAATAAGTCCTGCTTTTTACACAGAGTGATACTTCAATACCGTCTTTATGATTCATTCCTCTCCCGTATAGCCATAAAGTGTGCTTCTTGCACATGAGAGGTGATCTACTGAATACTTGTGTTTTAACTGTGATAATTTCACCCTGTTCATGTTGCAAGGACATATAGGAATTGCCATTCCAGAAAAGACCAATAGTTCATCTAGCCTGGTGTCCTATCTTTCTGCTCATGTTCATTGTCAGCTCCTGGATGTCTAGTAGGACTTGCTGTTAGGAGATCATCTCCATCAATTCCTGGCATTTTTTCCCCACAGTGCCATGTGCTTCCCATTTCAGGAAGCCAAACCTGAGTTCCAGTAGCTCAGATGGACATTAAACTTGAAAGATGCAGTTCAGCTGTTCCAGGTCAGTTATGAATTTAGAAAAGAAATGCATTTCATCACAATAACTCCTCAGTTTGTTTATGAGAAGATGCATTTCTAGTTAGAGGTTTTGAAACCGCTGTAACAGCTGCTGCTGTGGAGCTCATGCAGATGACTATGATGGATGAAATATCAGGAACAATGGAGATTTACAGCAGAGTAATTAGCGAAGCAGAAAGGAGGTCTATCTCCATTAGACCTACAATTTCTTAGATGCCTTTCATTCCAGTTATGGCCTGAACCCTTGTGCTCAGCCACTGGTAAGTGCAGAGCCATTTCTACATAAGGGTAAAGGGAAACAACAGCCCATGGCTCTATCTTATGCGACTGAGAAATGCAAGTGGTGCCATGAGATGTAGACAAAGGTTGGAACAGAAGTAACAGGTCATTTGATTCCTGGCCACTGACAGTGCCTGGATGAGAGTACGTTGGAACAGCCTGTAAGTGCATATTGAAAGAGGACCACCAGTTACTTTCTGGAACATGTGTGTCCTCCTTGGTTGACATCAGCCAGCCAGCTTGGTGAGTCTTCTCCTTTTAACATCACAGTGTTCTCTCAAAACCTGAAGTAGAAACTACAAGAATATTACCCCTTGGAGTGAGGATAATTCCCTTACCCCTGTTTAGGAGCAAGTAGACTAGATCTCATCTGCATTCTGACTCCCTATCAACCTCATTCTCTGCTGGAGTTTGTCACAGAGAGTGGGAGAGGAGAGAAGGCTTATCCCAGCAGATAATTGAACTAATTGTATAAAATAATCCTCTACTGTCCCCTGGAGTGGATGAACTAGGTAGGATATAAAAGGTCTTTCCCACCTCTAGCATCCATGATTCTCTGACATGTAGCTAGAAATGTAGACAACTGAAAAGCAAAGGTGACTTTTCTGTCTGCAGCTTCTCTTTTCTGTTTCTTCCCTGTCTGGGAATCTTTCTTAAGAAGGTTGCAACATTGCAAATGTGATCACAGTTGTTATCAACATATTGGTGGTGTTTATATTTTTCATTGTTCCTGTCTAGGTCATCCAGATATGCAAATATCTATTCTTGGCATCTTCTCTTCTTCCAGTCTTCCTTATTAGTCCATCCTCATCTCTTCTAGCCCAGAGATAAGATTAAAATTAAACCTACTTGGTAGGGATACTGAATGTCACCTGAAGTCTGTTGTTACAGTTTGAAACACCAGCTGAGAGGGTTACACAAATATCACCCTGTTTCCTAAAGCTATTATTGATTAATTATTTATGATTAATTATTATTATTATTACAGTAGCACCAACAGTCCCCAAACTAGAGAGGGCCCCATTGTGCTAAATGCCATACATACCTAGTGAGAGCCACTCCCTTTCCCGAAGACCTTTCAAGTTAAAGAGACAAGACAGACAAAGGGTGAGAGGGGAAGTGATTTGCCCAAGGTCACTCAGCAAGTCAGTGGCAGAGCCAGTAAGAGAACCTTTGTCTCCTGATTCCTAATCCAGAGACCTATTCACTACAATTCCCTACTGTTTCTCTGTTTAAAGAGTGGGTGATACCACTAGGGTTTTTATACATTTGCAAAGGTTTTTAATTAATCCAAATTTCATTGGGTGAATAATTCATCACAAATAATTTATTCATATAATTTTGCTTTTTCATCTGTTTGCAAAGTGCTCCCAAGCTTCCCAAATGTGTTCACTATTAAAAATGATAAAAATGTGAATTTCTTCAAAATTCTCTTCTCCCACCCCGTATTAATAGTTGGCAGTCTATTTGTGGTGAATATTTATTTGAAATTCACACTGGGTTGGTTAATTACTGAAGTTGGTTGGTATTGTTTCTGTTCCCTAACTGGATTACTTCTGTAACTGACTAACCCAATGTGAATTGCAAACATGTCATTCAAAAATTGCTTTCAGCAACCATTTGTGCTTAAAAAATTCACTATTCCCAAATATTTGTGCTAGCTAACCCTGAGCACTGAAATGTTCACAAAAGTAAACATGAGTCATAATAAACTCAGTTGTCTATAAATTTTGTAATCAAAACATACTCGCAAACAATTTTTTCCATTATTTGCTCAGCTATCATCTGAACCTAGTAGCTCTTTGCACAATGCAAGATTCTATAACTGCAGTGTTCCAAGCCACAACAGGATTACGTTTTCGATAACTGATCCCATTATTTCTTGAATAAACATGTCTCAAGGCTGACAAGACCGAACAATATTTAGATGAAATATGAGCTGTGCATTCAAAAGAAAGAACGAACTAAATATTGCATTAAACTCCTACAATATTTATACAGGGTTGTTGTTTTTTCTTTTTTTAAAAAAAAAGCTGGACACTTCTTGATGAGCATAAAACAATTACACTCCATAGCACAAATTATTGCCAAATGTATCTAGTGTAAAATATGCTCCTTCATGGAAGGTCAAATGAATTATTAAAAGACTGAATGTTTTTAAAACAAAGCAGAAGTGCTTCTAATTGATCTGAGAACACTTCTTTTACACTTTAAATGTTAATTTAGGACTTGCAAGAGATGCCAGAAAGGAAATAAATCTAATTCATGTCAGCTGGCTTGCATACAGTATTTTTACCTATGTGAATGTTTCATTTTTGCCACAGAGGACCTTTTCCACATCCAAGCTCTTCCACTAATGTTTTGCAATCTGTTTTCTACTTTTGTATGTTTGATCAATTGATGAGATTCCAGATGTTAGATTGTATACATAGAAACACACACGACCCATAAAATAAATTATACCTATCTTGTATATAGTACTTTTCATGCACAAACCTCAAAGTGCTTTACAAAGTAGGAATCGTTATCTCCCATACTGATTGGGAAACTAAGGCACGGAGAAGTTAAGTGACTTATCCAAGGTCATCCAGCAGGTCAGTGGAGAGCCAAGAATAGAACCCAACTTTCCTGAAATACAGTCCAGTGCTCAATTCACTGGACCACAGTACTTCCTTTAGGTTGTAAACTAGAAAGAAAAGAAAAGAAAGACAGCTCTCTCCTGAACATCACCAGGGATTGGACAGGGGAGCAGGGGGCGGATGTGAGTGGGGGGGAGAAGAGAAATTGCAGAAAGAATTGATGAAAATTGCAGGGAATTTTGCTGTTTTTGAAGAACATTACATAAGAATAGCCATACTGGGTCAGACCAAAGGTCCATCTAACCCAGTATCCTGTCTTCGGACAGTGGCCGATGCCAGGTACTTCAGAGGGAATGAACAGAAAAGATAATCATCAAGTGATCCATCCCGTTGCCCATTCCCAGCTTCTGGTAAACAGAGGGACACCATCCCTGCCCATCCTGGCTGATAGCCATGGACCTATCCTCCATTAATTTATCTAGTTCTTTTTTGAACCGTTATAGTCTTGGCCTTCACGACATCCTCTGGCAATGAGTTCCCAGGTTGACTGTGCATTGTGTACAGAAATATTTCCTTTTGTTTTAAACTTGCTGCCTATTAATTTCATTTGATGACTCCTAGTTCTTGTGTTATGAGAAGGAGTAAATAACACTTACTTATTTACTTTTTCCACACCATTCATGATTTTATAGACTTCTACCATATCCCCCCTTAGTTGTCTCTTTTCCAAACTGAGAAATCCCAGTCTAATTAATCTCTCCTCATATGAAAGCTGTTCAATACCATAATTTTTACAATATACCATTACATTATTTGGAAAAACACCTCAGCCAAAAAGCCCTGGGAACATTTCCTTGCCCTAAAATACATGTTAGTGAGACATATATAAAATCATATCTATCTATTTAGAGATGTATATTAATACTCATTGCTCTGGCATCCAAGTGCTTTCTCTTCAGTAACAGCAGAATATAATGAAGCTCCCCACTGTTCGCCAAAACAAAAACTCTTTATTATAAAAAATAATCAAACTCCTGGCCAAACAAATAATGGTTACACTATGCCCTGCCTCACCAAACCCAAGCTAACAAACCACCAGAGGGAGAAGTTTTCAGAGGTGTGGGCTCTTCACTGACATCTCCCTGTGCAGGCTGTGGAGAGATTAAACCGGAAGCCAACAAGGAGAATAACACCAAGGGTCTCTGTCAGGTAATCGGGGCAGTCCCAGAATAGTTAAGGCAACCTCACTAAATTCTACTCCACCATTTGCTCTGGCTGAGTTGTTTTTTGCGTTTTTGTTTTTAAATGGGTGAGTTTAAAATAATCTTTTTAAAAATCATTATTATGGTAAAGACCCATTTTCATGATATTTTTGCAAGGTTGATTGAGGACTTCATTTATTATAACCAACATTCTTGAATTATAGCCTAAAGCAGACAGGGTAGCTGGTGTGGATCATGCAGTACTGGAGATACATGAGAAGAACAGCTTCTTCCACTTGTATACATATGTTGCTAAACTTCTGAATATAGCATTTTGAAAGCATCTTTCAATTGAAAGGATTCAAAAACACATTAAAAACTATATAATTTTTATAGATGTAGTTATGTTGGATGGTGTTAACAATTTCCATCAATCACAGACCTGGATAGGGTCAATGGGTATACTAAATACCTTCATTCAGGCTAAAAGAAAGGGCCCCTTTGTGCTGAGAGATGTGAAACAATAGAAGCCACTACCCAAAGCACTGTCTGGCATAGCAAACTCTGAACAGAAGCTATACCATGTGAGCCAATGGTTTTCCCTGTGGACTGACTGCAAGTGCAGGAGCTGGGGCATTAATTGGTTGCAGCTTTCTGTGTCTACATGCGTCTGCATCAGAGGCAGAAAGAGAAGCAGTTGTAAGCATGGTTCTGAGAGAGAGCAAAGAAAGAGCATCATGGGACACAGGACTCTTTGGAAAGACAGGGTTGTAAACTCCGAGCAGGAAACCGCATGCTGTTGCTGCCATTGTACTCAGAGAAACAGGACTTTATGCACATTCTTTGTAAGTAATTAGGATTTCACCAAAGAAATATCTGGCACCTATAACATTTCTCATCAATGGAAACAACCCAGCAAGGCCCTGAATACTAGCTAACTACTGAATATATAACACACCCCTCCCTACTACTGGTATGCAGCCACCCAGCAGTAGCAGCCAGGGTGACACCAACAAATGTCAACACTGGAGTAAGGGAAATGTTGACCAAGGACAATGGAGAACACCCACACTTATTGTAAGTGTCCTGGGATATGAACTGAACATTGAAGTTCTCTTCTTTAGGAGCTTCCTATCTATCTAAACTACCCGAGAAGGATGAAGGGCTGCCTCAATCCCACAAAGATTAGAAGAGAATCTCAGTATTTAACCGCTGATGCTTATATCTCTAATCACCTCCAAATGACCATTATTGTAGATGCCACCTTGGGTTTACAATATATTTGGCTCATTGCACATACAGTACTATGAACGAATGAATGGTTAGATAGTAGCTCACAAGAACTAGAAACCTGGTAAAAATTCAGCTAGAAATTATTCAAAAGGATTAATGGCTGGTGCACTCTACGGCTACAAAGAATTTTAAAGACCCTGCAAAACCTCTATTTGCCAGATTTTTTTTTCCATTTGGGGGATTCTCAGGCAACAAAACATGAAGGCAAAGCACCATGCTGGATTGACTGTTCCTCTCTCTTGAAAAGGAGTTCTGCATATTTGCAGACAAGTATGCACATGAACCCTGGATATTCTCAGCCCCCAAAGATTCCAGCCTGACTTGCCTAGCCCTCTTCCTGCTAGCATGTGTCTCTGGGCCACTTGGCATGCGATAGCAGCCGCACACATTTAGTGATGACATTTTTAAAAGTTTTCAAGCTATGAATTCACCCTTCCATTTTGGTAAAGCCTGTTATGTGGAAAGCATTTAAAAACAGTTCAAATATGCACCTAGATTTTTCCTTCAATTCATTTAAAAATCATATTCACTTTCCGCATAATTTATTTACTCCCATGCACAGTTATCCTTACACTGTTTTTATATCAGTCTACTCTATAACTGAGCTTAAATAATGCTTCAGATGCAGTGATTTTGCAAATCAAGTAAAACCTCAGGCTCTTCAGCATAACTACACTGGAACTGTTTCTATTTATTTCCTCCAGATTCTAATTCAGTAGAATTGTAGTCTCCTAGAAAGCCATCCAAAGTTCACTACTCCCCTCATGGAAACATACAGATTTTCAGAAGTTGTTCAAAAAGAGCTATTTCAGTGTCCTAGGACAGGCAGTTTCCCTTTGGATACAACCCTCCATACACAGCCTTCTCTTCGGCACCAATCTCAACTGTAGTAGTCTGCCTGTGAACCCAGCTGAAGTTAATTTAGGCTCTGCAAGGGAGCAAGGATCAGCCTACATGTATGAGCTTGTAGGATTAGAAAAAGTCCAGAAATCCTCAACACTTGGAGCAAAATATGCATTGAAATGGCCAGATATTTCTCTCCTGACCCTGCAATTGCCCATGTTTGGACTGGAAGTGTGGAGTTTCCTCTGATAGGCATACTAGGGACGGGACAGCAGAACATAGCTCTAAATGAAACTGCAGCTTTTGGTCAATAATCAATTACAGTACTGTGCCTGCTTGACAATTAATTAACTTCAAACATTGTTTTGCTAATAAAGGAGCCCGAAGATACCTGCAATACTTATATCTTCTTGGACTGTAGACCTCACTGCAGTGAGGCATTAATAGACAGAACAATGCAAACAACATAAAAATCATGTTGCTATCAAGACACCGGTCTAAAACCCCAATAGTAGCTCCCATGACTTTTTGTTGTCTCCATCCAGTCTGTACCTTGTCACCTTACTCTTTTCTGGCCAGAGATCATGTCTTACTCATCTATAAAGCACTGATCACACAGGTAGCACTATATAAATAAATGCTCTGATGGGCTGTAGGCACTATTGAGCCCCTCATGAACAAGGGTTTAATCTCAACTCAGTTTCCCCCTTCTCTTGCACAGCTGTGCATAAGAAAGGCTTGGGAGACAATGTACTGTGGTGTGGGTGCTTATTGCCTCCCAAGCATCCCCTCATGGCCAGGGGTACCTCTGTGGTACCCCACCTCTGTTTTCGCCTTCACAGGTCTCCTTAAACTCCATGCAGTCCGAAGGAAAATCAAAACATTGCTCACCTAGACTCTAATTTATTTAGTCCTCAGGTGCACACTGGACCCTCCAGACCCCAACAAAAGTTCAGGGTCTCTCTCTGTCCTTAATTGGGGGTTTCCAGCCCTCTTCCTCAGACCTGGGTCATAGTTCAATGTTTCTGCAGGAGTCATGCTTGCTAGCATGGATGGCCTTTGGGGGGAGGGGCAACACACACACCTGTAATGAGTTCTGCAGAGGAGATGTCTCCCAGCTTGGGCCTCTTAAGGCACGGAGTCAGAAGTTTGTTTATAAACAGAGTGATTAACAGGTGATTAAGATAAAGGGCTGTTAGGATATTTCCTAAAGTTAAATGATCTGTTCCAAGCTTGGTGAACCGCAAAAAGTAAGTAGCCTAAATGATAGAAAGTAATTGTAGATTTTTCTACAGTTGTTTCAATTGTTGGATTCAAGAGGTAGTAAGAAAGTTACTATCATCTTTTTTTGAGAAAATAATTGATTTTTTAGACAAAGGAAATGCAGTAGATCTAATCTACCTGGGTGGCTGTAACTTGGTATTTGTTACAGTTCCACATGAGAAATTATTAGTTAAATTGGAGATGGGGATTAATATGAGAACTGAAAAGTGGATAAGGACCTGGGTGAAGGGGAAACTGCAATGGATCATACTGAAAGGTGAACTGTCAGGCTAGAGGGAGGTTACTAGTGGAGTTCCTCAAGGATCAGCCTTGGGACCAATCTTATTTAACATTTTTATTACTGACCTTGGCACAAAAAGTGGAAGTGTGCTAATTAAATTAGCAGATGACACGAAGTTGGGAGGTATTGCCAATATGGAGGAGGACCAGAATATCATACAAGATGATCTGGATGACCTTGTAAACTGGAGTGATAGAAATGGGGTGATACAGTATTTAATAGTGCAAAGTCATGTATTTAGGGACTAACAAGGAATTTTTGCTATAAGCTGGGGATTTATCAGTTGGAAGTGACAGAGGAGGAGAAAGACCTGGGTGTATTGGTTGATCACAGGATGACTATGAGCCATCAATGTGATGTGGCTGTGAAAAAGACTAACACGGTCCTGGGGGGCATCAGGCAAGGTATTTCCACTAGAGACAGGGAAGTGTTGGTACCATTATACAAGGCACTGGGGAGACTTCCTTTGGAGGTTGCAGTGTGTGCAATGTTGGTCTCCCATATTTAAGAAAGAGGAATTCAAACTAGAACAGGTGCAGAGAAGGGCTACTAGGATGATCTGAGGAATGAAAAAACCTACCTTATGGAAGTAGACTAAAGAGCTTGGTTTGTTTAGCCTAACCAAAAGAAGGCTGAGGGGAGATAAGATTGCTCTCTATAAAGGCATCAGAGGGATAAATACCAGAGAGGGAGAGGAGTTAAAGTTAAGCACCAATGTGGACCCCAGAACAAATGGATATAAGCTTGCCATCAACAAGTTTAGGCTTGAAATTAGGTGAAGGTTTCTAACCATTAGAGGAGTGAAAATCTGGAACAGCCTCCCAAGAGAAGCAGAGGGGGCAAAAAACCTAACTGTCTTCAAGACTGAGCTTGATAAGTTTATGGAGGGGCTGGTATGACAGGACAGCCTACAATGGCTCATTGGCGACTGCCTGTAGCCGAAATCCCCAATGGCTAGAGATAAGACACAAGATGGGAAGGGCTCTGAGTTACTACAGAGAATTCTTTTCCAGGTATCCTCCTGGTGTATCTTGCCCACATGCTCAGGGTCTTACTGATCACCGTATTAGCGGTCGGAAAAGAATTTCTCCCTCGGTCAGATTGGTGGAGATCCTGGTGGTTTTTTGCTTCCTCTGAAGCATGGGTCACTTGCAGGTTTAAACTAGTGTAAATGGTGAATTCTCTGTAACTTGAAGTCTTTAAACCATGATTTGAAGAATTCAGTAACTCAACCAGAGATTAGGGGTCTATTACACGAGTGAGTGGGTGATGTTCTGTGACCTGCAACATGCAGGAGGTCAGACTAGATGATCACAATGGTCCCTTTTGACTTTAGTAAGAGTATGAGGGAGAGAATATATATTACAATTTTAAACCAAACCAATGTTCCTTAAGTGACTTGCCACAAGATGCAGACATGTTAGTATTAGAGCTGAGTGGGTCTAATATATATTTACTTTTCTTTTTTGATATAGGAATTAGATACAGTGCCCCTGCCAGATAATTTCTAAGTTATCTGCAAAAAAAAAACAACAAAAAAACAGTATTCAGTTGCCTACATTGCCCCTGGAATCATGGTTAAAGTTGCCCCGCCCCCTGAAAAATCTGAAATGACGCTCCTGTGGGCCGGAACAGAATTTTCCCTCCTCCCCCATGCGCTGCCCCATTGGCTGGACTGGAGCCGCACCCCCAAATATGGAAGTCAAACTACGTCTATGCTTGCTAGCTACATCTCCTCAGGTTTCTGTTTCCTGACCATCCCCGAGCTTTCTACCTCTGGCAGCCTCAACAACCCTCTCTCAGCCACACCCCTGCCCTGAATCTGCCTGCTGTCTTCTCAGTTGGAATCTCCTGATTCCTCTCTGTCTCATCTTGTAAAAAGGGCTGGCTTAGGAAGCCCCAGGCTCTCCAGCCCAATCACAAGCCACCCTGTTACACTGAGGAAAGACAATGCCTTTGGATAGATAGGCCTCCATAGCCAGGGCCATAGGAGTGGGTTAAACTCTAGGGAGCTTTTCTGTTTAGTTTTTGCTCAGATTAACTGGCTTCAATTTCTTATAGAAACATTGTTTCTTGAAGAAAGAACTTGACTACAGTGAGTCATGCTGCCAGCTTACAATGACTGATACACATCTTGTGGCAGTCTAAATTACAGGAGTGCATCTGACCCACTTCTATTACATATATCTTTTTATTTTTGTAATGCTAAGTGCCCACCACAGTAGTACGTAGGTGCTATATACAGTGCATAAGTAAATCACATTTTATGTCCCCAAAAGGATTTAATTTTCACTATCTTGAGTGTCATTTTTCTAGTCATAGCCTTCGGGAAAGCCAAAGCTGAGCTGTTCCATAGGTTTGATACTGGGGAAAGGCCTCCTCTAATTATCACCTAACTTGTGATGATTTGGAATATGACGACTTCATTCCACACTTCTGGAGAGCATTACATTCCACCTTAATATCACATAAATAATATTCTTATTGTATAGTTTGTAGTCCATTAGTGGTCTGGCACTGTTCTTGATGGTCTGTAGAATAAAATTTCTTGAAAATCAAGGAGTGAGGGAATGGCATAATGGGAGAAGACTTGGGTCAAAGAGCAGATCATGTGCTCTTCCCCCCCTCTCTCAAAGGGTCTAGTTCATGGCTGCTGTATGACCATTTTGCACTAGTATAAATCCTCCTGCTTCTGGGGACTACAAATCAAATACTGATTTACAGAGGGAAGGCAACTATTTTCACAGTAAAAAAAGACTAGAAACTTTTTTTTAAAATGAAAGCGAATGTCACGGAAAGGGCTCATAACTGTAGAGTCGGCCATTTTTTTATTCCTATGATATTCTAATTGCCTACTTCCGGGATCTATAACTCAATATCAAGTCACAAAGCCAACAGGAGAAATGGGAAAAGGAGCATTTAACAATGGATTTTTACTAAATTGCTACATTTTCAATCCCCATCACGAAAGTCTGAACTCCTTATAAAACAAAAGTTATTGAATCCTACAGTGCCCTGTGGAGGCCATTTCTTTTATGAGATACATTTATCTTCAGTACTGAGAGGGCAAAGCAGATAAACCACAAACTTCCTGCAGGGACAGTTGCACTCCATCATTACTTACAGCATGGCTCTACTGTCTGCTCAGCATTCCACTATCTCCGAGATTAAGAGCGATCTATTTTTATCCTGCTCTCACATTAGGGAGGAAACATTGAATCAGCTGTAATGTTTGACCACCTGCAGGCATTGTGCTTTTAGAACAAGCCCATTTCCGCCCAGGCAAGTCAAATCAATAAAGCAAAACTGCTACAGCTGGTCAAGAAACTTAGCAGGCTGGAAGGAAGAATTCTTTTGACTTCTTTAAACGTGTATAAGATGGTAATGCATTACTAATTCAGAAGTCAGAGACTCTGCTGCACAGAGGGTCCACTAGAATATTCTATATTTAAGCAGTGCTTTTCAACGTCAAAGACAGAGACCACTTTCATTTAGTTGTGACGTCGTATACATTTTTGATGCTTCTGCACACAGAATACAATAGTTCATGCTTTCCTTTACTGCCCAAAAGAACCAAACCTCAATCTGCTCATGAGAACTTCCCTAATAAAACCCATAAAGGCAGTCTTGTGGGACTTTTAACTATTTACTGTATAAAATAAATACATCTAATTGTGATGAAAATGAAGAATTTCCTCCTTTATTCAGGAATGGAACATTCTTACTACCACTTTGTTCTAAACTTTGAGTCCCCTAGGATGCAGTTATAGCTGGGAAGCTTCAAGTCAACTACCCCCCGAAGGGATAATACAGAAAACCCTACACTAGATAGATGGGTGGTGTATAAATGCCTAGATAAGATACAGAAAGGATCTGACTGGATGAAAAATAACTGCTTCTTGAGTCAGGTCATAAGAAAGGCTCATTACATGTGCACACACTACTGCCCTCTACTGGATGTAACAGGAGGCCTGCTGGCATATTTATCACTTTTTTTCCTCATGAAGGACTGGCACAGCTCTTTCAACTCACCACTCAGAGGCCTCTATTTTTGGAGCTGCCGATGAAAAATTCTAGCTCCTATGCCATGTTGGCAGTACCTACTCACAATGGCAACTGTGTATAGGCGTTGGCTTAAATCATAACATACTTTGGTCCACCCTTGTTACATCCTATTTCTTACCAAACTCAAACCGACAGGTGGCAAAAAAGGGAAATTATGCCAGCTGGTAAGATCTGGTAAGGGAATTTTACAAAGACAGGACCACCTTGAGGAGTTAGTGCCACTTCCTCTTTCAAAGTCTCCCAAATGGAACCTATCCTTTAAAGGGACATCATGCTGGATTTACCCCAAAATCTGACATTCACTAAAATACTGAAATGTAACTGGAAGTATCATCTGGATTCTATTTAGAAGGGCCTTGGTTTTTATTTAACTTAACTTCTAAACAACTGATTAAAAAAAAAAATAGTCACCAGTTTTAGACACCCCCGCACAAAACCAGCATTTCAGGTGTTCCTACTGGTGCTAAGGCAGAAGTTAAATATTTTTCCTAGAGCTACACAGACATCAGTTGAAGGTTCAGTTCAGTTCTTTTGGTATAAGAAGGTGCTACACAGAGTCTGCATATTGATAATAGTGCTGTTAAACCAAACAGGCATGTTTATTTTTGCTCCATTCAAAACACCGGGGAGGGAAAGGCAACTCAAGTTGCCAATCAAAAAAGGTCAATCTGTAGGAGGAAGGAAGAAACATTTTCAAATGTACAAGTTGGCAGCACTCTGAGGATGTAAATATTAAGAGGAAATGTATAAAGAGAAACTAAGACAAAAGACTACAGAAAAATTTCCTTGACAATGTGCTTTTAATAAAATATTGCACGAGTAAGAAGAGCTATAATAGAGACTTGTTTGTGCTTTGGTCTTTTGATCAATACAAAATTCTTTTTTAAATTTCAAGAGACGTAATGATGACCAAAGATCTACTCCAAGTGGTCTCTAGGATTCATGTTAAGAAATTAATAATTTTTTGCTGTGGTTTTTCTAAGTTCTTTTTGTATCCTCCACTGAAATCCCTTTTTTGTAACTCCACAGTTCTCCTTAGGAATTGATAATATGAAATACATTCCTATGCCGCTTACACTAACAGTATGGCAGGAATTCTCTATTCAGCAGTGAGGAAATGTCAGCATCACAAAGCTGTGCTGAATCAAGGCAAATGGGCCTCTCTCCTCAAATATCAACTGGAGTCCTCCAAATGCAGACCTGAAATGAAGCCACAGAACGTATCTGAACTACATTCTCAAAGAAACACAGTAACTTTGGCCTCAAGAAGGCACAAGATGTATTTCCCATATTATAAGACTCAAAATTTTGGAACTCGCCTGGCGAAAAGGTGGCATGACAGTTTTCATTCTAAAGTTACTTATTTCATTTCACTCCTGTAGCAGCCATCTTTGTAAGTCAAAGGCAGATTCAGTTTTAAAGTAACACAGATCTTGTATATATAATTCAGTCTCCTTCAATACAGGTGTAATTCCTCCTTTTAAAGAAGACTCAATTTACACAGACACTATAAATAGTTTATTAAAGGAATGTATCTAAGTTTGGGGTTTTTTGTTTATTTGCTTCCATCCTCTTTTCTCTCCTCATGTTCCTCAGCTTAATTCTCAACATCTTACATACAGCTGATAAGGCACCTCCTGATCAGATAGTTAAGTAACAGGTCATTCATGCTGAGATGGGTTGAAAATTAAGACTAGCACCTGTCTGGATCACCACGTGCTTCTCTGTTTCCCCAATCCAGCAGAGAAAAGGGTGTTACTTTTGTCCACCTCATTCTTTCTTCTCCAGCCTCTCTACCTGTGCGAGCAAGCTCACTTGACATCTTTGCCAGGTATCGTACACTGAATTTATACCATATAACGACCTGTCTGCTCTAACCCTCTTTCAGCTAGAACAGTGCTGGATCCCAGTTACACTGAACCTCATTATTATCACCCCATCTCCCTTTCTGGTCTTTCATAATATTTGGTGGGCCATGTGCTTTGGAATTTTACAAAAATGGAAAGAGTCTCTTTTTCAGGATGTAGAGCACAGTGGCCAAAAATAAGGCCAGGGCGAGAAAAATGAGCAGTTTATCTGTCAGTTCTCTGCGGTTGTACTTTGTAATGAGCTTTCGCCCCAACTGTATTGTCCCCGACATGGACTTAAATTCATCATTCGCATCCAGGATGGTTCGTGAAGAATTGGCTGAAATGAGAAAGTGTAACGTTTCAGCTGAATGTGCTTCAAAACATCTTACAAAGGAAACATGCATTAAGGAAACTACAGATAGTGATACCCCCCCATGGGTTAGTCTGACTAGTGGTAACATCAATGCAGATCATGTTCTTTCACCACACAGGAGCCCTAATATGCCTTGGAAAAGAACCCAAAGCAAAATAAACTAGGAGGGCTGGATGGTTTACAGATTTGGTAGCAGGATACAGGACCATTCATTTTTAGATTACTGGATCATCAAATCTAGTTCAAGTCAATTGTGAACAAAAGTCATTGCCTTTTGAGGACTACGTGAAACAAGTTTGGTAGCTTCAGCTCCATTCTTACTAGAGAGAAACTGCCATCACAACTGGCACCATTACTGGCAACTTCAGGGCAGGCCAGCATCTGAGTATGGTCATGGAAACCAAATTGCTCTCTCACCACTAGAAGTGTCCCTCTGAGCCAGGACAGTAATTCGATGAAAGTCAGGAGGAGCGATGAGTGATGAAGCAGTCAGGGCCTCAATGGATCCCTTAACGGTTCACTTCCAAACATTTTAACATTTGGCTCTTTTTTTTTAAATGTACAATTTCTTTGTAAAAATTCTAATCTTAGGGTGAGGGTATTAGCTGGTCTCCATTGAACGAAGAGTTTGTTTGAGAATATAACAAAATAATGACATGGCACATGGGGCCTTTTCAGTTTGTGTTTTTGCAAAACAATTCTCTCTTCGGATTACTAAATGATGAAAAGCGGAAGCCAGAGTCTCCATTTTCTTGCATTACAAAATCCACATCCTGTAACTAAGAAAATGCAGTTGAATTTGTACAGAGCTAAATGAATAAAAAAGTCAAACTTCAAATGTGCTGTTCACTCATATGAGCGTGTAATGTCTTATGAAAGAATTATCATAATCCATCATATCACAAACTCTGATGTTCCATCCTTAAAGAAGGGTCCTTGATCCAAGTGGCAAAGGGAAAATTGTTGTTGTTTCCCATGGTTAGTGACAAAGCATGGCTTCCTTGCTCCACAATCAAATACTGGAAAAAGGACTGTTATTTTTTAGAAGTTAAAATTCTAACTACAGACTCAAAATCCACAGCTGGTTTTCTCACATCAGACAATCTTTGATAGCTCCTCCCATGACAAACTGTAAGCACTATTCAGCCAGAAAATGGGTGACAGAGTGACTGCCAAAACTGTCTTATTTAAAAGGAAAAGAAACATACTTTTTCTGCGTGCAGGAACTGTGCACAGCTGCCATCTCCAGATGGGGGTAGATAGTGAGGGGGAGAAAGTTGCATTATCTAACCTATCCTTTAAATCCCACTTTCTTTCTTTCTCTCTCTCTCTCCAAGCACAGCAAATATAAAAGGCCAGCTGGCACACATCCGAATTCTAAATGGTTCATGAATCACCAATTTTGACAGCCCACTTGATTTATTGTTTTAGGGTCTAAAGGAAAGAGCTGGCCAAATCCTGGTTTCCTAGTCCTAGATGCATTACTGACACAGCGTGTGACCTTGGGTACAAATCACTTGATCTCTTCCTGCCTTAGTCAACCCAGCTGGAGGGCTGGGTAAAAGCAATCTTCTTGTATCCATGTTAAACTTCCTTCTGTGTGTGGGTATGTGTCTCTATTTATACAGACATACCCACACACCATATTTTCATATTTCTTTGATATTACACCATGTATGCTAGGAAAACAGTGTAAAATAACGGCAAACCAACTGTCCCTGACAAACACTAACCAAACTTGTTGCTTTCCCATCAAATTTGCTGTGGAATGCCAGTGATCTCATATCACAGAAAAGATTTTACCCAGAACCAAGAGTCTCCAATCAGCTTCTTCCTCTTTCTTCGGCGATTTTACAAAACTTGCCACCAGTCAGGAGGATGGTCTGAAACACAACTCCAAGCCACAGCCAGTTGTTATTGTGCTGTGTGTGAAAATGTTAGTTCTGGTGACAGGTACTGACTGAAAGTCCTGAAACAGAAGTCATCTATGTATCTGAAAAATAAGTTCATCATGGGCAGCAGCAATGCAAGTTTCTACTGCACCCTGCCAATTTTCCTCACTCTATCCTGGAAGAATCACCTCTAGGAATAGAGCATCATTCTCCTTTAAAAGAGGTTTGAACCCAGGTCTCCAGAAGTTAAAGACTAGTGCAACAATCCTATTCAAAAGAACAGCCATATTGGGTCAGACCAAAGGTCTATCTAGTCCAGTATCCTGTCTTCCAACAGTGGCCAATGCCAGGTGCTTCAGAGAGAATGAACAGAACAGGCAATCATCAACTGATCCATCCTGTTGTCCACTCCGAGCGTCTGGCAATCAGAGGCTAGGGACACCCAGAGCATGGGGTTGCATCCCTGACCACCCTGGCTAACAGCTATCGATAGACCTATCCTCCACAAACTTATCTAATTCTTTTTTGAACTCTGTTATAGTTTTGGCCTTCACAACATCCCCTGGCAATGAGCTCCTCTGACTGACTGTGTGTTGTGTGAAGAAGTACTTCCTTTTGTTTGTTTTAAACCTCCTGCCTATTAATTTCAATCAAATTTTTATAATCCATAAGGAAAGACTTGGGTTGCTTCTGTACCTAGCGTTTGCATGGTCTCCTCACTCTGCTGGACCTGCTGAGACATCATCCTGCTAATGCCCATCAGGTTCTCTGTAATTGTACTTGCATTCTCTGCCAGGCTTTCCTTTGTGGTTTTTCTGAAGGAAGAAAGGAAAAATAAAATGGCAAGGAATAAAATCACATCTCTGGGATGTTTGATACTTGCTGCTTCTGATAGCAATAGGGTGTTTAGAGCTGGAATTTGGCACCAATCATAGCCGCCTTCAGATGTACAAAGCACATAAACATATTATTTCAATGTGCTCATTCAAATGAGGTAGTAGATTTGGGTGTGCCCCCAAAATCCTCACTAAAGCCCAAAGTCACTGAATTTTAGAGCAGCAGCCCCTGAAACAGTTACTAGGCAATGGCTGAGAGAAAGGGTCCAAGTGTCATCAGATGCTGGACCACAAATATACTATTTCATGACACAATATGGAAACAATGATGAAAGCCACCACTTTGTTACCTTTTATACCCAGTTTGATGTTCCTTACTGAATAAGACAAATGTTTAATTCACAAATTATATAAAACAATCCAATTCTTGGTGTGAAATAATGATAGGAGGCAGATTTGCATCTTGTACTTTATATCTATGATACACTTGATGTAAACCACACAAACTTTGGAGCAGTCTAACACTTTCCCCCTTCCTAACAAGCCAAAGGTGGGAGAATGTGCAGTTTAACTGAATATTACAAATCAACCACACTTTTATTTACACAGAAGGTAATAGGTGGATACAGCATCTATTGTTTAAATTTTCTAATTACAAAGGAGAGATTTAGTACCTTTGTCTTAACGGGTCTCCTCCTGGCAGCAGTTCATCTTTCTCAGAGTTGTCTATAGCAATTTTGCAAGCTAGATTTGCCTTTCTCCAAGCTGTCTGATTGCTGAAATCACAAGCGTACACTGTTTTAGAATGATGGCGACAGTTTGCAAAGCTAGAAAGATTTTCAGGTGCCAGCCAGATAATCAGAAGGCAAGTTGGGCACAAATAAATACTGCACCCCAACATCATCCCACCTGCTTTTAAGTAACAATTAATCAACATTTTTGAGGACTTCAATAGCTGAGACATAGGTGAGAGGATTATTCCAGGAGTGGGTGGGTGAGATTCTGTGGCCTGCATTGTGCAGGAGGTCAGACTAGATGATCATAATGGTCCCTTCTGACCTTAAAGTCTATGAGTCTATGAGAACATGCAAGATATATTATGTTAACTACTTCTACATCATGCTAAGAGTAGAAATATCCCATTCCCTGATCCATTTCTCCTCTTCTGTATGTTTAGAGAGCAAGGCAAGGAAGAATATCGTGCAAGCTGTTGAAAATCTAATTACATTCCATCCCTGTTCTGAGTGTCATCAGGAATAACTATTCAAACACAATTCCATTCGACAGAAAGGTAATATATCCATAAAACACAACTGGGAGATTAGAACAAGAGACTCTATCATTGATTTACTCTGTGACCTTGTGCAAGTCACTTCACCTAGGTCAGTGATTTTCAAACTTTTTTTCTGGCAACACAATTGAAGAAAACTGTTGATGGCTACGACCCAACGGAGCTGGGGATGAGGGGTTTGGAATGAGGGAGGGGTTCAGGGCTCTGGGCTGGGGGTGCAGGCTCTGGGGTGGGGCCAGGGATGAGGGGCTTGGGGTGCAGGAGGAGGCTCTGGGTTTGGGGGGGCTCAGGGCTGGGGCAGTGGGTTGGGGTGCGGGCTTACCTCCGGCGGCTCCCGGTCAGTGGCGCAGCCAGGGTACAGAGGCAGGCTTCCCCACTTGTCCTGGCACCACGGACCGTACTGCGCCCCAGAAGCGGCCAGCAGAAGGTCCAGCTCCTAAGTGGAAGCGCACAAGCAGTTCCCTTCCAATGGGAGTGTGGAGTCGGTGCTCGGGGCAGGGGCTCCCTCCTCGGAGCTGGACCTGCTGCTGGCTGCTTCTGGGCACAGTGCGGTGTCAGAACAGGTAGGGACTAGCCGGGTAGCACCGCCGACGGGACTTTTAACGGCCCAGTCGGCGGCACTAACCAGAGCTGCTGTGACCCAATGCCTTACATTCTGTATACATACAGTACTGGGTCGTGACCCACAGTTTGAAAACCACTGACCTAGGTGACCCCATCTGTAAAATGAGCGTAATGATGCTCACCCACTTTTGTAAAATGCTTTGAGATCCTAAGCGTGTATGATTAAATGAAGAGTCCATACATACTGTCATCTTTACCTACCTGAGCATTTGTTTTTTATGGTTCTCTACTTCTTGGAGTAAAGCTTGTTTCTCTGATTCTTTATCTCGTTCCTTAGCCATCTGCTCAAGCTCCTTAAATATAAAAGCAGACATACTAAAATCTGAGCATAAGCTGTCACCATCTACAATCATTACTTTTTTCTCAACCAGAGAGGATAACTGGTTCAGTAAATAAGCAACTAACTTGATACTGCCGATACCCTTGGTTTGGATCTAGATTAGCTTAGAATGACTAGTCATGTGCATCCTAACCAGCTGGCTCTGAAAGGTCCCCAATAACAAGACAAGAATCAACTCTCTCTTACATAAGTCAGAGAACACAGAGCAATAAGAATGAATGAAGTAGACTAGTAGGTCAACGTCATTGCTGCTTTTCAGCAGACTATTGGCAACAATGGAAGTGACAAGAATCATGCCGGTTTCCCTCTGCTGATTTTAGAGAAAGCGATGAGCAGGGTGGATTTGATTTAAATCACTAGTCAGGAAGACTCCATTTAATCATGGATTTCTACATAAAAGTGAATTCTTGTTGATTGTTATAACCTTAATACATATTATTCACAACTCAGAGATAGATGTAGGTTTCATTTTTAGAAGGTACACACTATACATTTTATTTTGAGAAGTTTTCAGATTAGTTTTACAGCTATATCAGAAAATGAATGATTGTTTGGTTATTTCATTTACCAAAGGTAACTGAAGCAGATATTTATGAAGTCATTGGGAGGTGAACTATCTCCAATTCAACATTTAATCATTAATATTTGGAGGATTTTCTTGTCATGCTGTATTAGGAGGAGAACATCACCAGACAGACATTTGAATTGTTTCATTTAACTAAAACAACAACGTTATGTATTCTGGATTTTTTTCTTCAACAGCAAACATATAATATTTTAACAAAACAAGCATATACATTTTTGAATTTAAACAGTCACGTTTTTTAAAATCAGGTTTGTTTTTGTTAAAATTGTTTTTAACTAAAATAGTTAAATTAAATTACAAAAAAAACACCCAAAAAACAAAAATTAAATTGACTATGTTAGCCAGGTCAACATGAGAAACTTAAAACATTGGCTTCTGCAGCTAACTCAGTTGTCTTCACCTTCATAATCTGGAAAAGAAAAACAAGCTTTCCTGCTTTTTCAGGTCCCCAACGATTTCTCAATTTGGAATGAATTAGTGCAAAGGAAGAAAATATTCTTTCTACACTGGCAAAAGAAGCTACTGCTGTTAAAATTGAGATTATCACTTCAACAGTCTCTGAATCCAAGTGCTTAAGTGACTTCCACCAGTTCACTGGTGTGACTTCCCTTAAAACATCATCAGCAAACACATTTCTTGAATGGTTCTTATTTCCAAACTGGGTCTCTTTTATGGCCTGCTGCCATTATAGGTTTTCCCTTCTACTGAGAGAACGGTATGGTAGATCCAGGGCCGGCTCCAGGCACCAGCAAAACAAGCTGGTGCTTGGGGCGGCACATTTCTAGGGGTGGCATTCTGGCACCGGCCATGCCGCCCCTAGAAATGTGACCCGGCCGCCCCAGCTCACCTCCGCTTTGCGCTTTTGCTTTTTTTTTTGCTTGCGGCGGCAGAAACGTTAGAGCCGCCCCTGGGTAGATCTCAAATCAATGAAGGCTACACTCAGAAAGACCTCAAGACTTCTGGAATATACTGCTCAGTTTCACTTTTGTTTCTATGCCTGTCCCTCCCTTCTCACGTTTATCTCCAGACTTCTTCGCCTTGTCCAGATCTATTCCTCCCCCAACAATCTTCTATTCACTGAACTCTTTGAAACTTTGCACTTTTAGAGAGAGGAAAGGGACTGAATCTGTGTACAAACATTTGCAGAGGGACAATAGGGTTGAGGTCTGTTATTTCTCACCTCTATATATTATTTATTTAATTTTTTTTTTTGCTGTTAACAAGCATGTTATCTCTGGAGAGACAAATCCAGTTTGAGAACTGCAAAACTAAGCATCTCTGATGGTATCTTCTAGACTGAGTACTGAGTTCCATTGGGTAGATAGAAAGATTAACCTAAATAATCTATACAGAAGCCCCTGGGACTCCATAAAATTGGGTCCCTAATCCATGAACTACTGGAACTCATTTACAAAACTTTTTTTAAACATTACATGAATATATTGTCTTATTCTATAGAATTAGAATTTATAATCCCGATTCCATGATGAGATAGTTTTAATTAAATACATTATAGCTCAAAGATATCTTTAGAACCCTCAAAAAACTTTTTATCAAAAAAATCTGATTTAAATAAAAAATCCATTAAAAAAAAAAACCTAAATCATTGATTTTTATCCACCCTGCCTATGAGTATCAGCCCATTTGGAAGGTTATCACTGTAACTAGTGTTTAGGAATTTAATTTTTCTTTAAGAGTAAATTTAAATTTCTGCAGAACATGTCATCTTAGACTCCATCAATTGTTAGGGAAAGTATACTTGCAAGACACATATTTGTGGGATGAGACTCCAGAATTAACTATTTTTACTGATCATGGCTCAATACATAAACAATTAGAAATTCTCAATATTACGGTTTATAAATGGCTCCAAGACACCCGTACTGCAGTGTCACCCTGGTACATTTTAACCTTCATTCTACTTAATGTACAGGCAAATAAGACTACTGTTTCTCTAGAAAACCCAGACAAACCCTATTACAAGCACCATTACCACAGTTGCTGTTACCTGCCAGCATCTCATTTATGTTGTGCCTCACCTGTATTCTGACACGTAAATGTTGAAACTTTTCCTTTACTCTGGCATTTAATTCTGTAAGCACACTTAAGGGCCCTTGACAATCACTGATATCCTAAAAGAAATAACAGACACGACCACCATGCTAGGTTAGGAGCCATTGATGGGTAATGTAATTGAATTATCTTATTAATTTATTTAATTAGTGTTTGAGAAGGGTGTCTCTGCTGAATGACATACAGACAGAAACGTAGGACTTTTCAATTTGTGTGGAATGTGAATGTTTGCAATGTGATTAAAGATGAAGACGGGGATTCCCCTTTGGGACTGATGTACACATTATCAGTATTACGTCATATATATATTACATTTTTTCAGCAGGTTTTTTTTTCCACCGGGGACACAGGGCCCATTGCACTAGGCACTGCACAAACACACAGCCAGTGATTTTGAAATGTTCTATTAACCTTCCAGTGGGGGCAGAACTGGCATAGTTTGTGAAAATCAGTTAGCCTGGGCACATCTGAGGACTGGGCAGCAGAGAATTAAACTAACATTTCTATTCCCCTTCCACATAAGACCTGCAGGCTCCTAAATGCCAGCTCTCCAAAACCTCCAAGGAACATGACCAGGACAGAGAGGTTCACAGAGACATGGGTTCACGTATCTGTTTGCAAAGACCCTAGGTGGTGGGTGGGGAAGGATCAAGTCCTTGGGAAAGGTGTCTGGATTGGGAAGAGGGTAGGGCACTGGCCAGCTCCCCAGAGGCGACCCTCTTCTTCCCGGATGTGGCAGGAGGGCAGTGGGCTGAGACCTGCTGCCCAGGGGTGACTCCCCACCTACCAGGAGGGGGGGTGGCAGGAGGGCAGGGCGCTGGGCGAACCCCCCAGAGATGACCCCCCCCCCCAGACATGGCGGGAGGGCAGGGCGCTGAGCGAACCCCCCAGAGATGGCCCCCCCCCAGACATGGCGGGAGGGCAGGGCGCTGAGCGAACCCCCCAGAGATGACCCCCCCCCCAGACATGGCGGGAGGGCAGGGCGCTGGGCGAACCCCCCAGAGATGACCCCCCCCCCAGACATGGCGGGAGGGCAGGGCGCTGAGCGAACTCCCCAGAGGTGACACGCCGGGTGTGGCGGGAGGGCCGGGCCTACCTGCCCCGGGGTGACCCCCCCCCACACACACACACACGGGGGGGGGGGGGGGGGCAGGAGAGTCGGGAGCCGGACCCGGGGTCTGACTGGGCAGGGGCCAGGGGGCCGTGACCCCTCTTCAGGAAGGGGCCGTGGGGGCGGTGTCTGAGGGGCGCAGGAAATGGGCCCGAGGGGTGCGGATGACGGTACCTGCACTGCCGCTTTAATCTCCAAGTCGAATTTGACAATCTCCTGGTTACAGACCCGCACGGGCACGTCCCCGGCCGCCGCCATCTTGCGAACTACGGGGAGCTAGAGGGATCAAAATCAAAACGCAATCCCCCCTCCCGCCTAAGGCGGCATCCCCGCCACCTAGTGGCAGCGCTCTGTAAGCACGGGATGCGAATCCAGAGCCTCCTTCCCTGGTTCCAGGGATGTACTTGCCTGTGGACGCTGCCCCAGGATTATGGGCGGCAGGAGCAGGGCCTCGGCCCAGCTGCGTAACTACCGTGCTGAACAGTAATGGTTGCAAGCCTGCCCCAAATAAACTCCGGGGGTGGTGCCACTGTGTGTCCAGACACTGAAGTTTCAAAAAACTTGATACTGCCACTTCCGGGCCAATCATGAGTCAGGCACCCACCCAAAAGTCATGGGCTTGGCTTCGACAGGCACTTACAAAAAAAAAGGTAGGTTCTTTTTCTGTGACTTTAAGTTTCAAGCTTTTTTTCTCCACAACCATGAGCAGTTGAACCAGACTTGTTTTTTAAATTAAAGCTGGGATTCTGGGGGGGAGGGATAGCTCAGTGGTTTGAGCATTGGCCTACTAAACCCAGGGTTATGAGTTCAGCCCTTGAAGGGGCCATTTAGGGATCTGGGGCAAAAATTGGGGATTGGTCCTGCTTTGAGCAGGGGGTTGGACTAGATGACCTCCTAAGGTCCCTTCCAACCCTGATATTCTATGATTCATGCTGCCTCCTGATGCCAGCAACTGAAAAACATCAACAACTGATTGCAAGACTCATGATAAATCTCCAGGATTGTAGCAGGGGTTTTTTCTACTTTAGTCCTTCAGAAGGGCTAACAGAACGTTGTGAATCATTAAGAAACGGATAGACAATAAGACAGAAAATATCATATTGCCTCTATATAAATCAATGGTATGCCCACATCTTGAATACTGCATGCAGATGTGGGCACCTCTCTCAAAAAAAAGATATATTGGAATTGGAAAAGGTTCAGACGAGCAACAAAAATGATTAGGGATATGAAATGGCTGTTACACACTTTACACCTGAGAATACAAACAGAGAAGTGTGTGTTGATGCAGGATCCTGCTTTTTCCACCACCTCATTCCTAGCATGCACAAAGGGGTTCCTCCCACTCTAGAGTGTGCAGTTTGCTAAACATACCTTGAAAGGGCAGCAGAGACCAAAGTCTACACAGAGACCATATCATAACTGTTTTGTGACTTTTGTAAAATAACTTGGTCTCAGTCTATGTGCTACTGGAGAACTGTCCACGTCACTCCAGCTCTTTTCAGCTAGTTGCTCTTACTATGCCAAGGACTGAATGGGGATAGAGATTAAATTATCCTCATATCTAGTAATGGTCCCTGCAAGAGGAATATCGAAGCATGATAGTGGGGCAATGAGAGGAGCTTACCCTGTTGATGACTGTGCTGTCCCTGTTCTATGGGGGTGGGGAAGAGGGCTTCAAGCTTCCTGCAATGTCAGTACAACAAACATTCTACAGGGGAAACCCAATTAATTTTACCTGAGAACTATAGAAGCAACACCTCAGCTGATGCACTGCAGGAGAGAGCACACACCAAATGGGAAGCACAAAAATTTGAGAGCTGTTTTTTCTCCACAATTTTTTATTTTAAATTACAAAGGATGTTGCATACATTGATGAGTTTGTATCTGAATAGAAGTGCTAGGGCTCCAGGGTGACAGAGTAAACAAAAATCAATATTTTAATTGTGCCTCTTTAAAAAGAAAACTGCACAACCATTAACCAACATTAAACATTGCAACTCTTAACAGATCATGCTTTTAACAAGGTAAAATTTTCTGACAGAGACACAAGACTTTCAGTAAGTTTTTCTGAGCTCCAGTTGGAAATTGACTACAGAATATTGAGGACAGCATTACAAACATGACCCCAAGCATAAGCAGAGCAGGTTGCCACGTTTTGTTAATTTTTTTAAAATTTTTGCCTTTCAGTCAGTTCACTAAATCCACCATGTGCCATCAGCCTTAGAGTTCATTCTTAGCCACAATTACGGAGCTACAAGACATCTTTTAGACAGATGAAGTATTCTAAAAAGGGTAGGGGAAAAGAGTGGTTCAGTCAACAGAAATGCAGTTAGTTGAATATAGTGTTCTAAGAAAGGTTCAAAAAGCAGCTACATTTATACCACTACATTTTTTTGGTTTTTAATGTCATGAAGAGAAAGGGAAAAAAAAGAGGAAGTATTGGGGTAGAAGATGCATTTGTAATTATGAATTCCAAGCCAAGAGATCCTACTCTAACCATTCTACGCACCCAAGTTTGGCTTATCCAGATGTCTAACTCTCCAATGTTCCTAACCCATTCAATCTTTAAATGCTGATACAGTACTACAGTATAAAAATAAAGAGAGTTACAAATAAATAAAAGAAAATAGTTTAGGATTTATGTCTATATTAAACAATAAAATTGAGATTTGTCTTAAACGGATCTAGCTTTATTTTTGGCTCCATTGCTCAGTAGAAAGAAAGACAGTTAATAAATGCATAATCCGCATATGCCTTTGTGGAAGTTCATGAATGTCTAAGAGGCTGAGGGGGTATAAATTCAGCACACTCACCTTACCATGCTATATCCATTAAAAATCATGGCCTATTGTAAAATGTAAATCAAACATCATTAGCAAGGTAACATTCAGTTTTTGGATGCAGTGGAAAAAATATACTCTAGAGTGCCCCTTCTGCAATGTGGACATTGAAATATCTCCAGTGTAAACTGGGATATTAAAAAAAAGTGGTGTTTTCTCAACATGGTAATGCCCTTTATATGGTTACAACAAGAATCAGCCACTTCAGCAGTAACTATTTGAAATGTATTTTGCATGATCCCTAGGGTAAACAAAATGAACTGCAGCTCTGTGAATACACCAAGGTTTCATCTGGTAGCATACTGAACTAGTGGTACCCAACTGAAACCTTTAACTTTAAAATAAAATTAAAAAAATCATGATTAGACACATTCTTGAAATTCAGGTCCCAAGGCCAAATAAAGATACTAACATTCATGTTACATAACTGGGCTATGCCTCAACACAATTTCAGGAAGACTGCTAAGCAAGTTTGAGGAACAAAATTTTATTTGCTATTTCTGCTGAAGGCAACTGTATTCAACCCTTTCAAAGTAGATATTTTTTTAAAAAACTAAGATTTTTCACCTATATGTTTTAAAAAGATTTATGGAAGATAAAAGCACATCCATTCTTGACATTTTTGTGAATAAATTAACAGTTTTATTAAATGAAGGCAAACATCAGATAATGGTATAGCTTTTAAAAATGAAACCCAAACTGGCAGTATTGTATTTCAGAAATATGTCTGGTTCTTTTTAGATTACTTAAAAGACCTGCTATGTGTTTTATAAAGGAAGAATTTTGCTTTTTACTGCTATTTTTTTTAAACTGGAAAAAGAGCTTACTAAACTTCAAGCTGATGAACTGAGCACACCTGGACCTGATTCTCACATCACTTTTACATCAATGTATATCACGGATGTCAGTGTTGTTATTCTTGATTTATACTGCTATGAAAGGAGAATCAAGCACATCCACATCTAATAATCACCCCCCAAAAAATAAATCAGAAAACTTGTTTGGTAAACTCATGAAAGTCAGAGAAAGCATTAGCTGAAGGGATGTAGTGGAAAATATTTTTTATTTTATTTGTTTAGCCCTAGCACCCCCATCTCCCGAGGCCATTCAAAATTGGTCTTCCATACAAATACAAAGTGACTATTAAGAGAATTTGAAATCAGATTCATTTGAAGTTCCTTCATGATGCTTTTATCATAGTTCTGATTTTGCTTTCAGAAGGGTCAAAGGATTTAACAGGTTCAGGGGAATGAAAAATAAAAACATTTAGTTCTAAATGTACAAGTAAGGCACAATATAAAGCCACATCATAATCTGGCATGAAGGAAATAGGAACGGACAAGAATCATACATGGTACAGTAGAACACGCAGTCCATCATACTGATTCAAAAAGTGTGGCACCCAAATTCAGGCTGACAAGATCTTAACAAGAGCAGTTTGACAGCATGCTTTAATATGGAAACAAATTCTAGAGAATCCAGTGTATCAGAAAAAAGGAAGAGCTTTTAGTTTTTATTAAATCAAAATGTATAATTGGTTTTGGATGACAGAATTAAAGTGAATATTCACAATGCCTACACTCAAAAATATTCAAGGACTTAATTAAGATCCACATACCATGTATGAATGCTGAAAGCCTTTAGAGAACTATTCTCTAAAGATCATCCAAAAATGCATGCCACAATTTCCAAAAAACAGAACATGTACATTTGTATTTTTACCCTTATAAGATTTGTTTGTGATAAGAATACACTAAACATATATATTTTAAATGACACTAGAGGAAGCAGATTGTTACTGGCATTAAAGTACAACCATTTCTAGACGGTTTAAATGCCACAGAGTCCCCTGGTTAAAATGTAAAGCTGCACAGCTTGCCTATGTCATCTTTATGATAAAGTTAAACCAGCAAAGGTCTTAACTTTACTCTACATTTTACTGCCAGGTTTTATTTAGATCAAGTATCGCTGCAGCATTCTGACCAGCCCAGAGTTAGCAGCAAATGGCAGGAATCATATAAAAACGCAATTTTTTTCTTCTTCTTTTTAAACAAAGTGCTTTTCTAAGATATACATACTTATATAAATAGGTACAAAATAAAGTGTCAACATTAAAAAGCTCAACTATTTAGAAGCTTTTAACTATTTAACTTAAAATAATACATAGAAAACACTGAAATGCAAGGGTATGGACTCCACTAAAGAGATTCAAAGTCTTTTTTGAAATGCTAGACCAAAATCATATTCTGGTTTTCAGACAAAATAAAAAGCTATAAAGCAATGTTAGCTCAGTATTCCTGAGCAGTTAGAAAAAGGCATTTTTCTACCTTATCGTCAGTTTAATTTGTCACATAAATCCTACCTGATTGCAAAACTGCTGTCATCGTATTTTGAAATACTGCCTTGCCTATACAGTTCTGATACAACGTTTGCATCTTTCTAGCATCGCAAATGTTTAAACACCAGAAAGGACTAACATTATTTCAAATCTCAGTATAGCCGTGACTTTAAATTTACACAACATGGACATTCTTTGTCAAGATTTCAATGGCCAAATGCATCTCTGGTGTAACTCCTGGTATTGGTAGAATTACAACAGAGATGCATCTGACCCATTATGTTCTGTTCTGAAGCTACAAACCTGTGCTTCTCCTCCCGCCACATAAAAAAAACCCCCAAAAAACCCCACATACACACACAAAAACCCACCCCCAAAAAACCCCCAAACAAACAAGACAGTCCCCTGCTCAAGTTTTGCAAATCCTTTAAGCGAATTTTCTAAGTTGTGACTAGATATTACTGGGTACTTTTTCCACAAAGTCTTGAAGGAAAAACTTTGTGATACAGTTCAGTAGTGGTATTTTGGCTTCCTCCACCTTTTTAAGTTTTTAAAAGTATCAAGATATAGAATAAGTTGTGGACAAACTATAAGCATGTAGCAGGATTGCCATTTTCATCTTCCACTCTTTAGTTTACTACTTTTGATTCAGACCTTCTTACACTAAAAGTTTAGGTATAAAAATAATCCTATCTATACACAAAAGGAGTCAGTACAAACTTAGATAAACTACATGAAAGAGAGACATTTTCCCAAAGGGAGAGGAAAGAAAACCTTCATGGACTTTTTTTGTTTTCATTTTTCCAGCAGCTACATTTTAAAGTATTTGGTATTTCTATTCTCAGTAGACAGTGTTTTGTCATTATCTTTAAATAAAAAGGAAAGGGGAGAAAAAGGGGTCCATGAAACCAGAGAATGATCTTGCCTTGACATAAAGGACTTTCTCGTCAAGAGATAAAGCTTTTCATTTGTACTCTAAACAGTGACTAACAAAGCAAACTCTTATGAGCAGAAGAGCAAATAAGAACTAACGTGTGTTAGTATTTCCCAATCATAGAAACTACTGAATTAAGAATAAGTCACATATAAGTGTGAAGAAGCTAGTTTTGAAATTTCTGTACAAAAATATAAAAGAAAACTATAAATTTTGTTTTAAGCCTGTGCTGATCCTTTGAAACATCACATGCATAATAATACATCAACTGGAAAAGTGGCAACTAAGGAATTAGATTATTTGTAGCTCTTTTTCCTCTTTACATATATACATATTACAATAAAAATAATTTTATTTTGGTTGTTTGGTGGAAGTATCCTACAACAAGCTAAATTTTTTTTTTAATTCTCAATGTTGAAAACTATTTTTCCAATAGCTTACTAAAATCCACATATATTAAAAATTTCCTACAGCAAATGCAGAGAAAAAGACTTCGAGATGGTCATGAACTTATCTACTATGGAAGCGAACTAGAACAGCAAAATAATATTATGTATGAATGCTCCTTCTGTAGATAATTGGACCCAAACAAAAAAAAAAAATTCACAGTTCAGTAAGATCCCTAACCCTGACCTTTAATTTTTTTTCTTTTTTTTGTTTTGTTTTTTTACATTCAGTACAGTATCATGTAAGCTGTGCAAAACTTTACTTAGACTGGCAGTTTGCCATATCAGTTGCATTTGTCTTTGGTACAAAAATAAACAATCGCATTAATGTGCAAGTATTTGTTTTCTTCCGGCCAAGTACCGAAATTGAATTTTCTAGAGCCATCTTTTATACAATACATAGACTCTGTGGCATATATCTACATTTTCAACATATTCTTATATACATTCAAAAATTTGTAAGAGCTGGAACAAATACATGAAACCCCATAATCTTACCATCTATACATCTTGTTTTTTCCTCAGGGTTTTCATCGTACAAAAACTTTACTAGCTTATATTTATAGCTCTCCCCCAAAATACAAGGCACAAAGAATATACTTTTTTTCTCCTCTTACTTTCACACACATTTAAATACAATATTAAGCTGAGAAAATTAAAGTTTTATATGGCACACTAGCTCTAATGCTGTGTGCACTATGTACAAGTTAATGGGTGCAAAGAAAGCTTACTGGTTTTATTTTTTAGAAGAAAAAAAAAGCAGTAATTCTAAAAAAAAAACCCCACTAAACTTTGACAGTTTACAAAAGAATGCTTCCTCTTAATTTTTATTTTACTCAGAGCATAAACCTGCCACAATGTTCGGCATTTTGCGAAAATTTTCACTAGCACAAAATGTGTTTTTGCTTCTAAAGCAAATTATATGATCTGGTCCTAGGTTTAAAAACACCTAATCTCTGTATTTGTGCCTGAAGCAGCTTTAATACTATATGGTTTATGCTCCAAAAATGCTAATTAAGCATTTTATATCGTGCGTTTACTTATCCTATTACATTGTTATTAAAAAACTATGGAACCTAATTTTAAGTGTTTACATAATGCTAAACTGACATGCAGACCAGAATGAAATTTACAGTGGAGTACTTAACACAGGTAGAGCTCTGACCAATGAGATTAGGTGAAATGATGTCTGTTAAACTTTTGACGTTGGTATTCGCAGCCCTACAAGGCCACCAGTGGGGTCTCCTTCTGCAGTTTTCTCTAAAACTTGGTTCACAAATTCTGATGTTTGACCAGCTACAGGTAGTCCTGGAAAGGAAAGTCAGGGATGTACTTTAAACTCTCTTTTATTCCCACATATGTGCATATTTTAATTAATACAAAACCTCTCAGAACTCCTGCTGTTGGTCAGTAACCAAGCAAAATGGCTAAAACTCTGTGATAATTGGGCAACTGCTCCTATAGAAATATTAAGCTGAAGGGACTCAACACTTGTTACATATCAGTTTTGGAGTATGTGGTTGATTAAGTTTATTCCTTACCAAGAGTATCTTTAATAAGTACATCAAGCTTCTGTTCCATGTTGGTTCCTCGGTCATCTCTAGGACTCTGCACTCGATTAACAATTTCTTGTTTGATAGAGTTGATCACAAACAACAAATTATCTACAGAAAAAGACAACGTTGGATCACATAGTAATCTCTCTTGGGCAGGAACTGTGTTTCCCTATGTGTATGTACTGCACTTTATGGCAGTGGGCTCTAAAATAGCACAATCACAACACAAATAACTTGGTTTGCTTTTGATTAGTTATCTTTATGCGTGACCTACAAAGTTAAATATCAACATCCTTTTCCACATAAAAAATTGTCCAAAGTATGACTCTGGTGACGTGAAAATACAGAACATACAACTGTTTGTATTAAGACAAAGGAAAAATTGTGTAAGTGAAAAAAGTTAATTACCATATTCTGTGTTGAGACCCCATAGCTTCACTTTGTTGGCTTCATACTGGGCTTTCTTCTTTAGTCTGCAGGCCCTGTAATGGAGACAGTCAATATGCCTCTAATCACTATAGAACATTTGTTATCGCTAACTTCCATCCGTGTCGCCAGAGAGTGTGGCTTATTATCTGCTCCCACATCGTCTGTACAACCACTGCTTGTATTTCGTATCACTCACACACAAAGAAATGCAATATGGCAGCAGTGCCTGTAGAATCTCAGATTCCTGTTTGTTAATTTAACAGGATGGCTTTCAGGGTCTATGCCAAAATCTATCGGCTAGGTCTGCTTCCAGTGGGAAGAAAGTACAATCTAGTTTGCATTTTTCAATGTGAATCAGATGCCCTGGTTGTTTTGGGGGATTTTTTTATTTTTTTTTTGGTTAAAGCAATACTAACCTTACAATGCTTGTCAAGGATGAAGCAGCCTCTCTCTAAGTAAGAAATTCAAAGAGGTCTCACTTGTAAAGCACATGTCTAGAATAATCCCAAATAGGATTAATTCACACAGGTAAAAGCCATTTAAAGTTTACCTGGAAGCTAGTTTGTTCTTTTCTTTTCTTGACCTCGGTCTGGCAGTTAAGGGAAGTTCACTGACTGGTGTCAGGTCACTAATCACCTTATTCAGTTTCCTTAGTTCATTGCCAATCTGGAGAAGTTTTTTGGGGTTAGGAGTCAGGTCTTCCACATCAGTCCTCCGTGACTTCTTTACTGCATATTTTCCTATTTGAATACACAGATGACTGGGTTGAGGGGTGTTAGAATACAGAGACATACATCTGAAAAACATTCTTAAACTGCATCTGGGGAGTAGGTTGTGCTTATCTTTTCATCACTGGAGACCTGGGTGCAACCTGTCAGATCCTTTTGCAATGTAAACAGGACCACCACACAATTTGGCACCATTCAGAACAAGAAGAGCAAACACTGTTGGTTAGGACTGAGATGCATGAGCAGCAATGGGTGGGATGCAGGATGCTCCCCGAACTGTGAATGCTACAAGTCAGGGATAAGGCAAAACAGCAAGATTTCATAACACCTTCCCACTGATGCTCATTCCATTAATCTCACTTGCATTATCATCAAATTCACACCAAGAAATAAAACAATCCATTTCTCTGTTATCTTCTTTTCTTCATGAAGTGAGAGTAAAGGGTTGGTATTACAATAAAAGACAGCTTGATCTAAGCACAACCAATGTACAGACTAGTCAAATCCTTGTGGATATCTTGGAGGAAATCTCTTTATAGATACTTTTGTTTATTAAACTTATGCAATTCACATATCTCCTGTATTTCTCGTAGTCAGTTTGGTTTTACTAAGGATAAGTGCATGAAAAATCAGGATCTTTATTCATTGGGAGTATCTGTTTCTGCTGCACATGCCCCTTCTTAAGATTATTTAAACCAGGAAGATACTATTTTACTTAAAACAACAAAGATACTGACAAACAAACACTTTCCCCAGAGACATTTCCCAGCTGAACTGATAACTAAAATGGCTTGTCATGAGGCATCAGCTGGCCTTTCACACACGTTAAATTCTGCAACTTTTGGATGCTAACAAAATGCTCAATTCTACAAGCCTTCTGCATATAGAACTCATTGAGTTAGAGGGCAGTTCTATGTACAAAGGTCTTGCAAGACAGCCCTCCAAGTCATGCCCCTGAAGAAAGTATTGAAGACTTTCTGATAAAAGTGAAAAGACGTGCAAATCCCAATCTCTCTCTCTCTCTCTCTCTATCTTCTTTAGGCGACCCTAGGCCGGAAGGTGGCTGCTGCCCGCCCTCCCAGCTCCGCGGCTGAGCGGGGGGTGGGCGGCGGCGCTGCGGGCGGGGGGAGGCTGAGCTGCCGGCCGGGGTGGTGGGGGGGAGGGGAGGGGGGCGCACAGGGCCAGTGCAAGGAAGTTTTGCCTAGAGCGCAAAATTTCCTTGCACTGGCCCTGTATATAAATTATATTTGTTAGTGATACAGATATATTGCTATTTTTGCAAGTTATAAGTTTTTCCACATTTAAATAAACAGAAATTTAAAAATTTCCACCCCAAACAGAACAGCAAGTAACATTACTTTTTATAAACAAAGGGTTTGAAAACTATCAGTATTAAAAATGACAGAGGAAGTTTTCAATTTCAGTAGTGCAAGAGGATGTTAATAATACAACTAAGGAAGTTTGTTTATTTCATTAACTTCAGTGTCTCTTCAGAATTATGACCAGGTGGGGAACTGCCTACCAGCAGAGGGCACAAGACAGAAGAACAAACTCTATTCTCAAAACCGTTTGTCCTTGACAGCATCAATAATGTCCAAAATACAGGAAAGTTGGCTTGTAAAAAACCCCTCACAGGATGGAAATATGATACATGTTCCCCAAATGGAAAGAGACAGAATATTACTTTAAGGTTCTAAGAGGATGTAATAAAGAAGTTCAAAAAGATACTTAATTATTCATAGATATTATTCCAAAATCCTGCCACATACACAAGGGTGGAAGGAGTGTGTGAAGAGGAGCCAGGCAAGAGAGACTTCTACCTTGTTGACTATTCTTTAGTTGACATTTGAATGAAAGTGCATCTCAGTACCATGTATTGGTCAACTCTACTGCAAGCAAAACTAGATCTGCCTCCCAGTATCGAGGGGCAAAAATCAGGTTTGTTACTAGTTTGTGACAATAGCAATATTGCACAGGGAAGAGTTTAGAACATTCAGTATTTCCACTGAGACACTTCAGGAGTTACAATTCTCAATTCATTCATTTGCCTCTGGAGGGAAGTATATTGAAGGTTACTACTATATATGCACTACCTCTTCCCTGGATGCACTACAGATTCCAAACAGTTAAATAAAAGTTACACTGTTCCAGTGATTCCTCCTCATATAGCAAAACAAGAGCTCCCTTACATGAAGTCAGAGACAGCCTCAGTATGTGAAGATGACAGGATCAAAGATGATAACTGGTTACTGGAGAACTACTCTTACCATGATGGAGCCCATTCTTCTGGTACATGTTACTTGGTAACGTATCTCGACTCCACTCGGACGGCCTCAGCATTCTTTCTTGTTGCGATGGTGTCAGTTGCTCACTATACTCCCAAAAGTATCTTCGTTTGCCTCTTTTTCGGCAAGATACTGCAGTACTTTCTTTTAAGTCTTCCACCGAATCATTTTCGTATCCTAGAGGAATAAATTGCATTAGTCATCTTATAAACTCAAGGTTGGAAATATTCTAATGTGTCTACAGGGACCAAACCAAGCATTCAAGAAACTACAAGTGAGAAGACTTTTAGTTAAAGCCCTCAATGGACTTGCTCCACACTATCTAATGAACCGTGTTTTTCACCTTGTACACCACTTGGGCATTTGCCATAAATCCAGCAATAGATATATAACCATTGATGCAGCTGCAACTGTGATAGGACAATAACTACTGAATTGGGGAAAGTCCCCACTGCATCCAAAGCCTCTCTCTGCTCTTATACCACTGATGATCCAGCTCTCCTCTTTCCCATAATCTCACCACTACACAAGGTGAGAGCTGCTATCTCCACAATTCTTGTAGTGTTGGATAGCCTTCTTGTACCTCCCTCATCACTTTCTCCTTCAATTCTCAGTAAAAACATTCCAGTTCTCCCTCATTTCTTAAATGAATCTATCCAGCAATGTAAAATTTTAAACAAAACAAAAAAGCATCCTAAAAGGCAAGTTGGACAAAGAGCAAGATCCTAATCCATCAAATCAGTCCAGAACAAAACACTGTCCCATTATCAGAGGGGTAGCTGTGTTAGTCCGAATCTGTAGAAGCGACAAAGAGACCCGTGGCACTTTACAGACTAACAGACCTATTGGAGCATAAGCTTCCGTGGGTGAATACCCACTTCATCGAATGCATGCAGTGGAAATATCCAGAGGCAGGTATAAATATGAATACAATAGTGTTGTCTCATTGACACCCTCAAAAGCTTAGGGAAAAAAGATCACCCTTGTAGCATGCCCTAAAGGTGATGATCAATGGAAGAATGAGTTCCAGTATAGGAGGCCCTCTGTTCAGCACTACCTGCCACCAGCCTCACCTCTCATCTAAACAACTTGAGCCAAGATCCATTCAGTTTGATCCCTTGTCTGCACCTCTTTAATAACAAAGGAGAAGAAATAAATAATCCAGTTACAAAGATAAGACACTTTAGAGTTAAATTAGGATACAATTTGTATGAAATATATTATTTTAAACCATGTTTTTATACCTCAGTTTTTAATACCTATATCACCAGGTTACAGAATAGACAGTTTTCACTTTGCAACTTTATAGCACTGGTACTGGATTATTTTAGAGTTATCTTTTATTCTCTATCCACTTAGTTCTTCACAGCAGTTTTAAATAGGACAATTTTTGAAAAGTAAAATATTGAGTGTTACTTAAAAACAAATTGCAGAGACAAAAATGGATAATTGGGAACTGGACATGGAATGATGTGATGTAATAAGTAAACATGTTAGTGGTTTTACTGCATAGATAGAGAATCTCACTTCAACTTTCTCATGCACCAAGCGAGTAGGGTAAGTGTTGGGATTCTATTAGTTTGTTAATGCTTATTTTCCTTTTTGGAAGACAGGATGATGTGAATTAAATATCAGGGTTTTTTCCACCATGGTTGCCATAATAAATGAAATAATATAGATTTTATGCCTGGGTTGGTAAACTCCCATGATGATTTGGTAAGTTTGTTCCCTCCTAAAGCCAACTATAATGGCATTCAGTGTATTATAACACAGTGAAAGCATAGCTGTCAAAACCCTATTGCCTCAAAAGGAGAGGTTACTCATCTTGTGCAGTGCTCCACTTCAAGAGCACATGCATCCCATCTAACTCTGGTTGGAGACTTTTGTTAGCAATGTCTGTTTGACCCACACATGGACCCTACACATCTTTCCACCCCACACTGAAGATATTTAGGACTGCACAGGCAAACCACTCCCAGTTCTTTCTTCACCACAAAGTCCCATATAGGAAACTCTGAAGCTGAGGAAGTGGATAGTGGAGCACCTATAGGGACACAAGTCTCAAAGAACTCCAGTTCCTGCACAAGGTGAGTGACCTCGCCTTCCTCAAATAGTGTCCCTATGAATATTCTATTTCAGGTGACTTCTGAGCAGTATCCTCATTAGAGGAGGAAGCTTTGGAGCAGAATCCAACACTGAAGAAAAGATTTCAATCCCAAGGGCAGCATCTGACCTAGAAGAATGAAGCATTGCATAATGCTTGGAAAAAGTATGTATCAAGGTCCAAGCCTTACAGATCTCAATAATGGGAATGTATTTAAGGCCACTTGCCCTAAATCCAGCAATGTGAAAAAGTTGTGAAAAGGGCTAATATCGTTATGGAGTATATTAACAGGAGTGCTGTATGTAAGACACAGGAGATAAAGTCCCACTTTACTCAGCACTGGTGAGGCCTCAGCTGGAGGACTGTGTCCAATTCTGGGCATCACACTTTAGGAAATATGTAGACAATTGGAGAGAGTCCAGAGGAGAGCAACAAAAAAGATAAAAGGTTGAGAAAACCTGACCTATGAGAAAAAGTTAAAAAAACTGGGCATGTTTAGTCCTGAGAAAAGAAAATGGGGGGGAGGGGAAAGCTGTTAACAGTCTTCAAATATGTTAAGGGCTGTTATAAAGAGGATTGTGATCACTGAAGATAGGACAAGTAGTAATGGGCTTAATCTGCAGCAAGGGAGATTTAGGTTAGATATTTGGAAAAATGTTCTAACTATAAGGGCATTTAAGCTCTGGAATAGGCTTCCAAGGGAGGCTGTGGAATCCCCATCATTGGAAGTTTTTAAAAACAGATTGGATAAATACCTGTCAGGGATGGTCTAGGTCAGTGGTTCTCAAACTTTTGTATTGGTGACCCCTTTCACACAGCAAGCCTCTGAGTGCGACCCACCCCCCCTTATAAATTAAAAACACTTTTAAATATATTTAACACCTTTTTAAATGCTGGATGCAAAGCGGGGTTTCGGGTGGAGGCTGACAGCTCGCAGCCCCCCATGTAATAACCTCACAACTCCCTGAGGGGTCCTGACCTCCAGTTTGAGAACCCCTGGTCTGGGTTTACTTGGTCCTGCCTCAGCACAGGAGGCTGGTCTTGATGACTTCTCAAAGTCCCTTCCAGTACTAACATTGTATGATTCTAAGTAACACCACCGAGGTAGATAGAGATCTTTCAGAATGGGCTCACACTCTAGGAGAAGGGTGTATATTGGCAAATTCATAACAAGAAGTAACATTACTCAGAAATCCACCTTAAGAGTCTCTGGGAGGAGACTGTGGACCCTTTGGACCTGTCAGCAATTGAGACAAACAGCCTGGGAGACCCTCTAAATGATCTGGTTCTGCCCAAACAGAAGGTTAACGCCCTCCTGACATACAGGTATGGAAGGCAGCATCCTTCCTGGTCTGATGTAGCTTTGGAGGAAAAAAAAGCTTGGATATGGAGGACTTGTGTTGGCTGAGTTTCACATCAGCCCTTAGAAAGAAACTTAAGATGTGAATGTAATGAAATGTTGTCCCTGAAAAACACTATAAAGGGAGGGTCCGCAATTAAAGTCCGCATTTCCCCAACTCTTCAGGCAGAGGTGATAGCCACCAAGAAAGCAGCCTTCATGGACATGTAAAGAAGGGAACAACAAGTTTGAGGGTGTGTTTCATACGACATTTAAGTACTACATTTAAATCCCATATAGGAGTGGGTTCTCTAATCTAACAAAAAAGCCTTCTCAATCCTTTCATGAATCCCACTGTTGTGGGATCAGCCAACACTGATAATCCCACATCTGAGGAATGAAAGACTGTCATAGTGACCAAATTAACCCTAATAGAATTTAAAGATAATCCTGATTTTAATTCTAACAAATAGTCAAGGACAGGAGGGAGGGAAGAATGAACAGGTGAAAGACGTTGCTTGACAGACCAGTGATGGAATCTCTTCCATTTCTGAAGGTAAGTATTTCACGTACACCTTTTTCTACTGTTTAATAACATTTGTTTTATGATGTAAAGTATTAAGTAAGGCTTTCGTTTGAAATGCTTTAACTGTTTTTCCTTCTTTTTCTGTATCTTTAACAAAAGGTTAAAAGGATTTTTAATGGTGTGTTTGTCAGAGTACTAAGCAGGCTGACATGGCTATAAACCAAACCCCAAACCTTGCTTAATACTGTAATTTTCTACAAGTGACTGGGTCGTGTTAACACCCATGAATCTTTGGGCAACTTTGGGCATTCTAAATTAATAGAACTTTATACTATACAAAAACAAAACTGAAAAGGCTTACAGGACCATGAAAATACATAACAAAATTCACACTGTGATTCCAAGGATATTTCAAATCTGAAGTTTAGATTACTGAGATGTTCCCCTTTAGAACAGTGTCCCAAGACACAAGGAGAACATAGATTCTTCAGATAATGACATGGCTGGATAGATATTAGACATTCAGGGCATTCTGTAAACAGATGGGTTTTTAGTTAGTTGGACCCATTCTTTTCAAGAGTTGCTTTACAAGATGATGTATTGGGGCCATTGGGGAGGGCAGGGCAGGGCGAGAAAATGATCTAGTTTGATTTTGACCCTGCCTAGATCAAGTCATTCCAGAGGGGTGGCTATCAACGCAAGTGCCCTCAGTTTAGAGTCTAGTACAGGGTTTCTCAAACTGGGGTCTGCGAGTCATGTCCAGGGCTGCCGGCCCCGCTGATCAACTCCTCCCCCTCCCTCCCAGTGCCTCCTGCCTGCCATGGAGCAGATGTTCAGCAGTGTGCAGGAGGCACTGGAAGGGAGGGGGAGGAGGCGGAAAGAAACTGGGAAGAAGAGGGGCAGAGGTGGGGCCTTGGGGGAAGGGGTAGAGTGGGGGTGGGGCTGAGTGGAGAGCTTGGGGATCCTTGACAAATTTTAAATCAAAATGGTGGTCCTCAGGTTGCTGAAGTTTGAGAACCGCAGGTCTAGTAAAAGAGATGGGTACTGAACGTTAAGAATATGATCAACCCTACCAAATGCATTCTTTGCTACATCCTATGTGCAAAAGTAAGGGAGTCTGCATCCAATAAACTACCTGCGATAATCAAGAGAAGCATCTTTCCTTAGATCAGCGGTTTTCAAACTTTTTGAGCTGAGCCCCCCTTTAAGTTAAAATTTTTGGTTGTGTTCCCCAACCCAGACAGAAATAGACACAATACCTGCCCCTCCCATCCCAGGTTTTCAGGGTGGGGGAAAGCACGCAAGATGGTCCGTGGGGGTGGAGACAGTGCTGGACGCGGAGGCTGCCATGAGCAGAGTTTGGCTCAGCTGCAGCAGATGTTGACACTGACCCACAGGGTGACCTGCTGAGGTGAGTCGGGGGTGGAGGTGGAGCTCCTTCCCTGAGCCCTGACACATGGGGCTAGTACCACCACTTATCCCCCTGAATGTTCCTCCATTTCCCACTAGGAGGGCATGCCCCAGCATTCACTATTCATGGTAAGGATAAGGAAAGACCCTCACACTCTTGTTTAGGACTTAAAATGCACTCTGTGACCTACCCCATTTTGTTTCCCTGTAACCACCCAGTTTTATTAGGGTTCAGGGATTTGAAAAAGGAGTATACAAGTTTGTAGAAATCCTTCTGGACCTGGTTTTCTGGCAAGAACATTTTGGAGCTTGAGAAACTTTGTAGGGTGAATAAGAATGGATGATTTCAAAAAAAGTATTTTAACCATACTTTAAAAATAAACTTATTTAAAATTAAATTTGAAGTGCTAACCCAGCATTTGACACCAGTAGTAGCTTCTGCAGGTTCAGAGAGAATACTTTTTAATTTCAGTTTGTTCAACTTCGTCAGTTCAATGACTAATTCATTAAAAGTCAAGAAAATGAGTGGGGGTTGAATGAGATCTACTAGTTCTAAAATCTTGAAGAACACAGTGATAAGAAAATCAGTTCAATTCACTAACTACAGATAATACTTCCTTTATTTAATAAATCAGTTTGAAATATCAAAACATGTTTTAATAAATCTTTCATATGTACCCAGCACATTTTAGGTAGTTTCATTTAACTAATAAAAATATTGTGCAGTTTTGGGGCATTTTAGTTGAATTCCTATTTCCATCCAAATGCAGCTGGACACAAATAATGAATAAATTAATAATCTAGCAAATAATAAATGTCATTCATCATTTTTCAACATAACAAAATTTAATAATTAAGACACTGAATAAATGTATTTATGCAAGCAATTGTATAACTTAACATATATGTATAGTTATGCTCCTGGTTATCCAAAGGATTTATTAAATTTAGTGTAATGGCTATATTTAACTGGTAAGTAACCATTAAAAATGTTGATTTACAACTAATAAGTATCAACCTTTCTTTAGAAAAATAACTGAGTAAAATGCAGATCAAGATTAAATGTTTCCTACTTGCTGATTTATATCATGATTGAAAGTTAAATCAATCCACCCTGACATCTTGCTAAATCAGCAGTTCCCAGTCTTTCTAAGCAATTTACCAGCCAGACCTCAGATGAACCAGCTAGTGCATCCTCTTATTCTATTGAATATTCTAATCCAGCATGGACCTTTGGCTACGCCAAAGTGTATCACAGCCTAAATACTCCTAGATGGGAAGGAGGGTGTGGTGCTGCATCACTTCTCAGTATTATAGAAAAGTAGAGCCTAGAATGCTCAGAAATGGTACATATATCAATTTAGGAACTAGTGCCCTAGTTCTATTACCTATATAATGGAAAAGGCAGAGAGGAATTCTGTTTTTAAAACAGCTGGTCCTCTATTAGCTCGTGTGAGAGAGAACCTAGACAATCCACCTAGAATCCCATGCAATGTCAATTGACCTTTGCTGAAGTTTGGGCTCCTAATGCTCTTACCATACATTAGCTACACTCCTGCCTCCATGGCTGTAAGGCAACTCAGTGCTGGCCTTACAAAGGGAAACTGTAGTTAAATAGACAGTCACCAACCCCTGCCCAAAGTGTAATTTTCATTTATTTACTAGATTATCCCTCTTTTCAGCTGCAGACGCATTTGCACATAAGATGTGCCTCCGCAATGACTAGGTGAGGAGGATAAGACCTCAAAAGAGTGTTGCTCAATAGAGATTGGCTATCCACTTTTAGGATGTCCATTAAACTATGGATAATGAAGGAGCACACAGATTATTAGTTTCTCATTGTTTCAGATGAGTCAGTGCTTCATAAACCCACAGAAATACAGTGGGGGCGGGGGGGAGAAGTAGAAAATATACATGATAGGGGTCAATAAAAACAGTATGTTCTTTGTCCTTTCAGTGAAATGCACCTCTGTGTCAACTTTAACTCTCTACCTTTAGTTTCAGTATAACAGAATGAAGTCTTCCTGCTCTATGCTTGTTTCACCACTCTCTCCTTCCCATCTAGGTGCATTTACGCTGGGATACACTTTGGTGTAGCCAAAGCTCCATGCTGGATTAGAAAAATAAAGCAACACAAACCCTGGTAAAGTGTAATTAGACTATATGGTGATTTAATCTTTTAGTTCCAAGCTTGAAGTAAATGACCTTCAATATTTACTTGAAGCTCCAGTGAGCTTTTATAGGCCAAGTGGCTTTTTTGTTTCTTAGTTATGCTACTGCTGCATGTAGGAGCAGTAGTATTTAATAGAAGGTGGAAGGGATTGCTGGTCAGAAAAAAATTTCAAAAGAGCAATTAATGCAATGCCACTAACTGAAATTCCAGCAATTAAAAAAAAATATTTTTCAGGATTACATAGTATTAAATATGGGCACTTAATAATGTGGCACAGTGGGCCAGGAGTTAGATAATCAAGTCATATCACACAAAAACCATAACAGAAGCCACTCAAAGATTCAGAAAAAGAATAAGTTGAGAGAATTCCCTACAGCAGCAACAAAGAGGGAAAGCTTAAAGGATGTTAATAAAGACTTGTAATGTACACATAGAAGTAATATAGAGCATACTGAATACCCAATACATTGTTTTATACAAGGTCTACTCATGACTTTTACAAACACGCTTGACTGAGATTGCTGATTTAAAGTGGAATTTTTTAACTGCCTTTTGAGTTTCCTCCCCAAAGTTACATATTGTCAAGTGTTCGTAAAAGCTATTAATGTCTATTCTATGCTAGAAAGCTGCATAAAATATGTATACCACTAATAAAACTAAGCCCCTCAGCTATAGACCTCTTTGCTTATATTTAATCTTTACAGTAATAGTTACTGCACTGTCACCTTCCAGATGAGGGTTACTGCTCTGTTTTCTACTTGCAGATGAGAGAAGAGTTCTGTCTCCACAGTCCCATTGAATGCTTGGTTTCTAGGACTGCCAACGGGGCGAATTAGGGACAATTATAGGATTGATCTGTGTATTATGGACAATTGTCCAGTAGGATCTAGACAGCCTATCAACTGATTTCACATGGGCTACCTAGGCAACTGTCAGGGGATAAAAATTCTTTTGATACACTAAAAGAAATGACCTATTGCAGAGCTGTAAGGCTCTGTGTAACCCACTATCAAACGACTGACTCAGTACATCCCAGCCCATGAAAGAGATGGATAGATACATGCAGTAGTGTCTAGTAAGCTGGGAGTCAAGAATTCTACATTCTCTTCCTGGTTTTACTACTGACTCTGTGTGACCTTGACCTCTGTGAAATGGGCAGAATACCTACCTAATGGGGTGCTGTGAGGTTTCATGTTTGCATTTGAAATCCTTGGATGGAAGGTCATAAGTGTTACCATCTATATCTATAAATAATTCCAAAGCATATTTCCCCCAATACTTACTTGGCAGAAAGAGTTGCCCACCTCCTAATACACGACAAAATTTAACAAACCTGGTTCAGAGAAAGTATCACTGATGTCATCATCTTTGTCTTCCTCATAATCTTCTTCCTCATCATCATTTTCAGACAGTTCGTGCTCACTGCCAAACCCCTCATCATGGTCCTCATCTTCAATATCTTCCTCATCCTCCTCATCCTCTTCAGGGTCTCCTTTAGTTGGCTGCTCACCCAAACTGTCTGTGACAAAGAGAGAATAATTGTGCTCTTCTTTCTTCTGTGAAGGATCTGAGACAGATGTGCTGGCAGAAAGGCTGCTCTCCTCCACAACTAGCCCTGGAGGTTCCTGGGGTGGGCTGAGGAGCAGCTCCTGAGTCTCTTTAAAAGGCAAAATAGGAGTATTAGGACTCTGAAGGGAATCTATCCCTTTCCTCTCTTGTCTCTTTGCAACAGCTCCACAATAGCAGGTGTTCTCCTTTGCCGCATCTGCATGTGCCTGGCTCAACACTGGTCTGCTTTGTGGTAAAGGACTGATCTTTACTTTTGCCTTTTTAACATAGTCTTTACATTCAATGTGACTGTTCACCTTCTCATTATTGTACACATTGGTCTTCATGATTTGTGTGCTTGAAGTGGGCTTGCTTGCCTTTTGAACATAGTCTGACAAAGGTGCCTCAGCCTGGATGTTCTTTGAGGAACACACAGGTGCTGCTGCTCTACTTGTGATTTTTTTCCCAGGTAACAGAGAAGTTAAAGGGTTTTGTTTTACACTGAAGAGTGAATCCGAGTAATAAAGTGAATCTGACACAGGTTGAGAGTCCTCACTGTTAAGCTGGGCCAGAGTTGGAGTTTTACTTATCACCTCTTCATCTTGGTATGGGCTTGAGAAATCATCAAGGCCCAGGTAATCCACTTCTTTTGTTCCCCAGATGTCACAGCTGGTTAGTTTGGTGTACTTAGTTAAGTCTTCACAGTATGTGTCCCACTGCTCCCAGTTTGAAGTGAAAGCAGCTTCATTATCCAGGACGTCTGTAAAAGACTCTAGATTTTCAATATCTTTGCAGTCCTCCATAGACAGGAAGTTGTCTCTGGAGCTCTGCTGATAGTCCATTTCTCTGTCCTGTGCACAATAAGACAAGTTAACAAGGTACATTTTAGAAAATCCCATCCAGCTCTCTGGTCTATAACAAACAAACAAAAAACCCCCAAAACAAACAAACAAAACCCCCAAACACTGAGTGCTGATGAAGTGTACCAGCCTGATGGCACATGAAGCCTTTTTATCCCAAAACCAGACACAGCACAAGTAACTCAGCATTGAGCTGAAGAATCTTTTTAGGGGAAAGCTGGGAACATAGTTTCCATGCTTCATCAATTCTGGGCTTCTCTGCTGAGACTGCCAACAAGGGTACCGGCCAATTGTGTTATGGGTTTTTGTATTGTGTGCACACCTGGCCACTGGGAACAGGACTAAGGCCAACAATTCATTTCACATATAAAAGAGCCATCAGATGGAAATTACTTTAGTTCCCTACTCACCTAGGTCAGATTTATACAAGTGACCAAGAAAAGAAGGGCTCCACGTACCAGTCACTACCAATGCCAGATATCCAAACCCTGATGAACCTTGTTCTAGCCAGATCAATCAAATAATGAATACGAGCAATCTTTTTTCCTAGTCCATGTGTGTCTGGTATAGGAAAAATTAGTTATTTCCAACATAAGCTTAGATTACATTTTGTTCTATTCATGTGTCTCACCTTCAACTTGGGGGAATGTAATGTCTTTCCTAGACAAGACTATACTGCTTGGGACTTATGTTTGCAAACAACATCCCCGCAGTGCCAGTGACACACCTATCTGCTCTGAGGCGCCTGAACATAAGACGTACCAAAGCCTCTGCTGATGGTTAGTTTTAACAGCTTCCTGTAAGTGAAACATCCCAGTTGGTGGCCTGGTGGTTGGGGACTAAGTCAGTAATAGGTAGTAGTGAATAATCAGACAGCAGACCTTTACTGAACAGCTCCCTATAGACCATCCCCTCATTTACATGGGAAAGGAAGATGCTACCCAAAGGGAAAAACAAAGGTAACTTACTAGTTCATACATGAAGTCTGGATCTGAACTATTTGCCAAGAGATCTGTGCTCGTCAGAGTCTGTTCTGAAAATGTGTGGCACCGAAAGGCATCCCCAAAAGGAGGGTCCATTCCGCTCACACTGGGCTACAACAAAAATTGTTTGATTTTGTTAAGCAAGTGTGAAAGTAGAATGAATTATATTGTAACTATAATTCATTAAAGAAATGCTGCTTGTTCTTGCTGTTTGTTGAAATATAGTTGTCAGGAAGAGAAACATTAAGGTGTGAGACAATGGGTCCTCTTAAACTAATGAGCTTAAGAGCTCCTACTGAGCTAGGAGATTGGTAAAAGTATGAAAATAAGATATGTATGTATATTTGTCTGTTCCTTATGTTAAGCTTGTCTCCTCTTAGCTGTATATCTAAGATAGCTTGTGCCTTTGCTTGGGACTCACATATCTGGGTGCATTGGCAAAGCGCTTTGCTAATAAACAGAGTGGTCTGACAAATTTTGTGAGTCTTGAATCTGACTTTGACACAAGCTACAAAAGTTATATAAATATATACGTATTATATTATATGCGCATTTCTACACCCATCTACCTCAACTTTGAACTTGTTCTATACTTGCATTTGGAAGACTTTTAGATAAACAAATAAGCAAACAGCCAGTTAACGATACCCAGTGCTTTTACCCATGAGACACTAAAATGTGTATCCACCATGTAGCTACTAGATAGTTAGTCATTTATTCCTTTTTGTTGTTGACTTGAAATTCTCAGTTGTTTGGTGAGCTTAGTGATATTTTAGTGCTTGTAGAAGTGACAGACTAATACCCCTGGCTCTAGTCAATACTCTTGTGAATGGGCACTATCTAAGTTTTTCATCCACTGCTTCATCAGTGGGCCTTAATCTTGCCTTGTAGCACCCTTACTATTCTAGTCCTGGAAGCTTTAAGTACATCTCAATTATTTCACTCCTGGGTAGAGATTGATGATTTTACCATTTGTGCAATTGGTTTGTAATGGAACATCTACTGGGGGGGAACAGATGGAACTTTGTGTAGAAACATTTTGCAGTTAGGTTAGGATTATTGGCCACAGAAATAATACTATGAAGCAATGGCAGTTAAGGCTGCAAATGAGTTACTGCTATAAGCCTGATTTTTGCTCTCCATCTAAAATCCACAAAAGAAGTCACACTGGACTCAGACTGGTAGAAGTCAACATTTGTTCTATAAAATTTTAAATGAACTGGACAAGAGGTTCCTGAATTAGGACACTAGCAGGTCAGAATTTGTGGTGTTTGCCTGAAAACCCACCTTGCTAGTAGGTGGTGATCTTGCTGGAAGATGGTAAATGTGTTTCACTGGCTCACTCTGCAGGTGGCTCATATGCTCACAGACAGAGGTAAGTGTGGCTCTCTAGAAAGAGTACTTAGGGTATGGGTTAAGCAGCCGTGAGTTAACAACTCTAAGAGCAGTCAAACTGGAGGAGAAGACTTGAGCTTTTAGTTTTGTTCGTCCACTGATAATTAATTATTAAATAAAGCCAAACCCTAGAAGGGGGACAGTTTTGACTCTACCCAGCATCTTGGCTTTAACTTAAAGCAGATTGGGAAAGGCATTTCATTTGTTATAATTTATACTCTTCTTTTGAAGATTCCTTGTTAGCTCAAAAGAATCCTGTAATTTAGCTATACTTTTAAAAATGCAGCAGTGTATGTGTGTGGAGGGAATACTTTACATAAGTAAATCAACTGTAACACACACACCAGGCTTACCTGAGGCATTTCCAAGCCCAGATCCCCCAAATCCAATTCCAAACTTCTTGTTTTCTTCACTTTTTGATTCCTTTCCAGCTTTACTTCAGTGTCAGTGGGTAGCATATAACTCATGCAATGAAAGGGATAGAGGTTTTCCCTGAAATAACTTCAGTTCACGCACATGGCACTCTTCTCTTTGTAGACTTCTGTGTAAAATGATCAGACCAAACATCAAAAGTTAACATTTATTACACTACAAATTAAGTGCCACAAAAAGGAGAAAAGCACAGGGGTTTTCTTCCTTCAGAAAAAAAGTTAGTGTCCCAACATGATCATTTCTGAGGAAGCAAAAAACAAAAATTCCCCGCAAAACTGAATAGACCTCATGCTGGAACATGCCACAAGAATTAGTTCTCTTCTCCTCCCACACCCTAGTTTAAATGAAAAAGCATGGAACAAACAAGACCTAGCAGCAAGGTTTGCACAATTTAGACTATTTTCCGTTACCTTTTGCTTCACTGTGTTTGTATGTCCTCTATCTAGATTGAGAGCTCTTCAGGGTAAAACTCTTTTCACATGTCTAGAAAGTGCCCAGCACACTTTTAGGTCAATACAAACAACAGTCTTCATACATTTAATATCACAAAGTCAATAAATTCTAGAATGAGACTCATGTAATCATCTTTTCCAAAGTGGATATTGAGGGCATACCTGTTTTAGTGTTTTTCCTCATCCTTTTCTTACAAGTTCAGCCCATCCACCTCCAGCTACAATTTAATCAGTTTCTCATGCAGTAACATCTAGTGGCAGAAGGGAAGTGCAGCAGGCACACTCACTATTAAAAAGGGGAACTTTTCTATTGGAACTTAAAGTTTGGGCCAATTCCAATGTCATTACTCTTCCACTGACTTCTGCCTGGGCTGATTTGAGACAATTTATTCAATAGTAATTTCCTTGACTCAGTATCTTCTGTAGTCCCTTGGATAGTTCAAATGCATATCTAAATAAGGGCTCCTTTCCAATCAATCCTGCATTTGTAACAGCATGAGGAAGCAAGGCTATGAAAAAGTGAAGTACTTGGTGCAAACATGACAAAAAGCTCAGAAGATAAATGATGGTAAGTGCTGGAGAAACCGATTTATACATCAGAACTAACTAGCCATATTCATTCCTGGTGTAATTCCACTGACAGCTGTTACACCAGAGATGAATTTGGCCAAATATTTATTGGCCTTCCTTCCCACACCCCCAAAAACATGAAAGTCTCTTTAAGGAATGATGTGCACTGCCTGGATAAATCAGACAGCTGTTGTATGAGTATTAAACCCAACTATCAACCCTGAAACAACAGTGCAGGAATATCAGTTGAACCATATTTCCATTTCTTTGAATGTAATTTTTTTTATTTTACACACAATTCCCTTCTAAAAGTGAAGCCACTTGCTCAGATTATTTAAATGTATTCTCATTTTTAAATTCAGAAATAGCACTAGAAATGTTCTCCTACAGCAGAGTAAACATGCCAGGAAAAAAAGAATCCCTTTCTAGACGAACTAACACAGGAAGGTAAATTATTCCTTCCCATTGAGTTAGTCTAACATTTTGTATAGTGAATTTAGTATTTTTTAAAAGTCATTTACATCTTAAGGTAAGTGAAAGAGAATGCAAACAAAATTCTTGTCACAGCAAAATAAAGTGGTTTTTAAATCACAGAGTCACAAATATAAATAAAAACAAATATAAAAAACCATGAAGTTTCACATAGCCCAAATTTTAACTAGGCAAGACAATTTCTCAGTAAGACAATGCAAATGCTTCCAATTAAGCCACCCCTTTTAGGGCCTACGTGTCAAATAAAAACCAGCCAGCTAGTCCTTTCTGAAGTAAGATTCTCTTTCTATCCTCATATTTCCAACAATCCCTTTTTTATTTTTGTGTCAATTGATGTTTAAACTTTCTGTCAGACTGCCTGAGGGCACCAAGTGTGCAGCCTTGTCTGTCTCAGTGCACTGAAAACTACACAAAGAAGAGACATCTACAGAGCAGGCTTGCTCAATGCTGTGAAATTTCACATTAGGTCGCAAAATAGATTTTCTCATTAGTCTAATGCAGGAGCAAAACTTTGCACTTTAACTTAAATTTTAAAAAAAAGTATGGAAACTCATTTTGGAGCCTGGCTTTTCATATTTGTAGCTGGGGGGATGGGGAAGGGGAGGCAGGGTTGAGGAAATGGATCTCATCTTTCAATACCAATCTGCACGTCACAGTCTCTTTGCAATTCTGTATGTTCAAAGGGATCAATTTTATCTTCTATAAACTTAATGTGCCAGCATCTTAATGATTTTTGGCATCCAGAATATCTGAAACTGCATGTCTATGACGTGTCAAGGTCAAATTCTGCCTTTTTACAATCCATGCAACCCCACTGCCATTGATACACAAGGTATAAAGTCAGGGCAGAATTTTGCTCAAGTCCTATGGCAATGGGTTCAGTAATGATTTGACATGACACTTCCCAAAAGCTTCTCTGCTCCTGAATCTCCAGAGTCTGCAAGTGTTATGAAGGTTAAGGAACACATCAAACTTCCATAAATTTAAGTATGGTAGTTGTTGGTCTTCAACATAAACTCATAGCGTCATATTCTCAAATGTCTTGTGCCCTTACTTGACTAGGCAGAATTTTTTTTTTTATTTGAATACAAACTATGAAAAAGAATGATTACGTTTTTTTTCTTAGTCCAAAATCTCATCAGAACACTTCAATGATGGTACTTCAATCATACTTAGATAAATGCTAAAGTTCATACTCTATGGGTGACCTCTAGTATTTACTGGTAGTTCTGCGGACAAGACAATTAAATGGAAAGAGACAGTGACGGGCACAAGCTAATGACCCAGTTAGAGATTCTTAGTCCACAGTGTTCTCCACATTTACTATAGAGCAGGTCTGCCTTTTATTCTTTTCCATTCCTAAATTCCCTGGAATCATCAAAATCTTTATGATAAAACAAAAAAAATTTCACATTTATTTAACATTTTCTGGGGCTGGTAGATTATAATTTAATACACCAATCAACAATGTCTATGGAAACATGGGTTTAAAATCTGAATTGGTTGGAAAGGAAAATGAGTTTGTGGCTCTCAAAGGACCCATTTATCCACATAACACTACTATACAGTTCATCCATTATAAACAGTCTGTGCTTAAGACCACACTAGACCAGACTAGCAGGGATGCTGCAGATCAGGATTCAGCATACTGAATACAGATTTGAATGAATGGAAAGAACTGTAGGGGGTGCCTACAACAGGAGTATAAGTAATACTGAAGATCAGTACACTTTCAGAGTTGTATGGGAGCACTTGCCCTTTAAGACAGTTCCATTAATTCCTTAAACAAACATTAAAGGATACTGGGCATTGGTAATGTAATACACCCTTTCACTTCTATATCACTGATGCCCCAGGTGGGTTGTGATCATAAAGTTATAACCCACCACTATTCAGTGGAGTTTGTAAAATGAAATATTAATCTAAAAGCAGTTCCTAGAAGATAAACACACTTTTCTAACTGATTATCTTGCTGGTGATCTTAATAGAAACACTAAATGAACCACAGAGACAACTTTCAAGCTGGACCCTCCAATGTCAGGGTTGTTACACTGATGTGGTAGTGCAGGGGAGCTTGCATTGCTACTTCCTGTGTTTCATTCTCCTGGGTTGTAAATCCATCACCTTTCACCATCATTAAATTCACTCAAAAGAAACCCCAAAGAGAAATTTCCAAACAACTGCAAGAGAATCTAGCTGAATGGCTTTACAATATACAGTGCACCTCAATCTGCAATATGAATTATGTACTTTAATTAGTTATGAGCAAGATTGCTATTTAAGGTTTGTGATGTTAGATGCACATTTTGTACAGTTTGAAAATAGTAAGTATAGCTATATCTTTTGTTAAGGATTTGCACAGTGCCTATTATCACAGCAGCTAAGCACTTAGTTACAGAGTTAAAGTGAATTACATAAACAATTACATTTTCACTATCATGAAAAGTGTTTCAGCTGCTATTAATATGTCAAAGTTCCATTTTTAATACCAGAAGAAAGGGAGGAGAAAACATGTTTCATGGCTTCCCATGTCTACTAATCAATATTTTATTGATATTAATACTTGTACATGATTTGGAAGATGAAGAAATATAGCTTGAAAGTTTCCCCAAAGACCTATTAGGCCTGAGGACGAAGTCTGCTAGCATAGGTGAAGAATGCCAGAGATGTCACATCCCCCAAAACTATGCCCATGTAATTTAAGAAGAACAACAGTATGTACTAGGTGTGTGTACTGTACTTAAATGTAGCATTAATAATAATCTTTATTATTATTATTTTTTAAATTAACTAGATTTGTCTCCTGTGTTTTTGTCAGTGTCTTTCCTCTTCCTGAGTTTATTTCACTTTGTTTTCTGTTATGGAGAACATATCTTTCCCCCCACCTCCCTTTCTCTCCCTACATTAAGTTCTGTTTTATACCTCTTGCCTTATATTTTAAGTCTCACTCTTCTTTCTCTCCCCAACCAACTCCAGATGGTTTTTTGAAGGGTGGAATGTCTTCCTCCAACAACAGATGATCATAATGGTCCCTTGTCGCCTTAACGTCTATAAGTTTATAAATACATGTTGAAACTTCCCCCTGCCAAACTTGTATATGCATCCACCTGCACCTGCCCAGAGGCTTGTTTCCCCTCACTTTCTCCAACACCAGGATCCTGATAAAACTGCAGCAGCACAACCTGAGCCATTGTGCCTTTTGGCTTCTCCTCCCATCCTGAAAAGCAAGCAACAGCTCAGGACACACTACTCCCCAGCTCTCCTCCCACATTTTAAGAAAATACTGCCCCGCTGAACTGTTCTGCTATCAAATTCTTCCACTCTTCATCTTAAGAGTAGTAGGCCCTAGGATCATATTGCTTCTAGGCTTGCCTCTTTCCCTCAGAAGGAACCAGCAGCTCCAGTTGCTCTGCTCCCTCTCCCCAGTGAGATTACTCTCCCAAGATAAAATTTTGCCGAAAGCAGACTGGTTTTCAAGACCTGTAAGTGGTACTATTAAACCAGTGGTGGGCAACTCGCGGCCCGTCAGGGTAATCCGCTGGCGGGCTGTCAGACAGTTTGTTTACATTTGCATGGCCGCCCGCAGCTCCCAGTGGCCACGGTTCGCCATTCCTGGCCAATGGGAGCTGTGGGAAGCGGCGGCCAGCACGTCCCTGCGGCCTACGCCACTTCCCACAGTTCCCATTGGCCAGGAATGGTGAACCGCAGCCACTGGGAGCTGTGGGCGACTGTGTAAATGTAAGCAAACTGTCTGGCGGCCTGCCAGCGGATTACCCTGACGGGCTGCGTGCGGCCCACAGGCCGCAGGTTGCCCACCACTGTATTAAACAGAACTCTTTGTCTGCAAGCAGGCATCCACTGGGCTATACTTGCACAAAACAATGATCCATACTATTAATAACTTTAACTACTACAGCAAACAAGAAGAGTATGGTACTAGATTATAAAGACTAAATTCATAGTTTATTTGGACACACATCCTTATGCAAGAATTTCAGCCAAATAGCTCAAAGGTTACTTGGGCATGCTTCATTTCTGCATATTACATAAGCAGACTAACAGACGCCAGCAACTGATCACTGCCTTTTCACTGCATGTCATATTTCAAAGAGACTTTAAACAATACTGTTGCACTTAAGATTCTAAAAAAACCCTCCAACCACCTATCCCTTTTGTAATAAAATGTTAACTTTTCTGTGCATTTTGGGGTGGGCAACGGGGCTGGTGTTTGAATGGACATATTGGACTAATTAATATTTTTAAATCATTGAGCCCCACCTGCCTCACTGTTTTGCTGTTGTAGATGCTAATAGTAACATATTTTAAACAACAGCACCTTTTAAGCCCAAGGATTTCAAAAGGTAAGCATCATTATTCCTCTTCTAAAAGGACAGGGAATTTAAGTGACTTGCTCCAAGTCACGGCAAGTCAGTGGAAGAATTGGGGATAGCACCCAGATATCTTGATTCATATTCTTGCTCTAACCACTACACTGCATTTATCTTTAAACTCCAATACTACCAGGACCACTTTCCTCTGAACACCTACTGCATGGACATTTTATTCAAGAAAAACCTCACCAGACCAAGTGGAAAATTGCAGCAGGTTAAGTAGGATTACCGAATCTAGTGAAACAGTGAAGGACTGTTTTGTATTTTCATCCGTATTCAAGTGCTAGAGCAAGGATCGGTTGGCATGCAGCCCATCTGGGAAAGCCGCTGGTGGGTCGGGACGGTTTGTTTACCTGCAGCGTCCGCAGGTTCGGCCGATCGCAGCTCCCACTGGCCGCGGTTCACCGTGCCAGGCCAATGGGGGCTGCGGGAAGTGGCAGCCAGCATATCCCTCGATCTGCGCCACTTCCCGCAGCCCCCATTGGCCTGGCACGGTGAACCGCGGCCAGTGGGAGCTGCGATCGGCCGAACCTGCGGACGCTGCAGGTAAACAAACCGTCCCGGCCCACCAGCGGCTTTCCCTGATTGGCAACCTTTGGCATGTGGCCCATCTCTGTGCTAGAGGTTACACTATATTCAGACAAGTTATTAACAGCTTTCAATTAATTCTTAAGATCTTTTAATACTTTTAGGAATCAATTTTAACTGTGAAAGGGATCAATTAGTATATGGATTTTACCAAAGTACTGTACAACTAGAAAAGAGTTACTTTCACGAGAGACAATAATGAAACTGCTTTCTTCTGCTTACGTTTCATGGGAATTCACTGTTAGAAACAGAACAATAAAGAGAGAAAACGAAAATAAAACTAGGCAATTATATAACTGATCTTTTGGAAGGAGTGTCCTAACATAAGCAATGCTATAGAGATGTAGAATAAGAAAGTCATTGTCTCCATGCTTCTGCCAGTGCAGGGTACAGGGTGTAGAGCAGAGTCTTTGAGGAGGATGTGAGGGGCGCAAAGAAGGAAGAAATCCTTAATGCTCAGAAAACCCTGGGTGAAAGGAAATGTAAACTTATTCTAAGTCCCTGTATTGTGGAATTCTATTTTATATTTACGGAAACAATAAAAGTTTTGATATTAACTGGTGTCTCAACACAAAATGCTTCAAACTCACATTTTATAGCCAAGTGTGCAAGTGTAGTCAATGTATCCATTATCAAACAACTAATAAAAATATAATCCAATTGCCCGGGCCATCCAAAAACCTGTAGGAAATGTAAATGAACAAAAACAGAAGTGTTTATTTTTTCTTAAAATTAGTTATGGCACAGGCTAAACTTTAAAGCCTAAGGCAATGCATTCAAGTAATCATCCCCTAGTACCAATCTGTTAGGCAGATTTTCCTATATATTGGTTATTCTCTGTACAGTAGAACCTCAGAGTTACGAACACCTTGGGAATGGAGATTGTTTCTAACTCTGAAAGGTTTCGAACTCTGGTTGTTCTTTCAAAAGTTTACAGCTGAAAAATAACAATACAGCTTTGAAACTTTACCATGCAGAAAAAAATGCTGTTTTTAACCATCTTAATTTAAATGAAACAAGCACAGACACAGTTTCCTTACCATGTCAAATCTTAAACTTTCACTTTATTTTTAGTAGTTTGTGTTTAACACAGTACTGTACAGTATTTGTTTTTTTGTCTCTGCTGCCTGATTGCATACTTCCGGTTCCAAATGAGGTATGTGATTGACCAGTCAGTTCTTAACTCTGGTGTTTGTAACTCTGAGGTCCTACTGTACCTCAAATAAATAGCTCTCATAGGGTTTTACATGCTTGATCCTCAAGGAATCTCTCTGATGCAGATAAATAATTTTTTCATTGTACAGTTGGGAAAACTGGGGTACAGGTTAAGTGGTATGGTGTATCAGAGATGATCTCCTCTGACCACTAAATAATGCCTCTATCAAACACAGACAATCCTTTATAAGTTAGCTAGTGTTTGTACAGCACTCTAAAAGTGTCGAGAATTATAATTCATTTCTCACTCCAGGAGCTATACCATCAAGCAATGAGTTTTACAGGCCATGTGATCATTATCCACTTTCCTTCAACATCAAACATACCAGGCTAGTTGGCAATCTGAGGTATACCAATCACCTAAAATCTCTCAGACCTAGCAGTTTCCACCCCTTATCTAGGCTGCCCACAATGAACATGCACCAGATGCACCAGGTCCCCCCCAAAACTTCTGTATCTACATCTATTATTCTTACTCCCCCCCACTGCCCCCCCAAAAGTGTAAATGTTATAATTCAAAAAACCCACAAGGGTACTTCAGCTGTGCACAGAAGCAAGCTGTCTGACATATACAACCTAGATGTCAGCTCACCTTTTTATTACTCTATTTTGAATTCAAGTCTCTTACCGCTTGAAAGACTGAGAGTCAAGTCACATCACTGTTACACTGGTTTTACACCAGTGTGACTTCAAGGAGTTACCCCTGATTTACACTGTGAACAAAACAGGCCTACTGTGTTTTCAATCCAGAAATTAATATTTCAATGTGTACAGTTACAAACTTAAAATAAGGTATCTAGTCTGTACTGGAGTTTGAAAAAAGTGGAACATTTGTTTTAATTGGTTAGTTCAGAATGAAAGGTAGAATTCCGGTCCTGACATTAACACACTAATTATTGGATCAGTTACCGAAAATAATCCTCTAAAAAAAATATGGTGTGCCTCACCTATGTACACGCCACAGTTGTATTAAGGAACTGTCAAATCACAGGGGTGAGATTAGGGCATGCCTCATAACTCAAAGGGATGGAGAAGTTCAGTAGTTCACCAAAAAAAGGCCCTAATCATACAAAAAGCTCCCTGGCAAGCAGATGCTAGCTGAAAGCCCCACTGAAGTAGAGGAGGGTCCTTGTAGGTGCAGAAGTCTACCTATTTGGTGACCCATTGATTTGAAAGAGGATCTGTGCCAGGATCCATCAACACAAAGCTCCTTACAGGAATGATCTCATGGAATGTTAATATTTTCTTATTTATAAGAAAAGAACAGAAGGAAAGATGATCAGAAATCTCATGCTTGGATAAACACCTTAATTTGCTTTAAAAGGGAAGTAATTCAGATTAATATTGGATTAAACTCCACATTTCTAGAATAGTTAGTGAACCGTTTATGACATTTTCTGAATTTTAGATCAAACGTTTTTTGTAGAGCATCAATAACGTGTATGATTATTCCTTCATTTACAAAAGCCAGAAGTGAAAAGACTCATGGGAGAAGGAGGGAGGGTTTAAGCATGAAAAGAGAGAGAACATAACTTTAAAGAACCAAGTTACAGAGAATCTGTCTCCTTAACAATAAATGAAGATGTTTTACCCTCAGTTTCCTGATACAAACAAACAATATTAGAGATGAGAAGTCCTGCGAGTGACAGCAAGGAACTAGGTCCGCTCTGGGTCAGAGGGTAACTAGGGGAGCTGGTCTGGGTATGTGTGGGGTAGTCACAGCAGCAGAAGGGGTGTTCCACTCGTTTTGTAAACTACTTCCTGTCCAGCATGTGCCTCCTGACACCCCCTTGGCTTCAGAGAGCAGGAGCTCAACCTTCCAGCCCAATCACCTAGGTCAGGCATCTCCCCTTTCTGCATCGTCCCGGAGCCCTACCCGGGCCTCTCCCCGCCACCCCAAAGGGGAATCGAGCTGCCCTTCCTAGCACACCCCTGGCTGAGCCCGCCTGCCTCCCGCACCTCCGACCCAGCCCCCACAGGTGTTGTTGTCTCCCCTCGTCAACCCCTTGTGCCTGGGCCTCGCCCCCTCCTCCTGACCCACTAACACACCTCCCAGTCAACATGGCCGCCCCACCAACCAGCACCGAGCGCAGCCTAACCCGTGACACAGCCTACCCCACCCCCTTCCCAACCTGATTGGCCACCCAACCGCCCAAGCTCGCACACATTGGCCCGAACCGCCGCCACTCACCCGCCCAGCGGCTCTTTCAAGCTAGTGTGAGGCAACATGTAAACAAATCACTTTCAGAGGCTCCTCAGCTAGGCAGTGCCCCCCCCCCCCCACCAAAAGGAAGGAAGAGGGGGCCGCTACTTCGCTTCAGAGGGAAGGGATAAGGGAACCTACTCTCACCATCTCCACCGTCCAGGCATTGGGGGGCTTCCCTCGCCCCCCCCCCCGCCCGCTGGGGTGCCCACAGGCAGCTACTCTTCTCTCCTGGAGGAGGAAGACAGGGGCAGGAAGACAGGGGCAGGAGGCTCGCAGGCATCTAGGTTCGCCCCACAAATCTCCCTCCAGGGGAGAAATAAGGACGGATCTCCATGGCAGCTAGTTTCCAGGCCTGTCACAAGCCCATGACTCCTCCAAAAGCCCACGGATCCCCCGCCCCACAACCCCAACCTAGTTACACAGAGTCACAGGGCTGAGTTGGGAGACTCCCTCACCCATTTCCCACCCAACTGTCGCCTGTCTCCCCTATTTGCACTGATCCCTTATATACTGAGGGCTAAGCAATCCCTTCATCCACACTACCAGACCCCACAAAACCCCTGGAGGGAAGGTGCTTTAATCCCCATGATCGTAAAGTGCAGGCTCTGCTCCCCTTGCCACGGCACAGACTCCTAACAGATGTAGGTTGCAATGGAAGCCGACAGGCCACTGCTAACTCGGTGCACGCCCCTGCACATGCTGCTGCTTTCCTTTGCAGTCTCTTTCAACTCCTGCTACTAACTTGCAGCCATTCATTTCAAAACATAGCAAAGGCCCAAGCAGCGACAGCAGTACAATCACTGTGCCAACGGGTCGGAAACCTCAGAAGCAGAGAAACTCAGACCTCTGCCTAGCACGGGGCTGTTCCTATCATACTACCAACAACCGCCCCCTTGAAGGAGCACGGGGAAGTGTCTGCTGCCCTCCACACCCCAATCCGCGTGATACCTCCCCCATCCCATGCGCCTCTCCAAAACCAGGAGAGGGAATCAGAGGCAGACACACCCCCTTTTCACCCTGGGATTGTCCTGGCCTCAGTACCCCGGTCCTTCCTTGTGTGTATCAGCGACTCTCCTGACCTATTCTGGATGCAGCCCCTGTACCTCTCTGCTGGGTTAAAGGAGCAATACATGTAGGCCCCTCCCCCAGCAAGGACTGCACCAGCCTCCACACCGCTGCCCCCAGCCCTTATCCTGCCATGGGCTTACTAGTGCAACAGTCTCTGTAGCCTCCGCCCTGTCAGAGGCTGCTGCTACCGCCACCCCCACGACCCCTCCCTGCCCGAGGCTGCTGCAGCAGCCTGCCCCTCACCTGGCGTCCCCCCGACCCAGCGGGGGAAAGGGATGTCTCAGTAGGGGGTGCCGCCCATCCCGCTCCGGCCCAGACCCTCCATGCTGCTTTGGGGTTTGTTTTGTTTATGTCTCTTCCTGACGGGTTCCCGGAAATCGCGTGACTCGCCCCCGTCACGTGGGAAAGGGGGGGGTCTGAGAGCAGGCCAATCACAGAGAACAATGCACACGGCCTATCAGAAGCTGCCTAGCACGGACTCCTCTGTCATGTGACAAGGGGTAAGTCTCTGGAGGGGTCGGGGGGGGGGGGGATTGGCTCCCCTGCCCCTACAGTATATGCCAGGAGTGGCCAAATGTACTGACCCTGAGCTGCATATAACAATCTTCAGAAGTTCAAGAGCTGGAGTGTGCCTGCCAGGCCTGGGGGTTTAAGCCTTGCGGGGGGGGGGGCGGTCTTGGGGCTCCAGCCCCAGGGGAGGGATCTGCTGGGGCGTGGGGCTCCCCTGCGGGAAGTGCCTACAAGGGCTTCAGGTTTCAGACCTGCAGGGATGGGGTCTCAGGGCTCCAGCCCTGCAGGAGGCACCTGCTGGGGATGCGGGCTTCAGCCTCGCTCCTGCTGAAGCCCCCAGTCGGCACACCCCACAGGGCTGAATCCCTGAAACCCCCATCTATGCAGGGTGGAAGCCCCTAGCTCCACCACCCCACCGCAGGGCAGAAGCCGGGAGCTTCCCTACCGCCCCCCACCCCTGGTCTGGTAGGTGGAGACTTGGAGGGCTCCCCTAGCTGCACTTTAAAACCATAAAAGAGCTGAATCCAGCTTATGGGCTGCAGTTTGGCCACCCTGATATATATGCCATAAAGGGTAGCAGGTGGTCCCAAGGGAGTTTCCTCACTCAAGGAGCAGTGGGGTCTCCCAGGGAGTCACTGGAGGAGAGTCACCCCATTCACAGGGCTACGGGACTCCAGGGAGTTACTGATGGGAATTATTTTTATGTAGTTTAAAACCTTAAACCCAAGAATCATGTTTCTGTAGCTCTGCTGAATTTTTGTCCTCTCTTTATCCCTGTTCCTGTATGGCAGCGGTCCCCAAACTTTGAGGGTTATGCACCCTCTTACCCCAGTGTGCCCCCCAACCCCAGAGCTCTGGGGGGGGGATGCAGACAGGAGTAAGGGGGCAGAGGCTGGGGGTGAAAAGGGATAGAGAATAAGACGGAGAATATCTTACTGCCCTTATACAAATCCATAGTGTGCCCACATCTTGAATACTGCATACAATTGTGGTCTCCTCATCTCAAAAAGGATATACTGGCATTAGAAAAGGTTCAGAGAAGGGCAACTAAAATGATTAGGGGTCTGGAACGGGTCCCATAATAGGAGAGATTAAAGAGGCTAGGACTTTTCATCTGGGAAAAGAGGAGACTAAGGGGGGATATGATAGAGGTATATAAAATTATGAGTGGTGTGGAGGAAGTGAATAAGGAAAAGTTATTTACTTGTTCTCATAATAAAAGAACTAGGGGCCACCCAATGAAATTAGTGGGCAGCAGGTTTAAAACAAATAAAAGGACGTTCTTCTTCACACAGCGCACAACCTGTGGAACTCCTTGCCTGAGGAGGCTGTGAAGGCTAGGACTATAACAGGGTTTAAAAGAGAACTGGATAAATTCATGGAGGTTAAGTCCATTAATGGCTATTAGCCAGAATGGGTAAGAAATAGCGTCCTTAGCCTCTGTTTGTCAGAGGGGGGTGATGGATGGCAGGAGAGAGATCACTTGATCATTACCTGTTGGGTCCACTCACTCCAGGTCACCTGGCATTGGACACTGTCGGTGGACAGGATACTGGGCTGGATGGACCTTTGGTCTGACCCAGTACGGCCTTTCTTATGTTCTTATGGATGGGAGCAGGGCCGCGGCCAGGGGCCAAGGCTAGGCGCAGGAGCGGAGCCAGTGAGGGCTGGCAGCCAGGCCCCTGGCCAGGTGTGGCTCTGCTCCCGGCCTCAGTCCTGGAGCTGGGGACAGTGTGGGGACACAGTAGGGGCGAGACCAGAGCAGAATGAGGGGGGTGGGGGGGCTGCTGGGTGGTGCTCCCTCCTCACCCCCCATGGGGGCTTGCCCAGGCCCCACCGGATGTTACTCCACCCCCCTTAGAGAGGGCATACCCCACAGTTTGGGGACCTCTGCCATATGGTATAAACCCTCAATACAAAAAAAAAACTTGAAAGTTTGAGCCACATTTGGTACCTAAAGCTCTCCTGCAGCGGCTGCAGCCTGTAAGCAAGGGCTCTGAAGCTAGTGTGCATTGTAGTGATATGTGAATGTTTTTTCCCTAGCATCCACCCTGTTAAATCCAGATGGGCATTAAACAAATAAACAAACAAGCAAACCCCAGTTCTCATGAGTTTTTCATCCATTTATATCTCTCTGACTTAGAGAATAAATGGATTTTGACTTAAAATAGTTTGGTCTCAAAGTAAATTGTAAATAAAAAAAACACCTACTCAGCTGTGGACACAATTACACATTTTATCCATTCATATCCTATTTCTGCTCCTCAGTGCTGGCTGCTCAAACTCATTATTTCCTATTGGCTAGATGCAACTGGATGCCTATATTGTGTACTGATGAATTTCATTCTATTGCCTATAAGTCTAGGTCTGTTAAATAAACAAGACGTAAAGAATAGTGAAAAGATCATTGTCAGCTTCAAAAAGGCTTCCCTGTCTTACTAATTACTCCTTAGATTAAAACCAATATATTTGGAAAACCTTACTTACTTTCTGTTGTTTAGACTGCTCAGTTTACTTTTGCACTTACTTCACACAGGCCAACACAATTATTAGTACTTATTTGACACTATCCAAGAATGTGGTAGTTGCCTCACAGTACAAACACGAAGACATGGTCACTGTCTTGAAGATCTTAAAATCTATTGCCCCAGTCCTGCAATGTGCCAGGCACGAGCGCAGCAGTCTACCTACTTGTTGGTTCAGGACCTAATGTCAAATGGAGGGGTAACAAAACAGTAATGAGAATAAGGGAGGATGGACAGAGCTAACATCAATAAAATAATATCAGCAAAAGCTTATGCACAGCATGATGGAGCAAACAATTATTGTGGAAGAATAAATAAATGTCTTTCCCTCATCACAGGTCAAAGAGGAGAGGTTAGTGGTTTGGCAGACCAGTTCAGAAGGGCATTCCATGCATAGAAGACAGTGTGGGTAAAGTAGTGCAAAGAGAAGTAGACAATAGGACAAAAGAGTCATCTGTAGAAATGGTGACCACATGCACCCCTCTATTCACACACTACACATCCCTGTAATAATCTTTGTACAAAATATGCTTTGGTATTGTTTGAAAACTAATAGCTTGCTGGTGAATAATATCATGGTGGAATGTATGTAGCAATGTTAGTTTGTGAACAGAAGGTGAAATCATGACTGAAGTGTGTTTTCCAGACAAGTCTGGGGAGTGGGTAAACCTGTTTCTCAAAGACAAAGGACAAGTTGAAACCTCTAGCCAGGTGTCACCAAAGCTGATAGGTAATCACCTACCAAGTGGCTATTCTTGAGAAAGGAAGCGGGACAGGAACAAACAGATCTGCATCTTAGCAAATAGCAGCATGGCGACGTTTTCACCACCCGTCTCTTTTGCTATTGTTTACACTACGCACCTTTTAGTGACACAGTTGTGCCGCAACAGCTGTGCCGCTAAAAGGCACGCAGTGTAGTCACTGTTTATCGGCAGGAGAGAGCGCTCCTGCTGACAAAAAAGCTTCCACCTGCAACGAGCAGCAGGAGAGCTCTCCTGCCGACAGAGCACTGTTCACGCCACCGCTTTTCATCGGCAAAACTTTTGGCGTTCAGAGGTGGGTTTTTTTTCAAAAGTTCTGTCGTTCAGATTCCAGTGTGGACAAAGCCTTAGTCTTCATCCTCACAGCAGGAATGAACTTTATCTAGGAGTAACTCTCAGGAAAATACAATTTCAAAGGGTGACTGACTTATAAAAGGAGCAAAAACACTTCAAGTTCTCTTTCCCTCTTTCCCATGTAAGAGGATAAAGAAACAACCTATGAACTTTTGGAGCAGATAATGACCTGAAATTTAGTCAGCCCTGTTGCTGGGAGCCTGTGGTAAGAATTTCACTTTGAACCAAGTCTAGTTTAAGTTTAGAAAGCATTTTATCTTTATTTCTCTTGTAACCATTTCTACCTTTAATGCCTTATACTTTTACTCACTTAAAATCTCTTCATAATTAAACAAACTTGTTTTATTCTTTAATTAAAACTAATCCAGCATTGTCTTTAAACTGAACCGTGTAGGTAATTCCAATTATGGTAGCAAATTTTTGTATATTGATACCCTTAGAGGGGAAATGGACCTAATATTGTCCAGGAGAGGGCTGGACAGTGCAGAACACACATTGGGGGGGGGGGGGGGTGTGAAATCCAGGACTGGGAGTGTGTGGGGTTCACCCACCTAGTAACCAAGGCTGCTGAAAGCCAGAGCGTAGCTGGTGGTTTCTAACAGGCAGCTGGAGTCAGAGTTGCTAGACCAGGGTTATGGCTATACAGAGACACTCAGGGTGTAACCTGCATCCTGTTTGGCTGTTTGTGAGGAGCCCCAGCAGCAAAGCACTGAGAGACACACGAGGTTGCAGAGAAGGGGTGACATAGCCTGTCACTGATCTGGATTGCACAGCACAATGTGGGGAAAGAGGTGAAGACAGAAGCAGACAAATAGGACAAAATAGTCATCTGTAGAGATGGTTGCAGAAACAGAGAATGCCATATTCTGTAGGAATATTCAGTTCTATCAAAATTGAAACACTTCACAAAATCAATTTAGTTTTAATGGAATTTCATTTCAGAAGAAAACTAGAAAAAATTCCAACAATGTCAAAATGTCCTGTTCTGGCATTTTCAGAACAAGACATTGATTTGTTTTGAAATGACTTTTCATTGTGCATTTTTAAATTTTGTATCTTATCTCGCACAATTTTAAAAAGACAAAATTGAAAAATGTTTTAATTGACCCAAAACAACTTTTTTAAAATTTCCTTTATGAAGGATTTTGGAATTTTTGGGTTTCATTCCAATTTGGAATGAAGTCAAATTTCAAAATCCTTTAGGAAATGGAATTTCATCCTCTGCACAGCTCTATTAGTCTGCTTATAGTTGGTTTAATTTTTGGGTTTTCATCTACCCCCACTATAGTGCCATTGTATGGGTTGCAAATAGTTCAGAAAAAAATGTAAATCCAAACAGTTTTAACTGTTTATATTTTTTAAAAATAATTTTATTCATTTCAAATATTATTGTAAAAATAACTGTTAGCAAGACAAGAACAGAAACAGTAGCATCAAAATAAAAAAAATCAGGGTTGTTCAGAGAGAAAACAGTACTTGGAAATCTTGAACAGACGCCAACTTTAAAAACAAGTTGAACGTAATCAGCAAAGGTTAGCCAGTCTAGTTTTAGACTTAACGCTATATTAAATGGCAGAAAAAAACAATGGTGTAAATAGGCAGTTTTGTAAATCTTTTACAAAATTTACATTTTGGCTTCAAACCACCTGTCAATGTACAAAGTATGAGATAAAAAGAATAAAGCTCATGGGATGGGTTTCACCTGTGATGACTTTGAAGCAGAGAACTGTCTCCAGAGTCCAGTTGAGTGAGCCTCAGAAATTCAGCTGAAGAAAATACATACTAGATTGAGGAATTTCCCTTTATTTTATGCATCAGCACGGTGAGCTAATACTTCCTCTCAGAGACAGTTGTCAGATAGTTAATGTAAAGAACATTGAAGATATCTGCATTTTTTTTTTAAATGAGTATTACGTGGACCTCTCTTTATTTAATTACTATCATGCTGTCTGCTACATGGGTGCAATGAGTTAACACAGTCCTGGATGGCTTTTTGCATGTCTGCAGGAAGCCAAAGTCAGTAGTTTTAGACAGCCCTAAGTACTAGTGCTTAGCAAACACCATAGGTGTCAAGGCCTTTAACAGTGTCTCTATCCAAGTTGGGCACAGCACCCCCTACCTTATGGCAAAGGTGGGAGGGGAGTCCATGGATACAAAGAAAAGGGAGTTGCCTGGTTTTATAAAAAGATTCTCCCTGAAACTGAGAAGAGACTTCATAAAAATGTGCATGGAGTTAACCAACTTGTATACTCCTCTTTTGGATAGTAAATTAATAGGAACATTATTTACCTACACAAAAATCTGCTTTGTGACTATTGCCATGGTTTCCCACTTCACCAATCCACCACTTTCCTCATTCAAATTCCTCCTAAACTCATATCTGATACCTCCAAGTAGTTAATTTTGTAAAAGCGCTGAATTATATCCTGTTCCCCAGCATGGCTCTTCATTTGTTGCTCAGACTATAATATATTCATGCTAACACTCATTTTTGTGTTTTTTGTAACACATAGGCTACATCCACACTACCTGCCTGATTCGGCGGGTAGTGATTGATGTTCTGGAATCGATTTATCACGTCTCGTCTAGACGCGATAAATCGATCCCAGAACCGCTCCCCATCAACACCGGAACTCCAGCTCGGCGAGCGGAGGAAGCGCTGTCGTGTGGACCGGGGTAAGTACTTTTAAAAATCGATCTAAGATATTCGACTTCAGCTACGTTATTCACATAGCTGAAGTTGCGTATCTTGGATCGATCCCCCCCCCCCCCCACTAGTGTGGACCAGCCCATAGTGGTGAATATCATCATAGCAGACTGTATCTGGGGCTTGTGTATAATGGAGATGCCCTTCCATCTCTATATAGATGTGGTTAACTGCAATGGTCACAAAATCCTGGACATGTTTTAAATAGGAAGGCGGGTAAGTGTGTCAAACTCATGTAAGCATGAACTGGGATTTTGATTACACCCTGCATAGAAGAGGCTTGTTCACCATTTCCTGCACCTCAGTGGTTTCCAATCTCAGGTATTACTAGATTAATCTCTCCCCATGGAGGCCCAGCTGACATATATGGCTCTCACCAGTTATTTGTCTTTTTTCACATTTGGCTAGGACAGGCATGATCTATATTTAGAATTAGAACACCTTTGAGCACTCCTTGGAAGCAGCAGCTAGTACAAAATGTAGTCCTTGTGCTTTCTGCTGTGTACTGGGTCAATCCAAAGGGTTTGATATCATCAATACCCCACAAGTCCTGGCATCAGGTTAGCTAAGTAACAGTATCTTCACTTATGCCTTATTGAAATTGGCCATCTTATCTCCAAGATCAAATTCCTGGAATCAGGCAATAGGGCATTCTGGGAGGGATTCTCAGCTCTGGAACTCATTTATGCTGAACGGTCTTTCAGAGAATATCTTTTTCTAAGGCACATGCATATATCTATATCTAGTGTTTTTTTCCTAATTGCAGTCTCTAGCATTAGGTAGGGTTGGTCGCTGTAGCATAACTTAAGGTAGTTTAGTATAGAAAGTCACTGTCCTAATAACTGCATGCATCCGACGAAGTGGGTATTCACCCACAAAAGCTTATGCTCCAATACGTCTATTAGTCTATAAGGTGCCACAGAACTCTTCGTAGCTTCTCCAGATCTAGACTAACACGGCTACCCCTCTGATACTTGTCCTAATAATAACTCTTGATGGTGATTTAGCCCAAAGCACCAAGCTCTATTTTGTCATAGGCCTTTATATTTTCCATGATATATAGTAGATACTGAAATTGAACAACTTGAAACACTACAAGAAAGGATTCAGAGGAAAAGCAGCCAAGTAATTTCCCTCAGTATAGACCACCTGCTGGGGAGTTGGAGTTAGCTGGATAAGAACTCTTACATTCAGATGGCATAGTGAAACAACAAGCAATATTAGATACAGGCACACTGAAAGCTCTGAAAGTTTCAAAAGTTGAACTCTAACTAAGCAACATTAATGTTACAGAAGTCTAGCCAAAAACAAAATAACCATACAACCATTAGATGCTTCCCAAGAATGTTTCATATAAAGCAGATTTGTTTTATTCCCACGTACACAGAAATTTAAGATTAAACTTTTTGAGAATACAATCCATTGTAAAAATAAATGCCATAAACATGTGGCAGCATCTCCCAGCCACCAGTTTTACTGCACACTTTATTTTATGTACTTGTAGTCAAACAGAAAATGCCTGTGTATTACACTATAAATAGGCAGCCTAGTGTGTGGAAGTTTTAATAAAGCTCATGGAGAATGAGCAACACCGAGGACAAGGAAGAGGCTGCTCTCAAACTCACATATCCCAGAAAAAAATTAGAACTTAAATTTCAAGTGTAATCGAAATAAGTAGACGTTTATAGCACAGAAAAGGAGGTTAAATCTTATGTATTAGGCACATTGTTAAACAGTGTAAAAGGAAACCAGGAGAAAAATATAGGGCTTTGAACAAGCCATTTTAAGCACAATACAAACATTAAGGCATTAAGCAGGTTTGGTATCCAACCAGCTATGTTAAGGGCATCTTTGGATCAATGTAGCTTTTACACCTAGAGGAAATATCTTCTTTACCTGCAAAGCAAAAGGCAATTCAGTCATTCTCTTTCATATAGGCAATTTACTAGCCGAAGAGCTTCTCAGTGAATTAACCATGGCTGTTTGCTTTCTAGGAAGATGCCATGCTGTAAAGAAACAGTTGTGGCCAAGTAACTATAGAGTATGGACAGAATTCATCTGCTTGGGTGTTTGAAAGTTCTTTCTGCAGAGATCTATCCCCAAACCAGCACCATCTATGGTGTTAGTACATTTATCGTGTTTAATTGGGTCATATTAGAAGCTACCAGCTGGGAAGTTGTGCAGTTTTACAAATGGGCCTGATGAGAATTCTGGCAGGACACCTGGAATTTAGTAGCGTGTGCACAGAATCTCCAAAGTAACGCCAGGGATGCACATCCAAGATCTCTTTCAGCTGCAGTCTGCTTGGCAAGTTTGCTCTGGAGCAAGAAGCCCACTGAAGGTTGTGTGGCTCCATAGGTACACTGATGGCAGAAGGGATGAGCAAGAGATTGGTGCTCCTCAATAGCGTAATCAAGGTTGGATCTCTTAGCTAGTCCGCTCCAGCCTGAGGCCCTGTCAACATGCTTGTGGTCGGCCAAGCGTGTTAGGAAGTTTCTTGCCTCCGGACAGTAAAAGGTGCTTAGAAAACCATGTTGTAATCTTGATCAATACCCAGCATGGTTACTACATGTTTCTTCTGTTCACACAGGCAAGAACACACATGTGTAACTCAGTGACACCACGCAAACTGAAGGTTAAAAACCCACACAAGTTGCTTTATAGCTGCTTATCACAAGAAGTCAAGCAGAAAGGCACTGTCTCAGTAATTTGGATTCTCTGGAAGAATCATTTGACTGGATTCGAACTCGCTCTCCCACCTTCCCCTCAGAGAATGACCAGAAAGTCCCTCATATCTCCCACAGGGGTGGGCAATAATTTCCGCAGGGGGGCCACTCCACGAATTTTGGTAAGTCGTCACGGGCCACACATTTCTACTATATTAATGGAGGAGGTGTGGGGTCTGGGAGGGAGTTTGGGTGCAGGAGGGAGCTCTGGGCTGGTGCAGAGTGTTGGGGTGCAGGAGAGGGTGAGGGGTGTGGGCTCTGGGAGGGAGTTTGGTGCCCGAGTGTGTTCTGACCTGGGGCAGGGGTGCGAGGTGCAGGCTCTGGCTGGGAGGCACTTACCACAGGTGGCTCCCGGCCGGCAGTGCAGCAGGGCTCAGGCAGGCTGCCTGCATGCCGTAGCCCCATGCCGCTCCCGGAAGTGGCTACGGCCGGCTGCTGCTGGCACGTCTCTGGGCACCCCTTGAGGGTAGGGGGGCAGCGGGTCTCCGTGTACTGCCTGCGCCTGCAAGCACCACCCCTGCAGCTCCCATTGGTCGGGTTACGGTCAACGGGAGCTGCGAGGACAGTGCTGGGGGCGGGGGCAGCGTGCGGAGCCGCCTCTCCCCTGCCAGGGTCGTGGAGAGACATGCCAGCAGCAGCCAGCCGCTTCCAGGAGCAGCGTGGGGCTATGGCATGCAGGCAGCCTGCCTGCCCGAGCACCCCGCTGCAGTGCAGGACTTTTAGCAGCCCGGACTCGGAGATCACAAGGGGGCAGAGGAGGCTGGACAGAAATGTTAGTCATGGTGGGCCAGACGGAAATGTTAGATGGGCCAGATCCAGCCCGCGGGCCATATTTTGCTTACCCCTGTTCTATCAGGTATTAATCCCCCTTCTCCTCAGTACCAATTTATTTATAATGCTTTGGGATGCTACTCCACTAAAAGGGAAACATCTTCCAATAGATATTCTCTGGATAGCCATGTCTAGATCCCATCTCTCACTCCAGCTTGTTCCAGCTGGTAGTGGCAGCACACTCCATGGAGCAGACTGTTCGTTATTAATTAAAAGCAAGCCCCACCCTCTAGTCCAAAGTGTCCATTCTGTGGAGGTGATTATATTCCAATTCCAATCCCAGTCCCCTGGCCTTCTGGGAATATGCCAGCCCTTCTGCCTGTGGTCAAGGTCATTACTCAGCAGAAACAAGACCCAGCACAATCACACCAAACAAATCTAGCTTGGCCGCTGTACACTGTTAGAGCTTTCTATCTGCAGCAGATCCCAGCCTACCTTTGGCTTCTACTGAAACAGTAGGAAACAGAGACTTACATACACCACAGTCTGATACTATGCAGGCTCAACCTGATTTGGAAACACTAGAGTTTTGCTTAAAGGTTAGTACTCAACAAGATTTACAGCCAACATCCAATTGAGCGGCAATGTCAGCTATCATCCATATACTGCTATTCAACTATTTCAAAACACTAAAATTATAGTAGTGAGGGGGGATGAAAGCTGCAAGACAAAGGCAGTAGAACACAGTGCTTTGAATTATTCATTCAGTTCCATGGCTTCGTTTTTTATGCTGATAAAATTGGTCCCCACTGTTCTTGTTTGCACAGCAAGTCACCGTTTACATCGCCTGTTTCCAAATCCAGCCCTTCAAAGAGGATGCCTGGATTAATTGTGCCTCCAAAAAACCATTCAGTCCTGGTGATGATTTCTGATGTGTCCAGCATAAGCTTCAAGAGGTATTCCCATAGCACTGCTCAGCTAGTGACCACTAGGCTTATTTATCTTGTGGGCCAGCACTAAAAATACCACGTTGGTTTGCAAGTTTATGGGGTAGTGCTCCCACACTGTCACGAGCAACCTAGAATCACACTGGTTCTGGTCATTTGCACCGACTTCCTAGAGAGGAGAGTTGTACTGCATCAAACAAACTGTTCATCTTCATTTTCAAGAACCGTCACCATCTATTCTCACTCTACCCATCATCTCTCATTTGCTGTTGACTCTTGCTTCTGATCGGCCCATACCACCAGCCTCTCTCACTCAACTATTAAATTTTCAAACAAGCACTTTTGTGCTTCCTCCCATGCTGCCCCACCTGCTTGGGGGGAAGCTCTCTATAAACATCTGCAAAACTACCTCACTACTCTCCTTAAAACTTCCCTTTGCCACAATATAAAAAACCTGACAATGGTCAGGCTGCTGGTGTGCTGAGACCACCGCCTGTCATGCTGACAAATACTGTCTGTCTTATACTTAGGGTATGTCTCCACTAGAAACTTAAGTTGACTTATATTAGGTCAACCTGCACCACCGCAAACTGTGGCTGTATGTCCACACTACCCTCCTTGGGTCAGTGGTGCACGTCCTCACTAGGAGGGCTTGCAATGACCTAAGGGGGCACTGTGGGGAGCAGAGAGCCCAGCACCTCAGCTCCGCTGGCAGCTTCCTGTCAGGAGCCCAGCTGCCCCACAGGCTCCTGGTGGGCCACCCAGAGCGGGGGGCGAGGAGATTGGCTGAACAGGAAAGAACTTCCCAGGGCTTCTCACCTCCCTGTTGCCCACTGGGAGCGGGAGGAGGGACCCTGGGCTGTAGCTGCCCTGCTTTCTTGTCAATTTCATGGCTCCTGCCGTAAAATTGACAAGACAACCAACAGCCGATGTAAGTAATGCAGCGTCTACACAGACATTGCATCGTCCTAACTACACTGCCATAAGCCCATGCCTCTTGTGGAGGTGGAGTTATGATGTCGGTGTAGTATGGCACTTACATCGATGGGAGCACGGCTGTAGTGTAGACACTGACATAATTAGGTAGATGTAAGCTAGGGTGACCAGATGTCCTGATTTTATAGGAACAGTCCCGATTTTGTGGTCTTTTTCTTATATTGGCTCTTATTACCCCCCACCCCCGTCCCGATTTTTCACACTTGCTGTCTGGGCACCCTAATGTAAGCTGCCTTACGTCAACCTAAATGGGTAGTGTAGACCAGCCCTCAGACTAAGATTTTTGAGGCAGGAACCATCTTTTTGTTCTGTGTTTGTACAGGGCTTAACACAGTGGGGTCATGGTCCATGATTGGGGCTCCTAGGCACAACAATAATACAAATGATAATAATGTTACTCTGGACAGTAAAGGTGCAGGGATTACCTCCTCTGCAGGAAGATGGTCAGGTCGCCTCAACCATAATAGTGTAAGGACTTGAGGATTGTTAAATAACAAAACCAACTTCTTTTGGGTGTTAAAGGGAAAAAAAAATACCCCCCTCCCCCTATACCCATTTTCAGGGCTCTCATTTTGTTGCTAGAAGGAGGAAGGGATGGTTTCCCCAACACCACCTGCTGTCACATGGTGTGGCACTCCCCTCCCCATCCTTTCAGAAATCTAGCATCCTAGTTCTAACATCTCAGTCTCCAAAGGAGATTAAAAGCACCCAGTCCCAAACTCAAATCCTTCTTTGTTACAGACTGCAAAAATACTGCTTTCTCTTGTGAAACTGCCCACTCATTATCCATACTATTGCCTGAGTTTTCACTGAGCATTTAGCAAACCCAAAGACATAACTGGAGAAGGTCTCCAACCATACTTACCTAGTCCACAAAAAAAGCAGCAGAGAGGAGGACAGACATCCTTAAGGCCACTGATACTGAAGATACCAGATTGTTTCATTGCTTAACTGTGGACCAAAGAGAGGGTTGAGCTGGGCCAGGATCGCAATCAGCCAACTGCAAGGGGAAAAAAAAAAAAAAAAGACATCAAGCGTATGGATGACTTGGCCAAGGCATAAAGGGTATCAGGAGACAGTAAGACAAGATCGCTAAAGGTCTAACACCAAGTCAAAATGCTGCTAAGCCCAAACTTCTAAAGGTCTGACACTGATGGAAGAGCTCTAGCACTGTATTACACCTCAGAAGACTGTAGCATGTTTGGACTGAGAACTATCCTGTTCAATTTAAAGTGACACTGTCAGTTGGATTTGATAGCATCTTTTTAATTCGCTGCTGCTTCTTCTTGAAAGGTGAAGTGCTCTGGGACACATTCCCATCCTCTGGGCCCATGTTCCAACAACACTGCCTCCAGAGCTGCTCAAGGCCCCTCTGTATGGCAGTAGAAGGCAGAGAGGGTTACTAAAGCGCATCACCTTCCAAATAAGGAGTATGCGTCTCATTTACTTTAACCATAACTATGCCAAAATGTTTAGATATACAGAATACAGATGAAATTTGAATTGAAGCAGAGCATCTTTTATACCAATAAACATTGCAACAAAGATTAAATTGAGGGATGGAAGTACAATCTAGCAGTTAAAACAAAGGAACAGGAATTGGGAAATTTGGATTCTATTCCTGACCTACTATGCAACATTGGCCAAATCACTTAACATCTGTGCCTGAGACATTCCCCCCATAAAATCAGAGATACTAGGCTTGGCTTTACAAGGAACATTACGATTCAATAAAAGGTCTTAATGAAATGTATTGAACACTTTCAAACCACCAGCCCCCCAATATAATTCTTATACGAGCCTGAACAAAAATAGAACAAATTTAGAACGTAAGTCAGAGAAATGGGAGTCTACATCAAAGAGGTGCAAAGCTACTGAAACAATGTCGATAACAACAAAATCCAGATTAGCAGCAGCAGCCGCCTCTCCCTCAGAGCAGCTGACAGACTAACTCAGCAGAAACCACAGCCAGAATGCAGAACAAGAGGAATTTGGGATGTGGAAAATATCCAGGAAAGCTGAACAAAAATAAATATTTCAGTATTATAAGATGTACTTGCTTTGGCTTTTTCTGAACCTGTAATATTTACAAAGAAACCTCCTCATTTGCATGGATTTAGATCTATGTAAAATACTAACTATATAAACATGTTTAGTGAACATACTGTCTTATCCATCGGCTATTTGTAGAATCTTTGTAAGGAGGAGAAAAAGCAGAGCAGCTTTGAATGGGAGCTGCCACAAATGCATCAAAGTGCTTAGGCAGTCATGGAAAATTCCACATAAACCTGGATGCTTTGACCAGCAAATGAAGGGCAGGTCAGGTCAGCTTCAAAATGGCTACAGAAGCCTTAGGCAAAAGATGCAGGGTTAGATGAAAGGAAGGTCAATCCTCTTGGCACTGACAAAATAAATATTTGTAAATTTTAGTGTTGCTTTTATTATTGAACACCAAGATTAAGTAGGCCATTAGCTAAAGTTAAGCAAATGCTGCTCCCATAGTATTCTAACAACCCCTCATTCCTCACACATTCAATAGTATTCTGAGTGTAAATCAACAACTGAGACTAGTCGCTCATGCTGATATGCACAATGGATATTATGAAGTGAGTAAACGTCCACCCAGGATCAGTAGGAAAATAGCCAATTCATTCTCACTTGTAAACTGAAGAACCAGAATACTCTTATTTTTTTATCCCTAGCTACTGCACAGAAAGGGTCACTCAGCATCACACACACATTATGTTGAACTTAGCCTAATCCTTTTACTATATCAAGAAAATCCCTCAAGGTTCATTGATTTGCTAAAAATTCTCCCGTCCATCACCAGAACTCTATGTGTAGCCCACTTGCAAGTTATTTTTCAGATACAAAGGCAGTTTAGAGGGGTACCAGAGTGCATTGTACCAACTGTCATTAACTTCCTGAACTAACAGGGGGGCAGAGGGTGGGAGAAGGACGGGAACTGTTGATTGCTGTAAAAGGATAATTTGCCTCTTTACACTGTGCAGAGAAAGGAACTCCAGGCACCAATACACACGCCCAGACCTCTCCCTATGTTCACTGAGATCAGACCCAGAACTGCTGTGAAATAAATGAGCTGGAAGCTCATTCTGAATATTGACATGTCCACAGCTGTACAATTAGGCTCTAGGCAAACACTGTACTGGTTTCAAAAGCTATTTGTTAGAACCATGCTGTTTACAGAACTTCTGAAGCACAGTGGCATTATAGGTCAATACCCATATTGCTCTTTAGCTCCATTACTTCCCTGTACAAGTGCTGGGGGTCTGATTACTGAGAACACAGTAGTAGAAGGTAGGGGAGCACAGAGTTCAGAGCTCTGAAAGACAGAACTGTGGAAAGCTTCCCCACCACACACATTTATCTTAAACCGGGCTGCTTTACACTATAATCTATCACGACAAGGCACAACAAAACGGGGCATTCAGAGCACAATAAAAGAAACCTCTATATTCAACATCTAATGTTTTAGTGCTGCTACATTCCACATGCTACCTGCTGCAACAGTCAGTGTTAATTATCATGCTAACTCAAAGAAATTATGGTCCATCATGATCAAGTATAACCATGTCATTTTATTACTGTATAGACGTCACAGCAATTTTAATTATAATTCCATTCTAATGGGCTGAACATTACAATCCATCTCTCTCTATAGCAGAATAAGAGCTCAGGCTCTGGTTTCTATTTAGATTCCAATTTGGGTAATTACAGTCAGCCCACCCAGAATTCTCCTGCAGATGCAACTGATGGAGTATTCCAAACTTTCTATTCTGAACCACTGGGTAGTACTGCTGTGTGCTCCTACACAGATAATATCTTCTACCTCAGAAGTGGCTTCAGTGATCTCAAAATAGATGTAGCTGAGCACTCTGGGTCTTTGATGGAAGATACCACAGAAAGAAGAACTTCTTATCAAAAAGGCAATAAGAAAAAAAGACCTGGAACAGACATTGCTTGTGTCTGGTAGAGTATTATGAGCCAAGACTATTACAAAAATGGAACATTTTTTTTAAAAAAAACAGAAGTAGTACCACTATATACTCTGCTTTGAGTCCCACCATGCTCCTGAGGTTTTGGTTACACTTCTTTTAGCGAGGTACAGCATACAGCACATGCACAAAAGGATATACAGTGAATTGTGTAGTTTCCTACAAAGCAACCAAATTTGTACAGCACAGTCAACAAGCTTAATTGGGATGACCCCTACCAATTACACACATAGAGGAAGCCAGTTTATTTTATCAAATGGCCATGATTGCTGTTTAACTGAGATTAAATTGGAATACATTCAGTTTAATGCGGATGTATTTGGCTAGTGCCAAGTAGTTAAGAGGCATTTAATAGATACAAAACTGAACTTCATTAAGACTGGCGCTATCAAAAGTTAAAAGAAATTAAGATAATTTTTATACTTGCATTTTATTTAATCCAGAATTTCAAGACAAAGGTTTTGTAAAATCTGCATAATAAGGAACAGCCACTTCAGCAGAGTGGTAGGTCCTTGCAAGGGAATCTCAAGTACAGGGGACTATGCTTGTGACAGTGCAGTTTACATCAATTTAACTCCGATACCAATATAATAAATACTTTCACACTAAGAACCTTTCATCTGAAATCCCAAAGCTCCAGTAGGATTAACAAATGGAATGTAAGTGCAACATTTCCAGAAACTATTTTTTTAAAAAACAAATCCATAAATATGCAACACAAGGCAATTCTACCTTGGAGCATCAGAAGAGACATCAGTTCTCCTCCACATTCATAAAAATAGAATCCAAAGATGTAATTCCATATGACTGACTGTGTATTCACTTAGGTTTTGTCTACACTAGCACTTTTGTTGGCAAAACTTTTGTTAGTTGGGGTGTGAAAACACCCCACTGACCGACATAAGTTTCACCGACAAAAGCGCAGGTGTGGACAGCGCTAGGTCAGCGGGAGATGCGCTCTCACCAGCATAGCTGCCGCCGCTCATTAAGGTGGTTTAATTATGCCAGTGGGAATGCTCTCTCCTGCTGGCACAGAGCGGCTACACAGGAGACCTTACAGTGGTGCAGCTGCGGTGGTACCACTGTGAGGTCCGTAGTGTAGACATAGCCTTAGACATCACACATGAATACTTTAGCTTCTTCCACTTTTTCTTCTTTGCAAGGTGGAACTGAGGTCAGAGAATAAATCCTGGACTATGTTTATTTGCATTTATCCAAATTAGTCAATCTATCCTCTCATTCAAACAGCACACAAGAGCAGATTACAAGCCATTTTAATGAAGAGCAGTTTTACCACTGCCCTATTCCAGTACAGCAGTTGCTAACCCCTTTCAGTACTTCCACAACCACCTTTTGTTGAGGATTTCAAAGCATTCAATCAAGCCTCAGCCATTCTGTGAAGTAAATATCTCCATTTTACAGATAAGGAGTCTGAGGCACAGAAAAGTGAAGAACCTAGTTTCCAGGGATTCCGAGAACCCTTAAGTTTCATTAACTTCAAGGGGAATTGCCTGTGCTCAGTACCTAAAAAAACCCTAGCCTTAAGTGGCTTGTCCAAGACCACACCGCAAATCAGTGGCAGGGCCAAAGTCAGAAATCTAGATTCCCAATTCCCACTCTCCTCAAACTTTCTGCTCTCTAGTTTGATTTAAAAAAATAAGAAGAAGACAGACAAGCATAGTGCCTCAAAGCTAAATGGGCAGAATCACTGTACCCCAAAGACCATCAAACACAGCAAAGAGTTACTAGTGAAAGTGAGGACTTTGCTTCTCAGTTTCACTTGTACACATGTACAGTGGATCACAGTCTTGCCAGGGCCCACCTGATTACTTCACAATGCACTGGATCTCTATGAACCTGAGATGCAGACTGAATGACACTCCAAAATTCAAGTTATTGGGACCACAGCACTGCTCCTAAATACAAATAAATAAGCCATTCACATTTCCCTAGATAGAGGTCGTATGCTCCCTCTATTAGGAGCTATGAATCTCTCTCTAAAAATCAAGATGCTACAGCCATATTATGCTGCTCCTCTTTCAAATCATAATTTACCTCATCTGCTCATAGTCTCAATACAATTTTCATGGTGAAATAAGAGGAACACATTATGGATATTTAATTTGGCAAATATTCGTGTTTACACATAGAGTCTAAGGAAGTTGGATAAAGATGCCTCCATTGACTTTCTATAGAATCGCCTTCATGAATTCACAGCAGTTAAGTGTATGAGAGTGTGATTTCATTAACATTTTGTGGACTACAATTCCCACATATGCCAGCTGAAAATTAATCAGTACAGGCTTTTCATAACACTGCATCCAGTAATTCTCTGACAGCAAGTCTTGGTCTAATTTAAGTATTAAAATCTACTCTTAGGCATTTCTTAGAACACTCAGCTTCCCCTACCACAATTAGTACTTGCTTTCCACAAATACAAGACAGCATGCTCCAGGCACTCATCCTTAAATAGGCAGATACCCACACAAGAAATAGCTTAATATAAATGTTTAAAGTTATCTATTTGATGGCTGCTGTTCAGCCAATAAGTCAAGTTAGGTTAGTATATATTTTGTGAGAGCATAATTATGCTACTGGGTGGTTATTCCTATATGAACTGCAAGTGCGACGGACAGAGCTATCAGTGCTTATGTACAGACATCTTTTCATATTTAAATATAGATTTTTTTTTAAATGGCTTTTTAAAAATAGGACATGTCCTGGTTTAGCGTGTTTTTAAAAATCAGCCAGGAGGCAGATTCTATAAGGCTTCACATGTGAAATACTTCAGGCCTGTTTAACCATAAACAGAAACTGGACCTTGCTTGTATAAAACCTGAATATCACAGCATTAAACCAAGCCAAACCCACACAAGCTTGTGTCCCTAGACAGCTCAGATGGAACAAGACAGACCTTACTTTAAACATGCCATCTACTACAAATAACGCAGACACTAAACATGGCTTTGTGCTGCCAATCCCTGCACCCAAAGTCACAGAAATTGAGATGTATCCCTCTAAGAGGTTATTTATATTAAGCTCATCACCATGGTATGTTATGAGTGAAGGCTTGCAACTGGAGAATGTGTGAACACTCCCAAGTGGACTTGTTCTGTCATTGAATTATGAACAAGTCACTTAGCAAGGTGTACCCACAACAGATATGTCAGTTTACTATCTGTACCAGTCTGTACTTGGAGAGAAAAAAGTGCTGTGTAGAAATGGCCTGAAAGATATTTGATCTCAATCACAAGTCCCTATCAAGAGGAAGAAATCATTTCACAGAATTAAGGGTTTTCACTGCAGACTGTACCTATAACTCATCTATTTATTGGGAAGGAAAGATAATATAGGAAGCAAAGAGGGTTGCAAAGTGTTTCCAGGAGTGCAGAAGCTGCTCATTAGGTGGCTAAGAGAATTGTTATTAATACCATAAAATAAGGCATAATCAAGGAGCACAGTATTGATTTCAGTGGAAGTCAAGGGCTCTTGGCACCTCAAAGGATTTAGGCATGGTTGACCTGCCACTCTATCACAATAGGTACACACAAAGAGTTATTACAATACAAATTATTCGAGAACTGAGAAACCCTCAAGAGGCTTGAGCTGAATAACTCAAGGTCTGTAAAACAGAAAGCAATACCCAAGATAAATCAATATAAAAGTACTAAGACTTTGGGTAGATGTCCGAGAATAAAATTCATCCAGATTCTCTTTAATATATTATCCACTAACTGGGGAATTTTTTCAAGATTGCTGAAGGTATTTAGGAGCAAGAGTTCCATTAACTTTTAAAGGGAGTTGTGTGCCTAAATCCCGTTGGTGCTTTGAAAATTCCCCCCCATAACATTTATTCACTGAAGAGGCCTTTTTCATTTTATCAGCTGTGCCATTATTAGGAGGGGAGGCATTATTTATACTTACAAGAGGTAACAGCAAACGGCACAGGTCACCAGCATTGTGTTGATAACACTGCAGAAAGAAATAGGAAAAAAAGACAAATATGATTAAGAGTCATAGGCACAGAAAATAAACCTAAGAATGCATTTGGCTATGATCACATGCAAGGTGACTCAAAATATGAATGTTCTAATGACAATCTAATTTCTTGTAATGTAACAGTATAACTAGAAGATAGATGTGCCTCTCTAACCTAGGACTCTGCACAGATTTAGTTTGCCATTTGCAAATAAAAGCATCTAATTTTTTTTAGTAGTATAAATATTTAAATACAAAGCACAAGACCATACAGCCTTGTCTAAAAAGACTTTTCCAAAGAGAAGATCTCAAGCAACAAGCTTTCTTCTTTTTTTACAATTGTTTCTACACAGTAAATCAGAACCAAATCTTAAAGCACCTTTTCTGTTAGATTTATATGTGAAAACCCAAAGGTTTTGGATACTCTGTTTGCAGAAAGTCTCATTGAAAACCAGGAAATTAAGAGCCAATTATTTTGTTTAAAGTGAATCCTGTGGACTGTAATTATTGTAAAATGTAAATTTCTTTAAAGGACCAACAAAATCGATAATATGACAGTTGCCCAGAATTGGAAGATCCTTATTGGAGGGGACTGTCGGAGTAGGTGTTACTAAAATGACAGTAAAGCAACTAAAGTTGTAGTGGTAAAATCGTGGCTGAACAAACATTTCAAAATCCTATATAGATGGGAAAATTATGTTTTCCAAGAATGAGTCGTATGTTCTGCCCATGGAGCTCAATGGAAGACGGGTATTCTGTGTCATGATTTTTTTTTATTACTTTTTTTTAAAAAAAAAAGAGGAATTCCTCTATATGTAGGTTTTCAGTTCTGTAAGAAGAGTACAACCTAGATAATAAAAATCCTAATCAGCACTGGAAATAGGTAGATCAAGCTATAAAATGCTTTGGCTTCTCAAGCTATAAAATGCATAAATCTGCTCAAGAATAGTAACTTTAACATTAATGCTGGTGTTGTTTCTAAAAAGTAGATTAAAAGACAGTACAAATATAATGTATAGAGTATCTTTCAAATACACTGTACAAGAAATTTGAGAGATGCAAAACAGTGAATGGTCTATGCATTATATATGAGAAGACAATGGTGGTGTTAATTGGGTGAATAAATTATTCAATTCTTGTGGCCAGAGCATCATGGGCTGTGGATGGGGGGAAAAATAGCGGTCCCTCTCCCTCCCCTCCCCCTTGCTCCTGGATGGCAAGGCCTTGGTGTTGGTTGCTGAGGCCACCCAGCAGGGGTTAGGCCCTGCCCCCCCTCTGGAGACAGCAGGGGCACAACACTGGAGGAACTGGCAGCGGGTGAGTTCCCCACCTTCCCAGGGGTGGTGGGGCTCAGCCTTTGGGCTCCATCCCTGGGCCCCATCCTCCAGCTGCAGGGCTTTAGGCTCTTGCGGTGGGGCTTCAGCCCTCCGCTGCCTCCCCCACCCACCCCCATCATCCCTGCGGCCTCCCCCAACCCTCCATCCAGGGCTTCATTTATCCCCAGGCTTGGCAGAGCTGAGTAAGTCTGCTGTGCAAAGTGATACTTGTATGTTTGTTAATAACACTTTTCACAACAGACTTGCTAGCTAGCAATAAATAAATGATTTGGACATGTATCCGTGCATATTCATTGGGTTTTCCCAAAGCTAATTAAGTATTTTAGGGAAAAGTATGAGAGCTGCCACCAGCAAGAGCTGGTGGCAAATGTGTCCTGAGAACCCCTGATAGGTGCTTATGTGCCCCTTCACCCTAGGAGCACTTCCCAAGTATGTAAGAACAGAAGAGCAACATCTTATGATCTGGTGTATAAATACAGGGAGAGCATTCCAGACAGCAGGATGTACAGAGAAAACGGTTCTTGTGTCATTAAAAGCAGCTAAACAAAAGCGACACTACAACAGGGGGGAGGGATAGCTCAGTGGTTTGAGCATTGGCTTGCTAAACCGAGGGTTGTGAGTTCAATCCTTGAGGGGGCCATTTAGGGATCTGGGGCAAAAATTGGGGATTGGTCCTGCTTTGAGCAGGGGGTTGGACTAGATGACCTCCTAAGGTCCCTTCCAACTCTGAGATTCTATGATTCTATGATATGCCTATCTCATAGAGCTGGAAGGACCTTGAAAGGTCATTGAGTCCAGTCCCATGCCTTCACTAGCAGGACCAAGTACTTTACCCTGACAGATTTTTTTTTAGGTTGGATATTAGGAAAAACTTTTTCACTAGTAGGGTGGTGAAGCACTGGAATGGGTTATCTAGGGAGGTGGTGGAATCTCCTTCCTTAGAGGTTTTTAAGGTCAGGCTTGACAAAGCCCTGGCTGGGATGATCTAATTGGGGTTGGTCCTGCTTTGAGCAGGGGGTTGGACTAGATGACCTCCTGAGGTCCCTTCCAACCCTGAGATTCTATGAACAGCAGCTGCACGTGGGGTCTCAGGCTCAGTCCCTGCAGATGGTCAGCGATCACAGCAAAGCAGCACATTAGTCCGCACCCCCCCCCCCCGGCCCCCCATCACATGACTCTGCTCAGGAGGAGCAAGACAGACACATTCAATCAGAATCAGACAGAAAATAAATAAAAAGGGAACTACGATGAGCAAGCGGCACAAGGCCACTTCTCTCAGGCAGAATCTGTCTGCGCTACCGAGATGCAGCCGGACCCCCACCCCTGGGCAGGCACCTGCTGCCCTACCCCTCTCCAGACGGAGGCCTGGATTATAGGAGGGTCGAGTACTTATTGCCAAGGCCCTTCCCTGGTTTTATCGACTATGCCCCGCCCGGCAGGCGAGAGGGAGGAGCCCTACAGGCGTTACCGGGGTAGCGGGGGGACACGCAGCCTGGGGAGAGGGGAAGGCGGGCCCCCGACGCCGATTTCAGTTGAAGAACGGAAGGGGACAAGAGGCCCCCCCGGGGAAGAAAGAGCCAGACCCGCTCCCCGGGTGCGGGGGGGCCACGGCGGCCACCACAGCCAGGCCAGACTCACAGCGCTGCCCCAGGAGCCTTCTTCCCCGCACAGCCCCCACCCATGGCGCGCGGCCCTGCGCCTCTCCCCAGTCAGGGCGGGGGGACATGGGCTCAGCTCCCGCATCGGAGCTCTCCGCCGCCGGGGGGGAGGGTGGGGGACACTCCCCAGCCCCGGACGGGATCAGGATCCGCTCCGCTTCTCTCCCGGCGGCCCGTCACTCACCCGCGGTTGGGCCCCTTGGGCACGAGCCAGGGCAGGATGCCGCCGACTACCCCCCAGAAAACGCTCATGACGATGATGGGCACAGTGAGGCCGCCGTACGCCATGGCTGGGCTGGGCTGGGCTGGGGCTTCACCCGCACACGCTCGCGACGGCACCACTCCGGGGTCGTCCGCGGCTCGGAGTCGGCCGCCGCCGCAGCTGCTCGCGGAGCCCCGCCCCAGCCCCGGCGACCAACCAGCGCCCGGCACGTGACATTGGCTCGAGCCCGCCCTGCCCGGAACCCGCGCGCGACCCGGCCGGTAGTGGGGCGAGGCACGCGCGTGCCCGCGACGGGGCTCACAGCGTCTGCTTTACTCAGCCCGTTCGACAGCTGGCTACGGGATCTCCCGCCCCTCGGCAGGAGACCTTGGTTTCCCGCACCGCCCTTGGCAATAGCTGGTGCCTATAGCCCCGCAGCCACCACCTGCGGGGTGGAGCGCAAGTCCAGTCTGGGGCTCCTGCGGGGGGGCCCTTAGGCCTAGCCCCGGCGGGTTCCCCAGTCCTCTCAGCAAGAGACATGAGGCGGGCAATCCCCCAGCACACGGGGAGAGGACAGAGCAGGGCCGGCTCCAGCCCCCCGGAGGCTGGAAGGCCGCGAAGCCCACATCCCCGCTGCTCATTCCTCACTGCACAGTTACAGGGGGAAGAGGGAGCAGATAGATTCCCACTGCCTGGCTGTGCGAAGCAGGCCATATGGACTCTAAGCTTGAATAGAACAAGAAAGGGGACTCCACCACGCCAGGAGCTGTAGGAGAAGAAGAGGGCAAGCCATACCCTCGAAAATTTAATTTAAAAGAAGAAGCCAGAAAGAAATGGAACAACTAGTGAAACTCTTCTGAGGGTGCTGTCAGCTGCAGGAGCAGCAAGTTCAATTGCTTTGTCCATGTGAAGTGGTTTCAACTTGGATTCTTCATTTCCAATCTTAGATTGTAAGGGCAGAGACTATACTTCTGTACAGCACCTACTGTAGGAGGGGCCGTATCTGCCACCATAACAAAACTGATGGGCCTTTGTTTGTATAGCACACATAGGACTATACATTTGGAGAATGTGAAGATAATCCTATCACACTCATATCAGTGGGAAGATGACCCTTTTTTGCTCTAAAGCAAAGTGATTAGAACAAGTAACTTAGGATTCACTTCATAGACCTCATGCTGCCTCCCTGGATGACTTGGGTAGGTCATGTTACCTATCTTTTCACTTTATCCATCTAAAATTTGAGATAAATACTATGTTTCAAAACATAGAAGATCAAAGGATAGAGAGGGACTAGTTATTTTGCTAAAATAGTGGAAATACTCTTCCCAGAAGTTCTCCAACATGGCCATGTCAGTAGTTGACCCATTCCCACATGAACAGAAACTAAAATATATTAAGCACTGTTTGTATGCATGGAAAGAGGTCTACAAGTGTGTCTACACTGCCTATGCCAGCTGACTTGGGCTCAGGCTAAGGGGCTGTTTAATCGTGGTGTAGATGTTCCAGCTTGGGCTGGAGCCCAGGTGCTAGGACAGAGAGGTGAGCGGTCCCAGAGCTCAGACTCATCTATCTCTGCAATAAACAGCCACACAAGCCCAGTCAACTTGCACAGGCCAGCCATGGGTGTCTAACTGCAGTGTAGACAGTCTCAAAGACTAGGATGAAGCTTCAATTTATGCAACAGCAGTCTACAAATTATTAAAAACATTCCAAATTAATCTTTCCTCTGGATTCTCATGGCTTCCCATGTTTTAGATTGGGGTCTCAAACACGCGGAAGTGCTCCGCCGGGCTCCCCGCCCCCCACCCCCGTTGCGTTCTGAAGTTCCGCTGCCAGAACAGCTGTCTGGCGGCTTCGCGGTTTCTGGGAGGGAGGCGGGGAGAAGAGGCGGGCCGCTAGGCTCCCCCGGCCCCCCTTCCATTACGTCCTATGGCTGCCAACTCCTCACCCTCGCCCCATTACATTCTGTGGCCGCCAACTCCCCTCACCCCTGCCCCGTTACGTTCTGTGGCCACTAAGATCCCTGTTCCCTCTGCGCTGCTCCAAGGTTCTATTTTTACCCCCAGGCAGTTCCCACTGCCAGAACAGCTGTCTGGCAGCTTCGCTTTCTGGGAAGGAGAGGGGAGGAGCGGGGAGCCACGCACTCAGGGGAGGAGGCAGAGAAGGGGCAGGGCCTAATGGAAGGGGTGGAGTGGGGGCAGGGCGAGGGGGCAGGGTCAGTGATGCAGCCGTCAGGCCAATGCACTAGTCCTCATGTGGCCCTCGTGGTAATTTGAGTTTGAGACCCGTTTTAGATGGTAAATCTTCAAGGCAGGGACTGAATTTTTGTCCAAGCTTATCAATGATTGATAAGTCATTTGCTGTGCCAGTTAGTCACCCAGTAAAAGTGAACTGTTTTCACCAGTCTGCAACAGCTTTTGGTCATTTCTAGGTATCAGAGGGGTAGCCGTGTTTGTCGCTTCTACAGATACAGACTAAAGAGTCCTGTGGCACCTTATAGACTAACACACATGTTGGAGCATAAGCTTTCAGGGGGGAATACCCACTTCATCAGATGTAATTTCTATTACATTCATGTCAAAGCTCATGGAATTGTTTTACTTACATAAACTCTCAAAAATAGCTAGAACAGTCAACTACTGGTAGAATTTCACAAAGTGCTAAAAATGAGGGAAGCCTGTTCTCAAACTTCAGTAATAATTTAAAGGAACATCACAACTCAGTAACTGCACAGAACTAAAATAAAGCTACGACAGGGTACTTTAATACCTTGGTCTGTCTTCTTTTACTTCCACTTCATTATATGCCAGTGTAAAACTAAAACTAATATGTAGACAAGTCTATTAACTTCTTTGAAGACAAAAGTTGGCTAGTGCAAGAGCATGTGGTGGCCAGCGCTGCACTCATCTGCCTTGAAAACACCACTTTAGACTAAAAACATGACCAATTTCTCCCACTTATTTTGCCAAGTATGTGGTACTTGAAACCAAACAACTTATGTTCCTTCATGGTTTTATACGTCTTAAAGTTTCATTTATAGATCCGGAGAAGAGAAAAAACACAATACATACGCTGCAAAGAGTCCTGTGGCACCTTATAGACTAACAGATGTATTGGAGCATGAGCTTTCGTGGGTGAATATTGCATCGGATGAAGTGGGTATTCACCCATGAAAGCTTATGCTCCAATACGTCTATTAGTCTATAAGGTGCCACAGGACTTTGTCGCTTCTACAGATCCAGACTAACACGGCTACCCCTCTGATACTTAATACATACGCTATTCATTCTAGCCACATGTGCTTTCTCCTCTATTGTGCGTCCAGCCTCCCCCCACCCTTTCCTGCATCAACTCTTGCTACTGTTCTTGATTTCTTAGATTGTAAACTGTTAGGTATAGCGTCTGTCTTTACTGGCTTTGTAAAATGTCATACACATCTCTTGTACTACATAAAGGAATACAAGAACCAATGTGCATTCATGATGAGAAGATATTAAATCTGTTTTAACCAATTTAAAGCATCCAATGGACAATAAGAAAACAAGCCTGTTCTTATTAGTAGAAGTGCTTTTCTGAGCATCCAATATTAACATGTGAAAGTGGTATGAAGACAAACACCAATCCAGACAGACTGTACCAATGCTTCCAAAAGTAGAACACACAACAATAGGTTTCATTTTAGCAGTTCTTTTAATGGGTGACACACAGGAGACCATTCTATTCTTGCATCTTTTCAATGGTTTCTTCCTTGTATTTGCCCTTCTCCTTGCCAACTTGGCGAGACTTTGCTTTGCGTTCCAAGATCTTTTTGCGATCCTTGTCCAGTTTTAGCCTAGTGATCACCACCTTGAGAAAAAGGAGAAATAGTAAAAATCTGTAATATTAAATTCTGTCAGAGAACTGTGCCATCCTAACACCTTGGGAGTATCAGTTAAACCTACTGGCATCACTCGTGCCAAAGCATCTAATTTTAAATTCCCAGGATTATCATCTAATTTGATTAGAGTTGTAGCTCAGATATTGCAATTCATGCACATTTCAAACTACACAGGATTGTAGGACAATGCAAACTAAAATTTCTCTATTGTCCCTCACAAAAAAAACCAACAGCCCACAAATGCTTCACAGATCTTTTAGAACTGCCTCCCAGGTCAGGTCCTCTTAATACACAGCATGTGAGAACCAGCATAAAGGGACAAGAGGCATTAATCCTAGAATAACTTGGTTTTCCTGATGGCCATCTGATTTCTTCATTTACACTGAATTTTCATCTCCTTGTTTCACTTGCTAGCCTAAAAGTTTTCCAGAGCCCAGAGTTTCATGTGAATTGGAAAACTGCAACACAAAGGCCAGCACATGGAACAAGCTCTAGAATTATATGTATTCATGGACTAAAAGAGACAAGGTGGGTGAGGTAATATCCTGGGTCCAACATGTCTACAAATAACAATGGACTGAAATAGACATATATTCAGGTATTTGGGAATTGGTAGCCCTAGTCTGCTCCAATAAATTAAATTTATAGATTTTATTTTTAAACTGGTTTTAGCTACAGGTAGAGGTTTTCTGGGTGCTACGGTTATCACCAACCAGCCAAAGAACGAAATTATCACTGAGATACGCAATAAGTTTATTGCTTGTATTTATTGCCTTCTATGATGAGATAACCGGCTCTGTGGATGAGGGGAAAGCAGTGGATGTGCTGTTTCTTGACTTTAGCAAAGCTTTTGATACAGTCTTCCACAGTATTCTTTCCAGCAAGTTGAAGTAGTATGGGCTGTATGAATGGACGGTAAGGTAGATAGAAAACTGGCTAGATGGTCGGGCTCAATGGGTAGTGATCAATGGTTCCATGTCTAGTTGGCAGCCGGTATCAAGTGGAGTGCCCCAAGGGTCAGTGCTGGAGCCGGTTTTGTTCAATATCTTCATTAACGATCTGGAGGATGGTGTGGACTGCACCCTTAGCAAGTTTGCAGATGACACTAAACTGGGAGGAGTGGTTGATACGCTGGAGGGTAGGGATAGGATACAGAGGGACCTAGACAAATTAGAGGATTGGGCCAAAAGAAATCTGATGAGGTTCAACAAGGACAAGTGCAGAGTCCTGCACCTGGGACAGAAGAATCCCATGCACTGCTACAGACTAGGGAACGAATGGCTCGGCAGCAGTTCTGCAGAAAAGGACCTAGGGGTTACGGTGGACGAAAAGCTGAACATGAGTCAACAGTGTGCCCTTGTTGCCAAGGCTAATGGCATTTTGGGTTGTATCAGTAGGGGCATTTCCAGCAGATCGAGGGATGTGATTATTCTCCTCTATTCGGCACTGGTGAGGCCTCATTTGGAGTACTGTGTCCAGTTTTGGGCCCCACACTACAAGAAGGATGTGGATAAATTGGAAAGAGTCCAGCGGAGGGCAACAAAAATGATTAGGGGGCTGGAGCACATGACTTATGAGGAGAGGCTGAGGGAACTGGGATTGTTTAGCCTGCAGAAGAGACGACTGAGGGGGGATTTGATAGCTGCTTTCAACTACCTGAAAGGGGGTTCCAAAGAGGATGGATCTAGACTTCTCAGTGGTAGAAGATGACAGAACAAGGAGTAATGGTCTCAAGTTGCAGAGGGGGAGGTTTAGGTTGGATATTAGGAAAAACTTTTTCACTAGTAGGGTGGTGAAGCACTGGAATGGGTTACCTAGGGAGGTGGTGGAATCTCCTTCCTTAGAGGTTTTTAAGGTCAGGCTTGACAAAGCCCTGGCTGGGATGATTTAGTTGGGGTTGGTCCTGCTTTGAGCAGGGGGTTGGACTAGATGACCTCCTGAGGTCCCTTCCAACCCTGAGATTCTATTATTGTAATACCTGCAGACCCCAATCAGGGACTGAGGTTCAACTGTACCAGATGCTATACAAAGTATGTGGCTTATAGCTTAAAAAGACTGTATACTTTAACCCTTTCCCTGCTGTTCCCTCACTGCATCTGCTCTACTATCCAGAGTTTTCCTCAAAGTCTTAAAGAATGTTATCTGATAAAAAACAAACATGCAAATGCAAATTCACAACTTGCATCAAGCTGGATATATAGAATTTGGAGCTAGTGGCCATTACACTATCTAAACTGACACCATATTTGCAGAACTGCAACTGATTATATGTAATGATCACACTTTCAGAGAGCTTCCTTCACCATTAACTAGCGTAAATACCCAAAAATAAGCAACTTAAGCAAAGGTATCCACAGTAACAACTCCTCCCTCTTTACAGGGCGCATAATGAGATATCCCCATAATTCTGGAAAACCCTGCTGGTGTTGGCCGTGCTATTGGTTTAGCAACAAAACATTTAGCACAGCCAATCCATTTATTCAATACAGAATATTTTCAAAATATAAACTATGTTGACCAGTTTAAAGACAAAAAGATTATAAAATAGGTTAAAGAAAAGTAGCAATAACTGATGGTAAATACCATTCATACATATACTGGGTCTACACAAAGAAACAATTCAATAGAGGACCATCTTGGGGAGCATATCATAGGTAGATTCTCGAACATTTTGATTAAAAGTTGCTTTCTTGTAATTATAAAATCTGCATTTCCCTGTGTTCCAGCCTTGAATAAAGTTCTCTCTTTGGGCTGGTCCACACTAACCCCCAGTTCGAACTAAGATACGCAACTTCAGCTACGTGAATAACGTAGCTGAAGTCGAAGTATCTTAGTTCGAACTACAAGGTACTTACCGCGGGTCCAGACGCGGCAGGCAGGCTCTCCCGTCGATGCCACGTACTCCTCTCGCAGAGCAGGAGTACCAGTGTCGACGGCGAGCACTTCCGGGATCGATTTATCGCGTCTAGACAAGACGCGATAAATCGATCCCAGAAGATCGATTGCTTACCGCCGAACCCGGAGGTAAGTATAGACGTACCCTTTTAGAGATTCACTAGATAGCACAACCAGCCCAAGATCAGCAAATTACATTGCTTGTACAACCTACAGTTAAATATCTTTCAAACCAAGTTCAGCTCTGAGTTTGTTAGCAAGTTATAGAATAGCACTTCTCCAGAAACAAAAATCGCCCCATGTTTGCATGGTGGATAGAAAGCATCCGGGAAATAATACTAATGGAAAAAGTGTGTCTTGCAAACATTCCAAATACAAGTTTACTGGTCCCCTTTCTTGGAATGCAAGAGCCACCAACCTGTGTGTGCGCTCTGCTGTAAACGCATGGCTGCTGTCAAAAGGTTACAGAGTCTAGCCAGGCGCTTATCAAATCTTAACACACCGGTACATTAGTGATTACTTGCCAAGCCCAATTTGTTTCCAGATTCCTGAACTTATTTCATAACAAGAGAGTTATATACCAAGAGTTTCTAATGGGCACCTTAATTTCCAGACCCTTGCAGCAGCCTACTACTTTTCTGCCTCTCCAACTGGCAAGGAAGTAACATAACTGGATTAAGCAGTGCTAGAAGAGCAATAAGCAGTGCTAGAAAAAACAGATACATAAACCCCTACATTTGTGAAGTAAGGCGTTAATGAGATATCTACTGTATCTCCCATCAAGCAATATTTTGATACTATTTGCTTTAAAAAAAATGCATCTTGGGGAATCTAGTTCTAATACATCCGCACAGATCTGCAGTAGGGCTGTACAATCTAGCCAGTATTCATTCTGCTCCTGCCAACATTGAATAAATAAAGGCAACATCAATGGGACAAAAGGAATCCTGCTACAGTAAGAGGCAGAAAACTGCACAATTCCTGCTATCCCCCTAGAACAGCGGTTCTCAAACTGTGGGTCATGACCCCGTTTACTAGGGGTCACCAGGGTTGGCATTAGACCGGCTGGGGCCCAGGCTTCAGCTTCAGCCCTGGGCGGCGAGGCTCAGGTAACAGGTGCCCCCCCCGCCTGGGGATGAAGCCCTTGGACTTCAACATTGGCCCTTCCTGCCCGGAGCAGCGGGGCTCAGGCAGACTCAGGCTTCAGTCACCCCTCTTGGGGTCCTGTAGTAATTTTTGTTGTCAGAAGGGGGTCGCAGTGCAAAGAAGTTTGAGAACCCCTGCCCTAGAAGTTTACTACATAACCAGACTGTCCTTTTTCCTCTTTTGCATATGCAGCTGGTAATTTCCTACGGAAACAGAGCTTCCTTAGGAGACACTGCTTTCTCGGAGGTGGCCCAAGACTGGAATCAACTCCTAAAGGAACTAAGGACCATTAGAAAACTCATTACTTTCCACTCTTAAGTACATCTTCCTCTGGGGGGAAAGAATGACAGATGTTAGTCATTTTGCTTAATGCACTACTGGAAGACACACAGCTACTATAAGAACCTACATAGAGTAGAATGGTAGATGTGATGCCTTAGAAATTAGGTCATATTTCCACTGTGTGTAGATTTGTGGTGGAAACCATTAGCTCAAACCCAGTATCTGGACACAAAACCGTGTTCTTTGGTTATAATTCTGTTCCCCTCTATCACACACAGTTTGTTAGAGGTTTCAGGAAACCTGCCAGAGCTGGGTTCACTCAAAACTACACTTGCCTGGTCAGTGTGGGCCAGGCAAAAGTCTTGTTATATCTGCCTCAAACTAGGTTTCTAGCTAGCTTTGCTGTTATTTCATTAGTTCCCATATAGTCTTAAATGCCTGTCTTTAATGAGCAAAACAAGCATTTCCTTCATCTTCACTGAATACAAACCGCCTTAAACCATGTTAGGCTGAAGCCAGATTCAACCAGCAATATTTTTCCTGGCAGCAACTCCTTAATTTATGGAGGTGTATTTAGGTATTTCTAATGCGTCCATCAGCGTGGCAGAAATGCCATACAGCAAGGCTGAAGGACGGATCAGATCAATCCACAATGGATGACTGAATCACATTTTTACCACTGCAGAGGACTGGAGGGGGGGTGAGGGGAAAGGGTCCTCCTCAACATGGCAGTTACTACAATATGGATGTGCACTTACTGTTTCTTTTTAAAAATACTGTAATTTTGTTTTTAAATAACCAAGCTTTTTGGAAATTTTACAAAAAGCTATAGCCTTTCACAAGACCCTGCAGTTCAGATGCAAATAATTTCTTCATGGTCAGTCAATTCACAGCAGGAAACAACCCCAGAATTCTCATTCCTACTTCCCTGCTGCAACTAAGACATTTCCTCACCATATAGTTATGCCAGCACTACGGCTTCTCAAACTACTGTGCGTGCTAGGACAGCATTCTACTTCTGTAAACTGCACCTATTCCCAGAGCTAACAGAAATTCCTTTTGGGAATTTCAGTTCCCATGCACATATTATACCTTGCTAGGATGGATTCCAACATGTACTGTTGTGCCGTTGGCCTTCTCACGCTGTACACGTTCAATGTAGATGACGTATTTTTTTCTGTATACCTGGACTACCTTGCCGATTTGCTGGCCTTTATAATGTCCCCGGACGACCTGACCAAAAAAAACCCACAAACAAACAAACAGAGCATTTAACTTTCTCAAGTTTCACAAACTCAGTCTCAGACATAGATAAGAATAGCAAGATCCTCACAGACTGAAATCCCACCTTTACCCCTTGTGTGCAACATTACAGTGAGATCTCCTAGGATCTCACTATGGGCGATATAATGTTCAGCTAGATATAAAATATAATGGAAAGGAAGCGCACCTTGTTCTGTATTTCTCCTTCAGTAAACTAGATTCAGTGAACTCTAAACTGCTTGAAGTTTAAATTATTAAAGGAGCTCCTTTATCTGTATTTGTCCTGTTTGAGGCCTGTAACCAAGTGTGGCTCTCAAAACACTTGTGTTCCACATATTTTTTTCCTTGAGATCTCCCCCGCCATAGCCTAGCCTGCTATAAGATTAACTCCAAAGCCTTAACAGCTATTTAAAGTTGTCTGGCCTATCTCTCCTGCAGATTCTACATAAAAACAAGATCTCCACAAGGCTCAAATTTCACAAAGATTAAAAAGGCACCTACCTGGACTTCATCATCTTTTCGGATAGGCATAGAGCGGACATTGTATTTCTGCCTTAGCTCCTTGGAAAGGGGGGAAGACATGATCTTCCTGCGAATGTGAGAGGGTGCATTGAAGTGCCTCTTGCGGTTCTTGCTGCGGTCCGAGGTCACAAAAGGATTGAACTTCATTTTGGCTGGACAAAGAAGCATAAAATTGAAACTCAGAGGCATTTATAGCAAAAACAAGCTAGGTGTGAAATTCTGCATATATTAGATATGACACAGTTCCAACTACATTTCAACAAAATCCTTTAAGCACTTACTTTAGTTTCCATCCACAAATCTCTAGCTTGCATTAACACAAACCTGGGTTTGCAACAAGGTTATTATATAGCATGTTCCCTGACCAGTGTGGTGACGGAGTTCTTCCTGAAAATCAAACTGTAAACAATCACCTTGACAATCTATAGCACTATTTTATAACACTGCTTCTGACCCAAAACTCACTGTGCACAACAGTCAGGAAAACTGTGCTAGCAATAACCATAATTAAGCATGGTGGCTGTAACCAGCACAGTTCTATTTTCAGTGTGGCCATAGCCTAGATATTTGAGGGGGCTTGCAGAGCCAGGGATTGCATGTTTTGTATGCTTTTATTAAAGAGAAAAATGAAGGTTTAGAGCATATAGCAGACCTGCAATTCAGGTATGTCTTAGAAATTTCGCACAATGTTTGTGACACCCCACTATATCAGTAACTTCACATAGCAGCTCAGTGTTTTAAGGGCAAATTTAGCCCTCAGTGTTATAAACATGTGCCCTCTACCTGCCTATGTTCAAATGTGCATGTTCCAATTTGCAGTGAGATTGGGTTGCTCATGTATACAAGACAGGACTTTGAAACAACCCAATTACAAATCGGATACTGGACACTGAGGCTTAGTGCTGCCCAAGCTCAGTCAGTAGCAGGTGAGAGAGCATGGAACTAAATAAGAGAGGCAGGAACAGCAGGCCACAACATAAAAGCTCATCAGCAGAAAAAGAATACAGGAAAGGAAAGATCAAGGATAATCAGTTACAGAAACTTCAAGTATCACAATTGAGGCATACAATAGTGACGGGAATCTGGGGTCCACGAGTACCATTCAAAGCAGCTTCCAACAGCCTTTTTTAAAATACTCCACCAGACATGACATAGGAGCGAGAGGGTAACAGAATCTTGGATTGTTTGTGTGCCGCCTACACCCCAAAATAGGGGAAGCATCTCCCTCCCCGGGGATGTGCAGCCTCCCACCATCGCACAGCGGAGAAATAGACTGTGTCGTGGGGCTTTTAATCTCGGCTCCCCGCCTCGAGTCATTTCCCCAACAGGGCAGTTGCTAGCAGGTCTCCCCCAAAGAGGCTAGGCCCCCAGCAGGTGATCGTTCCCGGGTCAATGGGGAGGGGCTGCTCGCCGTGCTTTCCCTCTACCAGCCGAGCGGCCCCTTGCTGACCATCCTCCCACCCCCACCAAGGCCCCAAGCATCTTCCGCAGCCGGGAGCCCCCTCCTGCCCCGCCAGGCTCCCCATACAGGCACTACACGGTCGGCCGTACGGCTCCCGAGCTCCACCCAGCACCCCGGGTACGGGATCGAGGCCCCGTGGGAAGGATGGCGGGGGATTATACTGGCTCCCCCCAGCGCCTCCCTTACCCCGCTGCTGGCTCCACTATGGCCGCCGGGAAAAAGAAGGGGATGCTGCTTCCGCCTGCCCTACGAACTCTAAGTTCTCGCGAGAATTGAAGAGTGAACCTGGGGAAGGAAGGTGAGCAGCGCCACCAGGTGTTCGCCGAGCCATACGGCACCTGCAGCAGACGGGCTGCTGTTGCAAAAGCAAAAAGCAGCAGACACTGTCCTAAACCCCATTGAAATCAGTGAGGCTGCACAATAAGTGCTTAGTGCTGACGGGAAGCGGAGAACTGATCAGGATGCTGTAGCTATAGGACAGTCTTGCAAACACCGTCATGGAAATTTACCAGCTCAGCCCAAAAACCTAGGCACATGGAGAAAAATTAAGTACGACTTCCACTTCCTCCTCACCCCCATCTCAAAGTAAAAATCAATTTGCCTCACACCTGGGAGAGCATCCTTTGACGTGATGCTCCAGGATTTCCAGCGGGTGGGGTTTTTGCAGAGTTTAAAAAATAAGAGGGGGGCAGGGAATACTAAAAAAATTACAATTTACATTCTCCATAATTACCAGGGCTGGATTAACCTTTTGTGGGACCAGCACCAAACATATTTGTGGGCCCCCCCTGGGGGCAAAGGAGCATAGCGTGGGGAGGTCGGTCCCCAGAGCAAGGGGCCAGCCAGGGGCAATGGGGCATAGCATGGTGAGGCCAGCCCCACTCCACCCAGCCCAGTGCAAGGACACACACTGGCCCACCTAGCCCTGTGCTGCCAGCGTGCCCCTTCCCCTCGGGGGTGGGCCCATGCCGTGCCACACAGCCCCCAACTCCCTATGCCCAGTGTCCCCCGGAACTGCTATGCCCAGCAGCCCCCGACACGGACCCTCCACCACAAATGCAAAGCAGCCTGCACACCACCACCCCTGCCCAGCACACACCCCCCAGCCACACCACTGCTGCCCAATGCACTTCCCCGCAGCCCACCACAATTACAAAGCACCCCACTCAGATCCCCCACTGCCCAGCATCCCAACACACAGACCTCCCCCACCGCCCTCCAAGAGACCCCCCTCACTGGCTAGCAGCCCCCACGCACACCTCCAGAGACCCACTCCCTCACACTCTGCCCCCTGGCCACACTCACCGGCCCTGCTGGAAGGTGACGGTGTCTGCCAGGCTGCGCTGGCAGCGCAGCCGGGGCCAGTCCAGTGCCAGGGCACGGAATCACTCCAGCCTCTTGGGAGTGGCGCGATTAGGTCAGCGTCTGCCCCCGCCCTAGCCGGACTCCCTCAGGACCCACTTGCCTGGACACAGGATGACCATACATCCCTGTTTGGCCGGGACAGTTCCCTTTTTAAGCTGTCCCAGCCATCCTGACTTTTTTGTCAAAAATGGGCATTATCAAAGTCTGGTGCGCCTGAGGCTCAGCCCCAGGTAGAATGGAGCTTTGGGTGGGTGGGGGGAGGGTTTAGGGGCCAGCCCCTGGCAGCAGTGTGGGGAGGGTGTCAGCCCCTGTCCTGGCAGCGGCATGCGGAGCTCGGGGAGGGGTCAGCCCCAGTAGCGGATTTAGAGTTACTGGGACCCTGTGCGCAGCTTCATTTTTGGGGGCCCTCCTTGGGACCCAGCCAAGAAAAAGAACATTCTCTTATCTCCCCTCCCAACCCCGTTTTTCATTCTTTTTTTTCTTCATCCTCCTCCTATCAGTAATAGGAAGTAAATGAAAATAAAGTGAGGTACCTTGATTGTTTTTGTAGTCTAACTTATTTTTTCACAGACCACTTGAAAATCACTGAGGGTCTCGGCGGATTACTTAATGATCTTTCCAAATATTGTTTTTACCGTTAGCTAACTATTGTAAAGCACTTTGGATAAGAGCGCTTTATAAAAATGTAAAAAAACATTGGGGTGCAGGATCTGGCCAGGATTTAGGGGGCAGGAGGTGGCTCTGGGCTCGGGGTGCAGGGTCTGGGAAGGAGTTAGGGTGCAGGAGCAGGCTAGGGGTTGGGGTGCAGGGTCTGGCCAGGATTTAGGGTGCGGGAGGAGGCTCAGCACTGGGGCAGGAGGTTGAGGTGTGGAGCGCTTACCTAGAGTAGCTCCTGTTTGGTGCGAGGGGTGCAGGTGGGAATGTGGGGGGCGGTGCAGGAGCTCCCGTTTGGTGCTCAGGGTGGGGGTGGGAATGGGGGGGTGCAGGAGTCAGGCCTGGGGTTGTGGGAGTGTGTGAGGGGGGTGCAGGAGTCAGGGCAGGGGGTGTGGGATGGGGTTGTGGGGGTGCTCATGGCAGTGGGGGGTATGGGTAGGGGGAGTGAGGGAGCCCCACCTTTGCTCCGACCTGCCCAGATTCCACCCACTGCCCCAAGGCCCCCTCCCCCGCCTCCTCCCCTGAGCACGCTGCAACCCCGCTCCTCCTCCTCCCTCCAGGAGCACCGGCAAGGGAGGAAGCACTGGGAGGGAGGGGGAGGAGCTGGAACGAGGCACACTGGGAGAGGAGGCAGAGGGGGGAGCTTGGCTGCCGGTGGGTGCGGTACAGAGGCAGGGGGTGGAGAAGAGTTGGCAGGGCCTTGGACTGCAGCCTAAGCAGAACGGGCCGGGCTGGGGCCCCTTTGGAGCCTGGGCCCGGTGCCATTGTAAACCCGGTACTGATAATTACCACCATAAAAATAACTTACCTGCATGCTGTACAGGCACCCTTAAACTGCTGCTGTATTCAGTAAAACTAATATTAGGTTGGCTACAGCCATAGTTGAATGTATTCCGATGCAAATAATTTCACTATGATGGCAGGTAACGCCAGGTCATTAAAATCTGCAAAGTACCATTTGCACAGCCATTTGGAACAATCCCTCCAGCCTGTCTCAATAGACTTTGCCTAGCAGGGCTTACACAAGTGCTCTAAAAGTAGGTATACAGTACAGACAGCCCTTTGAAATGGCCACTTGTGCTGGAGCTTGGGCTCTGAAACCTAAGGGAGGGATGGGTATCAGCACCACAGCTGGAGCTTCACTTTCAAAGCGCTGTCTACACTGCTATTTTTAAAGTGCTAGCATGAGCCCTGCTACCCCAACTGTGCCAACCTGGCTTAGAAGGCTTGCTCCAGACTGCTGTGTAGACATACCCTAAGAGATCCTCAAATGAAAAGCACTATAGAAGCATGACTGTGTTTTGCCCTACCTTGATGGGACCACTTGTCAACTGATAGCAGCTTCTGTAATACTCTCAATTTTCTTTTTAGCAGTGTAGTGAGTTCATACACAGGATTGTCACTTCTGGAAACCTGGGTTCAAACCCAGGGTTGAGGTCAATTGCAAGCTGGCAGGGCCTGATCCTCTCTCAGTATTTGGAACTGTCACACAAGTATAGATATTAATAAACAATATGAAAGTTAAAGGGAATGTGGTGACTCAAACAAGACATATGATCATTGTCTACATAATTCGATTTTATAAACCCCTCTTCTCTTCAGCCTGACAAACTGTCTGGCTTAATTAACACAATGGTTCAATCAATCATTATAACCCTATATTGCAAAGGATTTAAAGAAAGAGAAAGTGCTTTTATACAGCAAGATGCATATTGAAAAGGGCCAGTCATGGAAGGTTCTGAGCACAACCTGCATTGTGCTGAGCAAACACACTACTTCCACTAAAGTCAGCTGGAGTTGAGGAGACTGAGCCCTATCTATTTTTTATGCCCTGGTAGTGAGTCAGCGTCAATTAAAATTCAAGGAGGCTGCCTACTGTTTCAACTTTCCACCCACGTCAGAATGCTTACCATGATTTCACTGTACACAGCTCATTAAAATAAACAAAACATTTATAAATGAAAAATCCCATCAAACTTGGTCTTGCAAGGCTAGTGGAATGAGAGGAAAATGGAAGTGAATTTTTATGTGATTACATCCAAAAAGACAGTGTTTTTTAATGTAAAGGCTGCTAAGTCAAGCACTCAAAAGTTAGGAAATGCTAGAATTAAAATTGCCTGTGCAACCCTGATTTGGCACCTTTATGCATATCCATTGTGAGAACCTTTAATTACATGATTGCATGCTATTTTTTCCACATTCAGTGAACCTTTTTATCTGAAACTTAACAAAAAAAAAAAAAAAAAAAAAAAAAAAAAAAAAATCAGCCCGAGGCAGATATCCAGCAAGGAAAATTTTAACCCAAACCATCTCTTTATGGCAAAGTTATAAGCAACTGAAAAGCAGGTCTTGGTTATAATGAACCGCATTGGGGAACCTTAAGAATAGATGTCGCTACCTGAACTGCCTATAATGAATATTCAGTGATCTTAGTTAGTCCAGCTGGTACTCTATTAAACCCTGGTTTGCAAAACACCTGCAAACAGACATGCACAAACCTCTTCTGAGTATTTGTTTCCACCACTTCCAAACACTAGCACCAAAAGACAGTCCTGTGTCTCATTTTCCTCAACCAGTCCTCAGCACTCCACGTACATTTGAGGAAACACCATATTGCCGTGGACTTTTCCCAGATCTGGGAATTGAAACCCTGGTTGCTCCAGGACCTTAAGCAAAACTCTCTGGGCTCCCGTTTCTTCAACTGTGTGATAGGGATAATGCAGGTTTCAGGGAGCTTATGAGGATTATTTAGTTACTGTGGAGATTAACGTCTTAAAACGTGCTAAATATTTATTTCTGGGGATGTCCCTCCAAGAAACCCTCAAATCAGTATTTTGATGGAGGTACATGTAAAAGCGAAGTGAGGGGAATGGAAAAGGAGCATCTATGCATGTAACAACTTCATGGAAACTTCTGCTTGAATTTTAGGGTATGCTTGTTAAACATCAGACTAGTGGGGTTCCACTGACTGTTTTCTTGCCACTATGGCTTGGATGAGTTTTGCTTTCATTATTGTTTAAAATGTCACTATCATAAACATACATCTAAGAGTAGCCTAAAATTCCTCCTTTACCTGTAAAGGGTTAAGAAGCTCAAATAACTTGGTTGGCACCTGACCAAAAGGACCAATAAGGAAAGAAAATACTTTCAAATCTGGGGGGAGGGAGGAGGGGGGGTTGTTTGTGCTCTTTTTGTTGTTCTCTCAGGGTACGTCTACACTACAGAATTAGGTCGAAATTATAGAAGTCGATATTTTAAAACCCAAATTTATGGAATCGATTGTGTGTGTCCCCACTAAAGAGCATTAACACCATGAGGTCGACGGACTGTGTCCACAGTAGCGGGGCTAGCGCCGACTTTCGGAGCATTGCATTGCGGGTAGCTATCCCACAGTTCCCGCAGTCTCCGCCGCCCATTGGAATTCTGGGTTGCAATCCCAAAGCCTGATGGGGCAGAAAACATTGTCGCTGGTGGTTCTGGGTACATGTCGTCAAGCCATCAAACGTCCCTCCCTCCCTCCGTGAAAGCAATCTTTTTTGCGCCTTTTTTCCGGGGTTTCCGTGTTTGCTACGGAAGCCTGCTCAGCTCACAATTACCGTACATCTCCAGCGTATGCCTGGACATTAGGTCTAGTGGGGATTCAGTCACGCTATAATACGGGCAGAGGGATAGCTCAGCGTTCTGAGCGTTGGCCCGCTAAACCCGGGGTTGCGAGTTCAATCCTTGAGGGGGCCATTCCGCCTGAGGCTGGTAGTCGCGGGACTACACAGCAGAAGCTCCTTGCCTTCTAGCTGCAGATGGTGCAATATGCCATAAATGGTTGTGGTTGCGGGACCATACAGCAGAAGCTCCTTGCCTTCTAGCTGCAGATCGTACAATATGATTGAAATTCGTGTGCTCCTGGCCGGCGGCCTATGGTGTGGCTGGCCGGGGGCGCTTGGACATAAATGGGAATGACTAGAGTGACTCTGGTCATTCTCTTTTTTACGTTTTGTTTAAGGGAGATTCAGTACTGCCTGGAACACGGGCGGAGGGATAGCTCAGCGGTCTGAGCGTTGGCCCGCTAAACCCGGGGTTGCGAGTTCAATCCTTGAGGGGGCCAGGAGATGATGATGGATATCAAGCATATTGTACCATCTGCTGCTAGAAGGAAATGAGCCTAACCCTTGCTCCCCCCCTCCCTCCGTGAAAGCAACTGAGGGGGGAGCAAAAAATCCTTTCGCGCCTTTTTTCATATGGGCGCCATATTGCTGACTCCATTGTTATCCACCTGCCGCTTCTGCTGCCACTCTGCTGTCCTGCAAACAGCATACCAGGGAAAGCATGGAGCACGATCAGATCACCGCGGCTGTTCTCGCCGTTATGAACACCACGCGCATTGTCCAGGAGTATATGGAGAACGAGAACCAGGAGCTGCTAGAGCTACAGCAGGCGAGGAGGCGACAGCAGCGCCCTGAGGACAGTGATGAGGACATGGACACAGACCTCTCTCAAAAAAGGCCCCCCCGCAAGGTGGACATCATGGTGGTAATGGGGCTTGTTGATACAGTGGAACGCCGATTCTGGGCCCGGGAAACAAGCACAGACTGGTGGGACCACATAGTGCTGCAGGTCTGGGATGAATCCCAGTGGCTGCGAAACTTTCGCATGCGTAAGGGCACTTTCATGGAACTTTGTGAGTTGCTTTCCCCTGCCCTGAAGCGCAAGAACACCAAGATGAGAGCAGCCCTCACAGTAGAGAAGCGACTGGCGATAGCCCTGTGGAAGCTTGCAACGCCAGACAGCTACCGGTCAGTCGCAAATCAATTCGGAGTGGGAAAATCTACAGTGGGGGCTGTTGTGATGGAAGTAGCCAGGGCGATCACCAAGCTGCTGGTACCAAGGGTTGTGAGTCTGGGAAATGTGCAGCTCATACTGGATGGCTTTGCAGCAATGGAGTTCCCGAACTGTGGTGGGGCGATAGACGGAACCCATATCCCTATCTTGGCACCGGACCACCAAGCCAGCGAGTACATAAACCGAAAGGGTTACTTTTCAATAGTGCTGCAAGCACTGGTGGATCACAAGGGACGTTTCACCAACATCAACGTGGGATGGCCGGGAAAGGTACATGACGCTCGCATCTTCAGGAACTCTGGTCTGTTTCGGCTGCTGCAGCAAGGGACTTTCTTCCCAGACCAGAAAATAACCGTTGGGGATGTTGAGATGCCTATAGTTATCCTTGGGGACCCAGCCTACCCCTTAATGCCATGGCTCATGAAGCCATACACAGGTAGCCTGGACAGTAGTCAGGACCTTTTCAACTATAGGCTGAGCAAGTGCAGAATGGTGGTGGAATGTGCATTTGGGCGTTTAAAAGCTCGCTGGCGAAGTTTATTGACTAGGTTAGATCTCAGCGAAAACAATATTCCCATTATTATTACTGCTTGCTGTGCGCTCCACAATATCTGTGAGAGTAAGGGGGAGACGTTTATGGCGGGGTGGGAGGTTGAGGCAAATCGCCTGGCCGCTGGTTATGCGCAGCCAGACACCAGGGCTATTACAAGAGTACAGCAGGGTGCGTTGCGCATCAGGGAAGCTTTGAAAACCAGTTTCATGAATGGCCAGGATGCTGTGTGAAAGTTCTGTTTTTCCCCTGTAATGAAAAGCCCCGCCCCTTCATTCACTCTACTTCCCTTTACCCAAACCGCCCTGCCCTCCCCCCCTCGATCACCGCTCGCAGAGGAAATAAAGTCATTGTTGCTTAAAAATCATGCATTCTTTATTAATTCGTAAAACAAAGAGGGGGAACTATGGGGGTAACTGCCACAGTCTCCCGGGATAGCTGGTGGAGGAAGGGAAGCACCAGGATGGGTGGTGGAGGAGGGGATGCGGGAAGGACAAGGACACACAGCACTTTAAAACTTATTGAATGCCAGCCCTTTCTTGCTTGGACTGTTCTCTTGACTTGAGTGGTTGGGTGCACGGAGGCCGCCCAAACGCGTTCTTGGGCGTCTCGGGGATGAGGTTATAGGACTCGGGAAGGAGGGCTGTTGGTTACACAGGGGCTGTAGCGGCGGTCTGGGCTCAGGCGGCCTTTCCTGAACCCTACGCCTTTCCTCAGCCATAAGCCGGAGGATTTCCGTTTGATCCTCCAGTAGCCTCAGAATTGCATCCTGCCTTCTCTCTGCACGCTGACGCCACCTACTCTCTTCATCCCGCCGCTGTCTCTCTTCATCCCGCCAGTCATTGTCTTCAGCACGCCACCTGTCCGCACGATCAAATTCTGCCTTCCTGGACTCCGACAGTGTCTGCCTCCACGCATTCTGCTGGGCAGCTTCAGTGTGGGAGGATTCCATGAGTTCTGAGAACATATCATCTCGATTCCTTTTTTTTTTACTTCTAATCTTCGCTAGCCTCTGGGACGGTGATGAAAGGGGTGGCGTTGAAACATTTGCAGCTGCGGGAGGAAACAAACGGGAGAGGAGTACTTTAAAAGACACATATTAGAGAACAATGCTCCAAACATTACATATCACATGTGCATTTGGTCCAAGGTTGCACTTTGCCTGTTATATTGAGGGTCTGCCGGTTTGGTGTGAGAGATCACACAAGCAGGTCCGGCGGGCAACAGAATTCGGCTTGCAGGCAGCCATGGTAAGCCACAGTCTATAGGCTTCTTTAACCTTCATAACATGTGGGAATGTTTTCAAACAGCAACCCCCTCATTTCCCATAACAAACAGCCTTTGGGCTGGCAATTTAAAACTGGTTGGCAATTGAAAAGGGAGGGGCGGCGGTTTTCGGGTTAACGTGCAGCGCGAACCTAATCGACACCCCCCCACACACACACAGACACACATCCAAGATGTTCGCTGTTCCCCCTCCCCCCACCGCGTGGGTCACAGCGGGGAAGATTTCCGTTCAGCCACAGGCAAACAGCCCAGCAGGGACGGAGCCCCTCTGAATACCCCCTTAATAAAATTCCCCTATTTCAACCAGGTGACCATGAATGATATCACTCTTCTGAGGATAACACAGACAGATAAAGAACGGATGTTGCTTGAATGCCAGCAAACACCGGGACCATACGCCGCCATGCTTTGCAAAGCAATGATTCCAGACTATGTGCTACTGGCCTGGCGTGGTAGAGTGTGTTACCACGGAGCACAGGATAAGGCTGCCCTCCCCAGAAACCTTTTGCACAGGCTTTGGGAGTACATCCAGGAGATCTTTCTGGAGATGTCCCCGGAGGATTTCTGCTCCATCCCCGAACATGTTAACAGAGTTTTCCAGTAGCTGTAGCTGTACTGGCCGCGAATTAATCATTAAACACGCTTGCTTATAAAACGTATTAATTAACAGAGGTACACTCACCAGAGGTCCCTTCTCCTGCATCAAGCACGCCTTGGGTGGGTTCGTAGGGTACTGGCTCCAGGGTGACAAAGAGTTCCTGGCTGTCGGGGAAAAGGGCTTCTCCGCTTCCTTGCTGTGTCTGGGCGCTATTTTCAGCATCATTATCATCATCATGCTCCTCTGTGGTTTCTGATGATCCACATACGGAGTCATACCACATGGGTGGGTCAGTGCTGGGTGCACCCCCTAGAATGGCATGCAGCTCATCATAGAAGCGGCATGTCTGGGGCTCTGACCCAGAGCGTTTGTTTGCATCTCTGGTTTTTTGGTAGGCTTGCCTGAGCTCCTTAATTTTCACGCGGCACTGTTGCGCGTCCCTGTTGTAGCCTCTGTCCTGCATGCCCTTGGAGACTTTGGCATATGTATTGGCGTTTCTTCTTTTGGACCGTAGCTCTGCTAGCACGGTTTCGTCTCCCCATACAGCGATCAGATCGCGTACCTCACGCTCGGTCCATGCTGGAGCTCGTCTTCGGTTCTGGGACTCCATCATGGTCACCTCTGCTGATGAGATCTGCGCTCACCTGCAGCTCACCACGCTGGCCAAACAGGAAATGAAATTCAAAAGTTCGCGGGGCTTTTCCTGTCTACCTGGGCGGAGCATTGGAGCTCAGACTGCTGTCCAGAGCGGTCAAATGTTGCACTGTGGGATAGATCCAGGAGGCCAATACCGTCGAATTGCGTCCTCACTAAGCCTACATCGATTCGGCAATATCGCTTTAAGCGCTAATCCCCTCGTTGGGGGTGGAGTGGCGAGATCGATTTAAAGAGCCCTAGAAGTCGATGTTAAGGGCTTCGTCGTGTGGACGGGTGCACGGATCAATCGAAATAACACTAATAAATTCGACCTAAACTCGTAGTGTAGACCAGGGCTCAGACAGAGAGGGACCAGGGCAGGAAAAACCATCTCCTAAAACCCTCCCAGAAATTAGCATCTAAGATTACAAAAATTGTAAGTAAAGGCAAGAAAAATGCGTTAGATTATCTTTTGTTTTAGCTTGTGAATTTTCCTTATGCTAAGAGAGAGGCTTATTCCTGTTTTTGTAACTTTGAAGTTGAGCCTAGAGGGGAATCCTCTGTGTTTTAAATCTTTTTATTACCCTGTAAAATTACCCTCCATCCTGATTTTACAGGAGTGTTTCTTTTACTTTTTTCTTTATAATAAAGTTCTTCTTTTAAGAACCGGATTGATTTTAGTGTCCTAAAGAAAGGGTCTGGTCTGTACTTTTATTAAAGGCAATTGGTTGGTATATTATTCTCAAGGCTCCCCAGGAAAGGGAGTGAAGGGGTTTAGGGGGATATTTTGGGGAAATAGGAACTCCAAGTAGTCTTTTTACTGAATCTTTGTCTAAATCACTTGGTGGTGGCAGCAATACCATCCAAGGACAAGGAAAGGATTTGTGCTTTGGGGAAGTTTTTAACCTAAGCTGGTAGAAATAAGCTTAGGAGGTCTTTCATGCGGGTCCCCACATCTGTACCCCAGAGTTCAGAGTGGGGAGGGAACCCTGACAATCACTAACAGTTAATTCATTTTAACTGGTGTCTCCTACTGTATGAAACAAAACAGAATAAAAAAGGGAGGAGGGGGAAGACTGCTACTGTAAAAGCCAAGTGGCTGCTACCAGTCACCTTCTCTTTTGAGAGAGATGAACAGCAAACTCCTTTATTAAACATATTCTGACATCAGGATTCATGTTGCCAAAGTATGGGTCAGCTACAGCAACATACAGCAGCATTGGTTTGGCAAAGCTTGAGAGGGTGTGGATCCATTGCCTAGAGGCAAGTCTGAGCTGTGAGCTCAAGATCTGGATGTTCCCTTTTTTCCAAATTCATCTGGAGTTTGAAAGGCTGTTGGGGCTCTATCTCTAGCAAAAACTGAACTCACTAGCAGAGTTATGAAACAGCTCTTTGACTGGGTTATTTCAATGGATTGTTTTGGAAAGAAAGCAGGTTAGCTGAAACCTACTTGAAAACGAACACAGCCCAATTAGCTATCCTATAGCCAAGGACCTCCATTTTTAAAGCGTGGGACAAAGATGCACTATGCAAGATGCTAAAATCATATCCTTTTAATACTTTAATCCAACAGGCTCTGAGCAAAAATTCACCAAACGCAAGAGGAAAAACGAGGACATATTTGCTTTAAGCTTTGGTTGGGACCAGTGAATTAGAGGAAACTCCTCAGCAGGCAAAAGAACTGATCATACTGGAAAAATCCCACGTTCCCTCTGCAAAGCAACCACCACCAAGTGGGCAAAAACACACAAACACACACACTGAAATGAAGACAAATGTACTGTTTTCAACTTGATTTCTATAAATGGAAAAAATGTATAAAATCCATCCATACATTAACAGATACAGGAAGTTACAAGATCCAATTCACACCTAAAATAATAGCCATCAGTCCATTAAAAAACATGGGAAATTCCACCGCTGTAATTTTGCAGTAGTTACTACAGGGCAGGTACCAAAAGATTTTTTTCAATACGATTAAAAATTATTGGCTATCTTCCCTACTTCTAAAGCAATAAGACAATTTCAACAGATACATACTGAGCAGATTGAAATGTTTCTGGCTCTTGCATCAATGTGGAATATTCAAGATGCATATAATTACAATGTTCCATTTGGACATTTTCACCTCACGGAGAGGGTTAAGGACAATAGATTCTACTCCAAAGAAAGCCTTAACCCGTTCTAGAACCTGTAACGTTGACACACTTGGGGTTTGTTTTATGATTTGCAGCAACTCAGGAACACTCAAAATGTGTCTCCCCTCAGGTCACGCAATTTACAAATTGTGCAAGGACTGAAGGGATGTTTAGGGGCCTATGGAGAACACGCGGGTGGGTCAGTCCAGTTCCCAGAGGACTGACTGATGTTCACATCACATACAAACTGTATCTGGCAGAAGATTTCCTCTCATACTCCCCTTTGCTGCAGGTCTCAGACAGGTCAAGAATTAAATGAAGGGCCTGAAAACTCAGCTACCCTTTCATGCTTAGGGTTTAGAAATACTGGCAGGAGCCAGGTCTGTGAGGAAAGCTTGCCCTGTTACTGCCTGTGCAATATCTGTGACTAGACAGATTACTTCAGTAACTGCCAGTCTAGGTCTGGTAAAAGATGCCTGGTTCAGTTTAAAAAAAAAAGTGCTGGGAATGCAGACACCTCAAAATCCCAAAGGACAGGCTTATTGTGTTTTACAGGGGTGCATCACATACACAGACAGCACAAGGCATCAAGCTGTGTACATCCATCCAAGACAGAACAGCACGTCTATGAACAAGTAGCATGGGTGACCCTTTCCAAATAAATCAAATCAAAATGCAGACTTCAAACAAGATGGTCTGTGTTTAAAAAAGGCAGGAGAAAAGGATACAAAGCTAGTGTTACAATGACAACTATTCCCCTTCAAAACAAAAGGCCACATAAAATAGTGTTACTCAATCTGGCCATCTGTAAACACAAGACTGGATATTCAGTTATTGGGAAGAAATTAAAATATTTTTACATCCAAAAAGAGTACAAGAGAGGCTGTCCCCCTCCCCAATTACAGGTAGTTTACCCATGAGCAGGTGGTTGGGGAAAGGTTTAATCTTATTTGCTCATTTCATCTAGAGAGGGTCATACCTACAGAGGAGCTTTTCAATAAAAACAAAACATCTTGAAGTCATTTTTACCTCTCTCTCCTTGGGATTGCTGTGAGAACTAAACACTTTGCATTCTTCATTAATGGACACATCACCTTTTTTTGGCACTGTGGGTAGAACTTCTTCCTAATACATAATTTTGCCTTATAAAATACATGATTGTCTAGTCATGCAATTCCAATAACATGAAAGAGCTGCAAGAGAATTTACTTATATCTTTGCAACCCCTACATACAAAACCCTCCTGACACTAAAGTGTTACTCTGTAGGATCCTGGAGAGTTAATTCATAAATGCAATTTCTACATTAGAAACCTTTTGGGGGGTTTTATGGGGAAGGGGCTGATGACTCAGAGCTTTGAAATGTAGACAGATTTTTGATTTGTTGAAAAGGGCTTCATTGAATAACTTGACTAAAGAATAATGTATCGATTCAATCAAATAGAAGAAACAGAAACAGGTGTGTATGGGGGTTCTCATTCTTTACTCCTGCCCCTGGAGCTTTGGATAACGGTTTCATCACTACTGCATTTTCCCTAATTGGATCTTCTTCCAGGCTTCAGAGGCTGTGAAAATGCATGAGTCAAGGATCCCAGCTACAGTAAACGTTCCTCCAATAATGGCGCAAATCTGAAATTTACAAGAAGAGAGAGTTTAGGGATTTGTTGATGATGAGACAGACCTTCACACAGCTTAAAACCCAGGGAAAAGGTAAGTGCTTACAGTTACTGTACTTGATAGAGCCAATGGGTTATTTTGAGGGGGATCAATGCTGGGGACATGTAAATGTCAAGGCCTGGGAACTACAAGTCCTGTTGAAGGGGAAAGGAACTTCTTCACAATACTATTATCCCATTCTCTCTGCCAGCCCTACTCAAGGATGAAGTCACCAAGTTAAACACAATGTCACTCATTTGGTGTGTATTTACAAGAGTCCCCTCTTTATCCCCAGTATCACAAAAACAATTGGATTTTCCTCTGGAGTGTACCTTAAGCCCACTTTGTCTGAACCCCCTACTTCTGTTATCTACTTGAGTAAGTACCCAGGCCCTTCATACTCCAGGTCCATACATAAGACCCTTTAAAATAGCTTCAATCTGGTACATTTTAATCCAGTAGCTACCCCAAGAAATACTCCAAGGATTCATCACAGTGCTGACATCAGGACACGTCAGTCATGGCTTTTGAAATATGCACCTACTATGTAGGGGAGCTCCAAAGCATGTCCTCACTGTTCCCCAGCCCACCTCAGAGAGTGTTAATATACTAGCACAATGACATTTCCATTGCATGCATCCAAAGAAGTGGGTATTCACCCACGAAAGCTTATGCTCCAATACGTCTGTTAGTCTATAAGGTGCCACAGAACTCTTTGTCGCTAGCACAAGGTAGAATTTAAGGCAAAGGAATCTGACCCACCAGTTTCTATCATATAGTCCAATACAAAATACAGCACATCTCAAACGTCAAATAACGTGCCCTTGTCTCATCTTTGTCCCTTCCCATACTTTGCCACTATTCCAGAGAAAAATATCTGAGCAGCCTCCCAAGACAGTGGCAGAAACTCTATCACTTAGCACACGTTAAACACATCTGGACAGAACGCTAAAAAAATGTGCCACAGGGAACAATGCTGCATTGGCCCCCAAAGAAAGGGAGAAACTTGTCACATCATAAATCCCTCTCTAACTTCTAGGATTCTGTGGTATGAATGTCTCTTCCGCTGGATGGCTGCAGTGTTGCTGTTGCCATGTTGGTCCCAGGATATTAAAAAGAGACAAGGTGGATGAGGTAATGTCTTTTACTGGAACAATTTCTGCTGGTGAGGGCGTCATAAATACATACAGGGCAGCTGTACTGAATTGCCTTACCGGTAAGGGGTTAATCAGTTCAATTAACCTAGTTGGCACCTGACCAGAAGGACCAATGGGGAAAGAAGATACTTTCAAATCTGGGGGGTGGAGGAGGTTTTGTTTGTACTCTCTCTGTTTGTTCCCTCTCTGGACAGAGAGGGTCCAGGCAGGAAAAAAAATCATACCTGAAATAAGCATCTAAAATTACAAAAATTGTAAGCAAGCCAAGGAAATGTGTTAGATTATCTTTTGTTTTAGCTTGTGAATTTTCCCTATGCGAAGAGGTAATTTCATTCCTGTTCTGTATGGAACTGGAAAGCAGAGTCAGAGGGGAATCCTCTGTGTTTTAAATCTTTTTATTTACCCTGTAAAGTTACCTTCCGTCCTGATTTTGCAGGTGTGATTCTTTTACTTCTTTTTTTTTTTAAATAAAATCTTCTTTTAAGAACCTGATTGATTTTCAGTGTCCTAAAAACGAAGGGGTTTGGTTTGTGCTGACATCGTAACCAATTGGTTAGTATATTATTCTCAAGCCTCCCCAGGAAAGGAGGTGAAGGGGCTTGGGGGAATATTTTGGGGGAAATAGGGACTCCAAGTGGTCCCTTTCCTGAATTTTTGTCTAAATCACTTGGTGGTGGCAGCAATACCATCCAAGGACAAGGAAAGGATTTGTGCCTTGGGGAAGTTTTTAACCTAAGCTGGTAGAAATAAGCGTAGGAGGTCTTTCATGCGCGTCCCCACATCTGTACCCCAGAGTTCAGAGTGGGGAGGGAACCCTGACAGAGGGAGACAAGCTTTTGAACTTACACAGAGCTCTTCTTCAGGTAACCAGAAGAACTCTGTATAGCTCAAAAGCTTGTCTCTCTCACCAACAGAACTTGGTCCTAATAAGTTATTATCTCATCCACCTTGTCTTCCTCTGGATCATCTTCTACGTAGGAGTAGCGCTCTGGAATCACACCACTCTCCCTTCCAGCTGACTCACTGGCCTAGTGGTGATTCTGTCCCTCCACACTCTCACCTCACTTTGGTGGTTCTGTCCCTCCATAGTCTTGCAGTTGATGGTACATTCTCCTTTCCTGATACTACTCTTATTGACTGAAACAGCCTCTCTCTCTGTTTCATAGACTCAGCTATTTTCAAATCTCAGCAGAAAAAATCTCTTCTCCCTTATGGCACTTAAATCCCCCCCGCCCCCCAACTAGCTTTAGCACGATGGCTTTTAACTAGGCTTGGCAGGATTTGATTTAAATGGTTAGTTGATGGTAAAAGTCGATTTTACCTGACACTCTAAAATATCCATCAGTGACAATCAGCAAATGCAGCCTCCCTTGCACCTTGTGCCTGCAAAGATCCAGTGTCACTGGCCTTACGGCCATGCATGGAGCCCCCTGCCGTCAAGCTGTCATGGCCCCCACTCATTCACTCACTGACTGGCTGGGAGGGTGGGGGGCTATCCCTAGGGAGGAGCCATTCAACAGCAGGATGGCCTCCCCTGTGGCCAGGGACTTGTCCTCCTCCTTGCAGTCCTCTGCTTTGCCCTGTCAGGACTGCAACCATTTCCCCACCTTGTGCTTGCTGGGTTCCGGAGTCACTAGCCCTGCAGTCGCTGCTGTCATGGCCCCCCGCAGTCCCACTATCAATGCCCCACCACGGTTGCACAGGGAGCCCCTTGCAGCACTGCTGTGAAACTGAACATTTATTTTAAATCAATCAGAAAAAGGTTAAAAATAAAAATCTACATCAGCCACTGAACTTACACAAAAATAAAAATCAAATTCTGGCAAGCCGACTTTTAATTTAGTCACCACACAACATCTGTCCATTGCAGCTTTCTATCATCTATAGCTGTCTGCCTTCCCTTATTTATTGTAGAGCATTTTGCAATGCAGAGCGCATGTGTGTTGTTCAGCTCGTAAAGGACGGAGACTAATAAGAGGTAGAGCTGGCAGCGACACAATAGTTAAGGCTACCTAACACTTTCCATTGTAAGAGCCCATTTTCAGTTGTTTATGACTTTGCCAAACTAACTATTCAGGCTGAAGTTTTCCATGCTGGGTGTCTAACTCAGGCCGAATTTTTTAATTAATTAAATCTCAACACAAAAGGAAAGAAAAACAAGCTTAGGGAAAAATGTTTTTCCAGTGTTAAAAAACTCACAACTATTTCACTGAGAAGCTCTAGCACCTTCATGCTTTGGAGCAAGGACTAGAATTTTCACAGGAGAGTTGCCTTGGAAGTCAGAGGTGTTTTTTTGGTGTCCCTATGAAAATTTACCCAATTTGTCTGAATTCTAAGCCTTGGGAAATCACCAATTGTACTTGTTCACTGGAAGTTTGTTAAGAGTTTGACAGCAAAATTCTCTGAACATTCCATCCCCACAGAGCTCTGTAGCAATCGTGCTGAGCATACTCCACACACACACCCCCTCCCCCCCGCCGAGAGCTCACAGCACTCTCTGCCCTGGGGATGAGCAGGACTGGCCTGGGGATGAGCAGGACTTCCTTTGCAAGTGCTCCTCACAGCTGTTGGGGGTCACTTAGGGTGACCAAAGAGCAAGTGTGAAAAATCGGGACAAGGGTTGGGGGGTAATAGAAGCCTATATAAGAAAAATACCCAAGAATCGGGACTGTACCTATAAAATCGGGACATCTGGTCACCCTAGGGCCACTGTGGTGCCTAGCACCAGAACTGAGAGCATGGTGACTGCCTTCCCTGTGCTCTCAGTGCTCCCTCTGCTGGTGCCCAGGCAGCATGAAGGAGGAGGAAACTTGACTTGGGAGGGTAGATGATTAAAGTGAGGGCAGGAGCAGAGGAGGAATGTGACAGAAGAAAACAATTTGGGGAGGGCTGGGGACATGCTAGGGGACAGAATCAGAAGAATCCTTAATTACTAGAGCATATTCTTCTCCAGAACCTGGGATTCCAGAGCCCCAATAGTTGGCAAATACCTGTAAAACCACTAATACAGTGTATCTCATCACACTCTAGTAGCTGGTCCACACAGCAATAGCAGGCCATAATCATCTATCACTTTAATTAGCTTCAAGGGCAGATGTCTGTACTGTGGAACTAGTGGTTCCAGTTGTGCTGATGGCCCATGATGGTATAGGGATCAATACGGTTCTACATGGTGTTTTTTCCAGATTGCTTTTTGAAAAATTTGGGAAATCACATGAAAAACCCTATGTTAAAAGAACATTTAAGTTTAATAGTCACATGCTCAAAAGTTAGGAAACAACAGCATTAAGGTTGCTCACGCAACCCTATTTCCCCCTCTGCCCACTCTATCTGCATATATATGAAGAACTTTGATATAGTCTTTAATTACATGATCACATACTATTTTTCACAAGACCTCTGCCTCATTCAGGCACAGGATGGATGGTGTTCCAGGAATGAATCAGGGCTGTCTAGTAAACGAAGCTGTTGGCCCCGCCTGCTTCATTTGTTACAGAAGTTGCAAAGTGTGTGGTGAATGAGGCAGGGGACTACAAGAAAAAAAAAGTAGTGGGTTTTATGGTTAAGGAAGTCAAATGCCACCTTGGAAAAATTGATTCTTATCCCTGCATCTGCCAGAGTTCTTATGTGATGCTGGGCAAGTCACAACCAAACTTTTCACAGGGGGCCACTAGCTATGTGTTCCTCATTTTCTGAATGTCCACCTTGAATTACTTGGGGCCTGGTTTGTGGAAATGCTGAGTGCTCACAGCTGTGGCTAAAATTAATAGGGGCCGTTTTGTGAACATCTAAAATGTTAAGTACTCTGAAAAGTAAGGCCCTACGTATCTTAGTGAGGGCATCCAAAATTAGTAGACAACAAGTTTGGCCTTCATATCTCTTTTATATCAATATATCTCCTTTATATTACTTCAGTTCCCCATCTGTAAAATGGGGTTGATACCAACCTTGCTACAGAGGGATGCTGTGAAGATAAAATAAATAAATATTTGTGAAGCATTCAATACTATAATGATGCGCACCATAGAAAAGCACATGAGGAAATTAATAATTCTGTATTCAGTGCTAGGTTTAAATTGTATGCAGTAAATAAAGCATGGGTCAGACCTGAATGATGGGGATGAAAAGAAATATTGAATAGATAGCCCATCAGTGGGCACCATACATCCTGGGCAACGAATGAGGCAGTAAAAATAGTATATGATCATGTAAGACTGTATAATAATGCATACACACAAGGGGCCCAAATTAAAGTCGCTAAGGTTTCTAACTTATGGGTGCTTGCCTTTGCAACCTTAATATTCTTTTAATGTAGTCTTTTTGTATGTCATTCAGAATGCAGCCTGGGGTGGCTCATTGAACGATAGTGACTCCTGGAGCTGGTGAAAGGTGAACAAACTGCAATGCTTCCTTTGCTCAGGAAGAGGGAGGATTTGGACGTGTGCCAGATCCTAAAGATGGATGGGAAAACGGAATAAGATTATTTAAAGCTTCAGGGCAAAGGGTCAGCAGCTATAGGGAAGTTAGCTGTGCAACTTGCCTGGGAGGGAGCCAACCCCAATTTAGGCCTATTGCACCATATCCAGTTTGCCACAGAACAAATCCCACTGGTACACCACACAGACGAGCAGCAGTGGCTGAGTTAGGCAGGGAGTTTGTTACAGTAATAAGCAGCTCTAATGATAGACTAATGATGAGAGAGGGCAGTGGGGAAGAAATCACTCATTTAGAAACATATTTATAACCAAGGATATTTGTGTCCTATGAGCTCAGTGAGATGCCTCAAGGACGGTGGGGCCGGGTGATGTGTTTCTTGAAGCACAACTGGCATTCTGGCAGATGAAAGCCTCAGAAACCAGAGCACCTGTCAGAGACTTAATTCATAGTTTTGGGGAGCGAGTACACTCTCCGCACTCTGTCCCCCTCCCTTGCCACCCTTCTGAATGTGACGCAGGGTGACTTTTCAGGGAAAGTGACAGCTGAGGTGGTGGGCTATTTCAGTCCACAGGGGATCAGCTGACAGGAGATTTTACACCACAAAAAATGCTTTTAGAGTTTGCATCAGACGGTAGGAAAATCTGACTTAGTGCCGCCACACTGGGGGGGCGGGGGGGAGAGGAACCACAGAAAAATACATATTCATCTGCACAGCTCTGTACCGCTGAGTGCTTATGACTCATACACACCTGGCATTTGGTTGGACTTTGCCTCCTAGCATACACACAGATTTTGAGTTTGCCGTGACCAACAAAAGAGGTAACAAAAGAGGTCTCTCACTGGGTCAATATAGAAGTGATGCTATGTAATTTATTTGTCAGACAGTCCATCAGTGCGGTTCTAATATGTGCTCAGAATCCCATTCTATGGTGGGATTCACTGGCAGCAGGCACCACACTGTTATTTATTTGTGTAGTGCCATGGGTGCAAAGGAGCTTTATAGATAGAATGACCAGTAGCTGCCTTAAGAAGATATTTACGCCTATCCCCCGGGGTGGGGTGGGGGAGACAAATAAAGGAAGGGGAGTAAGGGCGGAGGGAGACAACAATGAGAGATCATGTGATGATAACATGGGCAGCACATTAGTTTAACAGATATGATTAGGGGACTACAGTGCAGTTGTTGGTCATGGAAGGCTGCCTGGCTATGATGAGGGGCAGATGAAAGAAGGGCAATGTCAACATGGCTCTCTTTTCCCTAAGTGAAATACCATACTGAGGATCTTCAGGGTTTCTTCATGATCAGATTTTAAGAGCAGAAGGGGGCATTATAATCATGTAGTCTGACCTCCTCCATAAAACAGGCAATATATTTGCATCCAGTAATCCCTGGACTGAACTCAATAACTTCTTGTTGAGCTAGTGCATACGTATTTAAATCAAAACTGGGTGTTTTTCTAAGAGAGCTCATGTGATGTGGAGTCCACCACGCTCCTCAATAAGCTGTCCTGATGCTTAATTGCTGTCACTGCTAAAAATCTGCACCTTATTTCCAGTTTGAACTTTTCTAGCTTTGACTTCCAGCCACTGGATCTTCTTATGCCTTTGCCTGTTAGAATGAAGAGCCCTCTAATATTAGGCATCTTTTCCTAATCTTCCCTTCGGATTGGGGGTTCCTCCATTGCTCCTTTGTAACTATCTGCTTACTCCTCCCCCAGAGCTAACCCTGTGTACTAAAGGCTGCTCTCAGGCCAACCACCTGGGGGAGCTCACAGCTGATAAAGTGTGAAATGTTGCACACACATACACCTTTATCCACAAATGACTTGTCTACACTGCAAGATGTCACCCTGTTAACCAGCACGTTAACTATAATGATGTTAAAGACTCTTTAGACAAGGAATGTCAAGTTTAACCTTGTGTCAGCTGTTTGTGACTAACCATAGGGTTCACAACCAGTTGACATGATGGTAATCACGGTAATCCTGGTCTTCACTTAGTGCTAAATTGTGCTTAACATTATATTTGTTAAAATGGGATACTTAAAGCATTTTCTAGCACAATGCTTTTTGCCATGTATAGATTAGGCCTCTTGCATGTCACAGAATGAAGTTCTTAATGCCACTGGAAACAAACGGTGCGGCCACAAGCTAACAAGTGTTAGAGTAGACAACATTACAGTTCGTATGGCAGTAACGAAGGCCATAACATATGGTACAGTGCTGTGTGTTTTGATGTATCAATCTCAGCTGCTTTGGGATTTTAAAAGGAAATTCCATGCTATGCAAGATGTCAGACATTCTCTGTTTATCCACAGAACAAATATGGTAAGGACAACAGCAGCACAAGAGTCCACTGGAACTGTATTGTGTAGTCCCAACACTTCTTTCTGACCTGACCTCCCTACACACAGCTGGTGGACCTTAGCACCCACCATTCAACATCTACATCATTCTCCCAAAAGACACCCATGCTTAGGGTTCCCACAGACTCAAACTAAAAATTCAGCTGCCTTTGTGGTAACAAACCAGTTTACATTTACAATTCTGCCAAAGCCTCTCACAGCCCAACAGGGTCTTTTCCCAGCTACACCTCCAAGAACATATTTCAGCACTGCAGTGTTTTTGTGACAATTGTGTGGGCACAGTCTAGTAAACAGGCTGCTCCCTCCATAGCCCCCTTCTGTGGTTTTTAACCAAGCATCTGCTGCATAGGCAAGAGCAGAGGGGTTTCCGAAGCCTGCCCCACTTAACAGTAACTCCAGCTGCCACAAGCAGATAATCTTCTGTTGGATCAGAATGCTGTGGCCTCAGCATGCCAGTGATGATGAGCCAGTCTCCGGGGCAATCATGATGCAGAAGGCCAGGCTGGTAATACTACTAGGAAGAGCTAGAATGATGGGAATGACAACAGATCAGAGTGTGTCACTGAGATAGGACAAGTAAGTTAAGGACCGAGACATCTTAATCCCCAGCAACCCTGCTCTCCCTGATCCTTTCACAAAGCTTCCCCACACCGGCATTGAGAAACCTAAGGAGCCAGCACACGCACACACAGGGGATCAAACCAAAGATTAGAGTTCTCAGCCTAGATAAACATAAGGGAGACATGACCTGGAACTGCATTCTGGCCAGAGGGGCCCATTGATATAGCAAAGATCTGCATGGTAGGTAAATGCAAAAGGTTTGACACACAAGTTACATCAGTCACCCTCAAGTAACAGGACTAAAGCTGCCATGGATGTACTGTTACCCGCAGGTCTCAACATAACAAATATTAACACAGAACAGCCCAAATGAAGCCACCTCAACCTGGGAGGCTAATTTGGTGGTAGTCAGGGGAGGAAAGAGAAATGTCTGGAACATCCTCCCCACCAGCTACTTACACAGTTTTGAAGCACAGTGTTTTATTTAACACAGATGCTACAGCTGTTCCCAACCATGAGATGACCTCTTAGCAACAAGCGAATAGACATGACAGTGAACAGCAGTGCAGAGTACTGAAGTATGGACCGGTCCCAGGTTCCAAACCATGCTACCTACCTCCCCAAAAAGAAAAAACCATGGGACCATAATTTGGGAGGGAGAAGGACAGCAAGAAGCATTAGCAACCGGGTTAGTAAGCCCTAATATTTTAACCTATTGACCACACTTTGAGACCAGGCAGACATGCTAATTAAAGAAGGGCCCAAACCATGAAGTTCTGGATCTCAACTCTTCTGCCTCAGAGTTTGGGGGTGTTTTGATCCATCTCTAAAGCTGATGGAAAGGAATTTAATGTTTATTGAGAACTCCAAAAACCAAAACTTCCTAGGGACAGAGCACAGCACATCTGATAAAGCACCGTTTATGTTTACAATTCAAATATTCAAACCCCAGTTCCAAAGTACAGGTCTTGGGCACCACCAAAGTCAGGTTATTTCAGTCAGTTTATCATAGACACATGGAGCTTACATGTCCCAGCATGCAATGCTACACATTTTTTTGAGTAGCCAAGGTACACAGCACAATGGGTCCTTTAGCCTGTACAAGCTAGGTCCCATTATTAGAGAGGAGGTCTGCTGCAATCTGCTCTTATTGTGTGTCAGTTAGGTTTTGCCCCCATGTTCCTGGCATATTGCCAATGTGCCTCTCTTCCCTTCCAACCCAATGGGCAAAAAGTATGGGTACCGCTGGTGCAGGATATTTGTCTTTTATGTCAAAGTGCTTAAATCAAACCATCAAAGTTTGATCCTCTCTTATCGGATGCTCCACTTTTCTCTCCAATTCAATACGTATGAGCTGGCTAAGGAAGAGGTGGAGCTCAGCTTTACTCTCAGCTCATGTCATAATGCTCTGAAGCAGGAACTCAGTTCCCAGATTGGGCAAGGAGGGCAGGGGAAGAGCAGGAGAGGGCAAGAAGGAAGAGTCACAGGCTTAAAGTAACTCACCGATGTGATAAACCTGTACAAAGGTTGCCGCCTCTCTGTATATTTCACTGTGATGGGGCTCAGATCATAGCGAAACCAGATAGCGGGGATAATGCGGCCAGTGTGACTGTAGGCAACATACTCCTGGAAAAAGAGAGTGGGGAGAGAGGAAGGCAGAAAGCATGAGCAATTTTATTTCAAAGAAGTTGATCTCAGAAATGACTCCCTTCCCACTGGGCTGGCTCCTCATTCCTATCCGGGAAAACTGCAACATACTATCAGGAGATAGTAATCACCCATAACAATTACACTAAGAAGAGTAACTTGTTCATTTCTGAATGACTATACTCAACAATACGGACAGCCTGGTGATGTGGCATAGAACAAAAAATGCCACTCAGTATGACTCTAATCCAAAGCCCACTGAAGTCAATGAAAAAAGACAATTTTGGATCAGCCCCATGTGGTTTTAGATAGAGTTCTAGCACTATTAAAATTAAACTGCAGCTAACCCACTAATAAGTTAAGCAAGTTAAGCAAAACCCACGGGGGTTGGACTAGATGACCCCCTGAGGTCCCTTCCAACCCTGAGATTCTATGATTCAATACAAAGGGAATTTGATTTACACCAGCTTGTCGGCCTGCCCCATGCATTCAGAACGACAAAGCATTTCCTGTGTCTGAGGCCCCAACCACATTGGGATACAAACAGTTTTTAACGCTTTTTGCCTGCCCAGTGCAAATGGGACAGAGCCATGTTTAAACCATGTTAAGAAACTTTCTCTAGGCAAGGAGGGGACCTAACGTAGCAGAGAGTTTGCAAACACCATTTTAAATCTGTTGAGCGGAGACACTCTTAGCTTCACTGTGGACAGGGCCCTTTAATCCACTTCCTATATAGCAGGTACATGTGAAGTATCAGTGAAAGGGCAGCTCTCCAGCAAAAGACAGATCATCCACCATTATGGAGAAATCAGCACTGTGAAAGGGATTTCTAAAACCCGCTTTGAAAATACATCTTAGTTCTATCAGGTCTCACCAAGAAAACATTTAGATGGCTTGCTGTATAATATTTTAACTGTGCCCTCAACACAAAGATAAATACCAGCCATTGATATGAGCAGACAGACAAACAAGACGAGGAGGAGAGTTGGCTTTGGGATACAGCAAACCTTGAGAAATACCGGAGCATGCCCTGCACATTCCAGCCCTTATTCCAGCAGACACCCCTTCCCTATCCCTGTGACACATGTGCCACTTTGGACTGATAGACCCAACTCTTCAGGAGGTAGGGACAACAACCACCCTAGAGAGGTGGACGAAGGACTAACAAAGGCGTGTCCACAAGTACAACACAAACAGGATGATCTCTTCTCAGCAAAGGGAGAGGGAACCAACTGAAGCAGCACCATCATGCTCCATCAACACCACAGAGATTTTTCCTCCCTTTTGAAGTCTCTTCCAGAGGAGGTGGACTGAGCTTCAATGGACAGAACAGGAGGGGACCCATACCAGCATATTTTAAGGGCTCCTAGCAGAGCTAATTGGTTGATGCCAGAACTGTAGTGGTGGCTTTGGGTGGAGAGGAAACAGAAGTTCTAGGAGATAACGTGGGAGAGGAGACAGACAGTCCGCACACGTCTCCATCATGGTAGAGAACCACCTCATGCTAGGGAATCTATGCCAGACTATTCCAAAGACTTCCTTCCAATTCCTGCTTCCCTCTTATCAGCATGGGAGTCTAGAGCAGAGGCAGTAATCAGAGACCTTTTTAAAATGCACAGAAAATGCAGACGCAGCTCCATTTGCCTGCACTCTGGTTATGAAGAGAACAGTTTTGACAGAACTGACCTCATTTTTTCCTTCCTTACCTCTGCCCTCAGCAACACAGTCCTGATGATTCTGTCTTGGCTGAGGGCCCCAACTGCAATCCTGCTCACAGAAGTATCAAGATCAGCAGCTCAGGCTGTACGTTTTCCTAATTAATTTCAGAACTTGTGTTGCAAGAGAGTCTTATCAGAAGAGTGGTTGTAACATTAAACAGAAAGAATACATTCTATCCAGGGACAGTAAGCCATCCAAACCCTCAGGACACTCTGTACAGCATAACCAGAAAGCACAGGAGACCATCACTAGTCTTGGTAGAGCTCATGAGAGCATAATAAATGAGTGTATATTTTAGCAGAATGGCAGCCTCAGAACCCTCAAGTAGAACGGACACAATAAATCTGCATGTGAAAGGTCTGAAGAGAAGTAAGAGCCACTCGAAGCTCCACTGGGCCAACGCAATCAAGAGATGTCCTGCACAAACATCCACTGACACGAAGAGCAACAACCCTTCCTACCTTCGAGTGACTAGCAAAGGGCAGTACTCCCATAAACAATGCATTACGTTTGCTCTGTGTGTTAAAATAATTGTTAATTGTTCAGAGTCTAAAGGCTCTTTAAAGGGAAAATAATTAGCTCCCAACCAATTCAGTCATGGGAATGGCCTACCAGGTTCCCATACTGTAAAACGAGGAGAGTACCAGGTAATAAATCTCTCTGAAACCCCTTTAGCAAGAGAATTATGATCTAGAACAGGGATCAGCAACCTCTGGGATGCGGCCGGGCCAGTTTGTTTACCTGCCACATCCACAGGTTCGGCCGATCGCAGCTCCCACTGGCTGCGGTTCCCTGTCCCAGGCCAATGGGACATCCCTCAGCCCGCGCCACTTCCCGCAGCCCCCATTGGCCTGGAGCGGCAAACCACGGCCAGTGGGAGCTGTGATCGGCAGAACCTACGGATGCAGCAGATAAACAAACCGGCCTGGCCCGTCAGGGGGCTTACCCTGGCGGGCTGCGTGCCAAAGGTTGCCGATCCCTGATCTAGAATTACTTCAGGCTATGAAGGTTTTTTGGTACAATATATAGGGACTTGAGTCAGTTAAGCTCACATAGGAGAGAGTCAGCTGCAAGGCAACAATTCTCCAGAGAAAGAATAATTAGCACCAAGCGCTGAGAAAAATTCTCATGGTACTATAATGTAGCTGCTGCTGCTAAGTATAGAAAAGATGACTGCAGGAGTCCTCGTTCTAAAGCAATTCAGTTCCTCACTCTTCCAGCAGAGGCTACTGCATGCCTACCAAACACAAGCGCTTTATAACAGAGCGCAGTACCAATAGCATGGATTGAGCTTTGTAAGTTAAGAGCTTCCTATGAACTCACTGGGCTTTTCTTCCCCAATGGCCAGCCTATGTAACAGTCACCTCCAGCCTTACCTTGTTTGCTACAGTATACTGGTATGAGTACCGCTGTTTGCCGCTCATATCTTCATACACGGTGGGGACTATCTTCAATATATAATCGTGAGATGCAAGGGCTATGAGTCAGAAAGGGAAAGGATAGATTAGCCAGTGAAAAAGCCCATGTCCCCAGAAGGAGGGTGGGAGCTCATGACAGCTATTAGTAAAGGATAGGGGTGATTTTGGTGGTAATGGTGGTAGCAGTAGCAAGTGGGTGGGGGTTAGAAGAGCAGTATACAGATGCAAATACCATAAACCCCCTGCTCAGACTTGCTACAATCCATGTGATACCCAGCTAGTCCCTCTTGTAGCAGGGGATCATAATCAAGCTGCAGAGAATGCCACCTACTACAAAATCCAGGGTGCAAGAGGGGAGGTAGCAAAGGACCCTGTGGACTAGGCCTTCCCTAGGGTCAGGGGTGGGAATGGAAATCCCATTTACTGATGCCAGGGTCCCTTTGGTTGCTTATCTGGCCCCCTAATCAATGTTGCATTAATATCCTGGTTTTTATTTTGCCTTTGCCCGCCCTCAGTGGGCTGGCTAAGCCCTGAAAGCACTGACAATACATACGGTTTGAGCTGAGCTTGTCTGCTCCCCCCAGGGCATTGAATGCTCCATGAATGTTCTGGACCTGGAGAGCGAGAAGACACATACAGCGGTTACATTCTATACTTGGTGCTTCTGGCTTTTGCTTCCCCACCTTTGAAGGCTCCAGTCTGACTCAGTCTTCCTGAATGCAAAGCCTCAACCCAATGAAAAAAAGGCACAAATTATTCTCAGTGACCACTACCACAAGGGTTGGCTCCAATTGGTGAGGTTGTAAGATCAACCTCCAAAGATCGAACATTAATGTCCACTTTAAATTGCGTCAGCCAAGGGAGCACTCCCAGATTGGTGGGGAAACACAAGTCAGTCTGAAGCTTTGAGGTGAGTCTCCATGGCAAACTATGACATCATCGCACACCAGTCTGCGTTGGTGGGTGGTGTCATCTACCCATAATTAGGATCAATCTCCCAGCTGGAGAATAAAAGCTTGCACTAGCAAGCTCGCATCATTCTATCACATGCAAATAAAATGTAGAGACTATAGCCTGCTGGGAGTCACACTTTAAAGATTCAAATTCAGGGTAGAACTTGGAGCTGCCTGCTTTCCACAGCTCTCACTCAGATGCATCCCTAGAACCACCACCACACACTGTCTTGGAAGAGGGGAAGGAGACATGCCAGCATCCCTTCCTTAGCTGCTGGTTCCAGGCACGCAAGTGTTGGGTATTCCCAACCCCTCACCACAGATCAATTGGATCCCCCCATTACTCCCCACTCCTCTACAGTAGAGGCTAATGGAATTAGTTGAAAACAATAAGGACCAACATCCACCAATAGAATGATTCATTTGGGAAATTTCTGGAATGGTGAAAGCTATACAGAGGTCCTGCAACTGTAGTCAGAGGGTTGCAGGGGTAACACATACCACATTAAGATATACAGAAGGAGAAGAGATATCCACTAGCCGGGAAATTACTGACAGACAACAGATAAGCAGTTTTGTTTGGAGAAAGAGTTGTGTCCTTCTAGCTTTCACTGCATTAACAAGTCACTACACCAATTTGCATTGCTCACCATCCTTCCAACAGCTGTAAGCACTTGACTGCACAGGACACATCCACCTGATCCTACGGCATGTTTCCCTGATCACTATTCCACAGCAAGATGGTTTGGGAAAGAAACAAGCTAACAAGGTCCCTTATCAATATGCTAGGAAAGAAAATTCTAGCAAGACAAATTCCTTGTTTCTCATCGAATTGAACTGATGGAACAGGTAACATGCAAGTGACAAATATAACTGGAAGCACAAATGGGTTTTCTATAATGCCTTCCAGACTGCTGGTATCTCAAAAGGCTTGCACAGTGCTGAGTTGGATAGTAGCAGTGTAGTAACTAGGCAGGAGGACAGCATTCAGTGCTATAGCTCACACATCCTTGGACGTCAGTTCATCTAGAAAGGGGGAATATTTGACTTGGCAACAGGTTAACCTCAGCTCTTCTTAATACATGCGATAGGAGTCAAACATCTACTAGGAAAGCCCTTTGAGAGAGGCAGAAGGTCACTTTAAGGTCTCATCTGAAAGATGGCACCTGTTACGACACAGCAGCTCTTCCAATCACTCCTTCAGCATCAACATCCAGTACAAGTCCTGGCAGGGAACATGAAGCCTCAGCTCAGAGGGTAATAGCTGAATAGTTAATCCTGGCAGAATCAGGTACTTTTTGAAGACAACTCTGAATACCTCCCTTCTCCAAAAGGACCCACACACTGAAGTGACTACACAAACGAATTAATGGTCAAGCAGAAGTGTCCTCATATTAGGGGATACTTTGGGGGCAGCTCAGGACAGGAGTCTCCCTAATAACAGCGATCTCTACATAATCTAAAGAGGAAGCATATGTCAGTGGGGGATTATACATGCTTGATTTACATGAGCTGCTGGCTGCACAAGCGACCAACCAGTGCGATCAAGCCCCACCACTGCAACATGCCAGCAGAATGCCTGGTCATTTTCAATGTCATAATACCCTGAAGAGGCGGAAAAGCAAGGCAGGTGTAAGTGTAATTAGCAGGCATAGGAGCATGGATGTGTGTATGGAATGCTGGCTTAGCTCAGCATATTTACAGGCAGCTGTGGTACTTTAAAACTAGTTCAGAAGGGATGAGCTCAGGTAAACATCTATTTCAGAGACTGTCTGTGCATTACATAACTCCATGAACCATCCAACCCTTTCTGAGGTACACACAAGACATTAGGGTTAAGTTTAAACTACCAGGGTAAGGCCAGGGCAAGATTTGTCACTCAATAATAGTTCTAAGACACATTATACATAAAGTTCCCCCAATTTCCTTGATCTTAGTGGATAGCATATCACCTGCTTCTGATCCACTTGATACTTTGGCCTGGTCTACACTAGGGAAATTTACAAAAAGTTTCCCACCAATTCAGCTTGAGCCACTATTAAAACCAATAGGAAACATAGTTTAGACAAGGTTTCAGCAGCCAGACCAGACTTTAAAGCACTAGTTCAATTAGACTCGCTTTTCAGAAAGGTAAGCTAAAATATTGGTAAAAATGGGTTGCTGGATCCGTGTCTGAATTCTGGTGGTCATCGGTTTTGATGACAGTTCAGCTGAAACTGTGCTAAAACTGGTGGGATACTTTTTGTAAGTTTGCCTAGTGCAGACAAGGCTAGGAGGCCAGGCACAACAGCACACAGTCAAGGCACAAACAACAGACTTTGGGGGCAAACATCCAGTGTCTGGAAAACATTCCAAGTTTTTCCAGTGTCAAAAACTCACAAGCTCTAGGTATAGTGTCCTGCAAGGCTAGTGTTCAAGAGGGCATAGTTACAATGCAAAAAACCTGCCCTTTAAATTATTTATTTCTTCTGTGTAAAATAGGAAAGTGAGATCCCAGACAGTAGCGTAGCCGGGGGGGGGGGGGGGGGGGGAGGGGGGGAGGAGAGAGGCAGCGCAGTGGCCACTCCCCCACTGACCACAAGTGGCGCCTTTTGAATTTGTTGGCGCCTTTTGAATTTTGAGTCACCGGCGGCGTTCCAGCTCTTCGGCGGCAGGTCCTTCACTCGCTCCGGGTCTTTAGCGGCACTTCGGCGGCAGGTCCTTCACTCGCTCCGGGTCTTTGGCGGCACTTCGGCGGCAGGTCCTTCACTCGCTCCGGGTCTTTAGCGGCACTTCGGCGGCAGGTCCTTCACTCGCTCCGGGTCTTTAGCGGCACTTCGGCGGCAGGTCCATCACTCGCTCCAGGTGCTGCCAAAGACCCAGAGCGAGTGAAAGACCCACCACGGAAGACCCGGAGCGAGTGAAGGACCTGCCGCTGAAATGCCGCCAAAGAGCTGGAGCGCTGCCGGGTGAGTACAAGAGGGTGGCGCCTTCTTTAGCTCCGCTCCCCCTGTTCTCTCCACCTGGCTACGCCACTGATCCCAGATCTGCACAGTTTACTGAGAGCGATGTCTCATTTTTGTGCCACAAGTAGGGGGTGCTTGGAAGATTCCACCCCCACAACGCACATCCCAAATTGGCAGGCACTAATCCCAAGGATCCGTGCAATCATAGTTTGAACATCAGCAACATTTACAGTGAGCGGCATCTCATCTTTGGTGACTCACGTGGACAGGGCTTATTTTGTGGGCACAGCTTGGAGGAGTACTGCCACCATTTCCCAGCCAGCCTCCAATCTGGTCACTGGTGGCAGGAGATATCCCCATTTTGCAGAAAGGGAAACTGAAGCACAGAGTTGTTAAATGATTTACCCAAGGTCACAAAACATCTGTATGATACAGGCAAGTGACTACAGGGGTGGCCAACCTGTGGCTCCGGAGCCACATGCGGCTCTTCAGGAGTTAATATGCGGCTTCTTGTATAGGCACCGACTCCAGGGCTGGAGCTACAGGCGCCAATTTTCCAACGTGCCGCGGGGTGCTCACTGCTCAACCCCTGGCTCTGCCACAGGCCCTGCCCCCACTCTACCTCTGCCCACCCCCTTCCCCTGAGCCTGCCGTGACCTCGCTCCTTCCCCTTCCCCGCCCAGAGCTTCCTGCACGCCACAAAACAGCTGATCGGGAGGAAGTGGGAGGCGTTGATTGGCGGGGCTGCCAGTGGGTGGGAGGCGCTAGGAGCAGGGGGGCTACCGACATATTACTTTGGCTCTTTGGCAACGTACATTGGTAAATCCCGGCTCCTTCTCAGGCTCAGGTTGGCCACCCCTGATCTGTTGAACACCAGTCCCATGCTCTAACAACTAGAGCACGCTGTCATCCAGTGTACTGGAGAGAAGATCCCCGCCCCATTTTGAGCTCTGCGCTTCAAATGCAGGAGCTACTGAGATGAAGTGTAGAAAAGGTTGATGAAACCTAAAGTAGCACAGCCTCTGAGACACCAGTGGGCTTTTCACTTATTGGAAAGAGGGGATAAATATTCTCCTAGTCTGTCAGCAAAAGAAGGTGGGGAGATCCCTTGAGGGATAAACTGGAGGTTTTTGCAGTTGGAGTTTATGAAAAACCCACATTTCAGGCCATGACACAGTAAGGAATAAGGGTATCAGGCAAGCCCTTCAACCCATTATTAGATCAGCAGATACCCTAAGATAGAGACAAGTGAAACCAAAAATAAACATTGAAGAAAGCTCACCTATATCCAGATCACACACCCCCTCACAAATTCACTCTGGATACGTCTTTTACTGCAGCTGGGAGTATGCTTCCCACAGTGCAGACGCACTCGCTCTGCTTCAGCTAGGATACTAAAAAAAACAGGGTGGCTGTGGTGGTGACTCAGGCTAGCCACCCAAGTACATACCCAGGTCAGGTGAGCTCGTGCATGGTTGGCTAGCCCGAGCTGCCATTCATGCTACCGTGGCTACACTTCTATTTTTAGCACACTAGCTCAAGCAGAACTAGCACATCTGGGAAGAATGCTCTGGCTGCAGCGTAGATGTACCCTCAGTGGCTCTCACCAGTGCGTGCTCAGTCTAGCTAGAAGCAGAGTAGTGAACATCTCCTCCCATGTCACATGCGCTGTAGCTCATGGGTTTTGCTTACTGCGCCAGCAGCACGTGCACACACATGCGTGAAGAGATAGAGGTGACTGAACAGCGTGTGTTATTTAGAGGCATGAGATTTCTGAATCAACCTGTAACGGCACACACCGACAGCCAGCTACATCTGGGAGAGTGGCAGACTATACGATGTGCTAAATACTTCTATGCTGGGGGACACAAAGTCTGCAATCAGACATCTTCTGCCTCTTCCACTCCATGCTCAAAGCCCTCCAATTGCCCAGCCTTCCCACCACATTCATGCTAACACTCTCCAAAGACTGCAGGATGCAGTGGTGAGAACATTCCCATACAGGACACGTTTCCCACGTAGTCAGCAGCAGTCCCTATTAGCACTTACCTCTTATAGTGGACCACCATATCTACTAAAGTTAAGATTTATTTTTCATACTTTTCAAAGTGCTTTACAGACATTCAACCAACTAATCAACATGCTAATATTTCAAGGCTCCAACACAAGACATGCCCTAAAGGAAGCAGGAGCAGAATGAAACAGAGGACTACAAAGCAATGCTTCAGACTCATTAGCATTACAAAGATTTTGGAGTAAGCAGGCATGTGTGGAACAGGGTCTGTGTTGAGAAACCAGGATTACAGAGAGGCTCTGTTTAAGCCATGTTGCGGGGTAAGTCATGGAATAGGTGTGTGCACTAGGGTGACTAGATGTCCCGATTTTATAGGGACAGTCCCAATTTTGGGGTCTTTTTCTTATATAGGCTCCTATTACCCCTCACCCCCATCCCGATTTTTCACGCTTGCTGTCTGGTCACCCTAGTGTGCATGCACCTTTGTATCCCTATGAAGTCAGCTTTCTGGAAGCAAGTTACAGAGGTGCAGGGCTGTGAGCTGTCTCCATTAAGAAGTTAGGAATTATGTAATAACATACAGCACACCAGGTGAAACCCTAGCCATAGGGCAAATGCACACATTCCCCTTCTCCCCAGCTGTAGGCTAGCACCTTTGAGCAACCACTCAATTTGTCCTATGAGAAGGGGGAAGTTGCTAGATGGCTTCCTTTCTAATCTTTGATCTCCCTTAAAAGCATAGCGGAAGGAAGGGCTATGGGGCTACAATTTGTTGCAGTACCATATGCTCTCAACCACCACTCCTGTGGTATTGTAGTCCCTTGATGTACATGCCTAGTCTCCACAAAGCCACTAACTGAAGCTACATGTGCAAAATGAATATTCAAAGTAACTTGCCAACTGCTGCAGAAGGTACTATTCCTAGTGATGCCAGTGACATCACAACCTGTTTGTGCCTCCATTTCCCATCACCATCTGTACAGCAAGGATAGGGCTACTTATCCATCTTTTCAAAAGCACTGTGAGATCTACAGTGGAAACACAGCCACAGAAGTTTAAAGTTCTCTATTGTGAATGAGAATACAGCTCCTCCCTGCCCTTCCGCACCATATACATCCCTTCTGTAAAATGCTCCAAAATGTAGTAAAAATAAGACTGGTTCCTCTGCCCCTGTAGACAGCAAGATGGTCTGGAGGGAGGACTCACCTGTAACTTATCCCCAAATGAGAGTTTGTGGATGATGTGCGTCATGTCAGGATTCTGAGGCTGTGCAGTGGCACTGTGTGTTGACACATGAAAGTTACCTGGAACCTGCAGTCAGCCAATCATTCAAAAAAAAAAAAAAATAGAAAAAGAAACACATGATTCTATATTTTATTTCCTTAGGCATTACTAGGTATCGCAACATAAAATAGGACCACAAGGATAAGATCACAGACCAGGGATCGGCAACCTTTGGCACATGGCCCGCCAAGGTAAGCGGCCAGTTTGTTTGCCTGCCACGTCCGCAGATTCGGCCAATCGCGGCTCCCACTGGCCACAGTTCGCCGCTCCAGGGCAATGGGGGCTGCAGGAAGCGGGGGCCAGCACATCGCTCGGCCCACACCGCTTCCCCCAGCCCCCATTGGCCTGGAGCGGCGAACTGCGGCTAGTGGGAGCCGCAATCGGCTGAACCTGCGGACACGGCAGGTAAACAAACTGGTCCAGCCCGCCATGGGGCTTACCCTGGTGGGCTGCAGGCCAAAGGTTGCCGATCCCTGTCATAGACCTATCTACTCTAGCAGCGGCCAATACTTGATGTTTCAGAGAAAAGTTTGAAAGCCCATAATGCACCTGGCCAGCGAGGTAATGCTGCACATAGAGGGGAGATTGGCTTACATCCCAAAATACAAGAGCCAAATGCCCTTATATAACATTGCATAAGCTTGCTAGATGTTTTCAACAAATCATACCCCAACATTTCCAGCTCCCAAGACCTAAGGCATACCGTCCCTTCCCCCATCGAAATGAAGATTCACGATTGCCGCAGGTGAAAAATAATTGTCTAAAATTGATCTCCCACGCTCACACTTATACATGGACCCATTATTGTTTAGCTGCCTGGAAAAACCATGGGTACTAGTCTTATTGTAGTGTTGCTCATGTGCACTGTTCTGTTCAAAAAGATTTAGAATAAAAGGGAGCAGATGTATTTAAAAAAAAAAAAAAAAAAAAAAAAAAAAAAGAGTTAGAGGCTTCATGTACATACAAACTGGTCAGATTTTCAGCTTCCAACCCTGACCTTCCAACCTTCAAGAACAGGCTTATTTTGTTAACTTAGGGAAAAAGACAGTTACCTTTTCCGTAAATGGTGTTCTTCAAGATGTGTTGCTCATGTCCATTCCATATTATGTGTGTTTGCTCACCACATGCACCAGTGCCGGAAGTTTTTCCCTTAGCAGTATCTGTAGGGGACCGGCTCTGGCGCCCTCTGGAGTGGCACCGGTATGACACAGTATAAGGGGCGCCACCAGCTCCCACAACCCTCAGTTCCTTCTTGCTGGAAACGCCAACAGTGTGGAAGGAGGGCGGGTTGTGGAATGGATATGAGCAACACATCTCAAAGAACACTAGCTACGGAAAAGGTAACTGTCTTTTCTTCTTCGAGTGCTTGCTCGTGTCCATTCTATATTAAGTGACTCCAAAGCAGTACCCCTGGAGGTGGGTAGGAGTTCACGGGCGTGTCGATTGCAACACTGCTCTGCCAAACCAAGTGTCGTCCCTGGCCTGCTGAGTGATGGCATAATGAGCCGTGAACGTATGGACAGTGGACCACGTTGCAGCTCTACAGATGTCCTGGATAGGGATGTGCACCAGGAAGGATGCTGAAGATGCCTGCACTCTCATCGAGTGGGCTCTGACAATCGGCAGTGGCAGAAACTCTGCCAGGTCATAACAGGTCCTTATGCACGAGGTGATCCAAATGGAAATCCTCTGCGAGGACACCGGGTGACCCTTCATCCTATCCACTGTAGCGTTGAGTCCTATCCACTGAAGAGTCGAGTCGATTTTAGGAAAGGCATAAGAACGGCCGTATTGGGTCAGACCAAAGGTCCATCCAGCCCAGTATCCTGTCCACCGAGAGTGGCCAATGCCAGGTGCCCCGGAGTGAGTGGACCTAACAGGTAATGATCAAGTGATCTCTTTCCTGCCATCCATCACCCCACTCTGACAAACAGAGGCTAAGGACACCATTTCTTACCTTAGTGCGTTCTAAATAGAAAGCCACGGCCCTTCGGACGTCCAGCGCGTGAAGACGCCTCTCCTCACTGGTCTTGTGCGCTTTGGGACAGAACACTGGGAGGAAGAGGTCCTGGTTCATATGGAAGGTGGATACCACTTTCGGCAGGAAGGCCGGGTGGGGCCACAACTGAACCTTATCTTTGTAGAAGACCGTGTACGGAGGTCCTGAGGTCAAGGCTTTAATTTCAGAGACCCATCTTGCCAATGTCACCCCCACCAGGAATGCAGCCTTCCATGACAGATAGGAAAGGGAGCAGGAACCCAGCGGCTCAAAGGGCGAGTCAGTGAGCCTAGAGAGGACCAAGTTAAGATCCCACTGCGGGACAGGAGTCTGTACCTGCGGGAAGAGTTTCTCGAGGCCTCTCAAGAATCTGACCATCATGTCATGAGAAAACACTGTCTGGCCTGGATCAGCGGGTGAAAAGCAGAGATGGCTGCGAGATGCACTCTAATGGAAGTGTGCGCCAGGCCCCGGTTCCTCAGATGAAGCAGGTAGTCTAAGATAGACTGTACGGAAGAGCGTGAGGGAGAGATGCCATGCTCGGATGCTCAGCGGGACAACCTCGTCCACTTGGCCAGATAAGTCAGTCTGGTTGAGGGCTTCCTGCTTCCCAGGAGGACTTGCTGGACCACATCCAAGCAGGTCCGCCCCTCTGAGTTCAGCCACGCAGCATCCATGCCAAGAGGTGGAGGGGCATGAGGTTGCGGTGCAGGAGCCGACCGTGGTCCTGTGACAGCAGGTCTGGTCGGTTGGGCAGGGGCCAGGGAGGGGCTGCTGACAGGTTCATGAGCGTGCCGAACCAGTGCTGGTGAGGCCATGCCAGGGCAATCATGATAACCTGTGCCATGTCTCTCTTGATCTTTGCCAGGACCCTGCTGATGAGAGGAATCGGCATGAGCTGGGGCCCGACTTCCTGATGGAGGTGTCGAGCTGCCCAACACAGGTCTTGGCTCTCCTCCGGCCCTCTCCTTTCCCTCACGGGAAGTGGGAGATATTCCCCTCCTGGACCTCTTGGGCTTCTTGGCCAGGGAGGGAGATCGGTGCCAGTTCATAGACGGCACCAGCAGGGCACTCCGTACCGATGCTGCAGTGCTCGGGACGAGATGGACCTTTCCTCCGGTGCCGGGGTCAGCGCCGACTCCATCAGGAGTGCCCTGACACGGATGTGTCTCTCATTTTTCATTCTGGGTTTGAACGACTTACAGATGCGACACTTGTCGCTTATGTGTCCTTCTCTGAGACATCTTAAACAGCTAACGTGCGGGTCGCTGATTGGCATGGGCCGCTTACAACGATCACAGGATTTAAAGCCTCGGGATCGGGGCATGCCCCATCCCTAGGCTGAGTCCCATCCGGAACCAACTAACTAGAACTATACTAAGGGTAAATACTAAACTATTTTACAAAGAAACGTTTGAGAGACACACTGAACTAAGCAAAAGCTAGCTGAAGCAGCAGAAGTTCCAGCACTATCACTGACGGCAAGAAGGAACTGAGGGTGGGGTAGCCGGCGGTGTCCCTTATACAATGCCATGCGGGCACCATTCCAGAGGGTGCCAGAGCTGATCCCCTACGGATACTGCTAAGAGGAAAAACTTCCGGCACCAGTGCATGTGGTGAGCACACACACCTAATATGGAATGGACATGAGCAAGTACTCAAAGAAGAACAGTAACTTCTGAATACACGGATTTCACCTAAGGGCTTCAGTTGCCATGACAATGTAAAGCAGCCGCTCTCATGTCATTTTTGATTGGATCACTCTGGAATTCAAAGACACTTCAGAACATGATTACCAGAACTGCACCATGAAGCCTTTCAACAGAGTCAATGCAACCACTACCCTGGAAGGGCCTGGTAAATCTTCCTTGGCAGCTCGGTGCAAAGGATTGGTGTCAGAACAAAAGGATCTTGAGTGCTAATGTGGCTGGCAACAGCTAGCAACAACTGATGCATTGTAGAACAGTAGTGGGAGGATTACCACTGTAGCCATTACCTTAATGATCCCGATAGCTCTGCATCAGCTGAGATTGGCATATAAGGGAAGACCACATGGTGTTTAGCTTAGCTCAGGGGTTCTGAAACTGGGGGTCATGAGATTATTACATGAGGGGTCGTAAGCTGTCAGCGTCCATCCCCAAACCCAGCTTCACCTCCAGCATTTAGATTAGTGTTAACTATTAAAAAAAAAAAAGTGTTTTTAATTTATAAAGGGGGTCGCACGCAGAGGCTTGATGTGTGAAAGGGGTCACCAATACAAAAGTTTGAGAACCACTGGCTTAGCTCAAAGCAAGTCTAATCCAAATGGTTGTATGAACATTCGGGCACCACTGGGAATGCTTCTATGTGTGCACATGATGTGTGTTACAAGCATGCTAGGGAAATGATACTGGGGATGAAGAAGCATAATCAACATTAAGAACCACACAGACTCATCTCACTGCTGCTCTCTGCGCTCCCTCCCATTCACTTGTACCCACCGGTTGTCTTGCCATATGCTATCATACACTTGTTAGGCTCCAATGGAGCCAACAGTTATGCATGTGCTTAACTTTACACACACAAGCTACCCCACTGAAGTCAATAGGACTAGTCACATACACAGAGTTCAGAGAGGCTTAGCTCTTTGCAGGATCAGAGCCTACGATTGTAAGATCATGTCTTCATTATGTGTGTGTATAGTGTCGAGCACAATGAGACCTAAATCCCCGACTGTGGCCTCTAGACCCTACCATAATGCAAATGAACCCATGCTTACACAGCATGGCTTGTCCCCTTCTAGTGGCTGGAGCCAAGAGGTTCGTAAGTCCATACAGCCTTTTTGCTAACAGACTGGGATCTTTTAGCTCAGGCAGTAGAGGTCCATTCTTTTAGAGCCAGAGCTCCTGGGTTTGACCCCTGCCGCCAAAGACCACCCCCAGGAGTGACATATTACCCAAATTATAAAAACAAAAATTAAAGAGAGTCAGGCAGATCACCCTATTCCTACTTTGTGAGAGAAGAACTTACAGCAAGCCTCCTGGCTCTGACCTGTGCCAGAAAGCAGACACATTACACGTACCAGACAGGAACTTCACTACCTTAGCCCTACACTTCAGAGAGCTCTCAGACTTTCAGAACAAAAGGATGAAAGTACACTGAGCCCTATCCCAGCTTAGTAGCTAGTCAGTCATCAGTCTCGCTGGCTGCTCAGTGGGAGAGAGAGAGAAAAGAAAAAGAAAAAGAAAAAAAAAAAAAAAAAAAAAAAAAAAAGACTACGCATCAAGGAACAAGTAAATCCAAATCATTTTCATGCCACAGCGTAAGCAAGGGGCTCTGCCTGTTATTTTTAGATGTGATTTAACATGTTCTGGGAGGGGGAGAAGGAAGCAGGATTTGGCTGCCTCTGTGGTACATGACAAGGCGTGAATAAAGCCGCCAGTGAGCCACACCCTGCCAATCCCCACACCCCATTTAGTCATCTGCAGCATTACATAGATTCTGGACACACCCACCCCAGAGAGGAACCTCCCTAGGCTTGTATATTCATTCCCTCAGAGCATGCCAGAGCTCCATTTCTACACAGCACATAGGTGGGCGCGCATGCACGCCTGTGGGTGTTCATGCCACACCATCTAAACACATAGCCATTTCTGTCAAGCTGGCATCCCCAAGTGGGGAACATTCCAGTCATTCGGAAGTTCTTGGAATAGGACAGAGTTTGGATCAACATGTGCCAAAGCTCTTTGCACAGCAGTGAGTCATGTACTGGAGGTGCTGTGATTATGGAGGGAAAACACAGCAGCCATTCTGCATTCCCCAATAGCTCATACACAACCTAAGACATTAGAGCCTGTTTTAATGAAAGGGGCTGTTGGCCACAACACAGGCCTATTTTCTACTATTCAAGAGGTGACACCTGGAATGTCGTTCTAGACAGGAGTATATGGGCGCTTGATTTAATACTTCTATATGTCTAACTGTTCAGCCTCTCCTCCTATTACTATACTGTAGCATCAGGGAGCTGGGCTCATGTCCTGATTTGAAACCACAAAAACTGCAGAGCCATTCAGATGTGGGCTTTCATGAGCGCTTTGCATGTGGGGCTTGCCTGCTCCTCCCGAACCAACATTCACCCACAACAGGTGTCATTCACACTCACCTTGTTGATGCTGAAGTGGCCCTCAAACCTGCAGCCATCCCCATTATTGAGAGGCACTTTCATTGAGTTGTCAATATGACCGACTTCGTGCCTTCCCATTTCATCCTGAATGTCCAGTCCAACCACTACCCGGTTGGGAGGGGGAAAAAGGAAAGATAAACACAGAGAAAGTTACGAATAGGAACAGATGTGCAAAATTCTTTGTGGGGCACAAGCAACTTTTTCCTGGCATTCGACAGAATCATTCAAGTAAATTCACCTGTTAAAATAAACATCATTGCTGCTCATCAGCAGTGATGGAATAACCACCAAAGAGCTTTTCAGCTTCATTAGTATTTTATGAATATTAATGTAGACATTACACCCTTGGGAGGTAGGCCTAATTCCCATTTTTCAGACTGAGAAAGTGAGGCAGAGAAGTTAGGTGATTTTCCAAAGGCCAAGTGTGGCATCTGAGTCAGACAGCTGTGATTAGAACTCAGAAGGTTTCTTACTCCCAGACACAAAAGAGCAAACCATGAAAGAGGAAACCAGATTGAGTCAGATCTCACTAAGGGAGGTGGGTCACTAGTCAGAACTGAAGGAGGACAGAGTCATATTCCATTGCTAGGTAGGGTCGCAAGAAAAAGATGACCTGGCTTAGAATGTGAAGTAATAGAGTATTTACAGAGACTCAGCCACTGCAGAAATCTGACCTCCCTCCCACACCTGGATTGTGTAAACATGGGCACAACTGATTCCCTAAAGAGATGACGACACACCATAGAAAAGCCTCTCTCTACAGTCACACTACTCAGGGAAGAACAATACACTGGAAAAGGCAGAGTTTTTATTTCTTCCCTAGGAGAAAAGGGCAACAACATTTCATCAAAATACAGGGTGGGGATTGCTCCCAGATCTCACATTAAATGAGTAAAGAGAGCTTTAAGTAGCCACCTCTAGAAATACAGCAAGAAATCTAGGCCTGAATGGTGACACTTACATTCACAGTGCAGGTTCGGTAAGCTGATGTTCAGATTCACTTCTATTTTACCTCCACTCTCTTTGTCCGGGTCGTCTACGTAGAGCTCGTTAACTCTGCAGGGAGATGAGCACAGATGGTTTCACTTTGTAACACACACACAGCTATTGTTCAGTAGGGGAGGGAAAGTTAGGGTTAGTTTATGTGACAGATGCTAAAAAGGCTCAGAAATGAAGTGAGAAGAAAGCCTTTCCAGAGGAGATATGAAATCAGATAGGTATAGACACTAGCCACCTGACTCTATAATTTGCACATAACAATTGCAGGACAGAGGGGCTTTGCCCACCTCACTCATTCCAGTAGGAAACAAAGTAAACTCACTGCTCTAATAAAAAAAAGTTATATACTTCCCCCCAAAAGGGGTTTCCACTCGCGATATGAAACAAGACTGCTCTTTCTAGAGGTGAAAGGCTAATTAGTGCGCTAGCCCTCTGCATTATGGGGCTCCTACCCGCCTTAGGAAGAAGGAAGCCTATAATCTGATATATACAAAGTTGTAGCCCGGTCTGCCCCAGGATATGTTGGATATAAGATGTTCTGAAGAAGAGCTGTGTGGTGGCTCAAAAGCTTGTCTCTCTCACCAACAGTAGTTAGTCCAATAAAAGATGATATTAGAAAGTCAAGAGGGGTGAGGTACTATCTTTTATTAGACCAACATTTGTTGGTGAGAGAGACAAGCTTTCGAGCCACACTGAACTCCTCTGAGGCCTTGTCTACACTACAGAGCTTTGTTGACAAAAGGCAGCTTTTGTCGACAAAACAGTGAATGCATACACACTGCGTTGTGACCTTTGGTGGCAAATGTGCTCTGTTTTGGCGACAAAATAAAACCACCCCGATGAGAGACATAAGGCTTTTTGAGCAATTTTTTTGTCGACAAAAAGCCAGTGTAGACACCTTGCTTGATTTTATTGATTTAATTGGCCTCCAGGAGGTGCCCCACAATGCCCATTCTGACTGCTCCGGTCAGCAGTTTGAACTCCACTGCCCTGCAGCCAGGTAAACAGCGCATCCACCCCTCCCCCTTAGAAGCCCCAGGAATTTTTGAAATTCCATTTCCTGTTGGCTGGGCGTGGAGAGGTCTCATCGCATCTTCCCAGGTGACCATGATGGCTTATTGCAGCAAACGCTCTCCTGCTGGACCACTACTGAGCAGTTGGATCTGCTCAGTATCTGGGGAGAGGAGTCTGCACAGTCACAGCTGTGCTTGAGCAGTAGGAATTGGGATACCTACGGGCAGATTTCTTGAGGCTTGTGCGAAAAGAGCTATTATCGGGACACACTGCAGTACAGAGCAAAGATAAAGGAGCTGAGGCAGGCGTACCATAAGGCGAGGGAGGCAAACTGTCGCTCTGGTGCTGCACCTAAGACCCGCTGGCTCTATAAGGAGCTGGACACTATCCTCTGTGGTGACCCCACCTCTACTGCCAAGAGCCCTGTGGATATTTCAGTGGGCCTGGGGGTAGTGGAAAGAGGCCCTAACCCAGAGGACAAAGTCATTGATGAAGAGGTGGAGTTAGACAACAATGTGGCGCTCCCGGCGGGTCGCCCGGTGGGGCAGGCAGCCAGGAACCGTTCACCACTCCGGAGGTGTCTAGCCAGTCCCAGCAGTTGCTCTCCGGTGAGCAAGAAGCAGGAGAGGAGATGCCTGGTAAGTGGCTGTGGTTTGTGTAGTGCAGAGCCGAGTTGAGGGTATAGAAATGTACAAGGCTGGCTGTGTTTCTGTGTGCTGGACATTCCTCTGTGCAGCTAATCAATATGGTGAAACAGGGGTGTTGAAGCACACGGGAATCCTCCAGAGAGATCGCTAGGAAAAAGTTTCCTGGAGGTACTTGGCAATCCTCTGCCAAAGGTTCCTTGGCAGAGCTGCTTTGTTCCTTCTCCCATTGTAGGAAACTTTCCCGTGCCATTCGGCAATCACTTGTGCAGGGACCAAAGTGGCACACAGGCGAGCAGCACAGGGACCAGGGCACAAGTCACAAGCATGTAGTAGATGTACCCTTGCTTCCCTGCTTACCCTCAGGAGTGAGATATCTGCTACAATGACCCTCGCCTGTCGAAAAGTGTGGGAGAACTTTAGAATTTTTTCCCAAGTCAGCTGCAATGCAACCCTCACTGGGTGCTCTTTTCCCCCATGTAGCGCACTCCCCTCCACCTCCCTAGCCAATATTCACCATGCTTTGGGTGTTCGCCGAGATGTTTGCTTGCCAAGGGTCAGTGAGAAAGTGATTATGTTACCAGAGATGTAATTTTACTGAAACGTTTCAATGCTGTGTGTGATCTTAATCATGCTTCGGCAGATGTGGCCTTGAGGAACACCCCACACACACCGGCCGAATGTCTTCACCAGATAAGAAAGCGCCCAAGACTGAGCAAAGACGACATGTTCTGGGAGGTACTGCACTTCCCCAATGCAGAGAAAAGGGAAAGCAAGGAGTGGAGGGAAGCCGAAAGGCAGGACAGAAAAGAAAATCAGGAGTTTTTTAAGGACACTACTGAGCAGATGATTAAAATCATAGAGGAACAAAAAGATGCTGAAGTCCTTAATAATGCTGCAGAGTGAGCACATGCATGCCCACCCTCCCCCCTGCAGCACAATCAGAACTCTTTTCCGTGCCTCCCACCCCCCACCCTGCGTGTACTGTCCTTTCCACTTTCCGGGACCTCTCGGTAAAGTAAAGTTTTTGAATGGTAACTCATCTTTATTTGTTTCCTACAAATTGAGATAGCAGGCACTACCAATACCTACACAGACAGTCTAATCAGTTGCTTACTGCAATGTAAGGCCCCAAATTTCACCATTGCTTCCAAGGAAAACCTACATATAATGTAAGACTGCAGCACCAATCACAGAGATATACATTACTGGTTCTCATTTTCAAAGTGTTGCCTCAAAGCCTCCCTAATTCGAATTGCCCCGCTCTGACAGCGCTGGTATCTGGCTGCTCAAAATCAGCAGCCAAGCTGTCTGCCTCAACACTCCACCTCTGAGAAAACCTTTCACCATTAGCTTCACAAAGATTATGCAACGTACCTCATGCGACTATGACCGTGGGAATATTATATGACCATATTATGCTCACTGGAGGTCTAACCTGCAATAAAAGGCATCGCCAGTGTGCTTTTAATCTGCCAAAGGCACATTCCACGGTCATCCAGCACCTACTCAGCCTGTTGTTGAACCCCTCCTTACTGCTGTCCGGTTTCCTGTGTAAGGTTTCATGAGCCAGGCCTGTAAGGGGTATGCCGGGTCTTCCAGGATCACTAGGGGCATTTCAACATCCCCCACTGTAATCTTCTGATTTGGAAAGAAAGTCCCTGCTTATAACTTTCTGTACAGGCCAGTGTTCCTGAAGATGCGTGCATCATGCACCTTCCTGGACCACTCTGCATTGATGTCAGTGAAACGCTCACGGTGATCCACAAGCACCTGCAACACCATGGAGAAGTACCCTTCCTATTGATGTACTCTGTCACATGGTGGTCTGGTGCCAAAATTGGAACATGGGATTAATATCCCTGCACACTTGCATTAACGCAGCCTCAACAGTCGACTTCCCTACTCCAAATTGATTCGCGACCAACCTGTAGCAGTCTGGAGTCACCAGCTTCCACACAGCAATCGCCACATGCTTCTTCACCGATAGGACAGCTCTCATTCCGGTGTCTTTGCGCCGCACTGCTGGGGCGAGCTCCGTACACAGTTCCAGGAAGGTGGCTTTCTGCATCCAAAAGTTCTGTAGCCACTGCTCATCATCCCAGACCTGCATGACAATAAAATCCCACCATTCGGTGCTTGTTTCCCGAGCCCAAAAGCAACAGTCCACTGTCTGCAGCTGTTCTGTGAATGCTAAAAGCAATCTGAAGTTGGTCCTATCCATATCACACAGCATGTCAGGCAACTGGGAGTCTTCTCCAGTTAGGAACTTCGTGATTAACTGCACTGCCATCCGCAATGTCTTCACAACAGTTATCAGAGCATAAAGAGCAGTGTGGGATCCTTCCCTTCACACAGAGATGGCGGGGTGAACGGTAAATAAGGGCCATTGAAAAATGCCACGAAAAAGCCGGAAGCCCATGGAATGCTGGGACAGAAAACAATGCATCATGGGACATTGAGCCCGGTCCCTAGATGCACCGCGATCCACTCTGCGTTCCCACAAGTGCTAGTGGTAGAAGGTGTCGAGCTGGACTGTGGGAAAGGTACCCACAGTGCATTGTTCACATTGTCGATGACAGTGCCCCAATTGTGGATGCGCTTTGCCGATGGGGGGAGCGAGTGTGAACATGCAATACCGATTATTATAGTGCTTTTTGAGTATCGACATAACATTTGTAGACAAAACTCTGTAGTGTAGACAAGGCCTTAGTCTTCACAGCAAAATGCAAGGTGGAACAGATTGTTTAGCATAAGTAGTTAGCACATATTGTAAGAGACCGTTCAAGCTAGAGTGGCCTGTTAACATCTCTGCAGTCAATAAAAGCTATTACCTCACCCACCTTGTCTCTCAAATACCCTAGGACTGACACAGCTACAACTACACTGCATATAATCTGATACATCAGAAATGGTTTTAGAGAAAGGAGACTGCCACCTATCCCATAAGGGTATGTCTACACTGCCTACAGTACAGCGCAGCTGCGGCAGCACTGTGATGTGGGCAGTGTAGTCTCGCTTTACCGCTGGGGGAGAGCTCTCCCGGTGATTTCAAAAAAACCCACCTCGAACAAGCGGTGGTATAAGTGCCGTCTATACTGGCGCTTTTCAGCGCTAAAACTTTTGTCGCTCATTTTTTCACACCCCTGAATGACTAGTTTTAGCGCTGAAAGTGGCAGTGTAGACACAGCCTTAGAACGGCCCATTTGTGCACCTGATCACAATCAATTTTTGCCACCCACATTGGGTGGCAGGGGCAGTTTGTGAGATGGGACATTTAGGATTAGTCTCCTCACCTGTGATTAACCCTGCCTGTGCTGGAAAGCTGTCTGAGCTCCTTGCTGGAGGGGAGAGGTGTTTTAGGTTTCTCCGATTCATATGATTCCTAACTTTCGACCCTTCCTTTTTGGCTGGTATGCCCCTCTCCCACCACTCCAAATACATCTCCTTTCCCTGGTGACTCACTTGGAACTCTGCATAGCAATTCAAAACAATGGCATGAGATTGAGATGCGGAGCACTTAGGCCAGAAAATATCAGGGGAAAGATTCCTGGATAGCGAGAGCCAATAAACTGTGGAAGTTTTCTGTGTGTGGTAGTATTATATTATAGCACCAGGCACCTCAGATGACAAAACACAGACTCAGGTTGGGAGAAGGAATACAAGAAAACAATGGAACATTTAGGATTGGCACAAATCTTGTTAGTTCCACCATTTATGCTTATTTTGAACACTTAAAATATGGCAAAAAATACAGTGCAGACAGAGTTGGAAGTCCATTTGCTTAGGAGATTTAAAAACCAGTCCAGATAAAGCTCTGTCTGAAAATATTGTAGGGAAAATCCTGCACTGGACCAAAGAGATGGATAAGATTACGTAGGAGATCTTTTCGATCTCTGTGCTATCCAGCTAGACCAGATAAGCACATTAGTGGATGTATCTGCCAATATGTGATATACATGATATATATGATAGACTAGTCTACCTTTTGCAGATATGCTTTACTATCTTCAGCAGTGAGAACGTCACATTATTTTTCATCTAGTGGTCAAAAGTGTGCTAAGCCCTTTTGACAAACAAAAAGAAAAAACATCCCTGGCCAGAGGAGCTAACAGACATACAGATGAAGGGTGCTAAAAGATAAGTCAAAAGTGCTTTTGCTCTGAGGGCCCATCTCTGGACCATGAGCTTCTAGCTGGTGAATGGCATGACTTATTTATCCAGTAGGGAGTGCCGAGAGAGATGGGTTTGCCCATACGGAAACAGTTAACTACAGGTTCGGTTGAGAAGATAATGATCACCAGACCAGTGAATTTGATTGGCGTTTGATTGAAACCAAAACAGTGTTGGTGTTCAGCTCCACATTGCTACCGTCTCCTCTCGGTTAACTGGCCTGACAAACTGTTGGTAATAGTTACCTAACATATATTTCAAGTGATTAATAAAAATGACACAGAAGGAAGGGCAAGTCTGCTCATCTGTGAGCTGGTTAGAAGCTTCTTGGCTGGGAGCTCCCCTTCCTGGTAGAAGGTATTAAGCCTTGTATGTATTTATTATTGAGAGATTATGTAGTGCCAAAAATTAAGTCACTACCTGCGACACGGCTTCCAGGAGTGACCTCAGCCAAGAGAGGCTTTAATCCTAACAGAAATGCTGCAGCTTTCTACACCCCATAAGTACTTCCAGCAGGATCCCAGTCTACCAGTCAGTTCCATAATAATGTCCAGCTTTCTCCCAGCTCTTCTCTGCGGTCTGAGATCTGGGCCACACCCTTTTGGGCACACACTGCTTTGGGAAGTTTAACATTACCAATGAAAAGGCCTGAGCTAGCAATGGAATGTGTATCGGTTCAAAAATTCATTGATCACTTCTTCAAAGAGCTGTGGTATACCCTAAGGACATCAATATTTTTATTGGGCATTTTCAGGTTATGAACCAGCAAGAAAGTCAAACGCAGCTTCATACATGATGAACCCTTAAGTCTCTCCAGGGTCAATTATAACAGGGTACTGGAATAGTTCACATGATATAATTTGTGCTTACATAATGCTTTTTCATTTGGGGCTCTCAAAGCTCTTTACAAAGGGAAGTAAGCAGTAGAATCACGCCCATTTTACAAATTGGATACCTGTGGCAGAGAAGTATGGCAATTTGACCAAGAGTGCAAAGGTAGTGACAGAGTCAGGAATAGAATCAAGGACTCCTCACTCCCCATCCCATGCTCCATCCACCGACCAGGTCGCAGCTGCTATGGGCTCAGCTTGCTAGGGGAAGGCCTCAAAGAAAATGTCATCCCCCTTCACTGAACTAGAAGTTTCACTCCCAGAAGACACACTGGAAATGTGCAGCTAAAGCAGAGCTCTCGTGTCAAGGTCACTCCTTCTACGAACTCTCCCTGAGCCACTGAGTCTTCATGGAACTGGCAGATTTCTGTATTATGCCCCTTGATTTAAGGCACTCGCTGTCCAACTGCCATCCCTCCTCCTAATGCCACGAGGGGGAATTAAGAGTCTCATGGGTTTTTCCCATTACTTAAGCAGTCAACACTGATGTGAAGTGGGAAATAATATGTACAGTTTGTGACGCAGTGACAAGCAGCCCTTGCTGGAGGGATAGAGACTCCAGCAAAAGAAAAGGAGTCGGCCCAAGGCATTATGCCACCATGTATACAGCTACCCTTCTGGAGGGCAGGCAATGGGGAATGTGAGATTCCTGCACCACAGCTTGGCTCAGACAGGCACAGAAACAATATAATCGTGAGCTTGGGCAGGGGGAGTATTGCAGATGTGGATTCTACCTCTTCAGAGATGGCTGCCTATAGGGCTGCACTGTAGCCTCAAAGGATGGTTCGAGTCCCTCCGAAAACCAGAGGAGCAGCAGGCAAGCACTGCTGCTTCACAGCTGCTTCTGGTGGCAGGGCAGGGGTTGTGGTTTTTTATTGGCTTTTCTTGGGGACTACTCCTGAGGTGTATGAAAAGGGGCAAGTGAGGGCAGAAGGGCGGGTGGGGGAAGACACACCGCTCCCATCCCAAGTGCTTGCAGTCACAGTTTCAGGGGAAACAGTGATAGAGCTTACTTATGTGGCCCACTCTGAAACAATTTGATTTGCTTCTAGACATACTTCAGACTCCTAGGAGATGTTGCTGGGCTCCTCGCTCCCACCTGCCCTTTGCTTACAAACTTGCAGCAGAAGGTTTCAGGGATTCTTTGGCAAGCCTGCAGACAGTGCAAACTGCACATGCAGATAGAGGGGACAGTAACAGAGCAGTTTATCATCACTCAGCGATTTCACCCAGATAAAATGTGAGCCACTCCCCAAATTGGAGCCTTTAGAATGGACATTTGGGTTACAGCAGCTTTGTTTCTCCAACAAAGAGAGAATTAATTTTTTCCAGGGTCCCTGGTCAGTAACATGAAACACTTCAGCACTTGCAGGTGTCCAGAAGCCTATGATCCATCAGATACAAAAGGAGACGTGTTTAATCCTTCTGAACCTCAGTCTCTATCCAAGTCCTCCCAGAGTGGCTCCTCCTGCTCCCTTGCCTGCATTGCTCACCTGGCTCCTCCTCTTTTGGACATTCCCTCCTTGGCTCTTGCTTCACAGGAATCCAGCCTCTTCTGCTGCCTCCCTCAAAGCAAGCTGCCTTTCTTCGGATACATTGTCCGCTCCCAGGCACCACAGTCTCTGTCTCACCCCAACAGTTTGCGAAAGGACCCCCTGCTGTCAGTGTGCTCCCACTTTGCATTGTTCTCTCAGGTCCAATAGATGACAGTTAGCCTTGCTGGGATTTACACATTGTGTAGAGAGGGGCATCTCAAGAGATTTTCCATCTTTCCTAGGTGATGACCCTCATAGGCCTCTTCAGGGCTGCTCAGTGTCTCAGACACACTGTCTGAGCCTACCCATTGTTTACCTTGTCCACTTGTTGGGCTCCCAGCAGTACAGTCCCCTGCAAAGGCTGCTCAACAATCTTCCATCCACAGACAGAGGAAGATGAATCAATATTTATACAACGTAATGTCTCATCTTCCCAATTCTTCATGAGGAATGAGAAGCGGGACAGCAAATTCTCTAATGCAAAATAAGTTGGACATATGTTATTGCACTGTCATTTGTAGTTTCCTGCTGTGCCTGCATTCTGGTCACTTCCTCATTTAAAAGGTCACCGTCCGTCTCACTTTAGTCTCATTGCTAAGTCAAGAGGTGTACAAAACACGCAGTCCCACAAAGGAAGGAAATACAGTTCTCAGGGAGGTGGGGAAGTGGGGAGATCCACGTTAAAGGTGTCAACATCCATTTGAGTCAGCCATTGTAAATGACATAATGGCACAACCGTCTGTTTCCTGTTAACCCACAAACACGTAGATTAGGATAAACAGCATAACAACTTCCCCACCATACAGCACCTTTCATTAGAGAATCTCAAAGTGTTAGGCAAACATTAAAAAGCCACTCAACACCCCCGGGAAGTCGGAAACTAAGTATTACTATCTTCATTTTACAGGTTGGAGCAATAAGGCATAGAAAAGTTATGTGACTTGCCCAAAGCCAATAAGTGGTAGAGTTAGAAATACAACTCAAGAGTCTTGACTGTCATTCTGTTTCCTCTTAAGTCTATTTTATCATTTCCCCTAAGTGGATGAACTAGTGGAACTGCACCTACAGCTCACGGACCTGGAATAGAAGGTCATGAGTTCTAGCCTCCTTGCTCCCTTTGTACACAGTTAGGACTACATGGCAAGTTACTGTGCGACAAACCCGGGTATGAATCTACACTGCATCAGTTTGCAACATCCCACATGGATACTGCTAAAGTGCGAAGTCCCGGCGTGCAGCTTAATGTGCTATGCTTTCAAGTGGTAGTATGTTATGCCGCCCTCTGGGACCTTTCACCACGCTGTAGCAGTGTCCACACGGGAATGTTATTGTGTGGCAAGCTGGGACATTGTAGATTCACATCCTGGCTTGTAGTACAATAACTTGCTATGTATGCAAGCCCTTAGTGACCAACTGTAGATGTATGTGAGCATTGCAAGATGCAGGTTTGTCCCGTCAGACATGTGCAGGATATTTTATGGAGAGAGAGAGAGAGAACAGATGTCCCAATGGCAAGACTCAAGCCCTGGACAGAATGACAGATTTGGTTGCTGACTACTCATACTTTTATATGAAGGTAATTATTTTACTGTAGGTACTTTATCCAAGTAGTTGCCTCGCAGTGGACCATGAATTTCATTTGAGAAACAGTCACCTAGCTAGTTATGTAAGAATTGCATAACTAACTCCATTCTGGTGCTCCTAACGCCAGTTACTTGGTCAACAAGAATTGATTTTCCATATTCACACATTTGCCATATTTGTAATGGAATCAAGGCCACACTTCCACTGCACAGCTACCAATTACTGGCAGATCAACCGGGTTAGTTATTTCATTCCCTCTAATTGTGAAATACTTGGAAACATTCTTAACATCACTTCTACAGAGTATTAATTAGGTCACATGATACGCAACTATTATCTCACCAGTTAGAATATTGTAATAATAACCACCATCTAGAACTAGATCTGGGTTAATTAAAAAAAGGGACAGATTATTTCGATGCTCTTAATTTATGACGTAACAGTGAACTGAGCTAGGGAGGCCGTTAAAATTATGATGAGCAAATCCTGGAGGTCCTCAATCTGCAATCGATCCTGCCCAGGAAATACCAGAGGCATTCAACACTTACAGCTTTATTTTCCTAACTGTTTGAGTCATTTGCTCAGTGGGACAGGATATGTGTTTGTGACTGACAACTTAGTAAAAGCTCAAATATGAGACACTGACCTCCTTTTCTGTATCTATTCCTCCCTGCAGAGCCATGGAGCTCTCTTAATGTCTTGTGCCCTATTATTCACACAAACTTCAGGTCACCACCTTTCTCATCAGGAAGCCCCATTTGAGCTAATCTCTGCTTCCCCTAGCTGGCAAAAGGTATTGCAGTTGAATAATGTAAGGTACTGCTGCTCTCTTCTACTACGGCTTAGGCATGCTATTTCTGCAGGATACGTAACCTCAGCCAGGAATTAAACCTGAATCTTCCACATGGCTGTGCAGAGAGCTAGCCGCCAAAACCATCTAGTAGGTTTGGGAAAAGGAAAGGCCATAAAATCTCCAGCATACTTAGTGGTTAGTGCTCTGACTGCCATGCTAGAGTTGAAGGTGCAATTTCTTTCACTTTCCGGACCAGTCTGTTGCATACAGAGCATGCAGGCTAAATCAATGAGCAGGGTAAAAGATACCTTTCAAATTGGGGAAGAGAGTTATTGACATGACTTCTAATGGTAGTGGACATTTAAGGAGCATATAAGAAGTTTTAGTTGTTACAGCAACAAGAAGGCAGAGGGAGATCCACAACAGCGTAGCCTGGGGGGGAGCAGGGGGAGTAGCTGCTCCCCCTGTGAGGAGAAGCGGCGCTAAGGCGCCGCTGGAGCCCCGCTGCGGGAGGCGGGCTCGGGAGCGCTTTAAAAGGCCGGCGGCTCCTGCCCCTGCGGGGAGCCGCAGGCCCTTTAAAGCACCCGCCCCCAGCCCCGCTGCCGGACCCGGGCTAGGGGGGGCCCTTTAAAGCGCCCCCCCCAGCCCCGCTGCCGGAGCCGGGCTCAGGCGGGGATTTAAAAGGCCCGGGGGCTCCGCAGCGGCTGGAGCCCCGGGCCCTTTAAAGCGCCGCCGGGTGAATACAGGGGGAGCCGGGAGGCGCCTTTTTATAGCACTGCCACTCCCCCTGTGCTCTAAACCTGGCTACGCCACTGGAGATCCAGGCGATCTAACCCAGAGGGAGATCTAACCCAGGCACTGAGGGGAGTAGTACACAGACTGCATCTCGCACAGGCTGTCTTCTTGCCTACACCCATGTGCACACATACTGCACATAGCCACTCTGCAGTAGGGGGACATTAGGTAAGCACTAACACATGATCAGGTATTCGCTAATAGGAGGATACTGGCATGCCCCTGGCTAAGGCGGCACAAGGCCAAAGGCTCTGGATTTCTCTCAGCCATCCATACAGTGCAGATATTTCCATGTGACCTCACTTAGGAAAAGGCATCATTGCTTTAAATCGACTTACTTTATTGCACAAGAGGAGAAAGATTGATGCAGAGTCTCACAATACAGTTGATACAAGCAAAGCGGGTAAGCTCATAAGCTCATCTGATATATCTGCACACACCAGTCAGTCATTATAAACTAGCTGCCACTACGAAATTTCAAACAGGAAGAGAGATGTGTTGTAGGAGATTTCCTTATAAAAGACACACTAGAAGCCTTCAGGGTAACAAAAGCTGGTTGAAAATTAATTTGCACTTAAAATAATACTTTACATCTTCAAAGCATTTGACAATTAGTCAATCAAACCTCACAACATCCCTGAGAGGTATGTAGGTATCATCGTGGCCATTTCACAGAGGGTGACACACAGAGAGGGAGGCGAGCGATATGTAACCCCACCCAAGAAATGCTCAAGGACCACACAGAGCTGGAAGTAGGACCCAGGAGTTCTGTGCTCCCAGGCCTGTACTCCAAAACGCTACACTATGCTGCCTCAAATTGTACCATTAGTCTCAGGTTTCATCCTTTCATGGATTGAGAACTGGTTAAAAGACAGGGAACAAAGGGTAGGAATAAATGGTAAATTTTTAGAATGGAGAGGGGTAACTAGTGGTGTTCCCCAAGGGTCAGTCCTAGGACCAATCCTATTCAACTTATTCATAAATGATCTGGAGAAAGGGGTAAACAGTGAGGTGTCACATCCGGATGCATGCGTGACCATGCACTCTAGATCTGAGATCTTTGTCAGCACTATCCGCAGGTCTGCACGTGCACCCTAGACATCCTCATGCTCCAGTACAATGGTATGTAGGGAAGGGCGAACCTGCCGCCACTCCAGTTCCTTCTCAACCACGGAAGTCTAATGAGAGATTCTGAGGCAAAGGGGAAGAAAGGCAGGTAGTGGAACGCCCACAGGGGGACACATGTAGAAGAAATCCAGTTACTATACAAGGTAAGTAACTTCTCCTCCTTCGAGTAGTGTCACTATGGGTGTTCCATGTCAGGAGACTCCCAAGCAGTACCTCAATTACAGAAGAGGGTGCCAAGGAGGTGGATTCAGTACAGATCATAGAACAGCATCACCAAAAGCCACGTCAGCTCTGTAACAGAGCATGACAGCGTAATGCACATGGTAAAATATGTGCGGCAAAGACCGTGTGGCTGCCCTGCAGACATTCAAGATAGCCACCCTGAAAAATATACCTACAGAGGTAGATTGAACCCTGGTGGAGTGAGCAATAACTCTTGGAGAGGGATGAACCCACAAGGCTTCGTAAGAGGACAAGTCACATCTTGAAACCCATTTAGACAGTCTTTGGGTGGAGGTAGGACATCCTTTAATTTGTTCTGCAATAGAGACAAAAGAGTTTAGTGGAAGACCTAAAGGATCTAATCCTGTCGAGGTAAAAGGCAAGAGCTCTTTTCACATGTAGTGCATGGAGGCTTGTTCCTTCTCTTGAAGAGCGCGGCTTGGAATAAAACACAAGTAGGTGAATCTCCTGATTAACATGGAATTATATGGGTGTGGACATAGTGTTACCTTATCATAACAGAACACTGTGTATGGTGGACCAGACATCAAGGCTCCAAGTTCCCATACTCTCCTAGATGAGGTGATGGCTATGATGAGGGATGAAGTCTTGGCCTCTGATGTGGGGTAGGATGTGCTGGCAAGCGTAATGAACCACCATTGATATGCAGCATCACCTCCTCAGGGGTTCATATGCCCCGAGCTGTGAGGTTCTGGGAATGTGCACTCCAACATACCAGGGAGGGGTCTGTGGTGATGATCCTCATGGGAGGAAGCTGTAGGAATGAAATATCTTTTGTGGGTCCTTCCACCAATTTAGAAAATTGAGGACCCTCCATGTTAGACACTCATTTGGACAGACTTGTTGGGGGCATAGACATTCTCAGCCAGGGTTGAAGATACGGAGATGTAGTCATGCTAAGGGTGTCACAAACATACAGGATACCATGTAGCCCAGAAGCTGTAGGCAAGCCCTTGATAGGGTTTACAGGCTCTGTTGTATTGCTGAAACAAAGTCGGACATTGTGGCAAATTTGTCCTTAGGCAAGTATGCTCTGGTGGTGGTGGAGGGAATACAGAGTGGCCCCAATGAATTTTATGTATTGAGTGGCTGTGAGGGTAGACTCTTCTGCATTAAGGCAGAGGCCCACTAAGTAGAACAGAGGCAGGGCTTTGCTGGTTGCTGTCTGTGCCTTGAGAAATAAGCAACCTTTCAGGCGCCAATCCTCCAGGTAGGAAAAGACAATCATTCCCATCTGGCAAAGATAGGCTGTGACAGCCAATAGTACCTTGGTAAAGACCCCTGGGGCAGTGGAAAGGCTGAAGGGTATGACGCAAAACAGGTAGTGGTCTCTGCCTACCACAAAATGTAGGAATTGTCTGGTTGAGGGATGCATGACGTTAAGTGTCCTGAAGGTTGAAGACGACAAACCAATCTCGCAGATCCAGAGAGGGAGTAATTGCAGTAGGGTTGCCATTCTGAACCGCTGAGCATGGATGAAGGTGTTCAGAGTCCAGAGGTCCGCAACCGGTCTCTATCCTCCGTTTTTCATAGGGCCCTGGACACCAAGAATAGAAACCTTTTCCAACGAAGTTCAGTGGAACAGGTTCGATCAGATCCAGTGTTAGGAGGCCTGATACCTCCTGCCCCAAGAGATCCTCATGAGAAGGGTCCCCAAAGAGGGGCGGGGATGGGTGGGAAGGCAGTAAAGAGCTGAACTGGATGGCACAACCTGTAGAAATCACCTCCGGGATTTATCTGTCTGAGGTGACAAGCTCCCAGGGAGGTAGAAAATGGGAAAGTTGATCCCCATAAAGATGGAGGAGTGCAGCACAGGATCCGGAATGAGAGAGAGTTTGTGATCCTCAACCAGTGGGTCAAAATGGACATTTTGAGGGTGTTGCTGACTGGGAGGTGATGGCTATGGAGGGCACTTTCTTTGTGAATCTAGGATTCTTCCAGGGGGTCTTAGCCAGTCTCGTGGGCTGGTAGTGGACTGGAAAATTTCATTTAGCTATCAGCAACCTGCTGTATTTTCTCTGTTTCAGATGTATAGATGCCCAGGGATTCTAGTGTCGCCTGGGAATCTTTGAGAGAATGAAGGGACTCATCTGTGGTATCACTAAACAACTTGGGCCCTTGAAAGGAATGTCCCAAAGTATTTGCATCTCTCAGGAGAGGCCAGAGAATTGCAGCCAGGAAGCTCGGAACATGACTACTGTCACAGCCATGGAACGTGCAGCTGTGTCGGCAACACTGAGCGAGGCCTGGAGAAATGCCCTGGCAACTGTCTAGCCTTCTGCAATGAGGGCCTGAAATTGTTCTCTCTGATCCTGAAGCAGGTGTTCAATAAAAAGTGAGAACTTAAAATAGGGTGTGAAATCACATTTTGCCACCAGGGCTTGGTAACTGACTGCTATTAACCACAAAGAGTCCGAGGAATAGCTCTTGCGGCTCAGAAGGTATAGACATTTTGGCTCTTTGTACAATGATGTTCAATGGAACCGATGTCGCCTATTTTGTCTGTCAATGGCCTAAACAACTAGAGAGTTGGGTTTAGGGTGGGAGAAAAAGTACTCCGAGCTTCTGGGTGGAATAGAATATTTTGTCGGCCCATTTGCACGTAGGCGGGAGTTTGCTGGGCTGGGGTCAGCAGTGCATCATTGATGGGCAAGGCAGTCTTGCCCTGAGGAGACATAGGAAGGCTGTCAAAGAAGGAATGTTGGGGCTCCCATATCCCCTCCAACAGAATTGGTAAGACATCTGCTAGGTTCTTGAAAGGCCTTGAAATGATCAAGATAAGATGGTGAAGGAGGCATGACAGCCTCGGCTGGTGAGGAGGTGGTTTTCCTTCCTCCTCACCAGAGAAGCTGGTTCTTGCTTCTCTGAGAGATGTGCCTGTGGGGTAAGGCTCAATGGCATTTGTTCTTGCTCCTGATGTGCCCTTTTACGAGATGGGACCCTGCAGAACTGGTTACCACATGGGGCCCACAAGGCTCACTGTGGTGGGGCATAAAGGAAAGAACCCACAGTTGTCCTTGCCAGGGTCTCTAGATGTATCTCCTTCTGGAAATTTCCTTTTCATGGTGAACCTCAAGGAAAGGAGGCCAGAAAGAAGAAGAATTTTGTATAGACGCCTCAGAGTCAGATGAGATGTTATCCCCACGTCCATCTGAGGGGCAAGTGGTGCCGATACAAGTGGTCGAGTCAGTGCTGAGCCCCGGGGAGGGACCTGAACTTTCATTGGTAATGAGGTTTCACGGGTGGTTGCATAGTGAAGAGGTACCGGAGGATGTGTCAGTACTGGCTGGAAAGCTCTCTCAGTACCCTCAAAGAGCTTGCGTGGAGGCTGTGTCGATAGCAGAGGACATGTTGCCATTGAAGGCTGTAGAGACGGAGGATAAGTAGGCTCTCTGGCAGAAAGTGTCTCCCAGTACCATTCAGCAGCAGCGATTCAGGTTCTTCCAGGGTTCAAAGGTAGTCACAGAATAGGACGGTAGTGAGGACTCTGGCTAGGTAACTTCAGGAGTCAGTACCTTGTAATACTGGAAAAGGTACCGAAGTACAATTGGTACATGACGACAATTTCGGCTAGGCTCGGGAGTCCCTATGTTTAGGAGGGACTGAGCATGGTGCCAACGTCAGTGCTGCTTTAGGTGGCTCCTCAGTATGTGGCTTCTTAGGGCTGGTCCACACTAGGGGGCGGGATCGATCTAAGATACGCAACTTCAGCTACGTGAATAACGTAGCTGAAGTCAAATATCTTAGATCAATTTTAAAACGTACTTACCCCGGTCCACACCACAGCAGGCAGGCTCCCCCGTCGACAGCACTTCCTCCGCTCACGGAGCTGGAGTTCCGGTGTCGATGGGGAGCAGCTCTGGGATCGATTTATCGTGTCTAGACGAGACGCGATAAATCGATCCCAGAACATCGATAGCTACCCGCCGAATCGGGCGGGTAGTGTAGACGTAGCCTTAGCTGGTGCTATGGGGTCAGTACTGGAAAGAATGGGAACCTCAGCGGAACCCAAATTGGGGGACAGTCTCCTGAGGCACAGATCAAGGGTGACTTTCCCCTTCTCTTATCTCATTCTGGAGAATGGGATCCTTTTAATTTGAGGGCGTGGATGGTACCGTAGGAACCCCAGGGTCTTTGCTTACTACCAGAGCAGAGGCAGCCAGTGAATCCAATATACAGGGGAGTAAATCAGACCCCACAGGTCTCAGGGAGCTCTCCATCAAGAGGAGTTTAAGCCTGTACTCCTTCAATTTCTTAGATCTGCTCTTAAATGTTGAGCAGTTCTTACATTTGGAGGGGACGTAAGTCTCTCCCAGGTAGCGGAGGCAGCTTGAATGTCCATGGCAGGTCTGCAGGGTTTGAAGCCCAGGATCTTAGCCATAACCCATACTCAAAGCAGCAGATCAAGGCTTGAGGAAAAAAAACAAAGGCCCAGATTGGGCAAAGAAAAAAGGGAAGGGGGAACCCCCACAAAAATGTACAAACTGTGCTAAATAACAGAAAAAATAATTAAAATAATTAAAGTAAAGGAAAATACTAGAGAATAAGGAAAAATAAGCAAGAGGTGTAGCAAGCCACATGGCTAGCTAATGAACACAGCGACACTCCACCTCAGGCTACAGGTGGCTGATAAGGTGCTAGAGTGGCAGTGGGTCCGCCCCTCCCTATATGCCCTCATACCAGAGCACAAGGGCATCTAGGGTGCAGGCATGGACCCCGCTGATGAAAATCTGCGGTCAAGAGTGCCTGGGTACATGCACATCCTGGTGCAGAGCACCTATCGGGACACTACCGAAAGAAGAATCACTTGGGGAAAAAAACCCTATAAAACAAAACTTTCAATAGCTTTTACTTACATTTCAGTGGCTATGAATCCGGTGAGCTCAGACAGGAAAAGAAACAGTATGAAGAGACAGCAGCAGACAGAAACTGGAAGAGATAGGTGTGGGGGGAAGGTTAGTTTAAAAAAAAAACTTTCACAAGATTTTGATTTGTTTTCATACACACACTCGTTTGCGACTGGTTACCGCACCCCCCATTACTCTGCCCCCTAGGCATAGCTGGGAGCTACCACTCTGTTCAGGGGCAGCAATTCTGGCTAGGTCAGCAGAATATGATGGCATCAGTAGGAAACTTGGTCTGGAATCTCAGCTCTGAATCAGAATGTAGGCTCCTGATCAGTGCCTATATTCTGAGGGCAACTTCCAGCCCTAAGTATAATATCCACCCTCACCCCACCTTTGACTCCCACTTTCTCCATCCTACAGCATCCACTGCTGGCAGCCAACTCTCCCTCCGGAAAGATTGCTCCATTACATGCCTTCTTCAAAGCACTTGCCAATGACAGTAGGGCAAGAGGATCTCCTGCAGGGGGTCTGGAAGGAATCATCCTCTCCCCACACTATTGTAGCACTACACACTATCAAGTCACTGTCAAAAGCAGGTTCATAGATCAGATGAGTCAATGGTCTGAGACTGTGGGAGATTGGGATAACAGACTAGATGAGCTGAACTCCTATACCACCCAGTGCATCAGCTCTTCAATGATGGAAGATTCCCAGTAATCCAGAGAACAAGAGGCCTAGAGTGACTCTGACAGCAGGTCTCTCAACAGGCCAGTGGTGAATATTTTCTCTCTAATCCAACTAACGTAGCGTGTATTCAGTCCAGAAGATACAACATGGGGAGCCAAAAGAAGCAACCCTCTCTCTGTAGCTTGTGTATTAACTATTCCTTACCAGGACACTGCCTATCTTACTGTGCAAGCAGTCAGCCTCATGTGATAGTTACTGAGCCACTAACCCACAGTGGGGGGGATGGGAGGAAAAGAGGCTCAGAAGGGTGAGAGAGACTGTAAGTGCTTGGGGAGTAGTAGGGGAGTGGAAAGGGAACACAGTGACTGGCAACCACAGTCCGGGACCTGGCTGGGATTTACATTTGTATTAAACAAACATTCTCCACATTCCAGCTCCAGAGTGAATCACCACAAAGGAGTAGTTCAGGAAATGGCATGTAATCACAGAGGAACAATGAGAGCATTATGACCCCAGCTCACACTCCCTCAGTCCCAGGGAGTAACACTACTTGGAGTATGATCCCACCCATCAGTCCTACCAGAGTCCCAATGACTGAGCATTCCATGATAATGACCACCTCACCCCAAAAACACAACCACTGAGTACAGAGGACTGAGAACCATGTAGGGTGACCCGTCTCCCTCAACTTTATTCTACTAGGCTGATGCAGCCTCAATTTCATCTCCATTCCCTCAGGAGACTCCCAGAATGGTTGTCTGAGGAAGGAAGGTGCTGTAGCCACCATTGCTGTCCAAGACTGAGGTGAAGTTTGGAGGCAAGGAGAGGAAGGAGGAGATAGTTGAGGCAAAACACCAAGACGGAGCCCAGATGTCTCAAAGCTTTGTGCCTCATCCTTCCAATCCATCAGCCCTACAACTCTGTGGAAAGGCAAATTCCTACCTTGCTCCCCTCCCACCCCCACCCCTCAGCAGTGTCATCTCAGAGCTCACTCACTCTCAATGCGGAAGGATTAACAGAGATGCCAAAAGCCATTAAATGGGTCATTCTTTAAACAGGAAAAAAAAAAGAGGAAAGGAAAACTAAGTCTAAGAATAGTAGGAAGATGGGGAAGGGAGGAGAGACTTTAAGGGAAACCTTCACAGATGCACACACACAGTTCCTTCCATCTCTGTGCCTTTGGCAAGGAGAAGAATTCAACATTCCACTGCTACACCAGGAAGCCTCAGGCCTGGTGCACAACAATGGATGTGAGGAGGGGAAGCTTTTACCTAGAGCACTGAGGCAAATTCCTAGGAGAAGTACTGGGAGACCTTTGTTCATACCTAACTGAACCAGCACAAACTGGTTGATCAGGATACTTATAAGCAACCAAACAGCAGGGAGGTCAGGTCAGTGATAGGGCCACAAGTCCTTGGCAGTACGCACAGGAAGTCTCTCTTGCACATACTGCATACAGCACATCAGTCAGAATTTTAAACAAATAAACCCTTTGCACTGAAATCACAATGAGAGACTGGTAAGATCACCTGCCACCCGCTATTTGCATGACTCTCTTCCCACAACTCCCTTCACAGGCTTCCCCTTCTCTTCCACATCCAATTCAAGACTTTTGTCTTCCTATAAAGGTCCTCTATACAGGAGCGGCTCTAACAATTTTGCCGCCCCAAGCACTCGCTACCGAATTGCTGCTGTGGCGGACGAGAATGGGGCGGCAGTCCGAGTCCCGCGGCGGTAATTCGGCTGCGAGAAGAGCGGCGGACCTGCTGCCGAATTGCCGCTGTGGAACTCGGATTGCCACCCCATTCTCGATGCTGCCCCAAGCACCAGCTTGGAAAGCTGTGCCTGGAGCCAGCCCTGCCTCTATAATACCATGCCAGGCTCTTTCTCTGTTCTCATTCCCTCTTACTCGAACCCTAAGCTGCTCTCTGCAACACTCCTTTTGTAGGTTTCTTTCACTTCCATCTTCACACCTTCTTCTGTGCCATTATCTTTGGAACATTTTACCTTCCTCCTTCCAGATACATGAAACATCTGCCCTCTCGCAAATCTTCCCTTCAAACCTGCTCCTCCACTGAAGATTTGCAGCACTATTTAACAAATAAAGTAGCGGTAAATTGTATTGGCCTAAGTTTTTAAACATAATTAGTGAGTTTGGGTGCCCAGCCTGAGCTACCTTGCAGGGGCCTGATTTTTAGAGGACAAGCGCTCAGCACTTTCTGAAAAATCACACAGCTTAAGTTGCCCACCCACAAATCACTAAGTCACTTCTGAAAATTTGAGCGACTATACAATTACATACACACATGCATGCTGTTTGGAAATGAGACCTTCATCTGAACACCCTGTGTACCTGAACTGTATTGTCTGTCTAATTTGCAAAAAAATTCCTGACCAGCTCTAACCTGGAGGACAAGATGCTTGCTAAGCAACTTTTCAGCACTGCCTTCAAGCTAACTCTTCTATATGTATCACATGTAACAAGCACCTCCATCTATGTACCCCAGTCCCTTTTTTCTATCCCCCTTCAAAAAAAAAAGATGAAATTCAAAGCAAAAGCAGATTAATGCTTAATTAATGAATGCAGATTGAGAACATAGATGCATGTCTATATTATGGCATACACCAACAGAAGGTATATGTACAATTATACAAACTGCTAGGAAGTGTGAGGAGGGGTCAAGTCACAGTTGCCAGGCGAGTGATAACTGATATTTCCTGATGTGCATTAAAACTCCAGCCTCCACCACAGTTGTTCTGGTGGCGGGAACTGCCTGGGGGTAAAAAAAAAAAAAAAAAAAAAAAAAAAGAAAGACCAAAAAAAGGGGGGGTGCAGGGAGCCCGGCGGGCCGCAGGGAAGAGCTTCGCGGTTTCTGGGAGGGGGGGGGGGGGAGAGCGGGAAGCCATGCGCACAGGGGAGGAGATGGAGAAGGGGCGGGGTCTAATGGAAGGGGTGGAGTGGGGGCCGGGCCGGGGCAGTGAGGGGGGCGGGGTCAGTGATGCAGCCCTCATTCCAATGCACTAGTCCTCATGCGGCTCTCGTGGTAATTTGAGTTTGAGACCCCTGCTGTAGAACATTACCCAGTGTGTACAACACATGCATGTAAGCTATGCATCCACATCAACTGCTAAATCATGGGATTGGCAGAGCTGCTGTCTGAACTGCAGACCCCTGTTATGAGATCAGGCAGCTCATGCCCATCCAGATACCAGCTCTCATATGCTGCTGCAGCCCACATACCCAAACATGACCAGTTTGTCACAGTGATACTTAGGTCTGCTGAAATGGCTGCTCACTAGCACTACAGACACTGCAACAGAGGGAGGGAGACACTTAATGTTGACACAGGGACTTAATGGAGTGGCATATGTACTGTTCACTGGTTTGGAGGATGGAAAGTAAAAGACTATTCAATGAAGGAGATTTTAATTGAGGTACTGTGACAAAATAGGACTGTTGTTAATGTTTTCCCTGAGTACTGTGTGGGTGCCTCAGTTTCCCCTATGCCGTGCTTGAGTATCTAGGTGGTGGGACAAGGGTGCATGATTGTTACAGAGCCCTAGAAGGCAGGTGTGGGCAGGGGCCTGGATACAGAGAATGGCCGACACTCTGTCTCCTGGCAACTGCTGGCCTGGGCCCCTTCTCTGCAAAGGTGCGAGCTCAAGGTGTTCGAACAAAGGGATCAGGTGACCTCCTGGCCCGGGAAGGAGACAAAGGGGAAGGCGGGGCTGGACAGTTTCAGTTTGGGGCCAGCTGGGGAACATGGAGGGAGGCGGAGACAGAGTCTGGTCTCCCTGCCCCCCTTTTTGAGCTGTGGGGTGAAACGCAGGGAGCCCCAGACTGGGGTCTAAGCTCCCTGCCCCCCGGAAGGGCCCGACTGAGGGGTCCTGGTTGTACTGACAAGCTCTGTTTGGATTGTGTTCCTGGCATCTCTAATAAATCTTCTGTTCTACTGGCTGGCTGAGACTCCCAGTGAATCCGGGGAAGAGGGGTGCAGGCGCTGACTCCCCCAGACTCCGTGACAGGTACAATATGAGGGCCTGAAACTACTGTGTATTGATCATCTTCAGAAACTCTATGCATTGATAAAGGAGGCAGTGGGCGTTTAGGTTTTTCCAGCCCTCATCTCACCATATCTTAGTGGACTGCTCTAGTTACTCCACTACTAATGAAGTTTAGATTTAGATTAAATGTTTGTTTTTACCTGTGGTAAGAACGATTGCATTGTGAATCTGAGACACCTCTGTTGTGTGCCGTACCCATTAAATCCTCTGTGATTGCAAAGCTGTGCAAGCAGATTATACACCTCTCCCCAACATTGGGTTTCTAGAGGTTAGTGACTAGCAATGCCCTGCAGGAGTACAGATGTGATTCCCAGTCGTTGTCAAGGACCTATCCCTTATTTGTGATACAGCAGGGATAGAGTAGTAAGCCTTAACACTGTGCACCAATCAGGGGACTGCTGTTCAATGCTACTTCCTACTTCTACTCAGAGATTTCTAACATATGTCAAGGATCAGTTGGTTCTATTTAAAGAAGGAAATGGATGAGAAGGAGAAACTGAACTGTCTTATCTGTTTCTGGAAGGGAATATTTGAATGAATGAGAGTTCTTTGGCTAACACTGCTAGAGCAACCAGTGCTTTGGTACTACAGGCCCCAAACAAACCAGTCCACCTCTGCCCCAGTATCTGAGGTGGTGCTTTAAATGTTTCTTCCTCCCTCTTAATTGCAATCAGCAGGTCCTCATTGCACTTCACCTCCAACTTCTAGGTCACCCCTATTGAGAGCAGGCAGAGCAGTCTCTCAGCAGAAGTTTTCCACTTGTGAGAAGCCTGAGACGCTGCTGAAGTAGTGACAGCTAAGCATATGACACTGGTACTCTTCAGGGGATCTACAGCTACGTCAGCTGTCATTGGAAACTTTTTCTGGACTCTGGGTGCTGGCTTCTCCTCAGTGGGACTCAGGCAGGTTTCACCAACAGCAGCACTGTGGTGGTTTTCATCAGAGTACTTCCTCACTACAGGCACAATCACACTCCCACTGAAGTCAGTACTTCAGTGCAAGCACGGGCAGGCTGCAGGGCAGTACAGCAGCAGCCGCTTACTGTTCATGTACTGCTTGAGAAAAGAGATATCTGAGGAGGTTGTCAAACCCTCCCTCTACACCACTGCCAGAAGTGCCTGGTCCACAGAGAATAATCAAAAGGTAGACACACCAAAGAAACCCATCAGCTGGCTCCTGAACATCCCCTGTGTTTTAATGTGCCCCTGTCCACTGTATCAAGATAGGCTACCCACGCTCCCAACAGACAGGGATGGATTTCAGCGCTTCCCATCTGGGATGCTTCTGTCTCCCAGAACCCGATCAGCTCAACATTCCCTAGTGTAGGCAGCACTGAGACACCAAACCTTCCAGTAAGCTGCCATCGTGAGAAGCAGCATTTTACAATCCAAAAGCGACTGTGGGAGTCTGACCGACAAACACATTTTTATTCCAGAAAGCTTCAGCACCATGCGAGTTCCCTTCAAGAGGCAAGGCTGGACCAGTGCCTATGCAGCAGTTACATGGGAAGTACAGGACTGTAAGCAATCAGCTGCTACAAACTGTTTTAGAACTTCAAGGTCAGGTCTACACTGGGGGGGGGGGGGGGGAATCGATCTAAGATACACAACTTCAGCTACAAGAATAGCGTAGCTGAAGTCGACGTATTTTAGATCGAATTAAGTTTACTTACTTCGGGTCCACGCGGCGCAGGATCGCTCCCCCGTCGACTCCGCTTACTCCTCGCGCCGAGCTGGAGTTCCGGAGTCAACAGGGAGCACTTCTGGGATCGATTTATCGTGTCTACATGGGACACGATAAATCGACCCCCAGAAGATCGATTGCTACCCGACGAATCGGGCGGGTAGTGTAGACAAGCCCCAAGAGAGTTGGATGCTCAGAGATGCAACCATAGTCATTTCATTTATTCTAGTGCCCTGGTAAAAATTCTTTATGGGGAATTAATCCCCCAACACACACACAATCCCTTAAATAAGATTATTACAACCCAAATCCCATAAAATATTTATCACAAAATCCTGCTGTCCTGACAGGCTGCAAACTGGTACATTATACCCCAAGTAGAGCAGTTGGCTTGTCTCACTCGTGACTTCCATAAAAAGCCTGCAAAGCTTAGAGATGCTGGTTTTACAATCAAGAGTCACAGGCTCGGTCAGACAGGCAGCCTATTGAGAAGGCTCTATACAGAGATCGCCACACACAGAAGTGCCAGCTGGTTTTGCATGTTGACCATCTGATTGGTGTAAGCTTTCCAATCCCCTCCACACCGGGAGGGTGACAGGCAGGAGATGTGAAGTGGTTAGAGAGGAACCTGTCAAGGGAAAGGGAGGCTTGACAAGCCAGGTACAGGGGGAAATGAGTTAGTTAATCATTTTAGTAAGATTCTTGGCCTCCAAAGTTTTCCATGACAAACGTACTGCACTAATCAAATGTCACAGATCGGAGAGGGGCACACTACCCCAGCTCTAAAAGAGTTTTTTAAAAGCTCCTTTTCAGGTGATATGGAGACAACTGCACTACAGGACAAGCTCCCAAATGGAATCAAGATGAGGTATGGGACTGTCACTCCCCAAAAATGAAGGAAAGTTTTGGGGCCTCGACACACTCTAAGAGTCCCCTCCTAACACCAGATCTTAGGGGCCTCCAAACTTATCAACAGGTTCATGTAGACCTTATGGCTGTGCTTGTGGAGGGGAGGTCTATGCAGACTACTGTGCTGGCACATTCTGAATAATCTTAGCAGCTGCACCATGACTACAGGAGAACGGGGTCAATGCTGGAGTAATTCAGTGTTTGGGAGAGCCAGAGAGGCATGGACCCTCTGAAGAGAAATGGTTCAGTGACACCAAATGTTTGGTAAAACATCTCATCCCGTCGTTGGTCAGGAGTCTCCCCGGCTCACACAGCCCTTCGCTTCACATCCTTCTGATTCACTGTTACTGACTCAGTTCTATTCAGCGCCTGTCGCCACCAAGGGATATGACATCACTGGTGTCAGCAATGAATACAGGGACACTGACCCAAACTCAGAGGGTGAGTGAATGGGGCACAACTACGTGATCAAAGGGAGTCAGTGTGGAATGGAACAGGAAAGCCGCATTAGGCATCTAATTACAAATTTGGCAGGATCAGCTAGATCTGTATTTACCACTCCACGCAGAGCACTCAGTGGTAATTATGGTGTGAAATTGAATTACTCAGTCAATCTGAAAAGGAGGAAGGAAGAAGAAAGGCCCAAGGCAAGAAATTTACATCAGCCAAAAACTATGCACAGATACATGGGGTGGGAAGTGGATTGCTATAGGAAGGGCCCTACCAAATTCATGGTCCATTTTGGTCAATTTCATGGTCATAGGATTTTTAAAACAGTATATTTCATGATTTCAGATATTTAAATCTGAAATTTCACGGTGTTGTAATTGTAGGGTCCTGACCCAAAAGGGAGTTGGGGGCCAAGGTTATTGTAGGGGAGATTGTGGTACTGCCACCCTTACTTCTGTGCTGCTGCTGGAGGCGGTACTGCCTTCAGAGCTGGGTGGCTGGAGAGCCACAGCTGCTGGCTGGGAGCCCAGCTCTGAAGGCAGAGCTGCCACCAGCAGCAGCACAGAAGTAAGGATGGCATGGTATGATATTGCCACCCTTCTGCGCTGCTGCCTTCAGAGCTGGGCCCTTGGTCAGCAGCCACCACTCTCTCTGGTCACCCATATCTGAAGGCAGCAGCAGAGAAGTAAGGGTGGCAATACCACAATCCCCCTAAAATAACTTCGCCACCCCTCTGCAACTCCCTTTTGGGTCAGGACTCCCAATTTGAGAAACGCTGGTCTCCCCCATAAAATCTGTATAGTATAGGGTAAAAGCACACAAAAGATCAGATTTCACGGGGGGAGACCAGCGTTTCTCAAATTGGGAGTCCTGACCCAAAAGGGAGTTGCAGGGGGGTGGCAAAATTATTTTACGGGGATTGCAGTATTACTTCTCTGCTGCTACCAGATTTCACGGTCCACGACACATTTTTCACAGCCATGAATTTGGTAGGACCCTAGTTATAAGCAATTTATGGCAAGGTGAAAAATAAAGACAAAAAAATTGCAGAAAATAAGTCATGTTGGGCTCTCTTCTCCTCGCCAGCCCCATCTCTGATCCCAGAGGAATCCCATCTTTATTGTCACCCCACCACCCCAGCTCTCTCCTGACTGATAATAGTGATTGTGAACTGCTAAGGAAGGTTAAAGAGGCTACAAGAGCAGAAAGCACAATAATAATGGGTGATTTCGACTGGCCTCTTATTGATTGGGTAAATGTCACCTCAGGGCATAATGGAGAGATAAAATGTCTAGGTACCATAATGACTACTCCATGGAGCAGCTAGTCCTGGAACCCACAAGGGGAGAGGCAATTCTTGATTTAGTCCTAAATGGAGCACAGGATTTGGTTCAAGAGGTGACTATAGCGGAACTGCACGGTAATAGTGACCATCATCTAATTAAATTTAACATCCTTGTAGGGGAGAGAACAACAAAGAGACCCAACACTAAAAGCAGGAACGACATAAAAATAAGGCCACTTGTTAGATGGAAATTAAATGGAACTGTCACAAAGGTAAAATGCCTGTAAGCAGCATGGGGACTATTTAAAAAGACCATGACAAAGTCTCAGACTAAATGCATACCTCAAATCAGAAAAGACAATAAGAGGACCAAAAGAATCCCACCCTGGCTAAACCGCAGAGTAATGAAGGCCATTAGAGGCAAAAAAACATCCTTTAAAATGTGGAAGTCAAATCCTAGATGCACAAACTCTGGCAGATAAAATGTAAAAGTACAATAAGACAGGCCAAGAAGGAATTTGAGAGGCAACTTGTTTAAGATGCAAAATCTGGTACTAAGATTTTTTTATTTTTTTGGGTAAAGTATATCAGAAACAGGAAGCCTGACAAACCGGCAGTGGGGCCACTAGACAACCAAGGTGTTAAAAGAGCACTCAAGGAAGACAAGGGCATGCAGAGAAGCTAAATGAGTTCTTTGTACTGATCTTCACTGCAGAGGATGTGAAGGAAGATTCCCACATGAGCGCTGTTCTTTTTGGGCAACAAATCTGCAGTATTGTCCCACATTGTAGGGGGCAAATTGGTAGAAACTATAGTAAAGAACAGAATTTTCAGATACATAAGTAAATATGATTTCTTGGGGAAGAGTCAATATGGCTTTTGTAAAGGGAAGTCATGCCTCACCAATCTATTAGAACTCTTTGAGGGAGTCAACGAGCATGTGGATAAGGCTCATCCAGTCGATATATGTATCTGGATTATCAGAAAGCCTATGACAAGGTCCCTCATCAAAGGCTCTTAAGGAAATTAAGTAGTCATACGATAACAGGGAAGATCCTCTCCTGGATCAGTAACTGGTTAAATGATAGGAAAGAAAGGGTAGAAATAAATTATCAGTTTTCACAATAGAGAGAGGTGTCTATACTGGAACTGTGCTGTTCAACATATTCATTAATGATCGATCCAGAAAAGGGATCAATTAATTAATGACCCAGAAACGGCAAAGTCATCAGATTATACAAAATTATTTAAAATAGTTGAGTCCAAAGCTAGGGTTGCCAGGCGTTCCTAGCAGCATTCGGTCAGCATAACTGACTGTTGGCCATAGTAACCGTCCTCCATTACTCAGGGGTAGGAAGAGCAGCAGCTGGAGCCACATGGAGGAGCTGCTCTCTGCTCAGCTGCGGACACCTGACAGAGAGCAGTGACTGGCTTCCAGACTGGGCTCCAAGAGGTAGGTGCCATCACTGGGGGTAGAGGAGGAAGACCCTGTCCACCACCCCCCCTTCTGCCCTGCTGTGCCCTGGTTGCCCCAGGCCCAGCCCTCGCCCTTGCTACAGGGACTGATCCCTCCCTGCCCCAGCCCCTTGCTCTGGGGACCAAGCCCCCGCTGTGCCCCGATTGGGCAGGTGGGCAGGCTCCACGTCAGCTCCTCCCAGCCTGGCTCTGCAGGCAGCTGGTGAGTCCTGGGAGCGTGGGGAGTGAGCAAGGTCAGGGGTGGAGAGCAAGCGAGCAATGGAGGGAGAGGGGAAGAGGAGTCAGCAGGGGATGAGGCCTTGGGGGAAGAGGCAGGGCAGGAAGCAGAGCAAGGGTATTCAGTTTTCAGAAATTAGAAAGTTGGCAACCCTATCCAAAGCTGACTGTGAAGAGTGAAAGGGGGTCTCATAAAACTGGGTGACTGGGCAACAAAATGCCAAATGAAATTCAACATAGATAAATGCAAAGTAATGCATATATAAAAAATAATAATCTCAACACCACATATTAGCTGTTACCACTCAAGAAAGAGATCTTGGAGTCACCAGGGATAATACTCGGAAAACTTCCATTCAATGCACAGTAGCAATCAATCAAAGGCTTACAGTACTATTAGGAAAGTGACAGAAAATATCATTATGTCACTATAATAATCCATGGTATGCCCACACCTTGAATACTGTGTCCAGTTCTGGTCACCACATCTCAAAAATGATATAGTGGAATTGGAAAAGATTCAGAGAAGGGCAACAAAGATGATCAAGGCTACTGAATGGCTTCCATACAAGGAAAAAGACTAAAAAGATTAGGGCTGCTCATCTTAGAAAAGAAACAACTATGGCCTTGGCTACACTTGCGAGTTACAGTGCAATAAAGCCTCCCAGAGCGCTGTACCTCACTCCCCGTCCACACTGGCAAGGCACTTACAGCGCTGTGTCTCCGCGGCTACAGCGCTGCTGGTACTCCACCTCCCCGAGAGGAATAACAGCTGTTGGGTATTGGCTGAGACTCCCCAGCTCCAGTGTAGTTGGGGAGTAATGTTAGTACGCACTGACTGACCTCCGGAAGCTCCCTTTGTTTTGAAATGTCACTTCCGGGTCTGGAGTTCAGAGCTCCACTTCAGGGGCAGCTTATCAAAAAAACAAACACAGCTACTGTTTGCTTTGAATGAGTGAGAGGCAGGCAGGAGGGCTCTGTTTAGAGTGCCGACAGCAAACATTTGCTTGAAGAGAGAGGCAGTGGGGGTAGGGGAAAGGGGGGGCTGGGGTCCATTTCCATGAGCAGCTGCTTATCTGGTCTATGAGAAAAAAAACAAACAGCTGCTGTTTGCTTTCAGTGAGTGAGAGAGGCGGGGGAGGGAAGGGGTTGTAAACTTAGAAGATAGCGAGCTGACAGTCTGTGGGTACCCCAAAAACCCACTCTCTCCCCACACGCTCCCTGTCACACTCCACCTCACACCCCCCCCCCCCCACCCATTTGAAAAGCACATTGCAGCCACTTGAACACTGGGATAGCTGCCCATAATGCACCACTCCCAATACAGCTGCAAATGCTGCAAATGTGGCCACGACAGTGCGCTGGCAGCTGGCAGTGTGGACAGAAAGCATCGCTTCCCCTACTCAGCTGTACGAAGGCGAGTTTAACTCACAGTGCTGTACAGCTGCAAGTGTAGCCAAGGCCTAAGGGGGGGAATATGGTCAAGGTCTATAAAATCATGAATAGTGTGGAGAAAGTGTTATTTATTTACCTTATCCTACAATACAAAAACCAGGGGTCACCCAATGAAATTAATAAGCAGCAGGTGTAATACCACAGGAAGTACTTTTTCCACATAACACACAATTATCCTGTGGAAATAACTGCCATGGGATGTTGTGAAGGCCAACAATATAACTGGGTTAAACACACCTATATAAGTTCATGGGGTATAGGCTCATCAACGGCTATTAGCCAAGGTGGTCAGGAATGCAACCCCATACTTGGGGCAACCCTAAACCTCTGACTGCCAGAAGGGGAAGACTGGGATGCATCACCCAATTGCTCTGTTCTGTACATACCCCCTGAGAGTTCTGGTATGGGCCACTGACTGAGACAGGATACTGGGCTACATGGACCATTTGGTCTGAACCTGTATGGCAGTTCTTATCCTACAAGAGGCTTCTTCACCTCCTGCCCTCTGTGTACTGCCTCCAATATGTCCCCAGCAGGTCTCAGAGCTTGACACCAGAACTTAGGTTTCTGCATTGATATGGGCTAGCTCCTCAAACCACCCAATAGGCAAGTCCTTTTGGCCAGAAAAAAGGCCAGAATTTCTGGACTACAAATGGGGTTGTCTCTAGTTCCCTGTCAGCCTGACATGGTCAGGGCGAGGGTGTTTCTAATATGAGAGAAGGGGGTTAAAGAAAAAACAGGGCAAGAATTGCAAAGTCTGTTTGGAGCAGGCACACACCCATCAAGGGAGAGAGCTAGCAGCTCCCCATCTACTTCAGCCCGTGTCAGAGTTAAATGGTTGGTAGTTCAGAGCCTGCTTTTAACAACTCCCTTTTTGCCATTTTCTGTCCATGTGACTCTAAACCAAATTGTCTTTAGGGGCTGTTCAGCTCCTCCATACAAGAGCACAGATTGGTCACAGCAAGCTGCCTCAGCTACAGATGTCTTTTCTCATGTGTTTAATATCCTTTTAACAATCAGACCTTTTAGAGAGAGGCCAGAAGAAATACTAATTTTAGACTGGAGTATGCACAGGCAGCAATGAGAGCTGGTACTTACTAATAGCTCCTGTGTAGGTTGGCTGTGTAAGGTCTTTTGGCACCTTCCTGTAGATATCAAACCTGAAAGAGGAAAAGCAACAGCCATAAGACAGGTGGAATATTTCAATATATTTCATGTCCCTGTAGAGTTCAATGATGCTCAGGATTTTTCCATTCAGGTTTCCAACAACATTTTTCATTTTGCAGAAGGGCATGAAAAAAACCCCCCCAAAGCCGTTGCCTTTTGTACAGTTATGTAACTGAGCTACTTTCTGGCTCCACCTTCACAAGCTCCCCCCCACACCTCCTTTGCCTTGCTCTCATGGGTCTCTGCACTCTAGTTAGTTAGCTAGCATTGGGGGAAAATAGGTTATGGTGGACAAATTATAGACCATTGAGTATTCTTTTCCCTTTTCAATTTTTTTTTTTTTTTTTTTTTTTTTTTTGCAAACTATGAACGCAAGGAGCCCAGTACGAACCAGGCAGGCTCTCTACACACATGCTCACCCCCAATGCTCCCCTGTCCTCACCTGCAGCATCCACTTTGGACAGGGATGGAATATCAGACAGGCTGCTAGTGTCATGGAACTAGGCAGTCATTTTGGAGGTATTGATAAGCATACCCAGGGACTAGGAGGAGAACAATACATACATATATTTTCATTTAGGGAAACAAAGTTTGGAATCCAGATCTCTGGAAACTAAATGCCCGCACATTAACCTACTGAACCCAGTCTTTTTCTGCTTTTCACAGCAGGATCCACAGAACAGATTTTCGAAAAAGGAACATCTCCCAAGCCCCAAACCTGAATTACAGAAACACAATTGTGTCTTTTAAATTAATCCTGCTGTAATAAGCAAAGCTGTTCAGCCAATCAGCTCCTACATATTAGGATAAAAAATGCAAAAAGGCAACCTAATTAAAGAATAGGTCTGTTAAGACTGAAGAGCTCCTTTCACATGGGAACCTGGGTAGGTTCAGGTGGAACAGGGAGCAGGTATTTAGATCTTCCCCTCGCTGAAATCATTAAAAACAAAGAAAGGTGACATGGCAGCAGAGATTCATGAAAGAAGCCTGGAAAAAGCTCCAGGGAGCTCTGGCTTCAGTTGCCAGGAACTTAAGGGGCAACATTCATCCAGTTGATTTCAGTGGAGTTACACCAAGGTTGTATGTGCGTAAACGTAAACATACGTAAACAACTGCCAGCTAATCCATTAAGCAACTTGTGTTTGTGTGTTTGGTGCGGGGAAAAGCTGCAAACACTGATCTCCCAGCAAGGTGTTGAGGTAAGAAACCTATGACAACAGATATAGGGAGAGAAACCAGTCATGCATTTTGCTTCCTCTCCCAAGAAAAGAAAACTAATTTAATATTAGACCATATTATTTCTATTCAGTCATGTCTTTTAATATCAACATGGCTCAGCTTTGCTATTTTAAACTCCCATAGTTAAACTTTCACTGCCTTATGATCTTGGCTATATAATTTCCAATCAACTTGTGCTCCACCATGCCCTGCCGCAATGCAGGTCTGACATCAGATTTTCCAAGACTCAATAAAAATTAATTAGTCTGTTAAAAAAAAAACCCACACCCTGAAATGTGAAGTGACTGTTTCCCCCCAAAAATAGCCTTGGGTTTTTTTGTTGTTTTTTAAATTCCCTAGTGGTGCGTGAGGTGTGATGCTTTTCCCAGCCCAGGATCCCAGGTTTCCCAAGTTCACCCTGAACTCCTTGTCTCCAGCTGCAGTGAGATAGATAAGACCTCTCCAATCCCAAACTGGACACTATAATAACCTGCATTTTCACACAGAGAAGATACAAAGCTAAGATTCACTTTTCCACCCTCTCTTTGACTTTCTAAAATTCAATAGGTAGCTTCCTTTTAAAACACTAAAGTATTTTGTTTATAGTCAACCTCGGTATTTATCTAAGGGTCTCAAAGCACTTCACAGCACCCTGTGAGGTAAGGAAGCATCATCATCCCCATTTTCCAGATGGGGGAGAGCAGTACAGAGAAGTTAAATGACTTGCACAAGGTCACACGACAAACTTGACAGAGCCAGAAAAAGTCTCCCACTCTAGCCATTAGCCACCACGGACATGCTGCATTTTACCTACCCACTCTGGACTAGTTTAATTAATCTATGGGCCAGCAGTACTTAACTAGCCTCCCACCTAGAAGGGATCTCTTGTTGAGCACTGAGAGCTCAGGGTGAAAGACCTTCACTCTGCTGCTGCAATCTGTGCTATGCCTATTATGGGTCAGAGGCCACCAGCGCCAAGGTTACCTATCCAGCACCTTTCACTAGCACCAAATCTGCTTGGGGGGGGGGGAGGGGGGGAGTTCGAAGACAACTAGAATGCCTTTTTGGATTCTTTCATCATTAGTCTGACTAGAACATCAATATAAGAAGCTCCTTAGCACACCACCTGGAGGCAGAATGGGTTAACAAAGTCTAGCACCTGCCTGCCACAGACCTACTAGAAGACTTTTCTATTGTTTAATTTTATTTAGGATTCAAAGTTGGGGGTGATGGTTTGGGAGGGAGAGAGGGCGGAGAAACAGGAAAGTATAATAATAAAATTAATCTTATGGTTAAGGCCCTAGGAACATCACGTATACGGGTTCAATACCTGACTAAGCCACAGAACAAATCACTTAATCATCCGGTGTCCCAGTTACCCACCTGTGAAATCCTCCCCTGGTGTGCTGGGACACTAAACTCATTAGCGTCTGTGAGGTGCTCAGATACTGCACCAATGGGGCCAAGTACATACACGGAGGGAACTGACCCCCTTGCCAGCTTTTGCTCATACGTGATGTAACTAACAGAGCATGCAGCACTGGATGCTTATAGCACTATACATTTTTATGACTCTATTCACTGCCACCCCCAAACACATTACTAAATGCTCCTGAACTAAACAGCCCATTTATGGGTCTGCAGCCACCCTGAGAACATCTGGAAAGTGCTGTTTACATTCTTTCCTCATACACCAAAGCAACAGCAGCAGCAGATGATAAAGTGACCCAGAACAGCTGATGACATCATGGTCTCACAGGAGGAGGAAATAGCTGAACTTCCTGCTCACAGCCCATTAAACGCTCAACACTGGCGTCGTCTCACTGAAATCACAATAATGGATTGGCAAGGCGAGAAAGTCAATGGAGAGGGAGGCAGAGCAAGGGCTTTGAAATGTTACTGAACAACTGGAAAATAGGAAATAGCTCTATGCTGAATGTAGTAAAACCACCGCCATGTGTACACTATAAAAGGAAGGGTGTTTTTAGAGTGAGAAATGTTCACTAGTTTTAAAGTTATGACCCATCGCAGGATAAAAATAAATGCAGAATATATAGGCATTTGAATATGTGAAAAGCTGCTTTCAAAATAAATAGGAGAGGGCGCTAAGTGCCACCCACCTCCTAAAGGCCTCTTTACACTCCCCCACCCCCCTCCAAAACCAAATATTTTTAGATTTATTTATACAGGAAATCTCTAAAGAGGGACAGAGTCAAAGTTGGTGGGACAAACCACCAACATAAACTGACCTGTGATCTATCATGTGCATGTATCTGTTGGTTGTAATCACCTACTGAAAAAGAAATCTAGCCTCTCCATTTTCCATGCTGCTTCAGTTGCATTCCCCGTCCTCTCCCATGTAATAAAAATCACAGCTAGAGACAGAACTGAGCCAAAACTCTGGATCTTAATACTCCTCAACTCTGCGAGCCTTTGGAGCCAGATCCAGACTTCAGGACCCAAGCCTCTCTCTGATCACAACATTTTGTACCTCTATCGCAGGGGTAGGCAACCGGGTGCCAAAGGCGGCACGCGAGCTGATTTTCAGTGGCACTCACACTACCTGGGTCTGGGGGGCTTTCCATTTTAAATTTAAATTTTAAGTGAAGCTTCTTAAATATTTTAAAAACCTTATTTACTTTACATACATACAATAGTTTAGTTATATATTAAAGACTTATAGAAAGAGACCTTCTAAAAACTTAAAATGTATTACTGGCATGCGAAACCTTAAACTAGAGTGAATAAATGAAGACTCGGCACACCACTTCTGAAAAGTTGCCGACCCCTGCTCTATCGTATCTGTCACGTGAGAATCTCAAAGCACTTTACAAACATTTAATACCCAAACACAGCACAACAGACAAAGTGCACCAAGAAAATCAAGCCCTAGCCTGAGGAGCTCACCGTCTGAAGACACATTATGTCCACACAGCATTTTGGAGCTCAAGGAAGCAAGCCTCAGAGCCCAGGTCAACAGACTCAGGCTAGCAGGGCTCATGCTAGTGCTCTAAAAATAGCTCTGTAGACAGCGGTTTGACGTTTCAGTTCAGGCTGGAGCTTGGGCTTTGAAAGCCGGGGAGAAGGGAAGGCCGAGCTCCAGCCCAAGCTGCAACTTCAAAGCAAAGTCTAAACAGCTATTTTTAGAGCTCTAGCATGAGCCCTGCTACCCTGAGTCTGTTGACCCGGGCTGGGAGGCTCACTCCCGTGGACTCCAAAATGCTGTATAGACATACCCATATGCATAGTACAGTACAGAGCAAAGTGAATTGATTGCATCTGATAAGAGGAATGCTTTGTGGAACTGGCAAGCTTTTAGAAGGGGAGAGGAAGGGTTCCCATAACAAACAGTGGAGGAAGGAAACAAAAAGAGTGGTGAGAGGAGCTTGGATTGTAGGCAGGAAGGAGAGCTTAGCTTAAACTTCACATGGGGCGAACGCCGATACATGGCCCGAGTAGCAGAAAAGGCAGGTGAACCAGGCAACTGCATTTAGGGTTGGAGCAGGATGCTACAACAGTCAAAACAGAAAGCACCACTAGCAGCAGGGACCACGAGAGTGATGGGTTAGGACAGGAGTGGCCAACCTGTGGCTCCGGAGCCACATGCAGCTCTTCAGAAGTTAAGAAGTTAAGGCTCCTTGTATAGGCACCGACTCCGGGGCTGGAGCTATAGGGGCCAACTCTCCAATGTGCCGGGGGGTGCTCACTGCTCAGCCCCTGGCTCTGCCACAGGCTCTGCCCTCACTCCACCCCTTCCCAGCCCCTCCCCTCAGCCTGCACTGCCCTCACTCCTTCCTCCTCTCCCTCAGAGCCTCCTGCACACCACAAAACAGCTGATCGGGAGGTGCGGGGAGGGATGGGGAGGCGCTGATTGGCGAGGCTGCCGGTAGGCGCTGGGGGCAGGGGGAAGGGGAGACTTATTACTGTGACTACTGATGTATTACTGTGGCTCTTTGGCAATGTACACTGGTAAATTCTGGCTCCTTCTCAGGCTCAGGTTGGAGATCTGGAGAGAAACCACCACAATTAGCCACCAGAACTTATGGCCATGCAGAAGTCATTGAGGCCAAGAGCCTAGCAGGAATGGGGTGGGGATGAGGGGAAAAGAGACTGGAGATGTATAAATAAGCCTAACTTATCTGTGGAAGTGCTCACAAATTTGGAAGACATTATGCTCTAGATCATAAAGGTTTATAAGCCAACCACTAAATATAAATAATAATTATTACCATAGCACTTAGGGCCCCATTGTACTAGGCTTACAATCTACATCTGGCAACGATCCTGGATGAAGGCCACCTCTGGAGGAAAAGTTGCAATACTTGGCATTGTCCTTGGTGGCAAGCAAGTCTATTATGGAGGATCCCCAATGACGGAATATTGGTCCTGTAATGGATCTGTGCAAGGACCATTTACAACTGGTCACAGATTGCTTACTCAGGAAGTCCATTAGGCCAGTGGCTTTCAACCTTTCCAGACCACTCTATCATTTCCAGGAGTCTGATTTGTCTTGCATACCCCCAAGTTTCACCTCACCTAAAAACTACTTGCTTACAAAATCAGACAAACATTTTAAAATGTCACAGCACACTATTACGGAAAAAATTGCTTATTTTCTTATTTTTACCATATAATTATAAAATAAATCAATTGGAATATAAATATTATACTTACATTTCAGTATATTGTATATAGAACAGTATAAACAAGTCATTGTCTGTATGGAATTTTAGTTTGTACTGACTTCGCTAATGCGTTTTATGCAGCCTGTTGTAAAACTAGGCAAATACCTAGAGGAGTTGATGTACCTCCTGGAAGACCTTTGCATACCCCTAGGGGTACGCCTACCCCTGGTTGAGAACCACTGCACTAGGCTATCGCTGACTTTTAGGAGGCGCAGGGACTTTGGAGTTTCCCCATTCACACTTTTTTGAGAGTGAAACCATACCACAGGGATGTCAGGTATCAACCCTTGGGTCACTCTCAGAAGATAAAAGACAGACATCCCTGCTTAATACCAGAGGGAAGGCGAAGAAAATACGACTTTTTGTACAGCGGTGTTGTACGAGCTCTCAAAAGAGAATGATTTAAACACCGAGCACCTACCTGGGACGTGACTCTCCCACAGAGAGAACAGGCATCAACTGTGCCCATCAACCAGGAGGCGAGTCCACTGCAGGCTGGCCAGGATTCAAACCCAGATGATTTGGAGTCTGCCACATTAGTTGGCATGAAGCACTTTACCCCACTGTACAGAGAAGTGTACAGGGTTTTTTGGGGTGGGAGGAGTGTATATTACTGACCTGACACTTGCATAGCAGGTGCCAATCCAAAGGATCCCAAAGCATTTTAAATAAATTCAAAGGCCACATCATCGGTATGCAGCATGTAAGCACCTCAGAGGTGGTACACCTTACAGCTTTTGTAAGAGTGACATGAAATTCTGCAATAACGCCCCTTTAATATATGGTGATCTTCGTACACAAAAAGAAAGTGCAGACCTAAGAGCATGAGAAGAAGCAACAAAGGAAAAGAAATCAAGCTGTCTGGTGGGTAACTATTAGCAGCACTGCAGCAAAGGAAACCCTTGGCATCCAGGAGGAATTCGTTTGATGGGAATAAAGACGTTTTCCTCCCTACATCTAGATGAGTATCTCTGGGTACATCTTCGCTGTATTTTAAAACCCGTGGAAGTGAGTCACAGTGCTTGAGTCTGCAGATTTGGAGTTGCGCTACTGCATTAAAAACACCTGTGCAGACTCTGTGCTTGTGCTCTGAACCCCACCCCTACCACAAGCTTCAGAGCTCATCTGTAACCGAAGCCCAAATGTCTACACAGCTGTTTTTAGCACCATAGCGTGAGCCCTGCAAGCCTGAGTCTGTAGACCGAGGCTCGAAGACTTGCTGACACAGGTTTAAAAACTCATTGTAGACATACCCTCACTACCTAATATATAGGAGCTGCTCCTGTCAATGCATACAGGAACAGTGAGGTTTACAGATCCCCTCATTGGGCCTAGCACTGTGGGCCCATCATAAAGGAATGAATGTGGGGATAACAGAATAACAGCCTCCAGACCAGAAAGGGCAAGCGATGCTGAGCATGCCACCCGATCCAGCCTTTCAGAGTAGTTAAGTGACTCTCGGGGTCGTTCTATTTCCACGTACTAGTGAATCATTCTGGTGAGTCACTACAGAGAGACATTAAATTCCTTAACCACCTACTCTCAGCAAGACCGCAGACAAAACTGAGGTTGGGGGAGGAGGAAGATATACACACACATCTACGCTTGTTTACTGAATTTTGGGGAGTGGAAGAGATGTTCTACTTTTTGTTTATAGGACTGCATTTTATATCCCACAAAATTATCTCAGCAGTCAAGCAAAACCACAACACGCACAACCCCACTGCAGAATAGAATTCACACACCAGTAAATACTACCAAAGTCATAACTAAATGATGAAATTTGCAAAGAGATGATTCCCTTCCCCCACCATGCCACCCCATTTCATATGATTCAGATTTGACTTTAATGCTTAGAGTGGGTTGAGTTGTTTTTCTTCCCACTATAAGTGAAGTGAATTTTTCCAAAGCAGAATTGTATATTAAAGATCAGCTTCCCCTGCCCCATCCATCTGCTTTTTGACAGACACTGGCCCCAGAGTGGCTGGTCTTGCATTATTAGCACAACATGTACTGAGAAAGGAACGACAAAGAGTTCTGTGGCACCTTATAGACTAACAGACGTATTGGAGATGCATCTGAAGAAGTGGGTATTCGCCCACGAAAGCTTATGCTCCAATACGTCTGTTAGTCTATAAGGTGCCACAGAACTCTTTGTCGCTTCTACAGATCCAGACTAACAGGGCTACCCCTCTGATACTTGAGAAAGGAAGATGCCTAGGAGATGTGGTCAGAGCAAAGCATTGTTCTTCTCCTATTCCCCATGCTAAGAGTGGTTCATTTCATTAGGACAAATTATGTACCTGATGCCAATGAAATGAAAAAAAAATTGATTACACTGGGGCTGATGTATCTATGGCCAATCAGTGAAACTGTCAGAAACCAAGCCACCTGAACTCCATGCCTATGATAAGAACATAAGAATGTGGATGGTGAAAGAACTATGGAGTCTCCACCTTCTGCAGTAACCAGCTCCTGGCAATAGTACTACTTTTCAGCAAGCACTTCTCATCCAGAAATGAATCCATCCTGGATTTAGAAGAACAGGGTCAGATCAAGTTTAGCCTGAAATACAGGCTGCATTAAGACAAGCTTTTTGCAAAACTTCACACCATGAAAAATGTTTATTTTATTCTTCTTTTACTAGAAAGTTTAAACATACATTCCCTCACAACAACTGCAACCCAAGCTCTATACCGTCGTGCTAGTGCAGGAGTACCTGAAAGTAAAACAGACTAGTCTCTTTTAATTGAGTGAAGTGAAAGGAATGCAAATACACCGTCAAATAATAGATTTGTAAAATCTTTCCATTTTAATAAACAAAAGGTGGTATTTGTACGGATTTTTAAGTCAGAGTGACCCTGTTAATTAGTTAAACAATCCCTAGACATCACCTAATGTGTGTGTTAACTATCCTCTGGGTGAAAACGCTCAGACGATTTTGGGCAAGAGTACCACAGGACAGAGAAAAAAGGACGACTGTGTGCAGCAGCTATATTCGTAGTTAAGCAGGTCACTAATTCCTGGTGTCTCTCGTCTCTCTCTCAAAGCCCACACTAGCACAGAGTGAAAAATAACAATTTAGAATAATCAATTACCTTGGGATCAGTCTATAAACACGAAAAAGGTGACATTTGCTGAATCAATCTGTGAATTTCTTTAGCAATTAACTCTTTTAACTTGCTAGTATCACAGATTTTACAGTCAAAATTTGCTTTCAAATAATATTTGAGCTAAACATTTTGTTAACCAAGTCGAGCTGGAAATTCAAGTAGAGTTCAAAAACTGAGGATTTTATTGAGTTAAGGTATGAAAATGGATAATACAAGCATTACAATATTCCCCAGGTTAGGATATTTCAGTATCAAATTCAGGCTGCCCCCACATTTTCATTAGGCTGCACACTGTTGTATTGACAATGCAGAACGGTACTGTAGGCGTTTGTGTTCCACCACGCATGCTGTGGTCTTGAGGCCTGGTGCTGGCAGAGAGCTACCCACTCATCCTGGGCAGGGAGCTATGTCCCTTCCATTACAAGCCCTGGTTCTGCAATATAACTAGGTTTGGCAGATTTGATTTAAATAACTAGTGGTTGGTATATACACAGAACAAGGTTTTTTAAATAAAAAAAGAGACACACGATTCTATGCTAGTCACGCTGAGACTGCTTCCTGGGCAGAAGTGCTCAAACATCAGGCGGGAGTCACGCAGCTCACTGTAGTGAAGTGTGTAATGAGGGTGGTGGAAAACCCACTTCACAGTGACACATCTGCACTCAAGAGGGAAGCTGAAGAGTCATCGAGCCCACACACTGCAAGGGCACTACTGTCTGTCATGACAGAACTCAGACCCCTCTAGGGCTGGTTATTGGCATTTCCTAATGGGAGGCCCCTGGCGCTCCCCCACAGCACAGAACCACACAGTATTGTCTGCACAGGGCTATTTAACCCCTATGCAGTGGGACGGGGAATGAGAGCAAGAAGAGCACTGCATTTTTCTGAACTCACTCACAAACGTTCTCTCATAACAGGACCATTTCTACACCTAGAAAACAAGCTCCAAAACCTGGCACGCCTGCTGTCACTGAATGTTTAGGCCATACTATCCAGGATTAAAAAAAAAAAAAACCAGGTTAGGAGACCTGCTTTAAAAAATTTCATCCAGGCACAATTTTGTTGCTAGCATGGAGGGGGCACAATTTGGTTAAAGCCATTTTCAGAACCTGGTTGCCCTTAGGTCCTTACCCCTGGAAGGAACTGTGCTATTTACAACTTTGTTCAGAAATAGTTGGCAAGCACAGCTCTGCTCCTATGTAGGTTTATAACATTGCAAAAGAAAAGGTTTCAATGAATCCAACATGCATGAAGCAGATTTTGTTAAACAAAGTCTATGTGGGACACAATCAACTTGAAATCTAGTCACTTAAAAAAAAAAAAAAGTATGAGTTACAAATAGTTTCAGGTGAAACAGGTATTTATCTGCCCTTGGATCCCCAGCCCTTTTCTGTGGCCTTAGACATTTGGGGGGACGGACGGACAGACACACACACAAAAAATGCAACTCTGTAGCTATGTGAAAGAGCCACACCAATAAGGAATATTATAAAAAGGAGAAACACAATAAACAGGACAATACATAATCACTTTATCAATTGCATAAGGTAAAATTTAAAAAATATAAAGATGTCAATCTACTTTAGTTCTAGTAACTTTAGTTCTTGTTTCATCTAATATTACATTTTCAGACAGAAATGTGTTTTTTAAATTGACAAGTGTTCCTTTCACCTAAACTGGCAGTTTCGATTTTGCTTACAAACTGGACAGTTTTTCTCTCTTTAGAAGCACTCAAGGGCATTTGGATTAGATTTTTGACAGACCTTCATACCAAGAAAGAAGATTCAGATCTATAGCTCCTTCATGGAACCAAAGAAAGATTAAATGGCATACAACTACGCTAGCAGTAGTCTCTGAAGGGCAACAAAAATGATTAGGGGGCTGGAGCACATGACTTATGAGGAGAGGCTGAGGGAACTGGGATGGTTTAGCCTGCAGAAGAGACGACTGAGGGGGGATTTGATAGCTGCTTTCAACTACCTGAAAGGGTTCCAAAGAGGATGGATCTAGACTGTTCTCAGTGGTAGAAGATGACAGAACAAGGAGTAATGGTCTCAAGTTGCAGAGGGGGGAGGTTTAGGTTGGATATTAGGAAAAACTTTTTCACTAGTAGGGTGGTGAAGCACTGGAATGGGTTACCTAGGGAGGTGGTGGAATCTCCTTCCTCAGAGGTTTTTAAGGTCAGGCTTGACAAAGCCCTGGCTGGGATGATTTAGTTGGGGTTGGTCCTGCTTTGAGCAGGGGGTTGGACTAGATGACCTCCTGAGGTCCCTTCCAGCCCTGAGATTCTATGATTCTCTGATTCTTAAATAGAACTGGGTAGCGCATCCATCTCCAATACTGGCTTTTCCCTATTGCCCCCTCACCCTGTCAAATCTTTCCTGCCAACCAGAGAAGATGTGTGTGCATGTTCATGTATTCATGTCCATTCTTGACAGTCAGATTAAGGGAGAAACCTACAACACCAAGAGCCTCATTGCAAACCAAAAAGAGCTGAACCAAATAGTTTTCCCACAGACCTCATATAACAAGAATCCAGCAAGGCTTGATGGTAATGTTTTCTTTTTACAAAAGGTTTGAATGATAAAAATGCATCTAGGCATATGCCACTGGCCGGCTGACATGACAGGGAGCATGCTCATTTCTTAAGGAGAGTGCACTCATTAAACACACTGGTCAGTAGCTGGGAGATGCGAGGAGGAAGAGACTAACACAGTACTATACATTTAACTTGCCATATGCGTGCTGCATAACAGTGTTACACCCACATACATTCATTTTAGGGAGGCTTCATTGTTCTTGAACACAGATTTCTAGTTGGCACAGTCAAGCCAAACAGCTTAAGTGTCCACTGTAGCATTCTCTTCAGATGGTCTGGAAAATTCTGTGACCTGGTGTTTCTCCCAGAGCAGAGGTATTCGCTGAAGAGACCAACAGTCAACAGGCTGCACCGGATGAGAAGGCAAAGATACATAAAACTGCAGCCACGCAAATGCAGCTCATGACAATCTTCATTATGGAGGTGCTGCATGCAGTGACTCTGGCTTTTATCAGGCCAGAGAGCACCAACTGCTGCTCAGATGTAGTTTCTCTGTGAACACCTAAAAACTAATTATAAACAAGCCAAAGTTTAAATTACATCCTTCTAGACTACAGAGCCATCTGTAATTATTCCATGTGACAACTACGTAAGGACAAAGCTCAACAACTGCTGGTGAACTTTGTCAAGAAACTATTTCTATTCAGCTATCATGGAAGACAAATCATCTTTAAAAATGAAGTGAAGAGGACGAATTTAGCCTCAAAACAAGAAAAAAACAGAATCTTAGGGTTTGTCAGCCTCCACTCCACCCAGGTACCATTCCCCCCAACTGCTGTCTCTGCCTCCTTCCCTGGGCATTTCTATTCCACTGTTGTATCATGAGCGTGCCACTCAGAAAGCGGAGTTGGGTGGTGGAGTCCATCAATCCAATGTCATACACCCAGCCAGGACAGATAATCAACTCTCCCAAAATCATTGTAGTTGTTCCTATTTTTATATTTGCCATTTCACGATACAGGAGATGCATTAGCAATTCATCAAGTCAGACATCTGTGTAACACACAGGCTTTTTTTTTGAGGGAAGACTGAGCAACCGCAATCCCAATTTAGAAAGCATTTTTAAGAATATTCGTCAAGGAGGATTTCTGTTCAGGTGAAGTGAGCTGAAATGATGGCCCTACAGAATCAAGTTCTCCATTTGTCTACAGAACAGGCTGACCCTACACAGCCACCATCACCTCAATATCTTTTTGGAGGAAGCACCTCTAGTGCCAAGAAGGGAGTTCACAGACCATGGCTCATTCAGTCTCTGCGTCTGTTCAAGGTGCCACCTGTTTGTGTGGATACCCGCCCATTTGGAATTTAGACCCCACCAGCTCATTTTGCATAAATCATACAACTAATAATTTGAGGATTGGAGACAGGGAGCACAGAGAAAAAAAATTACTATATATTTGGGGCAGATTAAGTCAGAATGATTTGTAGGCTAAAGGCTCCATTCATAATTCTATTTCCAAAAAAGTTTTTAGCAAAGGCTGGATGTTGTATGGAGGAGATTAGAGTCGGTCACCAAGTTACCCTGAGAAGTTTCCTCCTCCTCCCAAACTTCAGTGTATTTAGGGCAGGGGTGGGCAAACTTTTTGGCCCGAGGGCCACATCGGGGAATAGAAATGGTATGGTGGGCCATGAATGCTCACAAAATTGGGATTGGGGTGTGGGAGGGGGTGCGGGCTCTGGGGTGGGGTTGTGGGATGAGGAGTTTGGGGTGTAGGAGGGTGCTCTGGGTTGGGACCGAGGGTGGGAGGGGGATCAAGGCTGGGGCAGGGGTGCGGGAAGGGGTGCAGGTTCCGGCTGGGGATGAGAGGTTTGGGGTATAGGAAGGTGCTCCAGGCTGGGATCGAGGGGTTTAGAGAGTGGGAGGGGGGATCAAGGCTGGGACGGGGTTGGGGAGAGGTTCATGGGGTGCAGGCTCCACGCGGCACTTACTTCAAGCGGCTCCCGGAAGCAGCAGCATGTCCCTTCTCCAGCTCCTATGTGGAGGCGCGGCCACCAGGTGGCTCTTCACGCTGCCCCATCTGCAAGCACCGCCCCTGCAACTCCCATTGGAGTGCATTGCAGCCGGAGTGGGGCCAGGCCGTGGCTTCCAGGAGCCGCGTGGTGCAGCCCCCGACCCAGTGCCCTGGGCAGAGCACCAGAGTGGGCCGAGCCGCGTGGTCCAGCGCCCTGGCCAGAGTGGGGCTGGGCCACGTGGTGCGGCTCATGGGCCGGCTTAAAACGGCTCCTTTGCCCACCCTTGATTTAGAGGGTCGGGGAGAGGCAGAAGGACCAACTACATTTTTTGCCGCCTTCTGCATGCTTCATGGAATCACAGTAGGCCTGAGTTTAGGAGGGGGCCTTTTTCAGCCTTGGGCAGCTACAGCTCATACTGGGACAGTCATACTGATGGCAGAATCAGAGTGAGAGGCACGCCCTTCTTCCTAGCTTCCTATGGTATTTCTGTGGCATCCATTCTGTATCTGCTAGCTGATTTACTGAACAGCATTTGTACCCCTATGGTATATCAGCTCCCTGGGCACAGAGAAAGTCATAACAGGACAGAGAAACAAAGCAAAGTCAGGGAATAAAGTATTATGGGAATTGGAAGCATGAAGGAGCATGAGTTAAAAGCCTACCTCTAGCTCCTCAACAACTTGAGGTACGAGGGGAGGAATGCTCACCCAGTAGCGTAGCCAGGGGGGAAGCAGGGCGAGCGGCCGCTCCCCCACTGAGCAGAAGCGGTGCCTTTTTTGTGCTCCCGTGCCTTTTGCTCCTGCGCTGCAGCTGGAGCGGAGCATTTTTTTTTGCTCCCGAAGCTTTTTGCTAAAAAAAACAAAAAGCACTTACCCGGCGGCACTCCAGCTGTTCAGCGGCACTTTCGGTGGCGGGTCCTTCACTTACTCCAGGTCTTCAGTGGCATTTCGGTGGCGGGTACCACCGAAGACCCCCTCCACCGAAGTGAAGGCCCCCTCCACCGAAGTGCCGCCGAACAGCTGGAGCGCCACCGGGTGAGTACAGGGGGAGGCGTCTTTTTTTTAGCTCCACTCCCCCGTACTCTAACCCTGGCTACGCCTCTGTGCTCACCACCATTTAAATTCAAGGAAAAAAGACCTTCTCTAAATGTTTTGCAAGGTAGTTCAGTATGCAAGATGGTCAGTGGGGGGCATGCATGTATGAGCACGCTTGCTTCCCCTATTTCTTCTTGGAAATATGAAAGAGCAAAGCAGATGTTCATGGCATAACTCCATGAAGGGAGGGGGCGTGGAGGTGCCTCATGTCCTACCATTACAGCTACCTCTTCTGCCAAGACACCAAAAAATGAAACAAAAAACAAAACAGATGAGAAATTATGGGGTGCTAGAAAAACTATATAAAGGGAGACATGAAAGAGGAACAAGAACATACACATAACCTTCTAGTGCTCCTAGGAGAGCATATTTTACCACACAAAGCAAGCCACACAATACAGGGCTAGAAAAACAAGCTGTGAAGAACCACCAACTGTTCTTTCATTTCCTCGGGTCACAGCTCTGAAACAATGCCTTTGGGACAATTCATCTTTGCTTTGTCAGTAATGGTGGGCTAACAGTCCTTGAATGCGAGACAATTAGAGCAGTCCCATCAATGCCAAATGAATAACAGGGCTGCCACACACTCTACCACAGGTAGCCATTTTGAGTGGCTTATAACTAAGACTATGTTTTAGGCATGGGTACTTTTAGTACGTCATGGACAGGTCACGGTAGTAAACAAAAATTCATGGCCCAGGACCTGTCCATAACTTGTACTATACCCCTGACTAAATCTTGGGAGTGCCGCAGGTGCTCGTGGGAGGCGGCCCAGGTGGCGCTATGGGTGCTGGGGGGAGCGGCAGCCCAGGGGACGCCGTGGGTGCTGCCGCAGGTGTTGCAGGGGTAGTCCAGCAGGAGCTGCAAGTGCTGGGGGTGCTGCCCAGAGGGCGCCGTGGGTGTGTGGGGTGGGGGAAGGGCTAAGGGTGTCTTCCCTTTGTACTGCTCTAGCAGCTTCTTACAAAAGGAGGAGAGTGTCAGGTAAAATGTTTTTTAAAAGCAAATTACTTGCCATTATTACTACTAAGAACAAATTTAAAAAAAAACCTATTTACTTTTCAACATTTAGGACGACTGTCCAAGCTGAGTGAAAAGGAAAAGGTAAAACAAATCAGAACAGTTGTGTCCAATTCACGTTGAGATTACCATGCACAAGCACAGTGCGGTCCGAATAATAGAATTTAAGGCCAAAAGGGACCCTCCAGTCATCTAGTCTGACCTCCTGTATCATAGGCAACTACACCACCCAGCACCCACACACTAAACCCAACAACCAAAATTAGACCAAAGTGTTACAGCCCACAGGAGATGAAATTATTACGTGTCACAGGCGGAGAACAGGAGGGACTGAGATGCACCAATGCCTGAGGCTGCCGTAATGGAACGGAAATGGTTATGTGAACTATACCCAGATAATTCTGGCAGGTGACCTGCACCCACACGCAGCAAAAGAAGGTGAAAAAACCCCAGTGTCACTGCCATTCTGACCAGGGGGAAAATTCCTTCCCAACCCCCATGTACATGAGAAAGATCAAGCCAGCCAAGCACCTGAGAAAGTATGCTTGGTGCCACCTCAGAGCCTTCGCCCTCCCTGTCCAATGTCCCGTATCTAGCCACGGCCATCCATGATGCTTCAGAGGAAAGACCTTTTTTTAAAAAAAATCCCTTTCTGACCCTTACAGGTGGCCAGCAGAAACCCTGAAGCATGAAATTTCAAGATCAGCTTAGAGAAAAACAAAGACACACTTCTGAAGTTTTGATTTGGGATGGGTGGGAGTGTTTTTTTTTCTTTCTTTTTTTTGTCTACTATTGCTACAAGCCATATCTAAAGTCACAGTGACTCAGATTAGAGAAAAGGTTACTATTTTTTTCAGTTTGTTTACTTTGTGAATTTTACAGCAGTCTGTGTAGGTTTAAGGTTACTTTTCCCCTCATTTGGGTGTTTCACATAGCAAATGGGGAAAAGAAAAGAAAAAAAAGTGCGATTGTAAAAAAACAACCACCCACATTTCTCGGGGAAGCTTAGTGCCGCAGTACTTTTTTTTTTTTAATGGTTACATTTCCAGTTGAAGGTGTCCCTTTAAATACAAACAAACTATTCATGGAGGGAAATGGTTTTAATTGCCTATTTTTTTCCAATCTGTTGCCATCCATGTTGTACCTATTCTGGGGATAGATCTAGGATTTCATTCTACAGAGCTGTTAAATAAGCCAGAACATACCTTTCAACAGTACTAAATTCACTTACAAAAAGCAGAGAGGAAAAAGACAAATGCCTTAACCTATTGCCTTAGTTTAAACTGTGTGCCAAAGGTAAGCTATAACTGTACAAACCACTTTTTCCATACATTAGGAAAATAGTAATTTAAGATTTTATTTTGAGATTCTTTGTTTCCAGGAAGTTCCTTTGTTTCCTATCCAAAGGCAGCTACCAGCTCTGACGTATTGGGCAGAACACTTTGCACTTCTAATATACTGCTTGATAAATACTAATTATTCTTCCTGCAATGAAGTTGGCAAACATTACCATCCTCATTTTACAGATGAGGAAACAGACATTACAAGGTTAAGGAACTTGCCCAATATTACACAGGAAGTCAGTAGCAGACCCAGAATAAGAACTCAGGAGTTCCTTGCTCTTACTACTTCACTTTGAGTTTGCTGTTTCTCTTTGTTTAGACAAAAGTTTCCATATTTCCCATCTAATGGGAGAGGAGAGTGTAACATGAGGGAGAGGTGGTCAGGAGAGGTGTTGGGACATATAAAGGCAGTGTGGTCCTGTGGTTAGGACGAAGGACTGGAAGTTAGCAGATTTGATTCTATTCTATTCCCAGCACTGACTCACTGTGTGATTTTGGTCAAGTCACTTAACCTTTGTCCTTCACTTTCCACACCAGTAGAGTGGGGCTAATAATACTTACCTATATTTGTAAAGTGCTTTGAGATCTACAAATGAAAAGCTCCATACATGCTAAATGTCTAAGATAAAACATTTTTTTAAAGATATACTTTGGAAGGTCTTTACTAGGGAAACTCAAGGAGTTTGTGAAAACCCCATGATACATGCACTTTAAGAGCCATGGCCTTGATTCATGACAGCACTTAAACACATACATTAGCATAAATGCCATCGTGAATAGGGATGCTTTCCTGAATAGAGGCCCAGTTTTCAAAAGGATGTACGCTAAACTGCATGTTCCTGTAAATCAAAATTTACACATGCAAACTGGGCACACAGAGTCTGGCCCTGAATATCTGAGTGAAGATGGACAAACACACATTCAAAGCAGAATGAATAAGTTGCTTATTAAAAATACCAGCAAGTTATTAAAACACACTATGAGATTAGCACCTGCATAACAGTTGATAAGATGCAAATATCCTTAAGCAAGCAACTGGCCTTATTTACAATAGTGCATTAAATATGTAGTTTTAAATTAACTTGTTTTAAAAACACAAGGTTGGGACTGGCACAATACAAGTCACCTACACAATACACACACTCCTGCCACCTCACCACTTCTCAACAGTGCTCCTCTGATGCCCTTCCCGCCCTTCCTCTTTGACCTGATAGCTCTTTGCACTTTTAGGTCCAGGGGTAAAGCACAGGAATAGATTTCTCTGCCAGCCAGTTCCTCCCTCTTCTGATTCCAAAGACATATTGAAACAGAAGAAGTTTCTCAAACAAGGAGGAGTACTGAGAACAAGCTAATGAGGTCAACACTATATAGGATTAGCACATTCTGTTTTAATACAGACAGTACATTCATTACAAGTTCACCTGTAGATAACTCGACTGTAAGGGAACAGGGAGGAGAGGACATCAGAAACACTCTTGGCAGGAGTGTGGGTGCTTATATAGTATGGTGGTATCTAGATTGCAGTGTCATTACTTAGATAACCTGCACCCACTGTCTATCTTCATACAGAACTCCTAGAACAGTGGTCACCAACTGGTCAACAGCGATCTCCAGCAGCACAGTGGGACTGCTGCTAAGACAGGCTCCCTGCCTGCCCCGGCCCCACGCCACTCCCGGAAGTGGCCAGCGCATCCCCGGGGGCAGGGGGCAAAAAGGGGACTGCCTCCACGCGCTGCTCCTGCCTGCAAGCACCACCCCCGCAGCGCCCATTGGCCAGGAACAGGAAGCTGTGGCCAATGGGAGCTGCGGGGGCGGTGCCTGCAGAGACAGGCAGCGCGCAGAGCCATGTGCCACCCGCCTCCCCCCAGGGGGCACAGGGGCGCATTGGCCCCTTCCAGGAGCAGCGTGGGGCCATGTGAGGCAAGGAGCCTGCCTTAGTAGCAGCCATGCTACACCACCAACATGAAGCCGCCAGAGGTAAGTGCTGCCCGGTGGGAGGCCGCACCCCAACCCCGAGCCCCCTCCCGGAGCTAGCACCTCAAACCTCCTCCTGCACCCGAACACCAGCCCTGAGCCCCCTCCCAGAGCCAGCAACCCCACCTGCACCTCAACATTCTGCCCCAGCCCTGACCCCCTCCCAAAGCCAGCACCCCGTACCCTCTCCTGTACCCCAACCCCCTGCCCAGTCATCCTGACCCCCACTCCCAGAGCCAGCACACTGTACCCTCTCTTGCACCCCAACACTCTGCTCCAGCCCAGAGCCCCCTCCTGCACCCCAACCTCCTGCCCCAGGCTCAGCCCAGAGCTCCCTCCATTACTGCGAACCCCTTGGCTCCAGCCCAGAGCCCGCACCCCCTCCGAAACTCCTACCCCAGCCCAGTGAAAGTGAGTGAGGGTAGGGGAGAGCGATCGGGGGGGGGGGGAATGGAGTGAGTGAGGCAGGGCTTTGGGGAAGGGGCAGGGCCTCAGGAAAGGGGCGGGGTAGATCCTGGGTTGCCCTTAAATTCAAAAAGTGATCTTGGGCCTAAAAAAGTTGGAGACCACTGTCCTAGAAGCATCTGCCTATAGAAAAAAATATATATATACACAAAACCAAACAAGTTACTTTTAGAACAAAGGTACATTCACCCCCACTTGAACACTTCAATAAGAGGGTGCAAAAAGCTAAGCAAATTCTCTGTTCCTTTGTTGAATTGACTTCTTCGCCAAGAACCTTCCCCTGCTCCTCCCACCAGTCATACTATTCTGTATTATGCCTTATTTGCCAACTATATTCTGTTATGAGTTTGGCAATCTTGGTCCTCAAGTGCTTGTGTGGGTTGCTCTCCATCCTCCAGGAATATCAAATAAATCACTGTCATTGAAATGTGCCAACAGAACAAACTGCTTCAGAGGTTGGAAAGAATGGAAAAGAGAGGGCTAAGAGGAAGCAGTAGAACACATACTTCTCCTTTGAAATTGTATATTAGGCACAACTACATTTCAGTGGAACTTAGGAGGGAGACAGTATTTCTAGACTAGACCGAGAGAGACTTAGCTGTGGATTCGTGCCAAGGAGTGATTTTTTTTTCCTTTTAGGCAGTGAGAATAAAGTGCCAAAATGAAGGATGGCAGAGTGCGAGGGAGAGATTTTTTTATTTATTTATTTTTAAAATAAAGTGAGCAAACCACACTGTGCTTCATCAAAACTGGAGAAAAACATAATGAAGAAAAAATGTCCAAGTAAGGGGACTGGTATTTAAAAGGAACCAAACCCACTGCTGGACTGAAAGCAATAGAGAACGTAATTATGAGTGAAGCAATTAACACAACAGGAAGAATGTCCACTTGGTCTTTAGGAGCCAAGACGAAAAATCGTTAGACTCCACTGCTGTCCTGCACGCTACAATGCCATGAAACAAAATCTGATCAAGTAAAGAAAGCATCAGAATCATCCTAGAACTGAAAACATGTTAAGTGTGGTACATAGCTCTTGCTAGTACTAACCTCATATGGTTTTCCTGAACAGCAAAGGACAGTTATTTGTCAGGATAATGGGAAGTGTGGGGGATGCCAAGAGGTGAGGAAGATAGAGGAGCAGTCACCTGTAGATGTGGTTTGGACAGACATGGTTCTCAGAGAAACCATACTCCACTCAAGGAGACTAAGATTTCTCTACACCAAACAGGGAAACTGCTAGAGCTCCGCTATCTACAACTGATTATGCGCCTACTGTACAAGGCCAAATACAACATTTCTTACCCCAGAGAAACGAGAACTGTGAGAACTTCAAATGAAAGGTGATCTGCAAATAATATGTCCCTTTCAGAGATCGGGTAACTGAGGCACAGAAAGGTGAAATTCTATGCCCAAGGCCACAAAGAGCTGACTGAGTCAGGAATGAGTCCTGGGAGTCCAGATACCTTGTCCCAAGGACTAGACAATGCCACCTCACTGTATACACCCTGTGACCCATGGTCAGAAAGGGCTAAGCAGCTTGCAGGCTAATTGACCCAGGTTCAAACTTTGGAGACACGTTAGAAAAGTATGTAAATGGTAATTAGGGCCATTCCATGTTAGATGGGCTAGAACCTTGAAATGCAAACCTGATTTGTTAGAGAATTAGAGGTGATACTAATTGTATGTGTTTACTTATATCTCGTTAGATGTTAGCCATGTAAACAGACAGTTCCTATCTATTACTATAACTATTGATTCAGAGATCAAAGGGACTATTAACATTTAGATGAATCTTGGGTGAAATAACTTCATTGTATATATGTCTGTTTAAAGTTTGTGATAAACGGCTTAATGAATAAATTGCCTTATGTTAATCTGTGTAGCTAATTACCAGTGATGCTTAGGAAATAGGTCTACTTCAGAGTCTCTGTGATTGCTTATTGTTCACCTAAGGAATGTATGGTCAAGAGGCTGCTAGAAAACTGTATAAACGACTCTTGGGACCGGATTCTTTCATCTCAGATTTGCTTGATACTTTATGCAGGGGAAGCTTGAGTCGTAAGACAGATCTCCAGTCCAATCTGGATCACACTGAATATGAACATTGGACTTATAACTTATGGACTAATTCTGAAAGAACTCTTTGCAACTACAAAGCTCATCTCTACTATAAAACTTCTCAGAATGGTACTCATGTCTGTATGTATACTGATCTTTTAATCAATTCTCTCTCTTCTTTTTTAATAAATTGTAGTTTAGTTAATAAGAATTGGCTGTAAGCATGTATTTGAGTAAGATCTGAAATATTAATTAACTGGGAGGTAATGTGTCTGATCTTTTGGGATTGGTAGAACTTTCTTATATGATGAATAAGATTTTCAGTAATCCTCATCATATTTGACTTGGGTGTCTGGGTGGAGGCCTAAGGCTGGGTTGCTTTAAGGGAACTGTGTTTTGGCTTCTGGGTAACCAGTAAGGTATTACAGAAGCTGTTCTGAGGCTAGCTTGGTGTATCTAAGTACTGGAATGACCACCAACTTTGGGTATTGTCTGCCCCATTCTTTGCAGTTTGCCCTAATTAAGTAACCTCAGTGTGACTCCCGTGGGACCCTGGCCACATACCCAAAGCACTGAAGAGTCCCCCTACATTCCTAAAGTAAAATGGGACAATATTGTATAGACAAATGTCATTCCTAATACGCTAGATTTCAGAGCACAAGATGCCCTTTTTCCAGGGACACCAAGATGGCTCCAAATATTTTCTGGCTGCTGGTATATCAAGCAGCATCTCAGTAACTATCCTGCGACGAAGCTCAAAAGGTGCAGCTACCAGATAAGGTTCTCTTACCTGCCGCTCTCTTCCCTTCCAGACCAATTAGAATTTAATTCCCGAGCACCCTTCTATGATCTTTGTATTCTTTTCCAATTACAGAGGATTCATCTTGGTGACCAACCATCTGAATTAACGTGAACAAATTCAGCTGGACCATCTTTTAACTTCCTTAAAAGGCTTAGTTGGGGCCCAGTATTGGGGTCCCAGCTTACCTACCAGAAAAGAAATATTTGATAGTTATATAGGATCTCAATTTTACTATGGCCTCCTCACAAAATCCAGACCTCTGATTTATTCTCCTGTACCTGCTGTGCTACAATATTCCATTGGCTTCAATGGATGACCAAGAGTTGTGGTTCAGTAACATGCCCGATCTGAACCATTGCTTATCTGCTAAGGAGCATTTATTACAGCAATGTTTCTGTCACAAACCTTTTACCGCATCAAGGACAGGCAGGGTTAAAAAAAATTTAGGTGAAACACACAGCTAAGACTTCCGCTTACTGTGTTCAAACCCTGTAAGCTGCTTCTCAGGCACAGGCAGTGGGAGTACCTTTGATTTCCTTTTGAAACTGATTGTATTACCACAGGATTAGCTCAGATCAGACACAGCATCTGGCTTTCAGTGCGGTTCCTGTTTCTGACCCAGTTTCCAAGAAAAGTTTACGAAGGTGCAAGCCACACTATAAAATGCCAACGAGGGGGAGGAGATGGTTACAGCTTATAATTTGGATGGGACTTAATCAGTGCTCTCCAACCAGGCTAAATCTTATGACAGTCCACAGGCCCAGTTCTAATCTGTGAAGTTACTCCCAATTTATACCAAACATCAGTATCAATCCCCAAGGCTTCGCCCTGGTTGGGAAACCTGGTTACAGTCACTACAAGTTGCAACAGTGTTTTAGCAGGATCCCCAAAAGTATTTTACCTGGAGCATGGATTGGCCTATGGGCAGATGGCAGGGAGGGGGCAGGGGAACGACTTACCTCAAAGTCTCACTATTTCAAACTAAAATTGAAGAGAGATTTGAGAAAGTGGATTTGTTATGTATTATGTTTCCTTAAGATGGATTTGTGCCCATTACAAAGTGTTCATTTGTTATAAAAATCAAATCCGTATTTCTGGTTCCTTGTGCTTTTTCCTGATAAAAGTCTAAGATGTGCTTCATTAAGGAAGATTTTTCTTAAATGCTACAACAACCTGCAAAAGCAGTTCAAAAGCTGCCAGCCTTTTATCACACTCTTGCCAACTGAAGTCTCTCTTTACAATGGGTATTTTCAGTCACAGAACAGCAAACTATCTCGGCGTTACTAGCCAGTTAACTCTGATTTCAGAGCACTGATCACTATCCACACATTCAAGAGTTTAGAAAACTGCTTTAGGACATGGGAGATTTTGTAGTGTGGATGGGGAAAAGATTATTATTTCAACCAGCCTTTCGCAGATTAAGTTTTCCCTGCTTTGGGGCTCAATACAGGAGTAACTGGATGAAGTTCTGGGGGCCTCTGTCATACAGGAGGTCAGACTGATCTAATGGTCCCTTCTGGCCAAATCTATGAATCTTTTCAATAGGTATGTACATATATTTCACTACCCTTGCTTAATTCATGCAGTGTTGCTACAATCCTGTGTGCAATATCTGATGCAACTGTTTGCAAAATCAATGAACTGTGATGTCACAAAGTGAAGATTGTGGCTTCAATGAATGAACTAAGACAGACAAATACCTTGGTAAGGTGAAGTCACGAAGAAACAAGCCAAAGCTCACTGAAGCTTAATATTTTTCTTCTGTGTTTGGAGTAAAAACCTTGCACTTGAGCAATTAGATTTTAGAAAGAATGGAGGGAATATTAAGAATACCTGGAAAGAAAGTAGTATTTATATATGGATACATGGATATATATGGATACATATAATCACATTATCTATGGCACAAGCTTCACTGAAGTTCTTGACACTTCTAGGGGTTCTGCACATCCCAATACTTCCTCAGGTTCTCACATGTCTAGTTAACTCCTGAGATTCCACAATAATTCCCCCGCAATTCTCCCCCAAAGACATCTTGTTTATTTTAAACCAAGTTGGGGGCAAGGCAGTATCCTGACTGATACCAAACTCTGGCAATTACATATGATTCCTGCATCAGGTGCATTTGGAGAGGTTGTGTGTCACTCTGGATTGTGCTGTATCACTGGTGAACACATACCCCTTTCCACCCCAGCGGTGACTGTTATAATATAAAAAATATGGAATGACAGGTATTGTGTAACCAAGTGCTTAGTTATCACTAACAGCTAATAAAAATGCAGCTCTCTCTGGAGTGTAAAGCAGCAGCTATTTAACAGCACAGGGCAACACTACAATTTTTACTTGTGCATGCATAAATTAGGCCAGGAAGCGAAGAGTACAGCACCCAACTGAATCATATACAAGAGTCCATGGAGGACCTTTACCAATTCTGCTGAATAAAGGCATGACAGGAACATCAGGAATTATTGTCACTAAAGTTAATGTCCCAATTCACATAATTAACTATAGGGCACATACCAAGGTTTGCACACTGTGATTCTAAAGCAACAAAATAAGCCCAACACATCTCATCAGCAAACAGCCATGGAAGTGGAAAGCTGGCATTAATGCCCCACCCTTACCGAAACACACCCCCACTGCTACTTAGCACCAGCACTTTATATTCTACACAAAGGGCACCAACAGCTCGTTTGAAAAAGTGGTTTTGCCAAATGAACTGCCACTGTCCATTAATACAGCTAGTTAAACACCACACAGCAAGAGCAAACAGACAGATTGGTGCAATGCAAACTACGACTGGACTATCAACAATACAGACTCATTTGAGTCCCTACCAAGCACCTTGGACACTCCAAATTAAAACTATCGGCCAAATGTGTACATTTCCATTAGGCCTTTGATATGGATCTGGAAATAGCGATGCATCATTTAGTCAGGAATTCTACTCAAAAATACACAAATGGTAAATTTATAGAAAAGGGGATATGGAAAAGATGTTCTCCCAACTAACCAGCATTTTCAGCGTCACATCAGGATTTTGAGTTGCAACCCTTATGAATCTGTCAAAGAAAAAAAGAGTCAGGAAGGAAAGTTGTGTGTGTCTCCTACAGAAGTTTGAGGACTGAAAACAAAGCTCTTTTCCTGGGGCTCACAAGTGAATGCAGAAGTTCTTCGTGGAATCACAGAATTCAGAACAGAAATTCTGTAAGATTTTAGAGTAATCAGTCTGTCAGTTTTAAGCCAGTTTTTAATATTTGGGGTAGAGGTGGAGAGAAAAAGGGCAACATAACACTGCCCTATAGTTCCTGCTGCAGTCTGCTTCACTAGCTTCTCAAATACTCCAGGCTGGGTAATTCAAGCATCACTTTGTCCATTAGCCATCACAATGGATGGGTTTAAGCTAAAAAAAAAAAAAGTAACCCCACACATATATGCTTTACCCTCCACTAAAAGCAACAAGGTTGAAAGCATGTCAGCTTCAATTAGAGATGTCCTACCCGCTCAGGAAAGACAAATAAGAACTGAAGCAAACATTTGCCAATCCCCCAACAAAAAGTTTTAAGGTGTGGATTACAATAGTCATCCCAGGGACAGCCTCTTTTTTAAAAAAAAAAGTTTATTACAGTTGTGCTTAGGGGCCAACTGAGAATAGGGCTCCATTGTGCTAAGCTCTGTACCGACAGAATAAGAGAACTCCTGACACTGAGCACTTCAAGTGTAAGGCCAGGTCTACACTAGAAACTTCTGCTAGTACAGTATAGTAATTTTGGTTAAGGAGTGTGACTTTTTTTATACTGGCAAAAGCCCTGGGGTAGATATAGTCATTCTTGAACAAAAATGCTTTTGCCAGTACAGCTCATTTTGCTCGGGGAACTGGGATAAGCTATACAGGCAAAAAACATTTTTGTCACTATAAGCTGCATCTACACTGGGAGGATTTGCCGATATAGCTATACAGGTAAAGGCAAACCTTTTCTAGTGTAGACTAGGCCTTAACATTTAAATCTAAATCCCCTCTAAGCCTGGCTCCTTCCCCAGGCCTCTGAAACCTGTGCCCAATGTACTGGTGAGCTCTATTATTCCACTCACATCATCAAGCAATAAAAAACCCAGCAAAATTATTAAATGATGGGAAGTAAGTTCTGAATTGCTCCATTAGCTATGAATGCCAGAATAGCACAGCAGTGGGATCTGTTAGCACATAACTTCAGAATTGCCCATAGTTAAAACAAGATCTCAGTTACAGTTACTCTAGTTTATACTTGCTCGCAGGCTGAATAACAGCAGTTTAATGGTCCTGAAAGAATTCAAAAGCCTCAGTGGCTACTCCACAGCCACCTGTGACTAGCTTTGAAACAAGAACTGCCAGACACAGTCAGCGACAAGGACAACAACAATACATGTGGCAAAGTTTCTCTCTCCACCTTGTTACCCAGTTTCCAATGTACAGACGCTGATATTTTTGACCTGCACATTGTACTGAGAATTATGAAGAACATTTAAAATTCCAAGGTCTCTTTGCTCTCAGAGATGCTGCTCTCCACTGAAGCAAGCTGTTACATCATGCATTAGACACGTTTTTGCCTCACAATCCCCATTCAAGATGGGCCAAACTTTTAGGCATGCTTCTAACTTTCACAGAAGTTGCACGTGGCAGCATGCATGCACAGGCACATGGAGGCAGAGTGGGTCCCTAGAAACATCTGCAGCTCCCCTTAAAACCTGCAGCCTCAGTTGTTTGGCAATTGTAGTAGAAAGGGTGGAATGGGATGAAGGTGTTTTGACATGAAAAACAGAGACTGGGATATGTGTGGAAACATTTGTATTCCATTTGTAGCCAAATTTTGGCTGAGAGAATAAAAAGGCACCACGGCTGTGTGCATTATTAGGGCAAGATGTTCTGTCAGAAGGGCATGTACCTGAATGGCATGTGCTTCAGTCTTAATGCAGACCCAAAGTAGTATGCACCAAAGATTTCAACCTATAAAGTAAGGTCTTAATTGCTTACCTACTTCGCAGACGGCTTGCAGAATTAGTCATTATGTATAAAATGCTGTGAAGATTAAAAGCACTAGATAAGTGCTCAAGTATTATTAAAACCCTAATACTCTCTGGGCCAGAGTGGTTGTTCATTCATTCTAAATTAATTTTGAGTGAACACATTTCATTATATTTTAAAATGAATTTGGTGTTCCTGAAAATGGACAGCTAGATAGCACAGGAGATAAAAGTTCTATTTGTTCACAAACAGATACTGCACAGAGCATGGGCAACAGCACAAGCTTTCCCCACACTGCCCGCTGCCAATGCGCCTGACTCCTGATGTCTTTGGCCTCTCATGCAATTACTAGCATCTGTGACATGTATCCATGTCCACTAGTAGATGGATTGGGCCTCAGCAGCTCATTTTATATGCTGGTTGCTGAAAAGCTGTGAAAAGGCAAATTTTGGTCACTACTGATCTAGGAGATAAGAAGAGCTACAGTCACAGCTTTTCAAGATGATTTGTAGTCTTGGTCTCGGCTCTATTCAGGGCAGCAAATACACATTCCTCCATGTCTGGCTGGCCAAAAGGTTGTGTTTTTTTCCTGGCAGATGAAGACCTCACTCCATTCATACCTTTATCATCTCCAGTCCAGACTACTGCAATCCACTCTATCTAGAGCTACTATAAAGGGCAACATAGTTCTTACGGAAGAGCTCTGTGTAGTTTTAAAAATTTCTCTCACCCCAACAGAAGTTGGTGCAATAAAAGATATTACCTTACCCGCCTTGTCTCTCTAATATCCTGGGACCAACACAGCTGCAACAACATTGCACGGTTATATTTTGTCAGACATGACAATTTCTGTACCATAAAACTACTGGGTTCTGGGATATACCAGTTTGACAATTTTATGATTGTCATCTTAGATGAAAGCTAAACAGTTTTTTTTTTTAAGTTTACATTATGTAAGATGACACATTTAAAAAAATCTATTTTTAGCCCTCTGGGTTGCCAAGAAACAAAGAATGCAAAGTTTATCTGTGACTTTGAAATCTCTCAAAAACAGCTCTGAACCTACATCTCCAAATTTTGGGGAAGTTTGGATCAAACTTTATAACCCCAGGTTCATTTAATTTCTCTGTCTCATCCTGCTGTGAACCATCAGCCCTTTCCTTTATTTTAGCGAGCTTGTGTTTCCACCTGGGTTTGAAACTTTGGAACAAGAGGAATTGCATTTATCAAGCCACCTAAAACATACGTCCCTCACATACTTTTATAGCAGTTGCTCCAGATCCCATTATAAGCCCTATTTTTCCACACACCTCTACTGTCTGCAAATAGAGGCCTATGAGGTTTGAAATTGACAGCCTATCTCCAAAGCTGAGGAATAATTCTACCACCAAGTTTCACGCAAATCAGACAGGGGGCTTTGAAGCCATGGCCCCCTCAAAATCCAGTAGGATTTAGTGAAATTGCATTGTTTCCAGCTAAGCAATACTCCATTATGCTCATTTCACTAGAAGCAATTACTCATTGATCAATGGTGCCTCACAGAACACAAAGAAAATCCCACTGAACTGTATAAATAAGAGTCCTGATTTGGAGTTATGGTGGGCACATAGAAAATGACAGTTTGGTTTGGGAGTGGTAAGGTACTGTGATTAGAGTGATCAGATAGCCAGTGTGAAAAATCGGTAAAGGAGTGGGGGGTAATAGGAGCTTATATAAGACAAAGCACTGAATATCGGGACTGTCCCTATAAAATCAGGACATCTGGTCACCCTAACTGTGATGTTCCCAGTTCCTCCTAGCATCTCACCTCCTGAAATCAAAAGCATCCCAAAGAGGGCACAGCTAAGGTTATATAGCTTCTTAGGTTGGAATGAAGTATCATCTTAACTTTACATTTCCCAGTTCTCTAATGTTTACTGTGCACTTTTAATTGTAAGCCCAACACTTTTGTAAGGAGCACATGAGGACACCTTAACTGCACATTTTCTGCTCTTCCAGTGCAAGTTTGGGGAATTAAAAGCTCATGCTCAGGAAGAGCACAAGGACCACAGGGAACTATTTTGCCATTGCAACCTTAAGTCCATGTTAACCAAGTTTTTTGAGAATGAATCTATGTATCTACGAGGCTACATGAAGCATGGCAACCTCATTTATAGGTCTGTGTCTCAAGACACAGGTTTGCTAACAGGAATGCAGAAGAGTGCAGGTTGAGATGTCCACACGCTGTTTTGATTGATGAGAATTTCAATGCTGTCAGTAGCAACAACACACAAACCTTTAGTTACATGTAGCCTTATTATATCAGGCAGCCCCCTAAAGAAGCTTTAGTACTTGGTAAGCGGGTTATACTGAGATCAAAGACTTGTCAGTGTGTCTCCCTGCAAGGAGAAGAAGAGAAGGCAGAGTGCTCAACTTAGCTCTTTTGTTATTGTCTGTGTCTGAAGTAATAAAGCATCCCCTCCACCCAGCCAGTTTAGGAATCATGCATCATCACACAAAGGGTTCTATCTCTCCACCCAGCACGCCCACATGCCCTCAATACTCTCTATACAGATCCTCAACACCCGCTTTACACAACATTATTACATAACAGCATTGTTGGAACAACCTCCAACTTCCCATGCACCTTCCCTCTCAAAACCTAGTCCCTTTCCCCTGGCATCCTGCCCACCCCAGCCTCAAGGTGGCCTCCACACCCTCTCCCCAGACTACTCCGCTGCTTGTGTTTCATGTCAGCCCATGTAAGGTCATAAGCAATTTAGGTCAGAACCTCACCTTGTTTTTGCACAGCACTGAGCACATTTATGGTGTTGTATAACAACATGTTTTCTTGCACAAAGATCACACCCCTGCCTGTGGTTCAGCGAGCGTTGCCCAGTGCCTACGAGACACTCGCATAGGTTGCACCCTATAAACTAATGTACACGTGGGAGGAAGCGCTCAGAGGGGAGGGGAGGCGTTCAGCGTCCCCAGATGAGGCCAGGCCAGGTTTGGCTGGTGAACGGATACAACTGTGCACTGCATCCTGCAAGGGAAGAACGTCCTTGAGCAACAGGGCACCAGCTCGGGGAGGAGGAGCAGCCCCCAGGTGCCGACGGCTGCAAGGATCCTGTGACTCTCTTCTTCCCCCCACTCCATGCACGGCTGGAGGGAAGGGGCTGCATCGACCCCCTCCCGCAGCGCGTGACGATATCGCCGCGGCCAGCATGGGATGTCACGGGTGTCCCCCTCCCCCGTGCACAAGGGGCCCTAGACGCCCGCCTCGCGCCGCAGTAAGGTCCGCGCGCCAGGAACCCCCGGGGCCCCTCCCCGCGCGCTGGGGAGGGGCGGGGGCGCCCCGCACTCACCTCCTGAAGTCAAAGGGCATGTTGGTGGCGGGTGCGGCGCAGCCTCCAGCCCCTCCCCCGGCTCTCTCAGCCTCGCTCGTGCCGGCCCGGCTGCAGGGCCAGGAAGTGATGGGCCGCGAACCGCATCCCCATTGGGCGGCCGGCACCGGCCACGGCAGCCGCTTCCGCCGCCGAGTTAAAGGGCCAGGGGAGGCCGGCTGGGGGTCGGCGGCGCGGCCGGCCCCGGGCCTAGAGGAGCCGCTCCCTGGCCCCGGGCTGGCACTCAGGCGAGCTGGCTGTGCCACTGCCCTGCAGGGGGACCCTGGGCAAGGGCCTTCCCTCTCCGTGCCTCTGCCGCCGCCCCCCCCCCCCCCCGGCTTCGCGTGTACAGGCTGTGAGCTCTGCGGGGTAAGCACTGCGTGTTTGTACAGCGCCTGGCACAGCCAGGGGGCCTGACCTCGCTAGGGGGCTTTCAGCCCAAACAATAAATACAATAATAATCACCCTCCCTACATACTGAGCTACCACAGAGGTCGTTGGGGCTGCACTGCAGGGAGAGCCTGGGCCCAGTAAACCGCAGCCTGTCTGTGGGGGGGGGGGGATGCTTCAGGAGATCATCTCGGTGTCCAGCAGTAAGTGGAAACTGAAAAAAGCAGCTGAGGCCTCCGAGGAAGGTGTAAGAATAACCCCAGGCCTTTTGCTGGCTGCTGACTAATCACTGCTTTGGAAAGGGGGTTGACAAAGTGGTGTCACCTACAGTACAAGTTAGCTCACAGCACAGAAAAGAAACATGGTTACAGCCAAAATACCTCCTCTTGGTGGTTAATCAAGAAAAGGGATCAAAGGGAAGAGGAAATTCGCAGAACTCTATGCATACCACACTGCCTTCCTTGGTGGTTCCACCACTTTCATATCATCTTATGGCGGTTGCCGTCTGCCTTCTCCCTAGTGACCCACCTCTCTCCATTTTACCCATCTCTGGTGGCTCAGCAGGAAACCAAGGCTCTGGTTAGAAGCAAGAGTAGTTTAGATTGGAACAAGCAGAGGAACATTTCTTAATGGTGAGATCCATTAGGCTGTGGAAGTAGGTTCCTAAGGGAAGGGGTGAAAACTTTAGTACTGGGCGAACTGGTTGAAACTATAGTAAAGAACAAAATTGTTATACACATAGAGGAACACAATTTGTTTAGGAAGAGTCAACATGGTTTTTGTAAATGGAAATCATGCCTCACCAATCTATTAGAATTCTTTGAGGGGGTCAACAGGCATGTGGACAAGGGGAATTCAGTGGATATAGTGTATTTAGATTTTCAGAAAGCATTTGACAAGGTCCCTCACCAAAGGCTTTTAAGCAAAGTAGGCTGTCAAGGGATAAGAGAGAAGGTCCTCTCATGGATTAGTAACTGGGTAAAAGATAGGAACAAAGAATAGGAATAAATCGTCAGTTTTCAGAATGGAGAGAGAGAGATAGTGGTGTCGCCCAGGGAGCTGTACTGGGCCCAGTCCTATTCAACATATTCATAAATCATCTGGAAAATGGGGTAAACAGTGAGTTGGCAAAATTTGCAGATGATACAAAACTACTCAAGATAGTTAAGTCCCAGGCAGACTGCGAAGAGCTACAAAAGGATCTCTCAAAACTGAGTAACTGGGCAACAAAATGGCAGATGAAATTCAGTGTTGATAAATGCAAAGTAATGCACATTGGAAAACATAATCCCAACTATACATATAAAATGATGGGGTCTAATTTAGCTGTTACCACTCAAGAAAGAGATCTTGGAGTCATTGTGGCTAATTCTCTGAAAACATCCACTCAATGCGCAGCAGCATTCAAAAAAGTGAATAGAATATTAGGAATCATTAAGAAAGGGGTTGGTCCTGCTTTGAGCAGGGGGTTGGACTAGATGACCTCCTTGAGGTCCCTTCCAACCCTGAGATTCTATGATTCTATGATTCTATGAATAGGACAGAAAATATCATATTGCCTCTATATAAATCCATGGCACACCCACATCTTGAATACTGCGTGTAGATGTGGTCGCCACATCTCAAAAAAGATATGTTGGAATTGGAAAAGATTCAGAAAAGGGCATCAAAAATGATTAGAGGTATGGAATGGCTGCCATATGAGGAGGGATTAATAAAACTGGGACTTTTCAGCTTGGAAAAACAATGACTAAGGGGGATTATGATAGAGGTCTATGAAATCATGACTGGTGTGGAGAAAGTAAATAAGTGTCATTTACTCCTTTTCAGAACACAAGAACTAGGGGTCACCAAATGAAATTAATAGGCAGCAGGTTTAAAACAAACAAAAGGAAGTATTTTTTCACACAATGCACAATCAACGTATGGAACTCCTTGCCAGAGGATATTGTGAAGGCCAAGACTATAACAGGGTTCAAAAAATAACTAGATAAATTCATGGAGGATAGGTTTATCAATGGCTATTATCCAGGATGGGCAGGGATGGTTCCCTAGCCTCTGTTTGCCAGAAGCTGGGAATGGGCGACAAGGAGTGAATTACTTGATGATTACCTGTTCTGTTCATTGCCTCTGGGGCACCTGGCATTGGCCACTGTCGAAAGACAGGATACTGGGCTGGATGGACCTTTGGTCTGACCCAGTATGACTGTTCTTTTCTTGGGATATGTGAATCTAGACTGGAGGAAGCCCTGGAGATTAGGCTGTAGGGAACAATCCTGCAGAAGCCCCTGGGAATGAATAAAAAAAATATCTATTAGACCTTTTGTAACTCAGACATGTATATTATCTGGCCACATTGTACAAGCACATTAGTGGGATATTTCTCTTAAATGATTAGCAGTGAGCTAGTTAACATACTCAGCTGAAATTTAACAGCCCATCAGAATTAATAGGGCAACTTCCAGCTCTCATAAGGTAGAGCTGGTTAGACAGGCTTGGCTAGAAGGTCCTACAATGGAAAAAACCCGAAACAGTTATGATCCAGATACAGCCTAGAATACATACTAGCAAGAACCAAACAGTGTTAGCTGCTACAGTCACCTAGTATTAGCCATATTGTGTTGAAGACATAAATTATGTAAGCCAAGCAAGTTACTAAACTGGTTACAAACTCAAAAACTGCAATGTACACAGAGCCTTAGGCAGCCTAAAGCAATAGCTCTGACTACATATTTAGGAATACATACAACACAGCAACAGGTCACATTGGGAAGTTGTTCTTTGAAACCAAAAGGTCAAATTCTGAAGAAACTGATGGGCCCACCACAACATGCCAGAATGACTTTACAGCCTGATACAGCTCACAGCCCTGCCAAGGAAAGGAGAACTTAATGCCCTGAGATAAGACCCCTCGTCATTACATTGTTTAATTACATAAGGCTTCTAGAAAGCTTGAGATAAGAACAGGAATTTGACTTCAGTCCAGCTGGGTGTGGTTGCTTAGATCATACTGTGTGTTAGAATAAGAACTAAAAGCAAGAGTTTATGTGGCATGACTGTAGCATAATTGGAGTTGAAATAAGTAAGCTGATAATGATGACTGGATTTGAAAGAAACGATCTTTTTCATAAAGAAACAATAAATTATCACTCTCCTGATGATAGTAATCTTAATACTACCTCGTGTTTCTCTTCAAAGTGCTTTACTACCATTAATTGATCCTCATAACTCCTTTGAAGTTGGTAAGTAAATATCATTATGACCATTTTTCAGATGAAGAAACACAGGCAGAGAGGTGAAATTACTCACCTAGGAGCAACGTGGGGTCTGTTTCACAGCCAAGATTAGCAACCAGGAGTTTCTAGCTCCTAGTTCTATGTTCATAAAAGTACAAAAAGTAACATTCCATATTCCTGACCGCTTTCTTACAGATGAAACAGATCATTGGTGACTCTCTCTAGATTCATAACCACTGTCTCAAAGATTAAAGATAGAGAAATAATAAAATGGTCTTGTAATTAAGGTGAGATTGCCACTTCCTCCCAGATGAATTCATTCTACTCCAGCAGTAGAACAGGAAACTTGCTTTGATGATCCACTCTGGGATGCTGGTGGATCTTGTTGGATTCCAAAGTTCCCTGGAAGATAAATCCATTCCTACCTTAAAGATGAGAAAACAAACAGAGAGGGGTTCACAGCCAGAGCAAATGACAGCCAGAAAGAGAACTTGGGTTTTCTAGACTCCCAAACATTGGCTGGTACCCCCTGCCTATACTGTCTCCCAGAAAAACCTATTTGTCACCCAGAATCATAGACACTAGAGAAGGAAAAAATATTTATCTCCCTGTTTGTTCAGTGTTTTTCCCTACAGCATGTTTTCTAGTCTTTTGCTCGATCTGGTTTTGAAAGTCCCAAATGATGGGAGTTTTATTCTTTCCATGGGAGACTATTCCCCAGCCAAATACATTTCATTGTCAGGAAACTTTTACTGATTTTCTGCGTATATTTCCCTCTATTTTATTGTTAGTAATTAGTCCCCTTGTGGAGCTGTGATGATTTATACCAGCTGAGGATCTGGCCCAGAACTGGACTTAGGTGTTTATGCCCTAGCCAATCTTTTATAGACGGTTATGTATCTTCAGTTATTGTTAACCACACTAGATATATTTGTCTTAATAGTCCTCACAAGTCAACCCCTCTAGTTCTCTGATTGTTGCCATTCTCTGCATTCTTTCCAGTTTGTCAATATCTTTCTGATTACATGGAATCCAGAATTCTGTATATGATTTACTTCAATCACCTACCTCAATCATTTATTCCATAAGTTTGTTTTTCTTGGTAAGATGTCTGCCTAAATTACCTAGGTATTCCTAGTATGTAGATTATATGACATCCCTTATTTGTAACTCCTCATTAATGTAGCTCTATAAATTCTATTGATTTTTCATAATTTTGATCATCTCTATTGTATCAACCCAAAGTCTCTTCTTTTCTAAACAGAGTAATCCCAATTCTCTTAATCATTCTGTACAATTCTGTATAATAAATATCCTTTAAAGCTCACATCAGACGGTCACTTTTTTCTTTTGAGATCCCTTACTCATTGTTCAGTGCTATTTGATAACCTCTGGCTTGGACTCTGGTGCTCAAGCATGAATTGGGAATGTACTATAGATACATTGACTAGTCACAAGGAGTCATTATTTGTCAAGGTAAATCTGTGAAACTTTGTTCTTGAGCTGTATATGTACAGTCACTATTCAGGTCAATTACATTTTGTTCAAAGGTTGGTGTGCACAGTCACTGAGCTTATTCCGTTATGCACTCTCTTCTGTTGCTGGACTGTATGCTAGCTCTGAACTGTAGTAGCCCTTCAGTTGGGAGTGTCTATCAGGGTGTGTGGTGTACTGTTTTGTCATTGTGCATTTATTAGCCAGGTATAAGTGTAGTCCTCATGTCACCACAGGTTTATGTGAGTGCATTTGTTTTCAGGGTGTGTTTACTTGAGTCCTTGAATTCTACAGGGTGTGTCAGTGACTGCACGATGTGTCAAACAAATGACATTGAGGAAGAGAAAACAGTTCAGAGACGCAACAAGGAAAGGTTAAAAATGTACATTTTTAAAGTAAATGGAGAAATTCATGTGAGTGAACAAGTTGGGGGGAGAGTTTGTACTTAGGTGAGGACTTGATTATTAATATTGTTTATTAAATTCACATAGCATGCTTAGACAAGCATGGAGGCTTAGTCTCTGCCCCCAGGCACTCACAATCTAAAGTGGGCATGGACAATATTGTTCAAGCACATAAAAAGACCAAAACCTAGGTCTAATTTTGATGTGGTACAGAAATTTATCATAATATTTTTTAAATAACTGGTGAATTAATGACAGGTTTCAGAGGAGTCCTTGTGGCACCTTAGAGACTAACAAATTTATTTGGGCATAAGCTTTCTTGGGCTATAACCCACTTCATCAGATGTATGGAATGAAAAAAAGTAGGCAGGTATAAATATACAGCACATGAAAAGATGGGAGTTGCCTTACCAAGTGGGGGGTCAGTGCTAATAAGGCCAGTTCAGTTAGGGTGGATGTGACCCATTCCCAACAGTCACAGGAGACAATTTATTGGAAGCACGCGGTAGTCTAGCACCATCACTTCAGTCTTCCACAGAATCAACTTTAGGCAGATGCTCTTTATTAAGGTGCTGATTTCAGCTAAGCAGTAAGAAAGCTGGGATGTAGTGCTGTTTACATTTGATGTAAAGGAGATGGAGAGCAGAGTGTCATCCATTTACTTCTGACACTTCAGCCTTTGTTGTCATAGCAGCTCTCCCACGGGTTTTCTTTGGGGAGTCAACCAAGCCTTGTGGGACTCCATAGGTGAGGGCCTTGGAAGTGGATCTCTTTGCCTTTTTCATTGTAGTGACATAGGCTCATAATAATTCCTCATATACAAGCCTGTCTGTAGCAGGCTGCATTTTCTGCCATTTCAGTTTTCTTTTCTCATTTGTTGTGTTGCAAATTATATGAAAACCATAGTGATTTGTGGGGTCCTTGGAATGGGAGGGGGCACTTCAGTGCCAGATAATCAATAGCAGAAGTCAGAGCAGGTGTAGTGAGTCTTTTAAAGAGAGGGTATTTGCTGGGACCCTATTTTCAGAGATGCCGAGCAGCTACAGCTTCCAATGATTTCCACTTGAGTTTTTGTCACTACCTACTTCTGAAAATTTAGCTGTAAGAGCTTGATATTCAGACATGGCCAGTGATTTGGAATGATTGTTTTTGAGTGCCCAGCTTGTTTTTGAGTACCTCGCAGAGATGCCAAGCATCAGCAACTCCCATTCACTTTCATCTGGAGCTGTGGGTGTTCAGCTAGGCCAAAATTATCAATTTGGGCTTTCAAATAGTCACCCCAAATCTGTTACCACTTTTGAAAGTGTTGGCTTCTGCTAATGGTGAGCACCAAACACAGGAGGTACATAGAAGAGTAACTTAGAAGGAGTGTGGCCAGCAGGAAGGCGAGTAGGAGGTAATGAGAGCAGAGGTGTAGGCAGAGGCAGATTTGTTTAGGGCTTTGAAAGTGAGACTAAGAAGCCTTAATGTGAGGTAGTAAGAAAGGAACAAGTCTAAGCCAGTGGGCTCACTCCTCAGAAATAAAACAAGTACAGTCAAGCAAGAGTTTCCTTCAAAGGAGCCTGTTTATAAAATAGAGATCAGACCAAGTTATATTAAGCAAAAGTGTAACAAAACTCCCTCAGCCTGCAGTTCAAGGTTCCTGGGTGCAAAATTACTCCCTAAAGGGAATCATTCTCCCCTGTGCCTCCCAAGAAGCCAGTTGATGGTTCTTCCCCAAGCATCTGGATTAAGGGAGGAGCAAAACTGAGTTGAAATAACCCCTTATTCACTGGGGACTTCATGGAACCCCTGAACCCTCTCACACTGTGATAGAGATGCTGCAGTAGAGATTATTGTTTTAATTGGACCTGTTGCACTTTTTGTGGTACTTCAAGGTTTACTGAACAGAAAGGATCCGAGATGGGTTGTCACATGTCCAGTTTTGGACTAGACAGTGCAGTTGAAAAGAGGACCTGGCAGTGGCCGGTCAGCACTGTTGACTGGACGCTAAAAGTCCGGTTACCAGCATAACCGCAATCAGCCTCTCTGCTGAGAGGGCGGGAAGAGCAGCAACTGCTCAGCTGCTGTTGATGATGGAGAGAACTGGTTGGCTCCCAGACATGGCTCCAGCCTCTCCAGCGGAGAGGTAGATACCGCCGCTGCTCAGGGGGGATTCTGTCCATCCCCCTTTCCAGCTGTGCCCCGATTTCCTAGCTCTGGGGAGTGACCCCCACTCCCTACTGCAAACAATGTGTTCCCCCCCTGCTGTCCATTACTGCCTCTCCCCACCACACACACACACCACCATCCCCCGCTGCGAGTTAGTGGTACCCCAACTCCAGTGCCCTGTCTGCCAGTTAGTGCCCCCACCCACAGCATGCCCCATTAAGTCCAGTTAGTCCTCCCCGCATGTCCCATCAATGCCAGTTGCTGCTCCCTCCACCAACTCCTCAATGACACTTACAGCTGTCCCCAAAATGCCACACAGCATTCCCCCTCAATGCCAGTTAGTGCCCCTATAATCCGATCACCCCTCAATGCCAATTACTGCGCTCCCACATCTTTGGGAAGTAGGGCAAGGCTACTTTTTTTGTGAGTTATCAAGAATGTGAATTAATATATTTCTATTCAAACAATATTCTGAGATGCTTATTCTAGTGACAATTTTTAAAATAGTTTGATTTAAAATACAATACTTTCTTAACCAGCCAAAAATAATTTGCTAGCTTTTCAAAGAACAAGTTAGACACCTAAGAAGACTTAATTTCTACAAAACAAATCTTCTGGCATAATATGCCAGAAGCCATAAAATTTGTACCGAATTGAGATTCTAAAACAGAAACAAAATTATTAGGACTATGGAAAATGGGGCGATAGCTAGCAGCAGCCTGGCAAATGAGTTGCTGCATTTTATAGCAGAATTACATATGCTATCCGGTTTGTTTGGCATTATCTTGGGATATTATGTTTTAGCAAGGCATTCTTGTTTGTATACCTGAAACTTTCCTTTTCTACATTTGTGGAACTTCTCATTTTCCCTCACCCCAAGAAAAAATTAACATTCCTGTATCGGTTGGTATCTAATAGCACATAGAGGTGGGATGGGTTTTTAACCAAGTTATAGGAAGATTTTTAAACTTTGGTTTTGGATATTACTGTTATTAGTACTTCTCACTTAATGTAGATGCACTTGAACCTGTTTAACCATCACTTAAATCAGTTTAATTTTATTTAGTAATTTACTAGTATATGCTAAACAAGGATTAAATGGATTTAAATGCATCTACATTAAGGGGTATCACCTATTTAACTACACAGACTTCAAATTAATTTAGTTAAGACTGTACAACTTTTCGAATGTAGATAAGCCTTAAGTATTAGAACACAATTACAAAAAGATGCACATTGAGTAAATGTCGATATGTATTGGTATAATACCACACTGAATCTGCTCATTAGGTTTGCTTCATTTGAGTGTGCAATCAGTTTTCTCTTTTAAAAAGTCCCTGAGAAGGTGTGTGGGGAAAGCCTACCTACAGAAGAGGTGAGACATTTAATGAACGCTCCTAAAAGGCTAGATAGTTTTTCTACATGAATTTTCTGCGGAGATTTTTGTTGTAGAAAAGAATCAAGTACCAGAAAACAGTTTTCCAAAAGGCAAAGGACAAACACCTCTTTTAAACCTCTCATGCTGTTCTAAGTCTCATGAATCAGCTTACTCAATCACAGCTTCCTGGGAGGGGGGAGCGAGCAGGGGAGGGCCCTCGGGGGAAGAGCAGGGAGGTGAGGGGCATGGCCTCAGGAAGAGGCAGGGCAGGGGTGTCCGGTTTATATTTATATAAATTATATTTACATTTTGCTTCCCTTTATTCCATTTTTAGAAGCCTCTCTCACACTCTCATTTAAATTCTGTTTCTCTCATGTCTAAGTTTGTCTTTCTTTTGAGGGTTTATTCTGAAATAATTTGGCGACTTCCCAGTTTCACCCCTTCTTACTCTGTCTCTTCCCTGAAATCTTGATGGAAACACACTCATATACCTTAAGACAGAGGGAGGTTTCCAATTCCATTTGCGCCAATGGAAATTGCCTGCTGTGCCCTTTCCATTTCAGTAGATGATTGTTGCTGGTAAGAGCAGTGACAATAATATCAAAGTTTGAAAATAAAATATTGAAGAGTCAAATCTACCCCTAGCTCAGGGCCGGCTCTAGGCACCAGCAAAACAAGCGGGTGCTTGGGGCGGCATTCTGGCGCCGGCTATGCCGCCCCTAGAAATGTGCTCCCGCCGCCCCAGCTCACCTCCGCTCTGCGCCGCCGCCACTCGACTTCTCCCCCTCCCTCCCAGGCCTGCTGCGCGCAAAACAGCTGTTTCGCATGCTGCCGCAGCCACTCGGCTTCTCCCCCTCCCTCCCAGGCTTGCTGTTTCATGCGCCGCCGCCTCTCAGGCGAGGGAGTGGGGAGAAGTGGAGCAGCGGCATGTTCATTGGAGCAGGCAGAGCGGAGGTGAGCTAGGGCGAAGGGTTGCGGGGAGGCCACAGGAAGCAATAGGGTGGGGAAAATGCAGCATGTGAGGGGGAGGAGGCGGGGCTGGGGATTTGGGGAAGGGGTTGGGAAGGGGCAGAGTTGAGTCGGGGGTGGGGGGACAAGAAAAAAACGGGAGGGCGGCCAAAAATTTTTTTGCTTGGGGCTGCAAAAATCCTAGAGCCGGCCCTGCCCTAACTTCAGAGGAGTTACAGTAGGGATGAATTTAGCCCATTATTACTAGTTATACTGTCACAAACATATTGGCCTCTTATACTTACAGGGAGAAATGAGATTTGCCTTTCTCTGCATGGATGCCCTAAACCAGGTGACTGGAAGCCAGGACTCCTGTGTTCACTTTGGAACTCTCACAGTGAGTTTCTGAGCAGCCTTGGGGAAGACAGCCCTGTGCCTCAGTTTTCCCATCTGTAAAATGGTATGAAAATAAATTATGTTAATTAATGTAAGACCATTTGGAAATTGGCAAAGTAATGTATATGAGGGGATAGGTAGGCAAGAATGGATACATAAGGCTTATGTTTAAGCAGTCAGCTTGGGATAACTTGAGCTATTCGTGAATAACTCTCACCAACAATAACAGAAGCCATGCACATAACTTTCCCCACAACACAGGGAAATTTTACCTTCTGAACGTTTGCACATTTCCCTGAACCAGACACTGATCAAGTCACATGGATGCTGCGTGAGCGTGTGACCAGCAGCCGATGTGCTCACTTACCGCCCAGAAGCTCGTCACGGTGACAAGCTGAAGCTGTGAAAGAAAAAATGACTCATGGTTAGAGCTTTATGTAAATGAGAAGCCTCTGTTGTCAGTTCCTGTTTTCCCAACAAGCCAGGCTGAGTTCAGTTCAGTTACAACATGTACTGTGCTCCCGCTCTCTTCTTCTCGGAGCAGTGCTGTTATGGGTAGGAGGGCATGGTTCTCGAACCGCAAAGCATTGTTGATGGGGCAATGGGGCAGAATGGCAAGTCATTCTGAATGTGAAAGTCTCTTGGAACGCTGGGCTGACTATACAGTCCTAGTGTCTGTTGTGGATTGCAAAAGTCACTAAATCTCTACACACTGACCGTAAATGTTGAGTTGGAATTGAAAAAGGAGAAGTTGTGGACTGCAGTGAAGTCTTCTCCCCACTGGGAACTGATCACTTTTGGTTAATTTGAAGGGTAGTTTTTTCTTGTTAGAGTCCCTCATTTAGTTCAGTAATGACATAAGAAAAAGTCCTGCTGTTGAGGGGCACCACATTGCGTGCCATCTCATAACAAACCTCACACAGGCAGCGTACTCCAGGCAACAGCAGTGATGATGAGCAGTGAAAGCAGCCAAATGCACCAGGTGTGAAGTGTCTGACCACACAAACCCATCAGATAATATTATTCAAGAAAGAGGGTCTGATTATTCTCTCAGTTACACAAGCAGAAATCAAGTGCAACTCCACTGAAGTCCATGGAATTACACGAGTATAAAACTGATGTAACTAAACGGGAGGAGAATCAGGCTCAGGCCCAAAGACTTTGACCCTTTCAGCTATCCTTGTTTCTACTGTGCGTCATCCAGTGACCCATGTGTGTACATATTGCCAGCAGATCATATAGCATAGCAGTGTCTGCTGTGGAGGACTGAACTTTAGAGAACCAAAAGGCATGATAAACTCTGGCAAACTAGAACACATTTACCTTGCATTGGGTACATTGGGTAGAATTATAGAAAGAATTCTAAGATCCTTACACAGGCCAAATGTAATTGACTTCACTGGGAGTTTTACTTGAGTAAGGACTTCATGATCTGAAATTAGAGATGAAAAAGACACATTACTCTTCTTGTCCAGCCCCAGGGATCATAGAAGGATTGTTCCCTACAGTTGATTCTCCAGTGCTTTGCTCAGTCAATTGAAACCAGCACAAGTCTTCCACTACTTCCCTTTGGAGATTATAATACTGTCTAACAGATTTCATTGTGAGAAACCATTTTCTGATATTTAGCCTATTTCTACATATATGTCACTTCATCCCTTTATTTGTGGTTATCCCCCAACTCCCCAGCTCGAACCACCTTAACCGATTCCTCGCACACCCCACAGGCACTATAGAAAGGGATCATACTCTATCATAGTCTTAGTTTCATAAAGTTATGTGTATTTAGTTCTTTAATCCTTTCCTCATTAGTTGATCATCCAATCCACTCCACATGATTCAAGCCTCCATAACAGCAAACCGATATCAATTATTTTAACCTTAGTCTTGCTGGACTTCCATCTACATTGATTTGCATGCTTTAATTCTTATAAAAGTCAGCAGTAAAGCTTCCAGACAGAAGTGAACAGGTGCCCTGATTAAAGGCATCATTTCTCATTTGTTTTAAGGGTCATACTCATTGAAGGACATAAATTCCACACCGTGTAGAGGTCAAGCATAGGAGTTTATTACGTACAGCGCTGACGGAGTGTCACCTTGCTTATTAGGCTCAGAGACACTGTCAATCAATTGATTACAATGGAATATATGGATTTTCCATGCATGGGGGAACTTGACGGGGTGGGCAGTTCACACCCCGGGATAGGCTAGCAGCAAGACAAGATAAGCACATTAGCCCAATGGTCAAAAGGTTACATAATGTCTCCGCCCATGGTCTCAAGTTCACAAGTTAACATTTAATTAGTACTTTAATGAAATGTATTAGTAACATATATGTATATGTTTAATTCAATTTGGGGTCCATAGGAATGAAGTAGCTCCTCTGATCATCTAACAGGTGCATTCCTGGGGATCAAAGCAAAAACAGTGAAAAGTATATGATAATAAGAATTGCTTTCTTTGTGTGTTAAGGCAGGCTTGGTCCCTGGGAAAGAGAGGTGGGAGGCGGCCTTATCTTATACTGACATGTCCCAATCTTTCAGAAACTCAAGGTTGGTCTGTGGGAAGATCTTCTCCCTACAGAAGAAACTAACAACAGGGACAGGATGCCTTTGTCCCACATTTGCAACTTTTAGAGAAGATACAATTATTTAGTTATTGCTTCAACATCTGGCATATTGCTGACTAGGCTTAACAAACAAGGCGAGGTTATCTTTTATTTATTCTGTTTTCTGTTAGCTAATCACTATTCACTAGGCCTTTGGCCTCTTAGCCAAACTCTGGACTTTTGGGCCTCTAAAAGTTGACACAAGTCCATATGCCAAATTGTTATACAAGCAGCACATGGATTTTAACCCTTCACTCATGACCTTTAAAGTCCCTCCATGAGCTGAGTCCTTCATATATTTTTGATATTTTAGTTGACTGTTCTCCACCGGACCCCACAGCTTAAAGGTAAAAACTGTGCCATCTTTCTGTCTGCAGGCCTTTGGAGTATGGCATTTTCTCAATGGACACCCCATCCATGGAGCATGCTGCCTCCTGTCTTTAGAAATGTGACTCAGTAATGAATTGTGCAAGTACCATGGATCAAAATTATGTTCTCCCAGCCTGGCCTTCAGTCAGTTTTTTGCTGAGTCTTCTACATCTGGTGTTTTAGTTATATCTCATAAGGTTCTGTGAGATACAGTAAAACACTCTGTACTAGTGGCTTCTTCTTTTTTTAATTACAAGTAGTATTATACATTATGTGTGAAATCATGGCCCTTTTGAAGTCAGTGGCACTTCTGTGGGGCCAGGATTTCACTCTGTGGATATGTCTACATAGCAGCTTAGAGATGTGATTCCCAGCTTGGCTAGACAGACATACTAGCTCTGCTCAAGCTACTCTGCTAAAAATAGCAGTGTGGACACAGCAGCCCAGGCAGTGCTCAGGCTAGCTGCCTGTGTATAATCCCACCTGACCCCCTGGGTAGTATGTACTTAGCTGACTAGCCTAAGTTTCTGCCCATGTCTCCATGGTGTCACTGCTATTTATAGTGCATTAGCTCAAGCAGAGCTAGCGTGTGTATGACTACCTGAGCTGGGAATTACATCTCCCAGCTGCTGTGTAACATATGCTATGTGTGGGATGTGCCTACCTTGCTAAAATAATATATGCTTATCCCCTCACACCTGTGATATATCAATGTTAAGTATTTATCTAACTAAAAAGTTATTATACCAATAGTTCATGGTCTTGTCAGAGGTGTTTTTGAGCTTCAAGAAACTGTGATGCATCTAAGGTAATATTGTATGATGAAGATGCAGTTGTGTAATAATATTACATTACATTTCCCTTGCACCTTTCATCTGAGGATCTTAATGCACTTTACAGAGATTAATTAATTCTCATAATGCTTCCTTAGAGATAGTTAAATGTTATTGTTCCCAGTTTACAAATGTGGAAACCAAATCATAGAGAGGTTAAGTGATATGATCAGTGCCCCACCATGAGGCAATGGTAGTTTTGTGGATGGAACCCAGGAGTTCTGTTCACTTCTCATATGTATGGAGTGTAGTTTAGCCATGTCATTTAGCCCAGGATATTAGAGAGACAAGATGGGTGAGTCCGGGACATACACCTTCACACGCTTAAAACCGCCTTCGCCAAACAAGGCCACTCCACCAGAGAAGTAGATCACAACATGAAATGGTTTCAGAGTAGCAGCCATGTTAGTCTGTATCCGTAAAAAGAACAGGAGTACTTGTGGCACCTTTCGTAGCTATAGCCCACTTCATCGGATGCATAGAATGGAACACGCAGAAGTAAGATGTATATATACACACAGAAAACTTGGAAGCTGCCATAGGCCTCTGTGTGTATATATACATCTTACTTCTGTGTGTTCCATTCTGTGTATCCGATGAAGTGGGCTATAGCCTACGAAAGCTTATGCTGAAATAAATTTGTTAGTCTCTAAGGTGCCACAAGTACTCCTTATCATGAAATGGGTCAACCAAATACCCCGAGAGCGTATTTCTTCAATACAGAAATAAAACTCCCTTTGACCGCACATCCCTAATTGTCACCAACCACCCCACACTGGAATCCATACGGGATATCATCAAACAACTACAACTCATACTCATACTTAATTTCCCATCCTGAAATCTTTCCTGAACCCTCATTCCTAGCGTTCAAACAACCCTGCAGCCTCTCCAAGCTCATCATCAGAAGCAAGCTCCCCACAGACTAGGACAAACCAACTCAAAATAGCTCCAGACCCTGCCAGAACAACAGATGCAAAACCTGCAGACATATCTCGACTGCTATAATGATCAACACCCCCCACAATACACCTTTCAAGATCCATGGTCTTACACACACCTATCGCAATATGTAGTGTACCTCATCCAGTGCACTAAATGCCCCAATAACAACTGTGAGGGTGAAACCAGACAATCACTACGGTCTCAAATGAACTCACACAGGAAAATGATAAAAGACAAAAACACCACATCACCTGTGAGTGAACACTTTTCACAAAGTGATCAATCATTCTATATCTGACCTATCCGTCCTCACCCTCAATGGAAACCTGCACAACACTTTCAAAAGACAAGCCTGGAAGCTTAATTTCATTACTCTGCAAGACACTAAAAATCATGGATTGAACAGACACTGGATTTATGGCTTATGTGACAAAGTTCCTCCTCTACCTCGGTGGGTCCTGCGCTTATTGGCGGATTTTTGCTTGCCTCAGAGATCTTCCCCTCTGGTAGAACCCACAGTCCAGATCAACTCCTCCTGTGTCTGATCAGGAGTTGGGAGGTTTGGGGGGAACCCAGGCCCGCCCTCTACTCCGGGTTCCAGCCCAGGGCCCTGTGGACTGCAGCTGTTTAGAGTGCCTCCTGGAACAACTGCACGACAGCTACAACTCCCTGGGCTACTTCCCCATGGACTCCTCCCAACACCTTCTTTATCCTCACCACAGGATCTTCCAGCAGTACGCCTTCTCACTCTCAGCTCCTAGTGCCTCTTGCTCCCAGCTCCTCGCACGCCCACCACAAACTGAAGTGAGGTGCTTTTTAAACTCATGTGCCCTGATTAGCCAGCCTGACCTAATTGATTCTAGCAGGTTCTTCTTAATTGGCTCCAGGTGTCCTAATTAGCCTGCCTGCCTTAAATTGGTTCCAGCAAGTTCCTGCTTGTTCTAGTGCAGCCCCTGCTCTGGTCACTCAGGGAACAGAAAACTATTCATCCAATGGCCAGTATATTTGCCTTCTACCAGACTTCTGTACAGGGTGAGGAGGTTGGCCGATGGAGGCTCCTGTGACTGTGGGGCCTATTTCCGATCCTCCGTTCGTTCACGCATCCGGGCAGAGTTCCTCTGGGCAGCGTCCACTGACTCCTTTGATGCCTTCGAGGAGCAGTGGGCGCTGTCCGGGGTTCTCTGCTCGGTGTCCCCGTCAGGTTCCCTTTGTTTGACCCTTTGACCACACTCCCATCCCTGTTTTTTCATTTATTGTCCCCCGTAATTATTTGGTGTCCAGGTCCTGTGGATCCCTCCCCTTCGCCTGCCCACTTCCCGGATCCCAATAAGACCAGATTTCTGTACCCCACTCGTCTGGGTCTGTCACACTTATTACAACAATCTGTAACCCACTAACCCCCTCTTTTTGTCCTATGCCTGCAGAGGTGTTAATGGGCCACTCTGCCTTGAATGGTCCCTTACAATATGTGCTAACTACTTACGATAAACAGTCTGTTCCACCTTGCATTTTGCTGTGATGCTGGGAGTATCTTTCCCAGACCTGAAGAAGAGCTCTGTGTGGCTTGAAACCTTGTCTCTCACCAACAGAAGTTGGTCCTATAAAAGATATTACATCACCTACTTTGTCTCACTTCTTATATGGTAATATTCTGAATCAAAGATATTGCTGTATTCACAGTGATTGATATAAAAAGAACGAGGAGTACTTGTGGCACCTTAGAGATTAACAAATTTATTTGGGCATAAGCTTTCGTGGGCTAAAGCCTACTGTGTTACATCAAAGTGGAAGGGCATCTGACTGGATTCTCTCTGACTTACATGGTTGTCACCTGTTCTGCATTTCACAGGAGAGTCCCAATTTTCACAGGTCCTATTGAACTGGGTTCGCAGGACATTCCTATGGGGGTCTTGAATCATCCTGACACCAACAGAAGGTGGATCATTTGACATGATGAAGTTGCATCAGTGTGGGAAAATGCAAAAGTTGCAACGCTATGACACAGTCATTTTGTATGTAATTACTTAAAGGAGGATGTCTTGCTGGAAGGTGTGTGTAACCCATGGTCAGTTATGTTCCCACAGTCACCTAATGACCTTGCAATCTTTCTGTCCTCTTCCTGCAGACTTTGGGAATTATAACTTACGATGGAAACAAAGTTGAATTGTAACATGTATGTCAGCATTGAAGAGTTGCTACTGAATGACCTTTTCAGTTTCAGCAAATACACTAATTTCCTTTGCGTTACTTACTGTTTTCTTTCAAAGCTTAGCATAATAGGAAATCCTCTGCAATTGTTCACTTTAATCAGCATCTCCATTGTGCTGGCTTCTGTTCCATTAAATGAACTGTGCATTATATCTTGGTGATATCTGAGCATGCCCCAAGTGGGGATTGCACTTTCTCTGCTGTCAAGCATATGTGCCCTAGAAATTTGAATGTTTCGGTTCAGTAGTTGTAGACTAGAGAATACCACAAACAGAATGTGCTAAACTCTGTACACTTGTCAAAACACAATAAGGAAGCAGCCCTCTCTTTTTGGACTTCAAGAACAAAATAGGCACCCAGTCAGTTTTAGAGTAACACTTACCAATGCTGGTAATTTGACCTGGCTGAATAATGAAAAAGCAGAGTTTGCAAATCTGTACTTTCCTCCATGGTTGTAATATTATTTGTTGTCATGTTATTGTTAGTATTTGGATGATCCACTCAGTATTTTTTAAAATGCCCATGAATCCTGGGAGTTACACAAATGTTAGCACAAGTAATTATTTTTCCACAAATTCATTCTGAAACACATATTAATTGTAATTTGCTATTTGTCTTTCATCCTCAATTTTCTGACTTTAAAATTTTAGTCATTCAGCCAGGGAGCAGAAGCTATGCCACCATTACTACACAATTCAAATAACAAACAGTGTAAATGAGCAGTGTGCAAACATCACATAGGCTAAGAATTGTTTTTCCAAATTTTTAGGTAAACATTTAGGGATAACAGATGCATTCACAGAAATGCAGAATTGGTTCATGAAATAGAAAAAAGGGCTAAAACTTGCAAAAAATAGTTCTGTTAACTGTACTTGTAAGAGTCTGTGCTTTATAAAACATAAACAAAGAACTGAACTGCTGCTCAACCTTTAGGAAAGGTTTATGTTGCACCATATCTTATCTGCTACTTCCTGTTTCGGCACAGTAATGTTGATGTCACATCACTGGCATATGCAATGTACAAAAGGTACAGGGGTCACAATTCACTGGTGACACAAGTAAACAACAATGTAGTTTGCTCCTGCTGCTCTGGTTTATTAGAGAGAAGAGCTGATTGTGATGCTTCCCACCTGTGAGGCACCGTGACCTCAGTACCATCTGTGTTTAGTGTGAGGAAGCCTCGTCTGTGCCTGCCATGGTTCAGCTCCCCAACTCCACTGGCCACGGGCAACACAGGCACTCCCCTCTAGACATACACAGGACCCGCTGTCTCTCTATTGGTTAGCGATAGGCATACTCCAATCCCTGAGCCCTCCAAACATCTCCCTGAAGTGTCCAGCCGCTACTCCACTGGACAGTCACAGTATTCACAGATTCGCTGCTCCCAAAGGAGCAGCACAGCCCAGCCCAGCTTACCAGTTACACCTCAGATCACCACACTGCTTAACACACAGAACCTAGATATGTTTATAGTGAAAACAAGTATCCGTTTAGTTAACAAAGGATGAAGACTCTAGTAATAGCAAGTAGAAGTTCTGATATTACACAGGGTACAATCTGGACTGATGAACAGCTGTGTCCCCTTAGTTCTCTAATCTGCGGTACCTTTTATATTGCTTCGCCGTGAGAGTTATCAGTCCTGGTCTCCTCACACACCGCCTCCAGCATGTAAATTACTCCCAGTTATATTGTATGAGTGTTATAGCCAACCAATTGTGAATTACACTCAGAACAACACCGGCAAATTCCCAGTCCCAGACTTTCCCCCAGAAATGTGCATCTTGTACTGCCCAGCTCTCTCTGGACAATAGAAGCTCATATACAGTCCATCATTTTATTAATAGAAAATGATATGCACAAATCCTCTTATCCCAAATGGGCTTTCTCAAACTCTTCAGTCTAAACACTCTGATTTAGATAAAACAACAAAACAAGTTTATTAACTATAAAAGATAAATTTTAAGTGATTACAAGTAATGAGGCATAAAAGTCAGTATTGGTTACATGAAAATAAAAGTAAAACACCACTAATACCTAACTTAACAAGCTAAGTGAATTCAAAGCAAAAGTCTCTCTCACCACATGTTACAGCAATCTTGTTGGCTAAATTCCTTTCAGTCAGGATCCCTCCCCCAGTCCAGAGCTATTTCCTTTGTTCTTCAGGCAGTGTGATGCCATGGGTAGAAAGAAAGGGAGGAAGAAGTAATTTGGGGCGCCTCCTCTCTCCTCTGATAGTCCTTTCTCTTCTTTGAGAATCATCTCCAGCTGAAGTTCAGGAGATGGAAAGTCTGTGGGGACAGGAACCTCCAGCTTCTTTCTTTGTCAAGATATAGATTTTCACCCACATCTGGCAGTCCTTACTCAGTTTGTATTCCTCCCTTATTAAGGCAAAACTTCCAGTGAAGACAATGGAGGTTGCTTCACTATAATCTTAAATCAAACAGAGTAAGAATCCCAGGAGTTGGCCCTGTGTATTTATATTTGAGTTTAATTCTTTCTTTCTTTCTTTCTTTCTTTCTTTCTTTCTTTCTTTCTTTCTTATGATAATAATAATTACATTTTGCACTCTAACTATAGGCTAAATAGCAGGACAGACTTCCCATCAATAGGATGTATTTGACTATGGAGCTGTCTCCCAAGGGAAGTGATGGAAACTCCATTTCCTGGGACTTTTAAAAAATAGACTGGACAAAGGACAAGAAATTGTACTGAAAGGAACAATCCTGTGTTGGCCCCAGGGAGCCAGATAGATAATCTCTAACTTCCATAATTCCATAGTGCTTTCTATGTGAGAAGCTTAGACATTAATAAATATGGCCCTACCAAATTCACGGCCATGAAAAATGCGCCATGGACCGTGAAATCTGGTCTCCCCCTGTGAAATCTGGTTTTTTGCCCTATACTATACAGATTTCATGGCGGGATACCAGCGTTTCTCAAATTCGGGGTCCTGACCAAAAAGGCAGTTGCAGGGGGGGTCACAAGGTCACGCTTTTGCTACCTTTGCTTCTGCGCTTCCTTCAGAGCTGGATGGCCAGAGAGTGGTGGCTGTTGGTCAGGTACCCAGCTCTGAAGGCAGCGCCCTGTCAGCAGCAGCACAGAAGTAAGGGTGGCAATACCATATCATGACACCCTTACTTCTGTGCTGATGCCTTCAGAGGTGGATGGTTGGAGAATGGCGGCTACTGACCAAGGACCCAGCTCTGCAGGCAGCAGCGCAGACGTAAAGGTGGCAATACCATATCATGCCATCCTTACTTCTGCGCTGCTGCTGGTGGCAGCTCTGCCTTCAGAGCTGGGGTGCCTGGCCAGCAGCCGCCACTCTCCGGACGCCCAGCTCTGAAGGCAGCACCCCCTCGCCAGCAGCAGTGCAGAAGTAAGGGTAGCAGTACAGCAATCCCCCCTACAGTAATCTTGTGACCCCTTCCCCCACTCCTTTTTGGGTCAGGACACCTACAATTACAACATGGTGAAATTTCAGATTTAAATAGCTGAAATCATGAAATTTATTATTTTTAAAATCCTAAAATTGTGAAATTGACCAAAATGGACCGTGAATTTTTCAGGTACAAAAAGTGTTGTATTGGCAGCCCTCAAGGCTAATGGCTTCTACTTATCAACAGACTAGGGATAGCATGCTGTCCCCTGTGTACATACTTCAACCCTAACATGGGAGGAGGAGGAGATAGCTTTGTCACATTGTTTTATTATTGCCCATAAAAGTTGGCACTGCACACATTTGTTTAGCTGTTCAGAAGTGCTGGGACTCTGCCCACTTGTTTGTTATTAATGGGTTATTTATGAATGCTCAGCAAAGGAAAATTATAATGGTTTAGAAACAGCATCGTAGAAAGCACTTGTCCCTACAACTCATCACTGTTACTGAGAGAAGTTGCTTTTTGGTAATTGCCGAACTGCTTTGTTGTTGGGAGGAGAGAGGTGGGACTGACTGAATCAATGCAGTTGCAATGCTTGTGGCTTCTTGTTCACACCAGGAAGAAACCATTGTAGATGTCACCATTTCACACTTTTTCAGCTAGTATGGGGAGGCGTGGGGTGGGCAGTCCTAGAGGGGAAGGCTGGGTTAGTGGTTAACCTGGGACTTGAGCAACCCAGGTTTAGTTCTCTGTTCTGCCACAGACTTCCTGTATGACCATGGGCAAGCCACTTAGAGTACGTCTACTCTGCAAAAGAAACCGCACAGCAACGAGTGTCAGAGCCTGCGTCAATTGACTCGGGTTGATGCTATGGAGCTAAAAATAGCAATGTAGACATTCCTGCTCAGGCTACAGTCTGCGCTCTGAAATCTGGGGAGGGAGGAAGGTCTGATACTATTCTCCAGCTAAGTGGGAATATCTACACAGCTATTTTAGCCCTGTAGTGTGAGCCCAAGTCCGTTCACCCAGGCTCTGAGTCATGTTGCTGCAGGGTTTTTTGGGTTTTGCAGTGTAGATGTACCCTTAGCTTCTCTGTGCTCCTGTTCCCTATCTATAAAATGGTGACAGGGCTTATTATTGGAGTACCAGCATTGAGGAATATAGCTTGTTCCAAAAGAATAGGTATGGGGAAAAAACAGGAGGTGTTGCGCTGTATGTCAAGAATGTATACCAGAGCCGTAACTAGGAATTTCTGCGCCCTAGGCAGGGACGCAGAAATTCCTAGGGGCTTACCCTCCGCCGAATTGCTGCCGAAGCCGCGGGACCGGAGGACTTCCCACAGGCAAACGGAAGCGGCTTCGGCGGCAATTTGGCGGAGGGTTTTTTAGCAGCCGCCAAAGCCGTCTCCGCTTACTTGCGGGACGTCCTTCGGCGTCTTTGCAGAAGACCCCTCCGCCGAATTGCCGCCGAAGCCGTGGGACCGGTGGACCTCCCGCAGGTAAGCGGAAGCAGCTTTGGCAGTGGGGGAGGCGGGGGCACCCCTGGCAGCAGGCTTTTGCGCCCCTGCCAGCAGTGCGCCCTGAGGCGAGTGCCTCAATGGCCTTGCCCTAGTTACGGCCCTGATGTGTATACTTGCTCCAAAGTCCAAGAGGAAGTAGGAACAGACCTACTGAGAGTCACTGAGTGAGGATAACAAGGGGAAAGAACAGTAGCAATGTTCTGGTGGGAGTAGGGTGACCAGATAGCAACTGTAAAAAACAGGACAGGGGGTGGGGGTAATAGGTGCCTATATAAGAAAAAGTCCCAAAAACGGGGACTGTCCCTTTAAAAATGGGACATTTGGTCACCCTAGGTGGGAGTCTATTGTAGACCACCAAATCAGGAAGAGGAAATGGATGAGTCATTCTACAAGCAGGTAACAAGATTAGCTAACACACATGAGCTAGTATGAATGGGGGATTTTAACTTCCCTGATATCTGTTGGAAGACTATTGCAGCAAAATATAATACACCCTGAAAATTCTTAGCGTGTGTAGGGGACCACTTTCCGATTCAGAAAGTGAAGGAAACAGGAGGTCGTCCATTTTGAATCTGGTTTTAATCAACAGGGATGAATTAGTTGTGAAGGTGGTCGGGAACTTGGGAGGAAGTGATCATGATCTGATAGAATTTAAGATCCTATTGAAAGGAGGACACGGGGGGAGACCAGATTTCATGGTCCATGACGTGTTTTTCATGGCCATGAATTTGGTTGGGCCCTACTTATATCCAGCTCCCCATAGTTCCAAGGAATGTTCCAGACACAGGACTGCCAGCACCCCTTCAGTGCTTCCTTTCTTCTGTAAATGCCCCCTACACCAGAAGCCAGGATGGAGGGAACAAAGAGCTGCTGCTATACAGGGTTTCTCTGTGCTATCTAGGTGTTTATACAGCCCTCAGCACCATAGCTTCTGAGCACCTCACAGTCATTAGTAGATTTTATCCTCACATCTCCTTGTGACTAAGGGCAAGTCTACACTACAGCGCTACATTGGCGCAGCTGCACTGATGCAGCTGTACCACTGTAGCACATCTGGTGCCGATGGAAGAGTGCTCTCCCATTGGCATAATTACTCCGCCTCTGCCAGAGGTGGGAGAGCGTCTCCCACCAACATAGTGCCAATGTGGACAGTGCTTGAGTTGATGTAACTTGCGTCGCTCATGGGAGTGACTATTTCACACCCCAGAGCGACGTAAGTTACATCGACTGAAGCAGTACTGTAGACCAGCCCATAGTGTGTACTATCCCCATTTTAAAGACAGACAACTGAAGCACATGCAGATTAAGTGACTGGAAGAGGCAGGAATTGAAGGCAGGTCTCCTGCATCCGTGTCCAGTGCACCCATTCAATAAACTAGACCATCCTTCCTCCCTACACAGGGGAGATCCTGAGAGGGCTAAATCCAGTAGGTTTCCAAGTTACTTTGTAGAACCAGAGCAGAGCAAAACATCTGATATGGACCTAAAAATCAAGCCCTGAGTGTTACCTTAATGGAAAAGCTGTTATGTTTTATAAAGGTGACTAAGAATGGCTCATAAAAATAAACTCAATTCAGAGCGCAATGAGCAAAGGTCATTCTCTTGTTTGTGTATTATTTACACAAGCGACTGTGTCACACAGAGTCATAAGCACACCGGTGAGTTACCTGAACAGCTCAATATTGAGAGAGCTGGCTGTGGCTGTGGATCAGCCACAATAACAGTTTGGCTGAGTGTTGCCTGTTCATTACCAAACAGGTCAAAAAAAACACCATGGAGTCCGATCAGTTCTCAGGAGAACAAGCAATTAGAAAGGATTCAACACAGGTAGTTCTGAAGGAGTATTTGCTCGATTTCAGGTCACACATCAGGATAGATACCCACCTCTTTGCTTTTCACGGTAAAGAAATTCTTGTGGGTGTTATCTGACTATGCTGATGTGTATTTAACTGCAAACTTTACTCAGCTTCACACTCCTATGTTACATGTCCCAATGTCCCTGGGTCCTGAGGCAAGGTCCTGTCTTAACCATCCTGTAGCCATACTCATTCAGTCCTTTTCACTTATTTACCTGAAATGAACTCAGTTTCCTCTCTAACAATAGACAAGTTGTTTTGATGGAATGCCAGGCTCCTGGTGCTCCTTGAAATATCTGGCATCAGCCAGTGCACTGAGGCCCCTTGTCTTTAATATCTTTATTTTCACAATACCCTTGTGAGGTAGAGCAATGCTATTATAGAATCATAGGGCTAGAAGGGACTGCATGGGTCATATAGTCTAACCAGACAGATGGCTATCCAGCCCCCCTTTGAAACCCTCCTGTTAAGAAGCTTCCACAACCTCCTAAGCCAGTCTGTTCCATTGTCCTACTGTTCTTACAGTTGGAAGTTTTTCCTGAGATTTAATCTAAATCTGCTATGCTGTAGTTTAAACCCATTGCCTCTTGTCCTGCCCTCTGTGGCAAAAGAGAACAACATTTCTATGGCAGTCTTTTAAGTATCTGAAGACTGCTATCATATGCTCCCTTAATCTCCTCTTTTCCAAACTAAACATACCTAGTTCCTTCAGCCTTTGCTCATATGGCTTGCATTCCATCCCTTTGATCATCTTTGTCGCTTGCCTCTGCATCCTTTCCAGTATCTCTACATTCTTTTTATACATTGGTGAGCAAAACTGGACATAGGGCTAACCAGTGCCAAGTAGAGCGGTACTATCACCTTCCATGACTTGCATGCTATGCCTCTGTAAATGCAACCTAAAATTGCATTTGCTTTTTTTTGCAAGAGCATTGCATTGCTGACTCGTGTTGAGGTTGTGATCCACCACAACTCCCAGAGCCTTCTCAGCAAAGTTGCTGCCAAGCCAGTTTTCTCCCATTCTGTATTTGTGCATTTGGTTTTTCTTCCTTAAGTGTAGCACCTTACATTTGTCTTTCTTGAATTTCAATTTGTTGTGTCTAGCCCAGTTCTCCAGTTTATCAAGATCCCTCTGAATTTTAGCTCTATCCTCCAATGTGTTGGCAACCCCCATAGCTTTGTGTTATCTGCAAACTTGATCAGTATGCTCTCTATACCTATATCCACATCATTAATAAAGATGTTAAACAACACCGGACCCAGAACAGATCTCTGTGGAACCCCACTTGAGAGCTCCCTCCAATCCCCCGCTCTGAAGACAGCACCCCATCAGCAGCAGCACAGAAGTAAGGGTGGCAATACTATACCATGCCACCCTTACTTCTGCGCTGCTGCCTTCAGAGGTGGGTGGTTGGAGAATGGTGGCTGCTGACCAAGGGCCCAGCTCTGAAGGCAGCAGCACAGAAGTAAGGGTGGTAATACCATACCATGCCATCCTTACTTCTGCGCTGCTGCTGGTGGCAGCTCTGCCTTCAGAGCTGGGTGCCTGGCCAGGGCCACCCAGCTCTGAAGGCAGCACTGTCTCACCAGCAGTAGTGCAGAAGTAAGGGTAGCAATACAGCAACTCCCCTACAATAACCTTGCAACCTCCCCACTCCTTTTTGGGTCAGAACACCTACAATTACAACACGGTGAAATTTCAGATTTAAATATCTGAAATCATGAAATTTATGATTTTTAAATTCCTATGACAGTTAAGTATCAGAGGGGTAGCCGTGTTAGTCTGGATCTGTAGAAGCGACAAAGGGTCCTGTGGCACCTTATAGACTAACAGAGGTATTGAAGCATAAGCTTTCATGGGTGAATACCCACTTCTTCGGATGCAAGGACAATGACAGTTTATGACAGTTAAATTGACCAAAATAGACCGTAAATTTAGTAGGGCCCTAGATATAAGACAATTTATGACAGTTAAATTGACCAAAATAGACTGTAAATTTAGTAGGGCCCTAGATATAAGACAGAGCAGCCTTCCGAGCCCCATTTGATATGTATGTCCTGGTAGCATAACCCCCAAGGTAAACAGTCATATACCATTTTTAATCTGAGGATTTATCTGAAAGAACTTTACAACTGAGGTGAAGTATAATTATCCCTGTTTTACAGTTGAAGAAACTGAGGCACATGGAATCTGAGGGACTTGTTCCAGGTCACACAGCAAGTAAGAAGCTGGAATAGAACCCAGCAGTCTTCATTTCTGCTCCCCTGCAAGAATCCCTAGACACACTGTCTCCCATAATAATGCTAATCACAGAGTCTTAATTAATTAATATGTAAAATACTTAGACGCCCTTTGATGACAGGTGCTATATAATTACTCTAACATTTTTAAACGAATTCCTCCAACTATTATACAGTAGTAAGGTGAATGATGAGTAACAACTACAGAAAATTGCTATTTTGGGAAACAACAGAGTAATTCATTCCAGCTGTTTTAGGTCACAAACATTTTTGAGAGGATTTAATGTTTCTGTTTCTGTTGAAAGACTGAAAAGAATGCAAATAAGCAAACATACAGTGTGTTCCGGGACACTAACTTTGCAGGAGAGAGTTCCCCCAGGAGGGTGACTAACAGCTGGATGCGGGACACAATTTACATGTTCTCTGTCTCTGGTGCAATCACTTGGATACTTGAATTACTCACACCACAGCAGGTCGTCCACTGCTGAAAATCACATATCTCTTGACTGGAATAGGGCAGAGGAGTTAGTGTAGTTGCAAAGAAATCGTTTAGAGTTATTTCAAGAAAAAAAATAGCTCAGTGTATCAGAAGATTTGGAATCTATCACTGAACAGGGTTGGTTTTTAGTTCTGTTTACATATTCTCTGACATTTTCTTAGTAACTGTTGGTTTCAGTTGTTGCTGCTACTTCTCTTCATTCCCTAAAGTGAATTTGATGTTGCTGAAAAGTGCCTGTCACAGGGTGGCCCTGACTGGAGCATCCTCCTGTGGCAGGCCAGTACAACAGGCATGCCTGCCTCAGCTTCCCTCCTTCACAGTCCCCAGAAATAGTCCAAACAGTTTCTGAGTACAAATGGCCCTTGTGGGGTTAGTTTATTGCAAAAGAAAGCTCCATGCACATAAACCATACGAAAACAAGTTCCGTCACCAAGTAACACAACAATAGTCCAGACAGTACACCAAGTAGCACCATGGCATCCCTCATCATTCCTCAGCTTTCCAGCACAGCCCTGGTAACCCTCACTGTGCCCCGGCTCTCCAGCTCAGACCTGACATCTCTCACCACCCCCCAGCTTTCATTCCTTCTGGCCTTGGCTCATTGGCTCAGGAAGAACATCCAGATAGCCTCTCCACTGGTCTCCTACCCTTACACGCTTTTCAGGCTCCCAGCACTAGCTTTGGCTCCTGAAAGTCAGCAGGTTAGCCCCTCCACTGACTTCCTGATCATTCCTTTCTCTTTCCAGGGAGGGCCTGTAGCAAGCTCTCTGCTCTCTGCAGCTTTTCCTAGAAACCTTCTCTCCAGTCTCCTGACTCCGGCAGCCCTAACTCAGTAGGTAACTGTCTCTCACTGTCGCCCTCAGATTCTCCCTCATCCTTTATAGCCCGAGGTGCTGTTCCAGTGTTGCCCAGGGTTCTTTCAACCCGAAGCTCTTGGTAACTTTTACTCTGTGTGAGGTGGTGTCAGGAAATAAATCAGGGGAGACACGGCTGTCCAACCGATAGATGGCTGGCACAAATAGGACATGAACTGTATGGGTCCACTGGAAACCCTGGACAGGGATGATATAGCAGGTACAGCCAGGAGTGCAATATTGTTAAAGGCCAGTCTGTACAGGTACTCCACGCCCTGCTACCGTATTGGGGTGATTATTTTGTTTCCCGCCCAACATCCTTGGAGCTCCCTGGCCTTTAGTGGTAATCCCAGTAGGCTGCATTATAATTCTTCATCTGATCTCTGTTGGTTTCTTATGGTCAGGGTTTGTTGCTAATGCTGGACCAATATCCCCAGGAGTCAGTTGAACTATTGCTGTGTTCCAAAACCTACTTGTCATTTGGAACTACTAGAAAGTAGCTGAAAATTTTCATTTGCAATTTTTACTGAGGGCCGCAAATCCTTTTACTTAGGAATTGTGTGTGTGACCAGAATTTCACCTTTCAGCTCTCTATGCCTTTGTTTTCCTGTCTGTAATAACAGTTTACCTGTCTCCAGGAGTGTTGAGAGGGTCCAATAGTTTATGTTTGTAAAGTGCTTTGAAATTGTAGACTCTAGAAATGCAAGGTATTTTCCCCACCCTGGTAGAAGTAGCATTTTTGACTTTGGATTATTTGTGTAAATGCTGTGAAATCATTGACTGCCTTATACATGATCCCTACAAGCTCTGTACTCACTTCACAGCACCGAGCTAATTCTAACAAAGTCCTTTAGGCAAGAAGCAAGGGAGAAACTCATCTCATAACTAAAAAGAAATATATAAGTGAAAATGAAAGCCAGGTAGCCCTGTACTGTTACAGCTCAACTGTTTAATGAGGTTTCTCACTGTGGCTATGAACACTGGAAGCACTTGTACAGAAGAGGTAACAAGGCTGTTAGGAAAGATTTTTAATGACTGTCCCCAAGGGCAATCAGATGAGTTGCAAATCTGCACGTACCAGCTGTCACAAAGCTGGACTCACTTACTTCAGGCTTTTCTAAGTAGGAAATGTGATGATCAAAATCCAAACTAAGAATCACGTAGAGTTTCCTGGTGCTGGGGGGCATTCTCCACCCCTGTTACTCATAGATTCAAGCCCCTTCATTTTAAGGTATAGGCTACGTAGTGACTGACTGTGAATGGGTGCACAAGGGGTAGGGCAGAGGGCACAAGGATTTTTCTCCCGTTTGTGCCTCAGGGCATGGGCTAGGCACACCTAGTGCTCTGCTTGCACTATAAAGCACCTCTCCTCACCCCGTGCTGCTCCCATTCTATTAGCCAGTGGGGCTCAGTCAGCTGATGGGAAGCGCACACTGAGCCTTTAAAGAGCATAGTGCTCCTGGAGGCATTATCCCCAGGTACAGTGCCTCTCGGAGCTCCCACAGAGGCAATGATTCTCTGTACCATCCCATGCTACAGTCATTGAGTTTCCCTTGCCCTAAGCATGGAAAAGAGAGACTTAATTGACTGATCTGGACTGAAGCCTGAAAGCTCAAGGCCGCAATGAAGAAATTAGGATATTTTTCTTCAGATTTACATTTTTCAATCTCATAGCTCTGGGCACAGTTGGAGCTTTCTGGCTGTTTTCCTTGATTCAGAGCCTGAATTCCATATCACAGAAGCAATAAGACCCTCCCAAGCTACTATAACTCTAAATGGGTGGCCATGTGCCTTGTGATCAGAGCCAGTAGAAGACAGACTTCTGCCCCCTGTATACTAACTCTCCTTTGAGATATATGGGTAAGGATCTATACATATAAGTTGCATGATCTTTCTCTCAATAATTCTTCCTCTAGGCCAGAATCAGATCCTTAGCTGATATAAATTGGTGTAACTCCAATGAATTAAACCTTCTGTATGGTACTCCTATTGACTTCAGTGGAGTTACACAGATTTACACCAGCTCAGGATCTATCTATCTATCTATCGTGTCACTGAACTGTATGACCAAAATAAACCATTTTTGGTTAGGTATTAAATATGAATCATGCCCCATTGCTAATTAAAAGGACATCATGAAACCCGCAGTGGGAAAAGTTCTAAGTAATAGCAATGGTGCAGGGACTGGAATCCAACCAATGTCCAAGTGACTGACCACAAAAACATTTCTAACTAACAAAGGTGGCGTAAGCATGATTTAAAAAAAAAAAGAAAACGAAATCCAGTTTTAAAAAAGCAAACTGAAATATTTTTAGCCTTGCTGTTCTCCTGATCTTACACTAATGGGAACCGCATGCATTGGGATTGACTGACATTCTTGGTAAATGACATCGCTGCAGCATTCCAGATGTTCCAAGGGGTTTTTTGGGAATCAGTGTTCATCTCTCTGTTTGTCACCTTTATTTTTTGCCTTTTCTGTTCATCTATAACTTACATTCAAAGGCACCTGAGGGAATTAGATACCCAAAGCCTATTGAAATGTATTGGAAACTGGGCACCTAGCTCCAGCTGTCTCCATTGAAAATACCAGCTTATAAAACAGAGGTTCTAACTTTTAATAATGAGAGTTATTTAATATGGCTACCTTGATGCCAGTGTATTGCAGTATTCTACAGTAATGGGCCACTCTAGTGTAAACCTGTGGTAGTATATTATGCAAAGGAATGGAGCCTGGTGGTTGTGTTATGTTGATATTGCTGTGAAACAGTTATCATGTTACACCCCAAAGGTGGCTGCTTTTCAGGAGTGGATGAAAAAAACCCTAATTATAGGGGTTGATTGAGTTGTGCTTAGCCCAGGAATGGAGCAATGGGTAAAGGGGGGTTTAAGCCCTCTTTGTATCTTCTCACACTCTAGGACTGTACTAGGGCTTGCCTGGAGCCTGGTGTAAGTTAGAACAGCATTGGGGATCCTCTAACTTATGCTCAGCTACAAACTAGTAGCTAAGAACAGCCAAAGTGCACCCATTCCCATCCCCTAGCCATGATCTCATCATAGTGCCCAGGGCCAGCGCGCCCACTAGGTGACCCTAGGCGGTTGCCTAAGGCGCCAACATTTGAGGGGCGGCGGGCAGCTGCCCACTGCCTCCCCGCTCAGCGGCTGAGCTGCTGAGCGGGGAGACAAGGGGCGGCTTGCCGCGGCTACCCCTTGTCTCCCTGCTGAGCTGCTGAGTGGGGAGACAAGGGGCGGCTTGCTGCGGCTGCCCCTTGTCTCCCCGCTGAGCTGCTGAGCGGAGAGACAAGGGGTGGTTTGCCACGGCTGCCCCTTGTCTCCCTGCTGAGCTGCTGAGCGGGGAGACAAGGGGCGGCTTGCTGCGGCTGCCCCTTGTCTCCCCGCTGAGCTGCTGAGCAGGGAGCCGGGGGCTGCCCCTTGTCTCCCCACTGAGCTGCTGAGCGGAGAGACAAGGGGTGGTGTGCCACGGCTGCCCCTTGTCTCCCTGCTGAGCTGCTGAGCAGGGAGACAAGGGGCGGCTTGCTGCGGCTGCCCCTTGTCTCGCTGCTGAGCGGGGAGACACGGGGCGGCTTGCCGCAGCTGCCCCTTGTCTCCCCGCTGAGCTGCTGAGCAGAGAGACAAGGGGCGGCTTGCCGTGGCTGCCCCTTGTCTCCCCACTGAGTGGGGAGCCAGAGGGCAGCACCTGAGCGGGGGGAAGCCGCAGAGAGCCCCCCACCTTGCTGTCCCCCCTCAGCGCCTGAGCGGCGAGCCAGGGGGCAGCTGCGGCGAGCCGCTCCCCGCTCAACTCTCGCAGCCCGCGGATGGGAGGGGGCTGAGCGCGGAGCTGGCTGGGGGGGGCGGGGCATTGGGGGGGGGCGGCGCAGGGCTGGTGCAAGGAAGTTTCGCCTAGGACATGAAATTTCCTTGCACCGGCCCTGATAGTGCCTGCACCGGCCCTGATAGTGCCTACACCAGGAGCGATGAGGAAGCAGTGAAGAGCTATCATAGCTAGCACTACATCATCCAGGGAAGCCCCTATCCTAGGGATATTCTCCAGTGAGTATATCCTTTACTTTTATGGCCTCTTTACCAAGGTGGCAGCATAAAGTTGTCACAGTGCAAAGGAGAACCTGGCCTGTAGTTTCTAAAGCACTTTGGGTCGGAAGGTGCCGGGTAGAGATAAGCTACAGTATTGTTATTATTATCACAACATACTTTCCATTTCCAGTGAGCTCTTACTAGCTGGCACCTCCTCTAGCTAGTTGAACACAATGTTTTGGGAAAGCCATAATATTGATCTGAATGATAACTTTCATCACAGAAGTTGGTCCAATAAAAGATATTACCTCACCCACCTTGTCTCTCTAATATCCTGAGACCAGCATGGCTACAACACCGCATACAACTTCCATCAAGTTAGTTTCATAACCAAGGTTTTCTGAGCTTGGGGGTTTTGTGTGTGTTAATGCTGGTAATGTGGCTGAAATATTCTGGTGATTCATTTTTAGTCCAGAGCGCTGAATCAACCATGTAGAACACAGCTTTCTTCTCCCAAACCACTATCTTTTCCGTCCTTCCTCGTCATTTCTGCAAGAGGATGATTCATGCCTCTTTTATTTACTATTTCAGAATCTGCCTCAGGCTTTTATCAAATTTCACTTCTTCTTCCTCTTTTTCATGAAAACAATCAGACCTGAGAGAAGGAAACCAATCACCAGGCACCAAGATATCAGGTTGAGGCTCATGGTATATAAACCTGAATAGAATAGAATAGAATAGAATAGAATAGAGGGAGAAATCCTGTAAATAATTAAACTAATCATGGGTCCAAGAGTCAAAATTCAGATACTGAGCTGCATTCTCTGTGTTACAAAGTTCCAGGGTGCTCAAGTCTGGGGTTTTGTTCAAGCCCAGCTCCAATAAAACCATTTTGAAGTCAGAGCTATACAAATTCCAAGGTTTTTACATACAGTCCCTTTTGACTTGCTTCTGCATTCCTCATTTGTTTCTTATGGAGGCTGATTTTGTCTGGGTGGTTCTGACTGATGGAGGCAACCAGTAATGCGAGGGATTTATTAATTAATTTATTTGAATTTATTATAAATCTGCCCATCCTTGGTCCTGGGTATAAATGCACAAGAGTTTGGTATAAAATCCACATGCAAACGCTCTAGAAAATACCTGAACTCATATTCTCCCACCCATCCACACTACCTGGGAAAAGGTCTAGGACAGAGGGTCTCAGAGGTGGTCCGCGAGCTCCTATCAGGTGGTCTGTGGATAGTTCCCTCTAAGGTGCGCGCCTCGGCGGCTACACATGAGAGAATGAAGGGCCACCCACCTAATTAGTGAAGCTGTGCAAGCGTGGCTCCACTAGGTAGGTGCCTGGACCCTGGAGAAGATGCACACGTAAGGTGAGGTGGTGGCCTTGGGTGGAATACTGGGGAGGTGGGAGGGGGCAGTGAGGTGAGAAGAGGAGGTGGGGGCAATTTGGGACATGCAGGGCTCCGGCGGCCAGCGAAAGAGGCAACTTTCCCCACCTCCAGGGCTCCAGCTGCCGGGGAGAGACGGCCCTCCTTCCCAGACTCAGCTCTGTGGCTGCTGTGGCGGGGGAGATATCCCCCTCCTTCCCAGCCGCAGCTTGTGGGCTGCCACAGTGGGGGAGAGAGGGAGAGACCCTGCTTCTTCCCAGCCACAACTCGGGAGCTGCCGCAGTGGGGAAGAGAGGGCACATCCATAACATTAGAAAGGTAAGACTACTGATATTAAAATATGAGTTGTTCTTTTATTTGTAGAACAAAAAAACGTTTATTATTATTAAGGGGTTTTTTTATATAGTGCTTTTATCCAAAGCGCTTTACAATAGTTAGCAAACAGTACAAACAACATTTGGAAAGATCATTAAGAGGTCCGCCGAGACTTTCAGCAATTTTCAAGTGGTCAGTGAAAACAAAAGTTTGAGAACCACTGGTCTAGGATAACTGGCTTTTCATCATGATCTTAAGCTAATCAAATACAGAAGGGGAGTGAGTTCTAGAATCAGAGACTCCTAATAAAGAATGCCCTCCCATCCACTTCAAACCAAGGAGCTATCAGTCTGAGTGCCTCAGCTGATCACAGCAGGTGCAGTGTGACACAGGGAAAGATGTATCTCTCAGGTGACCTTCTAGAACACTCTTTTGAATCTGTCTTTAAATCAGGAATGACTGAAAGATGTTATCATCTCAGGGTACTTTGGTGGCTTATACAAAATGACAACTAATGCCTGATCCAAAGCTTGCTTAAATCAATGAAAAGCTTCTAGCTGAGCATAATGGCTCTATGGTTTTCCTACTTTCTTTGTTAGCAAGAGTGTTTTTGACGCTACAGGAGTGGTAAAACTTGCTCTGTAGGAAGCATAGTCCTATTAAACGCCCTTCTCCTGGGCCTCTATCTAAATAGACCTCAGCATTCTGCACAGAGTATGAGGTGAAATCACACTTTGCAGCTGGCTCCAGGATCCACAGAACGTTTGGAATATGAGTCTGGCCAACCCCTCTGAGGAACGTGCCATGTTTGGTAAAATTCATTTCAGCCAGATCTTTCTTATGACTTCATCACTTATTCATTCCAGTTGGGAAACAAAATGTTTGCCAAAAGCACAGGAGAAAACTAGCAAGATGAACATTTTGTAAGCTTACCTGAGGCAAAAGGATCTCGTTGGAGGGTAATATCTCAGGTAGATTAGATCAGGTAAACACTGACTTGTATAAAGTCAGGTGGGTAGTGAGGTAGCACTGACAAGGCACAGAGGACAATGACAGGACATCACATGAGCAAAAAATTGTATGAATAAAGCTATACAGGCATATGCCATATTGTTCCATTAGAGGCAATAGACACAGAACAGCACATGCATGAGTCAGTCCCCATATATTCAAATGTGCTTCTAGAAACAAAACAGGAGGATAAGGTTTAACTTTTTTCCCCAGCCTAAAGGATTTCATATTCAAAACAGCCAAGTGCTGTTCCCTTCTATGACTAATCCTATGTTTTCACTAGCTTCTCTCTTACACAAAGATCACCTCACACTGTCACATGAGAATCAAGTCATAGTGCAAATATGTTAACATACTTTAAAGTGAAAATGAATAAGCTGTTCTGTGTTTACTGATACTGGGGTTTTTTGTTTAACAGACAATCAGAAGGTGCTACTCAAAGATTAGCTATTCACATGGGTAAACTTAAAAGCTAGTGCTGGGGACAAACAGATACTACAGAAAAAAGAAGATAAGGTAACTAAATAGATTCAGAGGGGATGCAGACAGTAATGTAAAGTGAACTCCCTTTATGCTTGGACTCCACTACACTCAGATTCACTTAGACCTACTCACACCAACTGACCAACCGTCAGACTTTCTAAGTTGGTGTAACTTACACACTAAGCAGGATGAAGTTGTGAATTTAAATAGGTGACCATGTTAGCTTACATCTTACACTCTCCTGCTAGTTGCTTTTGCTGCTACCTTCCTCTCTTCCATCCCCTCAGCCACTACTCCTCCTTACACTCCATTAGACATACTGGGACACGTGTAGGGATGATGTGCAGTGCTTCCGTTATGAGAAAAAGGTAGAGGGGCCCTGAATCTCAAGTGGCTTGCTTTAATGTAAAAATAGTGAGAAGTAAGGGGATCATAAGACAGAAGTGCAGGAGCCCCTAACAGTACTAAAGGGGCCAAGTCCCCCCACCTCAGACTTCCCTGTAATTCGGGCATTGGTGATGTGTGAGGCAAAGGGTGTTGCTTGGATGTTGGTAAGTGTATTTAAGTGTAAGGAGCCCTGATTCCTGGGATCAGTGGAGATGCATTGTCATAGGACCTCAGAGGGAGGCAAAAGTAGCTTTACATCACATTGGCAGCTCCCCAATTCTACAGCTGGCCCCTGACTATTGTAAATGACTCCCAGCTGCCTATGGCTCCCAGGGGCTGTTCTGGCAGCCATCAGTAGCATCACACAGGGGCTCTAGTCATGTCCTTTCTTTCTTCCTCAGCAATGCTTCCTACACTGGGGGAATTTTGGGGTAGCTGGTTAAACTGGCTTTATGGCTCCACTGCATCAGTAGACCAGTGCAAACAGCTGTAGCTTATAGAAAACTGGGCCCTGGAGTGCAGAGGGAACCTAAATTGGTATAATAGATGCATTGAGGGGACCAGAAGGTGTAAGTTACATCAAATTAGAGTCCTTCCTCCTTCTAGGCTTACTTCGATTCACATCTGAATCAGGGCCCTGGTTTGTAAATTCTTCAGGACAGGTACCATCAAGTCATATTCTGAGCTCATTCTCCCTGAAATCTAGAGTTACTCCTCACTGTTACTGAAATCAGAATCTGACCCTATACTTTTTACTTGTCTACTAAATACCATGCACCCTTATGAAGCTATATGTGTAATCAATAATAATAACAAAAGTGAGAAAGTCAGAAGAGCAACCTACAGTTTGCATTGCCCCAAAGGGCGTCATCACAATCTTTGCTACACAGTTGCTGATTTCAGAGCTTAGGAACACACATATGATCACTGCACCCACAGGATGCTGGAATCAGCTGACTAACAGTAGATCCATGTCTCATATTTCTGCATGAGAGCAACACACCTCTTACCGCTATCTGGTTCCAAGGCACATCACTCATTTTCTATTCAAATTTACCTCCCTTCCACAGAAATTTGCTCTTACCTCACTGCTCATTAGTGTATGTTCCTGGTAAATGGGTAGCGGGGATAAATTATTGGATACCATTAGAGAGAATAGTCACCCTGTTTAGGGTACTCACAGGCAGCAAGCCAGAATGTTTAGCCCAGATCTTTGAATATTAGCCTGGCCCTGAATAAGTAATAAGTAAAAGATCTATAGCATTGCAAACATGAGACGAAAAGAGAAAGAGGGATGGTATTGTAACACCATTTGAAAATCATGATTAGAAGAGCCTGTTGGCAACACCTGAACAAGTGAAGGACAGTGGAAACAATACTTTGAGAGTATCCTAGGCCTTGTCTACACTACCAAGTTTTGTCACCAAAACTGCCATTTGTCACTGTTCAAGTTTTATTGTAACTTTGCCTTAATAAAAAGTTTCAAAGAGAGAATGACCTAGTGTAAACGCATTTTACACAGTGCTTAATCTCCAAAGACAGAGGTGCTGGGGCTCAAGCAATAATAATGGCGTTCTCCACACAGTGTGACCTTGCACGTGAACATATGTGCGTAGTCATGCTGCATGGAAGGTAACATTCTGTTCTACAAAATGGCATCCTCTGCCCAGAGTAACCTTGCATGCGCCATACGTATGAGGTCACGCCTTGCATGCCCCTGACAGAAGAGGTGCAGGGGCCGCGGCCTGACATGAAGAGATGCTGGGCCTGAGCTCCAGCACAAATTATGCTCTGATTTTACATATATCTAGTGCCTTTCATTCTGAAGGATCCCAGCTTTACAAATACTGTAGCTTCACAACCATTATCAGATTAATAATTCCTACATCCAGTACATTTCATGTTTCACTGCAGATGATTAGAGTTAATTAACTGCAATGCTAATTTGGCTAACATCATGAGTACTGCTGCCCTGATCCTGCCAGGTGCTGAGTGCCTGCTGAATGGTGATATTCTCCCACAGATTTCAACCAGAGGGACAGTGCTTAGCATTTCTGAAAATCAAGGGCAAGGTATCCCAAGCTGGATACCCAAAATCAGTGGCTGCTTTTGAAAATTGACCCTTAAGTGACTTGCTTAAGGCTACACAGTAACTCAGTGTCAGAGTAAGGAATAGAAGATAGATCTCCTGGCTCCCAGGACCAGTTAAAGCAAATCTGGGGTCAGCTGTAAAACCATTCTCTTGGGCCATCCCCAGCTGCAAGGGCCAAGTTTCAGTGTATGGCCTTTTTTTCCATACTTGCCCCAAACTAGACTTTGGAGGCAGTGATCATTCTTGGGCTAGACAGATGATGTGTCCAGAACTGGTATTTTAGTACAGGCATTTAGTGGAACAGTGGGTGGAGGTTTTCTGTTGAACAAGAGAAGAGGAAATCTAAGATATGCCCCAGCCAGGGCTGAGATAAAGGAGGAGATGTTGTTATTCCCCAAAGGAGAGGCTCACTTGTCTGTATGCCAGTCATACTCCTTACCATTGAACCTCTATATCACTGAGCTTCCAGTTAGTAAAAAGCAGTTCACACTGCACACAACCAGACGTGAGCATATACAGAAAATACCATATTGGATTTTCAGCTTCCCTTTCATCAGCTAAGACCCCCAACGCAGGGCCTCCTGTTGCATTGTCTGGACTGGCCCTGTGAACAATTAAATACATTCCTCACCCTCACCTCTGCAACATTATGAAGTTGATAAAATTAGAACTCGGCCAGAACTCAACAAGAAGATGCAGTCCCCATCCTGGATTTAAATGTGTAAAGAAATCTAGTTATCCGTAGTACAGCTGATTGGTAATTCTATATTGATTATATTTTACCGGTTAATTCCTTTCATCCCTTTCCCCCCCCACACACACTTGTTAATTTGTCTTGATATATACAAGATCAACACAAATGTTTATAAACAGAAATGCTGGGTTGTGAAACTGAATTTAGAGAAAATGTTACATATGCTAAAGAAATGAATCCAACACCGTTTCCAGTTTCCCCCACATGTCTGTCTCACTGTAGAACTGATCTTGCATATCTTTACTAAGGCAAAGAACATATTGAAGTCAATAAAGCACAAAAAGTCACATCCAAACTGGCTAAAATTCTGATTTCCGTGGAGTTTTGCTCACTTACATGAGGTCTGAATTTGGCCCTGAGTCACCACTTCAGAAGTCTTTGTCACCAATTTAGCTCTCTACGGGTTGAAAGCTAAGAAGGAGAATACCAAGTGTATGGTAGAAATCTGTGTAAGTGGAAGGATCCCGGCTCAGAGGTTATCTGTGATCATCACAGGATTGCTAAACAAATCAGCATCAGAATCCATCAGTGTAGTAGCTTTCCGTGGTCTTTTAATTATATTACACTGCCAGATAAGTGTCAGGTTGGAACGTGAAGCCCCTTCACTCTGAAAAAAGATAATGAAGTCTTCCCTCCCACTGTCCATACACACAAAAAGACAGCAAACATGTAAAGGCACAACAAATGTGACTATGAATTAATGGTGATGTCACTGTGCCATGAGTCTCCAACCCCGTGAGCATGGTATCATCTTCATGTGGTTTTCATGTCTACGGACTTGTTAGAGGTACTATAAACAACAGTGAACTCACAGTCCTACGACTCTAACATTAAAATAATGTGGAATCTGAACTAATGCGAGCCACCCCACGTGGTCAAATTAAAGATCCACCTCCCTCCTTTGCACCAGTGCACAGTCCTTTTCTATTGTTGTTATTTTCACAATGACATTTTAGCCTGATTGGAAACAGGGACTTGTTTAGGAGCGAGGGGTTCACTTGGAATTTCCTGACTCTTTTTAAGCCAGGAAGTCAAACCCTAATTTAAATGAATTGAGTTAAACTAAACTCTTTAAATGTGACTTTAACACTGTTTTGTGCTTTCATTACCTTAGCTTTTAAAGGATGTTTATTTTTAATAAATAAGAGACAAAGGCAAGGAAATTATTCTTTGGTGCTATCAGAGCTTAATTTTCTTCCTACTGACACAGGTTTTACACTGGTGTAATTCCATTTATATTGACCGTGTGCCTCCTGTTTTGTTGTAGTGTAAGCAAAGTCAGAATCAAAGCTCTCCTCCTTTGGTGACAAAACCAACTGGCACAACTGATACTGCCCTCATTTGGGTGGATTCCCCTAGAATACAGAGTACCATAGTGGCATGGACAGTGTTCTTTTTGCACCTCCCTACAGCAGCTAGAATGTATCTAACCCAATATTTAATATTCGGGTGTTGATTAATAATGATATTATGGAAAAGGCTAGTTGCTATTGAGGGGCATTCTAACTGTTGTTCAAAGACCAGATATGATTCTTCATGTAAGCTCAGGAAAACTAAAGGCTTCCTAGATGGAAAAAGTCCATTTTTATTTTACTTTTAAGCTCAAGTAATTTTAAAGCAGCCAAACCACGAGTTGTTAAATTTGATTAAATTAGTGAAAAGAAAATGTGCCCTCAGGCTGATATCTGGCAGGATAATATTGGTACAGCTAAGTTATAGCTGCGGCCATGCTACCTTGGGTTGTGATCTTGTCCAATCTCACAGGGCTGGCCCAAACCAGTTCTTGAATGGGAGACGTCCAAGGAAGAATCCAGAATTCTGGAGGAAATAGTGTTGTGAGATGGCCCTTGTCCCTTTGGGTCAGTGCTGGCCCAGTGCCCTAGCATGGCGCTAGGGGGCACTGTGCTGCTGACAGTGCTGTCCTTCAGATGAAACATTAAACTGAGGTTCTGACCTCTTGGTTAGTGGTTACTAAGGGCATGTCTACAGTACAAAATTAAGTCGACCTAACTTACGTTGGCATACAGCTGCCACAGTAATTACATCGCTTGTATGTGTCTACACTTTACTCCTTGTTTCGTTGGTGTGCGTCCTCACCAGGAGCACTTATACTAATTGTACTGTCAGTGTGAGGCATTGTGGGATGGCTTCTGAAAGCCAGTAACAGTTGATGTAAGCAACGCTGTGTCTACACTGACACTGCATTGACCTAACTACATGAACATTGATTCTACGCCTCTCACAAGGTGGAGTTATTAAGTCAGTGTAGCGGGGCAGTTATGTTGGTGGAAGCGAAATTTTAGCAGAGACACACATAGTTAGGTCAACGTAAACTGCCTTGCATCGACCTAACTCTGTAGTGTAGATCAGGTCTAACAATTCCCTTAGTGCTTTTTGCAACCATAGGAGTATTAAGAGCCCAGTATTCTAGTCAAATTCCATCTCAGAATTACATTCTCCTTTCCTGCTGTATTTTCAGCTGGATATGGCATTCTTGCAGAAACAAAGGGGGTGAGGTAATATCTTTTATTGGACCAACTTTTGTTGGTGAGAGAGACAAGATTTCGAGCCACACAGAGTTCTTCTTCAGGTCTGGAACAGATACTCCCAGCGTCACAGCAAAATGCAAGGTGGAACAGATTGTTTAGCATATAAGTAGGTAGCACATACTGTAAGGGAGCATTCAAGGTAGAATGGCCCATTAACATCTCTGCAGATATAGGACAAAAAGAGGGGGTTAGTGGGTTACAGATTGTTGTAACAAGCGATAAATCCACTGTCTCTGTTCAGTCCATGATTTTTAGTGTCTAGCAGAGTAATGAAATTAAGCTTCCAGGCTTGTCTTTTGAAAGTGTTGTGCAGGTTTGCTTTGAGGATGAGGACTGATAGGTCAGATACAGAGCGATCACTTTGTGAAAAGTTTTCACCCAAAGGTGATGTGGTGCTTTTGTCTTTTATGATTTTCCTGTGTGAGTTCATTCAAGAGTGTAGTGCTTGTCTAGTTTCACCCACATACTAAACTATTGCTGTGTGCCACATTAAACTATGGCTGCATTCCACCTTTCTCCTGCCTGACATGATTCCTGTATATATACTTGTATATGCAGTAAGTAGGAGTTCTGCCAAGACAATAAACTAAATAAGGGCCTCAGCTCTTTGCCTATCCTTTTTTGACTGCTTTATTTTGTGAAAAGGCTATTACTCAATTAATTATTAATAATTATCCCTCTTATTGTTCCCCTAAAAGAGATTTGTGGATGCCTGGTCAGTAAAAGTGTGATTGGAGCATTGTAAAGGCTGAGGGTTATAAATAATAACCTTGCTAATGGCAGCATCTTATGCAGCACATCCAACAGACTGTGACCTATTCTAACCGAATGGCCACTCGACTGTGAGCAGAATATTTCACTGATCATGCTGCATGGGCATTAATGATTCACTGGAAACGATGTGTTGTAAACTGCTTCCACGGTTCTATTAAGTGAGTAGCTGATAGGGGTCTGGAACATCAAGCATTGGAACATACGAATCCTTCACTCACAATCTGTCTCTAAGTCATGGTGTTATTATAATAGCAATAATAAATACATAGAAATGAAAAAGTGCAGCCCTGTGTTTATTTTTAAGGGGAAAAAAACAGATTTGCTTTGAGTCTGCAGCTTTGGCAGAGGAGTCATGGTTTGGCAGAATGGATGCAATTGCACAATCGGTTAATCAGTTTCAGACTGGCAATTAGTCAGTACATCCCCAGCTTTCTGAGGAGAAGATTCTGGTTGGCTCTGGGGCACTGGATCAGATACAGATCAGCAGGGAAGCAGAGAGGTTCCAGAAGGTTGCAGGGCACTTTGTTGTTTATGGACTGTCAGGGACTTACTGAGAAGCTTCTGGAACATTCTGCGGCAGTTGGCCAGTAATAGTTTGTCAGGAGCCTGGGGAGAAAGTTCTGGAAAGTCCCAGAAAAGTGTGGCAGTCTGGGAGTTAGAAAGGGTGACAGGGAGTCCAAAGCAGTTTGAGGGAGTTTGAGGAAATGAGAACAGGGAAAGTTTGTGTTGAAAGGAGCAGCTGGAGAAGAGGAATGGTAAGAGAGTACTGCTGCGTGGTGGGGGAAGGAGCAAGGAAAAGAAGAGAAAAGCAGTTGCACGGGGGCAAGATGGGGAGAGAAGCAGGAGTCACAACAAGTGGGCAATAGGGAAAAGGGAAGGCAGAGAGACAAGGGGAGCCTCCTCCCCCATCGGGAGGGACAGAGAAAGCACAGAACCAGGGCCGGCTCCAGGCACCAGCCGACCAAGCATGTGCTTGGGGCGGCACCTGGAGGGGCGCGGCGCTGAGGGTTTTTGGTTTTTTTAAATTAAAAAACAAACAAACCACTCTTCCCGGCGCCCCGGCTGGGGGAGTGGGGAGGTGGGCATGCCGCCCTCCCCGCCGGCGCCCCGGCCAGGGCAGCGGGGGGCAGCCATGCTGTGCTCCCAGCCGGTGTAGCCGGTGCCCCCCCGGCCAGGGCAGTGGGGGGCAGCCATGCCACGCTCCCAGCCGGGGCAGCAAGGCCGCAGGCGAGCCACGCTTCCTGCCGGCGCCCCGGCCGGGGGAGCAGGGCGACCGGCAACTTTTTTGCCTGGAGCGGCAAAAAAGCCAGAGCCGGCCCTGCACAGAGCAAGGGAAAAGCAGGCTGTGAGACCACATTAGAAGCCAGTCACCCAGGCAGGGGAAGCGAAAGTAACTGTGATTGGAAGCCCTGAGGAAGAAATACCCCAGTGGGTTGATGGAAGCTGATCACCCACAGGGAAAAATAACTTTTGGGAAGCCTTGCTACATTTGTGAAGGGGAAAAAAATCAGAGCCTGAGCAGCTCTACTGACAGTTATTTGGTAGCCCTGATTTCAGTGGGAATTTTGAGTACGCAAAGAATACAGTCCCAGGCCTAGTGTTTAGTTATATTGCTTTTTCTTCCATACAAAACAAACCAGGGAATATTCCCCTGTATACCCCTTCTTTTAGGCATCTCAAATATATATTTAAACTATGTCTATTCCTATTCTGTCCACACTGTGCTGCTTTTCTTAATACCCCTTTCACATACCAGACCTATGAGGTAATGTGAAACAGTAAATGTCAGTAGGGGTGTGTGTGTAAGTGTAAAGAGAAATAATATGAAGAGTGTGCCTGCAGTCACATTCCTAATCTATAAAGGAACATGGACATGAACTAATATTGTTTTGAAGGCAGGAGGAACCACTGCCACTTGTGCTTTAAAAGAACCTCACTTAGCTTCTTAGGAATTTGGAACAGGTCCCAATATGAGCAGAGATTAAAGAGGCTAGGATTTTTCAGCTTGGAAAAGAGGAGACTAAGGGGGGATATGTTAGAGGTATATAAAATCATAAGTGGTGTGGAGAAAGTGAATAAGGAAAAGTTACGTATTTGTTCCCATAATATAAGAACTAGGAGCCACCAAATGAAATTAATGGGCAGCAGGTTTAAAACAAATAAAAGGAAGTTCTTCTTCACATAGCGCGCAGTCAACCTGTGGAACTCCTTGCCTGAGGAGGTTGTGAAGGCTAGGACTATAACAGGGTTTAAAAGAGAACTGGATAAATTCATGGAGGTTAAGTCCATTAATGGCTATTAGCCAGGATGGGTAAGGAATGGTGTCCCTAGCCTCTGTTTGTCAGAGGGGGGTTATGGATGGCTGGAGAGAGATCACTTGATCATTACCTGTTAGGATCACTCACTCCGGGGCACCTGGCATTGGCCATTGTTGCTAGACAGGATACTGGGCTGGATGGACCGTGGTCTGACCCAGAACGGCCATTCTTATGTTTAGTGTTCTTATGGGGCCTATGACACTGAGTGGAAGCACTCTAATTCCACCCAGCAGAGGGCAGTAAAAGAGCTGTACAGCCTAGCCATGTCATCGCACTAGGCATGGGGTGAGTGTGTGTGAATTCTTACATGCCAAACTGATATGAGAATGTGGAGCAGTACATACTATGAAGGGAGAGTGTATATGTTCTTCAGCTTTCCGCTGTACATTGTGTGCCTTTTCATCAATGCCGGGAGGCCCGGTTGTTTCTGCCCGCAGCGCTGGAGAGCGTAGGGTTGCATCAGTTAATTTCCTGCCTGATGAGGATGGAAGTTTTTTGTGTGTGTGTGTGTGTGTTCTGCATTCAAGCGACTGCAAAAGTGCCGATGACGTGAGTACTCCTGAGCAGGGAGTGTCTGTCCTACACCCCTGCAAGTGACGTCTTCCTCAAGCAGTCATGTGATCCAGTCTCATTCACAAAAAAGGGGAGGGCACGCAAGCTGACTATATAAGGCCCCGCGCAAGGTTACAACCAGCAAGGAAAGTGCTAATACCCTGAAGGAGGCACAAAGAGCTGCTAGTGAAGTGAGACTCCAGCAGCAAACAGCAACCTCCCATCAAGCCAGGGGCGCTACCCCTTCGGACCCAGACCCTGCCTTTGCGATACAGAGGGGGCGGCTGGAGTTAAAAAAAGAATTTCGCAAGACGCGCCGGCCGAGTTTTTTACAGAAACTCGCATAGTAGAAACCAAGTAACCCCCGAGAAGACACAAAGGAGCCGGGAGAGGAAACAGCCCCCAGGCACAGACAAAGGGGACTCGCCTTCTCCCACCCGAACGAGCACTTTGACCTTGAAAGAGACCAACAACCTACCCCCCTTTCTGCCCGCCGGAGCCCTGCATCTGGGGGACCGACCAGCCGCTCTGAGCGCTCCTCCTCCCTCCCGCGCCTCTCACCCCGTGCACCGAGCTATGGTCAACATGCAAGTGTGCGCCCTGGATTGCGAGGCGCTGCGGGGGCTGCTGCAGGACCGCGCTGCCCAGTGCCTGGTGCTGGACTGCCGCTCCTTCTTCTCCTTCAACTCCGCGCACATCCTGGGCTCCGCCAACGTGCGCTTCAGCACCATCGTGAAGCGGCGGGCCAAGGGGGCCATGGGGCTGGAGCACATCGTCCCCAACGAGGAGCTGCGGAGCCGCCTGCTCAGCGGGGGGTACCAAGCCGTGGTGCTGCTCGACGAGCGCAGCTCGGACCTGGAGCTGCCCAAGCGGGACAGCACCATCATGCTGGCCGTGAACACCCTCTGTAGGGAGGCCAGGGACACCCGCATCTGCTTCCTCAAGGGTGAGTCCGGGGAGGGCTCAGGGCCCGGGTGGCATCAGTGGTGAGCCTGGGGAGGAGAGGGAGATTCTGGCTGGCACAATCTGGCCTGTGTGTTTTCACACAGAGAATTTATGCCTCACCAATGCTAATAAGACCTTTCTCTCTTTTCCCCCCTTGCCATTCCAGGAGGGTATGAAGCCTTCTCTTCTGCCTGCGCTGAGCTGTGTACCAAGCCAACTGCTCCCACCGGCCTGAGCCTGCCTCTGAGTGCCAACAGCATGCCCAGCAGTGCGGATTCTGGCTGCAGCTCCTGTGGCACCCCACTCTATGACCAGGTGAGTAGGAACCGTGCTAAGAACTAAGGGATCATTTGAATTGAGGATAGCCCTGGAGGCTGAGTATCTCCAGAGGTGATGCCTAGATACAGATACATTTAATACTAAAACCGTGTAAAGAGAGCAAACATCTGCTTGCCTGCATGTAACAAAAGAGGAGGGGGGTTATTTTAAATGACAGAGTGCAATTAACTGATCCTCTTTCTTTGTCTCTTCTCTTTTAGGGTGGGCCAGTGGAAATCCTACCATTTCTCTACTTGGGCAGCGCTTATCATGCCTCCAGAAAGGACATGCTGGATGCTTTGGGGATCACAGCCTTAATCAACGTCTCGGCAAACTGCCCCAACCATTTTGAGGGGCATTACCAGTACAAAAGCATCCCAGTGGAGGACAACCACAAGGCTGACATCAGCTCCTGGTTTAACGAAGCCATCGACTTCATAGGTAAATGAGTGCTCTCTGCAGCCTGTGCTTCCATTATCCTTGAGGCAGAAATCTCAATGGAAAACTCAAGCCCAGTTTAATTTTAAAATACATGGGAAACTGTTTCCTCAGCGATTAAAGTAACATGAAATAAATCTGTAGCTATTTTATTAGGGTCTGTGCTCCCTACGAGTCTGTATTGCTAAATGCTGAGAGAATCCTTAATTTTATAAAGCTGTCTGAAATATCGACTCCCATAACAGAAAGCAGTTAGTAAACTTAGTCTGGTGTTCCACCAATAGGTTTTTATTTTTTAAATAGAGATGACTGTTTCAAACAAGTATCAGTGGCCGAAGGAAACTATTTGTATCCTTGGAATTAGAGTTTAGTATAGAAATTCCTAGGTTGCTTTTCTCTCAGGACAAGAGTCTCCGTTGTCTGTGAAGTGCCAGGCACAGCTAGAGTGTTATGGAAAGAACAAATTTAAAAAAATGTGAAATAGCAGCTTGTGTTTCTGTAGCATTGCAGCAACCTGACCCATGTGTTAACCATGTCATTTAATTGATTATTTCAGATTCTGTTAAAAATGATGGTGGAAGGGTATTTGTGCACTGCCAGGCTGGCATCTCCCGCTCAGCAACTATCTGCCTTGCTTATCTCATGAGGACCAACCGAGTCAAACTAGACGAGGCCTTTGAGTTTGTGAAGCAGAGGAGAAGCATAATCTCCCCAAATTTCAGCTTCATGGGGCAGCTACTTCAGTTTGAGTCTCAAGTCCTAGCCCCTAACTGCTCAGCAGAGGCTGGAAGCCCTGCCATGTCTGTATTGGACAGAGGAACATCAACCACCACTGTCTTTAACTTTCCAGTCTCTATCCCTGTACACCCTTCATCCAGTGCTTTAAGCTATCTACAGAGTCCCATCACCACTTCTCCGAGCTGCTGAAGGGTAGATGAAAATGTATTCAGAACACAAAAACTTGACTCTTGTCTAAAAAGTGCAATAACCCTGGGGACAGTGTCTTCAATCATTTTAGTTCACATGGGGTTCCATCCATCCCAGAACAACACATTGTCACAAACAAAGAGGGGCTGATTTGACTCCAGAGAGCTCGTTCTTTCTTGAGTTTGTTGGCATATTTTTGACCAATATCTGGATGTCTACAAAGGAGACAAAGAACACAGAACATTGCTTTCGTCTCCTGAGTTATTTCTCCTTTGTTTGTCAGTTCTAAAAGACTAGTCCTTGTTAAGTAGCATACACACCGGTATTACCATTTCTGGACATTCTAAGCATCAGTGATGCTGTCCCCTTTTATATGAAAGTCCTGTTATTTATTTATTTTTATGTAGATGCATTGTTCTTGCCTTCACAAGCCTGAAGTTTCATTTCTAGAGAAACCAAATACCTCAGTATTTTTTGGGTACTGTAAGCCTGTAAATACACTTAAACTGTTCCTGTTTCCTAAGCACTGACGTGAAAGCACCAGATGAGTGCTTTTTTTTTTAGTTTCCCAGGGTTGTATGTTTGCTGATTTTATTTATGATGTGAAATAATATATTTCTTCTTATGAAAGAAGACATGTTTTTGTTACATGATTATGACTTTTTATACAAATAGAATAAATTATGACATTTCTATTGAAATCTGGATGTATAAAGTCTTATGTTTTCAGGATGTATGGTTAAACTTCACCTAGGCTGTCTCCCAGCTAAGGCTGCAGCGTACAGCACAGGAAAAAAGTCTTGAGTTCAAGTCCTTCTGCTTAACTTTGTGACCGCAAACAAATCACTCAACCCCCTGGTGTCTCAGTCAACCCAGCTGGAAAAATGGGTTTGTGAAAGGGTAGGGACCTCACTGAAAACTAGATTCTGCTTCTGAGCTAAGCTCAACATGAGTATGTAAATGATCAATAAACCTGTGGTTCAAATAGTGGTATAATAGCAACACTCCGTCCCCTGCTTTAATAAATCATAGTATAAACACTCCAGGCCCCCTTCTCAGCAGTGTGAAGTGGTGTTAGCTGCATTGATATCAGGGCTATGCCAATTTCCACCAGCTGAGAAACTGGTAGATGACTAGGAGTCACCCTACTGTGAAACAAAACAGATCCCTTCTTTGAGGACCTTCCTTATTACTTATTTACTCTTCACACATTAAAGGTTAAGTCTAAATTCTGGCCCACCACTGACAATTGGCCCATATTTGTAAAGCTCCCCTTAAGGAGCCTAGTGACTTTCTTGCTCCGAATGTTACTGTTTCCAGCCCAGAATATTTCTATTACCCCAAATGAAATGCCTGCCCTCTTGTGCCATGCATTGTACACAAATCTGGGCATATCTACAATAGGAGATAGTTTAAACAAATTGCACTGTGTTGAGAGCACATTTCATTTCTCACACACTAGGTCAAATTCTGCTCTCTTCCTGCAGATTTGCACAAGCGTGTCTCTATTGACTCCAGGGGAGTTACTCTGCATTTATATGGATGTAACAGAGCAGAAGCTATTTCATTCCGTGCTTTAACAGAGACAGGAATTTTAGCCAATGAATATTCATGCCACCTTGAAGGTAAGACCTACACCTTGAAGGTAAGACCTACAAGAACCTGTAATGTACAATGAAACAGTATGAGATTAGTTGTGCACAGCCCTCTGGGTGGTGTAGCATCAGGCTATCCCACTGGGAATTGTGGGAGAGAGTGTATGCTCAGGACCGCAGTTGCTGTGCCACCCATGTACTTCCCGCTGAGCCCAGGTAATGCTGCAGGTAGAGGGTGGGTATGGGTATTTCCCCACCTGCTTCCCTCTATATTCAGAGTAGTTAATAGCACTAGCAATGCTAGCCTTGTGCTCAGAAGAGTTCCAGAACTGCAACTGTGGCTGGCTTCTTGCACCAACTGGATATGATCAGGCATTGTATCTTTAAAATCCAGTGGATCTAATTCTCCTTCTGGATATTATGCAGCCTCATTGAAGATGGATTTGCACTGATGCAGATACAAGTAGAATTTGACCCTGTCTCTTTACCTGAAATGAAGGCACTTATCATTAAAGTAGACTCTGAAGTCCAAGGTTATGTGTGAGCTCTTACTGAGTATATAATAGCTGCTGTTTGCCTACACAACCAGTGCTGAGCCAGACCCCACATAATTCATTGCTTTGTAAAGCCCTGTGAGATAACTGAAGTGTTAATGTAAATCCATTCTATGTAAAATCCAGTTCTGTTCTCTTGGGAGGCGGTACCCTTGAAAATTAAGATGATTGCACAGCTAGGTCTGAAATTCTCCCAGATGACATATTCCATAGACGCTGCTCTGCCTTCAGGAGTATATATTAGCAATCAATGAGCCACAACCTGTCCCCAAAGGACATAAACAAATGGAACAGCAATAGGGAAGTAAACAAACATCCCTATTCACTGACAACTGAAGCAAGAACCTTTTCCCGCTCCTCCCCACAATTGATTGCATACATGAGCCTCCTACTGGAATTAAATTATCCTCCCCCAGAGCCTCTCCCACTCCCCAAATCCCGGAATGCTACCCACCCCCTTTCCTTGTTCCATGGAAATGAACTTGGAAGGTTTTATTGTTCCATGGAATTACACCCACCAGCACATTCCCTGTAAAATGAGTAAGGCTATTTCTGAATATGTGAGCCTCGTTACACCTGCGGTGATCAGCGGAACAAGAGTTCACCTTCAAAGCAAAGCTTATTCAGTGGAAAAAAACAACCTTGGCTGCGGTACAACTGACAAAACCAAAAAAAGATCCCGCTTATTAATCACAATTCAAACAGGATTCCGCTCCCCATCAGCCTTGGAGGTTTGTTTATATGTTTCTGGGAACAATAAAACTCATTATCTGGCAGTTGGTTGTTTTTACAACCTAAACAGGCACCTGACAGAGGGGCACAAAAAGAGCTGCTTCAGCACAAATCACGTTTCTGAAAAACAAGCCAATTCAAGCTGGTTAAAACTTTCCCTGCAGGGCAAAAAATATATTTCTAGTTCTAAAGGGTTGCAATGTATGCTCATAGTCTTAATCATAGTTATTACAGTAGTGCCTAGGGACCAACCAAGATTGGTTCCCCATTGTGCTAGGTTCTGTACAAACACAGAGTGGTAGACAGGCTCTGCCCCAAAGAAGGGGAAGTCCAAATAGATGAAGAGCTGGGGATACAACATACAAGCAGAGTGTGACAATGACAAACACCATATTAGTGCCACAATTTTGGTAGGAGATGGTGAGGTTTAGTCCAGAGAAGATTAGCTAAACAAAAAGACAAGGGAAGGGAGAAGGGGACAGAGCATTGCAAAGAGGTAGGTGAGGAAGTTAAACGGGTAGGTGTCGAATGAAGGTGAGTGAAGAGACGATGAAAGGGGGGTGGGAGAGGACAGCAGGGGGCTGGAACGAACAGCCAGTTATGAGGGCAGAGAAAGACCAGTTGCAACTGTAGAAAGTGTAATTAATTATGCTCCGTGTTTTATTTGCAGGAGAGGAAGTCAGGGCAATTCAGCCTAACTAAACTTCATTTTGCCAGCTCTAAATGCTCAGGAGATGATTTTGCCCTTCTGCTCCTCTATATATGTTCTGCCTGCTGTGCATTATCATTTGCTCAGTATACTATGACACACTATTTAGCATGGCTCATAGCTTTGAGACCCACCTTCCACTGATTCTCACAATCACAGTCTATGGATTGCATACTGAGAGGTGTTTCTGGGCCTCTCAGGACAAGATCCTATATTTTGTATCGGGCCTTTAATCTCCTAGTGAGCGAGGCACAAAAATGGTGTGTATAACTTTAAGATTATATAAGTTTGTCATTACACAGTTGCCTATGTCCCCATGGAAACAAACTACTAGGAGTTTCCCTTTTGTGAAAAAGGCAGTAACATCACTTCCTGTTGCTGACAAATCAGTTTGTCCTGAAGTGATAAAAAGGCATGTTTAGCGTTTACAGCAGCCGGTTCCAGGCTTTGTTTGTTGCCAAGCAGAACCACAAACGCACATACACGCTGAACGCTGGCCATTTTGTCTACTTCTGAGGGGGACCCCGTGAGATAGATGTGAACATATTCAAGGACCTGAAAAAGCACAGCACAGAAAAAAAGCAGGCAGCCATTCAGTCACAAAATGCACACACCCAACAGGCAACATATAACACAAGCACATAGCACCCAACAAACACAAAACACACAACCAACATACACAGCATACATAACGAACATATAACATACACACCGCACCAGGTCAGATGTAGCTGGGCTAATACCCATGTCCAAAGCTCCTGTCTTCCTTCTATAATCAGCACTTTTAAAGGGAGCTATGTGAATTAGTTCAGTGACTGTCCCACATAAGTAGTTCTTGGTATCAGCCCAGCGGAGACCAGGTTGCATTAGGCCATTAGGTATTTGTTGGAAAGGGAATTACATAATTATGATCACACATGAGGCATCCAGCTCAGCTAGTTAGCACCTGTTTTTTCGTCTGTCTGGCTTCCATACCACAGGCAGGGAAGAGGTAGGTTTTATCTCCAGTGGTTTGAGAATCATTTTCAAACTGAGTTTAAACACAGTTCCAGATAAACCCTTTTCTAGCACAGTTTGGGTGGTTATTGTGAATGAAGCAATACTCTATAAGAACCATGTTCTAGGCTGGGCTGTGTCCTAGTGTGTTAAAAACTGACATTTAAACACAGTTCCTTTCAGCATGATGACCACTGCCCTGATGGATGACTTGGTTAAAGCACAGTTGTCCCCCAACATGGATAAAACACAGTTTGGGTTTATAGCATAGATGGGACTAAGCTCAGTTTATCCCAAACTGTGCTGAAATCTGTGGCTGTAGTAAGGCTAGGAGTATGGTTAAAATGCAGTTCACTCCCATCTACAATACAAGACCAAACTGTGTTGGTCAGCAACTAGGGTGACCAGATGTCCCAATTTTATAGGGACAGTCCCAATTTTTGGGTCTTTTTCTTATATAGGCTCCTATTACCCCCTACCCCTGTCTCGATTTTTCACACTTGCCATCTGGTCACCCTATCAGCAACCATCTTGTAACCAGCCCTCCCTCCACCGCTGTGGTAGTTATTACAGTATAGAAGGGTCAGTGACCATGGAGAGTGGGGCGGGGCAAGACACGAGGTTAGGCTTCAGGACACAGGTAGCCAGGCCAGGTGGTTCTCTCTAGTTCAAGTCAGGAATATAAAAGGCCAAGAGACTTTGTGAGACAAGAGTGAGGGGGACACAGTCCTGAAGACAGAAACAACTAGAGATCAGGCAGCTCAGGGAGGAGCTCAAGCTGGAATTTCATAGGCCAGATGCTCAGCTGGTGTAAATTGACAGTATGACTTCAATAGATGCCAATTTACATGAGCTGAGGACTTGGCTCTATGCTTGTGAGTACGGCTCTGCTTCAGGTCTTTATTACTTGAAATTAAGGGGTGAGTTTTCAGATGATTTTACGTATGAACAGCAAAGTTACCCTGTCTAGAGTCCCACTATGGGTGGGACAAGAGAGGGTAAAGGATGCTTTTCTTTTTAGGCTAAATGCATGAGTTACTAACTCTTGATTATACAGAGGGTAGTTCTAGGGCCAGGTCCTACAGGCATACTCTGAATGGATAGCTTTAGTGCTTTACACAGTCAAGAATGACTTTGTCTTTCTAAAATCACTAACTGGAAACAAAGCAATGAAGGAGTTTCTACTTTATTTCATTTTACAGCATGGGGAAAACCTGCTCTGCCACTTCCAAAGAAGAACCTATTCTGTAGATCAAGAGAGGATTTCCATTTCCAGGGCTGTCCAGCTGGCAAATTTAGGGGACAGAGGTATAAGTATTCAAGGGAGGTTAATGAGCCCCTTGTTCACCCAGGAATACTTCCTCCACCTCTGTGCCCCCATTATGAGTGAGCCTAAGGACAACTGTAGATGCTTGCCCAGTCTCTGTCTGCTCTGGGTATGAGAGGCTGAGGTTAATCTCAGATCCCCTTGAGGATTGCTGAGTTGGCTCTTTTCTGACGGGGTTTTCCTGAATGGATCTCTTAAGACCTTAGATTTGCATGCACTTCCTGATAGACACTGAAATGAGTAGTGCTGGGCTTCCCCTATCTTGACACTGCTAAGATGCAGAAGAGTGAGTGGGAGGCGAAGCCAGTGGCAGCCCACAGCTACATTACAGCTCCTGCTGATGTCACTTGTCCAGAGGGATTGGCGATGAATAGCTTGTGCCATTCAGTGGTGACACCCCCAGCCAAGGCATTCCTTTGGGAATCCTGTCCAGTGCTCCTCAGCTACAACATCCCCTGGTTTCTGGGATCCAGAGTCTCAAGGGTGTAGGATGTATATCAGGATAAGAATGAGGAGACCCTCAAAGATCCAGTGGGGGGCATGGAGAGGATTTTGAAGGATCTCACTGGGCTGTAAAAGGGATCCTCAGTGATTCGTTAGGGAAGTGGAGAGGATTATATAGTGATGATGGAGGGATCTTCAGGAATCCAATAGGCTTATAAAAGGGATCGTGACCTCGGGGATCCATTAGGGAGCTACTCTTCCTCCTCAGCCCCTTGGATGGGCTCTTGCATTCTTTCCATTTCTGAATCCTTGATCTTCCTCCCAACCAAGACAGCTGAGCATAGCCCACCCCAGTAGGTGGTCAGCCACTAGCAGATATGCTGTGGTATCACCTGATGCTCTTCCTCACTGTTATGCCTGGGCCTCTGTCACCTTCTACGGATCCTGGCTTAACTAGGCCCCTGTTTGGCAAACCAGTCTGGGCTTCTGTGAGTAGCACTTTCATCAGTCAACTTATTTCCAATACCCTATCAGACAGGGCCTAGCAGAAGGCCATGGAGAAGGGTACTTTCTCCACAGAATGATGATTACACATTAGGGCATGGGTTCTCAAACTTCATTGCATCCTGATCCCCTTCACACAACAAAAATTACCACACAACCCCAGGAGGAGGGGACCAAAGCCTGAGCCCGCCGAGCGGGCAGGGGAATTGGGGCTCAAAGTTGAAGCCCAAGGGCTTCAGCCCCAGGCAGAGGGCCTATAACCTGAGCCCCATCACCCAGGGCGGAAGCCCTCAGGCTTTGGCTTCGGTCCCAGGTGGTGGGACTCGGGCTTTGGCTTTGGCCCTGGGCCCCAACAAGTCTAAGCCAGCCCTCGCAACCCCACTGACTTTGGGGTCCCAACCCACAGTTTGAGAACCGCTACATTAGGGTGATCCTTGTCATAGCTGTGTTGCCTGCTCCTAAAAATGTAGGCCCCATTTAAAAACTAACTATAACCGAGTCAGGGGATTCAAATACAGTTCAGTTGTCTTCTAACTTTGTCACAACATGCTTAAAAGTGTCTAGGGGCCAAGGATATAGTACAATGGAGTTGATGTAAGCAGGTCCTAACCCACTTCTTTTGCAGTGGGGTCTGTGTAACTGGCTTTGTCAATTTTCCAACTCCCAAGTCTCTGTGTGAGGAGACATCCCAAAGTGCCTTGCACCCCAGGGGAAGGAGACATATTGAAGGATATCCAAAAGCATTACTAGCAGTTGAGACACTATGGGAGAACAGATCAGGTCTTCCCAGGATGCACTGGTACAAGCCCAACTGTATAGCAGGGTAGGTACAGCATGGTTATACCTGGTAAAATGCTACAACATGGACAAGTTGAAACCATATTTGCTGCTGTAAACTGGTCAGAATTCACATTACATGAACATAATTCTCCTTGAGCCCTAGGAGTTTTTGCGTGCTTTGACATTGTACCCCATAATACTTTATAGAAATATGCTTATGAATGTAAATATGACATAACTGGAATATGTTTTATGCTACATATGCCTTGTAACATATCTTTGCAAAGGTTATGTTCTACTGAATGTATTCATCCTATTCATCCTATTCGTATGCATGTATCATTTTTATATCTGAAGTTATAAGCATTGGCTCTATTCTTGTATTTAAAGTGTTTGCTGTAGAAAGCACCTAGGGCAGATTTGGTCAACATTTGTGTTGTGTGAAGGGGTCATTCAAGTCATTGGGAGTACTTGGCCAACAATGGACCTTGATAGACGCCAATCCACATCTGAGCTTTCCTGGGAACGTTCGGGCTAACATGGCGTCGGCCTGTAAAGAACTGAGTCATGCATGGACATGTGGCTTGCCCATCTGACTCCAAAACTCCATCTTGTAGCTGGAATTCTACACAGGGGGAGAGAGGGGTTTCCATCCACAAGAGAGAGACTATATAAGTCCCTGGGGAAAACCCTCCATTTTGTCTTCAGCTGGCTCAAGAGATAGCCTCTCCACCCCAAGGATGCCTGAAAGAAACTGGAACAAAGGCCAGTAACTACAGGGGTGTGAGTGATTGCTGGACCCAGACTAGAAGCAGGCTAGTCTGTCAAAGAAGCTTCTTAGAACATCTCTGAGAGTGAGATTTACCTGCATTCAGTTTCCTACTGTATTAGGCTTAGACTTGCGTGTTTTATTTTATTTTGTTTGGTAATTCACTTTGTTCTGTCTGTTATTACTTGGAACCACTTAAATCCTACTTTTTGTATTTAATGAACTCCCTTTTTACTTATTAATTAACCCAGAGTAAGTATTAATACCTGGGGGGCAAACAGCTGTGCATTTCTCTCCATCAGTGTTATAGAGGGTGAACAATTTATGAGTTTACCCTGTATAAGCTTTATACAGGGTAAAATGGATTTATTTGGGGTTTGGACCCCATTGGGAGCTGAGTATCTGAGTGCTGGAGACAGGAACACTTCTTAAGCTGTTTTCAGTTAAGCCTGCAGCTTTTGGGGGACGTGGTTCAGACTTGGTTCTGTGTTTGCAGCAGGCATGTGTGTCTGGCTCAAACAAGGCAAGGTACTGAGGTCCCAAGCTGGCGGGGAAAACGGGCTCAGAGGTAGTCTAGGCACATAAGGTGGCCGTCCCAAAGTGGTTTCTGTGATCCAACCCGTCACACGCGTCTCCCCCTGGACCCTCTCTAGAACCCAGCTATCCAACTGTGTTGCTGTAGCACATTACACAATAATCCCCACTCCCTTCTACTGATCAGGAGTGGACTGCAAGGACAGAAGCACTTTCAAAGGCAGAAACACTCTTTCAGCCTTTATTTTTTGGCTGTTGTCATTCCCTTCACACTGATCACTGTCTCCAGATGCCAGTGGCCACCTCATTACAGAGCTAACCCCAACTTTCAGCACCTTTTCTTCTTCTTCTTCTTCTTTTTGTTGAGACTTGTCCATGGAAGCCAAAGCCAGATGGTCTTTTTATAACCTCCTTTCATTACACTGTTTACTGCTTCTCTTCCAAACTCCAGGGATGGTTTACGTCAGGGCCCTACATTTGGGCTCCTTGTACTTTTATTCCACGCTAATGCATTCCTTAAGCTCTCGGAATGTGAAATGCAATGTGAGCTGGTTGAAGGTGGGGGAAGGGGAGCAGACTATGGGAGGGAGGAGGGGATCAGAGAAGAAGGATGCTAACCAGCATGTAGCCCTCTGTGTACCAGCAGCTAATTGGTGCAATGGAGAGCACTATGGTCATTTATGGCATTGTGTTTGTGGCAGGCCTGCTCATTGGGGTAGGCCCATCCGTCCATCCACACAGACAGCAGAGTGAATTAATGGCACTGAGGGCTACACACTGAGCTATTTTTAATAGGCTTGGGCTGGATCCCAAGGATGGTTCACTCTATTTCTGGTGCAAAATGATCTTCCTGGAAGATGTGGACATTTTTATTGTGAAATGCATGATTTTTGGTTTCAAGTCAACTAAAGAGAGAAAGCAGTAGGACAAAGGCGGAGGAAAGGCAACTAAACAGGAGGGGAGTGTTAAGGGGTGTCAGGGGATATTAATGACTTGGAAGGGGGAGTGTGCTCTGCCTCCATTGAATGGTCATTGCCAATTTTACACTCACTCATCAGGAATTAAAGAAGACAAGGTTTCATTTTACAGATGGGGGTTTACTGAGGGCACTGGAGGGCTGTGCCTTTGCTTGAAATAGAAAGCAGGGGAGTTTTAAATTCTTAAACATTTAAAAAGGGAAAAACAATGATGGAGGTAAATGCAGGGCTGCTAGGTTACCAGCTGCCATCACCCACTCTGGACCCACCTCTCACTCCAAATCAAGTGGCTCTGAAAAGCAGCAAAACACCTTCCTTCTCCCTGGAAGAAGAATGAAGCAACAACGGTTATTATTTGTGTTTCAGCAGCATCTAGAAGCCCTGGCTGAGATTGGAGTTCCACTGTGTTAGGTGCTGTACATTCACACAGTAGAAGATCATTCTCCTTTGGCTCCCAGATGAGTCCTAGGCCATTGTACACCAAGGGCCAAGCAGTCAAATGTGGACATCTATACTGCAGGTCAAAAAGTTGCATGTGCACCCACTACATACCTGAAACCCCCATTTATCTGAGTTTTGCCAGTGCAAACAATATGCCTACGTTTGAAAATGTGACTATAGTTTTTAACATCCTCTCAGCACAAGTGGGCAGACAGCCACACAGACTTTACAGAAAACCAGACAATCAGATGAATAGGTTGTTTCTTTAAAACACACAGGAGTTCACCATTCTCATTTCTAATTTTATGATCATTTGTACAGGATAACGTCCCTTACCTCCATTACATGAGCTATTCCTTGTCTGCAGTAACAAGCAGGATCTCAATGCCTGCAGTACTAAACCCTGATGTTTTTTGGAGGAAAGTTTAGTGTTTTGAAGCTGGAAGAAAAATTTCTACTTTGTGACTTCTGATCAGGACTGATTTAATACTGTCTATAAAGAGCTGACTCAAGGAGCTAGACTACAGCATACTTCCCTTCCCCCTCCTATCAATCCACACAAGAAAGGAGTGAGTAATAACACTGACAGAGGGATCTTGATCTGTCCAATTAGTAGATGCGGACCAGTAGATTCAGTGTGCGTCTTGGGCTGGAATTTCCTACTGACTGTGCCGTGTTACTAATGCCAGCAGATATAGAGATACATATAGATTCATATATTTTTAAGGCCTGAAGAGACCATTCTGAATTATCATCTGGTCTGACCTCCTGCATAATACAAACCATATTTCTGGTGGAACTAAAGCATATTTTTTAGAAAGGCATCCAACTTGATTTAAAGACTTCAAGTGATTGAGAAATAGAGTATCATCATCATCATCGTTATTTGTATTCCAAGAGAGTGACGTGTGGGCTGGTGGACAGAGTAGGAGACTGGCAGGTTCTCTTTATGGCTCTATTTGACTTTGTTACCTTTTGTGTCTCAGTTTGACTTTGACTTTGTGTCTCAGTTTACCTCTCTGTAAAATGAGGATGACACTGACCAGATAACAACAGGAGTATTATGAGGTTTAATTAATGAATGTTTATAAAAGTACTTATAGAAGTTTCATCCAAGTACTCATGGAGGAAAGGCAATACAGGACATATTATTATGATATAGTGAGCTGGTAACAAGCAGAGCATACTGCACTGGCAGAATACAAATCTACCAGTCCTTTTCCAATGGAATATGCAAAAGTACCATTGGTCTAACTCTGCTCCTATTGAAATCAGTGGGAGTTTTCCCATTTACTTCAGTGGCAACCTTTGGACCAATGCTGAATGCTTTCGAAAATTTCATCCATAAGGTTGTCTATAAATCAGTGTTGTAGCTGGATCCCATCAGATAAGATATTGCAAGGGCTGGAAACATTCCCTAGCAGCTTCATTTCCAGAGTTAACAATATTTATTAATAATATTAATACTCCACACTATACAGAATTCAGTCATTCCTCACAATCCCTTGTGGGGAAGGGAAGTATTATTATTCCCATTTTGCACATAGGGAAAGTGAGACCTAGAGAGATTATGATTTATCCAAGGCCACAGAGGGAGTCATAGTGGGATTAAAACTTAGAACTTTTGGTTCTTAGGCCTGTGCATGGACCAGTATGGGTATGTCTACACAGCCTGCGGCAGCAAGCCTCCAGCCAGGGTTACCAGACTTGGGTTAGCGGGGCTGGCACTAGCAGTCTCAAAATAGCTGTGTAGACAGCACTCTGAAATTTGGCTCAGGCTGGAGTTCGGGCTCTGAAGCCTTGGGAAGGGATTGGACTTAAGAGCCTGAATTTCAGTCCAAGCTGCAATTTCAAAGCACTGTTTTCACAGCTATTTTGAGAGCACTAGTACGAGCCCCACAAGCCCAAGTCTGCCGACCTGGGCTGGGAGGCTTACTGCTGTTGGCTGTGTAGACTTAGCCTTAGGGTACGTCTACACAGCCAAGCTCGGACCCAGGTGTTTGGATGGCCTTGGACTTGTGCAGCTAGGGCCCGAGCAACCACCATGCAACAACATCCACGCTGCTATTTTTAGTGGCCAAGCTGAGTTAGTTCAAGTTTGTCCCTGCGCTGGGAATCTCACCTCCCAGCTGCAGGGTACATAAACCAATACAGTTCACTGTTCAGTTCAGCACAGTGGCCCTTTAATGAGGGAGTGCTGCATTTCTGAATGGCATGGAAGAGGCCCTTGTCAACAGCCAAGTATTTTTATTTCTCAGAAAATTCAGTAAGGTCACTTTGCTGCTCAAGATCAAAGCTACACACAGATTTGCAGAGGGCTGCCCTTGTAAAATGGTTCCTTTTATGGGGATGGATGAGTGATCAAAGACGTGTTTCCTAGGCAGCAGGTTTCCTTTGTCTTTTGCATCCAGCTGAAGTGGAGCTTCTTGTGATATGTTCCCCCAACCCAGGCACAGCCCCGCCCTGGCAGCATGAAAGGTTAATGGCCATTGAGGGCCAGTATCTCCTTGGAGAGCATGTACTCTCTTTCTCAACCTTTTCCAACTTACACCAACTTTTTCACCACTTATTCAGTGCCTTCGGCACAGAATTGCTTGGAGCAAATGCTGCTGAGTCCCAGTAAAGGTGAGGGCCTCATTTCTCTCCCATTCTTACAGTGTTTTAACAAACATAGTGTCTCTTTGTATCTGAGCTTCTGAAGTTCATGCCAAGTTTTGCCCAAGCCTTGCCCAGGAATAAAATCAGCCATTGTTGCTCTTTGAACAGATCCCTGTCTTTGTTTCCTCGTATCGTATGATCGGCTCACTCTTCTAAAAGGCCTTTTAGCCATTGGCACATATTGGGCCTGATTCTCCACTGCCTTCCCCTTTGTGTTGTGATTTGCACTTGTGAAAAGTAGGTGTAAGACACAACCAAGTCAGAACACTCTACTTGACAATAGTGATGGTAGCACTTTGCACTCCCTATGCATATGTAAAAATGCCTACAAAGGGGCACGGCATGGGAGAATCAGGCCCACTGTATAAGTGCTCTACCTATGTGCAGTTATTTTAGTTCTAGAGCCGCCCACCCCCCTTTTCCCCAGCTGCCAATGCACGCCAGTCCGTAGCATCCCCACTTATTCTAGTCTTGGACCATCACACACCTCTTCCAGTGTACCTCAGTCTGACCTGCACATCCCCCTATTATTCAAATCCTGAGCCTACCTCTCATTTTTTGTCACTCCCCCCATCCTGGAGACCTACTGGCTGATGAGTACTGCACAAGATCTCTTGCAAGCTGCTCTAGACACAGTGTTTCTCAAATGTGGCCACCGTCACCCCGTGCAGCCACCAGGGCCTTTCCTTCCGGCCACAGCCATTTGGGCTGTGATGGGGAGGGGCGCAAAACAGTGGCCCCTCTTCCAGGGCCATCAGCAGTGGCTGGGCCCTGCCCCCCTCCAGAGAGAAAAACTCTGGAGGTGCAGGCAGCTGGTAAATTCCTCACTTTCCCAGGGGTAGGGATTGCAGGCTTCGGACACAGGGCTTTGGGCTCTGTCCACGCGGTGGCAGGCTCAGGTTCCAGCCTCTGGCCCCAGGCTCACCACCCCCGGCATCGTCCCTGGGCCCCGCTGCCTCCCTACCCACCTCCCCATTCAGACTTAAACTTGTCCCAGGGCTTGCCGAGGCTGAGTAAGTCTGCTGTGAAAAGTGATATTAACAAACATACAAATATTACTTTTCACAGCAGAAGACTTACCAGCTAGCAAGTCTTAGAAGAAAAAAAATGTAACCAAAAAAGCAAAAGAAACAACAACAAAAAGACAAGAACATGCAAAGCACCTTATTTGTGTTTCTATTCTGTTTAGGTCCAGTAAAGAATAGAGACAAGTGTAAATTATTTTTATTACTGAGTCTAAAAAAACAACCTACATAAATAAATTACAATGATTTGGACATGTATATGTGCATATTTATTTGTTTTTCCTAACATTAATTAAGTATTTTAGGAAAAATTGTCAGCACGGCCACTAGCAAGAGTTGGTGGCTGCACTCTGAGGCCACCAAAAAATTTGTTCTGAGAACCCCTGCTAGAGATACTTCCCTGATGACTCTTCTTGTAGGGATTTTCTTGTGAAAAGCTTGGCTTTTTCTTTCAAACCAGTAATGGGTGAAAAAATGTCTCTTGAGAGATGTAATGATTCTCCAGGAACAGTGACCCGGATGGCTCAGTTTGATCAGCCTCCAGGGAGTGGCTATTGCCAACTGTACAGTCACTTGTCAGGAATGAAGGGGCCGTGGTTGTGTTTACAGACACACTCCACTGTTTGTCCAGTTGCCTGGTAGATGCTGTGGTATGTTTATCCCTTCCCAGGCCGTGTGAATTGCTGCTGCGTCTTGCTCTGGAGTTCAAATAGGGTCCAGCAGTAATGTCCAGAGCTCATGCACTAAAATAAGCTCTTGCTGCGCTACCCGCTTGATCTGTTAACTGGTTAGCAAAGGCCTTTCCTGCTGCATGAGGGAGTGGCCACAGGTTGGAGAGCCAACATGGGGAGCAGCAGCAATGGGGGAGTGACCCAAGGGGATGGGTGCTGCCATGGGGGAGTACTCAATGAATCTGCCTGCCCAGGTGTTTCTAACCTGCTCATTGCTGGGATATCTGAGCAAGGTGTCTCACCCCCATAGCACCATTTCATTTGCCCAGCGGAGCTGTGGGTGTGTGGTGACCTCTCGGCTATAGATACTTGCTTTTTGGGGTAGAGACTGTATCTTTTCACGTGTCTGTACCGTGCCCATCACAAGGGGTGCCCAATCCTGACTGGGTGCTACTGTAATGTTTTACATAATGATAATAATATAGTGACATTCACCAGGGCTCTGCCCCACATGGGCAAAATGAAGATGCTCATTTGGGAAAATAAAGCATAGTGAGTAAAAGAGAAATGGGAACAAATTGGTGGTATGCAGCTGTCAAATAGAAGAAGGGAAACTACTTCACTAAGGCCTCGTTTTCACTTGAAAAGACTTGCGGTTATAGCTTATACCAGTAGAGGTACACTGGAAATCCCCTAGTGCAGCTTATACCATCAAGACGTTCTTTTACAAGGATAGCTTAAACCAGTTTCCTGAATGGAATAAATCTGAGTCACATCCTATGGTAAGTGGTACTGAAGCCCGTCCATGAGCACTCATGGTTCATTCATTTATGCTTGCTCTCCACCATGGGAAGTACTGGAGGCTTCTTCTTCAACCCTTGTTGCTTTCTCCTGCATAATTCCTTGCCAGCTCGTGTGCAGTAGAGACATCTGGAGCCCTCCTTACCCTTCTGGGAATACACACTCCTTCAGATGAGCAGGTGACAGAGAGACTGATCTTTCAAGCCATGGATGTGTCTCTGCTTCTGGATATTCAAGCCACAGGAGAAGATCCTTTGCTAACACCTGCTGGATTTACACCCCAACACAATCACCACACATGGGAACCAGCTGGTCCTTTCTGCCTCACAGAGATGTAACGCTGCAAGAGCTGTGTGGCTTGGAAGCTAATCGCTTTAGCCAGTAATCAGCCTGTACTCGGTGACCCGCTGCCATTGTTCCATTCACTTTCCTCTCCTCCTGTTTCTGAAAGGAGGGATTGTTTACGTGAGGTCAAGAAAACAGGATCTAGCGTGAAGGAGGGTGAGAACCTGAAGGGCAGCTTGAGCCTTCCTGCCTGGGCTTCTTTCAGGGAGCTGATGACGTTAATATCTCAGGAAGGAACACAGTGTTCCTGAAGGGAGCTGGAGACATTCCATTCATAACTAAGCAAGGATCTGGCACGTCGCCCCTCTCCACCTCGCCCCCCGTTCATCACATAAGCCAGTTTCCAGGAGAGTCCCACAGGGAGCTGAGGCTATTATTGAAACCCATTTCCATGGCAGATTTCCAGATTTATATTTATTTTCACATGAAACAGGGAAGCAAACGCTTCCCAAAAGTGTCCAGCTGGCAACCTTTGCACTTGCTGTACTTTTCCAGTGCATTCAGGGCCCATCAGCACAGGGTATGCTATGTGCATGGAACAGGAGATTGTTTTTCTGGTGTCAATGAGGGTGCCCTGTGGCCCCTCAAGTCTCAGGAAGCAGAAGGGGGGGATCTCAGTGGGCTAGTGCTCACTGACATAAAATTCCCTTGGATTCCAGGCTCCCAACAGGCGAAAGGGAGAAGTGCCAATCGCATTGTGCCTTCAAACCCCCTTATGTTTCATATTCTATCTTGAGGCCAAGCATGAGGCTAGGAACCAGGAGCTTGAGTCGGGCATTGACTTACTCAGTCACCTTGGGCAAGTCATTTTAACCTCTCAGTACCTTGGTTTTCCCATGTCTAGAATGGAGAAAAAGATCCTTACCTACTTCACTGGGGCTGTATTAAATAGCTAGTGCTTGTGTAGCACTTGGGAAATATAACATGTTATATAGGATAATTATCTGTCTGTTGCATTTTGCTCTGTCCTTTCTAGCAACAGTTGGCTCTGTACCCTCAAGCCCTCTTAGGACACACCTCATGGAGATGCCAATAATGTTTTTGTTAATGCTATTTCTGCTATTATTTCAAAGCTTCAACAAAAGGGAACAGGTGGTGAGTGCATACGCTCCTCTCCTCCTTCCAGACCTGCTTTCTGAGCCCTGGCCTGTGACAGGTACAGAGCCAGCCTTGCCTAAACACTGCAGCCTAACAATGCAGTGCAGTAAAGCACCAAAGAATTTTAGATTGATCAGTGGGTGTATGTGTAGATTATACTGCTTCAGATTGATGCATCTCTGAGCTGTCTGCAGGCTTCTGCCCAAGAAATGGATTCCAGGCCCTTGAGAAGTACAGTGTTTGAGAGACAGAAACTGAAAGCTTGGAGTGAATTAGTCATCCCTGTACCCTAGTAACGCTGGCAAAAAACAGTCTCAAACACAACAGAGCTGAGTGTTTGTGCAATCCCAGCAAGGCTCTTGGGTAGCAGCTGCCGCAAACCCTGCACTTCTCCTTATAAAGAGGGATCTGGCAAAAGGAGGAAGGGGAATAAAGCTCCTTATATATCAGCAGTGTGAAAGGAGCCCTCAAAAAACCCTCGTGCCCCATTTCCCAGTGACATCACTCTCCGTCAAAATACAAGGCTCATACATTTGGGGCTGGGATGGTAGATGGGCCTGCCAGGAGCTGGAGAGTGCATGAGGATTTAATAATGATCCCTGGGCACCTTTCCCCCACCAGATCAGGTCTTTCACTCCTGAGTGGGAGCCACATAGGTCAGAACAGCTACAGCAGGGGGAGGACTATCAAGATTTTGCCACACACAAACCTGAGTGAGGTACATGGCCTCTGATCTGCTCCAGATCAGCATTTCTAGGGCAAGGGAGAGATCAGTCTCCAAGTTTTGTTCAGTCCTTGACCTTTCTGCTGAGACTTCCAACAAAGGATGTGGAAAATGGACTGAGAAGCCAAACTCCACTCACCAGGGCCACTGAATGCTGTTGGATGTAGAGGACGCCCTAGGGATGTAGAGGACGCCCTGAGGTGACTCCGGGATGAAAGGTGCAGTATCCCACTTCCAGTCCCCTGACACATCCAGCCTCCCTGGTGTCAGATCCCTGAGATTAGTATTAAAATAGGGGTCCATGCTCCTTGTTTATTACCAACCTTTTTGGATGAAAGGCCAAATTCACTCAGAATGCTGCACACCTTCTATCTGAGGATCCCAAAGCACCATACATTCATTCTCAAAGCCACCTGTGACATAGGCCAGGATTATTATTGCCATTTTAGAGAGGGATTTTAGGTGACTTGCCCGCACCGTGATTCAGTCAGAGATGGGAATAGAACCCTGAATAAGGTATCCTCCGTTAGCTGCTATAAAACACTCTGTCCTTTCAAGGGGCTTTTGTTATCCTGCTTTTCAGTTACAGCTGGGACCACATCAAAATTCAGGGTCCAAACAAGCACTCAGACAACAGGAAAGGTCCACTGGGCTCCAATCTGTGGCCAGAACCTTCTTCACAAAATCAGAAACCTTTGCAGTCTGAATCCATTGTTGTGCTTTCCTCGTTTGGTCTCCTCTCTGCCTTGCTAGCTGTGGGGGAGGGTGGGGGAATGTGAGAGTCTGGCTGGAGCATGCACTCATTGGCCAAGAAGGAACTCGGCGGAGAAGCTCTCTGGAACGCCTGCAGCCCGATTTAACCAGTTCCAGATTTGCACAGCTCACGTCAGTGCCTGAAATGAGAACTGGGCCTCACTTAACCACAGCAAAACATAGCAACAGCATAGCAGCGCTGGCAGCGGCACAGGAACCTGTTTTTCAGGGCTGTCATAAGTGAAGCAAGTGGCCAGGCTTTGGGGAACTTAAGGCTGGCTCAGGGTAATGCTACAGATGCTGTGGGGGTGGGATGGTAACTCGGCATCCCAGAGGCTGCTGAACTGGTGCCATTCAGATGTATAGGGAAGTGCAGACCCTGATGCATCACAAAGCCCAGCTGCACAGTGGGGTTTGAAGTGAGAATGGCCAAGGATGGGGTCAGTGGATCCCCTGCTGCATGGATCCACTGGGCACTGCCCCCTTGCAGAAATGTTGAGGCTATGCAGGGTCTCAACAGCTGCTCCATGGTATGGAGACCCCAGTCTACAGAATCTACCTACACTGCACCACTCAGGCTTGGCTCAGGGACATAGTTTATATCTCTGCATCCAGGACTCCTGGAGATTTGAGGCATCTACTGTGCCTTTTAGAATGTCAGAGGATTAGATGGGCTGAGAAGGGGGCTAGTTCCCCCCACCCACAGTGGAAGGTCCCACGTTAGCTAGAGGATTCTGACATGATATTAACTGTTCCAGTGGGTCTGAAGTAAACTCCTGCACTAAGCCCCTGTGAGTTATGGGGCTGCTCAAAACAAGATCCATACTTCACAGTTGGTCCCTAACTCCATAATAGGCCAAACCAACCCATGGATGTGAACACTCTGAGCTGAGAAAGTTCAGTTCTGGATTGTCCAGGCCCATTTCTCAAATTAATATGTACGGGGGTCCTTCCATCAGCGGGTGGCTTCTCCTCTCACCCTCTCAAATGCTCCTGAGATAACAATGCTGGGCCTGACTCCATTGGTCAGTACAAACCAGCCTGGGGATGCACCTGCAGTTTGCTGAGTTCCTGTGCAGGAGAACTGAGGCTCAGAGGCAGGTGAGGGATCCTCAGTGGTGCAAGTAGAAATCATTTCTTGCAGGTACTGCACTCATGGGAGGGACATGGGGGGGCACTTCCAATGTGACCTTCCCATGTGCCCCTCCATGTGACTCCGCTCTGCCCTGCCCTCAGCTGGGGGCCCCCACACTCTCCCATCCCTGTTGATACCCCTCTTTGTATATACAAACATCAACATGCTTAACTACTCACTTTCCCCCAATATGTAGTATTCAGTCTGTTTATATGGAATACGGAAGTTGTGTGAGGAGCCATTTCAGCTTACGTATTGTGATGGGTTGGATCACAGAAACTCTCTTGGGACTGCTAACTGATGTGCTGAGACTACCTCTGAGTAGGGTGACCAGACGTCCCGAGGGTGACGGGAGAGGGGTTTTTTTTGCTCAACAACTCCGGTGGGAGGGGTTTCCCCGCCCCTCGGACAAGTCCTGATTTTTAGGTTCCCGCATCTGGTCACCCTACCTCTGAGCCCATTTTCCCTGGCAGCTTGGGACTTCAGAACCCTGCCTGGTTGTGCCAGACACACTAGCCTGCTACAAACACAGACCCAGGTCTGAACTACGTCCCACAAGCTGCAGGCTTAACTGAAAACAGCTTAAGAGGTGTTCCTGTCTCCAACACTCAGATGCTCAGGTCCCAGTGGGGTCCAAACCCCAAATAAATCTGTTTTACCCTGTAAAAGCTTATACAGGGTAAACTCACAAATTGTTCACCCTCTATAACACTGATGGAGAGATATGCACAGCTGTCCCCCTCCCCCCCAGGTATTAATATATACTCTGGGTTAATTAAGAAGTTAAAAGGGATTTTATTAAATACAAAAAGTGGGATTTAAGTGGTTCCAAGTAATAACAGACAGAAAAAAATGAATTACCAAACAAAATAAAATAAAACATGCAAGTCTATGCCTAATACAGTAGGAAACTAAATGTAGGTAAATCTCACCCTCAAAGATGTTCCAATAGGCTTCTTTGACAGATTAGCCTCCTTCTAGTCTGGGTCCAGCAATCACTCACACCCCTGTAGTTACTGGCCTTTGTTCCAGTTTCTTTCAGGCATCCTTGGGGTAGAGAGGCTATCTCTTGAGCCAGCTGAAGACAAAATGGAGCTGACCAACTGCTTCACTGAGGCTACTTAAAATTAAAGAAGTACATAGCCAATATTCATAACTTTGAATACAAAAATGATACATGCATACAAATAGGATTAATATATCCAGTAGATCATAACCTTTGCAGAGCTATGTTACATGGCATATCTAGCACAAAACATATTCCAGTTATGTCATATTTACACTCATAAGCATATTTCTATAAAGAATTATGGGGTATACGTATGACTTACTAAAAGGCAAATTTTAAGTAGAACTGTATCCTAAACTGCTTTATGGTATTGTACCCAAACATTGCATTTCAATGGGGGATTCAACTTCATTTATAGGAACAGAACAGACTCCTGAAATTCTTACCAGTCCACAATAGTGGTCCATAGTCATGCAGATAGTCCCATTGTCTTCAATGGGATTGATCAAATGATTAAGGGTTTACAGGATTAGGTTCAAAATTTGTAAATTGTTCTGGATTAAACTGACAATGCCTAAGATGTCAGATAAGAAGGAGCTTCGTGGGCAGATGTGTGATAGTCTTAGCTCCGTTGCTAAGATAAGGAACATATTTTCAGCAAAGTTCTTGGCAGATTCCTGAGGCAGCTGGCTGGTTTAAGGCTGTCAGTGTCTGGCATTATAATCTTCACTTATAGTTCTCTCACCCACAAAGCTGGAAAATGAGGCATTTGTTTTCTTTGTTTTGCTGCTCCAGTTCCAGTTAACAAAATGCATGTTAGACTAGTTTATCTGCAAAGAAGAATTTTAGGTACACTGGGGACAACACCTGATTCCTGTCAGGTTGCAGAACTGTGCTGACATCAGAATCCAAACATCCTCTGGTCAGTGCAAGCAAAGGCATTCCTCTATAGGGTGACCAGACAGCAAATATGAAAAATCAGCACAGGGGGTGGGGTGTAATAGGAGCCTATATAAGAAAAAGACCCCAAAATCGGGACTGTCCCTATAAAATCAGGACATCTGGTCACCCTATTCCTCTAATGATTTGGACTTGATGTGATGCAGTATGGATGTCATGGATAATTCAGACCAATGGGGAGAAACAGAATCAAAAACACTGTTTAAACCTCTGTCCCCCCCGACCCTCCACCCTTGAGGATGCCTGACCAATGTAACAGCACAATACATATGCTAACAAACTTAAACAAAGCCTTGGTTTAAGTTTGTTAGCATATGTATTGTGCAGTTAAAGCCATATAAAGAATGAATGTCCTCCCAAGCTGTGTTCTGCTCCTTTAAGGAGTAAAGTGCAGCCCCTCCCCCCAGAGTGGAGGGCTAGCCCCAAGTCTTTCTGGTACCCTGTACCCACTAAAAATCTTTTGCCGGTACTGCTTACTGGAGGGTACCGCCTCCAGAATGGTCTCCAGCAGAAGTGGAACTAGCCCCCTGGGCAATGCAGACCTGTGAGGACATAGGCCCAGGTCCTCAAAAGTATTTAGGCTCCTAACTTCCATTGATTTCAGCATGTCGGGAAATCCAGGCCACTGTAAGGGAACTGTTCAATTGCTTAGTCTAGCACTTCGCCTCCACCAGAGATACTGATGGAAACCAACATTCTGCTCTGTCCTAACTCACTGTGCAATGCTCTTCAGGGCAGGGAGAGGGGTTTAGGGATTCCTGACTCTACAGATGATCAGCTGACGCTCTGCAGCGAGAGTCAGAGTATCATATCATAGCTGCACAGCCACAACTGTTATTAATGGTTATAAAAAGAGTCATTCCTTTTAAAAATCCACAGTCACACCTTGGCTCTGTGGCCCCCTGTGGACATGATATCCCAGGCTGGTTACATGCTGCAGGATGCAGTGTTTCCATTTATTGCTTCTAAATTGACAGCCATTTATAACTTCCACAAGAATCATGTGATTCTTGTATTATGGGACAGCACAAAGAGTGGGATGGATCAGCTTTCACTTTTTACCTCACCTCAAATACCTCAATCACACTCCACCTAGTTCCTCCCCTTTCCATGCTAAACAATCATAGTTTGTGTCATTCCTCATCATATGTAGCTTTTGGCCATACAGCTAACTACCTATGTGGCTTTTCTCTGGATGCAAGTTCCAGAAGAGGTTTGTTTCAATAGTGACTATTTTGTGTCACCAAAGAGCCCCACCCTGCCAGCTGTGACATGTTCCTGTCCCCTGGATACCAGGAAATGGATAGTCAGACGACGCAGGGACTTACGATTCAGGAAAGTATTGGCTTTCAAACCAAAAACCTACAGGCAGGCACAGGGCCTGTGGAAATAGTTCCTGAGGAGAGATCTGTTACTGCTCACCATTGTGTATTATGGACTTCTGTGCATGCCATTGCGTGGAATGGTAGGACAAAGATTTCCTACATCCTGATGGCCTGTGTTCATGGGAGACTGTGTGATCTAGTGGGCAGGGCACTGGACTGGGAGTCAGGAGATTTTAGTTCTTATCCTCACTTTGCACCCCACCCTTTGTCTGTCCTATCTATTTAGATTGTAAACACTTTGGGACAGGGACTCAGTGCTCTCACTATGAGTTTGGCTGGCACAACAGACTCTGATCTCAGCTGGGGCCTCTATGTGCTGCAATAATAATACTAATTAATAATAATCACCGAATCACTGAACTGTCGGTCCTTCATCAGTTGAGACTGAGCCAATCACAACACATCTTCCAATCTTCTCTTGCTCTGGCCATCCTTCACCATGCTTGTCCATATCTCCTTGTTAAGAAGTCGACCCACCTCTTTGGAGGCCGACCAGGTGGCCGTTTCCATTCTCGCAGATACCACTCGCATACAGCTGCAGTCCATCTATTGTCGCTGAGTCGGACCACATGTCCTGCCCACCGCATTTTACTGAGCCTGCTTTCAACAACAACGTCTCGCACTCCAGACTGCTGCCTAATTGTTTCGTTGGGGATGTGATCACGGAGAGAAATGCCCAAAAGTGTTCGTTCCATTGCCCTCTGTGTGACAGACAGTTGATGTTCTTCAATCTTCGTCAGCGACCATGTTTCGCTGCCATATAGCATCGCTGGAAGCACGGTCGAGTTAAAAAGATTCACACAAGTTGTTTTGTTGATCTTTCCTTGGAGGATGTCCCTGACACCGTTGAATGCGCAGCATCCAGCTTCTTTTCTGCATGATAGTTCGCCTCTCTGATCATGGCGCATGTTGACTTCCTGGCCCAAATAAATGTATTTGTCAGCCTCTTGGATCAGCTCTCCTCCAAGAGTTAATTGGGTTCTTGGCAGAACCTCTGATCTCATGTATTTCGTTTTCGACCGGTTCATTTTTAATCCGACTTGACTACTTTTTGCGTTCAGTTCTTTAATCATTCTCTCAAACTTGATTGTATTTTCGACTATCAGCACTATATTATCAGCGAACCTGAGATGGCTTAGCTGCTCGCCATAGATGTTAATCCCGCCTTTCAAGTCTGCTTGTCAAAAAACCGATTTGAGACAGGCTGCAAATAATTTTGGTGAAACTGTGTCTCCTTGTTTCACACCTTTCTCAATGGGGATTCGGAGGGCAGTATCGAACAGCGATATATCTGTGCTGCAGCCAGAGTTCGCTTCCTTTAATAATGTGATATATTTCGCGCTGATGCCCTGTTCTGAAAGAGCTTCAAGAACTGCACTGATCTCCACACTGTCGAACGCTTTCTCGTAGTCCATGAAGGCAATGCACAAAGGGAACTTGTATTCCCTTGAATGCTCTAGTAGTTGGTTTAGAGTGAAGATGTGGTCCATTGTGCTATAACTCCTTTGAAAACCAGCCTGCTCTCTGGGCTGCTGTTCATCCAGATTTTGCGACTGTCAATTTGTTATTATTTTGGTGAACAACTTACAGATGCGAGAAAGCAGGCAGATCGGGTGATAGTTCTTTAGATTTTCTCGATTGCCTTTCTTATGCAGCAAGATGGTATTGGACTCTTTCCAACTGGACGGTATCTTCTGAATTTCCAGGTATTGGCTGAACCTTTGGGCTAGAGCTTTCCAGAGTTCCTGACCTCCTGCCTTAAGCACTTCTGCTATCAGACCGTCCTTGCCTGGAGCCTTCCCCTATTTCATTTGATGGACTGCGTGACGGACTTCGTTAATGAGAACCGGGAGTATGTGTTCATCCGTTTCTTGGAGTGATGGCATTGGGATGTCTATGCGGGATGCAAACAGCTGGGTATAGAAATCTCTGCAGATTGCCTCCATCTCTGTTTGATCGGTTATTGATTCTCCGTCCCTGTTCTTCAAAGTTGATAATGATGACCTGTACAGCACCAGTCCCCGTTTGCATTTTCCGAGACTTTTACGATCTTCAGCAGCCCTTAGGAGTTTTTCAGTTCAACATTTCTCAAAGTCTTCCTTCAACTTCATTCGTATGAGCTTGCAGAGAAGGGGGTACTCAAGCCTGTCACTGCAAATTCTTCTTCTAATAATAATAATAAATAATTTAATGATAATAAATAATTAAGAAAGCTGCTTTCCAGAAAGAAAGGAGATATCCAATATCTCCAGAAAACTTCAGCTGAAACTGAATCAAGCTCCCTTCTTTTGGTCTCGCAGGGAAAGGTGTGCTGTCCTGGTGGAAGATAAAAGATCCACAGACCCATTTTGAGTAGAGCCAGGGTAATTCAGGTGTCCCAGTCAGTTAATATTATTATTTATATTGTGCTAGCACCTGGGAGCCCAGTCGTGGACCAGGACCCCCTTGTGCACAGTACAAACACAAAATGTATTCTAATGTCCAAGGCTGCATGAGCCCTATGGCTGGTAGCTGAATTGCCACTCTTGTTCACCTTCACACTCACTGTGGTGCCCCTGGCTAACTCATGGCTTTGTAAAGCCCTTTGAGAGATCTGCAGCAGGTGCCATAATAACCCCAGGGATAAGAGAGATAAAGAGAAATTCTAAATAGCTGAAAGTTTTAATTGCTGGATCTTAACTGTGGTATGGGAGTGATGGGAGCAAGTGGGGGAGAGAAGTGAATCAGTGGGTTTGTCGACAAAGGCTTTGTTCCTGATATTCAGCTCCACTGATGGTGCTGGCTGTGGGAGCCCTAGTGTAAACAAGGTGCAGATGGCTACTGGTGCTTTAACCACTTTGTCTTGTTGACCTGTTCTGCTTTATGTGGTGAAAATGCCAAGACCCAGCTGGAGCCTATTAGTGAATGGAGAAAAAAACTAATGTCGGTCCTGGCACTGCTCACCCACTAATCCTGCAAGCCAGAGATGGGGCTTTTGTTTCAGCCATGTGAATGTTCTTTCTTCAAGGATCCTATTCCTGACCCACTAACAATGCTTTGCTCTCTGGAAGCTGGCTGGCTGATGGACACATTTGATGCAGTGGTATAATACCTAGCTGCTAGGTGAGGAGCTGGATAAATACCATAGGAATTATACCTAGTAACAATGATACCTAGCTCTGGTATAGATAGCACTTTTCATCACATGTAGATCCAATGTGCTTTACCAAGGAGATCAGTATCACCAACGCCATTTTACAGATGGGAAAAACTGAGGCACACAGAGATTAAGGTGACTTGCCCAAAGTCACCAAGCAGGGCAGTGAAAGAGCCAACAATAGACCCCAGGTCTCAGTGCCCTAGGTATTGACTGTCACTGCTTTTATCAGCTTCTAAGTGCTTTAGAAACATGCATTATTCCCCGCAACACCCCTGTGAGTTAGGTCAGCCTAATTATCTCACTTTTACAGGTGGGGAAACTGAGGCAAGGATGTGAAGTGATTCATCCTAAACCACAGTGGGAGTTGGTGTCAGTGGTGAGATGATACTTCAGGACCTCTTGGCTGCCAGTCCTGCATTCAGGCCACTAGATTTTACTTTTCCCAGGGTTATGCTATATCCTGGATCAGGAGAGTGTGTACTACAGGGGTCCTCCTCAAACTGCGTGTTCAAGAAAATCAAATAAAATGGAATCTCACATGAGGAGGCAGAGAATGACCCCTGAAGAACTGAATTTTTGCCACACCCCTTGCTAATCAACAGACACTTCCTTATTCAATACCTCTCTCCTCAGAGAAGGGATCCCCACGCATTCTTGTTGGAGCCACTATATGTTTCTCCCCTCCCCTTACACTTTGCAGCTGTCTTCATACTCTCCAACACTTATTCCTGCAGCAAGGCTCTGACACTGATTCAAGGACCAACCAGACAGAAGACTGCTTAGCTGATGAGATCTGACAGCATCACAGCCCAAGGTGGTATGGATAGAAGTTAAACTGCACTGTTCTCCTGGAAAGTGTGCCATCATTTTCATCTGCAGCTGTAATGTTGTTTTTGCAGCTTCTAGCATATAGATATTGCAAAGGAAAACTGTTTCGTATCCTCCTCCACAAACAGCGGGAAAAGATCTTTCCTTCGGCTTAACTGGGTGTTTAGTAGAACTGGCTTAGCATCACAGACTGAACAGTCTGTGATGCTGAGTTAATGTGAGTATTGTACAAGTTTAGTGCATAGTTACAATGTCATTACAGCATTATTAACACATCCCGTTTTCTTATCCTGTGGAATGAAGTGATATTGAGGTCCAAAAATGATTCTTAAAGGATGGATAATGTGAAAATGTAAAACCCCCATATTCAATCCAATAGAAGATATGATAGAATCCACACCATTGTGGTTTCACTTAGATGCAATATTCCTCTTTTCCTGTCCTAGACAGTTGTGCACTGTTGCTGTGATCTGTTATATGGCTGCTATGCTCCACCCGAGAGATGGCTGCATTTCTGTAGACCATGAGCCAATGTATTCACAGAAAAAGATGCAATCCCTACCCCAAAGAGAGTACAATCTAAATAGTGTACAGCTTCATTAGTGGCTTTCTTAATGGTGTTCCTTTAGCTTGCTCCCTACATGACAGCCTTTCAACTGGCTAATGAAAAACAGTAAAAATTGTTAAGTGCACAGGTATCTTTGCGGTGAAGGGTGTTATTGAAATATAATACTGTAGTGCCCAGCATGGTGGAGCCTGGCTCTTTGATTTTGCAGTACCCAATACAATATAGGTATCCATTACCATATTAAACTACTACTACTACTAATTAAATATATAAACCTCAGAAAATAGCTATATAATTGTCTCTTTCTACCACCTACTGGACATAATGGGAAACGGCAGGACAGTGCTGTTAGATGCGCTTTATTGCCCTCTGTAGACATCTCCTAGGAAAACAGCTCACTTATGAATAAGGTTAAGATTTTGTCATGGTTATTTTTAGTAAAAGGGACATGAAAGGTCGCAGGCAATAAACAAAAATTCACGGAAGCCTGGGACCTGTCTGTGACTTTTATTAAAAATAATGGGGGTGGGCTGCTGATGGGGGGGATAACTGAAGCCCAAGGGAGGGGGGGAAGAGAGCCCAAGCCCCACTGTGAGGCTCCAGCACTCACCCCCCCTGAGTTCTGGGACTCCCTGCTGCTTGCGGTGGCTGAGAGCCCCGGGTCTCCTGCCACCCACGGTGGCTAAGGGCTAAGGGCTCCAGGCCCCCCTGCCACCTGTGCTCAGAGCTCCCCTGCCTCCTGTGACACCTCAGAGCTCCAGGGCCCCCTGCTGGTTGGCAGCTCTGGCCCCCCAGGGCTGAAACAGAAAATATCACAGAGGTCTCTGAAAGTTATGGAACTTGTGAGTTCCATGACCTTTGTGACATAATTTTATCCATGTCATTTATGAGTAACAAAGAGGTCTATATTTGCTGGAGGCTGGAAGTTTTCCTATTATTCACAGTTAATTGACCATCATCACTGTATGATTGAAACAGGCTCTAGTGAAAATCAATTGCAAAGAGGCGCTCCTTGTAGGTAAAGGGATAACTGTCTCTGTTGTACCCAGGTCACATCCCAGCTGATGGGGGAAGAAATCTCTGGATCTGTGGCTGCTTTCCACTTGGGCCAGACTGAAATCCTTCCTTGCGTTTCTGGTCCCCATAAGCAGGGCATTGCAACAACGTGAGAGGGAGCAAGGACCCTAGGATGCCTGGTCTGGAGTAGCTCATTGTAGGACATGCCCTTTGTGCTGCAGCTGCTGGCTGGCTTGTTAGTAGCTTTGCACTTCCAGTTTGCCATTCTTCACTCAACAAAGATGACCCCTGAAATAAGAATATGTGTGTGTGTCACAAATATAAAGGAAAGAGTAGCATAAAATCCCTCCTTGGCAGCAGTACTGAATAGCTTTACCTCTAAGGGGTTAAGAAGCTCAAATAACCTGATTGGGACCTGACCAGAAGGACCAATAAGGAAAGAAGATACTTTCAAATCTGGGGTGGGGGAGATTTTGTTTGTGCTCTCTTTGTTGGTTCCCTCTCTGGATGAAGAGAGAGACCAGGCAGGTACAACATCTCCTAAAAACATACCTGAAATGACCCATCTAAAATTACAAAAATTGTAAGTATGGCAAAGAAATGCATTATGTTATCTTTTGTTTTAGCTTGTGAATTTTCCCTATGCTAAGAGGTAGTTTTATTCCTCTTTTGTAACTGTGAAGCTGAGTCCAGAGGGGAGTCCTCTGTGTTTTAAATCTTTTTATTACCCTGTAAAGTTACCTTCCATCCTGATTTTGCAGGTGTGATTCTTTTACATTTTTCTTTATAATAAAGTTCTTCTTTTAAGAACCTGATTGATTTTAGTGTCCTAAGGATAAAGTGTCTGGTCTATACTTACATTAAAGGAAATTGGTTGGTATATTATTCTCAAGCCTCACCAGGAAAGGAGGTGAAGGGGCTTGGGGGATATTTTGGGGGAATAGGGCTTCCAAGTGACCCATCCCTGAATTTTTGTTTAAATCACTTGGTGGTGGCAGCAATACCGTCCAAGGACAAGGAAAGGAATTTGTGCCTTGGGGAATTTTTTAACCAAAATTGGTAGAATATAAGCTTAGGGGGTCTTTCATGCGGGTCCCCATATCTGTGCCCCAGAGTTCAGAATGGGGAGGGAACCCTGACAGTGTGTGTGTGGAGAAACAAAGTGGGTGAGGTAACACCTTTTATTGGACTAACTTCTGCTGTTGAGAGACAAACTTTGAAGCTTACATAGAGGTAAGGTGACCATACATCCTGTTCTGGCCGGGACAGTCCCCTTTTTAAGCCCTCTCCTGGCCGTCCCGACTTTTTTGGCAAAAGTGGCATTTGTCCTGTTTGCTCTTGCCAACTTGATCAGGAATGTGTGTGGGGCGAGCAGTGATGCCAGCCCTGTGTGGGGAGGGAGGATGACGACGGGGAATAGGCAGGGCTCATGGAAGCAGTGACATCAGTCCCAACCTTTGGGAAATATGGTCACCCTATCTAGTATGTGTATTGCTGCTCACCCGAGACCTGCCTGGCCCCTGTTCCAGAGAAGCCCCGTGTGGTGTTCTGTTTTCCCTTTGGGAAATCTGGTCACCCTACATAGAGCTCTTCTTCAGGTCTGGGAAATGTGTCACAGCTAAATACAAGGTGGAATAGATTGTTTAGAGTAAGTAGTTAACACATATTTCAAGGAACCATTCAAGGTGAAGTAGCCCAAATACACCTCTCCAGTCACAAGGGGGAAAGGAGAAAAGAAATCTGGGTCGAGGGGCTAGTGGGTTACAACATAACAACAGCCATACTGGGTCAGACTAAAGGTCTATCTAGCCCAGTATCCTGTCTTCCAACAGTGGCCAATGCCAGGTGCCCCAGCGGGAATGAACGGAATAGGTACTCATCAAGTGATCCATCCCCTGTTGCCCATTCCCAGCTTCTGGCAAACAGAGGCTAGGGACACCATCCCTGCCCATCCTGGATAATAGCCATTGATAAACCTATCCTCCATTAATTTATCTAGTTATTTTTTGAACCCTGTTATTGTCTTGGCCTTCACAACATCCTCTGGCAATGAGTTCCACAGGTTGACTGTGCGTTGTGTGAAAAAATACTTCCATTTGTTTGTTTTAAACCTGCTGCTTATTAATTACATTTGGTGGCCCCTAGTTCTTGTGTTATGAGGAGTAAATAACACTTCCTTATTTACTTTTTCCACACCAATCATGATTTTATAGACCTCTATCATATCCCCCCTTAGTCGTCTCTTTTCCAAGCTGAAAAGTCCCAGTCTTATTAATCTCTCCTCATACGGAAGCCATTCCATACCCATAATAATTTGTGTTGCCCTTTTCTGAACCTTTTCCAAGTCCAATATATCTTTTTTGAGATGGGGCAACCACATCTGCATGCAGTATTCAAGATGTGGGCGTACCATGGATTTATATAGAGGCAATATGATATTTTCTGTCTTATTATCTATCCCTTTCTTAATGATTCCCAACATTCTGTTTGCTTTTTTGACTGCTACTGCACATTGAGTGGGTGTTTTCAGAGAACTATCCACAATGACTCCAAGTTCTCTTTTTTGAGTGGTAACAGCTAATTTAGACCCCATCATTTTATATGTCTAGTTGGGATTATATTTTCCAGTGTGCATTACTTTGCATTTATCAACATTGAATTTCATCTGCCATTTTGTTGCCCAGTCACCCAGTTTTGAGAGATCCTTTTGTACCTCTTCACAGTCTGCCTGGGACTTAACTATCTTGAGTAGTTTTGTATCATGTGCAAATTTTGCCATCTCACTCTTTGCCCCTTTTTCCAGATCATTTATGAATATGTTAAATAGGACTGGGCCCAATACAGACCCCTGGGTGACACCACTATTTACCTCTCTCCATTCTGAAAACTGACCATTTATTTCTACCCTTTGTTTCCTGTCTTTTAACCAGTTACCAGTCCATGAGAGAACCTTCCCTCTTATCCCATGACTACTTACTTTGCTTAAGAGCCTTTGGCGAGGGACCTTGTCAAAGCCTTTCTGAAAATCTAAATACACTATATCCACTGGATTCCCCTTGTCCACATGCTTGTTGACCCCCTCAAAGAATTCTAGTAGATTGGTGAGGCATGATTTCCCTTTACAAAAACCATGTTGACTCTTCCCCAACAAATTATGTTCATTTATATGTCTGACAATTTTGTTTTTTACTATAGTTTCAACCAGTTTGCCCAGTATTGAAGTCAGGCTTACTTGCCTGTAATTGCCAGGGTCTCCTCTGGAGCACTTTTTAAAAATTGGCATCATATTAGCTCTCCTCCAGTCATTTGGTACAGAAGCTGATTTAAATGATAGATTACAGACGACTGTTAGTATTCCTGCAATTTTACATTTGAGTTCCTTCAGAACTCTTGGGTGAATACCATCTGGTCCTGGTGACTTATTACTGTTTAGTTTATCAATTTGTTCCAATCCTCCTCTAACGACACCTCAATCTGGGACAGTTCCTCCGATTTGCCACCTAAAAAGAATGGCTCAGCTTTGGGAATCTCCCTCACATCTTCAACCATGAAGACCGATGCAAAAGATTCATTTAGTTTCTCCGCAATGGCTTTCTCATCTTTGAGTGCTCCTTTATCGTCTCAATCGTCCAGTGGTCCCACTGGTTGTTTAGCAGGCTTCCTGCTTCTGATGTACTTAAATTTTTTTTTGCTATTACTTTTTGAGTCTTTGGCTAGCTGTTCTTCAAATTGTTTTTTGGCCTTTCTGATTATATTTTTACACTTCATTTGCCAGAGTTTATGCTCCTTTCTATTTTCCTCATTAGGGTTTAACTTCCACTTTTAAAAGGAGGCCTTTTTGCCTCTTACTGCTTCTTTTACTTTGTTGTTTAGCCACGATGGCTCTTTTTGATTCTCTTACTATGTTTTTTAATTTGGGGTATACATTTAAATTGAGCCTCTATTACGGTGTCTTTAAAAAGTTTCCATGCAGCCTGCTGGGATTTTACTTTTGGTGCTATACCGTTTAATTTCTGTTTAACCAACCTCCTCATTTTTGTGTAGTTCCCCTTTCTGAAATTAAGTGCTACAGTGTTAAATTTAATTATATTATGGTCACCATTACCAAGCGGTCCAGCTATATTCACCTCTTGGACCTGATCCTATGCTCACTTAGGCCTAAATCAAGAATTGCCCTTCCTCTTGTGGGTTCCAGGAATAGCTGCTCCAAGAAGCAGTCATTTAAGGTGTCAAGAGACTTTATCTCTGCATCCCTTCCTGAGGTGATATGTACCCAGTCAATATGGGGATAGTTGAAATCCCCCATTATTATTGAGTTTTTTATTTTAATAGCCTCTCTAATCTCCCTGAGCATTTCACAGGCACTATCACCATCCTGGTCAGGTGGTCTGTAATATATCCCTACTGCTATAGTCTTATGATTCAAGCATGGAATTACTATCCATAGAGATTCTATGGTACAGTTTGGTTCATTTAAGATTTTTACTTCATTTGAATCTATGCTTTCTTTTACATATAGTGCCACTCCCCCACCAGCACAACCTGTTCTGTCCTTCCGATATATTTTGTACCCTGGTATTACTGTGTCCATTGATTATCCTCATTCCACCAAGTTTCTGTGATGCCTATTATATCAATATCCTCATTTAATACAAGGCACTCTAGTTCACCATCTTATTATTTAGTGTTATTCTGGGGGTTACAGATTGTTATAATAAATCATAAATCCAGTGTGTCTCTTTTCAGTCCAGGAATTTTAGTGTCTAGCAAAGTTATGAATTGAAGCTAGTCCCAGGTTCATCTTTTAAAAGTGTGCAGGTTTTCTTTGAAGACAAGGACTGAGATGAGTGAAGATCTGGAACAGCCTTCCAAGGGGAGCAGTGGATGCAAAAAACCTAACTGGCTTCAAGACTGAGCTTGATAGGTTTATGGAGGGTATGGTATGATGAGACTGCTTACACAATGGCATGTAGCTGATCTGTGACTAGCAGCAAATATCTCCACTGGCTGGTGATGGGACACTAGATGGGGAGGGCTCTGAGTTACCACAGAGAATTCTTTCTCGGGTGTCTAGCTGGTGGGTCTTGCACACTTGCTCAGGGTTTAACTTATCGCCATATTTGGGGTTGGAATTTTCCCTAGGTCAGATTGGCAGAGAGACCGTGTGGGGTTTTCACTTTCCTCTGCAGCATGAGGCATGGGTCACTTGCAGGTTTAAACTAATGGGAATGGTGGATTCTCTGTAACTTGAAGTCTTTATGATTTGAGGACTTCAGTAACTCAGCCAGAGGTTGGAGTCTATTATAAGAGCAGGGGTGAGGTTCTGTGGCTTGCAATGTGCTGGAGGTCAGACTAGATCAGGGGTCTCAAACACGCGGCACGCGGAGCTCTTCCCTGTGGCCCGCCGGGCTCCCTGCCCCCCACAATTATTTTTTTTACCCCCAGAACAGTTCCCGCCGCCAGAACAGCTGTCTGGTGTCGGGAACTGCCTGGAGGTTTAAAAAAAAAATAAAAAAATGGGGGGGTGCGGGGAGCCCGATGGGCCACAGGGAAGAGCTCCGCAGGCCGCATGGGAAGAGCTTTGCAGTTTCTGGGAGGGAGGGGGGAGGAGCGGGAAGCCATGCACACAGGGGAGGAGGCGGAGAAAGGCCGGGGCCTAATGGAAGGGGCGGAGTGGGGCCAGGGCCGGGGGCAGCGAGGGGGCAGGGTCAGTGATGCGGCCCTCGGGCCAATGCACTAGTCCTCATGCGGCCCTCATGGTAATTTGAGTTTGAGACCCCTGGGCTAGATGATCATGATGGTCCCTTCTGACCTTAAAGTCTGTGAGAGGTCAGATATGGCATGATCACTTTGTGAAAAGTGTTTGCCCCTGGGTTTTTGTCTTTGATCATTTTCCTGTGTGAGTTCATTCGAGAGCATAATGATTGTCTAGTTTCACCCATAGTTGTTACTGAGGCATTTATTGCACTGGATGAAGTACACCACATGTTGTGATAGGCATGTGTAGGATCCAAGGATCTTGAAAGGGTGTGTGTGTGTGTGTGAGAATACACCTTGAATGTACACACAGGGGGTTGAACCTGTATATCTGTATCAGTTTAAATTCACTAAGGGCTGGTCCACACTAACCCCCCGGTTCAAACTAAGATACGCAACTTCAGCTACATGAATAACGTAGCTGAAGTCGAAGTATCTTAGTTCTAACTAAAAGGTACTTACCGTGGGTCCAGACGCGGCAGGCAGGCTCCCCCGTTGACTCCGCGTACTCCTCTCGCAGAGCAGGAGTACCGGTGTCGACGGCGAGCACTTCCGGGATCGATTTATCGTGTCTAGACAAGACGTGATAAATCGATCCCAGAAGATTGATTGCTTGCCGCCGAACCAGGAGGTAAGTGTAGACGTACCCTTAGTTTGTAATGAAAAAAGCTTTCCTGTGTGGACAATGCCTAATATGCTCAAGCTAAATTATTTGTGAGGTAAAGCTTCCCCTCTAGTGGCTGTATGAATAACATTCTTACCATACTTGCCAAATGGAACCACTGAATAGTAATTATAAAATATTGGTTTCTTAGCAAGACTGTAAGGGACTCAAGGCAAGGGCCATCTTTTCATATGTGTTTGTACAGCACCAGTCACAATGAGTTCAATATCTGCTTGGGGTCTTTAGGTACACTACTGTAATACAGACAATCCATAATAATACCAGACTATCCAATTACAATTATCATTAGCACTGCCATAGCACTTTTCATTTTTAAATATATTTTTTTCTGAACATTAAATGATGAATTAATCCTCACAATACACTTGTGAGGTAGGAATGTAACAGGGCAATGGGATCAAAAAATGTGGAGCTTTTGCAATGTTCTTTTGCTTGTGTGTGTGCACAGCTACTAAGTGGCTGGAAATGCTTATGCAAGGGCAGGAGCTGAGCAGATCAGATGCGACAACACCCCCAGACACAGGCCCAGCCCCACTGACCTGCTAATGTAAGATGCTATTGAGTGACATGATTCCTTCTGGCATGGAGTACATTACTCTGTTGGCTTCCAGAATGAGGGCTTAGGGAAAGAACAGAGGTGTGCAGCGGGCATGTTCCATCTCTCATTGAAGGCTGACGGATCAACTGTGAGCACTATGGGTACTGAGTGACCCACCTGGTTTCCCCCTGACCTGCACCCCCTTGCTTCATGATAAAGTTTGCCTGTTCCCAGACCGCTGCTCATTCTTTGAGACAGAGGCAATATCTTCTTCCTATGTGTGTTTGTGCAGCAGCTAGGACAATGGGGTCCCAATCCTGACTAGCGCTGCTGCAATAGAAACAATTATTAATAATAATCAAGCAGGGTCTGACTCCAAAGCTGTGCTGTCCTCACCTTCTAGCTGGCTCAGCCGGGAAAGTAGTGGGCTGCACAGTACAGCCCTTATAGCCGGCTGTCTGAGTGCAGCAGATGTGGTGCCCCTTGATCTGGGGTATAATTGGTATGGGGAGCTAGCAACTTGTTATCTGAGGCTGCTGGTTCCAGTCCAGCCTGAATAAATATGTACTGAAGTTATTACTATCTAACAGCTATTTGGGGTGACACTAATAAACAGCACTTCGCATGTTCAAAATATTAGCTAATGCATCCGCACAGCACCTGTGTGCAGTAGGTCAGCATGTTCTGCATATTACAGATGGAGAAACTGAGGCACAGAGGGGACAAAGGACCAGATCCTCAAAGGTATTGAGGCTCCTAACTTCCATTGAGTTCAGTGGAAGTGAAGAGCCTCAGTACCTTTGAGGACCTGGGCCAAAGTGACTTGACTAAGGTCACACAATGAATCACTGTCAAAACTGTAACTAGAACGCAGGTCTCCTGAGCCCCGGCCTCTGCTCTAAACACTGACCACACTGCACCTCAAATAAT